>CM061070.1:2935982-4190410 GCA_030762895.1 Sophora flavescens
ATCCATGACAGTATCATCACCCATCACTTTCTTAGGACCTGATTCCACTTAAATTAAATTCACAGTAAGAATTATACATTCTAACTTTGTTTGGAACGATCAAGTATTACTATGTTCCTATGATTTAGTACTTCATCAATAGTTTTACGATAAATATATTAATTGAAAGTTTAGTAGTAGAAAAGACTACTAAATTTTAAATCAATATCTTTATCGATTCAATAACCAATCTATTTTAAAAAGGATGATAAGAATTTTTTGAAAAAACTTCTTTTGCCCCTGAAAAGTTGTTCAAGGTATGTATATTCCATTACGTGTCATCCATATCAATACACACAAAAAGAAATACATGTGCATGTATTCTTACGCAGGAATGATTTGAAAATGAACATCATGAAATTGAACTTACCCAAGAATAAGATGATGCTGATGATAGTGATAATGACGATTCTTGCCATCTTCAGATTGATTTGTGCTACAGACTAAAAGTAGGACTGAAGCATTTTTATAGGCAAGGGATCTGTTTTTTTTGTTTTTTGTTTGTGTGCATTAAATTCACAATAAAAATTTAATTAAAATCTTGGATCACACTTAATTATCTAAAATAGAGAAGAAATATTCAAATTAAAATTATTTAAAAATTAAAAATTGAATATTAATTTAATTGATATAGTATGATTTATTAATAACAAAAAAATAAATTAAATATAAAAAATATATGAAAGAAATTTGAGTATTCAAAAATTTTAATACAATTTCACAAGTAAAAATATTATAGATTAAATAATACAAAGAAAAAAAATAGAATTTATTTTACGTTTGAAGATATGTAAAGTACTTGGTTCCATATAGATATGGTTTTTCTTTCATGTTTTTCCGTGTCTTCGTCGTCTGCGTGCGGCGATGTTTTGTTCGTCGTCTTGTTGCGCCGCCTTTTGGTTTTTCGGTTTTGTTGCGGTATTCGTTTGGTTCAGATTAGCAGATCAACTTTGATCCATTACAGATTCAATCAAGATTTAGGCGTCAACGTTACAGATCCGGAGGCATGAGTATTCTGATCACTTTGATTTTGTCACATTTGTAGGCATTTTGCCGTGTTATGCTATTAACTTGGGTGCTGTGAGTTTGTTCGCAGATTCATCCTTTTCGGTTTTTAGCGATGTTGTATTTGTGTTGTTTTCGATGTATTTTACCAATTTGAATGAATATCTTTTTTATTAAAAAAAAAACTAGTTGCTATTGGCCATTATCATGCAAGTAAAGTAACTAGTTTTATCATATTTATTCCGCATTTAAAATTAAATAATTTTTTATAATTTTTTATTTTTAATGCATTATCTTTTATTTTGATAAAAAATAATCTGAGAAAAATGAAATATAAATATTTAAAATATTTAACATCATCATGTTTTAATGAATTTTATCTAATATTCTTTTTTAAGAGAATGTTATCTAATTTCTAGAAATTAAAATATAAAAGATTTTTCAAAAAAATAATAAAAAAATAATAATAAATAAATACTATAATTTATATAATTTAAAAAAATTTATTAAATAAAAACGGATGAAAGAATATTTTACAAACGATACAAATCTAATTTTTCTAATAGCAAGATTGTTTTGGTTAAAATTATAATATCTTGAATTTTTATTAAAGTATTGTATTTTTATCTTAATTATCGTTAAAATTATAGTTCTTTTTGTGCTATTCTTTTTCATTTAGGTGGTCTAGGTTATAGTATTTATTTATTAAATTAATTTTATTTTAATTTATAGATAATAGATATCATTCATTAAATATTTTATTTATAATTTTTAAATATTAAATGTTTTAAACATATAAAATTTTTTAATTTTTAATTTCTTCATAATATTTTTATTAGTAAAATACTTTTATTTATTTTTATTTGTATTATATCTACATATAAAAATATAGCTAATTTTATTATTTATCATATTAAAAAAATGCAAATATTAGTAACTTCTAAATGTGGAAAAAATATTATAAAACTTTCAGTATAACAATGTGTACTTTTTGAAAGACAACGTTGAACTTAAAAAAATAAATATGAATTTTAAGTAAAATATTATTGTATCCGTTTTTAGTTAATAAAATAATAACTATTTATAAATCAAAGCATCAAATATTTAATAAATATATATTATAATTTTAATAAAATTCAAGATACTTAAAATCTTTTTTGATTGAATACATTCTACTTTTTCTTCACATTTATGCTACTTTCAATTATTCTCTCTCATAAATTAAGTTGGTAAATTTAAACCGTTAGTTCAAATCAAAATAAATGGTTGAAAATTGGTTTAAGAGAAAAGTTGGACAACCGGTGTAAACTGTAACACTCTGTTTTTCCTATGTTATCTGTAGCAGTAAATACATATTTAAATGTGTTTATTTTAGATTAAACCCAGAGGATGATTTTAATTAAACTAAAATCATTTTCTTGTGTTGTTGTATCATATGAAGTTACGGTAAAAATTTCGATTGAAAATTCAGACGGAAGCCAGTCTGTGCTCTCACTGCCAGTACAAGTTTACTGAGCTAGAGACCAAATTTTAATTCGTGACCGAGACGGTTAGTATTTTTATGATGTTTTGTGTGGGTTTGGAGTTTTTCGAAAAATCTTGTTCGGGGCCAAATCTCAGGGATTTCCCGGGCGAAATCGTCAGGGGATATACGATCGGGGAAGTCATCTAATACGCAATGGAGCAGAGCATCAAAAGGATGAAGTGACATGAAGTGACTTGATGTGAAAGCTATGACACATCTCAAAAGTGAATCTTGACTTTTTTCAACAAAATCTCTCTTTTCATCTTTCTCTCTCCAACCTTACCTCCACACCATACCTCCACCTTACCACACCTTACCTTCTTTCTTCCCCTACAAGCAAACCAACTTTTCTTTCTCTTCTTTCTCTCCAAAACCGTGCCACACTCTCTCACTCTCTTTAAATACTCTTCATTTCCACACTTCATCATTTTCCTCCATTTTCTCACCTTTACACTTCACTACATTTCTTTTCTTCTTCTTCTCTCTTACAAAGTTTACATTTTTATCAAGATTTTCTCTTAAAGTTCTTCATCAAAGTTGTTCATCTTGTTAAGGTTAATACTTCAATGTAGTTCTTTTTCAAAGTTTCATCTTTTATTTCAAAGTTTTCTTCATATGTCATTTATGTGCTTTAAACTTCTAAAATCTCTTAAAAATGGTAGAAAACTCCGTTTGAGTTGAAACCAATTTCTATGTTCTTATTTTTACTCCTACTACAACATACTAAAAGGTTGTGTAAAACAAAAATTTCTAAACCTATTTTCTTGATGAGGCCGAAACCATGCTTTTTGGTTTTGGTGGGTTTTGTTTAACTTTGCTTGTATGGACTTGTATTTGAGTTCTATTCCAAGATGATCATGACCAAGGGCTCCTTTGTACTAAAGGATTTTAGGTTTAAGTGATTGGAAAAGTTTAGAGATTTTACACATTTTCATGTAAAGGCCTAAACTTTAAGTAGTTTAAGACATTGATGCTTAGTTGATGTTTCTCCAAAGTGATCATGGATTAAGGCTTCTTGATGTATAAGGATGCTAAATCCAAGGGATTGGGAAGTTTGAAAATTTCTAACCTTTATTTTATATCAAGGCCGAACTTTAAAGGTTTTTGGTAAAAATATTAAGTTTTGTTTTCTTCCAAAATGATCATAGATTAAAGCTCCTTATAATAAAGGATGCTATGTCTAAAGTGATTGGAAAGTTTAAAATATTTTCTTCCTTTATTTTCCTATGATGGCCGAATGTAACATTTTACCTAGGAAGTGTTATTTTATTTTGTTTTCCAAGATGATTATGGATTAAAGCTCCTTCATGTTAAAGGATGTTATGTCCAAAAGATTGGGTGATTTAAAGATCTCTAACCTCACAAACTTGTTAAGGCCGAACCAAAGAGTTCATGGCCTAAGACATTTGATTTTTCCATTTTCCGAAATGATTTCAAGCTCCTTACTATGTATGGATGCTAACCTAAAGAGATTGGAAAGTTTAGAAATTTCTAGCCTATTTATCTATGCTTGGCCGAAACCCTAAGTCAAGTACTTAGTGGGATTTTTAATTCAACTTTGTTAAAAGATCATTGCTTATGAACTCCTAACACTTAAGGATCATAAATCCATGAGTTGTATAATTTTCGGGAATCTCTAACCCTAAGAACTAGTCTTGGCCGAACCTATACCTTGTGGTTTAGTGTTCTTGTTTGATTTTAACTTGTGATTTTGTGTTCATAACCTTAGACTTTCATCGCGGAGGAAACAAGGACGTTCGTGGTTTATCTCTCCAAGCATCTAATCTCCTTACCTTCACGGAAGGTTAAAGGGGATTGCCTAGGGATATTCAATGACTATATGCATGTGTGTATGTGTTTACTTGTGTGATTTGAATATTATTGTGATATTGAGCCAATACTTGAATAACTTGTTTACTTGAACTATTGTGGTTGTTACTTGAAGTTGAACATTACTTGCTTTAAAGTGTTATGAATTATATATATATGTGATGAACTGTCGTTAACTGTGATATTATTGTTGAGAATATATTACTGTTGATTGAAGTTTGAGAACCCGGACTTGAGTCTGTGCACAATGATTATAAAGGATTAAAAACCTTAATAAGCCTTGAATAGAACTTTGAAAGTATTGGTTTCATTTATAAAAGTTCCTTGTTTAAAATGCTTACTTCAAGAAAATGAGTTTCTTATTTTGAAAAGAAACGTTGAAGTGTTTTTAAGACTATAGAAACTACCTTTTTATGATCCAAAGTTGGTACGAGAGAAAACCTTTTTCGAACTATGTGTTTTATGAAGGAAAAACCCTTTGAAAATATTTGACTTTATTCCATCAAGGAATTTCAAATACAAACGAATTTCCTAAATGTTTTAGAAAAGATTTTGCAGAGGAAAAGGATTTTCTCCTAAATGATTTGGAAATGTTCCGGTTACTTGGATAAGTGACCGAGGTTTTGTTTTGGATTTGATTTTCACTTAGCGAAAAGTAAACACATGTGAATTGAATCTAGTTCGCGAGACGTCGCTTCTAGTATTCTATAATATGCATGTTGATCCTTGATCCGTGCCACGTTGTTGTGGACTGTGTGTCCTAATCACGTTGTTGTGGACCGTGTGTCCTAACCACGTTGTGATGAACGTTGTTAAAGGTGAATGTTGTTTTCTACGACCACAAGCCTAGGACTGGTGCTGAGACACCCCGACGTCCCATTAAAGAAAACCCAAAATATTAAAACCTAATTTCGTTATTATCGTTTAAGAGAATATATTAAAACAGCGGAAAAATTTAAAACATAACATACATACCTAATATATATATCTCAAATCCTGATACAGTACAGTAGAGGGAATTCCATCATTCGGATCCCAAAATGTACAAAACTGATAATCAAACAAAATAAAAACAACATCCTAAAGAGATGAGACGCACTGGCCATAGACTCTATACTCAACTATGAGGATCCACTGCTCGTCCTCCAACGTCAGGCTCATATGAAGTCCCATCAAGTTCCTCCATGGCTGGACTCTCTGTAGGATCTTCTCATCACGATCACCAAAAAGAAACATATACAATATAGAGAAAATAGGGATAAGAAACCATATAACATCAAACGTGGAAATGGTTTAGCAACATTTAATTAAATAACGGCACACTAAACATCCGTCTCCCCAGTATAAATATATATAACATAATCATCCTCAATCCACATCTATAATCTTTCCTCTACCCTCCATCATGATGCAATGCAAATGCTGTATGAATAATCTCTTCAGGTATCGGCCATATCCGGATATCACAACAGTATACTCGACACGTCCCAGAGTCCCCGGCGCACACCCTCGTCCGCGGATGGAGAGTGCCCACGCAAAGCAATGGCACTATAGACGCACAACCCGGTGCACACCTCTGGACCACAATCCAGGATGCTCATGCAATGCATGAACTATAGCTGCGACTAAAATGAAATCATCTCTGGACGGTCCGTCGTTAGCCTATCCCCGGGAATTTTCCCTCCGAGGCATAGACCCCACTCGACCATGTTTCAGGTCCCTTATATCACAGACCATGTTTCAGGTCACCCCCTAGTGCCCTAACCGGTCATCATAATCTCATAGATAACCTCAAAATAATCTCATCTCATCACTCTCGTTCTCATATCACGATAATTATCTCGGTTAGGCATTGCTATCTCATATAGTATGCAATCCCCAAATACATCCTCGTGTCTCATATAACTTATGATTTACTCCATCCTCTAAGTACAATCATTACACTCATTCTATCATCATAATAATAATGATAATCACAACAACAACAACAACAACAACAACAACAACAACAACAACAACAATAATAATAATCATCATCATCATAATCATAATTATCCCATCAGTAGTAATGTTAAAATAATGATTATGATAATAATAATAATAATAAGAAATATAATAAGTATAAACAAATATCATTTTCACATCAACCAGTCAAATATGACGATAAACGCACAATTTCTATATCATCATCGGTACCACTAAGTAGTCCCTAATGTGGTATAGACATTGTCCATTACTCGCTCTCATGTAGGGTTTGGGTCGCCCTACACCATTATCTAATTAAATTTAACCGCGCCGTTTCCGACGTTAAATAATTTCTTTCCCCCACCTGGAATGTCTTAGGCTAGCTCTGGGGCAAGGAAACGAACACTCCCTATATTATCTCAAATCTGCCACGCACCATTCTACACCCTCCGGAGCTCCAAAAATTCACCTGAACACATCATTGTGAAGCACACGTTACGTGTAACCCAAATCTGAAGACGGAATTGGAAACCGATAAATGAATTGAAAGATAACCTCAACACCGTCGCCGACGGCATTTAGGCATAAAAAGGACATAGGCTTACCTTAGCCTAATCAAGAAAAGAAAGATAGGATAATGAAGTAGACATCGTGAGGATCACAACGGTATAATCAGAATTTTGATAGGACGAACGGATTGACCGGAACTCTCTCCGGAATTTTTCCCTCTCTCACGGCCCCCCTCTCTCTTTTCTTTATACGCCTCTCTCTCTCTTAGTATTTTCTTTCATCCTAATTTTTCTTATTCTTTCTTTCTTAAACATTAAGTGGTATATATATATATATATATATATATATATATATATATATATATATATATATATATATATATATATATAATGAAAGCTTTTTATCACACTTCTGCAGTCTTGTAATTAGCAATTGTCAACATACATGGCGTAGGCAAGCAAGAGGTGGTCTATTCTTAGCATGCGGCAAAATTTTTAAAGGTGGAGGTGTTTCATGCTTATCATGCAGCACAAATTGAAAGTGGAGGTGTAAGGAGTTTAGAAAAATGGCCGTGTACCACTAAGCATACCACATAAAACTTGTTTAGTCAATTATTTAGTGATAAGTACCCAATGAGTGATAAAATATTAAGCCTAAAATAAACATGTTTTTAATTTTTGGAATCTAAAAAAAAAGATTGATAGATATACGTTTTCGAAATTCAAATTAGAGTAAAGATTAATAGTTGGACCGATCAACTAAGAAAATACTCGGTCCAAAATTTAATCTCCGATTAAGGTCAAACCAGTTTATTTTCAACTCTAAAATTAAATTGAATGAAAATATAAAAATGTTTTTCTCTTAAACATATTATTTAAAATATTTTTCTGTACTGGTAGTAATAGTGACAATAATGTAACTTATTGTCTAGTAAGTGTGCATCCACTGAAATAAGTCAGTGCTAACGCACCCAATAAAATAATTTGAAGAGAGTAATTTAATTACTCAAACTAAACCACATAACAAAATTAACAAACATCCAAATAAATTAATTAATCATATGAGTAATTATATTTTAACCGATTAAATAGCGTAACTAAAAACGGGCTGTTACAGGTGCAGCGGTCTAAGGTGTTGCGATTGAGCACTCGGACTGCGTGTCCCGTGTTGATGTTGATAATTTCAAAATGATGAAATTTATGAATAGTCTCTAGCCTTTGAGCTTCGACAACGAATGATAACGAACACAAAGAAAACATCGAGAACTAAATGTTTTACATTTGCATTTACGGCAGACGTGTCCGATATGGTTTTAACGTGAGACCTTAACAGGAAAGGTATCATGTGACGATGTATTATCGTTGTTCTTAAATTGGACAATGAGACGGTGTACATGTATTGTTGTGCCTAAATGGACAATGAAACGGCGTGCATAATCGTTGTGCCTAAATGGCCAATGAGACGGTGTATTATCGTTGTGCTTAGCTAGCCAATGAGACAATGTATTATCGTTGTGATTAGCTAGCCAATGAGACGGTGTATCGAGCCTGATCAACTCATTTGGAGGATGTTGGGATCTCCGGAGATTAAGATTAGAGCCTGATGATAGAAGTGTCATGCATTATCTTTATGAAATTGATTGATTCGGGTATGAGACCCACTGAAATAGTACTTGTTGTTTACCTATGAGTAATGTTTAGAATGTTAATATGCCAAGGTGTTGTATGTATCATGTGTATGGTTGTTGTATGATGTATCCATTTGCCGGTGTCTCACTCTTCCAGTTATATCAGGTCTCTTCGGGTTTTGCTGTAGTACCTTGGTACTCCAGTACCGATGTTGCAGAGGAGTCTTTCTAAGTCACTCGAAGACCTAGTGTTAGAGGTTGGGAAAGTATTTTGATTGGGGGTCTCTCCAATGAATATTTGATAGAATGACCAGCTTAGGAGTCTGAGTTGGGTTGTATATCTAAGGAGGTCGGTTAATATAGTCTTATACATCCATCTGTAGTTTGAACTTTTCTTTCGAAAGTGGGAACTTAGAGAAATGTTGCATGTCATGGTAACTTTGTTACGAACGTGACTTTACGTTTTAAATATATGTATGATGGATTTTAGAGTTATCCTTATAGAAGAAAATTTTATACCCCAGTTTTCTGACTTAAAGGAAAACAAATTTTCCGAAAGCAACCAGAAAATTATCTTTTAATTTACTTCCGCATGTGTTACATAGTAATACCCTAAGGGAGGGTGTTACATAAACAGATCCTATATATATAAGTGTGTTTGTGTGTGTTACAATATGTAAAAAAAGAAAAAACAAACAAAGCACATGTTTTCTTGACACACAGACATGGACTACTCCAGGGGAACCTTTTCCGTTCCCCTGGATACTGCTAGTGAGAACCAAAACAATATATATACAAAATATAAATTTAATGTAATTTTAGTTTGATACCTATAATTGGTTAAATTAATAATATGTGTTGGGGTGGGGGTGGGGGTGGGGGGGTATATTATATTTTTTTTTACAAGCAGAAATATATTATACTAATTAAGTATAATATATATAATTTTTATAAAAATATATAATGTAATTCATTGTATACAATTATTATAAGCATTAAATTATATGATTATAAAATATAGAGTTTTTCTAACCAGTGCAATATCGTACATGTTTAGCATCATTAAATGCACACTTTCAATTTAATATGTGTAACTAATTAATCAATTTTTTGAAAAATAATTTTTTCTCTCCACTATTTATTATATGAATTCATTTCCCTATATAATGTCTCTCTCAATCCATATTCTCTATCCCCCTCTTTTTTTTTTGATAGGTCTATCCCGTATTTATTATTATTAGATACAACTTTTTTTTTTAAAAGATGAGTAGTTATATGCACTGTATCGAAATAAAAACAAAAACGATTCATATATATTGTTCATCGAAATAAAAACGGTTTAGTATCAAATGGTCACTGCAACAAACTGAACGGTATCACATGGTCCAACATATTAAAGATATAATAATTGTTATTTAACTAAATTGACCACATTTTGGGGGAGGGGAAGTATAGAAGTTTCACTTATTTGTTAAATTTCTTAAAACTTGAGTCTCTCGAAATACAACAACAACATCAAGCCTCCCAAAATAATTACTTTTAATTTTTTTTAAGAAATATTTTCTCATTTATCTTATCAGTTTATGTTCTCGATTATTATTTTTTTACATTATAAATTGATTCTTTTTTAAAATCTCCACTACGTATTTTTATATATACTTATTTGAATGAATTGTATATATTTACCTTATGATTATAAATACTTTTTCATAAGTATTTTCTAATTCACATTTTAAATTTTATGTATGTGTGTGTATAATTTGACTAAAAACACAGATAAAATGATAAATCCAACATTGCGAAGTTAAAATACAGTACACTATTAATAAAATAAAGCATAGATCACAACAACCCTTGTAGCAATTATTTCTTGTTATTTATTAAAAAAAAGATACAATCAGCAATAACAATGACAAAAATAATGCGGTGGTTTCCATTTCATATATTTGCAAATGCCTCCTTTGTAATCGGGGTTGTAGTGTCTGCAAATACAATCACAACAGTGGTCGTCCACATCAGGAAGGCACCTGCCTATATCGTTGTCAGTGCATGTGTAAGCTTTTTGATCAAGACGTTGATATGGGCATGCCAATGATGGCGGCCATGACCATGGGCATGTAGCAGGATCCATGACAGTATCATCACCCATCACTTTCTTAGGACCTGATTCCACTTAAATTAAATTCACAGTAAGAATTATACATTCTAACTTTGTTTGGAACGATCAAGTATTACTATGTTCCTATGATTTAGTACTTCATCAATAGTTTTACGATAAATATATTAATTGAAAGTTTAGTAGTAGAAAAGACTACTAAATTTTAAATCAATATCTTTATCGATTCAATAACCAATCTATTTTAAAAAGGATGATAAGAATTTTTTGAAAAAACTTCTTTTGCCCCTGAAAAGTTGTTCAAGGTATGTATATTCCATTATGTGTCATCCATATCAATACACACAAAAAGAAATACATGTGCATGTATTCTTAAGCAGGAATGATTTGAAAATGAACATCATGAAATTGAACTTACCCAAGAATAAGATGATGCTGGTGATAGTGATAATGACGATTCTTGCCATCTTCAGATTGATTTGTGCTACAGACTAAAAGTAGGACTGAAGCATTTTTATAGGCAAGGGATCTGTTTTTTTTTGTTTTTTGTTTGTGTGCATTAAATTCACAATAAAAATTTAATTAAAATCTTTGATCACACTTAATTATCTAAAATTGAGAAGAAATATTCAAATTAAAATTATTTAAAAATTAAAAATTGAATATTAACTTAATTGATATAGTATGATTTATTAATAACAAAAAAATAAATTAAATATAAAAAATATATGAAAGAAATTTGAGTATTCAAAAAATTTGATAAAATTTCACAAGTAAAAATATTATAGATTAAATAAGACAAAGAAAAAAATAGAATTTATTTTACCTTTGAAGATATGTAAAGTACTTGGTTTCATATATATATGGTTTTTCTTTCATGTTTTTCCTTGTTTTCATCGTTTGCGTGCAGCGATGTTTTGTTTGTCGTCTTGTTGTGCCGTCTTTTGGTTTTTCCGTCTTGTTGCGGTGTTCGTTTGGTTCAGATTGGTAGATCAACTTCGATCCATTACAGATTCAATCAAGACTTGGGCATCAACGTTACAGATCCGGAGGCACGAGTATTCTGGTCACTTTGATTTTGTCACATTTGTAGGCATTTTGCTGTGTTATGCAATTAACTTGGGTGCTGTGAGTTTGTTCGTAGATTCATCCTTTTCGATTTTTAGCAATGTTGAATTTGTGTTGTTTTCGATGTATTTTACCAATTTGAATGAATGAATATCTTTTTTATTAAAAAAAAAACTAGTTGCTATTGGCCATTATCATGCAAGTAAAGTAACTAGTTTTACAATATTTATTCCGCATTTAAAGTTAAATGATATTTGATAATTTTTTATTTTTAATGCATTATCTTTTAATTAGATAAGAAATAATCTGAGAAAAATTAAATATAAATATTTAAAATATTTAACATCATCATGTTTTAATGAATTTTATCTAATATTCTTTTTTTAAGAGAATGTTATCTAATATCTAGAAATTAAAATATAAAAGACTTTTCAAAAAAATAATAAATAAATACTATAATTTATATAATTTAAAAAATTATTAAATAAAAATGGATGAAAGAATAAATTACAAACGATACAAATCTAATTTTTCTAATAACAAGATTTTTTTGGGTTAAAATTATAATATCTTGAATTTTTATTGAACTATTGTATTTTTATCTTAATTATCGTTAAAATTATAGTTTTTTAATGTGCTATTCTTTTTCATTTCGGTGGTGTAGATTATAGTATTTATTTATTAAATTAATTTTATTTTAATTTATAGATATTATATATCATTCATTAAATATTTTATTTATAATTGTTAAATATTAAATGTTTTAGACATATTAAATTTTTTAATTTTTAATTTCTTCATAATATTTTTAGTAGTTAAATACTTTTATTTATTTTTATTTGTATCATATCTATATGTAAAAATATAGTTAATTTTATTATTTATCATATTAAAAAATACAAATATTAGTAAATTCTAAATGTGGAAAAATATTATAAAACTTTTAGTATAACAATCTGTACATTTTTAAAGACAACGTTGAACTTAAAAAAATAAAAATGAATTTTAAGTAAAATATTATTGTATCCATTTTTAGTTAATAAAATAATAACTATTTATAAATCAAAGCATAAAATATTTAATACATAAATATTATAATTTTAATAAAATTCAAGATACTTAAAACCTTTTTTGATTGAATACATTCTACTTTTTCTTCACATTTATGTTACTTTCAATTATTGTCTCTCATCAATTAAGTAGGTAAATTTAAACCGTTAGGTTAAATCAAAATAAATGGTTGAAAATTGGTGTAAGAGAAAAGTTGGACAGCCGGTGTCAACGGATCCTATATATATAAGTGTGTGTGTGTCACAATATGTAAAAAAAGAAAAAACAAACAAAGCACATGTTTTCTTGACACATAGACACAGATTACTCCAGGGGAACCCTTTCCATTCCCCAGGATAGATACTGCAAGTGAGAACCAAAACAATATATATACAAAATATAAATTTAACGTAACTCTTAGGATTAAAAATTCAAATTTATTATACAAATAAAGAGCATTTTTATTTTAGTTTGATACCTATAATTGGTTAAATTAATAATCTGTGTGGGGGGATTCAGTTGTGTAATAACTTTATATTCTATATTTATTAAATATAAAAATCACTTAGGCACTGCTAAACTATTGCACAGTTTTAGCTTCATTAAATGCACACTTTGAATTAAATTTGTGTACCTAATTAATCAGTTTTTTGAAAAATGATTTTCTCTATGCACTATTTATTATATGAGTTCATTTCCCTATATAATGTTATAACTTTTTTTTTTTTTTGAAGATGAGTAGCTAAATGCACTGTATCGAAATAAAAAAAAAATTCATATATAATGTTCATCGAAATAAAAACGGTTCGGTATCAAATGGTCCCTACAACAAAAACCAAAACTTGTTGATTTATATTTATCTTTAAAAAGCCAACCGGAGGTGATGACCATATAATCCTCTCTTCATTCTGCTAGTGTCTATCAATACGACTTGCTGCACCTTTAGCTTGCCTCCAATCTGTCAAGTACTGGTTTACTCTAACTGCAACTTGTTTAGCTGTGACGTTGGTTCCTTCCCAATGCAAAGTCTGTCATTGCGCAAATGCCACACATTGCAAATTTAGATCTAATCTCAGGATTCCAGTGCATCATCAATTTGAAACAAATATCCTTAAAAGATTTCACACCTGTCATCATAGAGCTGGCTGATATCAGTCCACAAGCTTTGTTGATTTCAGCTCACATTAGTCACCGGACAAGCAACAAAAGTGTGCCATGGAGTTTCAAATTCAGCATCACACAATACACAATGGGGTGTGCATTGAATCACCCTTCTTCTGTAATTGAATTCTTGTAGGTAAAACATTTCTACATGCTCTCCATAACAACTTGGAGATTCCATATAAATTGCTATTGCCTATTGGCCATTATCATGCAAGTAACCAATATCAATAACTCTAGTCATGGCTAACTCGTATGCTGACCGCACGATATATATCTTAAGAAGATTTGGATTCCATACTAACAAGTCTGCTTTGACCAATCTGAACAAAGGTGTATCAAGGATTATTTTTGCAGTATCAAAAGGAAAAATATCTATCTTGGACAATAGGCTCATTCCATGATTTGCTATGTGGTATCCAAAGTTCCCGAACACGCATTTGCATGAGCTGCCGGTTCATTTGAGGCAAGCACTGCAGAATATGACCTTCCTTGAGCCACGGTGCACCCCACACAGGAACTTGGCCTCCTTCTCCTAGACTCCACCTCAAACCTTCCTTCAACAGACATCATGTGGACCAAAAACTATGTCACGCATACGACGGATTATGGCCTAGCTTTGCATTAATGAAATCACCATTTTGAAATATCTGGCATGGTACAATCTTGGAACCAAGAAATCCGGAACATCAATAAATTTCCAAGCTTTTTACCTAGCATAGCTAGACTAAATGCATAAATATTCTGGAATCCCAGTACTCCAAAGTTATTCGGAACAGAAAGTTTGTCCCAATCCATCCATCTAATTCCTTTTGAATCTTTGTCTCTTGATCCCGTCATATTGCATGCCAATGTACCTTATTCCTCCTTCACTTGGAGAGGCAACAGATTTGATTAGAATTTCTCTACCTGCCATGGATAAGGTCCTACCTTTCCAAGAGCTAATTTTCTTCCAACTCCTTCTTGCTTCTGCCAATCATAGAAGGTAGCCCAAGATACTTACTCATTCCAAAGCTCCCCCTCATACCAAAAATAGTCGAAATAGATTCCCTAATTCCAGGGGATACATTTCAAGAGAACAAGATTTCCGACTTTGAAAGATCAATATCTTGACCAGAAGCTAGTTTATAATTCTCAAGAATTCTCTTAACAACTACTGCTTCACCATCCGTGGATCTCAAAAATATGAAAGAGTCATAAGCAAAAAGTAAGTGCGAAATGGTTGGAGCTCTAGGATATATTTTATTCCTATGCACATGCCATTTAGTTTCAGCATCCTTCAACAAATTATATTTTTTTCCTTTTAATTTTTCAATCTTAACTTTCTTATAAATATAAGTTAGAGTTCATAAATTGAAATTTTGATATACTACATTAATTTTATTTTTAAGCAAAAATTGGTATGCAAAAGACTCACTACAACAACTTGACATCCCAATTAGGTTGGCACCTCAGGAGTTGTTAATCATATGCAGCATACCAAAAATTTATTAATAAATGAAAAAGAATACAAAAAATCAAGGGGGACATAAACCAAAACCCTTGCAACATTATTTAAATCTATAATCGGGAAGACTTACCCTATTACGGAAAAAATCAGCTCTAATCAAACTTGGAATTGTATCCCACCAATGGAAACAATTAAAGCTAAAACTAAGAGAAACAATTTTATCATAACAAGAATTGCCTTCTCGATAGATGTGTTGAGACAAAGTTCATGTTCCTAGCTAAAAGTAAACAATTGTTCCACCTATTCCTTAATTGCCAAGGAACAATATTGGCCAAAGGCTTGAATGACAAAATCACTAATTGAGAGTCACATTCCAACCACAAATTATCCCATTCTTTCTTTATAGCTTTGTCCATTGCTGTCATAGCTCCAATTAATTCAGCATGAAAAGCATAATTAATACCAAGATTAATCCCAAAAGTAACCTAAAGCTGCTCCACTTTTATCTTTGAAAATCCAACCACATGAGGCAAACCCCGGAGATCCCTTAGTCGCACCATCAATATTACACTTTATCCAATTGCAAGGGGGAGGAATCCGTGGAACTTCCTTGATTTTTGGAGCCACACTAGGCTTGGCTGCAATGTTGAAAGCTTTTAAGATTGAAAATTCTATCATAGAAGATGAAATTGATCCTGTGCTTAAATTTCTAGAAAGAGATAAACTAGCAATGGTCTAATCAATGGCAAATTGTAAACACTACAAAAAAAAGGTTATTTAGCGACCAAAAATAGTGACCGAATTTGTTGTTTGCTGTTTGCGACTGAAATGGCGACCGATTGTAGGATATACATGAAACCTGGTTATAGTTGATACTACAACCGAAATAGCGACCGAAATAGAGAGTTATCGGTCGTTATTTCGGTCGCTAAATAAAGGAAAGTAAAAGTCAAAACTTGCTGACTTTTTAGCGACCTAAATGGCGACTGATTTAAATGCAACAGTTAAATTTAATTTATATTTGCCACCAATATTTATTCGGTCGCTAAACGGCGCGTAAAAAAAATTAAAATAGAGCGTGTTAGCGACCGATATTAAATCGGTCGCTAAATTTATGAATTCAAATTTCAAATTAACCTAGTTAGCGACCGAGTAATTCAGTCGCTAAAAATAAAATCCCTAAATCACGATTTCCTTCCTCTCTTCCCCCATTTCTCTCTTTTCTTCTCTTCTCTCTCACGCGCAACAGCTCCTCTTCCAGAAACCGTCACTCTCTCAACCACAGCCCCAAAATCTCTCCCTCTTCGTCCCCAAGTCTCCGGCCACCACCTCCTCCACACGGTAAGCATACGTCTCTCTCTCACTCGCGTCTCTCTCTCCCTCTGTCTCTCTCTCTTACTTGCATCTATCTCTCTCTCTATTTGCAGGTTTTGCGCGGCTGAGAGAGCACCCTCTTGGGCCACCGTACCACCGTCTCTGCAACTGTGAAGGTAGGTTATTCAAGTGCCTCCCTTTCTTCTTTCAATCCAAGATCGTGATTGCACTCATCATTCATTAGGTGGAGTAGCAAGTTGTGTTTTGTTTAATCTTCATGTTGTTATACTATTTGATTGGTTGAACCTTTGATCTATGTGATGTTGCATGTTGATGATTGAAGCTGTTAAGCATTGAAAATTAGATTTTCTGTTCTCTGTTACTTGCTAAGCTGTTTGGTATTGACCAAACGGGTAAAGTTTCTGGGGATTATTGTCTTATTTAAACAGTATGATAGGTGTTGAGGGTAATGATAACAGGGTGTTTGATGAAAAGCCTGAATTACCATGATTTGTAAAGTATATATTTTTGCTAGGTGGTGCAGGTGCTGATTGGTTTTAAATTGTACTTTAAAATTGCTTACTTTATGACTACTTGAGTTCTGGTATTTTAGTGTTTATAGGATCATTATAATTCTGCCACCTTTTGGCATATATCCAATTGGTTCTAATCTGGTTTTGTTTCTACTTTATAAATCCCTCTTTTGGTGTAGCTAAAGGTAAATAATATTTTTGTGATGTTAAAAATGAAAATAACTTAACTGAATGATCATTGTTTTAATTTGATTGACCTTTTATGATATTTATGCCATGGTTATTGTTTCTACGCTGGTTTGTCTCATGTGCATTGCTCCATTTTACCACTTTTCTTTTTATTACTTCTTTTATTTTACCTCTCTGTTTAGGGTTCCTGCACTATCAGTTCCCCACACTCTCTTCCCTTCCATTCATGCCACCTGCACACAGCACACTTTGGGCACACTTATATAAGTTTTTGAAGTACATAACATACCTTTTTTTTATTGCTTCGCCACTAAAACAATGCCCGGCTTAAACAAGCTATGGTACTGATATGTAATGAAAATGTTTTGTTTATACTTTAATGAGTGGCAATTGTGCAAGTAGGTTAATGATTTCCAAGTTTATACTTTGATCACAAGAGCCTTTGTTGATGTTATTATTTTTTCTTACAGTTTTCTTTGTCTATTGACAACCGCTCTAGTCGTCACCCGTTATCACTATTTGCTTGGAGTTGAGGTAGGTCAAATACTCTATCTTTTTCATTGTTGCTAGTGGTTCTTGAAGACTTTGAATTGATTTGTTGATTATTAGTGAAGAGCTGAGCTCAATAGGATTCTGGCTGTGTGCTGGTAAATTAGAAATGATGCATGTGGTTGCAATTGAATATGTTGTTTGTTAGTGGAGAGCTGAGCTCAATAGGATGCTAGTTGTGTGCTGGTAGATTAAAATTGATGCATGTGGTTGCAAACTTTATATGTTGTTTGTTAGTGGAGAGCAGAGCTCAATAGGATGGATGTGTCAATTCTATGACTTGATTGCCATTTTTATGTCCTTATTAACGTTTTTGTCACTAAAATTGTGCTCTGTATATAGAGTTAAATTTGTATCCTCTGTTATGGTTAATGAGTTAGAATAGCCTTAGTGGAGAGCGGAGCTCAATAGGATGTGATCCTGTCAAAAAGGCGGGATGCTTGTTGTGTGTTGCTAATTTAGAAGTTATGCATGTGTTTGACAATTATGTGTTACTTGTTAGTGGAGAGCGGAGCTCAATAGGATGTTTGATACTATATTTTATCTAAGTTTGTATTGAACTATGCTTCAATATATATTTGTTGAAGTATGCTACAATCCTTATAAGTCAATGGTTTTATTTTCTGCTAGAGTTAATTATTAAGTTACGAAATCCTTAGTTTCCTATTTGAGATTCAATATTAATGAGCATGCGTACCTTCTCAGGGTACGCATGCTCATTGTATTGAATCTTGAATTATCCAAGGGGGACGGTTTGGGAAAAAACCTTTTTCACACTCGTACAATAGTCATTTCAATATTCAAATGCTTTATATACTTGTTGAAATCTCAGCCTGATGCATTTCCTTTTGTTCTCCTGGTGCATACTTGATCGCGGTGATTCTCACCGTGCTCGAGTCGTGTACTTGGAGACCGATGGGAAATGCTGCCAAAATTTTGTCAAGTATAAGGTATTTGAATATGGGAATAACTATTATTAGTCGAGTGTGGTAAATGTTTCTTCTCGAATGGGATAGGTTCATACCTTGTCATAACTGTTATTGTAGGGTTGGTCAGGCTATTTAATTTCCAGCAATGGATATTCCGGAGAATCGGAAATGGATGTATCGTAGGTTGGATCGGAATAAACGTCTTAGGGAAGACTATAGAGTTGGAGTGGGTGAGTTTATAGAGTTTGTTGTTAGCCAGGAGAGATTTATACGGTTGGGCAGTGATCATTTGAGGTGTCCTTGCAAAAGATGCAAGTGTCAATCTTTCAAAAGCGTGGATGGAGTTGTAGTCGATCTTTATAAGAAGGGCTTCATGCCTGATTACTATTGGTGGAGTAACCATGGTGAGACGTTGCCTGATTTAAACTCGATTGTGTTTGAAGGTTCGTACTATGGAAGTGGTGACCGGAGGGAAGAATTGAATCCATACGAGCAGATGATAATGGATCATGCTGGACTATCGTTTGGTGTTGTACTAGAAGAATATGGGGGAGAAGATGGTGGAATGGGTTCCCAATACATAGAGGAGAATCTGAATCCCGAAGCTCAAAGATTCTATGATATGCTGAGTGCTGCACGATCTCCATTGTGGGAAGGATGTCGGGAGTACACGGAGTTGTCGATGTGCATGGAATGGTTGAGTATCAAATCTGACTACAATATACAAGAAGGTTGTTTTAATCGCCTCACCAGGTTAGTGTCCAAGGCGTTGCCAGAAGAAAATCGGATGCCTACAAGTTTTTATCATGCTAAGAAGTCTGTGGAAAATTTGGGTCTGGGGTGTTTGAAAATTGATTGTTGCCCGAATGGATGTATGTTGTACTATAAGGATGATTCAGCGGAGAGAATAACATGTCGTCGATTTTGTGGTGCGGATCGGTATAAGACAACCACTAGGATGGGCATTGAGAAGAAGAGGTCGCTAAAAAAGATGTGGTACTTTCAGCTCGTGCCAAGACTTACAAGATTGTACTCTTCGATGGCCACTGCAGCTCACATGAGGTGGCATAGTGAGCATGAGAGGGAGCAAGATGTCTTGTGTCATCCATCTGATGGAGAAGCTTGGAAGCATTTTGATAGGGTTCATATGGCATTTTCGCAGGACCCTCGGAACGTCCGATTGGGGTTATCTACTAATGGATTTAATCCTTTTGGGCAGTCTGGAAAAGCATACTCTTGTTGGCCGGTTATCCTGACTCCGTACAATCTTCCCCCGGGGATGTGCATGAAGCGGGAGTTTATGTTCCTAACAGTCATAATTCCGGGTCCGTTTAATCCAAAAGGTAAGATTGATGTGTACTTGCAGCCGCTGATAGATGAGTTGACGATGCTGTGGAATGATGGTGTGTTGACATATGACGTATCTTTGAGGCAGAATTTCATGATGAAAGCAGCTTTGATGTGGACGATCAACGACTTTCCCGCCTATAGGATGATGTCGGGTTGGATGACCGCGGGAAAGCTTGGATGCCCAATATGTATGGAGCGATAGAAGGCATTCACGCTTAAAAACAGTCGAAAGATCTCATATTTTGATTGTCATCGTCAATTCCTTCCAGAAGATCATCCTTATAGGCGGAACAAGAATGCATTCAAGAAGCATTGTGCGGAGACAACACCGCCTCCACCACGTTTGACTGGTCCTAATGTATGGCGGAGAGTACAGTACTTACCGCTCGTCCATGAATCCCAAGGAGAACATATTCCTGATTATGGCGTCAACCATAATTGGACAAAATAAAGTATATTTCTATGGGGTTCTAACTGACATCCTTGAACTCGATTATACCGGTTTCCCCGTGATGAAGTTAGTTATCTTCAAGTATGATTGGTTTGATCCTACTCTTGACGTAGGGACAAAAATCGATAAAAAATATGGTATTGTTCAAGTTAGGCTGTCTCGTAGGTATAATAAGGCGTACGACCCATTCATTTTTTCACAATAGGCAGATCAGGTTTATTACTCGCTATATCCCGAAGGACATCAAGGCTGGTTGGGTGTTATTAAGATAAAGGCTCGCAATATAATTACTGATAATGTAATCAACCAGCATGAAAAAGATGCTCCATACCAAGATGATGAGTTTTCAAGACCCCACGTACCGTTGCAAATTACGCCGGACATTATTGTTAATTATATGGCGGACATTTACGGAAATGGGGAAGAAGTTGAAAGAGAGTTAATGGATCAATCCGAGTTGGATGCATCTAGCGAAGGCACATTCCGATCAAGTGAGACTGATGAAAGTGAGGGTGAATTTAGTGACGGAGATTCTACTTAGGTAATTTATTTATGTCATAATTCATTGTGTAAATGTCATTCTACTTAGGTAATTTATTTTTGTATTATTTACACTGTTGTGTAATCATCTTTTCATTTTTTACACAGATGGCAGATTCCTTTAGAGGTATGGGTCGTCGTGGAGGTCGTGGCAGAGGTCATGCTGCGAGAGTCCCTTCGCCGGCCGACCCACAGCGTTCAGATCGAGACCACCCTACCAACACCTCTGTGGACGGGACACCTCAGGGTGATGGAGTTGCACCCCCTACCCAACCTCATGTGGCCGGGACACAGGCTGTACCGTCATCATCCACACCTATGACAGGACCATCATCATCATCGGGACAGGAGAGTCGTGGTCCATCCGACAGGAGGATTCTTCTTATCCCCAGGGGGGATAACGAGTAAGCTAATTTAATTTTTTAATATATATAAAGTATCATTAATTTCTATTTACTTGTTTTTTAATTTATTTATAACATTTATTAATGCTCTAATTTTGCTGCAGCTTTCTGCTCGCGAAGGGCCCTTCTGATTCGATATCGAAGATCCTGCGACTCAAGTTTGATGGTCCATGGGTTACATGGAAGGCCATCCCAGGGGACCATAGGGATCAGTTGTTTCAAGAGTTTAAGGTAACAATTTATTAAGTTATTTAAATTAAATTTACATTATATATATATATATGCACACACGAATTCCTAACAACTGTAAGTTGTAGAAAAAGTATAGGTGGGACGTAGCTTTAGAGGGTCTCCTTAGGGACATATTTGAGCATAAAGGCTCACTGGTCATGAAGAATCTGACGAACAAGCTGAGGAAGGGTAAGAATAAGGGGAAGTGGGTGGATCCTGAGATCAGGAGGCAGCTAGACCAGTACTGGGCTACTGAGAAGTTCCAGGAGATCCAGGCCACAGCTCGGCGTAATCGAGCTTCTGATGGTGGTGCATGTGCTTGGACCGGCGGGTCTAATTCAGCCGCCGCCCACTACGACGAGCTGGTAATACATTAAAATTTTGACTTATTATATTATTTAATGAGTTTTCATTTTCAAATATTCTTATGAATTTAAGATTATATTTTTCTGTGCAGAAAGCACAGAAACAGCGGGCCCCCACTGCTATGGAGTTGGTGGAGAGGACGAAGAAGTTGAAGTCGGGGACATGGGTCAACGACAAGGCCCGTAACTATGCTGTAAGCAAAAAAACAATTTAGTGTCTACTTGTAATTTATTATAAATGATTTGTTAATATTGATTATAATTTTAACTAAATCTCTTCAACTATACTTTGTAGGTAGGCATCAACGAGAAGAAGGAAGATGCCATATCACGTGCCTCACAATCACAAGATGAGGCCTTGACTGGTGATGGACCCAGCTCTCCTATCTCTGTCGATGATAATGCCATTTATTTGGAGGTCGTCGGGGCAGGAACAAGAAGGGGCACGTGTATGGCCTCGGACATCTGGGAGGCGAGTTTATCGCTTCATCATCCGGCACGCCTACTCCTTCCTACGCCGATACCGTCCTTCAGGAGCAGTTCAACCAAATGCAGGACAGCATCACGCAGCTGAACACGGAGCTTCGGGAGAAGAGCGAGAGAGAGCAGCAGATGGCGAACCAAATTGCACAGTTGACTCAGGCACACCAGCAGCTGATGCAGACGAGCATCGAGCAAGGCCAGACACTGCGGCTGGTGTTGGAGCAGATGAGGATCCAGACTCCAGTTGCTCGGGGTGATGCTCTGACGGTTGTGCCGCCTGCTGTCGCTCCTCCAGTTCCGCCGCCAGCTACTGATGCTGCTACTGCAGAGGACGATCAGATAGCAGACTTCGGTGGGACGGACGTTGAGGATGATTGGGTTCCTCCACCTCCCCCTCATCATGACTGTTTTTTTTTCATTTTTTTCACTTTAAACGATTCTTGTACGACACTTTGGATTATTTTTTTATATATATATTCATTATTTCTTATGATTGTATATTTCATTAGTAATTTGGTGTGTTTTATTAGTAATTTTGCTAAACTTTAAAGAAAAACAGAAAAAATTTAATATTTTAAAAATTAAATTTAAAAAAAAATTAATAAAAACCAGTTTAGCGACCGAATTAGAAACCAATAATTCGGTTACTAAACTTTAGTTAACATTAACATATTGTGGTCTAGCGACCGAGAATCCGTCGCTAATATAGGTTAACAGTAACCAACGTTGGCGACCGAACTAGCAACCGATTATCAGTCGTTAAAAATGGTTACCCAAACAATGCGACCAACCGTGTAGCAACCATTTTTTATCATTTAGCGACCGAAATTATGGTCGCCATTTAGCGACCGAATTATTATTTCGGTCTCTAAAAGCTTAACGACCAGGCTATTAGCCACCACCATTAATCGGTCTCTAATTCGGTTGCTAGATTAAATAGCGACCGAATTAGAAAGTTTAGCAACCGAATATGCCGGTCGCTAAACAGTTGATTTTTTGTATTGAAATGAGCTTTCCTGTTATCAAATCTGATCATGTTTCGACACCTCCAAATGCAGCAAAAACTGTTAATTATAGATTCCAAGACTACATCATTTGCTTGGGAGGACCATGACTTGCTGCAGACTGAAAGAACTGTGATTGAAGAATAATCCAGTTGCAAATGCATAACCAAACCTAGCCAAGACCATAACTACTGAGCAAAGGGGCATTCACATAAAAAATATGTATTGTGGTTTCAGCAGCATTTCACACATACTGCATATTGAGACAAGAATGCACCCTCTAATCCATACTTTTCATCAGTTGAAAGTTTATTGTGCAAGATTCTCCAAACCAGTAAGGATTTTGATGAGGGAATTGATAATCTTCTAGATTATGTGATTTTTGTGTGCTTATTAAATGGATTTTTGCCCCCAATTGTGTTGATTGATTGAGTTTTGTCCCTAAGTTTAGCTAATTTAGTTTTTAATAATATTTTGAATATTTTAGTTTAATTTCATGTTTTTAGAGTTAATCTAATAGTATTTTTACTTGTTTACATTTGTAGGAAATAATAAATATGAGATGGAAAATTGGAGATTGATAGATTTGGCTTCTAACTAAAATTACAAAAAGAAGATAGAAAAGTGGCAGCAGCATGAGAATTGGGCAAATCAATATTGTGATATGGAGCAAGTGGGGCTCCAAATCATTAAATTGATGATAATTGATATAAAGAATTGCAATTGCCATTAATTGATGTGGGCCATGATCACAAATTTAGGAGATTTAGTTTTCATCCAAATTAAATCAAATCATGAATTGCAATTTACAATAAGTGCAGGAACGTGATACAAGAATTGCCAGGGGCCCATGCAAATTGAAGATTTGGAGGCTTGCATCTATATATAGCCACAGTGTGAAGAAGGGGCAGACACAGTAGCCGCACAGCGTGAAGGAGGGGCAGACACAATAGCCGCACAGTGTGAACGAGGGCAGCGCGGCAACATAAAAAATAGGGAGAACTATACAGTTTTGAGGGGGAGAAAAGGGAGCAATCAAGAGAGTTGAAGCTGACGAGTAGAGACTCATGATGACTACCTTGCCTTCATCTTCTTCCGGAGTTTGTTCTATTTCTGTTTAGCTAATTTTCTTTTGTTAGAGGTAGATGGAACTGCCTAGATAACTTGTTTTGATTCTGGATAATTACTTGTTCTGGTTTGTTTAATTTCAATAGTTTATTCATTGTTTGCATGTTTATCTACTATATGAATTTTTCAATTGGGAAATTTGGATTCATAGTTGCTGTTTGTAAATGAACGATATGCACGTGCTACTTAGGAATAAGAACACAATCAGATTAACATTCTTGAGTTGTAATCATTCTTAATGCTTCTGTTAATTATCTAATATTCAAGGAATCGAATTAGTAATTTAGACAGAAAGATTTTTTCACCTGAGGAATTAGGGGATAAATTACAAAACTCAGTTTCTTGAAATTGGATAAACTGTTCAAGTTAATTTCCATGATCAAACAAGTAGGAAAGGCAGAGAAATCGATTCTCTAACAATTTTTTCTTGATTGTTAAAACCCAAATTTCCTGTTGCTTATTTTTCTCAATTGAAAATACCAAAAAATATTTTTTGTTCCTTGTTAAATTTCTGTTCTTACTTATTGGTGAAAACCAATTTCAAACCATTCGGTCGCTCAAACGAAATTGAGTTGGCACGTTAGTAGTTAACGGTTCAATCCCTGAGGACGATATTTTTTATTACTACAGTTGGCGATTTGGTGCACTTGCCAATTTTTCTCAACAAGTTTTTAGCGCCGTTGCCGGGGATTGATTTTCATTAATATTAGTTGTGCCAATGAAATCTCGATTTGAGCATTTTATTTTGTATATATTTGAATTTTTCTTTTGAGTTTTGTTTTTGTTAGGTGGATGCAACACATGGACCATGACTACTAAATCTTGAATATCAAATTGATTGGGTCGTGCTTGATTGTATAGTTGCTAACAATGTAAAGACATACTCCAATGAGGAATGGAGATCACATTTGTCATCTTTACCACCACCACCACACTTTAAGCTGAATCCTGAGGTGCTAGAATTTCTTTGGGAGATAGATGCTCAACTTGTGATCCAGAGCATAGAGCGAAACAAGGCAGAAATAAGTACCATGATTCAGGGGTTTGAAATGCAAGCTGGGAAACATTCTAAAGAGCTAGCAGCGCAACTAAGTGTCATGATTCAAAAGTTAGAAGTGGAAACTATGGAACATTTGAAAAAGCTAGCTGAGGAGCCACTGGAAACCCATATTCAAGAGAATGTGGTTGCGGAGATGGATCAAAATGAAGATGTACCGGTGGTGGTAGATAAGTCACAAGAGGAAATATCTTTCACCATGCTAGCCAAGAAACCTGAAATTGCTGCATTGGATAAATATGTTGGCTTACATCCATGTGTGGACACTGCAAAGTTGGTCCCTTCCACTTGTCTGTCAAATTTCTTTGTGAAAATAACATTTAACCCGGGAGGAAGTAGGTTCATTATTGTACCTAAAGAGGTCAATGGAGTTTTTGCACACTTGCCAGGAGGAATTGAGGGTAGATTCATCTTGCTTCTGCAATCGCCACTCCACAAGCTATGGGATCCGGGAGGAAGCCTTTACATATTTAGCATCTCTTGGCCCCTATGCTACAAGCAATGGGATCCAGGAGGAAGCTTCTCAATGAGTTTTCTTAACCCTTCTCTTTAGTTTATTTTCATTTTCTTGTTAGTTTTTGTTGAAAAAATAATAATATTAAATAAAAAAGAATAAAAAATTTGAAAAAATAGAAAATTTAGAAAAAAATTGATTCAGATATATATTTAGTTTTTTTTCCTTCATGACTTGTCTATCTTGTGCTAATGTTTTCTCTGTTTTGAGATATATATTTAGTTGTGCTTCATGGTATCTTATGGCAAAAAGGAAGAATAGGAGGGACTAATGATGGTGACCTCAAGTTTGGACCAAATTTTGGAAGCGCAAGATAGGGGAGTTTTCTTTTCTTTTTCTTTATTTTGTTCTTTTTTTTTTTTGTTTGTGTGCTGTTTTATTTTTGAGTGTTTTTTTTTTTTGTGTTTGCAGGTTAATGTCAGTACTCCTCTTTGGAAAAGAAAAAAAATAATAATAAGCATGCTTGTGTGGAACCCCATTCTTGGCAATTTCATTGTATTGTACACCCACCATGTTTGTTTTCCTTTGATATGAAGATGATAGTTGTGGTTTAGTTTTTCATTTGAGTTTGTTCTTGATTGGATTTCATAACTTTGGTGCATTGTGTTAAACCTTGTTGATTAAAGTTCATGGCTATAAAATTTTGGTGAAAATTAATTGGATTGCTTAACTTTATCCTTATGAGTCATTTGAGCCTATAATTGTAAATTCTTTCTTGTGAGTGCACCATTGAAATTCATGCTCTTGAGTTTGCTTGGTTCTTGTTGGAAGTTCATGATTCACATGCATGTTATAAAAATGATTTGGGCCGTTTTCATGTAGCTACTTTGACCAAATAGCCAACCGTGAATTTTTCCCTTTGCTTAGCCCATTTGAGCTTTATTTGTAAATCTTTGTTTGTTTTTACCCATGAGCCTTAACTTGAAAAACAACGTTTCTACCCAAACCTTAGTGGATAGGAGAGCATTGAATTATTGTGAGTGGGTTTGACATAAGTGTGGGGGAGAATATTGTGCTTATATGTTGGTGAAAGGAAGGAATGGTTACCAAAAAAAAGAAGAAGACAAAAAAAAAATTGAAAAGAAAAAAATATGAAAAATGGTATGAAATACTTGAGAAAAATATAGTGGTGCTTTGAAAGAAAAGAAGGTGGAGGAAGTCCAAAAGAAAGAGGTGAAAAAAGGGTTGTATGCAAAGCATGGTTCTTTAAAATTAATTGTTGCTCTCCTATTTCCTTTGGTGCAAGCTTGTTTATCCTTTCTTATCCTTCCTATTTACCTTGGCCACATTACATCCTAAATAAAGTCCCTTTGATTTATGCATGCTGTGAATTGTGGATGAAAGATTGAGATGAAAATCAAACTTGAAGTTGCATGGTTTTGATGTGTGAATTTGAGTGATAAACTTGCAATTATTACCCATATTTATTTGAGTGATTGAGTGAAATTACACTTCCCGTGAGTAGTTGGGTGTCCAATAGTTCTTCCTTAATTGAATTAACCATGTTCTTTAATTTTTCAAGTGTGGAAATATTGGAGCACCATTGTTATGATATCTTCTTTGGAATATTCTTGGATGTGAACTTGTTATAAAGTGATTCTTTTGTTTTAGGATTTCTTACATGGTTGGGTGGTGCATTGCTTTGTTATTGTTAAGTTAGGGTATCCCTTGAGTCGATGTTTGCTTGGTGTGTTGTCCTTAGTGTTTTGTGTGTTAGTTTTGGTTACTTTTGCTTGGGGACAAGCAAAGTCTTAGGTTTGGGGGTGTGATAATCTTCTAGATTATTTGTTTTTTGTGTCCTTATTAAATGGATTTTTACCCCCAATTGTGTCGATTGATTGAGTTTTGTCCCTAAGTTTAGCTAATTTAGTTTTTAATAATATTTTGAATATTTTAGTTTAATTTCATGTTTTTAGAGTTAATCTAATAGTATTTTTACTTGTTTACATTTGTAGGAAATAATAAAGATAACATGGAAAATTGAAGAGATTGATAGATTTGGCTTCTAATGAAAATTCCAAAAAGAAGATAGAAAAGTGGCAGCAGCATAAAAATTGGGTAAAATGATGTTGTGATATGGAGCAAGTAGGGCTCCAAGTCATTAAATTGATGATAATTGATATGAAGAATTGCAATTGCCATTAATTGATGTGGGCCATGACCATAAATTTAGGAGATTTAGTTTTCATCCAAATTAAATCAAATCATGAATTACAATTTGCAATAAGTGCAGCAACATGATACAAGAATTGCCAGGGACCCATGCAAATTGAAGATTTGGAGGCTTGCATCTATATATAGCCACAGCGCCAGGAGGAAAAAAAAAAGAACGAGGGACAGACACGGTAGCCGCACTGGAAAAAATATAGAGAGAACTATACAGTTTTGAATAGTAGTCATGGTCCATGTGTTGTATCCACCTAACAAAAACAAAAATCAAAAGAAAAATTCAAATATATACAAAACAAAATGCTCAAATCAAGATTTCATTGGCACAACTAATATTAACGAAAATCAATCCCCGGCAACGGCTCCAAAAACTTGTTGAGCAAAATTGGCAAGTGCACCAAATCGCTAACTGTAGTAATAAAAAAATATATCGTCCTCAGGGATTGAACCGTTAACTACTAACGTACCAACTCAATTTCGTTTGAGCGACCGAATGGTTTGAAATTGGTTTTCACCAATAAGTAAGAACAGTTTATCCAATTTCAAGAAACTGATTTTTGTAATTTATCCCCTAATTCCTCAGGTGGAAAAATCTTTCTGTCTAAATTACTAATTTAATTTCTTGAATATTAGATAATTAACAGAAGCATTAAGAATGATTACAAATCAAGAATGTTAATCTGATTGTGTTTTATTCCTAAGTAGCACGTGCAAATCGTTCATTTACAAACAGCAACTATGAATCCGAATTTCCCAATTGCAAAATTCATACAGTAGATAACCATGCAAACAGTGAGTAAACTCTTGAAATTAAACAAACGAGAACAAGTAATTATCCAGAATCAAAACAAGTTATCTAGGCAGTTCCATCTACCTCTACCAAAAGAAGATTAGCTAAACATAATAGAAATAGAACAAACTCCGGAAGAAGATGAAGGCAAGGTAATCATCATGAGTCTCTACTCGTCAGCTTCAACTCTCTTGATTGCTCCCTTTTCTCCCCCCTCAAAACTGTATAGTTCTCTCTATTTTTTTATGTTACGGCGCTGCCCTCGTTCACACTGTGCGGCTACTGTGTCTGCCTCTCCTTCATGCTGTGACTATATATAGATGCAAGCCTCCAAATCTTCAATTTGTGTGGGCCCCTGGCAATTCTTGTATCATGTTGCTGCACTTATTGTAAATTGCAATTCATGATTTGATTTAATTTGGATGAAAACTAAATCTCCTAAATTAGTGATCATGGCCCACATCAATTAATGGCAATTGCAATTCTTTATATTAATTATCATCAATTTAATGACTTGGAGCCCCACTTGCTCCATATCACAATATCAATTTGCCCAATTCTCATGCTGCTGCCACTTTTCTATCTTCCTTTTGCAATTTTTGTTAGAAGCCAAATCTATCAATCTCTTCAATTTTCCATCTCATCTTTATTGTTTCTTACAAATGTAAACAAGTAAAAATACTATTAGATTAACTCTAAAAACATGAAATTAAACTAAAATATTCAAAATATTATTAAAAACTAAATTAGCTAAACTTAGGGACAAAACTCAATCAATCGACACAATTAGGGGCAAAAATTCATTTAATAAGCATACAAAAATCACATAATCTAGAAGATTATCGTACTGGTAATGAAAACGCAGACCGGCTTCTATCTGAATTTTCAACCGAAAATTTTACCGTGACTTCATATGTTATAACAACACAAGAAAATGATTTTAGTTTAATTAAAATCATCCTGAGTTTAATCTAAAAATAAACACATTTAAATATGTATTTACTTCTACAGAAAGCATAGGAAAAACAGGGTGTTACAATACTACCCCTCTAAAAAGAATTTCGTCCTCGAAATTACGTAACTTGAAACTAAACAGGATCTCTCACTATCAAGATCATACTATCAGAAGAAAGTATATAAAAGAACTTCATCAATCCAAAAGAATACAGAAATATCCAGTGTATGAAGATCCTTTAGTAGGTTCAGGGAGGTAAAAATGTATGATCGGTACACGTTTACAATCATGAATCTAAAAAGTTTCTCTTTTCACTAGAATTTTCTGGTCAACAATTTAAAAGTGCAGCAGTTTGATAAGAATTCAAACTGAATCACTTCCACCAAAAGTAAAAGTGATTAGATTAAGTCTCATCAAGAAACTTCTTTTATAAACACACCCATCCCTTGTAACAACAAGGCAATTCACAACTCTAGGAAAAGAAAGATTGGATCCAAAGTCTAAACTGACCACAACAAAAAAGAGAAGGGAACTGGAATAAATTTCTTAAAGAGACTTTTATTCCCAAAAGTCATAAGAAACATACATTCACTGGAAAGACTAGTAACATAGGAGACCCTAGAGAGTCAAATACTTAAGGGCGTCAAAACACGATTATACTTAGAATCCTATTACAACTTAGAATTATAGACCACTGCCATAAGACCTTCAAATTGCACACTAATTCTGTCGTAAAAGATCATCGGATTGTGAAGCTCTAGCGCCAACCATGGTGTAAACTCTTCCCTTTGCCGTGGGTCTATCAGTCCCTAAGGTGTTGACAGCCCTTTCAAACCTTGGTGCATTACAATCCCTCGACAAGTGTCCTATTTGTCCACAGTTTTAACATTTCGTTCCCTTGCGTGGGCAAACATCAGCCATGTGATCTGGGTTTCCACACTTGTAACATCATCTAAATTGGCCTCGATTTTGGTTCTGTTGGCCTCCACTTCCCGATTCGGAATTATCCGAACGATGCTATTGTTGATTCTGGTCATTTCCTTGTTGTCGGAAATAATGCTACTTCCCTTTTTGATTCTGATTTTGATGTTGGTCTTTGGAATGAGTGGGTCGTCCAACAGTTTCTCCGTTGCCTCTTTCCTTCCTCATTAGTTCCACTTTTCTACACTTCTCTACTAAGGCTTGGAAATTCCGGATTTCCAATGGCATCACAGATTCCTTGATCTCGAAGCACAGACCGGCTTCGAACTTTTCGCACTTCCACTCATCATCGGTGTTGTTCTGGAAAAAGCGGAAATATTTGGTAAGGGACTCAAACCTTGCCGCATATTCCCCCACTGTCATGTCCTGCTGACTCAGCCTTAGGAATTCCTTCTCTTTCTCTGTCCGAGCACTCTGGGGAAAATATTTGTCCAGAAATTTGTTGCGAAATACTCCCCAGGTGATTGCCTGATGCTCGACTACCAGCAGTTGTCTGGTGCCCTTCCACCAGTATTCAGCATCTCCAATCAGTTGGAATGTTGCATAAGGCACCTTTTCTCCCTATGGGGTGTGCACCGGCTCAAAGGTCTTCTCCAGCTCTTGGATCCAAAGGTCGCTTTAGTCAGGTCTACGTCCCCGTCAAACTGTGACGGATTCCGGCATCGGAAGGCATTCAGATTCTTCCCTTCTGTAGCCTGTTCAGCTCTTTGATGCTCCTGCTGATTCTGGGCAGCCGCGTTGGCGGTCTGGAGAGCTATGGCAGTAGCAACGTCAGCCAAAGCTTGGGTAGTGAAGTCCATCCCGCCATCATAATTCTCATTCATGTTGGCACGACCGCCAATAGGACCACCTCTGCGACCACGTCCACGACCACTTCCACGAAAGGCGTGTAAAGGCCACAACCAAAAAATGAAACGTGTAAAGGCGTATCAACACACATTACTTCTAAGAAGTAATCCAAATAAAACTTAATTCAGAGAAAACACAACGTCAACACGACAGACCTATTTCCCAAAGATCCCGAAAGACTCGACCAGCTCTGATACCACCTGTAACACCACCCTGGGTATTACTACGTAACACATGCGGAAGTAAATTAAAAGATAATTTTCTGGTTGCTTTTTGAAAATTGTTCTCTTTTAAGTCAGAAAACTGGGAATCTCAAACCCTAAGAACTGGTCTTGGCCGAACCTATACCTTGTGGTTTAGTGTTCTTGTTTTGATTTTAACTTGTGATTTTGTGTTCATAACCTTAGACTTCCATCGCAGAGGAAACGAGAACGTTCGTGACTTACCTCATCGAGCATCTAATCTTCTTACCTTCAAAGAAAGTAAGAGGGGATTGCCTAGGGATATTCAATGACTATATGCATGTGTGTATGTGTTTACTTGAATGATTTGAATATTATTATGATGTGGAGCAAACACTTGATCGGAATCCTTCGTCTAGCTCCTATACGTTGACGGATCGTCTAACTTGAAGGGAAGCGGGGCTGGAATAATTCTCGAAGGGCCTGATGATCTAATCCTAGAACAGTCCTTAAAGTTTGGGTTTACTGCTTCAAACAACAAAGCAGAATATGAAGCCCTTATTGCAGGACTGATGCTAGCTAAAGAGGTTGGGGTCCGAGAATTAAAATACCGAAGTGACTCACAGCTTGTAACAGGACAAGTCTCGGGTGATTATCAAACAAAGGATCCCCAACTAACTAGATATCTCTGCAAGGTTAACAGCCTAGTTGCGGAATTTGATAATTTCACTTGTGAGCATATACCTCGGGAAGAAAATTCAAGGGCATATCTGTTGTCTAAGTTGGCTAGCACCAAGAAAGCTGGCCAGCTAAGAACCTTCATTCTGGAAAACCTCCTTGAATCGAGCATAAAAAGTACCGAAGTAGTAATGACCGAGCACTATGATCGTGGCTGGATGACACCGATTTGGGAATATCTAGCCTCGGATAAATTACCTAGTGATCCTAAGGAGGTGAGGTAAATTCATCTAACATCTTCCCATTACACCATCCAAGACGGCGAGCTGTATTAAAGAGGATTCTCTATGCCATTACTGAATTGCCTAACAAAGGAGCAGTCCGAGTACGTAATGGATGAGATGCACCGAGGAATCTGTGGGATGCACTCAAGTGGCCGATCTCTGGCAGCTCGAGTCCTGCGAGCGGGGTTTTACTGGCCAACCATGAGACTGGACTGTGCTACTTGGACTAACAGGTGTGAGCCCTGCCAGAAGTTCGCCAGCATAGCACGTGTTCCAGGAGAAGAACTCCATTCCATTTTCTCGCATGGCCTTTTACTATGTGGGGGATGGACATAGTCGGTCCCTGCCCGGTTGCCAAAGGTCAAGTCAAGTTCTTGCTGGTAGGTATAGACTACTTCACCAAGTGGATCGAAGCAGAACCATTAGCCACGATAACTGCTAAAAAGGTTCGGAGCTTTGTATGGAAAAACATCATATGCAGGCACGGCCTCCCTTATGCAATTGTCACAGATAACGGAAATCAGTTCACCGATAAAGAGCTCAGAGAGTTCTACTCCAACCTTGGAGTTAAACATAAAGTGACCTCGGTTGAGCACCCACAAACGAATGGACAAGCAGAAGCAGCCAATAAAGTCATTTTAAATGAGCTCAAAAGAAGGTTAGGCCAATCAAAAGGGGCTTGGGTTGAACAATTACAAAGCATTCTATGGGCTTACCATTGCTCACCGCAATCTTCAACCGATGAAACGCCATTCAGGCTAACCTACGGAACCGATGCAATGATTCCAGTTAAGGTCGGCGAACTCTCTTTCCAGAGACAGCACCATGACCAAACTAAGAACGAAGAAGAACTTCAAGTTGAGCTTGACATGGTTGAGGAAGTCCGAGACGAGGCGAAAATCAGAGACGAGCTATGCAAGCAAAAAGCAACTCGGAAGTACAACTTGAGGTTACGTCCGAGGGAATTTGTGCAAGGTGACTTAGTGCTGAGATTGCAAAGTGACACGACAAAAGACCCCAGAGAGGGTAAACTCACAGCGAACTGGTCTGGCCCATTCAGGATAGTTGAAAATCTGGGAAATGGTGCCTACAGGCTAGAAGAATTGTCAGGAAAGGTCGTTCCAAGAACATGGAACACTTCCCACCTCAAGTTTTATTTTAGTTAAGGTTATAGGTGATGCACTCTTTTTCCTATCTCGATCTTTTTCCCACGAGGTTTTGGTCGATAGGGTTTTAATGAGGCACACCCGGAAAAATAAATAAATAGAATCATTTGCAGTCGCACTATTAGGCAAAAATACTGTTATGATTAAAAATTTATTTGAAAAACAATTAAAAACCTAAAGAAGTTGTCCGAGCTAAAATCGACCGAGTTGAGGTCGAAATGCCGAGCCTAAATAGGTGAAAAACGATTAAAAACCTAAAGAGGTCGTCCGAGCTAAAATCGACCAAGTTGAGGTCGTAATGCCGAGCCTATAAAGGTAAAAACCTAAAGAGGCCATTCGAGCTAAAATCGACCGAGTTGAGGTCGCAACACCGAGCCTATAAAGGTAAAAACCTAAAGAGGCTGTCCGGGCTAAAATCGACCGAGTTGAGGTCGAATTGCCGAGCCTATAAAGGTGGAAAACAACTTACAACCTAAAGAGACTGTCCGAGCAAAAATCGACCGAGTTGAAGTCGAAATGCTGAGTCTATAAGGGTAAATAACAACTTAAAACCTAAAAAGACAACCAATGCCTAAAAAGGTAAGTAAAAACCTACAGGTATTTCAAGTTCCGACTATTTCGAGTAAAATCGTGTAACACGCCAAAACTATTAAAAATGAGTACTAACTTAGAGAAATATTTTCAACACTTTCTAAGTAAAAAGTAACTCGTAAGATAGCACATAACTCCATTAAATAAAAAGAGGGCAAAACCCAAAATACATAAGAGTTCGAAATAAAAAGGGCATTTCCCTAAGAACATGTTTCCTAGCTTACTAATGGGCATTCCCATAAGCAACAATTTCATGAGTTGAGGTCGTCCTCGGCACTCGGAGGAAGAGCAGTAGATTGATCAGGTAGGCCCATTTCACCTTCACCATCGGGTCCCTCCTCGGTCGCTCGCCCATCACCCTCCTCTTCTTGAGATACGTCCTCCTCATCCTCCAACTCGGACAATGGAACTAGGATTCCATCTCGGTTAAAATCCTTGTCCACGTCAGCACATGATAAGTCAGCATTCGGTTTGAAGTGATGAAGCTGCTTCACAGCTTGGGAGAAGCCGTTAACGTGCTCCCTCATAATAGAGGCCTCGGCTTCAGCTAGATCTGACTGAAGCTTGAGATTGGCCTCTTTCTCGGCCTTTAGCGACTTCCGCAGCTCCAGACCGGCCTCCTTCTCGGTTTGAAGCCCCTCCACGACCTTCTGAAGGTTGAGCCGGTCAGTTCTTTCCGTTTCCAGCTCGGCCATGAGGGTGTTATTGCCTTTTTCCAGCTCTACCTTTTGAGCCTTCAGCTGGCCAATAACCCGAGCTTGCTCCTCACACTTGGCCACAGATTGAGCCAATTCATCCCTCACTTTCAGGGCACGAGCTGCATCGGCCTTCATCATTTCCACCCTCTTGATGAGAATCTAAGAACTGGTGACTCCAGAAGCGGGTAATCGAAGCTATCTGGAGAGCATATGCAGCAGCAGCCTCCATGCTTTCACCAGGTCCTTGCTCCAACAAAAGACGGGCATCAGCGGGTTTGAGAACCTGGCCGTCGATGAGTGGGCCGTGGTTAAACTCACTACCCCACAGAGAGCCAAAGCCCGGGTTGCAACTCCCGTTGTACCACTTGGTGACCGGGGCAGAATCAGCCATCACATGAGCTTTGCCCAGCCTCCTCTCAACGGCAGGAGTTTCTTCAACAACCAGTATGGGAGAAGGACTTCTCCCCGGAACCTCGGCCTACAAATCCTCCCGAGTCCTTTTGGAGAGGCGGGTGTTCGGGTCCGCGATATCAGTGGCCTTCTTCTTTTTCCCCTTTAGCTCCGACAATCGGAACTGACCCACCCGCAGCTTGGTTTGCCGACTTCTTCAGCAAATCTTTATAGTTGAATTTCCCCATTATCACTGAAAAATGAAAAATCTGTTAGATACAAGTACGCTGCAGGGTAAGTAAAACACCCACTAAAAAGCTACTTACGATCAAAATCGGCTTGCTGAGTTGACGATTTGGGAAGCAATAAAAGTCTACCACAAGGCAATGGCCGAGGATAGAGTTTTAGGAGCTCAACATCGGTTTTTTATTGAGTCGTCATGCAGCTGATATCATAGCGGGAAAACTTAGTGGGATGGGGCTGCCAGTAGAAAGGAAATTTGGAGACTCCATCCAAGTCATAGAATAGGGACTCGTTTCCTACAGTAGGTCAGACTTTGAAAAAGTCCGACTTGAAAAATTTGTATGAACTCTTGTAGAGCCCAATGATGCCTCCCCCCTTAGCCCCACTAAGGGAGATCCAGCCAACCCGATCTCCAAACCTAACTTTATAAAAATAAAGGAATATAGGAGCAGTAGCCACCTCTCCTATCTGCCCGCAGAGGATTTGGAAAGCCTTTAAAAAAGCCCAGCTGTTTGGATGGAGTTGGGTCGGGGCAACATTCATAATCTTCAAAACATCACACTCAAATTGGGTAAAAGGCAAAGTGACTCCAATCTGTTCAAACAAGGTTCTATATACATATGTAAAGGAAGGTTGACATGGAGCGGCATGAAGAAAGACATGTTCATTCCCAGAACACGGCAAACACTCTACAGTGCCACCAAAAGAAGAAACTTTGTTTTTTATGGATGAAAGGGATTCAGAATCCCTGAAATTTGAATGAAAGGCTCCCACATCCGACCTTACCCAGAAATACCCAGGTATAGTGATATCTGGGTATGGAACTCTAGGCATACTAGTGGTACGCTTACGACGCTTGGAGATGGGTACGGCATTGGGAGTAGCCGAGCTATTCCCATCAGTGGAGGAAGAGGCACCATTAGCACCACTACCACCATGAGATGACGATGGAGAAGAACGAGGAGAGCCTCCAATCGGATTGATTTCAGGCTCCACGATCTGAACCCCGGAAGAGGCATTCTGGGATACCTCGAATGAAGTCTCCATGGATGAAAAATCAGAAAACAAACTGGACAGAGGGAAATGAGAAGGACGTACCTCGAATAGGAAGGGGGTGTGAAATCTTGGAAAGGCTCGAGAGAGAAGAAAATCTACGGTTCAAAGAAGGTAAAACCCTATACCAGGGGCTTGCTCAATTTATAGAAAGAAAACAACCCTTCAAATAAGAAATGAAATGCCCCTTTTTGGTGAAATGATAATGACTGCTGACGTGCGGGAGAAGAGAAACGTCCCCTCAAGTCTACACAAATTCTGCGCACTAATAGAAAGGAGACACGTGGCAAAGACGTCGGAATACGCGATGTCATCAAGGAAAAATATGAGCACGCAGCTACAGCGCAGGTCTTGGAAATAATGCCATAAAAACCACGCGTCACGCGTCATCTTTACCGTAATCACGAAAAGCAACGTCTCTTTTCAATCTCGAGAATCGAGAAAGTATGGCCTCAGTACGAAACTCGGGTGATTACCTCCACCTCGGCTAGGCTCGGCTCCTTCTAAACGAGCTTCCACGCAATCAGCTTAAAGCTCGGGGGGCTTGTGTATGGGCCGAGGTGTAGAAGCTCGGTATCTGATGAGTGTGATTTCACCTCATTTTCCATGTACATTTCTGCATGCATTTGCATATAGTTTAGGCATTTTTAGTTTGTTTTTATTAGTTTTTACCTTGGAACGGGTGAAGCTGGTTTCCGTGTGTTGTTTTGCAGAAATTGAAGGAAAACTGTGCATATTTGGCTATAATGAAGCTTGGATGATTTTGGAGCTTAAAAAGAGAAGAATATGAGCCAAACAGAGCCTATCACGGCCTGGCCGTGATGACCATCACGGCCGTGATCAAGCAGAGAAGAAGGCAAAAGTCAGAGACTGTCACGGCCTGGCCGTGACAGACATCACGGCCGTGACCAACCAGAAAATGAGGGCTCGCGTCGCGAACACTTCTCTCGCCTCGCGAGAGTCAAAAACTTGAAGACACGCCTTGGACAGAAAGCGTCACGGCCTGGCCGTGATAGACATCACGGCCGTGACGCGCAGCAGATCTATAAATAACAGCACAAAGAGACGAGAAAAAAAGGGGACTTTTGGCAAAGACTTGGAAACCCTAAAGAGGGCTGATGGCTGGGGGAAGGCTGGGACCTTAAAGATGACATCTCTCTGCTCTTGGATTGGAAGGAGATTGAAGGATTCGTCATGAAGTTTTCTTCCTCTCTCCTCTCTTTCTCTTTTGTAGAATTTATCATGTATAGCTAATTCCCCCATTGTTGGGTTTAGATGTAGCTTTTCTGAACTTGATTGTTAATTGATTTGGTTTCAATACAAGTTTCTATTTCTTTATGAGTATGTGATTATGTGCTTAATGCTTTCCTTGGATTAGCTACCCATAGGAATGATATGTTGCTTTGATAGATAACTGAAAGGTTGGTGTTAAGGCATGCTCATGAATCATATGCCAAGTAGTCCAAGAATCTAGACATGGGTGTTGGCTGCTTGCAATCTTATAAGTCTTGACTTAATGCAAAATCTCAGATTAATCCACCTAAGACATTAGGGTTTAATTTGGGGTTTTAGGCTCAATGCACCTAAGACATTAGGCTTGAGTATTTTAGAAAAGGCTTGATTGGCATGATTGAATTAGGACTTGTGTTGTTAGCCATTTCATTGCAATTGAGGGAGGATTAGTGTAATCTAAACCTGACAATCTCAACCATTTGTAAATTCTGCACTCCAAATGTTTGTTAAAAGTCCAAAAAGACCAAAAATATTGTATTGCTTTGTTTTCTGTTTTGATATCTCATACCATAGTTTAGTCTAGATAGTTGTTGAGTTTGTGAATTGGTAATTGACATCCGATCCCTATGGATACGATAACCGGTCTCACCACCGTATTACTTGATTACGACGAGGTGCACTTGCCTTTATCTTAAAAATCACGCAACAAGTTTTTGGCGCCGTTGCCGGGGATCGGCTTTGCCAATATCAGTAGTAACAAATGAGACAACTAGTTTAGACATTTCTATTTTATTTTTCTGTATATATTTGATATCTTTCTTTTGTTAGTTTTGTATATATTTGAATTTTTGTTTCTTTGATCTTGGGCTTAAGTGTCTGTGAGGTGAAAATTGATTTGGCAGGATCATGGACTATAATTATTATCAGCCATCTGATGCAGAAATGGAGATATCTGAGCTGCAGCTGCGGGTAGATATGCTGCAATTAGCCGTAAACATCCAACAAGTGAGGAATGAGTTGTCAAGGGCAACTGTCTCTCCTCCACCAGTGGTAGCCTATTCTGAACGGGGAAATCAATTTCCCAACACTTACACTCCATGGTGGGGGAACCCTCCAAACAATACTTTGATGGATGAAGAGGAACATTGGGAACCTTCCACATCTTCATATCAACCACAACCATCTCAATGGTATGATGAGCCATCACCATTGGAAGTTGCTTGGGAGAACTTCAAATCCGAATTCACAGTCAATTCTGAGCAACCTATTCCGGATAGTCGGTCTCACCTAGAGGATATTTTGGAGAGCTTCATGGTAACAACAATGGAAAGTTTAGAAAACCAAGAAGATACCATTCGAAGTCTCGGGGTACGTATTGAGGAACTCTCTAACCAACTATCCGAAATGCCAAATGGGAACTTGATGGATTATGATAAAGATGATGCATTGATGGATGATGAGGAAGATGAAGAAGTGGGAGCAACTGAATTAAGAAATGAAGAACCTGTTTGTGAAAACATAGTTGCACCATCTCCCATTGAACCCTTGACTAAAGAGCTTGAAAGGAAGAGGCAATTGGAGGACATCTATTTCACCATGCTAGAGGAAGATGAAGAACTGTTGGACTTAGATGATTCTATTGGTTCCTATGCATGTGTTGATTGTGATGGGAGAAACACTTGTGTGGTTTGTGCTGAGATTTCTGCATATTTGGAAGGTGATGGATTTGGCAATGCTGAGAGTGAAGATTGTACAGAAGCCAAAACAGCACCAATGATCCTCTCGACTTGTTTGCCACCTCACATTTTGAAGCAGTCAACAATGGAGTTCAAGCCTCTGCCTGAGAAACCGGATGTTGAATCTTTAAATATAAAGGCACCATGGCTAGTCCAAGAGGTTGAACCCCATTTTTATTGGGAAGATTTTGTTGATGAAGGGGTCATCTTTGACCCAAGAGGGAGTGAGAAGTCCTTCCCACTTGAAGAAGTCACCATGATTTTCAAGCACTCACTCCCATATTTATGCTGCAAACCGTGGGATCCAGGTGAAGGATCTCACATGGTTAGCATCCCTTGGTCCTTATACCACAGGTTATGGGATCCAGGTGGATGCTTCTTAATGAGTCAAGCTAGTGACGTTAAAGAAGCGCTTATTGGGAGGCAACCCAAGTTTCTTAACCCTTCTCTTTAGTTAGATTTTGTTTTTGATTTTAACTCTTGAATAATTTGAGAAGATCAAGAGTTTTCTTTTACTAATAAATTTGTTAAGTGTTTTTAGGATAATAAGGAAGGAGAAGCAAGGGCAGGGAGAAACAAAGCCAGAAAAGCAAAGTCAGCACCCGCTACCGCCTCGGTAAGCCGTTCCAATTTTATTTTATTTTATTTTTCTTCCTCGCTCCAACTTGATTGTTTACATTGGGGACAATGTAAATTTTTAAGCTTGGGGTAGGGGTATTTTGCATTTGCATTTTTCATGTTGCATTCATATAGTCTTGCATGATAGTTTGCATGATCACACAATTAGATTGCCCTTGCTTAGATTTTGCATCCAATTGTGAGAACTAAGTGCCAATTAAATTGTGATAGTGAATTTTTGAACCCAATTTTTTTATTCTTGTGATATGGCTGCAAATGAAAATGTTTGAGATGATCTTGGATAGTTGATAATTAGCATCTGGTTCTGAGGATTTATGTTTTTCATTGATTCTGAACTAAAAGGTGAGATTTTGAGCCAAAGGGGTACTCACTAAATCTACCCCAATTCTTTGTGTTAGAGTGTTATTCCTCTTGGTTTGTTATTCTCTAGAACTTGACTTGAAACCATTTTGAAGCTTAAAAATTTTAGTGAACATTTTTGAAAATGATTGAGGCAATAGGTATTTTTCTGGCCTTCTGAGTTTTGAATGATGAAATGCTACCCCTTAGTTGCCCAATTTTGAGCCTGAATGAATAAAATGCTTTTCTTGGTACCCTAAAATGTTTTGATAAATATGTTTGACAAGGGACCTTCTAAAGTATTACAAAAGGGTAAAAAGGTAGTTGAAAAAAGTTTGGGAAAAGAATCAGAAAAAAATAATAATTCTCTTGAGTTAAAAAAATCTCCCCTTCTCCAAATAAAAGAAAAAGAAAAGAAAAAAAAATAGAGAAGGGGATGACAAAAAGAAAAGTGAGAATTAAAAAGAAAAAGAAAGCAAAGAAAGGTGGAAAGTGAATTGAAAACCCAAGAAGGTATTTTAGAAGGTCATGTTTGCAAAGCTTGATGTTTATGTAACCTTTTGGAATTTCCTTTTCTTGTTATCCCCACCTAAAGATTAATCCCATGGCCATGTTACAACCAAATAAAAGACCTCTTGATTCTAATTTGTTTTCATTAATAAAGTAAAGATTTGGTTGATAGTCAAGCCTATGGTAGGATTCATTCCTTGAGGAAAATTGAGCGAAATATCTTATCCCCTAAACACTTGAGTGAGGTAGAAAGAGAACCAAGCAAATGAACAAGCTTGGGGTGAGCTTCAAGTGAGAAAGAGTGCCCAAATCAGTGAGAATATGAGTCTAAGGAACCTAATCCTCTAATTGGACTTGAATTGATTGTCTCTTGCTGAAGTGTTTGATTTACCTATTGCTTGAATCATTTACTCGGGTTCTTAGTTCACTATCCATGTTCTATTTTGATCTTCTGGCCTTGGTTTTTGCTTGAGGACAAGCAAAGTCTTAAGCTTGGGGTGATTTGATGAGTGTGATTTCACCTCATTTTCCATGTACATTTCTGCATGCATTTGCATATAGTTTAGGCATTTTTAGTTTGTTTTTATTAGTTTTTACCTTGGAACGGGTGAAGGTGGTTTCCGTGTGTTGTTTTGAAGAAATTGAAGGAAAACTGTGCATATTTGGCTATAATGAAGCTTGGATGATTTTGGAGCTTAAAAAGAGAAGAATATGAGCCAAACAGAGCCTATCACGGCCTGGCCGTGATGACCATCACGGCCGTGATCAAGCAGAGAAGAAGGCAAAAGTCGAGATCATCACGGCCTGGCCGTGACAGACATCGCGGCCGTGACCAACCAGAAAATGAGGGCTCGCGTCGCGAACACTTCTCTCGCCTCGCGAGAGTCAAAAACTTGAAGACACGCCTTGGACAGAAAGCGTCACGGCCTGGCCGTGATAGACATCACGGCCGTGACGCGCAGCAGATCTATAAATAACAGCACAGCAGACAGAAAAAGGGGACTTTTGGCAAAGGCTTGGAAACCCTAAAGAGGGCTGATGGCTGGGGGAAGGCTGGGACCTTAAAGATGACATCTCTCTGCTCTTGGATTGGAAGGAGATTGAAGGATTCGTCATGAAGTTTTCTTCCTCTCTCCTCTCTTTCTCTTTTGTAGAATTTATCATGTATAGCTAATTCCCCCATTGTTGGGTTTAGATGTAGCTTTTCTGAACTTGATTGTTAATTGATTTGGTTTCAATACAAGTTTCTATTTCTTTATGAGTATGTGATTATGTGCTTAATGCTTTCCTTGGATTAGCTACCCATAGGAATGATATGTTGCTTTGATAGATAACTGAAAGGTTGGTGTTAAGGCATGCTCATGAATCATATGCCAAGTAGTCCAAGAATCTAGACATGGGTGTTGGCTGCTTGCAATCTTATAAGTCTTGACTTAATGCAAAATCTCAGATTAATCCACCTAAGACATTAGGGTTTAATTTGGGGTTTTAGGCTCAATGCACCTAAGACATTAGGCTTGAGTATTTTAGAAAAGGCTTGATTGGCATGATTGAATTAGGACTTGTGTTGTTAGCCATTTCATTGCAATTGAGGGAGGATTAGTGTAATCTAAACCTGACAATCTCAACCATTTGTAAATTCTGCACTCCAAGTGTTTGTTAAAAGTCCAAAAAGACCAAAAATATTGTATTGCTTTGTTTTCTGTTTTGATATCTCATACCATAGTTTAGTCTAGATAGTTGTTGAGTTTGTGAATTGGTAATTGACATCCGATCCCTGTGGATACGATAACCGGTCTCACCACCGTATTACTTGATTGCGACGAGGTGCACTTGCCTTTATCTTAAAAATCACGCAACAGTATCTCAAAGCGTGAAGCTCTGTCCCCCGAGCTGATCACCGAGTTGGAGGATACCGAAGTATGAAGCTTGGTCAATCACCTCACCAACTCGAAAGACCAAAGAAGAAACCAAGTTCCTAAGCTCGGCTAGTGTCATGAAAGCTTCTACGCTTTACTAGCTCAAAGCTTGGAGGGCTTGTGTACTGGCCGAGGAGTAAAACCCGACCACCGAGTTTAAGTATCCGGCCTAATCCGAATGTTAAGGATAAGATATTATCCTTTAATAATCCTGACATTATCTGAAATAACCTTCCCCGTTAAAAGAGATAATGTCCCTTAAATTAAAGGATAAGATATTGATATTATCCTTAAATAAATCCTGATTTTATCTGAAATAACCTTATCCTGTTAAAAGAGATAATATCCCTTAAATTAAGGAAATCACATCTCAGAAGATTTAAGAGATAAAAGGAAAGATATCCAGATCTCTTAAAGGTATGGGGATCCTATTATAAAAGGAGGAGAACCCCAAGAGAGAGACTCACTTTTCATTGAACCCCGGTGACTCTCCCTTAAGAGTATTAGAGAAACTAGCTCGACCAAGACACTATTGAAGAGTCCTTGCTCGCTGGTATTCATCAGATACAAGATTAAGGGATCGAGATCACTACGGCCAAGGGTTAAACCTAGAACTACGTCTGGCTTTGATTCCCATTGGGATACGTAGGACTGGAATATAACATTCTGTCAAGCCATAATCAAAAACAACCCCCATCGTTCACTCTTGGTCAAACGTTCTACGACGAGATTCCGGCAAGTCGGATCTCGGCAGGAACATGTTCTTTATATGCTTTAAACTTCTAAGATCTCTCTAAAATGATAGAAAACTCCTTTTGAGTTGAAACCACTTTCTATAGTATTGTATTAACTTATATTCTCACATACTAAGAGGTTGTGTAAAACAAAAATCTCTATCAATCTATTCCAATGAAAGTCGAATGCTTGCATTTGTGACCTAGAAAGTTTTGGTTTCAACTTTTGGAATATGATCATGTGTTTGAGTTTCTAACTATCCATTGATCTTGAATCTATAAATCTTGGAAGTTTTGATAGCTTGTTCCTATGATGGCCGAAAAATATGAATAAGTAGGCCTAGGATACTATGTTTCAACTTTCCAAGTATTGATCATGGATTTAGAACTCTTTATAACTTGTTTATTTCATGTTATTAAAGCTAGTATGTGTTACTTTCATTTTTCCAAGATGATCATGGACTTGAGCTCCATAAGATATTTGGATGCTAAGTCTAAGAGATTGGAAAGTTTAAGGATTTATAACTTGTTTATTTTATGTTGTTAAAGCTAGTATGTGTTACATTCATTTTTCCATGATGATCATGGACTTGAGCTCCATGAGATATTTGGATGCTAAGTCTAAGAGATTGGAAAGTTTAAGGATTTATAACTTGTTTAATTTATGTTATTAAAGCTAGTGTGTGTTACTTTCATTTTTCCAAGATGATCATGGACTTAAGCTCCATAAGATATTTGGATGCTAAGTCTAAGAGATTGGAAAGTTTAAGGATTTATAACTTGTTTACTTTATGTTATTAAAGCTAGTAGTGTTATTTTCATTTTTCCAAAATGATCATGGTTTTGAGCTCCTTAACACATATGGATGCTAAACCTAAGAGATTGGAAAGTTTAGTGAATGCTAGCCTATTTTACTAGCCTTGGCCGAATGCCCTATGTTTTTAACTTAGTGGAATTTTAATTCAACTTTGTTAAAAGATCATTGTTTATGAACTCCTAACACTTAAAGGATCATAAATCCATGAGTTGTATAATTTTTGGGAATCTCTAACCCTAAGAACTGGTGTTGGCCGAACCTATACCTTGTGGTTTGGTGTTCTTGTTTTGATTTTAACTTGTGATTTTGTGTTCATAACCTTAGACTTCAATCGCGGAGGAAACGAAAACGTTCGTGACTTACCTCGTCGATCATCTAATCTTCTTACCTTCAAAGAAAGTAAGAGGGGATTGCCTAGGGATATTCAATGACTATATGCATGTGTGTATGTGTTTACTTGAATGATTTGAATATTATTATGATGTGGAGCAAACACTTGAATGACTTGTTTACTTGAACTATTGTGATTATTACTTGAAGTTGATTATTACTTGCCTTAAAGTATTGTGAGTTGTATATATGTGATGAACTATCATTAACTGTGATATTATTGTTGAGGATATTACTGATGATTGAAGTTTGAGAAGCCGGACTTGAGTCTGTGCACAATGATTATAAGGCTTAAAAGCCTTAATAAGTCTTGAATAGAACTTTGAAAGTAATGGTTTCATTTATAAAAGTTCCTTGTTTAAAACGCTTACTTCAAGAAAATGAGATTCTTATTTTGAAAAAAACGTTGAAGTGTTTTTTTTAATAGAAACTACCTTTTTATGATCCAAGGATGGTACGAGTGAAAACCTTTTTCGAACTATGTGTTTTATGAAGGAAAAACCCCTTTGAAAATATTTGACCTTATTTTATCAAGGATTTCAAAAACAAACGAATTTCCTAAATGTTTTATAAAAGAATTTGTAAAGGAAAAGATTTTCTCCTAAATGATTTAGAAACATTCCGATTACTTTGATAAGTAACCGAGGTTTTGTTTTGGTTTTTGATTTTCACTGAGAGAAAAGTAAACACAAGTGAAAGAGAATCTATTTTGCGAGACGTCGCCTCTAGTATTCAGTTATAAGCACGCGATCTGGGATCCGTGTCAAGAATTATGGACCGAGGGTCCAAGTTGTGATATTATGGGCTAGGAGTCCAAATCTTGGAATTGAGGACTGTGTGTTCTAATTTCATTGTTATGGGCTAGGAGTCCTTATCATGTTGAAATAAAACATGGATAAAATGATAATTGTTTCTACGACTACAACCTTGGACTACGGCCTTGGTCTAAGGTGTTGTGATTGATTACTCGGACTATACGTCCTGTGTTATAAATTTTCAAGTGATGAAAATTGTGAATAGTCGTTAGCTTTGGGCTTTGGCAACGGAAAAGAAAGAACACAAAGAAAAGTCTCGTTGATGAAAAGTCTTTTATTCATATGCATTTCCCCTTGGCATACGTGCTTGAGTTACCGAATACCCACTTAAGATGTGGTATTTGATGATGTATACATCTGAATGGCCGTTATAAGGGATTCGTGATGGTGTTGATCCGGATACATGAGGTGACGGAGTCAACTTGCCAAACGTGGCGTATGAGCCTGATCAACTCTTTCTTTCTTAATGATAAAACAGTGATGGTATCTCATGAGATTAAGATTAGAGCCTGATGATTGAAGTGTCATGCATTATCTTTATAAAATTGATTAATTCGGGTATGAGACCCACTGAAATAATACTTTTTGTTTACCTATGAGTAACGTTTAAAATGTTAATGTGCCAAGGTGTTGTATGTATCATGTGTATGGTTGTTGTGCGATATATCCATTGTCGGTATCTCACTCTTTCATTTCTACTCTTTATTCTCTCTTCCTTTTTGGTACCGCCATATGTACATGAGTTCAGATGGATCCCAATATCCCGCTTGCACCGACAACATCAAAGACTGAGGTCTTCGACGAAGCAGGGAATGCTGGGGCATGGCAGATACACCCAGGGGCGACATCTGCCACATACCATGGAGCAATCACCACGACCGATTCAAATGCTGACAGAGACTCAATCCGTAGAAGCCACACTGTGGAAACTAGGAGGGTAGCTCTGCCTCCGATTTGGTATTACCTTCACACACTGCGAGCTCACGGACTGCTACATAAGCCACCACCTCCAGACGTAGAGCCGGCAGCGTCGATTGAGGAGGATCCCGAGGAGGACCCTGATGAAGACTTCGATGAGGTCATGGAGGAGGACGAGCCAGAGGATCATGTTATGGATCTTGACGACGACGACGATTCAGTAGATGAGGGCGGCGACGTTATAGATCCATTACCTGAGGTCTCATCTCGTGGGAGCCTTTGTGGAGACCACCTTGCGGCCGATGTCGATAACTGATTCGGAGCGTTTTGTGGATAATCTTCCGTCATCTGACATTTAGAGTTATCTTTTGGATGTGGTTCCGGACCCTCTTTCCCTGTGTCTTTACTTACTCTCTTTTAAGCTGTATCTTCTAGATGTCTAATTTTGTTGCAATGGCCGTTGGTAAGGCCCTATCTTATGTACAGAAACTTGGCTCTCATTAGGACATGTATATACATATATATATATATATATATATATATATATATATATATATATATATATATATATATATATATATATACATATATATACATACATACATATATACATATATATATATATATATATGTATGTATGTATGTATGTATATGTATGTTGTCTTCAATTCATATTATGAGTGTTCATCACCTCTATGTTGTTCATTCCTTCATCTAAAAAAAACTACCGTTTTTAGTGTACTCGTCCATCGAGTAAATGATACTTTTCGAAAGTAACCAGCTTGTAATCATAAATATTTCCGCATTTGGGTATCCATGTGATGCCGGGTTTAGGGTGTCACAACAGCCATTCGGATGTATACATCGTCGAATACCACATCTTAAGAGGGTATTCGGCAACTCAAGCACGACTGCTAAGGGGAAATGCATATGAATAAAAGACTTTTCATTATCGAGACTTTTCTTTGTGTTCACTCTTTTTCGTTGTTGAAGCCCAAAGTTAACGACTATTCACAATTTTCATTACTTGAAAATCAATAACACAGGACGCGCAGTCCGAGTGCTCAATCACAACACCTTAGACCGATGACGTAGTCCAAGGTTGTGGTCGTAGAAACAATTATAATTGTATCCTTGTTTTATTTCAACATGATAAGGACTCCTAGCCCATAACAACGAAATTAGGACACACAGTCCTCAATTCCAAGATTAGGATTCCTAGCCCATAATATCACGATTAGGACCCTTGGTCCATAAATCTTGACACGGATCCCAGATCGCGTTCTTATAACTGAATACTAGAGGCGACGTCTCGCGAACTAGATTCTCTTTCACATGTGTTTACTTTTCGCTCAGTGAAAATCACAACCAAAATAAAACCTCAGTCACTTATCCAAGTAGCCGGAACGTTTCTAAATCATTTAGGAGAAAATATTTTCCTTTACAAATTCTTTTATAAAACATTTAGTAAATTCTTTTATAAAACATTCATGATGTTCATTTTCAAATCATTCGTGCTTAAGAATACATGCACATGTATTTCTTTTTGTGTGTATTGACATGGATGACACATAATGGAATATACATACCTTGAATAACTTTTCAGGGGCAAAAAAAAGTTTTATCAAAAAATTCTTAACATCTTTTTAAAAATAGATTGGTTATTGAATCGATAAAGATATTGATTTAAAATTTAGTAGTCTTTTCTACTACTAAACTTTCAATTAATATCTTTATCGTAAAACTATTGATGAAGTACTGAATCATAGGAACATAGTAATACTTGATCGTTCCAAATAAAGTTAGAATGTATAAATCTTACTGTGAATTTAATTTAAGTGCAATCAGTTCCTAAGAAAGTGATGGGTGATGATACTGTCATGGATCCTGCTACATGCCCATGGTCATTGCCGCCATCATTAGCATGCCCATATCAACGTCTTTATCAAAAAGCGTACACATGCACTGACAACGATATAGGCAGGTGCCTTCCTGATGTGGACGATCGCTGTTGTGATTGTATTTGCAGACACTACAACCCCGATTACAAAGGAGGCATTTGCAAATATATGAAATGGCAACCACCACATTATTTTTGTCATTGTTATTGTTGATTGTATCTTTTTTTTAATCAATAACAAGAATAATTGCTATAAGGGTTGTAGTGATCTATGCTTTATTTTATTAATAGAGTACTATATTTTAACTTCGCAATGTTGGATTGATCATTTTATCTGTGTTTTTAGTCACATTATACACACATACGTAAAATTTAAAATATGAATTAGAAAATACTTATGAAAAAGTATTTATAATCATAAGGTAAATATATACAATTCATTCAAATAAGTACATATAAAAATACGTAGTGGAGATTTTAAAAAAGAATCAATTTATAATGTAAAAAAAATCGAGAAAATAAACAGATAAGATAAATGAGAAAAGATTTATTAAAAAAAATTAAAAGTAATTATTTTGGGATGCTTGATTTTGTTGTTGTATTTCGAGAGACTCGAGTTTTAAGAAATTTAACAAATAAGTGAAACTTCTATACTTCCCCTCCCTCAAAATGTGGGCAATTTAGTTAAATAACAATTATTATATCTTTAATATGTTGGACCATTTGAAAGTGTGCATTTAATGAAGCTAAACATGTGCGATATTGCACAGAGAAACTCTATATTTTATAATCATATAATTTAATGCTTATAATAATTGTATACAATGAATTGTGTCATATACCAGTTTTAGAAGCGGGATAATTATTATTAAAATGTTCAATTTATTTTGTACAGTGATAATTATTTGTGTTTGATAATTATAAAATGATATTTTATAATTTAGTTTCAAATTATATTATTTGGCTAAGAGACATTTTAGTAAGAAAATATAATTATTTTGAGATTTATAAAGGGTAGAATTTATTTTATGAAAGTACCTAACTCTAAGATATCACAAATATTTTATTTATTTAAAAAAAAGCTGATTTTATTAATTTGCTAGTCACACCCCCTATTTTACTATGCATACCCCTCTCTTCTCCTAAATAAATCAGAAGACTCTCCCTCACCCTCACTTTCCATTTTCTGAAGAAAAAAAAAAACTCCCTTCTTCTTCTCCTTCCCCTCTTCTCCCTCAAAAAGTTTCAGACAACACTCACACACCATCACCCCACCACTCTATTTCTCCATTCCTTCCATAACTACCATGAGACCTACACCATTTTCCTTTCCTTAAGAGCTAGGAGCAGCTGCATTGAAGACCAAAAAAAGGGAACTATAATCAGATTAAGGAAGAACCCTAGGGAGATCAACATTTACAACTTTGCTTCCATAACCACCAAGTCTTCATTTTCTAGCTTCAATCATGTGAGTTTCCTTAGTTTAGTGCTTGGTAACCATAAATCCAAGCTTAGGAATTTTGATTTGCTTGCTTTTATTGCTTGATTTGGTATCTGCATGTTGATTCTATGAAGTTAATTGAGTACATATTGATGATATAAATTATTTCAATTGCATGCATGTAACTTGTTTGAGAAAAGTCCCAAATAGAGTTACTGGTCAGAAACCCGTATAGACATATGTGTAATGTCTTATTTGTAACTATTTCTATAGTGCTCTGTTTGGTATGGTTCTGATTTTGTTAGAAAGTAGACTCGAAATACTACACTTTAGACACTGATTTTTCTGTTTTTCATTGAGTATTGATGGAGAAAAACCTGTTACAAGTTAAGGTATTGCAGCTGTCCTGTTTTCTGAGTGCATAGGATTTCCTATCGAAACTGTAATTTTTGGAAGGCTTTTCTCCAAGAATAAAATTTTATTCATAAACTATACTTGTTTAGCTTTCCATATAGGGGTCATTTTTCCAAATCTGACTTCTTTTGGTATTTTAATAAAATCATAGAAGTTAACTGAAAACTGCTGAAATTTTGCTTTAGGTCATTAGTTTTTAAGCTATAAATTGATATGTGAGTTCTTGTTGTTTGTAACATTGGGTGACCATAAATCCCAACTATTTTCTAAGTGCTTTATTTCTTATGTTGCATGATTATTTTGATGTTGCAAGATGTGTGGAACCATTGATTATTTTGATTGCATGCAAGGATAGGGGACTGTTTTGGGTGAAAGTGATAAGGGGGGATAAATTAACCTTCAAACCCGTATTGACATCCTGTCAGTAATTTGTCTATAACTTGTTCTACAGAGATCGTTTTGAAATGATTCTTGAACCTTTGGAAACTATACAAAATTTTATACGAAATAGACACTAGAATGACTAAATTTCGTTAAGTATTGAAGGAGAAAACAGGCTTGCAAGTTGCTGCCAAGAACAGAGGATTTGTTTTTATGTTGCTTTAGTGTTATGGCCATAACCCCCTGTACAGTTACTGGATTGAAACCATTCTTGTACCATTAGAATACCTTGTTACAATTTAGGCTCTGGAAGTTCTAATTTTGTTGAAGTTTTTGTGGAGAAAACCCAGTTCCAAGTTGCTGCAAATTCTGTTTACATAACTGTGAGCATATGGGTACTTGATTTGTGTGGAATATATTCCTATGTGTTTTAATTCTATCCAACCATGAATAATATGTATATGTGCAATTGGTATGGTGCTCTTTGTGGCTGTATGATCTACCTTAGCGGCTGTTGCATGGTGATTTGGTTGGTATGAATTGCAATACGAAGGTGTGACATTTCCATTTGTGCTATGTCTTCACTCTTTGCTTTTTTTTGTGCATGTTTAATGAAGTTATCATCTTGTTATGATTGATGAATATTTAATGCATTTGACTTCCATTTGGGAAGAGTACAAGAAAATGAATCATAGCATGGCATTAAAAACTCAAAATGGTCTATGTTTAGTGAAACCTAAGGTTTCAAAACTATTCTAGCCATTCTTTAAGGCCACAATATTTTGTGGGTGAGATATTTTTGTAAGTCCTTCATTTTTGGAGGCCAGAATATGGTAATAACAATTAAGGGACACCTAATTGTTGTCATAGAGCTCTGACTGCCATATCAACCAGTTTAAACTATGTGTGCTTATTTCCGCTCACACTTGAGGTACCTAGTAAAGGTTTTTCTACTTAAAATGCCAATGCTTAGATTCACATTTAGTAAATAACTCAATCCGAGTAAGGACCCAGTAGAAAGAGACGGTGATGAAAGGGTGAGTTGTAAGAGAATAATTCCGTAGTGGTATAAAGTTTGAGTAGTCCTACTTTAGCCTTCTTTAGTCCACGAAGTGCACGCCTGGCAAATGGAGAGGTAAGTTGGCTATGAGAAACTTTACCACTACGTGAGGTTAATTTGATATGTGTGCACATAAGTAAGTATGTGTAATTCAACGAGGACAATTAAACACAATATATTGTTTACTAATATGCTTTGCTTGAAGTAGGAACTCATTGAGATTCATTTCTCACTACGCTCCTCTTTGTTTCAGATAACAGGTACATATTGGAAACTGATAAGCAAGTTCGGGAGATTGCTTGACAGTCACCCAATAGTGTCCCAAGATACGTTAGTTTTCATAGCCGGATCAAAGTTGGAGTCTTACTAGGAGTCAATGTTTACATAAAATTGAATTGTTGATTAAGGGTTAAATGGTTATTTGTATTAAATTAATTCCAATTATATGTCCAACTCTACAAAACTATCTTGTACAAATTTGTTTCACTTATTTTTAAAATTCCCTATGTTTAACTATTATTCTTGATGCTATAACCAGGTTTATATATTATTAGTTAGTAGTATCCTTTTGGAAGTCAGGATATTACAAATTATATTATATATTTTTATAAAATTATATATATTATACTTAATTAGTATAATATATTTCAGCTGGTAAAAAAATGTATAATATATATCAGCATAATCATATAATTTAATGCTTATAGCAATTGTATACAGTGAATTATATATATATTTTTATAAAATTATATATATTATACTTAATTAGTATAATATATTTCAGCAGTGTTTAAGTGATTTTTATATTTAATAAATATATAAAGCCCCCCCCCTCCCAAAAAAAAAAAAAAACACATTATTAATTTAACCAATTATAGGTATCAAACTAAAATAAAAATGTTCTTTATTTGTATAATAAATTTGAATTTTTAATCCTAAGAGTTACATTAAATTTATATTTTGTATTTATATTGTTTTGGTTCTCACTTGCAGTATCCAGGGGAAAAGAAAGGGTTCCCCTGGAGTAGTCTGTGTTTGTGTGTCAAGAAAACATGTGCTTTTTATGTTTTTTTCTTTTTTTTACATATTGTGACACACACACACACTTATATATATAGGATCCGTTGACACCGGTTGTCCAACTTTTCTCTTACACCAATTTTCAACCATTTATTTTGATTTGACCTAACGGCTTAAATTTACCAACTTAATTGATGGGAGAGAATAATTGAAAGTAACTTAAATGTGAAGAAAAAAATAGAATGTGTGAAAAAAGATTTTAAGTATCTTGAATTTTATTAAAATTATAATATGTATTTATTAAATATTTTATGCTTTGATTGATAAGTAGTTATTATTTTATTAACTAAAAATGGATACAATAATATTTTACTTAAAATTCATATTTTTTTTTAAGTTCAACATTGTCTTTAAAAAAGTATAGATTGCTATACTAAAAGTTTTAGGATGTACACCATAAGAAATTTGGCGATTAGCTACGACAAATTTGATAGCTAATTCGTAGTTAATCTCTAGAAAAACAAATTAGCTACAAAATAGCCGCAGAATTGGTGGCAGCATAAATTGAGTGGCAAATTAGCTAGTAAAATTTTCCTAGCTAATTCATAGTCGATCTAAAAAAATTTCTAGCTATTTGGTAGCAAATCTCTAGTAATATCTTATTATGAATTGCTTTTTTTTAGCTAAATAGCTACGGTATTGTCGGAGCAATTTTGTAGCCAATCCATAACAAAATTTCGTTGCGATTTTATAGTAATTTCCTAGTTAATAAAAAAATTTAAAAAATGGGTCGCTAAATTTATCCCAAACACATATTCCAGGGACCAATTTAGTGATCGATGTTTGTCAACTTTATTATCTGGTTCTAGCTCTAAAGCCACATACCAAAACAGAAGCAACAAAACTTACAAATAACAATGAAATAATTCATAATAATTCAAGGAAAGCAGACCGACAACAATATAACTGAATAACATCTCTATCTGTGTTAACAATGGAAATTAAAGAATTTTATACAAGACTAATATATATACAGTTTAAATAACAAGAAATGCATGAATATGATAGGCTCTCTCAACATCCATCTTTTTGGAGTTAACATAAATGAAACTTTTAATACCACAAAAAATATGCCACTGAAAATGTTGTAAGCATCATGTTGATTAAATATTTGGCCAAACCAAAAGCATCCTAAACTTATTAAATGGTAACATATAAATACACCTTAGCAATTAACAGCACAAATATTTATAAACAGAAAATATATCGGAAATGCACAAGCTGCCAGAAATAGTTTCACAAAAACTATGAAAAGGATAAGGGATATGTTTTCTTTCTACTTTCAAGAGCATAACTATGAAAAGGAAAAACATCTTAACGATCGGTCTATTTTTTGTATGTACTACACTTTGTTTAACTAGCTAGCTAGCTCTTCTCAAAACAAAAAACAAAAAAACAAAGAAATTACTATTCTAAATTGTAATTAATATAATACGTGTTTAAAATACATGTACAAAAAATTAGAAGGGAACTATTGTCATAGCCTTCAGGTGATCGAGCAAGCAGTTTGGGTCTGCTGTCTGGTTCAAGCATTCATTTTCAGCAAAAGCAAACATTTTTTTTGCAAAAATGAAAACTCAACGGAAGATCTCCACCTGGTTTTGCTGTGGATTTAGTGACCAAAGCGATTTTAGAAGAGCAGAAGCCATATTTGGGACAATCCAAATAACAATTTTTTACAAGTCACAAACATGAGTACAAGGTATTAGCATAAAATTCAGATTCCTTGAGTGCATGAACAAGTTTAATTGAAAATCTGGATGTTACACCTCTTTACATGTTGTGTTTCGCTGCTGCATTAAAAAAGATAAAAAAATCAGAAAACAATTCATCGAAATATCATAAAGTAGAATAAGCGCTGATAATTAACCAATCAAAAATTGACACATTATCACAAATGTTTAATTTTTATCCTAACCACCTTAAAAGTAATCAATTTCATGATTTATGATTAGTTGTTAGTGTAAAAACCTTTACACTGATAGTGCATACAAATTAAGCTCAAAATTTGATAATATTTTTTCCACATGTAGAATTTAATAATATTTTCATTTTTTAATATTATAAATAATAAAATTAGCTGATCTAGATACTAGATTAGTTCTTAAGAAGTTGTGCAATCTGCATAAACCAGATATCTTATTTATCTCTGAGCCCTAGATTTTAATTGATCAGATTAGTGATGGTTTTTGGAAAAGTCTGAATTTGAAGCTTATTACAGTTAATGATAGGCCTGTTCCCAACATTTGGTGTTTTTGTTCTGAAAATTACTCTCCATCCAGTGTTTCTAACTCTTCTCAGAAAGTGTCTCTTTCCTTCTTGGTTAATGGTCAACAGATCTATGTAGCATCTATCTATGCATCTACATCTCATGTTCTTAGAAGGGCCTTATGGAATGAATTGTCAGGTTTGCAGAATTTACATGTTGGTCCTTGGTGTTTTGTTGGAGATTTCAATGCAGTTCTTGGATCTCATGAGCAAAGAGGTAGAAATCTGCCTTTGAATGTGTCTTGTGCAGAGTTTCAAAACTGGTCAGATATGAACAACTTAACTCATTTAGTAACTAGAGGTTCAGATTTTACCTGGAGCAATGGCAGAAGAGGAGTTGCTCACACTGAAAGAAGACTGGACATGACTGTATGCAGTGACAGTTGGCTTTCCTTCTGGGATTCATCTTCCTGTTGCACTCTTCCTAGGAGCAAGTTTGATCATCATCCAATTCTACTTGACTTGAAAAAAGGTGCTGGCGTCCATTCTGCTCCCTTTAAATTCTTGAGCATGTGGATTGAGCATGAAGACTGTTATAGGCTTGTTTCAGAAGTTTGGAACAAGACTTTCTATGGCTGTCCAATGGCTATTCTTATGCAGAAGCTTAAGGCTCTTAAGGCTGTGTTGAAAATATGGAACAAGTCGGTTTTTGGTAATGTGCATCTCAGGGTTGATAAAGCTTTAGCTGATTTGGAAGACATTCAAAACCAAATTAATGTTTCTGGTTGGTCTGAGGAGCTTCAGGAGAAAGAGGTCAAGGCTCAAATGGATATTAACAAGCTTTGTCATTCCAAGACAGCTTTTGGAAAGAGAAGGCTAGGATTACTTGGCATGCCCAGGGTGATAGGAACACAGCTTTTTTCCATAGAGTTGCCAAGATTAGAAACTTCTCTAAGCTGATGTCTATATTGAAGCATGATGATGCTGTTCTTAGTGAGCCTGCTGAGCTAGAGCAACATGTGCTAAGCTATTTTACTTCCCTATATGCTCCAGAGAATGCTTGTACAGAGAATGATCTAATTGGTAATGTGATTCCTAAACTTGTATCCAATGAAGATAACTCAGTTTTGGTTGGTATGCCTACTAATGAGGAAATCAAGGGTGTTGTCTATGCCATTAATGGGGGAGGTACTCCAGGGCCTGATGGTTTTGAGGGAATTTTTTACAAAAAGGTATTGGAGTGTGGTTGGTGATGATGTGTGCAGGTCAGTTTCTCAATTTTTTGCACAGAATTGGTTGCTTCCCAATATGAATTCCGACTTAGTGGTCTTAATTCTTAAAGTGCCAAATGCTGATAAGATTGAGGATTATAGACCAATTGCCTTAGCTAATTTTCAGTTCAAGATAATCTCTAAAAGTATTGCTGATAGATTAGCAATAATTGCCCCTAAGCTGATTTCTGACCAGCAAAGAGGTTTCATTAGAGGTAGGAGCATAGTGGAATGTATCAGTCTTGCCTCTGAGTCTATTAATCTGCTTGATTATAAATCTTTTGGTGGTAACAATGCTCTTAAGTTTGATTTCAGAAAAAGCATTTGACACCTTAGATTGGAGGTTTTTGCTTGATGTCCTCAAAGGTTTTGGTTTTGATTCCAAATTTTCTGACTGGATCTGCACAATACTGCATGCTGCTAAGCTTTCTTTTTCAGTTAATTGCAAAGCAGTGGGGTTTATTTCTTGTAAAAGAGGTGTAATCAGTTAATGGCATTTCTTCTTTGGTCAATTCTGGTATATTCAAGCCAATGTCAGGTCCAAAGGGTATTAAAGCCCCTTCTCACATCCTTTATGCAGATGATGTTTTGGTTTTTGGCAAAGCTACTAGGAAGAACTTGCAAGCTCTAATGTCCTTGTTCAAGTCTTATGGCCAAGCTTCTGGCCAGTTGCTCAATGTACATAAGTGTAAGTTTTATGCAGGAAATCTGGCCTCTAACAGCATTGCAGACATCTCTAATGTGCTTGGCTTCAATCAAGGAAAGTTGCCATTTACTTATCTTGGTGTGCCAGTTTTTAAAGGTAAGCCTAAGAAGATTAATTTAATGCCTATTGTTGATAGAATTAAAGCTAAAATGGCTAATTGGAAGGGTTCTCTGCTCTCTGCAATGGGAAGGCTGCAGCTAGTCAATTCAATCATCTATGGAACCTTAACATACAGCTTCCACATATATGCTTGGCCTGTTGCTTTATTGAAGTCTATTGATAAGTGCATTAGAAATTTTATCTGGACTGGGGACATTAATGCAAGAAAACTTGTCAATGTATCATGGAGCACAGTCTGCAGTGAAATTGAAGAAGGAGGCCTTGGTCTAAGGTCTTTAAGGGCCATTAATAATGCTGTTTTGTTGAAGCTCAGCTGGGACATTTTCAGTGCCAACTCAGATTGGTCTTGTTTAATTAAAGCCAGGTTCTTTAAACATAACAGTCCCATAGTCAATTATACCAAATCATCAATCTGGCCTGGTATTAAAGCTCACATGAACACTGTCATTCAAAACTCAGTTTGGTAAATTGGCAATGGTCAGTCGGTGAATTGTTGGAAAAATAAGTGGTTGAACTGTCCTATAGTGGAATTGTTGCAAATTCCTAATCAAGTCCATGGTCTCCTTCATTCTAATGTTGCAGATTCTATCAAAGATAACTCCTGGAATATCCATCAGGATTTGGCTCACAGGTTCCCTAATCTTGTTGCAAAAATCAAGCAGATCACACTTCTAATGTTTGACATAAATGATAATCTGGTTTGGACTGGCACAGATTCTGGCTGCTTAACTTTCAAGGAAGCTTTTAGCTTTCTGTATCCAAGGCAAAACATTATTCCCTGGTGTAAAGTTATTTGGTCTGCTGTGATCCCTCCACTAGATCCTTTTTAGTATGGAGAATGCTTCATGGCAAGCTTTCAACAGATGACAATTTGATGAAAAGGGGTTGTAATATAGCTTCTGTTTGTAGTCTTTGTAGTTGCAGTGTTGAAACGACTCAGCATATGTTTCTTGTTTGCTGTTTTGCCAGGTTCATCTGGAATTGGGTTGGCAATTCCATCAATGTTCATCTGGACCTGACTTCTATTATTTCCATCCTTTCTATTTGTAACAAGGATTGGTCTACTCAATCTAAAGATCTTATCATTGTAGTAATTATAAATACCTGTTGGTTCATTTGGCACTACAGGAATAAATCCATTTTTGAAGCTAAGAAGATTCATCCAAATACTGCCATCAGTTGGATTAGAGCTGTCACATCTATTTTTGGGAACCTGTCTAAAGGAACAACTTCATCTTCCACCAAAGATTTTGTGTTGCTCAAAGTTTTTGCTGTTTCGGGTCATCCTGGTAAAGCACCTATTATCACTCAAGTAAACTGGATTCCTCCCCCTTGTGGTTGGATAAAATGAAACACTGATGGAGCTGCTAAGGGTAGCCCTGGCCATATGGGTGGAGGTGGTATTTTTAGAGGCATGAATGCTGAAATAGCTGGCTGCTTTGCTCATTATTATGGCATTACTTTAGCACTTCATGCTGAGCTGCTTGCTGTTATTTTTGCCATTAAGACAGCTCATGGCAAAGGTTGGAGAAAGCTTTGGGTTGAATGTGACTCTAGCATGGTTGTCTTGGCTTTCTTCAAGCCTAATTTGGCCTCTTGGAGACTTAGAGTGAGATGGCTGAATTGTATTCTTTTAACTAGAAGTATGTGTTTTAGAATAATTCATATTTTTAGAGAAGGGAACAATTGTGTTGATAGGCTAGCCAATTTTGGTATTCTTTCTAGTAGCAACTCTTGGTGGGATCTTGCCCATGCTTTCATTAGGAACGAGTTCTTCCATGATAGACTCTCCTTACCTAATTTTAGGTTTAGGTGACTTTTTTTTGGGTTAAGGCTTAATGTCCCCCCGTCTTGTATTCTTTTTTCTTATTATTTCAATAAATTCAAGGTATTCTGCAAATGATTGTTAAGGCTCTTAGTGTCAACCTAGTTGGGATGATTTGCCTTATTGTGATGCCTTAGAATACCTTAGCCTTTTATTAAAAAAAAACTACAGTTTTATATATAGATATAATACAAATAAAAAATAAATAAAAGTATTTTACTAATAAAAATATTATAAAAAATTTAAATATTTCTAAGAATGAAAATACTTAATGAAGATCGAAATGGAAGATAAAATGGTCGGGTTATTAAATTAGAACATTGCTCATTTGCTCTAATGCATTTAAAAAAAAAAACTAAAGATAGAGAATGAAAAGGACACAAATCTTGATTGGGAGATCATTAAATGATTTTGGGAAAATGATAAGATTTATAAAATAGTTTTGTGGTTATTGCATGTATAGCAACCTATATAATTCTGTGTAATAAAATTAATTCATCTTATGCTTAAAATATTTTTTTTTATCAATACACAATTATGTAATATTTAAGTATTTGTATTTATATTTATATTTATATACATGGTCGGAAATCTGTTTAAACTTTTAAGAAGTTTAATATTTTTATAACAATCGTCTTAAATGGATTCCAAAAAATTGTAATATTCATTGAAAACATATAATGGAAGGTAATCTTCAATCATACATATAGAGAAGGAAATTGTAACACCCTCCTTGGGCATTACCTCGTGAACACGTGCGGAATAAATTAAAGAACTTTACTAGTTTCTTTCGGAAAATAATGCTTATAATTTTGTATAAGTCCGAAAATGGGGGTATTTTTTTTTCTTCTATGGAATACTTTGAAAATTTACCACACATATTACAATGGTAACACTATATAATATTCATCAATATATAGAACTTGATTATATTCAAAATTAAATCTTTCACAGTGTACAAGTTTTTCGTGAAAATATATCATGGTTTTCAAGTGAATTCTAACCATATAAAGGTTTTCAAATTCTCATGCAACAATTTTCTCAAAAACACCCAATACAAATAAATATCCTAAGCTGGTCATACTACAAGACACTTACTGGAAAGACCTCTATGCTCCTTACCACTATCACCGACCTCTTCAAGAATCGGGACTAAACTCCTCGAGTGAACTGGACAACCTCTGCATCATCTACTCTCAAGTATCGTACAACAGCAAAACCAGAAGAAAACATATATATAGCAAGGGTGAGATACCAATATATGAGTTTTGATAAGATAACCACATGCGTGACACACAAAATAGTATATACTTGAATATTCACAGTATATGGAAATTATCCAAACAGCATAATAATTTTGTCAATGGGATTCATACCCGACAGTCATCGCGATTTTATAAAAATGCATGACACTTCAATATTCAAGCTCTAACTTGGTATCTAATCTCCAGAGATCTCACAACTTACTGTTTCGTTTTGAGCAGATCAGGCTCTTTTTATGGATCATTGTAAAAACAAAATAAAACAATGTCCAAAGAACATCTAACATGTTGGTCAACACTCAATCCACCATGGTTATTGCTCAAAAATGTAACACATTAGCCCACTCAGGACACAATGATTACTGCGAAAAATGGAATTTATTGTCCATAACACATTGGCCCACTCAAGACACAATAGTCATCGCATTAAATGGAAACATAGTCCATTAAAGATACATTGGCCCACTCATGACTCAATGATTTATACTTCAACACATGGCACGTCTGCCAACTAATGCATGAGAAAAACTTTTATTCTAGCCTTGTTTTCTTTTTCGTCATATTCTTCCCTTGTCGAAGCTCAAAGCTCACGACCATACTTAATTTTATATTAAGACTTTTTCCACTTTAAGCAAACACAGGACACATCAGTCCAAGTGTTTTAAACTCAACACAAGACATAAAAGTCCGAGTGCTCAATCGTAAAGTCCTAAACTGATGCACCAGTCTTAAGCTCGTGGATATGGAATTCACATTCCCCATATCAATTTTAGGACACTCAGTTCACAAAAACTTTTACAGGACACTTAAGTCCACTAACACAGATCCCAGATCTACGTGTCAACAGAACACTAAAGTCCCGACGTCTCGATTACTAGGTTCATTTTTCATTTTTAAAACATTTCGCTCAGTCAAACAACAAATACAAAATCAAACCTTCGAAAACTTATCCAACTTTAACGGGATTATTTTCACTGAATAAAACTCCTTTATAGAAATTCTTTTCTGTTAAAAATGTTTATAAAACGTAAAATCGTATATAAATTCCTTTTCTTCCCAATTACTTCCTTCTTGAAAATTGTTCTCGTAAAAATATCAACTTTTAAAAAGTCCTTTCTAAATAGAATTCATAATAACAAAATAAAACCGTTTTCCCAAAATTTTCCTTAAAAATCCTATTATAATTCAAAATTATTTTTCTGTCATAAATAATTATTCCGACGTCAATATTACATTATTTTAGTAACTTAATTACTATAAATAACTTTTTATAATATAATTGAATTTGTTTTGGAAAAACTAAAAACTGTGAAATTTTTTCATAGTTCCGCTCTTACTGTCACTCATTAACTCATTTTCCACCGAAAATATCATTAAAATAATATTTTTCCACATTTCCTCAAATCTCAATAATTTAATCCCTTTGATTAAATATTTAAGCTTATTAAGCTTTTATCTTAAAACTAATTTAAACACTGATCACTGTCATGTTTCTCAATCTATCACTCAACAGCAGATAATTTCACCACAACACAGTCTAACATACATCACAATTATTGCATGCATCACAATTATAACTTAACAATTCAGTTATAATCACACAAATCATCATATCACATCCAAAACACATAACAAATTAAACAACAAACAAATTTTTAATCACAGGAAATCGCAACGGATAAATTATGGACAACTCTAAGATAGTATATGGGTATCCTAAACTCCTCAGTTAAACTCCCCTTACCTCATGAAGATTCAATTGTTTGTTTTTCAAGAACGATTTTTCCGATTCGATTTTCATCTCCTTTGCACACTCAGGATAATCAAACTACGATTTATCCTTCACAACAAATCATCACAAAATTAATAACAATCAAACAACAAAACTTCATAAACCACGTGATAATGGTTCGGCCTACTCAAATTAATCAAGCTAGGGATGTTAAAAAATTTCAAACTTTTGGATTTATGGTCCTTAAGTATTGGAATGACAAAATCAATGATCATTCAACAAACATTTGAATCAAAAATCACCTAATCAACATAGTTAGGGTTTCGGTCTTGACACAAAAATTGGGCTAGGAATTTCACTTGATTTTCATCTCTTGGATTTTACAAACATGGATAGTATAGAGTTGCAATCAAGTGTCACAAGACAAAAATTGAATCAAAATCCATTTTATACCGAGAACTTAGGGTGTCGGCCCCTAATAGTAAAATTGGTTAAAAGTTGATTTTTGGTTTTCTAATCACTTGGATTCAACAACCATAAGGATTAAAAGATGAAATCATGTATCATTTAACAAACTTTGAAGCAAAACCCATTTGCACCCAAAACTAGGGTTTTGGCCATGCATGAAAGAATAGGGAGAACATTTTTTTTGGGTTCATGCTTCTAGATGATGAATATAGGTATCATGATGAGTTCACAGCAATTGGTTTCAAATCAAATGGGTTTTTCTATAATTTTCTGGAAAATTTTGAAGATTGATTCATGAAAATGAAAGTTCATTAATTCAAGGCTTAAACAACTTGAATGGAAGAAGAAGAAGTCATGAATGATCATGGAGAGAAGAGATCACTTCTTGTTGATGAGAGAAAGTGATGAAGATGATCAAGTTCTTCACAAAAATCACTAAGTGTTCATAAGTGTTCTTGAGAGAAAATGAGAGAAAAGTGAGGAAGATGAAGTAGAATCATGAAAATGACTTAGTGTGGGTGAGGGGCTGCACAAAATTAAGGGAGTGAGGGGGTATTTTTGTCCTTCAAAATTGCCTTGGGGACAAAATGGTAAAATCACTTAGGGACCAACTTGTAATTCCTTTAAAGACTAAGGGTATTTCCCACCCAAAGTAATCATGAAAAATTTGTGGTCATGGTTGAAGGAGGTGTGGCTGAGTTTTGGACCACAAAAAGGATGAAGAAGCAAATTTGGTAATGTCTTGCCTTAACCATGGTTAACTTTTAACCAAGGTAGGTTAGGTTAAGATTAAGGATATTTTGGTCATTTTACTTAGGGTTCGTTTAGTAGTCAAGATAGGATAGGGGCGGATAGGATAAGAGAATATGATAGGAGTAGGATAGGATATGAACATGATAAGCTGTTATCCTATCATACGTTTGGTGTCCACAGATTACCAACCAGATAGCATTATAATTTTAGTATAAATTTTAAATTTTCGTTTTTATTCTAAATGTTTTCATATTTGATTAGATTTTAAATTTTATAATTTCCATTTTTTTAAATTATATAAAAAGACAAAATTATCCTTGTGAGAATTTAAAATTTTTAAAATATTGTCTAGCTTCAATTTTTTTTATAATTTTAAATATTCATTTTGAGTTTTTACTTTACATATAGTTAAAATTATTAGAATATATTTTTATATTTTTGTTTTTTAAAATAACATAAAATAACAAAATTAGCCTTGTGATGAAATAAAAATAATTTTTAAAATTAATTATTAATATATTTATTATTTAAAATATTTTATATTTTACTATACCTTTTTTTAACCATGTTATATTTTTTATAATTTAAAATATTATTTTATTATACTTTAATTGTTTTATATATAACTTGTTTTTATAATTTATTATACTTTGAATAACCATATACTTGCATTTAATGTTTCATAAATGCTTGGTGAGTCATGGTGGTGACTCACTCCATGGCTCAGCTCCTCTGGTGTCCGGTTCTATCTTTGTAGTTCGGTTTCCGACTTCATCGATTTCCCAATTATGGCTCGTTTGGTGGTCAGGATAGGATAGGGACGGATAGGATAAGAGAGCAGGATATGAGTAGGATATGATATGAGCAGGATAAGATGTTATCCTATCCGACGTTTGGTGTCCACCAGATAATCAACTGGATAGCATTGTAATTTTAGTACGAATTTTAAAATTTTCGTTTTTGTTCGGAATGTTTTCATATTTTATTAGATTTTAGCTTTTTATAATTTTTTTTTAAAGATTATATAAAAAGACAAAATTATCCCTGTGATAAAATTACATATAACATTTTAAAATTTTAAAATATTGTTTAGCTTAAATTAATTTTGTTATAATTTTAAATATTCATTTTTAGTTTTTACTTTACATATAGTTAAATTATTAGAATATTTTTTTATTTATTTTTCAGTTTTTTAAAATAATGTGAACTAACAAAATTAGCCTTGTGACAAAATAAAAATAATTTTTTAAATTAATTATTAATATTTTTATTATTTGATGTTTTATTATACCTTTTTTTATAACCATATTATATTTTAATTATTTTATATATAAAATATTTTTAAATTTTATTATATTATAAATCATCTTATCCTATCCTGTTGAGTTCTAACCCAGCTCCCCTCAGGATAGAATTTTAACTAGATGGACAAGATAAGATAGGTGACAGGATTGGTTTATCCTATCCTGCTGGCTCATCAAACAATAGTTTCAGACAGGATATGATAGCTTATCCTATCTTGTATCTCTTATCCTGACCACCAAACGAAACAGAATATAAAATCCAAACATTTCGTTCACGAGTCAAAATTATGTTTTCTGATCAGTAAACTTTTGCTGTCAGCGAAAACGCAGACCGAGTTCGGTCTGAATTTTCAACCCAAAATTTAACCGTAACCTTATAAAAATAAGTATAATATGAATATGACTTTGGTTTATCCAAAATCATTTTCTAAGTCTCGTATAAAAATACTTATATATTTATATATTTATTATCGATATTAGAAAGTAGAAAAATCGGGGTGTTACAGAAATTCATGTGTGGACCGTTTAGTGAATATTATGTAATATTTTTTTTTCTTGGGCTTTTAGCCCCTTTGAGCATAAAAAAAAAATAAGACTATCATTTACATTATTCAATAATAAAGATATATTCAAACACACACACACACACACACATATATATATATATATATAGTATTTTAATAAATTTGTTGATCTAATTTTATCCCCGATGTTGTTTATGTTGGGATTTAGTGTTTGTCTATGTAGAGTTTTATTGTATTGATGCAATTTTTTCTTTTTTAGCTTCTATATTTGATTTTGGAAAACAAGTTTAGCAATTATGATTCATGCTACTTTTTTTTTTTTTTTATCTTTTAGTGCTACAGTAAATACTTTTAAAAAACTTAATTTCAATTCTCTCATAATAATATAAGGGCTCATATCAATAATTCTTCCGGGAAAAAGATCTAGTGTAAATAAAAAATTCATAAGTAATTAATAACTAACTTTTGTAAATAAACAAGGTATTGAAATATTGGCAAAGTTACTAATTTAAAAAAGAAAAGAAAAGATTACGACAAAAAAAAATTCATATTATCAAGAGTGACGACAGGAATTAGTTGAGATGTTTTTCAAAATTTTAATTGTGAATGAAATTGTAATTAAAAACAAACCACACAGTTAAAATATACTATTACTTGTGTTTACTAATTTAATGTAGTATATCAAAATTTCAATTTACGAACTCTAAACTATATTTATAAGAAGGTAAAGGATACGATGCATAATGATGCAGTGGTAATAAGTCGATCAATCAATTTGACACTTGGTCCTTTTGACTTTTCAACTGCTCTATTGGTCAAACTATGATATGTATTTGCAAATAAATATACAGTATTTTTGTATTGGTTTATAGACCCAAATTTAAAAAACTATTCTGAAGTTAACATTTATTTTTGTTTGAAAACAAAAAACCAGATCCAATCTTCCCTCAACTCCATCGTTGTGTTTTGCCCAGCTCCATACTACTGATGAAATGCATGTCTGAAAAAGAAGGGGCAGAAAAAATGAGAAAATTACAAGATGCCATCTGCGAACAAGGTGGGGCATTCAATGGTCATGAGATTCCCTCATCACATCCTCCTACATGAAACCATGATTGATTCACTTGTTCTTCACTAAGCCACTCAATATTGGAGTCTTCCGAGTCCACTCGCACACCCCCTCTTCTTCTTCGCAGGCCCTTCAATGTTGATGTTGTTGGGTTTGTTTAGTTTTTGGATCTCAGTTCCAAAGTTTAGAACTTTATTCTCAAGAGCTTTTGGTTTTGGTCACAACATTATTAAGGGTAGCTGCAATGCCTGGATCTTTGTTTCTTTCGATGGGGTTATCACAACTGGATCTTTGATATCCCTTCTAATGGTGCTTTCTTGGGCATACTCGTGTATTTCCAACTTCTCACTCGGTGATTCAGAGTTATGAGATTCCTTAGATTTCTAACTCACTAGTTCAAAGTAAAGTAAAGAGGCTCTAAAACCCAATATTTCAACGAGAACCTGAACTGTTTTTGAAGGGAGTTGGATCAAGGATGATAGCTACCCTTTCATGTGGTAATTTTTCACGACTGATGTGGTAATTGGCCTTTCAAAATAATCTGGCATTTTTTTAAAAAAAAAACATTATTTTAATATAAGTGAAATTTGCAAATACAAGGAGTATATGTTTTATATTACAATATATAGTATTTATATATTTTAACTATGCTACAAATACAATCTCAAACTCTGAATCTTTGACCAATCCATGTGATAAATTAATTAGCTCAAAATTTGTCACATACGTGATGTACCATTACATCACTTTGGTGAGTGATACACCTTAGATAAACCTTATAATAAAGTTAAGATTGAAAAAAAAAAACAATTTGTTGAAGGATGCTGAAACTAAATGGCCTGTGCATAGGAATAAAATCTGTCCTAGAGCTCCAACCATTTCATATTTACTTTTTGCTTATCACTCGCTCATCTTTTTGAGAGCCACGGATGGTGAAGCAGTAGTTGTTAAGAGAATTCTTGAGAATTATAAACTAGCTTCTAGTATATTAATCTTGCAAAGTCGGAAATCTTGTTCTCTTGGAATGTATCCCCTGGAATTAGGGAATCTATTTCGGCTATTTTTGGTATGAGGGGGAGCTTGGGTATGAGTAAGTATATTGGGCCTTCTATGATTGATAGAAGCAAGGAGGAGACCTTCAATTTTGTGAACGATAGAATTTGGAGGAAAATTAGCTCTTGGAAAGGTAGGACATTATCCATGGCCGATAGAGAAATTATAATCAAATATATTGCTCAGGCTATCCCATCATATTGCATGTCAATGTACCTTATTCCTCTTTCACTTGGAGATTAAATCCAGAAGATGCTTAACTCTTTTTGGTGGGGATAAGCCACAAAGATTCAAAGGTATTAAATGGATGGATTGAGACGAACTTTCTGTTCCCAATAAATTTGGAGAACTAGGATTCCATAATATTTATGTGTTTAGTCTAGCTATTCTAGGTAAATAAGCTTGGAAATTTATTGATGTACCGGATTTCTTGGTTTCAAGATTGTACCGTGCCAAATATTTCAAAAATGAAGATTTCGTTAATGCGAAGTTAGGCCATAATCCATCCTATGCGTGACACGGTTTTTGCTCCACGAGATGTCTGTTTGTTATGCAAGATTCCCTGAAAAAGAATGAAACAAACGCACCAGTAACTAGCTCTAAAACAACACAATATAATTCTGAACAATGTAAAGACAGAAAGAACAAAGAAAAGAAAGATGAACACCAGGTGTTTGATGACGGAGTTCGGCCACAAAGTTGCCTACATCTCCGGGACTAAGCACAGCTTCAGTCCAGTTTATGTCAGATGAATGTTATTACAACAGCAAAGAAGATGATCTTCTTCTTCTCTCCAACTCTCTCTATTTTCCTGATACACTACCCTTCCCTTTCCCAAATTACACCCGAGCTCCTAGAGGAAAACTCCTTTTTCAACTCGCCTCTTGTAATCTTGATCAGAAGGTCTTTTTTGTATGTATATCTCTCTGCCTCACTGATGTCCTCTTTATATATATACAGACTTACAAAGGCTTCTTAAGGCTGAGGGGAAAAAACAAAACAGAATGCAGTTAGAGAGTAACTGTCATAACAGAATGTGCCACCAATTTCAACAATCTCCACCTTGGCAATTCTGTGATTGAAACTGATACACTGATCTTCATGCTGTGCTATTCTTGTCCAAGTGCTTCAAACATCATCAATATTCAGTAGGTTTAGGCAGTGCCTAAACTTACTTACAGCTACAACCTTGGTGATGAAATCAGCTGGATTATCAGCTGTGTGAACCTTGTTGATTTGGACTGCTCCCTTAGAAATAACATCTCTAATCCAATACATCCTTATGTCAATGTGCTTTGTCCTTTCATGGAAGGTGTGATTCTTACAGAGGTGAATAGCACTCTGATTATCACACAGCACATGGATATTATCTTGAGCAATTCCTAACTCATTCACCTAGCCTTTCAGTCACAGGGCTTCTTTAACAGCTTCTGTTACTCCTATGTATTCAGCTTCTGTTGTTGATAAAGCAACAATGTGTTGGAGTGTTGCTTTCCAACTTATGGTGTTCCCAAACAAAGTGAATACATATCCAGTTAGTGATCTCCTTTTGTCGCTATCACCAGAAAAATCCGAGTCCACATAACCTGTAGCTCCACCTTGCTTCTGTCTATCCTTTCCATATACTAAACCAATGTTGCTGGAACCTTTTAAGTATCTAAGAATGTGCTTAAATGTTGTCCAGTGTGTTTTCCCAGGATTTCCCATGTATCTGCTCACTACACTGACTGCATAGGATATATTCGGGCGAGTGCACACCATGGCATACATCAAGCTGCCTACAGCACTTGCATAGGGCACATTCTTCATTTCTATGATTTCCTGTTATGTTTTAGGACAATCTTCTGCAGAGAGCTTGAAATGAGCTGCAATTGGAATGTTAACAGATGTGCAATCTGTCATGTTGAACCTGTTCAATATTTTCTCCAAGTAACCTTTCTGGAAAATGGTGAGGATTCCGGTTTCCCTGTTTCTTGTAATATCCATTCCAAGCATCTTCGTGGCATTCCCCAAATCTTTCATTTCAAATTCTGTTTTCAGTAACCCTTTGAGCTTTTCAATTTCTGTCATGCTTCTACATGCTATCAACATGTCATCAACATATAATAGAAGATAGATATATTCACATGACTTCAATTGTTTATAATAAACACAGCTATCAAAGTTACTTCTATAAAATTCAAGTTTTAACATAAAACTATCAAACCTTTTATACCATTGGCGTGGGAATTGTTTTAATCCATACAGAGACTTGTGTAGTAAGCATACCATATGTTCTTTCCCCTTTGCTTCATAACCTTCTGGCTGTTACATGAATATCTTCTCCTCAAGTTCACCATGCAAGAATGCTGTTTTGACATCCATTTGTTCAAGATGGAGATCAAATTGTGCTACTATAGCTAGCAACACCCTTATGGAGCAGTGTTTCACCACAGGGGAGAAGATTTCATTGAAATCTATGGCTTCTCTCCGAGAGAAACCCTTTGCAACCAATCTAGCTTTGAATCTAGGATGTTCAATTCCAGGGATTCCTTCTTTCCTTTTGAATATCCATTTGCAGCCAACCAACTTAGCTTCTGCTGGTTTTTCCACCAAACTCCAGGTTTGATTTTTCAAAAGTGATTCCATCTCCTCTGTCATAGATTGGAACCATTTATCATGATGCTTGCCATTCATTGCTTCTTTGTATGATCTAGGCTCTTCATTATCCACAAAATATGCTGCATTCAGTGCATAAGCAGTCATATTAGCATAGCCAAACCTGTCAGGAGGTTTGATTGTCCTCCTTTCTCTGCCCCTGACCAGTACATAGTCATTCAGGCTATTGGTTTCTGAATTTCTGTCATGTTGTTCATTTGTGTCCTGCACTGAAGTTTCAACAGTCTGTTGGGCTTGGTCTATTTCTGTATCATCATCAAACTCCACCTTAAGCTTGGATTCCTCTTGGTGTTCAGCTGTATCCTTGCATTTGAATGCAAGCTTTGATCTGTTCATGTCAGTTTCATGGAAGGTGACATCTCTACTGATTATGCATTTTCTCTTGTCATGGCACCAGATCCTATAGCCTTTAACTCCATCAGGGTATCCCATGAACAAGCCTTTCTTGGCTCTTGGATCAAGTTTGCCTTCACTTACATGATAGAAGGAAGGACACCCAAAAATTCTGAGATTCTTGTAATCTGATGGACTGCCATTCCATAATTCTTGTGGAGTCTTGAACTCAATTGTTGCAGAGGGACTTCTGTTGATGAGATAGCAGGCTGTGTGGGCTGCTTCTCCCCAAAATTGCTTAGACAACCCTGCATTAGAAAGCATACACCTAACCCTTTCTAACAAAGTCCTATTTAGCCTCTCTGCTAAACCATTTTGCTGAGGGGTATGCCTTACAGTGTTGTTTCTATATATTCCATGATCTTTACATAAGTCATTGAATTTTTCTCCACAATACTCTAGGCCATTATCTGTTCTTAAAGCCTTTATTTTCCTTTCACATTGTTTTTCAACTCTGGTTTTCCAATGTACAAAGGTTTTAAAAGCTTCATCTTTGCTTTTTAACAGGTATATCCAAACTTTTCTGCTATAGTCATCAATGAAAGTGATGAAATACCTGTTGCCTCCATGAGATGGAGTTCTTGATGGCCCCCATAGATCAGAATGTATGTAGTCCAGCTTGTACTTGGTTTTGTGAGTTGCAGTGTTGAACTTTACTCTTGTTTGCTTGCCAAGCACACAATGCTCACAGAATTCAAGGCCTTCTACCTTGTCACCACACAACAGCCCTTGCTTCTGTAATTCTTAGAGACCTCTCTCACTGATATGGGTAAGTCTTTGATGCCACAAGCTTCCCTTGCTTATATCATTTTCAGTAGCCACAGAGGAGGTGCCAATTATAGTTTCTCCTTTGAGAACATACAAGCCATTCTTCATGTATCCCTTCATTATCACCCAAGAGCCCTTTATTACCTTCAGTAAAGAGTCCTCAGCTTTGAAGCCAAAACCAGCTTCCTCCAAAGTCCCAAGGGAGATCAAGTTTCGTTTCATATCAGGTACATGCCTCACATTTGTCAACAACTTCTCGGTTCCATCATTGAGTTTGAGCTTGATGGATCCAATGCCAATAACTTTGCATGTGGCATTGTTTCCCATTATCACTTGACCTCCCTCAATCTGTTTGTAAACGATGAACCACTGCTTGTTGGGACACATGTGAAAAGAACAACCAGAGTCCATTACCCATTCTGATTGTGTTTGGCAAGTTGCAGCAACTAGCACATCTGCACTTTCATACCCATCTGAAGCCACTGATGCATCTCCTTTATCTTCCTTTGAATGCTTCTTCTTGGCTCCTCTTTCTGGACAATTCTTCTTGAAGTGACCCTCTTTATGACAAATAAAGCACTCTCCGATTCTTCCCTTTTCCTTCTTTCTTGTTAGGTCTGCCTCTTGCAGTTAGGCTTTCCCCAGTGCACTCTCCTTGTTATCAGCTCTCTTAGACAGCTCTTTTGAGATTAGAGCTGCCTGCACCTCCTCAAGGGACAAGGCTTCTCTCCCATAGACAAGAGTATCAGCAAGATGTTCATATGAACTATTCAGAGATCGAATCAAAAGTAGGGCTTGGTCTTCATCATCTATTTTTACATCAATGTTCTCTAGGTCAAGAATCAACCTATCAAACTCATCCATATGATCTTCAAGGGATGTGCCGAACTGCATCTTGATGTTGTAGAGCCTTTGTTTCAAATACAATCGATTTGCCAATGACTTGGTCATGTAGAGATTTTCGAGCTTCAACCACAGAGCAGCAGCGGATTTTTCTTTGGATACCTCTCGAAGGACTTTATCCCCCAAACACAGTATGATGGAACTGTGTGCCTTGGTCAAAAGATCCTTTTTTTCTTTATCAGACATCATGTTTGGCAACCTTCTCTCCCCTTCCAGAGCATCTTCCAGTCCCTGATGTACAAGCATAGCTCGCATCTTTAACCTCCAAAGAGCAAAATCATTCTTTCCATTGAATTTGTCAATGTCGAATTTCGTCATCTTGCTCAGGACCTTGCAGTGAAGCTCCTGATACCAGTTGTTATGCAAGATTCCCTGAAAAAGAATGAAACAAACACACCAGTAACTAGCTCTAAAACAACACAATAGAATTCTGAACAATGTAAAGACAGAAAGAACAAAGAAAAGAAAGATGAACACCAAGTGTTTGATGACGGAGTTCGGCCACAAAGTTGCCTACATCTCCGGGACTAAGCACAGCTTTAGTCCAGTTTATGTCAGAAGAATGTTATTACAACAGCAAATAAGATGATCTTCTTCTTCTCTCCAACTCTCTCTATTTTCCTGATACATTACCCTTCCCTTTCCCAAATTACACCCAAGCTCCTAGAGGAAAACTCCTTTTTCAGCTCGCCTCTTGTAATCTTGATCAGAAGGTCTTTTTTGTATGTATATCTCTCTGCCTCACTGATGTGTTCTTTATATATATACAGACTTACAAAGGCTTCCTAAGGCTGAGGGGAAAAAACAAAACAGAATGCAGTTAGAGAGTAACTGTCATAACAGAATGTGACACCAATTTCAACACTGTTGAAGGAAGGTTTGAGGTGGAGTCTAGGAGAAGGAGACCAAGTTCCTGTGTGGGGTGCACCATGGCTCAAGGACGGTGACCATATTCTGCAGTGCTTGCCTCAAAGGAACATGCAGCTCATGCAAATGCCTATTCAGGAACTTTGGATACCTCATAGCAAATCATGGAATGAGCCTATTGTCCAAGATATTTATCCTTTTGATACTGCAAAACTAATCCTTGATACACCTTTGTTTAGTTCGGTCAAAGCAGACATGTTAGTATGGAATCCAAATCCTATTGGGATATATATCGTGCGGTCAGCATACCAATTAGCCATTTACAATGTACGATTTGGTTAACATGGACATTGATCTTTTATTTACAAAATCATTTTTATAAAAAATGAGTAGCTAGCAGCAGCCACGAGTTGCATGTCTGCTATAAGCAATGTTTTAAATTGCGGTTGTGGTTACAGTTGCAGTTATGTTGTGACAATTGTGGGAAAATACGGCCAATACGAGTGCAATTACGGTCGCAATGCGGTTTCGACGACTGCCAAAACCAACACGTCGCGGACTATATATATTTCGATTTCAGAGACCCATATTTGAAACCTTGGCTATAAGTATCGTTTGGTATTCTCTCTTTGCACAGCCACAACTCAATTATTAAATAAGAAGGGAGAACAATATCATATACGGAACAACGAAATAATATTGGAGTAATTTTCATGGTTTATGTAGCACATACCAACATTTTTATTAAATTGAAAAAGACAATCCTTCCTAATTATAAGATGAGAATAGCAACAAACAAAAGTGATGATTTATCAAAATAGAGTTGGAACATAAAACATGTTAAAGAGGCAAACACCACCCACCCAATGTAAACCATAATTATGAACTTATTCATATTAGAAAAGGATCATCTCCTTTAGCGCTTTTCCAACTGTTGTTTAGAATGATTTTAATGTTTTATCTGCTTGGCTGGAAAGGCAAAAAGGTGCAAATACTTCTAAGGGATGAGAGCGGAATAATGATAATGTTGCTAAAGATGGTTTCATTGTGGTTACGTCCAAATCTCAGAATAAGTATAACCTGAGACTAAACAAAAATCCTAATTCTTTAAATACAGGATTCCCTTTTATTTTACATGGGTTTTGGTTTTTGTCTCCCCATGTTCTTGTTTTCTTTTTTATTTTATTAATAAATTTATGGTGATTTGTCACTTTGCTTTAAAAAAAATCATCTCCTATAACATGATGGTCATGTCAGTGACAATATACACAAATTTTATCACAGTAACCCCATCATGATTGGTTATAGGGACCCAATACTCACATTTTAAAGATTTGTTTCTTTCTCTATCTAAGAGGATGATATCCTGTATTTAAAGGACCAAAGAGGATCTAAATCCATTCATATTTGATTGGAGCGTAAGCTCGAGTCTCGGTTAATCCGAGCTGCCATTGTATTCTTATGGATTTCAACCAACTCTCTAACCAAAGGTTTAGCAATAGTTGAATTGTTACTCCCCTTCTTTAGTTCTTCAGTGACAGCAATAGTAGTTGAAAACCTGGAATACTCTAACTTCTTCTTTTCAGACTTGTTCCCCAATGTTGGTGGTATTCTAGAGATGGTGGTAGTGTCTAAGACACTCAAGGGACTATGTTTTATGGTGGGCTATAACTATAGTAAAATTAGATAGAAAATTGGAGCAAGAGGAAGAGTATTTGGGGCTGGATAATTCTCTCTTTTTTTATTTGAAATGATCTTTCTTGGTTGTACATCCACAACTAGAGATAACTCACATATTTATAGTGAATAATGGAACTCCCTATAATAAGCATTAACTCACTAGTGCATGAACCCACATTAGTCTAGGTACATGAACACACTTAACTAGATGCATACAATTCACTAGGTACACGAACATCATTATCAAGACTTCATTAATTCTTAGATACATGAATGCATTTATTTAGCACATTACTCAACATTCTCCCCCTTAATGTGCTGTTCTTGAACTCCAAGAGCTTCTCTTAATTTATGGAACTTGTCTCTAGTCAAGGCCTTTGTGAAAATATTTGCAAGTTGATCATCGGACTTGCAAAACTTTAATTGCATCTCTTCTTCTTCAATTGCTTCTCGAATAAAATGATGTTTGATGGCTATGTGCTTCGTTCTTCCATGAAAGACTGGATTCTTTTCCATAGCAATGACTGACTTATTACCACAATGGATAGTCACAGCTTCTTGTTTTCCACAAAAGTCTTCAAGTATCCTCTTCAACCATATTGCTTGTTGGGTTGCTAACCCAGTTGAAATATATTCAGCCTCTGCGGAAGATTGAGAAACGAATTGCTGCTTCTTTGAGAACCACGAAAAAGCACCCGATCCTAGTGAGAAAACATATCCAGAAGTGATTTTCATATCATCCATACAACCAGCCCAATCACTGTCACAAAAGCCAACGAACTTTGCTTCGACCTTGCTGTCATATTTGATTCCATAGTTCGAAGTGCCTTGAATGTATCTTAACACCCTTTTAGCTGCACGTAGATGGATGTGGCTTGGATAATTCATGAATCGAGAGAGTAAACTTGCTGCAAACATGATGTCTGGTCTTGTGCTAGTAAGATAAAATAAATTACCAATCAGGCTTTTGTAGTTACTAGCATCAACCTTCCTTCCTCCATCTTCTTTCTTCAATTTTTCATTCACAACTAATGGTGTATCAGTTGGATTACAATCAAACATCCCAAACTTCTTCAATATTTTTTCAGCATATTTCTTATGACAAATAAAGACCCCATCATCCTCTTGATAAATTTCAATTCCAAGAAAATGATGCAACAAGCCTAAATCGTTCATCTCATATCTCCTCATCGTTTCTTTTCTAAAATCTTCAATCATCTTCAAATTATTTCTGGTAAAGATCAAATCATCCACATAAAGTGCAATAATAAGGATATCAGTCATACCTCATCGTTTGACATACAAAGTAGGCTCACTCTGGCTCTTCTCAAAGCCTTTCTCCATGAAGTAATTGTCAATGTTGCTATACCACTCCCTTGGTGCTTGTTTCAGCCCATAAAGAGCTTTCTTCAATCTATAAACCTTTTCTTCTTGGCCTTCTATCACAAAGCCTTGAGGTTGATCAACATAGACCTCTTCTTTCAATTCTCCAATCAAAAATGCTGACTTCACATCTAGTTGATACAACTTCCATCCCTTTTGAGCTGCAAGGGAGATTAATGCTCTAATGGTGTCTAACCGTACGTACAACGGGAGCGAACGTCTCTTCATAATCAACATCGGGCTGCTGTGAATAGCCCTTTGCAACAAGCCTTGCTTTATTCTTTTGGACTGAACCATCTGGATTATGCTTCACCTTGTACACCCATTTCACACCGATAGCTTCTTTGTCATTTGGATTTTCAACTAGTTCCCATGTCTTGTTCTTTTCAATCGCATCTATTTCCTCTTGCATTGCCTTCCTCCAAGCATCTTCCTTGATTGTTTCTTCAAAATTTTCTGGTTCCACCACACAATAATTGCACCTTGCATAAACATCACTCAAACTTCTTATTTTTATTGGAGTTGAGCTTGGGGGTGATGAGCTAGAGCTTGATGTAGATGAGCTTGGTGTAGATGGATCTTGTTGTTCATTCTCTGAAGGAGTTGGACCTTACTCTAAAATTACTGATGGAACAGTTTTCTCTTCAATCTTCTCTTCTTGCCAATTCCAAGAAGCCTTCTCATCAAATACAACATCCCGACTAATGATCACTTTCTTGCTCTTCAAGTTGTAAAGTCTATAGCCCTTTGACATGGAGCTATAGTCAATAAAGATGCATCTCCGACTTGCCTCTTAGAACTTTGTCCTCTTTTCCTTGGGAACTTGAGCATAGCAAATACACCCAAATACTTTAAGGTGGTTCACTGAAGGTTTTCTTCCACTCCATGCTTCAAATGGCGTCTTATTCCATACAGCTCTTGTTGGGCATATATTCAACAGGTACACATCTGTATTAACAGCCTCGGGCCAAAATTCCTTGGGCATCCCTTTCTCGAACAGCATGGACTTAGCCATCTCCATCACAGTTTGATTCTTCCTTTCAGATGCACCATTTTGTTGAGGTGTATAGCCAACGGTGAGTTGCCTCTCCACACCTTCTTCTTCACAAAACTTGTCAAATTCTTTGGAGGCGTACTCATTTCCATTGTCACTTCTCAAAACTTTTATGGACCTGCCACTTTGTTTCTCAACAAAATCTTTAATCTTCTTAAAATTGACAAATACTTCAGATTTTTGTCTCATAAAATAAACCCATGTCATGTGAGTCAAGTCATCAATAAACAAAATAAAGTGCCTATTTTGAGCTTGAGACAAGGTACTCATAGGATCACAAACATCTGTGTGCACCAACTCCAGCATTTTTTTGGCTCTGCTTGCTCCTTCTTTTGGAAATGGTTGGCGATGATGTTTCCCAAGCATGAATCCTTCACATACTCCATGTTTTTCTTCAATTGTTGGCAGTCCGAACACCATATTCTTTTGAGAAAACAACTTGAGGCTGTTGTAGTTTAAGTGCCCAAGTCGATTGTGCCATAGACAAGAGTCTTTTACTTCTCTAGCCATCAATCTAAAAATTTTCTCATAATTAAGAGAGAGTGGAAAGCTTCTAGTCTTGGTCATTTTCACCACAGCAACAACTCTTTCTTTTGAATAAAAAATTCTTCACTCCCGATTCTCAAATCGAAGAGAATAATCATGCTCCAAAAGTTGTCCAATGCTCAACAAATTCTCATCTAATTTAGGAACAAAAAGAGTATCATGAATGACTTTACCTCCTTGCTTTGTCTTAACTCCAATGCTGCCTTTGCCTTCAACTTCAACATATTCTCCATTTCCCAATTTTACTTTTGAGCCAAATGAACAATCCATCTCAATAAAGGCTTCTTATCTCCCGTCATATGATTGCTGCAACCGCTGTCCAAATACCACACATTTTTATGCTCTTCGGTTGCCTTTTGACAAGCATAGAACAGGTTCCCTTCACTATTTTTTGATTCTGCAAATGCAATGTGTTGTTGGTTGCCAAAGCGACAATCCTTTTGCAAGTGCCCGAATCTTTTGCAATTATGACATTGTGGCTTGCCTTTATTCCGGCATTATTTCTATTCATGAGTGTTCTTCTTGCAAATTCCGCACCATTTATTTGAGCCTTTATTTTCTCCTCGCCTGCCATAGGTGCCTCTTCCTCTTCCATATGAGTTTCTACTTCTTCCTCTGTCTCTGCCAAATCTGCCACCTCTAGAAGACTCGCCTTTATTTTGGGATGAGCATTTATCATCATTGGATTGAATGGTGAGCTTAGATTGGAACTGACTTTTCAATGCACCGTAACAATCTTTGCTCATAGGATCTAAGTGACCCCATCAACCCTTGGACAGTCATGGTAGACAAATCTTTAGTTTCTTCTATAACAGCCACCATAGGATCAAATTTTTCAATCAAGCTAATCAAAATTTTATCAACAATTCTACGATCATCAATTGTATCTCCATGCGACTTCATTTGATTCACCAATTCGAACAATCTATTAAAATACTCTTTCAAACTTTCCTTTTCTTTCATTCTTTCATTTTCAAAATCTCTCTTAAGAGATTGAAGTTTAACGGTCCTCACCTTTGAATCTCCTTTCAACTCTTGTTGTAGAGTCTCCCATGCTTCCTTGGCTGTTTTGGCCCTCATAATCCTTGGAAATATGGCCAGTGAGACTCCTCTTTGAATCATCCCAAGAACTCCAGCATCAGTGATCTTCTTCTTCATCAATTCGTCACGTTGCACGACTGTAACTTCTGTTGTAGTTGTTGGTTTTTCTAACCCTTTTTTGACTAGCTCCAAGACATCCAAAGAGGTGAACAAAGTCTCCATTTTTACTGCCCAAAAATCATAATTTTCTCCTTCAAATAAAGGAACTTGGACATTGCTATAGATTGTACTGCTGGTTGTTGAAAGATTGCTTGATGAAGCCATGGCTCTTCACCTTCAATCTCCTTCTACTCTTCTATTTTCTCACGTTTCTTTGTTGCAAGGATCTGCAGCTCTGATACCACTCTATTGGTGGTATTCTAGAGGTGGTGGTAGTGTCTAAGACACTCAAGGGACTATGTTTTATGGTGGGCTATAACTATGGTAAAATTAGATAGAAAATTGGAGCAAGAGGAAGAGTATTTGGGGCTGGATAATTCTCTCTTTTTTTTATTTGAAATGATCTTTCTTGATTGTACATCCACAACTAGAGATAGCTCACATATTTATAGTGAGCAATGGAACTCCCAAGAATAAGCATTAACTCATAGTGCTTGAACCCACATTAGTCTAGGTACATGAACACACTTAACTAGATGCATACAATTCACTAGGTACATGAACATCATTACCAAGACTTCATTAATTCTTAGATACATGAATGCATTTATTTAGCACATTACTCAACACCCAAGTAACAACAAAACTGAGGACAATCAGAACGATTCTGAGGGTTCAGAAGGTTAAGAATATTCTTATATAAAAGTATCACAATTCACAAAGCATCCGAACAAAACTATCATAGAGGGATAGTCAATGCTCCCGTCAATATCTATATTAACAGAAGAAGAAGAAGGCAAGGAAACCTCTTTGACCACAATACCACTTTGTTCCAGGGTTCTCACCAATGTGCTTTTTAGTTCAGGCACTACAGCACTAATCATACTCGCAACATGAACACACATAACCTCGTTGTTCCTAGTAGATTTTGCCACTCTGAGTGAAGCAAAGAAGACTGTTGCTCTATCCCTCTAAGGATTATCAGGAACAAAGAAAACTGTAATGGTACCAATAGAAGAAAAGCCAAGTCATCAAAGTGGGGTCAACAAAATGGTTAGATAAAGGGACATGTGTCAGCTGATCCAATAATTCAGGGAATAAAGACTTGGTATTTAACTATTTATAGATCTTCCAGGTACTGATACGATAATTCTAAGCATTAAAACTTTAACTTGTTGATACTAACTATTAAATTGATGCCTAGAAAATGATATAATAAATCTATAAATAGTTGTGTATTAGTTCAACAATTGTATAGAAGTCAAGAGATCGAATTGAATTTCTAAAAGAGTTTAATACGGTTACTGTTAATGTTAATTGCACCATTGGATGCAGCAACACTAATGGGCCAAGCTCTCCATTGGTAATAGGTTCCGAATTTTGATATCTGAAATTGATAAAAATAAATTCATTTGTATCATGAAATCTAAATTATGAAATTGATTAAAAAAAATTATTTGTATTATAGAATCTAATTTTTGTAGTTGATAAAAAAAAATTTATATTATGAAATCTAAATTTTAAATTTGATAAAAAATTTGTATTATGGAATCTAAATTAAATTCTGGAATTGATAAAAAAATTATTTTTATTACGGAATCTAAATTCTAGAATGGATGTGTGAATTTTTTTTTGGTTAGAAGGGAAAAGAAAGCAAAACAGAAAAGTAAAACAAGGCCTAACGCCTCAAAAACGTGATGCCCGCAGCATCAGCTAACAGCAAAGAGTCCATTCCTGATGGAGCGCAGTCCAACACGGTGCAAGTTGAGATACTTCTAGCCCTCATCTTAGCAAGATAATCCGCGCAAAGGTTCCATTCTCTTAAGGTGTTGTTCAACTGGATATTCAATTCCCTTCGAAGCATGCCTCTAATAAGAGCAATCCTATTCCCAAACCTGTGGAAATTATGGTCACCATCTTTGATCAACTTCAACACATTCAAGGAGTCAGTAAAACACATGACCTTGCGAAAACCTAGCTCCCAACAGAGGGAAATGCCATAGAATAATGCAATCAACCCAACATGCAAGATATCCGAGTATCCCACGGAACCATAGAAACCCTTCTTGAATACACCATTGTGGTCCCTTATGACACCACCAAAACCTGTCGAACCCGGGTTGTTAATCGCGCTACCGTCCACATTGAGCGCCACTGTGTCATGATCAACTGCCCTAGGCTCATTGCTGACTTTCTCCCCATCTCCCTACTGGTTATACGCATGAAATATATGCTGGTGAAGACCAAACTAGCCGCTATTAAGCTAGCACTAGGAGTACTCACATTATCAAACACAAAACGGTTCCTAGCGCACCACACCTTCCAAGCGATCATCAGAACTAAGATGCCATGCTGAGACACAGCGTTCTGGAAGTCTTCTGTAGCCAATTGCAACATGCACTAGTGCAATAAGTGCTTTTTACGTCAGTTAAAATTGATTTTATATGTCAGAATATTGTCTGACCTAAATACAGCTAACGTTAATAGTTAGTATTTTAACGCCAGTTGTTTAAACAACTGACGTTAAAAATAAAATTATTAAGGTCAGTTCTTTAACATAACTGACGTTAATTTTGTTAAAACTAACGCCAGTTGTGTTAAAGAACTGACGTTAAAGGTTTTAATTTTAACGTCAGTTGTTTATTTCAACTGACGTTAATAGTGTACTGTATATTTTATAAAATGCTATTAACGTCAGTTGTTTGATACAACTGGCGTTTTTTTTTTAATTCAGTTTTAAAATATCACTCCCCTCAGCTATCTCTGCATTCGGTAAATATCTCAGTAACACAAAGAATATCACACACATTACAGAATTTCTAACAGTACCCTTAAATTTCAATATTAACAAACAGAAAAGAAATATACAAAGGAACAATGGGGGACTTAAAACCAAAACCCATGTATAGAAAAAACATAACTATCTACAAGTATATATATATATATATATATATATATATATATATATATATATATATATAAATTTTAGTCTCTAATGTCTAAAAACAAAACTACCCTCTAAGGATATATATATATACATGTTATTAATTAGTTTCTAAAGTCTAACAAAAAAACGATTCATCTAAGTAATGCGGAGGTATCTTGTCAATTCCTTTTTCAATCGCATAGTTGAAGAAGAATTCAGCTAAGCGCATCCTCAAGTCTCTAAACTCATCTTCTTGAAGAGGCGATTGGTCGTTAAATGCCTACACACGTTCAAATAATAACAATAACATTAACGCAAGTCGTCTTCAAAACTATAATATATAATCTAACAAGTTGTTTAAATATTACCTTATTCCATCCATCCTTAATAGATGCGGAGACTATGTTCAGCATATGAAGCATCACATAATAGCCGCACAACCACGCGTCAATTTGAAATCGAGACTACAAACAAAATTAATTTCAATGTCAGTTGAATATACATATAAATTTGTAATTATAATATTAATTATTTGATAAATAAACTACCAAACCTTGAGCAAGGTCCATTCAGGATTTGCTTTAGCCTTAGAAGTCCTACCTCTCCCGTTGGCGCAACTTATGCTACCCGCCTTCAGTGCCTATCATAAACAAATAATCATGTCAATTAACAAATTCATATATCATCCGTGTAATAAACTAAAAACAACTGATATTAAAACTTAAATTAAATTTAAGATTAGTTACTTACGTATTTACAGCTTCCACCACTTCCCGTGGCGGGTTTTGGTGGAGAGAGCAGAAGAATATGACAGTATGCCTAGACGGGTGAAGTACGAGCAACAGCCAATGGTTTTTCATACAGTAGGGAGCCAGATATAATTCTTTCCGATTGTCTCCCAACAAGTTCCCTATGTATTTACTAAATGCATTGCCAGCAAAGAATTGGGGTAGAAGGACTGACGAATCTAAGAAGCCGTAAACTGATGCAACGCCCTTATCAAGCTGAAGACGATGGAGATACCTAAGATATGAAACGGTGTGGATGTTAATTACATAATATATATATATATATATATATATATATATATATTGAAATTAAAATAAATTATTAAATGAAAAAATACCAAAAATAAATAAGTTATAAAATTAAAATTAACTTACGTGCACCAGAGACTCAAAACCGTGCTAGCCATCCAGACATTATTTCTGTAGGCGTTCCCGATATCTTCACCACAGAAGGAAAATATCCTCTGTTGATCTGGCTGTGCCACCCATCCATCGTGCTCCAATGGACATTCAAAAATCTCAAACGCATAATCCTCACCAAGTTAGAACAAACGAGTGACAGCGACACCGACGTCGACTTGGCCTTCAATTTAGGAAAAATAAAATAGATAAGTTGTTGATAATTAAAAAAAACACAAGTAAATATTTGACTAAGTTGGACATTAATAATGAATACATACCTTTGTTAACATTTAGAGCTCACGTCGTTTGAAGTCCAACTCAAGCTCGCGCCTTTTCATTTCCAACTCATGCTCATGGCGTTGGACTTCCAACTCCCGCTCCCTAGCTGCCAACTCATCGTCCTCCACATGTGCCCTACCATAACTCTCTTTTGTGCTCACATGTGAAGGGTTGGCATGCCCTGCGGTGTCCTGGGATGAACCGACGGAGGAAAGCTCTCTGGCAAGCGCCTGCTTGAATTCTGGGTTGGATATTAAGCTTTGCATCAGATGTGTTGTAATAGCAGGGTTAGAGATGAGGTGCTGAGTAATGTCATCCAAAATTGATGCTTCATCGACCACCCGCTTTCGTGAAGCAGACTTGCCATAATATTCTTTGATGGTCACGTTCTCAGGAACACCGATAACCCGACCAGGATGGTCTTTCTTGCCTAGAGCAGTCATCAAGACGTCCCGCCGTCCAGAAGCGACGAATGAGCCCTGGGAGGATTGTGCTTTAAGATCCATCTACAATGAAAAAATGAAAAAATGTGCAAGTGAAAAGTGTTAACAATATCTATACAAATATCAATTGAAATCAAGTTAATTATTTACTTACAATCTTATCTGCCACTTTGCGAGTGGCATCAACTTTAAAAGATCACGTCTTTGTCATGCGGCCGGCTAACCAGACATCCTCGCGGTCGATGTCCGACGGAGGACTTAATGGTGTGCCCTCAGGCATCTCTCCTCTTTCAATCCTAGCAGAGTGCTCTTCCTGCTTCGCCCTCAGCCTATCCGCCATCATCTGCTCGATCCGAGTCAGGTACCCATCCTGAGACATGGTGTGGCGGTGGACGTTCTTCGCCTGATTCTGCTGACCCTTATCTACCTTATCCTATTCAAACAAAAACACATAATTAAATACAGTTAAATGATCTATAAGAAGCATACAAAATTAACTTAATCAACCAACCTGAAATTCTCCATCCTGTCGACTCCTAGCAAACATATCCCAAGTATCTTGATCAATCCAGGGATAATCCGAGAACATTTTATCAAGCCGCTTCTTCCCAGATACATAGTACCTGGTAAGATCATTCTTGAACCCATTCCAACGCTTTGATGCCATTTTCATACATTTATGACGATGATCCTCGTCATTTGGCACAGTCCAAGCTACCTACACATTAAATACATAACAACTGGATGGATTATAACTCGGATAATTATCTAATAATGTAATCAAACGAATGTAAAGGTAAAATACCGTGATAGCCTCCCAAATCTGATCCTTAACGTTCTGTGGAACGTCATTCCAGTGGTTGTAGTTGATGCTTACGTGCTGCTTCGCTTGTAGAAACACCCACTTATTAAATTCTTTAGCACGGGGTCCCTAGGCATTTAGATTAGCATCGAAGGACACTTCAAGCTTCTGTCCGCTTTGCCTGTCCTTCTCTAGTTTCTTCAACGTCGTGGCTCCTCTACCCCGTTTCCTATGAGCCTGTGATGTTGTATGGACAAAAAAAATTACAAAATAGAGGGTTGTAACATTATAAACTTACATTAAAAAGAAGGACTAAAGATAGTATATAACATGTAAACTTACACTAGAATCAGGCGTAGGCGCGATCGGGTCCTTCGTAGGCCCCACAGTGTCCTCCCCTGCATGTGGGCTATCCGACTGATCCATATGTATGCCTGTTCAGAAACAATATATATTTATTAACACAGGTTATAACTCAAAATAAATACAGAAGTATAAATAAAAATAAATGTATACTAAGTTTAAACTACCTATATCAATATCCCTTCGTGATGATCATCACGAGCGGCATGTACATCGTCCACCTGTGTCTCCTCGATTATAGTAGGCATGTTTGTTGAAAAAGAAGGAGTCGCAGGAATATCAAGATTTGAATCTTGATTTTCATCACTACCATTATACATGTTTTTTCCTTGGAGAACCACGGACAACCTTTTGTTAGAAGGATCAGTGATGTAGAACACTTGTTTTTCCTTGGGAAGCCATTATGAAAGGCTCATTTATATGACCTAACTTGTTGAGGTCTACCAATGTGAACCCCAATTCGTCGGTTTGTACACCACCGTTACTATCAACCCACTTACATTTAAAAATTGGCACCGTAAGCTTAGTGTAATCGAGCACCCAAATATCTTCAATATATCCAAAGTAAGGTGTCGGTGCTTTAACGGGTTTTGTGTCCTTTGCACTAGAGAAGTGCATAGCTTCAGCCATGATCATAACCCCACTATTTTGCATGGTACTCTTGTTATCTTGTTCCTTTGTATAAAAGGAAAAGTTAATTATGTCGTATCCGCTCCAACATATGACGTTGAAGCTAGGCCCACGTGCTAGCCATCTTACGTCATCAGAAGCAGTACTACCATCCTTAAGCATTTCTTCCTTGAACCATGGTAAGAAAGTCTTGTTATGCTTGTTCAACAACCACCTTTCGCTCATTCAAGGGTTTTCTTGATTGACTTTTCTTTTATGTTCAAATAAGAAAGGCCGAACACAATCGATGTTGTTCAATACATACAAATGTGCTTGAAGCACTTCCTCCCGACCCTTGCTATTAATTCTTAAGCCATGTGTACCCTTACCTTGACATCTGATCTCATCATGCCGAGGCTTAGGAACCCCTATAGGATCCGTGTTATGAAGGTAGTCCGAACAAAACTCAATAGCTTCTTCTGCAACATACCTTTGAACAATAGATGCTTCCGGACGATGAGGATTCTTCACGTACCCTTTCAATATCTTCATGTAGCGCTCAACTGGGTACATCCATCTCAGAAAAACCGGCCCACATAATCTAATCTCCCTCACCAAATGAACAATTAAGTGAACCATTATGTCGAAAAAGGAAGGAGGAAAATACATCTCCAATTGGCACAACATTGTAGCAGCCTCAACTTCCAAGTCATCCAACATACGGGGGCCAATGACTTTGCTACATATAGAATTGAAGAATGAGCACAACCGAGTAATGGCATGTCTCACATTTTTTGGAGCAATACCACGAATAGCAACGGGCAGAAGTTGTTGCATCAAGATGTGACAATCATGAGACTTTAAGCCAACCAATTTAAGATCACTAGAGACAAGCCTCTTCATATTTGAAGAGTAACCATGTGGAACTTTGATGCCCTGAAGACACCCGCAGAAACTTTGTCTCTCTTTTTTTGACAAAGTATGACATGCTGGCGGCAAATAAGTCCGCTTTCCATCCTCAACAACTGGAGCTAACTTCTCTCGTATACCTATAGCAACGAGGTCGAGACGAGCATTGACACCATCCTTTGTCTTGCCCTGAATGTTGAGAAACGTCCCGATCACACTATCACACACATTTTTCTCCACATGCAAGCTTGCGCCAGTATGGAAGATCAAAGAATATCGACCTCTTCTTCCATATGTTTTTCTCAGCAGCTTTACCTTTCTTTTTGGACTTGCCGAATATAACATCGATGTCCTTTACCCTCTGATAAACCTGCTCTCCAATTAAGGTCGCCGGAGCTTCTTCTGTCTCTTGGCATCCATTAAAAGCTTTTTTCATCTTACGATATGGGTGATCACGTCTAAGAAATCTCCGATGCCCAAGGTAAACCGTCTTCTTTCCATGATGCAACTGAGTGTAGCATGTGCCTTCTTCACATATAGGGCATGCTTTATGCCCCTTGACACTGTACCCGGACAAGTTACCGTATGTTGGAAAGTCGTTGATGGTGCAAAATAACATGGCACGAAGCTTGAAAGTCTCATGAGAATACCCATCAACTACATCAACACCTTCCACCCACAACGTTTTCAAGTCTTCAATCAAGGGACTTAGATAAACATCTAAGTCATTTCCCGGTTTCTTTGGGTCCGAAATCATCATAGACAACATCATGTATTTGTGCTTCACGCATAACCAAGGGGGCAGGTTGTAAATTATCAACAGAACATGCCATGAACTATGAATACTACTCATGTTACCATAAGGATTCATTCCATCCGTAGCAAGTCCAAGCCTTAGGTTTCTTGGCTCATCGGCGAAATCCGGAAACATAGTATCAATATTCTTCCATTGCATAGAATCAGCAGGATGACGAACCTTTCCATCACGTTTCCTCTCATCATTATGCCATCTAAGATTCTTAGCATCTTTCGCATTGGCAAACAATCGCTCGAACCTTGGAATTATTGGAAGATACCACAACACATTCGCAGGAGGACCATTTTTTCTCACATCATCAAGATCATCATCATCATCACCACCCTTCACTTTGTATCGTGATAACCCACATTTGGGGCAATCGTGATTGTCTTCATGAACACCGGTGTACAATATGCAATCATTGGGGCATGCGTGTATCTTCTTATACTCCATACCCATCGGACACAATACCTTCTTGGCCTCATAGTTACGGCCAGGCAATGTGTTGTCCTCCGGAAACAAGTCTTTCAACACTTCAAGCAATTCCGTGAAGCTTTTATCGGTCCAACCATTTCTCACCTTCACACAAACCAATTTTAGCACCGCCGACAACCGTGTATGAGTAGTACACCCTGGATATAAAGTGTTATCCGCATCACCGCACAACCTATCATAAACATGAGCTCGATGAAAAGATTCTTGTCCAATATCACGGATCATGTCCTCTACTCGATCATCCTCCATATCTACGTCAACGTCCTCACTTTGGGAGACACTTGCCGTACTACTCAACAACACATCACCATGCCATATCCATCTTGTATAACTCAAGCAAATCCCTTCACAAATCAAATGAGAATGTATATCCTTCACCGTACATTTCCTCGTATTCAAACACTTGACACAAGGACAACAGAACATTCCATTACTATTAGGAACATTCCTTTGAGCAAATTCTATAAATTCTCCCACCCCCTTCAAATACTCAGCACTAGTGCACTTACAAACCATCCAACTACGATCCATAACTAGATAGGTTCTGTAGATATACAAAACATATATCCAATATAAGGACAATACGGGAGATTGAAAACTAGTTTTTGAAGATTGCCAAGAATTGGTCACGACCTGGCAGTGATGTCCATCACGGCCGTAACGTGCCAACTGAACCAGACCCTCACAGGCATAACTGATCACGGCCTAGCCGTGATGAGCATCACAGCCGTGACAGACCAACCAGCAGAGCAACATACACTCAAAACCAAAAATAGAGACATTCCAAACAACTCAAACTCACAGTTTCAAGTTTCAACTACTGAGACTACAGTTTCAACATACACTCAAAACCAAAAATAAAAAAATGTGCCCTAAAGACTCACCAGAAATAGGTGCTCGCGTGGTGGTGGGGAGGGGAGCTCGAGTGGTGGCCAACGTTCGATGTGGTTACTGAGAGCAGAGGGACAAGGAGAGTTAGTGCGCGGGAAGGGGTAAAAGAGAGATGTCAAGTTATTGTAAAGAATATTGAGCGGGAAAGACAGAGTTAGGGGTTAAGAGTGTACCTCACGGTGGTGGCGGAGAAGCCCTGGCGGTGATTGCGGTGGAGATGAGCTCGCGATTAGGGCAGAGTGAGAGCGAGAGTGAGAGTGAGAGTTGAGAGTGAGAGTGAGCGTGATGAAAAGAGAAGAACAGAGACGTACAGAGGGAAGTGCAGAAGGCGCGTGAGTGTAAACGTTATAATCAAAAACCAAAAATAAAACAACATTTTACGTCAGTTCTCTTAAGCAACTGACGTTAAAAGTCATTGTTTAACGTCAGTTGTATTAAACAACTGACGTTAAAAATAAATATTTTTTATTTAAAAACACTTTTAACGTCAGTTGTTGAAGACAACTGACGTTAAAAGTGTATCTGCAAAAACATTCATTCCTTTGACTACTATGTTACTTACCCATGACTACTGTGATACTTACCCATGCACATTCTAACCTAATCCTGTTAATGAGCATTAAGATTATAAATCAGTTTTCAAGAAAATCAGCTAGTCTCTCTTCTCTATATAAAGTACCATTCTTCTGTATCAGTCTGTAATAGAGCCTCTTCTTTTCCTCTATATTTCGTGCATTTTCTATTCCTTCACAAAATGGCCCTGAGACTTTTGTTATTTCTTCCTATACCCAGACTTAAAGGTCTCTGTCTTAATGGTCAACAAACTTCTGAGGTTGAGTAAATCACGTAACATGGATGGTAAGGTTGGGTGAATCACGTAATGTGATTCCCTCACTTTATTTCATCCCCGTCATCCCTTTCACTTTGCTTTCGCTGCAAGTGACTGTGGATTCAAGACGATGCATCAAGGAATTCCAGTGAAGGAGGTGATACAAAGATCCCTTTCACTTTGCTTTCGCAAGTGACTGTGGATTCACGCTCGATGCATCATGGAATTCAAGTGAGGGAGGAGATGCATCCATTGGAGTTTCTGAGGACAGGACTGAGAAGAAATTGATGTTGAAGCAGAAACTTTTTTATATTTTAGTGCTATGTTGAAGAAATTTTTTATCTTTTAATCATGTAATTGTAACTTATGAATCGCTTCAATGAGATACGATTTGATTATACATATAACTTGTTTTATGTTAAGTGTTTATTTATTTTAATTTGCACATGAATTTGTTTACTAATTCAAGCTAATTAATTAAGATTAAAAATAAACTTGTTTTAAAAAAAAGGTTTAGAAATAATCTGCACTATATATATGGATTGACCTGTGTTAAGAGTGACAACAGGGCATTTCAGATAGGGATATAGGATTATTTACGTCAGCTATTTATTTAACTGAAGTAAAAATCACACTTTTAACGTCAGTTGTATAAAAAAACTGACATTAAAAATAAATATTTTTTATTTTAAAAACACTTTTAACGTCAGTTGTATTGAACAACTGACGTTAAAAAACATTCATTCCTTTGACTACTATGCTACTAACCATGACTACTCTGCTACTTACCCATGCACCTTGTAACCTAATCCTCTTAATGAGCCTTAAGTTTATAGATCAGTTTTCAAGAAAATCAGACAGTCTCTATTCTCTATATAAAGTATCATTCTTCTGTATCAGTCTGTAATACAGCCTCTTCTTTTACTCTATATTTCGTGCGTTTTATATTCCTTCACAATATGGCTCTGAGACTTTTGTTATTTCTTCCTATACCTAGACTTAAAGGTCTATTTCTTCCTATTCCTTCGTGCGTTTTCTATTCTGCACGTTTATAATATATGACTGCCAACTCCCAATGCGCCTTGGAACCTAATGCTCTTAATGATCAACTTAATTTTTTAGCAACTTACGACGCCTAGTAACTTCATCCCCTGCTCCTATAAATAGCTTCCTTCATTCCTTTTATTTTTCTGCTTCACAATATGGCTCTGCCATGGAGATTAACTTCATCACTCTTTCTTCCTATTCCTAGACTCAAAGATCTTTGTCTTAATGGTCAAACAACTTCTGAGGTTGTGTAAATCACATAACATGGGTGATAAGGTTGTGTAAATCACATAATGTGAGTTGCTCACCTTATCATCCTTCCGGAGAATCGGCAGCTACAGTTCCAAAACCTCAGCTTTGGAAGCAAGTGACTGTTCCAAGACCATTGCTGAAACAGATCGAGTGCACCCTTGCTCAGCCGCTCTGGAAAACTCAGTCGCTCGACTCTCCTCTCTTGCTCACCCGTGAAGGGAACGAAGCCTCAACAAATGTTTAGGATTTTAAACCCTTTCAATGTAACTTTTTATAGGATTTTAAAATTTTGAATGTATCTTGTAATTGTATTATTGATACACTTCATGAATGAGACTGAAACTGACGTTAAAAGTGAGTCACTTAACTTTTAACGTCAGTCCTTACAACAACCGGTGTTAAAATTGAATTAATGAAGTCTGATAATTACAAAACTGTCACCGCCTCCTTTTTAACGTCTAGCTTTTGGTTAAATGACGTAAACCTTTCCCGTCTAATGTATATTTTTCACTAGTGAGGTTCAAACAACCTTGACAAACCTCCAAACTACTGCCACTGTTAAATAAGCAATGATGAATGGTCTCCACATGAGCATTGCATCTGCTACATGTAGAATTCATGTGGATTCCTCTGCTAGCAAGGACCTCTCTTGTGGGAAGATCAAGGTGACACAACTGCCAAACAAAGAATTGAATGTTTGCTGGAATTTGCAATTTCCATAACCATTTCCAGCTTCTGCCACTAGACCCTTGGTCCTCCTCATGCGATTACCACTGGTAGCCAGACTTGGTAGAATACTTCCCTGATGAATCATAGTCACGTATCCATCTGTCATCAATCCCCTCTGCCAAAGTAGGTTTCATGTGCAGGATAAGGTTGTTACCAACCACGGGATCAAAGAGATGAAGATTAACTTCATAGGAAAAGTAGTTCTTGGAAGCATGAAAGCTTGCAAGTGAGAAAGAATTCTCAAATGAAATCATATTGAAAAAGATGATTAATTGTGTACATTGGTGTCTTATTTATAGGCTAGATTAGGCTAATGATATGTAACTAACTCCTAACCAACTCACTAACCATATATCCTATTAAAGGTATATCACTTCTTGAGGCAAAATGGTGTATAGGGTATCCAGCTTCCAATCCCCCCCAACATAAATATCTTTCACTGTAAGAACAGTGTCATGAATATCAACAAAAAAAAAAACTGATTGCACAAAGGTTCTTTAATCAACCACGGATCATACCACACTCGGGAATTTCCTTCACCAATTTCCATGCGAAACCCATCCCTAAACACCTCAAGAGCCTTTCGAATAGAGTTCCAGATGTTAGAGCCACGCGAGCTAGCAGCCTCGAAGACATTCCCATTCCTAACGTACTTGGCATGAAGCATTGAGACCCAAAGCTTATTAGGAGAAGCATGTCCCATACCAGCTTACTCAGCAGAGCAGTGTTGTGTCTTCTAGCCATTCGTGTAACATCCTTCTCGAGTGTTACATCGTAATTGACATTTTAAGGTCGAAAAATAGATTAATTAAAATTGACTATAAAAGAATGGGATAATTTTTTTCTTTTTCATAAGTCGTAAATATAACTACTTTGATTTAAATGAATGGATAGTAAAATTTTCCATTATCACATTTAGGATCATAAGTTCGAAAATCATTTACATAATACCCAACCCAACACGAAAACATAAATCATAACAATATACAGACTCGGTATAACGATATGGAGACGCAGCTCCTAAAATATATGATACTTGGAGTCACAGCTCCATAGACAGTTACATTAACTCCCAAACATACCCAGCTGGCCAAACTAAAATAGAAAAGACAATCATTTCTCATACATCGCGAGCAAAACAAACCCAACTGACGAGATCTAGTGGAAACTCTATTTGAGTCCACTACCGACGTCGTCACAAAAGACACTACTAGGGCTACTACAATAGTAACTCTTGAACTAAGCCCTTTCCTCTTCCAAGAGGAAAAACATGGTCTACGAACCATCGACAGTCTGGAAGACGTCCACTAGAATACTCTAACATATCGTCCGCATGCTCGAACCTCGACCTCTATGACACATCAGCCAAGTGACATGTTGACGTCTCAATCTTCTCAAAAATAGTACAGAAGGTACATAGCCAGTCGACATAGGCAATATAAAAATAAGGAGGTGAGATTTCCATTTATCTTACACATAAGGCAGACATGCAGTGGTACGACTCTCAGGTACCTGTAATTAACAATTAGCAATCATATTTACACTCATAACCAAACAATAATGTTTCATAGAAACATGACCACAGCACCGCGTTTTCCTAGATAAAAGACATCTAAGACTTGAGGAATGACCTCTAAATTCCTATACCATGGTTTTATGAACAGTCGGAGAGAGTGGTTCAGAGGATTATTCTTGAGGTACCAGCCTTGGGTAATAAAGAATGCGTCAGTAGAAGAGGCGTGCACGTCATAGGCTTTTTGGGGAATATCCTACACTACCAGAAAACACGTAGCGTCTATTTAAGTATGTCGGTGTATTGCCAGATCACCACGTCACAGAGGAGCAACCCACTGGGCCTATGTGAGTATTGCATAACCCAGACATCCCCAAGCATCAACCAGATCGGCCCTACAGAATTCGTACCCGCATTAAAGTGTTAGCTCAACCTCCTAGGCACAACGGCCTTACAGAACATAGTTTAACTATGTGTTTAGGCAAAATTGCAGGAAAATGTGTTTTTCTTGTCTTTCCATTGGATGACATCTTGATTCAATCGGAATTCTCTTAACATGCTTTCTCAGATGTTAAATGTTCTTAACATCAAGTGAAAGTTCTCAAATAACTTTTCATCTTTGTGTAAAGATATCTTTAAAAACTTTGTTTAAAAGTCCTAACGCATTATGAGACTGGAACACAAGTTCAATTATTTATTTCTCTGTACTTTTCTAATTGAGACTTTTTCTTGGGCTTCCAAGAAAACAAATCCTTCTGAGTCCATTAAATTTTATGGAATATGGATAATGAATTATCCATACTTTATGACATAAAGTCGTGTTCCACCCCATGTCATAAATTATTACGTTCGTATTTTCACTAAGTCATTCTTGACTTAGGTTTTTTACAGTTTACAGTAAAATCTCATCTTTGAAGACGAAAATCCTTTTGTCTTAAAACCAAAATCTTTAAATAAAATCAAATCCGATCCTTTTGACCGAACGTCGTTAAGTTTGTAAATCACGTAAATCCTTTTTCAATGATTTTAAACTCTAATAGTCCAAAACTCATTTTGGAGTTTTAGAACAGTTTGATAGGCATGAAAAACAGTGTCTCTTTGTCCAGATATAAATATTTTCGAAAATTACAATTTAGTACTTAAACTTTCATTAATTGCAAAAAGGTCCTTATTCACTTAAAACCTTATAACTTTTTATCTAAAACTTCTAATTACACCAAATCAACTTCTTTAGAAATGACTTTCAGTTATAAACAAATTTCCAAAAAATTATATTTTTGGGTCTCATATTTTTCAATATTTGCAAATAGGTCCTTGATTAATAAAAAGTCCATAACTTTTTATATATCAATCCAAATGACCTCAAACCAATTTCTACGGTTTCATCTCACCAAGGACTACAATCGCAACGCACAAGAACATGAATTTCAGTGCAGCCTCTGAAACTCTCAGAAATTACATTTTAGTCCCTAAGGACTCATAAAATCATATATTTCAATATGCACATCCAAATCAATCCAAATCAATTTTTATATTCTTATATGTTCATTCAATAACCATAAAAATTATTCAAACAATTTAACACATCATAGAACCCATTTAACCAGTCATGGCCGAATGGCCTTAGATTACTCATGTTAAGCACTTTTTTAACAATTCAATCAAAACAACAACCAAGTTTTCAATTAGAGATCAACAACACCAAAACCACATATATCACAACCAACATATATCAAACCATATCCTCCAAGTGGATCGCACACATATGCAAATAAATATACAAATTTTACACTTAGGAATTATAAGACCATATATACACTAATTAAACCATCAACATATCTACATTAAGGTAGGATAGTGGTAATCTCCCCCATACCTCTTGTAGACCACTTGAAGATAAAACAAACACAAGCTATACCAAGCAAGGTAGGCCACGGTTTTGTCCACCAAAGCCTAGCCATGAGCAATCAACATAAAAACAAGTTAAAGAATGAAGAAAAACACCTAAACCCATATAGACATAGGTTCGGCCAAGCTATGAAGAAATAGCCAGGGATCTCTAAATTTTTCAAGCTCTTGGATGATGAAAATAGAAGTCATATGGAGATCATAGAAATTGATCTCACATAAAAATAATTTTTCTATGATTTTCTAGAATTATTTAAAACTTTAGATCTAGGAATTTGAACTTGAAGAAATCTTTGAGATTGGAAGAAATTTTGTGAAGAGAAGTGAAGATATGATCATGGATTATAAGGCTATACCTTTGGATTCTCAAGAAATGATGAAGATCTGAAACTTCCTTTGTAAATCAAGTGTAAGAACTCAAGGTTTTTTTTTTGAGAGAATAACTTGAACACTTTGTGAAAGTGGAAAATTGAAGTGAAGGTGGCTTTAAATAGATGTGGTGGCCGTGAGTTCCAAGGGAGAAAAGGGTCCAAATCCTTTTTCATTTAGGGACAAAATGGTAATTGCACTTAGGGCAAACACTAGTGCAATAAGTTCTTTTTACGTCAGTTAAAATTGATTTTTTACGTCAGAATATTGACTGACGTAAATACAGCTGACGTTAATAGTTAATATTTTAACGTCAGTTGAGAACTGACGTTAAATATAAAACTATTAACGTCAGTTCTTTAACAAAACTGACGTTAATTTTGTAAAAGTTAACGTCAGTTTTTTAAAGAACTGACGTTAAACATATATAAAACTATTAACGTCAGTTCTTTAAGACAACGGACGTTAATTTTGTTAAAACTAACGTCAGTTGTTATAAAGAACTGACGTTAATAGTGTACTGTATATTTTATAAAATACTATTAACGTCAGTTGTTTGACACAACTGACGTTAATAGGTTTTTTTATAATTCAGTTTTAAAATGTCACTCCCCTCAGCTATCCCTGCATTCAGTAAATATCTCAGTAACACAGAATATCACACACATTACAGAATTGCAAAGGAAAAATGGAACAATTGGGGGACTTAAAACCAAAACCCATGTATATATATAAATAAATTTTAGTTCCAATGTCTAAAAAACAAAACTACCAATCTAAGGATATGTATATACATGTTATTAATTAGTTTCTAAAGTCTAACAAAAAAACTATTTATCTAAGTATTGCGGAGGTATCCTGTCAATTCCTTTTTCAGCCGCATACTTGAAGAAGAATTCAGCGAAGCGCATCCTCAAGTCTCTTAACTCATCTTCTTGAATAGGCGATTGGTCGATAAATGCCTAGACACGTTCAAATAATAACAATAACATCAATGCAAGTCATCTTCAAAACTATAATATATAATGTAACAAGTTGTTTAAATATTACCTTATTCCATCCATCCGTAATAGATGCGGAGACTATGTTCAGCATATGAAGCATCACATAATAACCGCACGACCACCCGTCAATTTGAAATTGAGACTACCAACAAAATTAATTTCAACGTCAGTTGAATATACATATAAATTAGTAATTATAATATTAATTATTTGATAAATAAACTACCAAACCTTGAGGATGTTCCATACAGGATTTGCTTTAGCCTTAGAAGTCCTACTTCTCCCGTTGGCGCAACTTATGCTACTCGCCTTCAGCGCGCTATCATAAACAAATAATCATGTCAATCAATTAACAAATTCATATATCATGTGTGTAATAAACTAAAAACAACTGATATTAAAACTTAAATTAAATTTAAGATTAGTTACTTACTTATTTACAGCTTCCACCACCTTCGGTGGCGGATCTTGGTGGAGAGAGCAGAAGAATATGACTGTATGCCTAGACGGGTGAAGTACGAACAACTGCCAATGGCTTTTCATACAAAGGGGAGCCAGATATAATAATTTCGGATTGTCTCCCAACAAGTTCCCTAAGTATTTACTCAATGCATCGCCAGCAAAGAAATCGGGCAAAAGGATTGACGGATCTAAGAAACCGTAAACGGATGCAACGCCCTTATCAAGCTGAAGACGATGGAGATACCTAAGATATGAAAAGGTGTGGATGTTAATTACATAATATATATATTGAAATTAAAATAAATTATTAAATGGAAAAATACCAAAAATAAATAAGTTATAAAATTAAAATTAACTTACGTGCACCAGAGACTGAAAACATTGTTGTTCATCCAGACGTTATTTCTGCAGGCATTCCCGAGATCGTCACCATAGAAGCTAAATATCCTCCGTTGATCTGGGCGTGCCACCCATCCATCGTGCTCCAATGGACATTCAAAAATCTCAAACGCATAATCCTAACCAAGTGAGAACAAACGAGTGATAGGTGACAGCGACACCGACGTCGACTTGGCCTTTAGTTTAGGAAAAATAAAATAGATAAGTTTTTGATAATTAAAAAAAACACAAGTAAGTATTTGACTAATTTGGACATTAATAATGCATACATACCTTTGTTAACATTTCGAGCTCACGTCGTTTGAAGTCCAACTCAAGCTCGCGCCTTTTCATTTCCAACTCATGCTCATGGCGTTGGACTTCCAACTCCCGCTCCCTAGCTGCCAACTCATCGTCCTCCACATGTGCCCTACTATAACTCTATTTTGTGCTCACATGTGAAGGGTTGGCATGCCCTGCGGTGTCCTGGGATGAACCGACGGAGGAAAGCTCTCTGGCAAGCGCCTGCTTGAATTCTGGGTTGGATATTAAGCTTTGCATCAGATGTGTTGTAATAGCAGGGTTGGAGATGAGGTGCTGAGTAATGTCATCCAAAATTGATGCTTCATCGACCACCCGCTTTCGTGAAGCAGACTTGCCATAATATTCTTTGATGGTCACGTTCCTCGGAACACCGATAACCCAACCAGGATGGTCTTTCTTTCCTAGAGCAGTCATCAAGACGTCTCGCCATCCAGAAGGGACGAATGCGCCCTGGGAGGATTGTGCTTTAAGATCAATCTACAATGAAAAAAAATGAAAAAACGTGCAAGTGAAAAGTGTTGCAAGTATCTATACAAATATCAATTGAAATCAAGTTAATTATTTACTTACAATCTTATCTGCCACTTCGCGAGTGGCATCAACTTTAAAAGATCCCGTCTTTGTCATGCGGCCGGCTAACCAGACATCCTCGCGGTCGATGTCCGACGGAGGACTTAATGGTGTTCCCTCAGGCACCTCTCCTTTTTCAATCCTAGCAGAGTGCTCTTCCTGCTTCGCCCTCAGCCTATCCGCCATCATCTGCTCGATCCGAGTCTGGTACCCACCCTGAGACATGGTGTGGCGGTGGACGTTCTTCGCCTGATTCTGCCGACCCTTATTTGCCTTAGCCTATTAAAACAAAAACACATAATTAAATACAGTTAAAAGATCTATAATAAGCATACAAAATTACCTTAATCAACCAACCTGAAATTCTCCATCCTGTCGACTCCTGGCAAACATATCCCAAGTATCCTGATCAATCCAGGGATAATCCGAGAACATTTTATCAAGCTGCTTCTTCCCAGAGACATAGTACCTGGTAAGATCATGCTTGAACCCATTCCAACGCTTTGATGCCATTTTCATACATTTATGACGATGATCCTCGTCATTTGGCACAGTCCAAGCTACCTACACATTAAATACATAACAACTGGATGGATTATAACTCGAATAATTATCTAATAATGTAAATCAAACGAATGTAAAGGTAAAATACCGTGATAGCCTCCCAAATCCGATCCTTAACGTTCTGTGGAACGTCATTCTAGTGGTTGTAGTTGATGCTTACTTGCTGCTTCGCTTGTAGAAACACTCACTTATTAAATTCTTTAACATGGGGTCCCTGGGCATTTAGATTAGCATCGAAGGACACCTCAAGCTTCTGTCCGCTTTTCCTGTCCTTCTCTAGTTTCTTCAACGAGGTGGCTCCTCTACCCCGTTTCCTATGAGCCTGTGATGTGTGTATGGACAAAAAAAAATGATAAAATAGAGGGTTGTAACATTATAAACTTACATTAAAAAGAAAGACTAAAGATAGTATATAACATGTAAACTTACACTAGAATCAGGCGTAGGCGTGATCGGGTCCTGCGAAGTCCCCCACAGTGTCCTCCCGTGCATGTGGGCTATCTGATTGATCCGTATGTATGCCTGTTCAGCAACAATATATATGTATTAACATAGGTTATAACTCAAAATAAATACAGAAGTAGAAATAAAAATAACTATATTGGTCCTGTAGATATACAAAACATCTATCCAATATAAGGACAATACGGGAGATTGAAAACTATAGTTTTTGAAGAGTGCCAAGCACTGGTCGGACATCACGGCCGTAACGTGCCAACTGAACCAGACCCTCAAGGGAAGAACTGATCACGGCCGTGACAGATCAACCAGCAGAGCAACATGCACTCAAAACCAAAAATAGAGACATTCCAAACAACTCAAACTCACGGTTTCAAGTTTCAACTACTGAGACTACAGTTGCAACATACACTCAAAACCAAAAATAGAGACATTCCAAACAACTCAAACTCACAGTTTCAAGTTTCAACTACTGAGACTACAGTTTCAACATACACTCAAAACCAAAAATTAAAAAATGTGCCCTAAAGACTCACCAGAAATAGGCGCTCACGTGGTGGTGGGGGGGAAGCTCGATTGGTGGCCAACATTCGATGTGGTTACTGAGAGCAGAGGGACAAGGAGAGTTAGTGCGCGGGAAGGGTAAAGAGAGATGTCAAGTTATTGCAAAGAATGAGCGGGAAAGACAGAGTTAGGGGTTAAGAGTGTACCTCACGATGGTGGCTAAGAAGCCCTCGCGGTGGTTGCGGTGGAGATGAGCTCGCGATTAGGGCAGAGTGAGAGTGAGAGTGAGGGTTGAGAGTGAGGGTTGAGCGTGATGAAAAGAGAAAAGAGAAGTACAGAGAAGTGCAGAAGTCGCGCGGGTGTAAACGTTATAATCAAAATAAAACAACATTTTACGTCAGTTGTTAGTAAAAACTGACGTTAAAGGTCATATATTTAACGTCAGTTGTCTATAGAAACTGACGTTAAAAAACACTCACACTTCTAACGTCAGTTGTATTACACAACGGACGTTAAAAGTTTATTAGTTTCTGTAAAAATTAATAAACACTCACACTTCTAACGTCAGTTGTCTTAAGAAACTGACGTTAAAACACTCACACTTCTAATGTCAGTTGTATTACACAACGGACGTTAAAAGTTTATTAGTTTCTGCAAAAACATTCATTCCTTTGACTACTGTGCTACTTACCCATTCACCTTGTAACCTAATCCTCTTAATGCGCATTAAGTTTTTAGATAAGTTTTTAAGAAAATCAGAATAGCTTAGTAACTTCATCCCCTGCTCCTATAAATAACTTCCTTCCATCCTTTTAATTTTTTCTGCTTCACAATATGGCTCTGCCATGGAGATTAACTTCATTACTCTTTCTTCCTATGCCTAGACTCAAAGATCTTTGTCTTAATGGTCAAACAACTTCTGAGGTTGTGTAAATCACATAACATGGATGGTAAGGTTGGGTGAATCACGTAATGTGATTCTCTCACTTTATTTCATCCCCGTCGTCCCTTTCACTTTGCTTTGGAAGTAAGTGACTGTGGATTCAAGACGATGCATCAAGGAATTCCAGTGAAGAAGAAAGATGCAAAGATCCATTTCACTTTGCTTTCGCTGCTAGTGTCTGAGGATTTACTTTGCATCATGGAATTCAAGTGAGGGAGGTGATGCATCCATTGGAGTTTCTGATGATAGGACTGAGAAGAAAATGATGTTGAAGCAAAAACTTTTTTATATTTTAGGGCTATGTTGCAGAAATTTTTTATCTTTTAATCATGTAATTTTAACTTATGAATCGCTTCAATGAGATACGATTTGATTATACATATAACTTATTTTATGTTAAGTGTTTATTTATTTTAATTTACACAAGAATTTGTTTACTAATTTAAGCTAATTAATAAAAATTAAAAATAAACTTGTTTAAAAAAAAGGTTAGAAATAAACTGCGCTATATGGAGTGATCTCAGGTTAAGAGGGACAAAAGGGACATGACAACCAATGAAATGAATTTCATAATTATTTACATCGATTATTTATAGAATCGACGCAAAATAGTGATTTAATATTTACAAACTGCCACCACCTAATTTTTAACGTCAACTTAATTTATGACTGCCAAGTTCCCGTATATTAATTACATTATTTCCAATATTCATTCTTCACGTTTATAATATATAGGATTATTTACGTCGGTTATTTATTTAACTGAAGTAAAAATCACACTTTTAACGCCAGTTGTATAAAAAACTGACGTTAACAATAAATATTTTTTATTTTAAAAACACTTTTAACGTCAGTTTTTTAAAACAACTGACGTTAAAAGTGTATAGATATCTGCAAAAAACATTCATTCTTTTGACTACTGTGCTACTTACCCATGCACCTTGTAACTTAATCCTCTTAATGAGCATTAAGTTTATAGATAAGTTTTCAAGAAAATCAGAATAGCTTAGTAACTTCATCCCCTGCTCCTATAAATAGCTTCCTTCCATCCTTTTAATTTTCGAGCTCACAATATGGCTCTGCCATGGAGATTAACTTCATCACTCTTTCTTCCTATTCCTAGACTCAAAGATCTTTGTCTTAATGGTCAAACAACTTCTGAGGTTGTGTAAATCATGTAACATGGGTGATAAGCTTGTGTAAACCACGTAATGTGAGTTGCTCACTTATCATCCTTCCGGAGAATCAGCTGTTGGAGGGCAAATCAGGTGCTCGGGCGTCACAGTTCCAAAACCTCAGCTTTGGCGGCAAAGTGACCGTCATGGAAGTCTCTAGAACCACTGCCTTTGCTTGAAACAGATCTAGTGCACCTGTTTTTGCCTCTCTTGAGATCTCTCATGCCCCCCCAGTTTTCTGAGGTCTTAAAGGATGCAAGTGACTGTTCCAAGATCATTGCTAAAACAGATCGAGTGCACCCTTCGGAGTATAGTTTTCCCTTTGGCATATTTCATAAAACTCTCTGATGGGATGTAGCTTTAATGTTTAGGATTTTAAACCCTTTCAATGTAACTTTTTATAGGATTTTGAACCCTTTCAATCTTCCTAGACGATCAGTATTACACTTCATTAATGAGATCCGGTTTGGGTTATTGATTCAACTTATACTTCGCACATATATTTTAGTTTTCAAAACAGAAACACAAAACATCAAAGCAATTGAAACTGAAACTTTGAGGAAGGCAATGCGGAAGGGTACGTATACTAGATATAAAAATTATTAAAATAACCTTTAACGTCTGTTGATGTAAGGACTGACGTTAAAAGTGAAGTGACTCACTTTTAACGTTAGTTCGATAAATAACTGACGTTAAAACGTTCACGCTTAACGTTAGTTGTTTATTGAACTGACGTTAAAAGTGAGTCACTTCACTTTTAACGTCAGTCCTTAAAACAACTGACGTTAAAATTGAATTAATGAAGTCTGATATTTACAAAACTGCCACCGCCCCCTTTTTAACGTCTAGCTTTTGGTTAACTGACGTAAACATTTACCGTCTAATGTATATTTTCCACTAGTGAAACTTGACATTTAACAAAAGCTTAAGGACATAAAAGATGTTTTACACCAAAAATAATCATGACAAATGTGTGGTGAGGAAGAGTAGGAGGTGTGACTGAGTTTGGCACCACAAACGAGGAAGAAGATATTTTAGTTGCAAATCATGGTTGGCTAACCTTGGTTGAAGTTAACTAGACATAGGTCAGGTTAAAGCATAAATATCTAGATATTTTGATTCTAGCATTTATGGGCATTTATGATGGAGGTTACTCACTACCATGACTCATCCCCTCTGAGTCATCATGGATGACTCGCCGTTCTGTTCCCCGGTATATCTCCGCGCATTCGTGTCCGGTTCCGTTATTTACCCGATTAGGGTTTTAGAGAGAAAGATGATGAAATGAAATCAAAATGAAATGAGTTTGGCTTAGTGGAGGGGCTGCACGAAATTAAGTAGATTTAGAGGGTATTTTGGTCAAAATTCATTTAGGGACACTTTTGGAATTTTACTTAAAGATTAAGGGTATTTTGGTCTTTTTATATATAACCATCATTACTTGCATTTAATGCAAGATGACTAACCCCTATGACTCACCCACATGAGTCATCATAGATGACTCACTGTGCTCATCCACCCGACGTCGGGTTTTGTCTCCGCACCTCCTTTCTCGATTCCGTCGATCCTCGATCGTCGAGTACTTGCTCGATTACATATAATAACCTATTTATTTTGAAAATGTTCAAAATAACCACTATCGTTGGAAAAAAAAAAGAATCTTAACTGTTTCGTTCCACAACAAGAAAATTGAAGATTAGCAACGACAAATTTAGCAGCTAATTCGTAGTTAATCTCTAGCAAACAAATTTAGCTACAGATTTGCTACGAATTAGCTACAATATTGGTGGTAGCATAATTTGAGTGGCAAATCAGCTAGCAAAAGTTTTCCTAGCTAATTTTAAAAGTTTCCTAGCAATTTTATAGTTAATATATAGCAAAATGTTGTTCAATATTCATTTTTCCTAACAATATAACTAGGATATTATTATAGCAATTTTATGGTCAATCAATAGCTAAAATTTAATAGTGATTTTATAGCTATTTCCTAGTATTGAGTGCTTTTTTCTAGCTAAATGACTACGATATTGTCATAGCAATTTTATTGTCAATCAATAGCTAAAATTTCTTAGCCATTTTATAGATATTTCCTAGCTATTCTCTTTTTTATTTATCTCTTTTATTTCATATTACTTCTTATTTATAAGAAAGTAAAATAATCTACACTTGAAGAGAATCTATTAAGAAAACAAGTAACCAACCCAACAGCACATGCAGTGCTAGAGAAGGAAACTTGGCAAGTCTAATTACAAACAGTGGTTCACCCAAAACAAGAACACCACAAAATGATAATCCCAAAAATCCTTGATCAACACTACAAACCAAAGAGACATAATAGGACCAAAAAGTAATAGTCTACAAAATTAACCCAATACAGAACCAGAAAAATTAACTGGTTTCTTCACAAAAGTAGCATTTTTGAATTGAATATAAAATGAGAAATTAAATCATAAGTAGTTAATCATTCATCCTCGTGATCTTCCTCATCTACTCCTTGATCTTCCTCACCTACTCCACCTTGTAATGGTGCTTGCTTTGGGAGACACCAATCATGGATAAGATGGGTTCCAACATAGGCAACAATTGTGTTTGGACAAAAGAAGTCATTGCTATGTTCACGGCTTCCTTGATGTCTTCTTGTGTCGACGCTAGAGTGCGGGAGGGACCAATGACCTTTGAAGATGAAGTATCCATAGATCCATTAGTGCCAACATCTAAATTGTGACCCCCAAAAATCCGCCTCTTCTTCTTAGGACCGACACCTCCCTAAACAGAAACTGCATACAAATCATGGAATGGTCTTACTCCAAGCCAGCAGGTACTTCCTAGAAATGATAACTGCAAACGACATTCATCATATTTCTAACACAGAATTGGATTCTTCCAACACATTAAGAAGCATGAGAACATATAGATTCTCACACAAAACCAATCCATTTGAAAATTAAAATCACTATCAACTATAGAACAAATCCTCCCTAAACAGAAACTGCATACAAATCATGGATTGGTCTTACTCCAAGCCAGCAGGTACTTCCTAGCACAGATACAGTCTCCAAATTGCCTTAGAGTGCTATTAAAATCAACTGACAAAACAAATTCTAGCTTTTCAGAAATATACTGTAGCATCCCTGATAGAGACACATATTTGATACTAAAATCAAATTGATGATATAGACCAAGTACCAAATCAAATTGATGATCACACATGCATAGACTTTCCACACCTTAGAGATCAAATTGCAATAAATCAGTTTAACTCAAATAATTAAGTATTGCACATATTTGGTAGTTACTAGCAAGCTAAAAAAGATTGAATATCCATTGATAAAAACTATCACAATCATATTAAGAAAAAAAATCTCAGACTGCGTATGAATCATGGAGTGCTCAAAAATACCAAATCCTTCCAATGATTGTAGGCTTTGTAGCCCATCTCAGAGTATCATCTACCAAGTTAACACCAAACAGAATCAAAGCCAAAATCTAAATCTAAGTACCAAGCCTTTGCCCTTCTATTCATTAATCATATAAACATATGTATTACTATAGATAAACATCAAGTATAATTTTAAAGTAACTTACAATAAAATTCTTCGAGCGCTGAGAGATTTATTCCCCGTATTTCTTCTTATGAACATGATTGTAGACATTTCTAAAGGAAACCGGACGCTTCAACTCTGCCTCCTATATTCAACATCTATTAGAACAAAATAAATGTCAATATAACTGTATATTATATTAAACTTAAATATTTACCATCCTCCTCTTATGTTCACCAAAGCCTATTGAGCCTCCGGTGTGCAACACTGAATCAGGTAAGGCTGCCCTGTTACTACAATTAGCATCAGACTTCTTCCTCCATTTCGACGTCAACCAAATGTCGACCAAACCATCCCATATTTCTGTCTTCATTCCTTTAGGCGCATGGCCCTTAGTGTCAGTCAAATTTGTTGAGTTCACCTGTTTTAAGGCTATTTTTCTTGCATTTTTTAAATGATCAGGATAGCGTTCCATGCATGTTCTTTCCCACACTGTTCTTGCCATGCTACGATCATAATCAGATGCAAACTTATATTTACCCTACACCAATATAATATAATATAAATACATTAATCTATCAATAAAAATAATATCATGCTAGAAAATATAATTACTTACCATGAAGTCCCGAAATAACTCGTCCTTTTACGCGAATTGGATAATCTTTCCACTTCTCAATTGGAGTAGGCATCCGTGTGATCACAATAGATATTATATCACGAGTTACACTTTGGGGAATAAATCTCCTCCTAGAAGTGGAATTTCAACTCTAAGTAATCATATTTAAACTTTAAAAAAAATATAAATTATTACACAAAATCATTATTACTTATGGATTACAGATGTCCTCAACAGATATAAGTTTTCTCCTATCATTTTCTACATGAGATCCTCCACTCGAAGGCAATGAGGTTGGGTTGTTTGCAGGTGGATCAGTGGAGTGTGCAATAGAATTCAAGTAGTAGCTGGTTGTTGTCCTCTCCCTAGCATTACTCGCATCGCTTCTTCTTTGCTTGGGCAATTGTCGTTGCTTACCTTTCTCCCTAATGAGTTGCATCTCATCATCTTCACCATCATCATACTCGTAGTATTCACCATTCTCTTCCGAACATCCTCCTTGCTTTTGCCCTTTGTTCTTGCCATCCTTGACACCTATAGAATAAGAAAACTAAGTGGGTAAAGGCAAATCTGACTTAATAGCAGTGGTAGTCACTAGTCAGATACCAGTTAACTTTGCTTTGATGTCTCTTTAGGAGCTAGCCTCACTTTGTTTAATTAATAACAACCATCATTACACTCTAAGCAATAACAATTTACACATATAATCAATAGAAATTTTAAATATTTGAAAATAAAAGAAAAATAGAAAACATGAGAATTCTGCAATAGTAATAATGGAAATAAAGGATAAAAGATTAACAAAAGGATTAAGTTTAAGCTGTGGGGAGAGGAAACAAGATAGAGGGACTATGTGTTCACTGGAAAGTTCTTTGACATTTTCTAAAAGTTCACAGAGAAAGGAAGAGAAACATCCTATGGAATCCAATAATACTATTCCACTTGAATTGCCATTAATGGATATTCCCACTAAAGATTAAGCATCCAATGGTGTTATTACTTAAACATAATGTCTGCAGATTAAAACAGATTGCAAGCATATAACAGTATATCAAAACAGATTGCAAGCATAAAACATCAAGCTAAGAAGAGAGAGACCACTAACTCATGAATTCTCACGCTGTTTAACTTAAACTTAATGTCTGCAGTTTGCATACGCAGTAAATGCCAAAAAATCATCAAGAGAGACCAGATTCAAATTCATTATCTCAACCATTATGTGTTTCAATATTAGCTTCTTAAATTAAGGTGGAATGGGCGATCCACCAGGTTCTTTGATAGGTTTGTAACAAACAAGTCTCTTTGCATCACAAACAAGCCAACCCCTACACATGCAAGTTAATCTCATCCTAGGTAGCCAAGATGAGCAGATTTACAAGCAGTAATAAGTAATAACAACGAAATATGGATGGTACAGAAAAAATGGCATTAAATATGAAGAATCTACTCACTGGTATTCCCACTAAAAACAGGTAAACTGAAAGCAATCACTCTTAACTAATAGAAAATTAGAAAACAACTTAACAAATTTAAAAAGATCAGCTATGAAATTAGTTTCATAATTAAAAAATTGCATGCTTCCATTAATTAAGAAGGAAAAAAAATGAAAAAGAAACAAAGAAAATAAGGAGAATGAAAAAGAAAATAAGGTGAGAACATCTAGAAGCAACCCCAAATTTTCGGATTTAGATTTCCTAGTCACAGAACAGGGATGCATTGTTGGATCAATGTGTATGTTTGAAGAAGCTTAGATTGATCAAACGGTGCATTCAACAAATTGAAATCACAAATCAAAATGACAAAGCGCAAGATGGAATTGAGAGAGAGAGCAAACCAAATTGACAAATCACAACCCTAATTACAGATCGAACATGTTACCTTCAAATTGCAGATTGAACTTCTTATCTTCAAGTAAATCTTGTCTTCAAATTGCAGATCCCTCACCTTAAAATCTTGTCTTCAAGTAAATTGCAACCTGAGCGAGAGAGAGAATGTTAGCGAGAGCCTTAGAGAGTGAGAGCGCGAGAACGAGAACATGCAAGAGTGAACTGAGCGAGTGCGAGAACGAGAGCATGCAAGAGTGAAGAGTGAGCAGAGTGCGAGAGTGGGAAAGAAGACACGAGAGAGTGAGTGTTTATCTGTAATAAAACAATTTTTTAATAAAAAATAGTTAATAGTTAATATTTTGTTTTTAACTTTAAGTAAGAAAAGGTTTATGGGAGCTAACACTAAATTGTGGTTAACAATTAGTTAATTAACTTGAAATTAGCTACAAATTTTATTAGTAGCTAATATTAGTAGCTAATTATTGTTTTTCTTGTAGTGTTCTCAGGTCAAAATTAGGTTTTCTGATTAGTAAAATCTTACTGTCAGTTAAAACGCGGACCGGGTTTCGTCTGAATTTTAAACCTAAATTTTTACCGTAACCTTCTACCATAAGGTAGAGTTTAAATATGATTTTATTTTATCCAAAATCATTTTCTAAATCTCGGATAAAAATATAAAGAATAAAAAATGCTACCAATAATGAAAAACAGTAAAAACGGGGTGTTACAGTTCTGACCCCAAACCACCACTCTTCTTAGGTCTAAACGACTCACAATATTCCATTTGACCATATTCATACCTCTATTGGTGATAAAAAAAAATTAAAAAGATAAAAAAAAAGTGTAAAAAGTACAAAATAAGGTGTGAATAGGAATTCCTTCCTCTCAATCCCGGGATCCAACCCAATTTGGCACCCTAGTGGTTCCATAGATTATCCCCACAAGCTTATACCATTTGGACCCGTTATGGGACTAATCTGCATTCGGGTGCTTAGATATAGTTAAAGTTTTTCACCTCTCCTCAAAGATGTATTATACGGGGATCGAATACAGGTTCTACCCCACAAAATCATTATATACAACCGACTGAACTATACCCATTAGGTAGATCCAACCTAATTTACGAAGGAACGTTTTTATACATAATATTAATTCTAAGAATAATTAAAGCATTGCAGCATTATGTATAAAAACGTTCCTTCATAAATTTTCAAGTTTTAAAAGGTACTTCATTCCTGCAATGCCTTTTGTCTAGGTACATGGAAATTTGTTACCCGACAAACCACATCCCCTAGAACTTCCAAAAATCCAATCTGTACAGCCAGTAATTGTGAGAAGTTTATTACCCCAACCAAGTTAGAACTGGGCCAAAACTGACCGCTCCTCCACAGATGAACAATATATATTCTTATCTATTATTATTCATCTTTTCAAATCTCTTGCGATTTTAAATATCTTTTTATGCTAAAGCAATAAGTTAATTATGAGGATAGAATTTTTAATTGAACTTGTGGAAACTGGGGGCTAATTGTTAAAAACTAATGCAGAAATAAGAGAAATGATAAATTAAAGTTAACATCTAAAAAACAATACGCATTAAGCTAATAAATGTGACTTGTACAAAACAGGCGAGAATAACAAACTAATACTTAACTAATATAAAAAAAAAACTAATACTTAACTGCTTATCAAACAAACTAACTCAATTAACTCTCAGTAAACTCTGCTATAACACTTGACATAATATATTGAATTGAAATAATATTTAAATATGTACTTCACTTTTGCTTCCTGACCACACATGTTCAACAATATTTTGAACCATTATGAAATCACTTCAGAACCCACATTCTGTGGCGATAATGCCAATGACAGCTTTTTTATGACTCCAAAATATAGCCACGGCGGCACCATTTATAATGCATGATGTTTAGTTAACATGTACATTGATCTTTATTTAGAAAATCATATTTTCAAAACATTGAGCCAGCAGCCACGAGTTGTCTGCTATAAGTATCGTTTGGTATTCTCTCTTTACACAGCCACAGCTAAATGATTAAATAAGAAGCAAGAACAATATAATATAGGGAACACCGAAATAACATTGGAGTTTTCATGATTTGAATAGCACTTAGAAATTGAAAAAAGACAGTCCTAATTAAAAGATGGGAATAGCAACAAACAAAAGTGATGATTTATCAAAATAGAGTTTCAACATAAAACATGTTTTTTTTTTTTGAAGGAATAAAACATGTTAAAAGAGGCAAACACAACCCTCCCAATACAAACCATAATTATGAACCTATTCATATTCGATTTGAGCGTAAGCTCGAGTCTCCGTTAATCCGAGCTGCCATTGCATTCTTATGGATTTGAACCAACTCCCTAACCAAAGGATTAGCAATAGTCGAACTGTTACTATCCTTCTTGAGTTCTTCGGCCACAGCGATAATAGTCGAAAACCTGGAATACTCTAACTTCCTCTTTTCATACTTGTTCCCCAAGTAACGACAAAACTGAGCCCAATCAGAACGACATATGATTTCAAATGCTTCATACACATTCAATGCTTCTTGTATGACTCTAGGATCTTTTAGAACCGGGGATTTGCATTGAAACATGGTTTCATCAATAACTGAAAAAATCTCTACCTCATACATAGAAAGATTCAAAAAAAGGTACGGGCACAACAAGAAAAGGCCAACATTGCGATTAAAATTAACTTCAGCAACAAGCCGAACTATAGCTTCTTTCAACGCGAAACTTGAACCCAATATGGCCCTAATAGCTTCTGCCTTGTCTATTGCAAAAGAAAAAACCAACGGTGTAGCTGGGTCGCATCCAGGGTTTTAAATTGCGGTTGCGGTCGCGGTTGCGGTCGCTGCGGTTGCGGTCATTGCGGCCGCTGCGATGCGTAATGCGGCCGCTGCGGCGTGAAACAATTTGAAAAATTCACAAATTGAAAATAAATCATTTTTTTTTTGTAATTCTTTATATATCTTTTATTAATGATGTTGCACAAATTTCTATTCATTTTTAATACATTGTATTATGTTTATGAATAATTTAAACTTAATTTAGTGAAAATAAATTATAAATAAAACTTTTAAGCATATATAAGTACAAAATTACAAAGAAGTAAGAAGGTCAGAAACTTAATAGTGCATAAATATATATGAATCACAAATAAAAAGATATTAGTGTCACATATAGGAATACATACACCCAATTTGCAATTGTGATTCTAAAATAACGTCACATTGTCACCACTTAGAGATACGTCTTCACTACAAAAAAAAAAGATAAAAAGTAAATAAATTAATAAATTTAAAATAATAATAATAATAATTAACAAATATATGAATCAAAGATAATAAAAATTGAACTTACTTGATAATTGCTACCACATGGTGGAATGACGTGGTGGTTCATAACCTCTATTCTCACTTTGACTATCATCTTCTGTAGCTCCTTGTCCAAAGACATAATCAAAAAATCCACCACTTGATTGCTGATGATAAGAATCTTGATAATTCATTGATGGTTGGTAGTATGAGGGAGCTTGATCACTTGCGTATGTGTTATATGTGTTGAAATAAGGATATTGATAATAAGGTGGATGAGGTTGTTGACTACTCTCGAAGAATCATCAATACCAAAGTCACTAAAACTTTGTGCAATACTAGAAGAGGAAGAATTTTCAAGTGGAAAATTCTGTTTTCTTTTCCTCTCCTCGAATGTGACCCACCTCTGCTTTGCTCTCGGGTAATGAACTACCGAGAAGGAGCCATATCGATCAAGCTCCTATAACGCCTATTATATGGTGAATCTTGAGATGGATCATTTTGAAATTGCCCATCATCATCACCATCACCATCATCATCACCGCCACCTTCTTCAACTTCTACATCACCACCCCCATCACCACTATTATTACTTGGTGGACTTAAACCACCACCATCTTCATTAGAATCATCATTATCATCAACAACTTCCACATCTTCATCATCTCGTATCCACTAGAGGCAACCATTCTGCATTTTGTACTCCATCTAATAGTGGATCTTCTCTCTCTTCAATCCATGGAGATAATGCATCTTCTTGAAATATATAATCAAGATTGATAGGATTAAAACTTGCTTCAATTTCATCTTGACTTTTTCTCATTTGATGCCTCATTTTCAATTTCATATTGTAGTGCGTGAAGACAAGCTTTTGCAGCTTTTTATACTTCAATCTATTCCTTGTCTTTGTGTGGATATAACTAAATGTGCTCCAATTTCTCTCACAATTTGTGGCTGAAGTTGTTTGGCTAAGAACTTTTATAGCCACACGTTTAAGCTCGGGAGCACATACACCAAAAAAGGACCACCATTCAGCTTTTTAAAGGAGCAACAAAAGGTAAACAAATTATTAGTTATTATATTAAAAAATAAAGTTAAAGTTCATTGATTTATAAAAAATATTATTTTACCTGGATTCATCTTAGACCAAGTGCTTGAGCTTGAGGAGTACCAAATGTTTCAACCTTATCTCTAAAAAGTACTAAGCTGTGAAATATAACATAATATATCAATATGTAAATATCTTCATTTGATAAATAATGAATTATAAGTTTAAAAATTTAAATATTCATTACTAACCTGGTTCGGAGCTTTAATCGATCATCAATGTTTCTTTCTATTCTGAAGATGACTCTATTTGTTCCTTCAAACGTTTCTTTATAGACATCATCCCCATGTTCAACTCCGTATTGAAATTGCGGATTAAGAAAATAACCTAAAAAAGGATAACAAATTATTATGGATGAAAGTATAAGTATAAAATTACATGATAAAAATAAATTTATAAATTATATCAACATACCGTGAGAATGAAGATCGGAATGCATGTAACTCCATCGCTTGTCTATTAAATCATTATATCTGGAATGATAACGAGAATTTTGTCTAATTGTTTGTTTAGCTCTATCAACGGCTTCATATATGAAACCCATGGTTGGTTTCTCGTCACCATCAACAAGTCTCAAAACTTTTACTAAAGGCTCAAACACCTTCAATATGTCTTGGGACTTACTCCAGATTCACTTGTCATTAACAATTGTTCTTGCTTCATATGACGGTCCATTTCTCGCTTTACCAAATTTAGATCGCCTAAACTCTTCGAAGTTGAACATGTTTCTCGGACCTTGCTTTTGCTGTACAATTGCTTGAAGTTGTAGGAACTGCGTTGCAAATCGGGTAACACCGGACTGGACAATTTCTCTACCTCCAGATATATTTTTTCATGAGATCGATTGTCCATATATGGTTATAGAGAAAATTTGTCACGATCTTTGCATCGATTAATAACTTCTGTACATTTTTCTTTTTTCCTATATCCTCCAAGCAAAGATCTAAACAATGAGCCGCACAAGCAGACCAATACAAATGAGGCCGCTTCTCCATCGATTTCGACCCGGATGCTTTCAGTCTTTCTTCATTATCCGTAACAACTTGAACAACAAACTCTTCCCCCACTTCTTCAACAACTTTATCTAATAGCTGAAAGTAGTAATCTGTGTTTCTACTAATAACATCGAAAGCATCAATAGATTTCAAGAAAATTGTCCCCTTACTACTATACACCAAAAAATTCATAATATGAGTATGGTTGATACCGTCCAGTCAACCATCACACATTATTGTCACCCCTTTTTCTTTCCATGTACCTCTCAATACGTTCAACCACTTCTTCATTTCCCTGTATTCATTCTCTAAATATACATCTGAGATTTCATAAGGGGTTGGACATTTAATCCCTTTACCTACCTCAAGAAATTTGTAACAATCAAATTATGGAACCAAGGAGAGTTAGCTAAATTCATAGGTAAGCGTTCATAAATAAAAAACTTGCTTACTGCCTCTCCTAGCTTCCTCCTCAATGTCTTCATGATACCCTTACTGATTTTTGGTTGCTTCATGCTTTTGCTCCTCATAAGATCAATATTTGTAGATCTCAACTCTAGAGTGATATCTTCAGGCCTTTCACCCCCACCAACACTCGCATGAGAGCTTCCACCTTGTTCATATATATTTCCACGCCCTCCTGTTTGTTGTCTAAATTGTTGCCTGTCTTCCCATTCGCGATGTGATCTAAGGCTTTCCTGTGTAGCAAACCTCATTCGTTCATCAATAAGGTTGATGAGCCTCTGTTTGACTGGTTTTATAACCAGTAAAGACCGTGGCTTTGTGCTTATTTTATATCATTTTCACCCAAATTAGACTTGATTGTCCTTAAGTAGTATTTTGAGTCTGTAAATTGTTTTTATGTTAATTTAGTTGTTTTAGAGTTGAATAATTATTTACTTTTATTTTCTATTTTCAGGTTAATAAAAAGTAATAATTCTGGAGCCACTCGCTCCGCGAAGGATTTCTCGCCCCGCGAGTATTGCAACTCTGAAAAGTCAGAGACGATCACGGTTTACCCGTGTTGAGGATCACGGCTGTGGCAGTTTTGAAGTTGAAGCGTTCGCCTCGCGAGCATCCATTCGCCTCGCGAGTCTGGAAGTCAGAATATAATTGCTGTCACTGGAACCTGAACTGGTCATGAAGATTGGGTCATAACTTGGGCTGTAGATGTCGGTTTGAACTGAAACCGGTGGCAAATGAAAGATCAAACAAAGAGGTTTAACTCTCATGAAGACCATTATTCCAAACAGAGCCGTTTTGAAGGGCTTTAATCCATGTGAAGTCAGAGACGTTTCAGCTGCCCTATGAGTTGAATGTGGACATAACTCCCTCATCTTAACTCATAATTAAGCAAATTAAGTGGCTTTGGAAAGCTAAGAGGCAGAGGTTGAAGTAAATTAAAGGAGTATTCAGATATTGAGAGGTCTTGAGAGAATTTGTATAAATAGGAGTCATAGTTAGGCAGAGGAGGAGTCAGTAGGAGTAGTGGTAGTTTCAATAGTTTATTTTCCTTTTCTTTTCTTTTCTGCTTATGTCTGTAATGGAGAATTAGTCTCCTAGATTAATCTACTGTGATTGGTTTCTGTTAAGACTTGAGGTTTCTGTAATCCTGTTTCATTTGCTTTTCTCTTTTCAATGCCATGCTTTATATTTCTATTTGCTTAATTCAGGAGTATATTGTGTTGTGTTGGTTTATCTCGGTGATATCATGTTCCTATAATTAATCGCGTTTGCTTAATTCGCGTGTGTTCGTTTCGTGTTCTCTTAGTTCACGAAGGGCTTAACCCCGTTTGCTTAATTCGGGAATAGGGACATATATTTGTAGTAGTGGTTTCGCTTGTAAATTGTTGCTACAACCGGGAGGGGAGTAGAATCTGCTTAGGGTTGCATGAACCGATGATAGTTGGGAAACCGAGAACAGTAGGTTAATCGCTTAGCTTATTTGGTAACTGCTCTGTTTTCTTGCTTTGTTTTCTGTTTTGCTTCTTAATTTAGTTCTCAATCCAAAACCCCCAATTCGACTTTTTCTAACTTTTTCTGTTAATAATAACAACAACTAAAGAGTCCTTGAGAGACGATCCGAGTTGTCGCTCTATACTACATTATTTTGTAAACGCTCGTTCTTTTTGGCGCGTGGCGACAGCGCGGCCAAAAATTGGCGCCGTTGCCGGGGACTCTGGTTTGTTGTTATTAGCAGAACATTAAAATAAAAAAAATAAAAAAATCTTTGCTAATTAGTTCTGTCTGCTTTGTCTGGTTGTTTGATTGCCATGGATAATTACATGTATGGATATTTGCCTAATGTTTATTATGAACCACCTTGCATGTATTATCCTAATTTTAGTGAGCCACCACCATACTATCCTAGCCAAGTGACCACCTCTGCACCTTCCGAACCTTCACAGAGCACCTTGGATGAAATTGCTTCAATGCTACAACAAATGGAAGAGAACAATCAACGAATGGCACAACAAGATCTTGAATTCCAACAGAGGATGGAGGCTGAATACCAGAGGAGCCAAGCTGAATCTCGGAGGTTGTGGGCTCTAATTGATCAAGTTACCGCCAACTCGGCTGCAATGTTAACTCCACAGCCCCTTGAAGAACATAAAGATTCACCAGTTATTTTTGAAAATACTTCTGATTATGATTCTGATGATAATACTTCTGTTACTGAATTGTGTGTTGAATCCCCTGATGATTGTTATTGTGATGGCAATGCTTTGTGTGTAGATTGCTATTTTGAAAGGTATGTTAAGCAAAGCATCCATATGGATCAGGAGAACATTTGCTCCACCGTGCTTGAGGATAAAGAAGACACTTTGGTCTTAGATGCACGTGTTGAGAGTAGTGGGGTGGATGATGAATTAATTGCTGAATTTCCAGACATTGTAGATTTTTCTGATTCATTTTCTTGTAATATATGTACTAACTCTAACCTTTGTGTGGTGTGTGCTGAAATTTCTGCGTGTATAGCAGGTGAAAAATTTGTTAGTGCAGTGGATGAAGACATTGCAGAAGTTGAAGCAGCACCGGTAACCCCAACTAACTGTTTACCATTTTCCCCTGAGGAACCAGTGATGGAGTTTAAGCCCTTGGATTTTGCACCATGGCCGGTCCAAGAGGTTGAGCCCCACTTCTATTGGAGAGATTTTGTTGAGAAGGAGGTCAGCTGTGACCCGAGAGGTAGTGAGAAGTCCGCCGCACTCGGCGAAGTCATCATAGTTATCAAGTGCTCACTTCCACATAAAGGCTGCAAGTTAGGGAGGCTTGGAATAAATTTCAGCTCTTTGGCTACCATGTGGGACTTATGTTACAGGCAGTGGGATCCTGGTGGAACCGCCTCTGAATGAGTTTTCTTAACCCTTTCTTCTTTTTAATTTTCTTTTGCTTTGCTTTATTTTCTGTTTTGTTTTCTAATAAAGCTCCTGAATAATTTGAGAAGCTCAGGAGTTGTGTGTTGAGTCTAGTAGTGGCAAGTTTATTGGTTTTGATTAATTTTTGCATAGATTGATTGCATGTTATGTGTTGACTGTTTCCCCCTAGGTTGAAAATTTTTTTTTTGTTTTTAAAAAAAATATGATCCCCATGTGATTGAAAACTGAACTTTGAGATTTTATTATGATGGCATGATTTATGATAAGTTTGGGGTGATAGGAAGCACACACTAGGGATAGAATCTCAGTTAAATAATTTGCAAAAAAAAAAAAGTCCAGGTGAGGTTTTGAGCCTCCAACATGTTTCTAACTGTGTGAAAATCACTTTTGATTGCACTTTCCTGAATTTGATTGAATCTCTTTTTGGTTTGCATGATTATATGTTTGCTTCAAATGATTTAGGCATTTTCTTTGTAAATAGCTACTTAGCCTAAAAATAACCAATTCCTAATGCATGTTCCTTAGTTAGCCCCATTGAGCCTATTAGCCTGTTAATTCTTGATAACCTAATGTTATAAGCCCAAAAATCTGGAAAACCGTGTTAACCCGATCTTAGGATTAGGAGAGCATGTAATCTTAGAATGGGTGCAAGAAACAAAAGTTTGGGGTGGCTGCAAGGTGCAATGTGTTATTTGGGATTAGAAAAAGAAAAAAAAAAAAAAAAGAAAAGAAAAAAAAAAGTGTAAAAATGCCAAAAAGAAATAAAAAGGTTGTAGTCACCCAAGGCATAAAAGAAAAATGAGAAAAGGAACTTGAGTGAATTTCAAAGTGTAAATATTGTTCATGCTCTCTTAGTTCCTAGGGTCTTCAGCCTAGTTCTTTTTGTATATCCTACCCTTAGCCAGGCCCCATTACAACCCATAAAAGTCCTTTTGATGTTGCTTGCATGTTTTCTTTGGGAATCATTTAGAGATGAAAATCAAATTTATGGGAAGTGTTCTTGAAAAGTGAAAATTGAGTGAATTGTTGATAGCCTGACACAAACTGAGCGATGAGTGAAACACAAATTTCCCTTGTGAGGAAGGCAGTTGTTTGATTTTGGTGATCTCCCTTTTGTATGTAACTTAGATCCCCTGCTTAGATTGATGATTGTTTGAATGATGAAATTCTCAACTGTTTAGAATAAATGATGTGGGGATTGTTTTGCTTGTAAGGGGGGAACATTGAAAGAAAAAATAAAATTCTTTTGAAAAATTGCTTGAAATCTGTGGAAAGTTGATTAAATCTTTTGAGCTTGCCAGGTCTTGAGTCTTTTTAAGTTTTTGAGTGTAGTTTGCTTGGGGACAAGCAAAGTTTAAGTTTGGGGTATTTTGATGAGCCTCTGTTTGACTGGTTTTATAACCAGTAAAGACCGTGGCTTTGTGCTTATTTTATATCATTTTCACCCAAATTAGACTTGATTGTCCTTAAGTAGTATTTTGAGTCTGTAAATTGTTTTTATGTTAATTTAGTTGTTTTAGAGTTGAATAATTATTTACTTTTATTTTCTATTTTCAGGTTAATAAAAAGTAATAATTCTGGAGCCACTCGCCCCGCGAAGGATTTCTCGCCCCGCGAGTATTGCAACTCTGAAAAGTCAGAGACGATCACGGTTTACCCGTGTTGAGGATCACGGCTGTGGCAGTTTTGAAGTTGAAGCGTTCGCCTCACGAGCATCCATTCGCCTCGCGAGTCTGGAAGTCAGAATATAATTGCTGTCACTGGAACCTGAACTGGTCATGAAGATTGGGCCATAACTTGGGCTGTAGATGTCGGTTTGAACTGAAACCGGTGGCAACTGAAAGATCAAACAAAGAGGTTTAACTCTCATGAAGACCATTATTCCAAACAGAGCCGTTTTGAAGGGCTTTAATCCATGTGAAGTCAGAGACGTTTCAGCTGCCCTATGAGTTGAATGTGGACATAACTCCCTCATCTTAACTCATAATTAAGCAAATTAAGTGGCTTTGGAAAGCTAAGAGGCAGAGGTTGAAGTAAATTAAAGGAGTATTCAGATATTGAGAGGTCTTGAGAGAATTTGTATAAATAGGAGTCATAGTTAGGCAGAGGAGGAGTCAGTAGGAGTAGTGGTAGTTTCAATAGTTTATTTTCCTTTTCTTTTCTTTTCTGCTTATGTCTGTAATTGAGAATTAGTCTCCTAGATTAATCGACTGTGATTGGTTTCTGTTAAGACTTGAGGTTTCTGTAATCCTGTTTCATTTGCTTTTCTCTTTTCAATGCCATGCTTTATATTTCTGTTTGCTTAATTCAGGAGTATATTGTGTTGTGTTGGTTTATCTCGGTGATATCATGTTCCTATAATTAATCGCGTTTGCTTAATTCGCGTGTGTTCGTTTCGTGTTCGCTTAGTTCACGAAGGGCTTAACCCCGTTTGCTTAATTCGGGAATAGGGACATATATTTGTAGTAGTGGTTTCGCTTGTAAATTGTTGCTACAACCGGGAGGGGAGTAGAATCTGCTTAGGGTTGCATGAACCGATGATAGTTGGGAAACCGAGAACAGTAGGTTAATCGCTTAGCTTATTTGGTAACTGCTCTGTTTTCTTGCTTTGTTTTCTGTTTTGCTTCTTAATTTAGTTCTCAATCCAAAACCCCCAATTCTGACTTTTTCTAACTTTTTCTGTTAATAATAACAACAACTAAAGAGTCCTTGAGAGACGATCCGAGTTGTCGCTCTATACTACATTATTTTGTAAACGCTCGTTCTTTTTGGCGCGTGGCGACAGCGCGGCCAAAGGTGATCCACATCTTCAGCTTCATCTTCATCTTCTCCTCTCAGGCGTGCTTCAAATTCTTCTTTTCTTTTTTTGGAGTCATTTTTCTTTGCTTTTCCTTCAAGAAGAAGCTTCATCATACCTTCTCTAGCCAATTTGCTCACTCTAGCACAGCCAGACACTTGTCCTTTCATATGTGCTATATGTTGTTTCAATCTTGTAATGCCACCTCTTACTATCTTGTGACAAAGTTTGCATTCGATATTATTACGACTTAAACTCTTTGGGTTTCCAAAATGCCATCCAATGTCATCGCTCGGAGCACCATCTAATCTCTGTGTAGGAAATTCTTCTCTTTGAGGCATTGTGTAAATTTTATACAACCTGTTCAATATTTATAAATAAACATCAATCAATAATTCAACCAAACTTACAACTTTAATCTAAACTAGCCTTCAAAAAGAAAACTTTTATATAAACTAGTAATTAGCAAAACACAGATATCTAATTTAATAATTACAGTAAATTATTTAATACAACAAATCATTTATTAGCATATAATTTGAACAATAAATACTAGCTAAACATATACTAAATCAGTAATTACATTAATATATCAATATATATTTTATTTCTCTCTCAAATTTTTCCTATATTATTCACAAATCTTAATTAATTTCCCACCTAAAATTTTTAATTAAAAAAAATTCCCTCCCAAAAAATTCCCCCCACCCAATTCAGTCCTCCCACCCCACCCAACCCAACCCAACCCACACACACGGCACACACAGTGGATAAGATTGGTTACTTCTGGATTCTTCTTATCCTCTCTCTCTGACTCTCGTTTCTTCCCTCACGGTTCCTCAATCCTCAGTTCCTCACCATTTCTTCCTCCTCACCATTTCTTCCCCACCATTTCTTCCCCTGTCCGGCTGTCCCTCACCTCACGCCTCACGGTCCTCAGTTCCTCACCGTTTCCTCCCCTGTCCCTCACCTCACGCCTCACGGAGTCACGGTCCTCACCATTTCTTCCCCTTCCCCTGTCCCCCTTCGGTCTTCCTCGAATCCTCGGTTCCTCCCCTGTCCCTCTGACTCTCTGAGTCTCTGATGACCCTCTCTCGTCCCTCACGGTCTCAGCTCAGTCTCTCAGACTCTCACTCACTCTCACAGAGTCACAGTCTCTCACGTCTCACCTCTTCTTCTTCCCCCCCTCTGTTTCTTTTTTTTCTTCTTTTTCTGCAACCCTAGCTGCATGGATCTGCAACCCTCCTCTGTTTCTCGTCCCTCACCACGGTGGCACGGCACTCACCAGTCACCACTCACCCCTCTTCGGTTACCCTCCCTCCTCCTCCGTCACTCGTCCGGCGTCGCGGCTACCCACCGGCCAAAACCCAGATCGCGGCCACCCTCGGCCCCTCCCCCTCTCTCGGGCTCGGCCTCCTCTCTCTCTCGGTCTCGAGCTCGCCTCACGACCCACGGTTTCGGGCCTCCACCTCACGGCCCTCCTCGATCCACGGACTCACGGTCACGGTCTCAAGGACTCACCCACCGAACCCCACACCGGAGGACGACGGCAGAGCAAAGGAGGAAATGAAGATCTTACCCGAGCGAGATGAGCGGATGCGAGATCCACTGGAGGAGTGTGAGACGAGGAATGATCGAAGAGGTTATACTATACGAGTGAAGTGAAGCGAGATGAAAGAATGAGACAGTCTGAGTGAAGAAGTGAAGTGAACCAGTGAAAGCATAAAGCAAAAGGAGATAAAGGCAAAAGGTTAGGAGAATATAATCTGTACAAATAGATTTTGAATTGATTTTGTCTGATTCTGCATCTGAGAATTTGATTCCATTGAAACTGTTTTAGCCTTTTTGTTTTGGCTCTTTGCTTTTGGCTCTGCTCTGTTTGCTTTTGCTCTGTTTTTCTTTTGGCTCTGTCTGCTTCTGGAACCCCGTTGCGGCTGATGCGGCCGTTGCGGCCGTTACGGCGTTACGTTGCGGCCGTTACACCGTTACGTTGCGGCCGTAACGGGTGATTTGGATTCCCACCGCAATTGCGGCTCGATGCCGTTGCGGTGCGGTCCGCAACCGCAATATTGCGGCCGCATTAGCGGTTGCGGACCGCATTTTGAAACCCTGGTCGCATCCAACCTCGGAGAACATTTCACGAATATGATTACCCATGAAATCAGAATAATTCAGAGGGTTCAGGAGGTTAAGATTCTTATATAACAGTACCACAAAGCATCCGAACAAAACTAACATAGAGGGATAGTCAATGCTTCTGTCAATATCTATATTAACAGAAGAAGCAGAAGGCAAGGAAACCTCTTTGACCACAATACCTCTTTGTTCCAAGGTTCTCACAAGTGTGCCTTTTAGTTCAGGCACGACAGCACTTATCATACTCGCAACATGTACACACATAACCTCGTTGTTCAGAGTAGATTTTGCCACTCTGAGAGAAGCAAAGAAAACTGTTCCTCTATCCCTCTCAGTGTTATCAGGAAAACACACAGTGGACGATTAGCACCAGCCATTTCAGTAACTGTAACTATGAACAATGATAAGACAGGACTCTTTCAAGGATACTTGTTAGCATTCTCATTTAATTATTTATAGATCTCCATGGCACTGGTACGATAATTCTAAACATTAAAACTTTAACTTCTTGATACTACAGCTATTAAATACTCCTATAAGAACCTAGAAAACATGAAAAAACGTGTGATGAAATAAAAGTTTAATTTATTACTTCATTTTCCAAGCTCATTGGATATCTAACCGAGTTTCAACCGCCAGCATTCGTGTCTGTTAGTTTCATATTCTACAAGCTTAATTCTCCATTGGCGTTGAATTAATTGAGTTTGAAACTATAAATTGTGTTTGGGTAAAGAAACACAGTGAAAAAAAGTGTATTGGGGGAGTCCAAAACTGAGTTTTATGGAAGTAAAAATTTCTAGTTTTTCCGTTGAGAATAATTGATTCTAGATGTATGATCCACAAAATTCTATATATTTACACCTTAAAAGTGATTTTACTTTATCATCCAAACAAAATTAATTCTTCTAAACTTACTTTTAAAATATTGTTACCAAACACAAATCAATTTTTTAACCTTGATTTTTTCAAAATCAATTCTATCAAAATCTAAATAAAACTGACTAAAAAACTGACTAAAAATCTTTTAAGACAAAACTTTGTATCATCCCACTACCCGTGTAGAATTTTCTAACTACAAATACAAATGCAATAATTACACATAATTTCGGATAATTCTCATCTTCTTGTCCATTTTTTAGAGGGAAATTTTGTGTGTAGAATCTATTAAAATTAATTTGTTGGCAAATGTTAATCAATGCTATTAGGATATCGGTTTAGGAATTTAAAATAGAAATTTTTTTCTTAAAATGTGATATATTCAATAATTTGAAATTTTAAAACTTATAGTATTTTCGATGAAATTTTTCTATCTATGAATTCATTACCATCTCAATTATAAATGGCATGTCAACTTATGTCAGCCATGTAGAATAAACTTACATGTTATAACTTTTATAAATATTTACAATTACAATGACAATTAAAAAGACTTGTCTTAAAAGTTTATTTAAAAATTAGGAGCAGTTTAAAAATGAGCCTGTAAATTAATTATGAGGACAGAAAATTGTATTTAACTCTTTTTAATTTGAGTAAAGACCCAAATTGGTCCCTGAAAAAAAATAAATTAATCATTTAATCCCTCAAATATTCAAGTCGGGATATATTAGTCCCTAGATTTTGTTTCGACGCTCATTTACTTGCCTACGTGTCCCATTAACCATCTTACTTGGCCTGTTAGTGGTCTTGTGTGGCTTATGATGAATTTCCTCGATGGAAAACGACTAAAAAATGAAAAACATGCACAATTTTAAAATTCAAATACTTGAAAATTATGTACTTTTTTCACTTTACATTAAATTTTCACTGCGGAAATTTGTCATAAGCGCAGTACCACTAACGGGCCAAGTAGGATGGTTAATGAAATACATAGACAAGTAAATAAACGTCAGAACTAAAGCTAAGGACTAATACGTCCCGGGTTGAAAATTTGATGGACTAAATAGTTAATATATTTTTTTTTCATGGACTAAAAGTGGATCCCGAAATTTTTGAGGATCAATTTGGGCCTCCACTCTTTTAATTTTTCTGGTCTGGGTATTGTATCATTTGTATTGTAGTTAGAAAACTCTAACCGCGTGTCTTCAAAAATTTCAATGCTAGCTGGAGGTTGAAACCCGGTTAGATATCCAATGATAGCTTGAAAAATGAAGTACTAATAAATTAAAATTTATTAATCACACGTTTTTTCATGTTTTTCTAGGTTCTTATCATTTTCCTGGGCATATATTTAATAGCTGCAGCTTCAAGAAGTTAAAGGTTCCGTACTCAAAATTTATTGGAGAAATGATATTTTGACACTCAATTTTGATATCAATTTTTGATATCATCAATCAGGATGAGTTTAGAAAAAAAAATGATGAAAGATGGGAGAGAAATAATAATTAAATATATATTAAACGTATAAAAATAGGTATTGATATTTGGTTTTGGTGTCATCACTTAATTTATTGTATCAAGGATCACTGATATGAGGTGTAGTACCTGATAGATCTATAAATAATACTCCCTCGGATGCTTATTATAAAAAATAAATGAACATTTTTTTATTGTCAAAAATATAATATATATGTATCAATTTTGATATATATTAAATATTAATTTCTAACTTTACCCTCATTTATTATAGGATAGAATTAGAAGGATATTTTTAAAAATTAGATAAATATTAATTATAATTAACTTATTTCAATATATTTTTTTAGTAGGTATATTTTAGGATTTTGTTCCCGACGGGAAAGAGTATGTATTAGTGCATCGTTATCGAGCCTTTGTTCATGGTTACAGTGAGTCAGTGACTGATCAATATGGGTGGCTCTAATCTAAACGTCGACATGTCTATATCGGTGCAAATGATAACCAATCAAAGATTGTGTTACAGTGCATCACCCATATTTTATATCATTTACTATATCATCTATATGATAAATTTTGGGTCAATCAAATTGTCACATAGGTAGGTCAAAATTTCAAACTTTCTAGTTGTATTATACTGTAGTCAAACTATATGAATACAATATATTGTAATATAATTTATGTGTTTTTTATATTTGCAAATTTAACTCATATTAAAATAATATTTTTTTGATTAAAAAAACTGATTATATTGTAAAATATTATTGACAACGAACATTATTTTAATTCATATTAAAATATTATTTTGTAATATAATCAGTTTTTTTAATCAAAAAACATTATTTTAATATGGGTTAAATTTGCGAATACAAATAGTACATATGCTATACTACAATATATTGTATTCATATATTTGACTACAGTAGAAATACAACTAGAAGGTTTGAAATTTTAACCAAACCCATGTGACAATTTGATTGGTCCAAAATTTGCCATATATGAATAGTATAATGGGTGGTGTAAAATATGGATGGTATACCTTAGCCCAACCCACCAACCAAATCAACATGAAAATGATCTTGAAGGTATCGTGAGCTGGGGGTGGGCTAAGTTACACCACTCTTTATTTACACCATCATTTACACCACCCATGTGGTAATTTGTGGGCCAATAAAATTGCCACATGGGTAGGTCAACTTTTCAACCCTTCCCAATGTATTTATACATTAGTCAAAGGTATTGAATACTGTATAGTATACATATTTATAGTATTTATTATTTTTGCCCAAAAAAGTGGGCATATTGTAATTCCACTCGAAACTATTGCCTCCCTTTCTCTCACTCACGGACAACACAACAGAATAGAAATCACAGCACACATCATGAGAACCCAACAGCCTCACCACCCTCTCCTCTACCTCCTTTGCTTCCTAACAGCATTCTCCACTTTCCACGCAACTGTCACCGCCGTCGACGATGGCAACGATGGTGGCACCGCCATCGATTTCATCCGCAGCAACTGCAACACCACGCTCTACTCTGACGTTTGCTACACCTCTCTCTCTCGCTACGCCAATGCGGCGCAGCAGAACCCCGGTCAGTTGGCACGCGTGGCCATCGCCTTGAGCCTCTCCAAGGTCCATCGTGTGGCGTCCTAAGTGTCGAACCTCACGCACGAGGTCGACTACAGCGGCGACACGCGCTCCGACTCAGGTAGGGGCAGTCTAATCAGTGTTTGGAGGCCTGGATGATTGGTTTGACCCAATTGACTTTTTTTTATAAAAAAAAAACTGTAGTAAGAACTTAAATTAAAAAACAAAAATTAAATAAAAAAACTATCTGGGCAGGGCTGGCTGTCTTGTCTAATGGAGGCCCAGATGTTGAACTAAGATGGACATCTTTGTTTATTTTGGGTTTGACCCAGTTGACATTTTTTTTTTAAAACTGTATTAAAATATTTATTATAAAAATACAACTTAAATAGACAAAAGTTTATGGGCTGGTCGGGCTGGATGTATATATATATAGAGAGAGAGAGGAGGGGGGGGATTAGTCAATCCTATTTTGCCAACTGAGGTTTATTAGGTTAAATTAGTATCATTTAGTATGGTAACTCGATTTAGGGAAGCTTAATCGTTTTAGGATTGGTAGTTTAGTCTGTGACAGGTAGTTGTATTTGGTGTAGTCTGTCTCATGCTAGATGGTGAGTCCTTTTGGGCTAGGTAAGTACACAAAATCGGCAGAGAAGTGTGTGTAATTTGGTAAGCTAACTCAAAATAGGTTGAGTTAGTCATGTGTGGCGTGGTGTATCCTATTGTGCCACGTAAGTCATTTTGGGCAATGTTTCTAAGTCGTATTTGGTCAGGTTTATGCTATCGTGCCAGGTTGGTCCCATTGGTTCAGATTAGTTAGTGTAGTTTGGCCAGGTAAGTCGTAATAGGTATAGTCCGTATGTTACGTTAATGTAAGTTGTTTATGGTAACTAAATCCAATTGGTTCATGTTAGTGATAACGGTCCTAGAGTCTCCTATCTTGACCAGGTAACTCCTGCTAGTTAAGATAAGTTGGTTAGTTTGATTGGGCAAGCTAAGTGAATGTGGATGGGCACGCTAGGTTAATATGGGTCAAGTTAGTACGCATTGGTCATTTGTGTTGTATCGCAATTCGTTTCTCCACGTTGAGTCGCATGGTTGTATTGGGCTAAGTAGTTAATATGTGCCGGGGTATACCTTGTAGGGCAAGTGAAGTTATATTTTTCAGTTAAGTCTTAGTGGGAAACCTAAGTCGAAATGGGTAGGTGTGTAATGGTGTCCTAGTTCAAATATATCATTGTTTAATTGACACTGAGCCATATAATTTACTAAAATGAGGTAATGTTTGTCCTATCCTCCCAGGTTGGTCCTATCGGGTCAGGGAGGTCCTATAGGGTTAGTTAAGTGAGGCATATTGTGCCACGTACTCCATAGTATAATCTATTCAAACTCGGCCCCAAGTGTTGTTTCGGACATGCACTCCCCATGCAGACAGGGAGGTATATTTTTAAGCCTCTTGTTATATTATTTGCTACTTTTTATTAGGGTATATTTTTTTGTTGCTTTTTATTTTAAAGCAATACATTAATTATATTTATCATTAATGTCATTGTTACTATTAATAATTTAATAGTAAAAATTTGTTGAGTATTTATTTGTGTAAATTTATAGTGTTAATATTTTATTTTTTTAGGCCTCATGTTTTTTAAATTGCTAATTGCTTATATAAATGATCGTTAAAAAAATTATATTTCATTAATTTTAGTTTAATTAGCAAGGTTAGTTTAGTTAGTTAGTTTGTTAATTAGGACAGTAGGAAGTTAATTATATAATAAAGAAATAATATCAAGAACCAAAATCATAAACTAGTTTTAATGTTTTTAAATAGTTATATTAAGTTAGCTAATTGACATGTTAATGAGCGGATTAAGAAATTAATTAATTTTAAACTTTCATAATCCATTGACTTTCTATAACAAACGTACATGAGACGGTTTATTGCTTACACACCAAATAGAGTTATAAAACGGAAACACACAACAACAAAGAAATAGATAAATCCGACAGGAACATAGTGTTTTGTTAGTCATTCAGACCCACCAGATCCAGATGGTCCCCTCAACAGAGCCAGTATCTCGTCTGTCGACCGTCCCGAATGAGCGTACAACTCAATAGGGCTAGCCCTCCTGTGTTCATTAAACACGGTAAACACGTGGCGTATGTCATCATCCCCCGTTAGTGTCATTTTACTGTAATGGAAACCTCCCCGTGGTGTTTTCTGAGGACACCGGTAGTAAAGATCATCAATATTGCTTCAAATCATGTAGAGATATGTCCTCCTTGATACGGATGCGCCTTGGGTGATAGCAGTGTGATGAGAACGGGGAAGGAAGAGTTTTGGAATGTGTAGAAATGAGGAGCGTAGTCATATTTATAAAGGGGCGGTTAGGTAAGATAGATGGCCCAGATGTTTCCGACACATTTCGAAGGCCCAGATGTTGCTGATACATTTCGACGTTGCAGATCTTGCCAACACATTTCGACGGCCTAGATCTTGCCGACACATGGTAAGGGCACTGGTTAGCACGCATAACCGTATTTGATGGTGCGTAAGATCTTCACATTTATGTCATGATCGGGTTGTTATTTGCGGTTTCCATTTTTTGTCTATTGAAGTGCAATTTTTAGTTAGTATGTTAATTTGTCCTTAGTTTATGGTTAATCAATGGAATATGGTACTTAACAAATGGTTGGTGATTAGCTATAATTTGATTTTATGCTTGTTTAGTTTTGTATCTACTTATTTAAACCAGCCGTCTTACATAAATAATAAAATGTAAGTTAATATTTTTTTAATTTATTAGCAGATTAAGAAATAGCAGCTACTTATTTAAATAAATGCATGGGCATAAATAGTTTAAAAATAATTAAACCTCATCCATGCTTCTCCCCACTTACGGAGTTAAAAATGATTAAATGTAGAAATCAAAATTAATTAAGGATAAAAACATAACAATGGTTATTTAGCTGATAGATTTATAGCTTTAGTGTATTTGTTTAAACTAAGAACATGAGCTGCTTAAACATGTGATAAACTGACAGAACTACAATGAATTTTAAAGATGACACTATCTATGTGAGTTTCAAGTTGTCCTTCAACATTCGACACTCAACCTTCAATAATGCATTTTCATAAATCGAATCATGATTTTCAATCTCCAAGTTCGTCACACGACTTTACAACACTTCCGCATTGGCGTAGTTAAAATCCAATATAGTTTTACCATTACCCGCTACTACTCGCGTTAACATTAAGTAAGCAGCATCCTCGCGTTAGTCCCTCAAATATTCAAATCGGGATACATTAGTCCCAAGATTTTGTTTCGACGCTCATTTACTTGCCTACGTATCCCATTAACCATCCTACTTGGTCCGTTAGTGATCTTGCGTGACTTATGACGAATTTCCTCAGTGGAAAACGATTAAAAAATGGAAAACATGCACAATTTTAAAATTCAAATACTTAAAAATTATACATTTTTTTTCACTTTACATAAAATTTTCACTGTGGAAATTTGTCATAGGCGTAGTACCACTAACAGGCCAAGTAGGATGGTTAATGAGATACACAGACAAGTAAATGAACGTCAGAACTAAAGCTAGGGACTAATATGTCCCGGGTTGAAAATTTGAGAGAATAAATGGTTAGTATAATTTTTCCGGGGACTAAAAATGGATTCCTAAACTCTAACCGCGTGTCTTCAAAAATTTCAATGCTAGCTGGAGGTTAGAAACCCGGTTAGATATCAAATGAGAGCTTGAAAAATGAAGTACTAATAAATTAAAATTTATTAATCACACGTTTTTTCATGTTTTTCTAGGTTCTCATCATTTTCCTGGGCATATATTTAATAGCTGCAGCTTCAAGAAGTTAAAGTTTCCATACTCAAAATTTACTGGAGAAATGATATTTTGACACTCAATTTTGATATCAACTTTTGACAGCATCAATCAGAGTGAGTTTAGAAAAGAAAATGATGAAAGATGATAGAGAAATAATGATTAAATATATGAGAAAAGTATAAAAATAGGTATTGGTGTTTGGTTTTGGTGTCAAAATAACACCACTTAATTTATTGTATCAGTGATATATCACTGATATGAGGTGTAGTACCTGATAGATCTATAAACAATACTCCCTCCGGTACTTATTATAAGAAATAAATGGGTACTTTTTTATTGTCCAAAATATAAGAAACATGTATCAATTTTGACACATATTAAATGTTAATTTCCAACTTTACCCTCATTTATTATAGGATAGAATTAGAAGGGTATTTTTGTAAATTTATATGAATATTAATTATAATTAACTTATTGGCTTAATTGCACTTTTGGTCACTCAACTTTTTCAATTGTGCGATTTTGGTCCCTCAAATATTTTAATTGCACTTTTGGTCCCTCAACTTTTTCAATTGTGCGATTTTGGTCTCTCCAAAATTTAATTACACATTTCATCCCTCAACTTTTAAAATTGTGCGATTTTGATCCCTAAAAAATTTAATTGCACATTGACTTATCATGGAGGGAATGACTGATTTTGTACAATTCGACAAATTAGAGAACCAAATGTGCAATTAAATTTTTGAGGGACCAAAATCGTACAATTGAAAAAGTTGAGAGACGAAATATACAATTAAATTTTTTGAAGGATCAAAATCACACATTTAAAAAAATTAAAGGACCAAAAATATAATTAAACCTAACTTATTTCAATATATTTTCTTAGCGGGTGTGTTTTAGGATTTTGTTGCCGACCGGAAAGTGTATGTATTAGTGCATCGATATCGAGCCTTTGTTCATGGTTACAGTGAGTCAGTGACTGATCAAAATGAGTGGCTCTAATCTAAACGTCGACATGTCTACATCGGTGCAAATGATAACCAACCAAATCAACATGAAAATGATCTTGAAGGTATCGTGAGCAGATTCAGGGTCAGGTACCCTACGTTGAATCCACTTGCCTCTTCGTATCAAAATAGTGTTGTCGTTGTAATTTCTTTGTTTGTAATAATATTCATAATCTTAAGAAGGATGGTGGAACAGTATACTCTGCTTCACTCAGAGAGGCAAAAACTACTCGGAACAAGAAGGAATTGTGTGCTCATGTCGCAAGTATGATAAATGCTGTCGTGCCTGATCTAGAACACATACCGGTGCACAAGGTTTTAAATTGCGGTAGCGGTCGCGGATGCGGTTGTGGTTGCGGCCATTGCGATCGCTGCGTTGCGGACTACAGCCGCTGCGGCGTGAAATAATTTTATGTTTGCACCGAATCTAAAAAATATTGTATAATTATTGTAATTCTTCATATATCTGAATTGAGAAGAGGATAGCAAAAATAGAGAAAAGAAACAAATTGCTAAAGCATAAAGAAATAATTCTTGCATCTAAATGCTTTGGGGGCCTAAAATTTTTTTAGTTTTCGAAAAAAATTTGAACGAACGGTATTGAAAATGAGTGTTGCGGCCTGATGCGGTCCGATGCAGTGTCTGATGCGGTTGCGTTGTGGCCGCAACACGTGAAAAGGGATCACACCGCAATTGCGGTGTGATGTGATTGTGCTGCGATCCGTAACCGTAATATTGTGGCCGCAATACGTGATGCGGTCCACAATTTAGAACTATGCTGGTGAAAACCCTTGAACAAAGCAGAAGCTATTAGCTGGATGCGATCCAGCTACACCGTTGGATATTCCTTTTCCAATAGCCAAAGTAGAAGCTATTAGGTCCATGTTGGGTTCAAGTTTGGAGATGAAAGAAGCTATTGTTCAGTTTGTTATAGCAATGAATGTTCAGTTTAGAGTATTCCAGGTTTTCGACTATTAATGCTGTCGCTGAAGAACCCGAGAAGGGGAGTAACAGTTCGGATGGTGCAATTGCCAATCCTTTGGTTAGAGAGTTGGTGGAAATCCATAAGAAAGCCATGGCAAGAGCTACGATTGCGCAAGACAAGAGCTTATGCATTCCAAAAATACAATATAAATAGGTTTATTATTATGTATTAATATGGTGTTTGGATTAGTATGGTTACTATTGAGTATGCCCTGGATTGCTTGCACAGGCGGTCTATTCTGCTGCATTGGGTGTGCGCTTTTGTTTTTATAATGTGCGCTGGTTTTTTTTTGGTTTACCTGTTTTGTTGGCACTAGTGCAGAAAAGAGATTTTACATCTTTTTTTTTTGTTTTTCATATCGGTTTTCAAACTGATATTGAAACGGTCGATGTGATTTATTGCCACTTTTCACATCGGTTTTAAAACCGATGTCAAAAATTATATTTCAGTAAGATAATAAATCTCGTTCAGCACTTTTCACATCGGTTTCTGAAAAAACCGATGTGGTAACCCTACTTTCCACATCGGTTATTTTAAAAACCGATGTGGAAACCAACATTTCACATCGGTTTTAAAAATAACCGACGTGGAAAGTGGGGTTACCACATCACCCTCTTTACAGTAGTGATAGTCATTTCCCCTGTTTCAATAATCCAGATCAATACATAATCTAAATATTCTCAACACAATCACTTTTGTACAACCAAAACACACTAAATTAAAAGATTACAAACAATAAATATATTCAATTACATTCAGACAATAAAGATAATTGGAAACCAAAAAGCTACATATGATATATTATCGATTTCATGTCAAAACATATATCAGTCAAAAGTACACTATAACTAATACATGATGCATTTATAAACTAACTACATACAAACTATAGTTGGTACACTTCAAGAAAGAAAGTTGTCCAACGCATCCTTATGTTATTGATGTCGGCATCAGAGGGTGGAGTTGGATTGTTGAATATCTGCAAGTTTAATTGGACATAAGATTATATCTTTTAAGTAATAAACTAAAATAAAACATATAACAAGTCTATAACTGTTACAACTAATTGTGTTACCAATTAGCATTTACCTCCTGCCATCTTTCATTGATATCGAAGGAGATAATTTCGACCATCCACTTCATCACATAATATCCACATTCCCATGATCCACGTTGTCTACGGGACTACATACAAATGAAACCCAATTAGAACATAAGGAATTAAATAGAAATCAATAATTATACCCACTGCCCTTGAAGTATTTGTATTAATAAATATCTTACGTTAGGAATAATCCATCTAATAGCCCGATGCCTTTCACCACGCAGCATGTGGATTGCATCAATAGAACTATCATAAGAAAATAAACATTAGTTAAAGTATATCTTATAGATTTCAGATGATAAAAACAACTTCATTACTGATTATAAATTATTTTAATGCTTACGTTTCCATGATGATCTTCAGTTGCTTCGTCCGCTTATTTCCCATCAAGCAGAAGAAGACCACGACATTCAACCGAGGGCACAATTAAGCAAACGCGATTAAGTATAGGAACACACAATCATCGAAACAAATCAATACCCATTCGATACAAACTGAATTAAGCAAACAGAGAGTATAGAATAATATTGAAAGAGAAAAGCAATGAAATCAGGAATTACAAAACCTCAAGCGTCAATGGAACCCGATTACAGCAGATCAGCCCAAGGGAGTTAGTTCTCCATTACAATATAGCAAAAACCTGATTCGCAGCAATCTAATCTAAAAGGAAAAGAAGATGATAAAAAAAAGATCCCTGGTTTCTGCCATAAGCAGCAACTTATACCATCCAGAATCTGCGCGCACTCGCGAGGCGAGCGTACTCTCGCGACGCGAATATTAATTTTGGCGTGAGTTCAAATTGGGTTCTAGCGAGGCGAGACTTCAAACTCCAGTTTGTCACAGCCGTGATGACTATCACGGGCAGGCCGTGATCACTTCTGACTTTGGGTGCTTATCTGTCATGGCCGTGACCTTCATCACGGCTAGGCCGTGATGGTCTCTGTCCTTCAGGGTGTGGATTTCTCGCGAGGCAAGACAGTAATTCGCGGGGCGAGACAGAGAGGATGGCATTTCTGGCACAGCAGGGCTTCAGGCTCGCGAGGCGCGTAGCCTCTCGCGGGGCGAATAATTCCAGAATTGCTTCTCTTTATTAACCTGAAAACAACAATTAGCAGTAAGTGCTTTATTTGACTCTAAATCAGCTAAATTACCCTAAAACTACTCTAGAGACTCAAAATGTTGCTTGAAGACAATCAAGTCTAATTTGGGCGAAAACGAGATTAAACTCGAATAAAACCTATGGTCTTACTAGTCAAAAACTAGTTGAGCCAGAGGCTGATCAAAATACCCCAAACTTAAACTTTGCTTGTCCCCAAGAAAACTAAAACTCAAAAACACTCAAACTTGGCAAGCTTAAAAGATTCAATCAAATTCGCACAAATTTTCATGCATTTTCAACAAAACAATTTTTTCCTCAATGATTCCCCCCTTTTCAACAATGTAACCCCCACATTCATTTACCTTAAAACCTTGAGAATTCCATCATTCATGCAATCAGAAATCTAAGTTGAGGATCCAAGTTACACACAAAAGGGAGATCACCAAACTCAAACAATCGCCTTCCTCACAAGGGCATTTAGTGTTTCGCTCATTCGCTCAGTTTGTCAGGCTATCAACATTTCACTCAATTTCACATTTTAAGAGCACTTCCCATGAATTTGATTTTCATCTCAAACAAGGTTCCCACAAAAACATGCATGCAACATCAAAAGGTCTTTTAAGGTTGTAATGGGGCCTGGCTAAGGGTAGGATATTCAAAGGTACTAGGCTTAAGTCCCTAGGAACTAAGAGAGCATGAACATTTTGATACAATGAATTTCCACTCAAGTTCCTTTTTCCATTTTTTTTTCTTTTTGCTTTTGGGTGACTACAGCCTTTTCCTTCTAATACCCCTTTTCGACATTTTTGCACTTTTTTTTTCTTTTTCTTTTTATTTGCCTTTGGCTCCAACCTTTATTTTTCTTTTTCTCAATCCCAAACAACACATCACACCTTGTAGCCACCCCAAACTTAGTTTTTTGCAAACCTTGTCTTGCTAAGCTTCCATGCTCTCCTAATCCTAAGATCGGGTTAACATGGTTTTTTTTCAGGTTTTAGGCTCATAACATAAGGTCATCAAGAAACAACAGGCTAATTAAGCTCAACAGGGCTAACTAGGGAACATGCATTAGGGACTGATTCAATTTAGGCCAAGTAGCTAATTCAAAGAAAATTGCCTAAATCATTTGATGCAAGCACATAAACATGTAAACCATGAAGAGATTCAAGCAAATTCGGGAAAGTGCAGCTCAAAAGTGATTCACACAGTTAAAAACGTGTTGGAGGCTCAAATCCTCACCTGGACATTTTTCGCAAATTGTTTGACCGAGATTCAATCCCTAGTGTGTGCATCCCTTTACCCCAAACTTATCATAAATCATGCAATCATAATAGAATATCTCAAAGTTCAGTTTTCAATTTTTCAAATGGGGATCAATTTTCAAATTTCAAGATCTAGGGGAAAATCATCAAAAATCAACATGTATCTTGCAATCAATCTATGCAAAAGTTAATGAAATCCATTCAAGCTCACCGACACAAGACTCACACACAAAAACTCTTGATCTTCTCAAATTATTCAAGAGCTAAAAGAAAACAAAACAAAAACAAGCAAGGATAATTAAAAAGGTAAAGGTTTAGAGAAAACTCATGGAGGTGGTTCCACCGGGATCCCACTGTCTGTGATACAGCGACCACGGGATGCCCAAAGTGCAATATGATCCTCCCGGATCCCATGGCATGCAGCATGAATATGGAAGTGAGCGCTTGACATTTATGGTGACCTCGCCAAGTGCGGCGGACTTCTCACTCCCTCTTAGGTCAAAGATAACCTCCTTGTCAACCTTGTCAACAAAGTCCTCCCAATAAAAATGGGGTTCAACCTCTTGGACTGGCCATAGTGTCTTCATATCCAAGGGTGCAAAATCCAGAGGCTTGAACTCCATCGCTGGTGGTTCCACAGGGGGAGGTGACAAACAGGTAAAGAGGGTCTCCGGTGCTGCTTCAACTTCTGCACGTTCTTCATTCACTGCACTAACAAATCCATCACCTGCTATACATGCAGAAATCTCAGCACACACCACACAAGGGTTAATGTTAGTACAATCAGTACATATAGTACAACAAACTGAATCAGAAAAGGCTTGAATATCTGGAAATTCAACACACAGTTCATCCATCCCATTACTTTCAACACATGCATGTGAATTAATAGAATCATCTAATTCCAAAGGTTCTTCATCATCCCCAAGCATGGTGAAGCAAATGTCCTCCTGATCCTCATTTTCCATGTTTCTTGGCCGAACAGGGCCCTCAACCTCATGTGTCTCATGTTTCATATGGATGTTTTGCTCTTCATACCTTTCAAAACATGCTTCACACAAAGCAAATTCATTACAATCAACACATGAAGTATAATAGATAGAATCAGGGAATGTGTGAATATTTGGAGATTCAACACACAGATCATCAACAGAAGTATTCTTGACATCGTTATCAAAATTATCCTCAGTGGAAGTATTGTCAAGAACAACTGTTTGTGAGTCTGTATGTTCTTCAAGGAGCTGTGGAGTTTGAAGTGTAGCTAAGGCGGAAACGATGAGAGCATTTTGAGTGGCAAAATCCTGACGACTTGCCTCCATCCTCTGTTGAAATTCAAGATTACTTGCTTCCATCCTCTGTTGGAATTCAAGATTATTCTTTGCCATTTGTTGTACCATTTCTTCCAGACTGAGTTGGCATATTGTGAGGTCAGGCTGATATTGCTGGCTTATTGCCATTTGATGCACCAAAGAAGCTATCTCATCCAAAACGCCCTGTCCTCCACTATGTTGGCTAGAATAATCATTCACTCCAAACATGCCAAAATCATTACTAAACTCATAACTCCCAGCAGAGTTAGGATAATATATGCATGGTGGTAGCTCATAATAAACATTAGGCATATAACCATACATGTGATTATCCATGGGAAGTACTAAGATTCACAACCAGACAAAGCAGCCATAACTAATTCAGTAATGCAAAAGTTTTTTTTTTTTAATTTTCTGTCAATAACAACAAGAGTCCCCGGCAACGGCGCCAATTTTGACACGCTGTCGCGCATGCGTCAAAAAGCGAGCGGTTTGTAAAAATATGTAGATAGGGAGCGACAACTCGAGTATCGTCTCACAAGGACTCTCGGATTGTTGTTAACAGAAAAAGTCAGTTTTGGGGGGTTTTAAGATTTGAAACTAAATAAAGAAAACAGTTAAGAAAATAATGCAAATAGGTGATTGTCAATAATTGAAACGACTAATTTACTGCTCTCGGTTTCTCGCTATCATTGGTTCATATAAATCCAAGCCCTAAGCGGATTCTAAACCCTTTTCGATTGTAACACCAATTAACAAGCGAAACCGACGCTACGAGACGTATGTTCCTATTCCCGAATCAAGCAAACGGGGTGAAGCGCTCGTGAATTAAGCAAACACGAATGAACACACGCGAATTAAACAAACGCGATTAAGTATAGGAACACACAATCATCGAAACAAATCAATACCCATTCGATACAAACTGAATTAAGCAAACAGAGAGTATAGAATAGTATTGAAAGAGAAAATCAATGAAATCAGGAATTACAAAACCTCAAGCGTCAATGGAACCCGATTACAGCAGATCAGCCCAAGGAAGTTAGTTCTCCATTACAATATAGCAAAAACCTGATTCGCAGCAATCTAATCTAAAAGGAAAAGAAGATGATAAAAAAAAGATCCCTGGTTTCTGCCCTAAGCAGCAACTTATACCATCCAGAATCTGCGCGCGCTCGCGAGGCGAGCATACTCTCGCGACGCGAATATTAATTTTGGCACGAGTTCAAATTGGGTTCTCGCGAGGCGAGAGAGCAGTTCGTGAGGCGAGACTTCAAACTCCAGTTTGTCACAGCCGTGATGACTATCACGGGCAGGCCGTGATCACTTCTGACTTTGGGTGCTTATCTGTCATGGCCGTGACCTTCATCACGGCTAGGCCGTGATGGTCTCTGTCCTTCAGGGTGTGGATTTCTCGCGAGGCGAGACAGTAATTCGCGGGGCGAGACAGAGAGGATGGCATTTCTGGCACAGCAGGGCTTCAGGTTCGCGAGGCGAGTAGCCTCTCGCGGGGCGAAAAATTCCAGAATTGCTTCTCTTTATTAACCTGAAAACAAGAATTAGCAGTAAGTGCTTTATTTGACTTTAAATCAGCTAAATTACCCTAAAACTACTCTAGAGACTCAAAATGTTGCTTGAAGACAATCAAGTCTAATTTGGGCGAAAACGAGATTAAACTCGAATAAAACCTATGGTCTTACTAGTCAAAAACTAGTCGAGCCAGATGCTGATCAATCAACAATTGACAATGTTTACTGCATTTGCGGGACAATTAATAACTAAGTCATATATAGTACGTTATAATTAAATAACTGGTACTTACTTATTGAGATAAGGTTCAAGGTAGAACTGATGATCATCTCAGGCAAGTATATCACGTATGGTGGCGATCGGGTCTTCTGATGTTAGGAGAACATCACCCTGAATGAGCATGGGGTCAATGAACCCATAAAGGGTGAGGTTGCCCTGATAAACTAACATGCGATGCAGATACCTAATATATTGATAAAACATGTTAATTATCATAGTATTTAAAATTTAATTACTTAACTTACAAATAAAATGTACTTACGTGCACCATAACGAGATGTGTGCAGCACTAGCCGTTTCACGATTGAGCACCATCTCCATAATTTCCTTCTTTGGGCTATACAGATCGTCACCTGGCCTGGCATTATGTTCCAACCTTACCAAAGCTGCGTCAGCCTCTATGTTCACAATCTGTATAGCCAGACGTTTAAAAACACCACCAGGATCCCCTTTGTCAATCCCCTAAACAACAAAGATATACATTAGTAATCACAGTTAAGTTATTTCATTTGTAATTAATTGAATGGTCAAATGAATACCTTGGCAGGAGCAGACTTCTCTGGTCTTCCTGGATCTGACCTCTTAGGCAGAACATCATTTCCAACATCCTAAAAAAAGCATTATCTTTAAACAATAATAAATAATTTCAACTATAAATATAGAAAAACACAACTAATTGAATACCTCAGATGCAACAAGAAACCGGACCAGTATTCTTGGCCAGGGGATGAAGTTACCAGGGGCCTGGCCCACTGTTTGAACCTCCTCAGTGGGCACAGGGACTCGAGCATCAGCATCTCGAATAATCTTAACCATGACCCTTACATGATCATCCGGTAATAAACGGTGGTGTATGGTATTACCTAAGTTATGTGCCCTCCCCAATGCCACTAAGCGGCGATCATGATGATCATCAACATACAGCTCACACCTATCAGGGTCGTCGTCGTCATCATCATCATCATCATCATCATTTTCAGGCTGATGAGGAGGATCACATGAGCCCTTAATGCTCACATGGACAGAGGGTTGGACACCTGTGTTTTGCTGGGAAGATGATCAAAATGAAGTCTGGAATGGTTAAGTTAGGTGTGTTAGTATTGCTCTCACTCTCATGCATTTAAATCTATAACTCTTGAAAAACAAATCGGAATTGTAAGTTTTAGTTTCTTGATATTTAACATGGCAGGCAAGCAAAACATATAGACTAATCAATCCTATCCTACCCAAACCTAACATAAAACCGATCCAACTTAATCAACTAACATTTATATTACTTTCAGTCACTTAATGAGGCAAAACTTATCTTATAAATCTCAACCAGACAAATGACAACAAGCTAAACATAACTGAAAAATTCTCACACTAGATCATTATCCAGCATCCTCAATTATAAGAAGACATTTTAAAATTATATTGATAACTATCAAAGATAACTCCTTTTTAAATTATATCATACTCGATCAACAATAAAATCTTAAAGACAAAACATATCCCCAGCAAGAATCCAGCTTAACAAATATCCTCCATGCAAGAAATAACGCTTTAATTCAATGGGATCATAGCTGCATTGTGTAGGTAATTCTGGAGACACAACACTACGACCAAATCAGAAACTAATAGGACACACACAATGTTGATATTTTTTCCTGATAAAAGACATAACAGTGATGGCACAAACTTGTTTAATCCGAAAACAAAAAAATATGATCCACTTCAATAACAATTTACCTTCAATCAGGTATGCTTGTGAAGAAAATAAGTTAAACCACAAACACAAAATACATTAGTCCAAATAAAATGCTCACTTAAATTCCTTTAATGCTTTGGTTAATACTGTAAAATGGGGCTTTCTCACCCCCACCTACATTCCAAACCATCACCACCTAGTGCCTGGCTAAAGTTAAATTATACCATTTTTCTTGAACACCCAGAAAGAAACACAAAAATGTGCAGATAGTCCATCACAGCTTATGAATGAAAATGCAAGCAAAAAAAAAAAAACTCTCCGTGCAGTGTGACAATTATTCAACACATAAAATAAATGGAAAGGGTATTAGGGAGAGGGTATAAGAAGACCTTGCACTTCAAGTAGAGGATACAGGCTAGGGTCACAGCAGCGACATGGAGGAGCAAGCGGAGAACAACGAACTTCATGGCTGAGGTGATGCAGTGGTCCTCCCAAGCCGTAGATGGTGACGCAGCGGAGCGAGCAAGGAACAGAGGTTATGAGGGTGTGAGCATTACGGTTTCCATATTTTTTTGAGCTTTTGAAGGAAACAAAAGAAAGTGGTTAGAACCCCCACCCTCCATGGCCAAATATTCTCATTTACGCTAAATGTATTTCAGGGTTGAGAGAGAGAAAGAGATAGTGAGAGAGAGTGTGTGTGTGTGACCTGTTTTCGTGGTAATGGGGCAAGGTCGTAGGGCGGCGTCTTCCTCCCTTGCTTACTGAGTGGAGGGCGGCGGCATCGTCTTGTTTTCGTGGCAATGGAGTTGAGGAATGGGGTTTTCTGGGAGGGAGAATGAGCAGCGCGCATGTAAGAGGGGTTTTTTGGGTCAGGTTTCTTAGCAGCCCAAAAAATGAAAAGGAGGGTGAGGGAACTAAAAATGTAAGATGAACAATACACATAGGTTATCATTAAAATCGATGTTAAAAGGTTTTCCATATTGGTTATAATTAAAACCGATGTTAAATGTTGAGATATTAATTTATTTTTTATCAATTTTTATTATCTTTTCCACATCGATTTTTAATAAGCCGATGTTATAATGTTTTCCACATTGATTATAAATAAAACCGATGTTAAAAGTTATATTATTCATTTCCTTAATTTTTTATTCGTTTTTCCACATCGGTTTATAAAAAACCGATGTTAAAACATAAACATTTCTACATCGGTTATAAAAAACCGATGTGTTAACTTATGCATTTTTAAAATTTTATTTTTGGTTCAATTTTCAACATCGGGTTTATAAAAACCGATGTTAAAACCTTTATAACATCGGTTTATTTTAGAACCGATGTTAAAAGTTTTCAATTTAATTTCAAAAATGTCACTGCCTCCTTTTTCACATCGGTTTTCTGTAAACCGATGTTAAAACCCTGATGTTAAAAACATATTTTACACTAGTGTGGTCTCTTTTTTGTATTGTTTATGGGTTTGGATATTACTTATACCTTTTATTAATATATTTATATTTATATTTATATTTGTGCTCATTAAAAATAGACATGTTATATAGTATCCTCAATCCTCATGCATTCTCATGCCAGTTTTAGTTAGCTGGAAAGGCAAAATAGTAATGGAGGGAGACGTAAGGGAAAGGAAGTAAAAAGGTGTAAGGGTTATGGGATAGCATATTGAACTACTGGGGCTTTGTTGGAAACGAAAGCAAATACAAAAGATGGTTGTTACTTGTCATTTAAATCATTGAGCTTTGCAAAGAGAGAATACCAACCGGTACTTATCAGCTGCAGACAACTTTTGGCTACTTCCCACAAATTGTTTTGCAAATATCTTCTTCTAAGTAAAAATCAATGTCTCTGTTCACTAGACATCACATACTACTATGCATGGGATTAGGACTCTATCTAATGACAAATTTTCTCTCATTTGGTCACGGGGAGAAGAGAGCTAAACACAATAAAATTTAAATAGTGGATTCAGTCAGAAAATTTATTGAATTTCGTTTATAATCTTTGTATCATTTTCATTACTACAAAAAGAGCTTTAATAACGTACTTTCAATAGTGTTTTAATTTGAAACACTATTTAAAATGAGGCGGAAGACTTTTAACATCGCTTTCTTAAGAAAGCACTATCTTAGAATACACCTAAGATAACGCTTTATTAAGGAAGCGCTATCTATTTCTAATGGATAACAATAGATAGCGCTTTCTTAAGAAAATATTATATTAGGTATAAGAATAAACGGTACTTCTTTTAGAAAACATTATCTATTCCTACACCTAAGTATTAATTCTTTCCCTAAAAATAAACTGTTCCCTCCCACGCAATTTTTTTCCCTCGTTCTCAATTATGTCTCGCTAGGTCCTCCCACGCAAAAGTAAGCTACGGTGTGATTGTCTCCCTCCACCGCTTCAAGGCACTGCTTGCGACTGTCTCCCTCCACCGCGCCTTCCACTGCGCCACCGTTCTCCTTCAGTCTCGCCGGTCGCAGCAGCATCTCCGAACGATAAGCCCTCTTCTCTCTTCCCTCCTCAGTCTTTCACTCTTCCATTCACTCTCCACCGTCGACCTCAAGCACGGCGTTGCTACTTGCTGGCAGAGAGAAAAGGGAATCGTCCTTCACTCTCCCTGGAACCAGATGAAGAAGAGTCAAACTAGAGAAAAGGGAACCATCGCCATCTCTTCACCTGGACTGGGGTTTCAACAAAACATAGAAACCCTTATTTTTCGTAAGCTTCTCTCTCTATTTGCTTCTCTCTCCTTTTCCCTCTTCTATTTTCTGAAAAACAAGTTTTATCGGACCAATAATTATGCTAGATTTCCTTTCTTCTAGGTTTCATATGCTTACAAATTCTCATTATTGCTTTCAGGCTTGTGGAGAAGATTAACATTTCAATTGACCAGGATCCAATTTCAAAATCTTTCATTGGAGTTCTTGATATCTATGGGTTTGAAAGTTTTAAGTTCAATAGGTAAGCTAATGATTTCATCTGGAAGTTTTGGTTTAGTATTCAGCCTTGTACCTGATAAATATTTTCTGCTTAGTTTTGAGCAGTTCTATATTAACTTTACAAATGAGAAGCTGCAACAACAGTTTAATCAGGTTTGGTAATTTCTGGCATAATTTGTGATGTATATATTCTAGAACACAATCACATTCTTAGGTTTGTCCTAAATTCCCCAGTAACACAAAACCTATTTGGGGGACTAAGGGTTGGATGAAAACCTATTTTGGGATTTGTTTGGCTGGAACTGTTATTTGTATGTATTGTGTTTTCAACTTCAAGGGTCTAATTGGGGATGTCAAAAGGGGAAGAGATTGGAAGCGTAAATCTATTGCGATTAAATATCTTTATTTACCTAATATCAGTGTAATCAAATATCTTTAATCAGATATCTATTATTGTGACCTGTGAGAGTAACTCTCTTGCGATTAATTACTCGAGTTAATCCATTTTCCTGTTTTTCATAACAATAAATGATGTATGTAGATTTTTTATGTCCAAATACACCGATGCATAACAATCAACACTATATATAATTTTATCATTTTAGATTCAGTCCAGATGCTGATTTTATCATCATCGTCGTTGTTCTCTTCGTATTAATATATGCATATAAATGGCAATAGCAAATCATGTATATGTATATTGTAACAAGTGTGAATGAACACATGAGCAGCGGGGTTCACAATCACAACTACTCATGGACATGGTGGTGTCTCTGATGGTAGAACCTCGGTGTCAAGATTGAAGTCTCAATTGAGCTTCACAGGGCAAGATTCTCTTTCCCAGACATCAGAGGTGAGGGAGGGCACCAGTTGTGACCACCGTAGTAGACCTCCACATTCTTATGCTTCAACCACCTTTGGAATTGAACCTTGGGACAACTCTAATTCCATTGTCTTCTCCTCCCCATCAACTAAGCGTTCCAAGAATATCGATGGATACATTCTGAACTGTCTCAATGCCTTGGAATCTCAGGTAACAAACAACTTTCTATTGGAATTGGAGGATCATTTCTTGAATCCACTCACTATCATTGCACTTCTCATCATAGCATAGCATAGCATCTCTATGTTATGTATTAATTAAGCTCAGCTGCCTCACTGTTTTCAATTTTTATCCACTTTAGTTTAGCCTACCACAAACAACTTTGGAAATGGCAACAGTCGAGAAGCTATTGCATATTCCTGAAGATTCTGTCCCTTGTAAAATCCGTGCTAAGTGAGGCTGTGCTACTCATCCACGTAGCATTGCAGAACAGGTTAGTCAATCTTGCTTTCAAACAGTTTAGTGTGCATGCATGATTGAATTATTAAAACATTATCGCAGAGTGATAGCAAAAACCTATTTTATTTATTGCTGTGGTCCTTCATTGGTAGCTCAACTTGCTGTGATTCTTCTTCCATGTTTGTTATTTGAACATAAAATGTGTTATTATGTGTTGGTATGTTATTGATGCAAGACAAATGTGTTTGGAATTTTCTGGTTTTATAGGAATTATGGAGTAATTAAAATCTACTCACAATGATTATCATTTTTTTCTTCATGTAAACAGGAGAGAAGAACTAGAATAAGTAGAAAACTGAAGAAATTACAGGACCTTGTACCTAATATGGATAAGGTAATGGTAGTTTCTTCCTTAGTTGTGTTATTTGTGCCTGACAACATTCTTTAGCCATCATTGGTGCTTATGTTTTGTCTTCAGCAATGAGTTTTCAGGGCAACCTTAATACTGGTTAAACTTCTATTATATTTTATGGACTATCGGAGTATAGTCCACTGCTAACGAGTCATGATTAACTTTGGAATCAATTTAAAATTATGTTGCATGGCCATCATTCCTTGTTTTAATTACTAAAGGTTGAATCTATGTGTAAGAGGTTTGATTATGTTTAGGCCAGATGTATTGAAGTTAGTGGATGTTAGAATTTCCCCTAGGTATAGCATCTCGCAGCAAAGAGCCCTTTCTTCCTGATATGAATATGATGCCATTACCATGATTCCAGGTACCATTAGTGAATTACACTCTTTAAAAATGATAATAAAATCCATGGGCTTCTAAACAATTGTCCCGTCCAACTTTCTATTGAAACCACCAAACAGAGTTGTTCTCTTGTTTTTCCTTCCTTTATTTATGCAAAATCAATTAGTGAAATAACTTATTTGAACAATGATTTGAACACCATTAGTTAGCAGATATGATGGCTGAGCACTTATTGCCATTATTCAATATCTAAGAGCTATGTTCTTATGATTGAATTTCTCTGATTGTATCTTGCTAAAGTAAAGTACGTCCTACGATTTCTAATGGATTTGGCTCTTGCACAGTTGCACTAACCAGCATACTACTGCCTGTTAGTGAATAAGTAACAGAGAATATGAATCGAGTACAGAAGAACACGCATTTTAAAGGCACCAAAATGGCAAAATTCAGCAACCATGTCCAAGATAACATTAGCAAGAAAACGAAAATAGGACAGAATGAAAAAATGGCTAAGAAGTTTATAAGTAACAGACTTTTTATTCATTTATTTATACTCAGTACAGATATATCATTATCTCAAACCAAAATATAGTGCTTTAAAAATCAACTTGTCATAAACAATGATCTCACTTGTTCATAATTCTACCCAAATGGAATTTAGATCCAGTGCTTCTAAAAATATATTGCTTCTGAAGCAAGTAATTTTACATCTACAGGTTGATATTTGCTTCTGTGTATGTGTCTTGTTCTTGTTTCTTAAGTCAATTTCAGGGGGTCCATAATCATGTGCAGAAACGTATAATGCCACAAAACAAATTGGGTTGAACCTGAGATGTTTAGATTATGTGTAAATTGGTTCTGTTTCTAAGGGTGTTAACTATTGGATCATTGGATACTTCAAGTCTGTCCCCTTTCTTTAATTTGCTAGATTATTGTTGGGAAAAGAATGAAAATCTGAATTTATGGATGTTGTTTCCTTGCCTGTCTTAATTCCTAATCTAGCTTGCACCAGTTTTGATTCATTTTGTCTAAATAAAGTAAAGAATGTACTAACATGTGTCATTGAAAGTGATTGGTTCAAAATATAGTGCTTATCAAGCAAGTAATTTTAGATTTACAAGTTGATATTTGCTTGTGTATGTGCAAGTGATCCGTATGTGTATCTTATGCAGGCCGACAACAAGGATTTTGTGCGATCAAGCAGAATATGGAAGCCACATGCACAAATTGTTTAGAATTACTAGTGTGTTGATTAGCTTGTATACATTGTTAGTATGCATGGTTATTGTCTAGTGTAGGTTAGCGACCTTTTGGTTTATGGACTTAAATATTAGAATTGGTTATGCGTAAGCGTTACTATGAATTGTGTTAAAGTATATTAGTTACCAATATTGTATCTAAGCTTTGTACATTATATATGTATGGCTGTTTTTGAGTACTTCTAGTACTCTTTCAATACAAATTTGATTTATCAACAAAAAAAAAATTTGTGAATTGCTAAGTGTATGTGAGAAACGTAGAAAAACAAAGCGAATGCTAATATAAAAAAAAGGGGAATTAAAGAGCTATCTATTGCATACTTTAGACAACGCTTTCTCAAGGAAACGTTGTCTAAAGTATATGCAATAGATAACGCTTTCTTAAGGAAGCGCTGTCTATTTTTAACTATAGACAGTGCTTTCTCAAGGAAGCGCTACCTATTCTCACTTTCAATAGCGCTTTTTAAGCGCTACCTATTTGTTTCACCCTCAGTAACGGGTGAATAGATAGTGCTTGTAAGTGCTACTAAAGGCAAAAAAAAAAGCGTTATTAAAGCCCTTTTCTGTAGTAGTGTTTTTTCCTCCACATGATCATATAAGAGAAAAAAAAATGAAACGAGTGGATTCTCGTGAATGCTCTGGTTCTAAAGTTAATTTGAAGTAGCATCATATTGTAGAATGGGGTTGCAGATGGGATTTCTTTAAAGTTCCATACAAAAACACAAGAGTGATTATTGAGTGCTTGTAAGTCGAAGAAAGTTGATGAACATGTGTGACCAGAAAGCAAAAGTGAATAGTACATCTTCAATTACTTCAATATGTGTCTCCTATACAGACTACTAAGTGCCTACTTGTTTTAACTACATATCAACGCAATGGAGAAAATATCGCATTAGGCACTAAAACGAGAGTTTGACCAACGCTCACAAAGGGAGCTTTTACTGAACGCGATTGGGAACGGAACTTTGGTGTGATTTGCATTGTGAAAGATCTAATACAAACAGAGCCTAACTAGTGTTACAGTATAGCTGAGTTTGTTAAGAGTAAGTTTGTCTAATGAACAGTTAGTTAACTATTAGTTAGTTATTCTCCTGAATTTTCTGAGTCACATCACTTGTTTGTTGTATATACTTTTTATCCTTGACTACTTTTTTTTGGTGAATCAACGGGGATTAAACCCTAACAAAAAGCAAACTAGAAACCACGGGGAAATAAGCTACAACAAGTATCCCCAAAAACAATTAAAGACAAAAAAACTGGAACATGATCAAAAATTCTACTATGACCATCCAAGGACAGACCAATTTTTGAAAGGACACCAACCGCCTGGTTTGCTTCACGGAACACATGAGACCAAGAGAAGCTGCCACCAAGTTGAGAAAAGGCAGGATGCAACTTTGGTAGGAAAGGTGACTTTGGCTGATGTTAATAAAATGAAAATTGTTTATCTCACAAGTTTTTTTTTTCTACACTATTTTTTTTCACACTCATTCTAGCTACATGACCATTTTGATGAATTTAGATTATACTTAGATACAAAATTACAACACGTTAATCTAATCAAATACAAGAAGTTAGATCAAGGATTGTGTACCTGGAAATTGAATTGCATGGATGTGGTGGACAAAGGAAAATAGATTATGATGTGAGAGTGAACTACTCTCTACGTGGAGCACATGAGCAGCAGCACAACTACTTAATAGGGAGGCGGTATGTATATACTCCAGATGAGAGCAGGGACTTCTCAGCATGCTTCTAAGTGAAAGTTCAACCCATCATAAGCCTTTCATAAGACTAAGCTTAATATTATTTCATCATATATATCAAGTGCTTTAATATACACAATTGATCATAATTAATATATATTAACTATAATTTCTAATAATTGACTAATGTCAATCCAAATAATTGATCAATTAAAATAATTAATCTAACTCATTTTTCTCACATCACTCTTTTTTAAATACTAGCTAGCTAAAAAAAGTTACTAGTGGCTGTAGGTGGTGGCCAATGGGGGCGATGTGGCTGGCAGTGAAAACCAATTGTGGCTAGTGATGACAGTCACCGGCAATGTTAATTGGTGGTTTTGGTTGATTTAAAAGGATGTAAAAGAGAGAGCCGTGCTAAGTAATGTGGATTTGTGTTGATGAAATGGTTGTGAATCTCCAATAACAATTAGTAAATCGTTTCATGAAAATCGACTCCTATTATCCATAGTATATTTTGATTTAGATTTCTAAACACAACCGAGAAAACACTCGGTTCCTCATGCAGATTTAGCTTCTCGATGCATTTTGATATGAAGCAAGTATTTATAATTTTCATCTAATGAGTTTTTGAACAGAATTTTACAAATTAAGAAATCTAAAACAAACGCAGTCTTAACTTTTTTTTTCATAAGGAGATGAATCTAAAAGTGTGGTGAGAATATAAACACACTAATACAAAAGAAGTAGTATGTACTGATTGGATGACAAAGAAATGTAAATATTGTAGCATATATTATATACTGTAAATACAAATAAGAGAATATTTCTCAGGATTAATATTATGTATATAAACACGTATATATATACACTCACAACCGGATTAATATTGTGAATTAGATTAGGACTAGGATAACAACATTCTGAAGAGGCTAGCTGAATGAAGTCATCTTAGAGTTCTCAAAATTTAGTTGTCCTCTTCTATAACATGCCTGCTCTAGTTGGATTTTGTTGACCTTCATGTTTGAAGCCCTAGCATTATATGTCCATTTCGATGTTCAATAACTTTGACCACTTTTATCTCTCTTTTTCCCTTCAAGTAATTTCCAAGTTGTGAGTCTTCTTTAGGGCTGTTCAGATGATCATTCTAACAAATAGAGGCCCCTCTACTTCCCTTTTTTTTTCTTCTTATTGAAATCTATTTAATTTTGCAGTATATTTATGCTTTGCTTGATTTATAATCTATTCACGATTAGGTTTGGGAGAAAGTTTAAAGAAACATGCATTTAAAACGTTCTGGTTATCCTTTATCCAACTTGGTGTAATTTTATATGAGGAGTGTTATAACATATGCTTTTCAATACATTCATTCTTATTGATTGAAATTCATGTGGATCCCATTAATTCATGTGGGTTCCACTTAAATTTTATTAAACTTTCAATCAATAAGAAAGAATATGTTGAAAAATATGTGTTAAAGAATGTATTTATTAGTATTTCTCATTCTATATTAAATATCAATATTTTAAAATTTATTATTATTATTATTTATTTATTTTTATTTTTATTTTTGTTTTTGGGTATACCCAATTGCCATGTTTTGCAAAAGAGAAAAGACAACTGGACGAACATTGTTTTGGAGGCGGCTGAAGTTTATCCAATATCCATTAAGATAAAGGAAACGCATAATAATAATTTATTTTTTAACAAGTTACATTGTCCATACCAAAAAGGCATATATGGTGGGACCCACCTTACTAGCTTACGTGTTAAACCCTCCCACCAGATCCTTACACCTGTCCATCAAACTCCATCACGCAACTACAAGACAACAAACAACGAAGAAGGTTCACGAACCGGGTCCCACATTTTATCCATATCCTGCACGTGAATGCCACGTGGCCTCGATCCGACACGAAGCTAACAACGCCGTTTCACACTTAAGAGTAAAATCCCAAATACATCCACACTAGGCGACAAAAATATGCACCGTTTCAAAGGGCGTATACGTCATTTGGAGGCTGGGCTTGACCTTGCCAGCTTCCCTCGCTGTTCAGTTTTATATACGTCGTCGTTTCTATGGGCACGTGACATATGGCCATTGAATAGAAAGAGAGAAGCATTTCTTTTTGTGCGCCCGCCATTGCCGAAGAAGAAAGAAAGATTTTTGGCCTGAAAGTGAAAACCGAGTTAACTCAGTGAAACATTATCCTCGTGTTGTAGTTGTTGTATCTTCTTCCTCTTTCTGCTTCACTCGGTTTCTGACTCAGCATCATGGTCCAGCTAATGAGATCGGATACAGATAATCATAGCCCAAAAAAGGTGAAGTTGGAAGCACAAGATGACTTTCCCCTTCTTCACACCAAGCGACCCAAATTTGATTCTCCTCCCAAGGTTTCATTTTGTTTCTAAAGTTTGAATCTTCAACAAATTTCTCTGAAACCCACCAATAATTTCTTAAAATATATTTCCTGCATTTAAAAGATCACGTATATTCATGTATTCATCAGCTCATGCATCAATACACCGTTGGATTAATTAGTGAAAATGTTTGAGAAAGTCTAGGATTGATCCAACTGTGCATTAATGCGTGAAATAAAGTGTTTGGGGATGCCTACCATTGATTAATCTTTTGTTTTAGTTTGCTTTCTCATATGTCGTTGTTTTTTAAACAGAGTGTTCAAAGTGATGATTCTTTTGCAATAGCAGCACCTTTGTACAATCCATTGGATGAGCCAAGCCCTCTGGGTTTGCGTCTGAGGAAGAGCCCTTCCCTTTTGGATTTGATTCAGATGAAACTCTCCCAAAACGAAGCTGATCAGAAAACATCATCACTTGGCAACAAGAAAGATCATAAAGGTGTCAAAGCTTCAGGAACTACTACCTCGGATTCTAAGCTCAAAGCATCCAATTTTCCTGCTACCATTTTGAAAATTGGGACTTGGGAGGTAAGCTAGCTTGTAATTTGAAGAAACAACTATGAATAGATACAAGCATGGTGTGTGTATAATAAGGTTTGTGTATTTGTGTTAGGAAGTGTGCAGTAATTTTAGTTGTTATGAATTTGTTGCAGTATAAATCTAGATACGAAGGAGATTTGGTGGCAAAATGTTACTTTGCAAAGCATAAGCTGGTATGGGAAGTTCTTGATGGTTGTCTTAAGAATAAGATTGAAATCCCATGGTCTGATATCATGGCTCTCAAGGCTAAGTACCCTGAAGATGCACCAGGAACTCTGGAAATTGTGGTAAGCATCTCTCTCTCTTGTTGGACAAAAAAATGGAGAGATCTTGGGTAATGAGTTAAGGTAGAAACCACAATAGTGAGTTTCATACTTTCATACCATACCTTAGACTCAAAACCTTAAAACGAGTCTTTCTCACATGCTCTTTCACTTATCACATTCTTTACCAACGTGGGACTTTAACACACATCCCCTTGAATTTTTAACATCGTTTCACATAATGTTTTCATTGTTATTATATTTAGCATCGTGCTAAGTTGGTGTTTCTGTTTGTTGTAGCTGGCTAGAAGACCCTTCTTTTTTAGGGAGATTAATCCACAACCAAGGAAGCATACCTTGTGGCAAGCTACATCAGACTTTACTGGTGGACAAGCAAGCATACACAGGTACTACAAGTGGTCTCTTTTTGTATATACTATTTGGGTGATTTTACTCTGATTTATTGGTGAAGCAAAAGCAACATTGATACTATTAGAGTGTATCGTGCACTGTTTGCTGACTATGCAAGGGTTAGCATTCTGTTAGAGTGATAGTTGCAAAGTAACTGCTTCACATCATGTATAAATATGGTTCAATCAGTGTAGCTGATTTATTCAATTCAGTAATAGAATTCTGATTTCAGAGAACTCTCCTCTATTTCTCTTCTAATATGGTATCACGAGCTTAAAGTTCCTTAGCCATGGCTTCCAACCCTCTCACCTGCAATGGTGGTACTCTGCCACCGGTAGCTCCTCCGGTCAGTCTTAGTTCGATGGTGACTGCGAAGTTGCATGAGAAGAACTGCTTGATTTGGAAGGATCATGTGGAGGCAGTAATCAAAGCAAACCGATTGGAGATATTCATGGTCTGTTCTTGAATTCCTCCATGCTTTCTCTTCGAGTCAGATTGAGAATTGGATCATGCGAATCCAAAAATACCTAATCTGGGAGCCACTCTCAATCGATCCTCACGTGTCGTTGGATGCTTGCATTCTTGTGCAACTCTTTCAACTCGCAGGCCAAGGTTCACTCCATGTACATCCTCCGGTGTCATATGATGCTCACTTTCCTTGTCTTGTCCATTGGTCTCTGGCATTAATACTCCACCATTGTTCAGTCCTGCATCCACCTCCTCTAGCTCCTCAACTCCTTCGCATCCACAACCCTCACCTTGTTCTATCTCCTCCACTTCCCATCACTCTCTTCTAGTGCTTCCCTTGACTCTGCCTCCTCTCAACTAGCTTATGAGTCATCCCAGTCCCTCTGTGTCAGGTTCCACCCATCGCATGCAAACCAGATGCAAATATTGTGTTTGCAAGTCCAAAGCAACCTCTTCCAGTGCCCCTTGTGTTCTTCTCACCCATGTTGAGCCAAACACTGCCAAAGAAGTCTCGACCACTCCTCATTGGAAGGCTGCTATGCAAGCTGAATATTCTTCCCTCATTGACAATCACACCTCGAGTTTAGTTGAAATTCCACCTGGCAGATCAGCCATCAACTGCAAGTGGGTATTTCGGGTGAAAGAAAATCCTGACGGCACTATAAATTACAAGGCCAGATTGGTGGTCAAAGGCTTTCATCAGCCAGCCTAATTTTGACTACACAGCAACCTTCTGTCCGGTGGTCAAGCCTGTTACTGTAAGGCTCATTCTTACTCTTACTCTTGCCCTCACCTATCAATAGGTAGTCCAACAGCTAGATGTTAATAGTTCCTTCCTCAATAGTTTGCTTGAAAAGGGAGTCTACATGCATCAACATGTAGGGTCTGAGCATCCCAACAAGTCCTTGGTTTGTAAGCTTCCAAAAGCAATCTGTCTAAAGCAAGCCCCAAGTTGGATAGGCTGACTAAAACACTCCTTGTCTTTGGTTTTCAGTCTAGCAAGTGTTGCCCATCTTTGTCCATTCAGTCTACACCATCTCACAAGTTGTATGTGCTGGTGTTTGTAGATGACATCATAGTCACTGGTACCTCCTCACAGCTGGTTGAAAATTTGACCCTCAGTTGAATGTAGTCTTTATCTCAAGCAACTAGGCAATTTAAACTATTTTCTAGCCATTGTGAAGTAAAGCATCTTGCCAATGGTTCCTTGCTGTTATGATGTCATCTCAAGGTCAAGGTAAATACATCAAAGATCTACTTGATCGCTCCCAAATATTGATCCCAAGGACCTCCCTACTCCAATTGCCGGTGGCTGCAAATTGACTGAATATGGTGCCAATTATGTGGGCAACCCCTCTCTATGGGTTCATTGTTGGTGCACTCCAACATGCAACCATAACTCACCTAAAAATCAGCTACAACCTACAGTGTTAACAAAGTTTGCCAGTTCCCCTCTTAGCCCCTTGAGGAGCATTAGAAAGCTGTCAAGAAGATCCTACGGTACCTGAAAGGCACTATCTCCTATAGGTTACTTTTACAGCCTCTGCTAATCAGCCCTTGCCTCTGCATCCTGTGATGCAGATTCGACATCATATAACGATGACAGAAGATCTACCTTCACGCTTGCATATACCCGGGTCCTAATGTCATCTCTTGGTGGTCTAAAAGGCAACAGTTGTTGCAAGACCTAGCACAGAAGCAGGATACTGTGGTCTAGCCAACATTTCATCAGAAATCATTTGGATTCAAAAAACTGTTAAAGGAATTGCAAATGAATACAACTGTTCCAGTAATTTTCTGTGATAAATGTGCTCAGTTGCTCTATCCCACAATCCAGTGTTGCACTCAAGGAACAAACAAATGGAGCTTGACCTTTTCTTTGCAAGTGAAAAGGTGATCAACAAAACTCTATAGTGTCACATGTTCAGATTCAAGGGATTGTGCAGTTAGTGACTGGCTCTCATTAGTCAACCCACCTTGAGTTTAAGGGGTATATTAGAGTGTATCGTGCACTGCTTGCTGACTAAAAAAGACAGTTGGGTTGTTAGCATTCTGTTAGAGTGACAGCTGTAAAGTAACTGCTTCGCATCATACGTAAATTGGGTTCAATCCATGTAACTGATTTATTCAATTATAAATAGAATTCTGATTTCAGCGAATTCTCCTTTTTCTGTCTCTCTTCTAATAGATACTGATGTAATTCACTTTATTTTCATAGGAGGCATTTTCTGGAGTGTCCACAAGGAGCATTAGGCAAGCATTTTGAGAAGCTCATTCAGTGTGATCCCCGTCTCAACTTTTTAAGTCAACAGTCAGATTTGGTGTTGGATAGTCCTTACTTTGAACCTGGAACTGGAATTAATGACCAAATTGAATCTAATGGTGGATTTGATAGAAATGGTGAAGAGCAAGCTGGTCTTTTTGGATTACAGGATGTGGAATCAGGATCTGCAGTTCAATCGTCTTCCTCAAAAAGTGAACATAATCTTGTCAGTATAGCTGTTGAAAATGTTTCCCAAGAAATTACCTCACCTAGCTCAGGTAATTGCTGTGGATTTTTTCATGTCATTGAATTTAGCATGCTTGTAAATACACGTGTTTGTTCTTTAAACTCACAACATTTGTCTTGATATTTCTCTAACATTATGGCTAAACTTATAGGGTTCTGCTGAGGGTTAATTATTTACTAGCTACATTTATTTCAAGTTCAACTTAGAAACAATTACAAAGCATATTGTTAAGAAATGCTGAATGTTTGGTGAAGCTGCATGATATGTGATTCAATATCCTTATCTTATGTATATCAAAACGTCTTAGAATCCTTATCTTATGTATATTAAAATGTCTTAGACGTTTAAGTCACCCCAAAATCTGGGTGGATGGAGTGAACTTTAGTCCTCTGATGTGTCCCTTTGGCAGTGAATTGCTATTAAAGAGCAAATTTTAAATTGATGCTGTAATTTGTATATCTTTTAAGAGATGGTTACCACTACACATTGGAATTATAATCATGTTATAATCATACCATGTCTCGTGTTAATCGTTATAATTCTGGATATCATATTATAATCATACTAATACTATGCTCTTTGTCATGATCATTCAAAGATTATATAATACCTTATTTACTTGTGGTGCAGTGATGAATCCCCATGCAATGGAAGATTTCAGAGGTAGAGGAGCTGAAACTTTGAAGTTTCTTAGTAATCTGGATCAGATCAAATTGCCTGGACTTCACCCTTCCATGTCAATGAATGATTTGGTAGACCACATTGGACATTGCATTTCAGAACAGATGGGACCTGGCAATTCCATCTTCCCTGGTGACAGCCAGCACAACAGAACTATTTTGGAGGAATTTACCCAATACTTGTTCAATGACACTCAACTTACAACAGCCTCTGATGAACAAAATGTCATGTCAAGGGTGAACTCACTGTACTGCCTTCTGCAGAAGGACCCTTCAACAGCAGCAGAAGACACAACAATGATCAGAAATGGTGAGAATAACTCCACTCAAGTGTCATCATCATGCCAAATCAAGGAGGTTGATTTTGAAGGTCAGCAGGGTGATGCTTCTGGCTGCAAGCAGGGCTTATCCAGGAAGGAATCAATGGGTGAGCTGCTCATGAATCTTCCAAGGATAGCATCCCTGCCACAGTTTCTCTTTCACGTGTCTGATGATTCTGTTAATCAAGTTAGAAAATGATGATTTGCCAATGCTTGCAAGCATCACAAAATCTCAATGTAGTCTCAAACACTCTGAATATTATATCATATGTGCAGCCAGTTACTTGCCTTCACAGTGGGATTCGGAAATTTACATTGATGAAGAATCCCAACAGACATAATGGGATGCCTTGTATTTTCAGTTGATCAAAATAAAGATAAAATATATGAAATGGTTTATAGATAATGTGTTTATTTTACTTAATCAACTAGAGCAAATTTGTAGGGCAACACTATTATAGTTGGTCAGGAATTCGATTTTTGACTCTTGTGTATAAAGAAAACTTGATTGAGAGAAAGTATTCTCTAAATATCGTCTAGATCTTCATATGGAAATTAGTTATTGTTTATGATGGTAGATATTTTAAATTTTATATTAATGACAGCTGCAGGATGTTGTGCTGGCTGCTGTTACTTATGTGATCTGGGTTGATGAAAGTTGCTGTCATGAATTCTGGAAATCTATCTCATGGCACTGTGTTCTTTTCTGTTTTAAAAGCCTTTTCCATTAAATGTCATGCTAGGACAGCTTCTCGAATAAAACAAATTGACCGGTATCCTCCGATGTGTTATTGGGCAAAGTGTAACTCGGATGGTGTTGCAAAAGTATCTCCAGGTTATGCGTGGATGTTTTTCAGCTAGCCTTGCAAGTACTTCATCTTTGTTTGCGAAACTTAATGGGGCTATGATGGCAATAGAATTTGCTGAAGCAAGAGGTTGGAGGAAATTATGGTTAGAAAGTGACTCAACCAAGGTAGTTTCAGCTTTTGATTGTTTTAATCATTGAAAGAATTGTTGAGAGAAAGTATTCTCTAAATGTTGTCTAGATCTTCAAATGGAGATGGTAAATATTTTATATTTTATATTAATGACATGGTAAAAATAAAAATAAAAAGAGAAACATTGTATGAACTAACTATAATATAGTTACTTCAGTAAAAAAAAACTATAATATAGTTACTAGAAGATTTGCATTATTTTTTTCCAAGAAACGAATAACATGTTCTGTGCGAATTGATTTTTTCGCCTATATTACTATTACTATATTCATTCTAATAACTGTAGCAGCAAACCATACGCGCACCCCACTAAACATGCTGGACAAAATTTTTAAAAAAAAATTAATACACGCACACAATCAAGGTAAATTATTAAATACAATTTTATGATTCGTCTTGGCCTTCGTCTCCCAGTTGCTCATTTTCTTCTTCCATTTGTTCAGTTTCTTGTAACATGTTCATAAGCATGTTCACTTGGTCTTTAAGCATTGCATTCTCTCTTTCCACTTGAGTACGTTTGCTCCTTTCTTCCACAAGCTGGATTTGCAAGTGCTCTAGACATCGTGAATCCTCCTCCAGTTGTTCATTTAGCCCATCTATTTCCCTGTCCTGAAACAATGACCATAACCACAGTTTCAGGCCTATAAATACAAGGAAAAAAGGTGCGTGTAATATTATTTTCCAATGAAAAAAAGATGTGTAAAAATTGCTATATATGTTATATTTTTATTGTTGAACTATTATATATATTTTTCACTTAAAAATAGTACCACAAGTATCCAAAGAAGTGTAAGTAAGTTATGTCTTAAGGATGAGGATCTGCTATCCCATTTTGATGTACCACAATCTGTCCCCATCAATAATATCTTGCCACACATTCTACTTTTTTAAAATTACATGAAATCTTAACTTATATGACAAAATATTGGTGGGAATAAGATGTGATACACCAAAATGAAACCATAATCTTCATCATTGTCTTAAATATGATTCTCTCTTATCTGCCAAGTTAAGGTGTCGAGGAAACTTGCACCTTTCTGTTCATTTCTTGAACGGCAATCCTTCGCATGCTTTCAACCACATCCACATTGACAAGCTTACGCTTCTTTCCAATCAGCCACCCCTTTGGATAGTTTGCTGATTCAAAGTCAGGAGGAGGAAGTAAAGACTCAGCTGAGGGTCGTTTGCCATTAACATTCTTGATAGGTTCTAACGGTTCAAACAAGGCCTTTCGACGCTCCGAAAGCGGAGTTGAGTTCTGCACCTCGTCGTCGGGAGGAGGAGGAGGAAGAGGAGGATCATCTTGCTCTTTGCTGGATGGTTTATTAGCAGCATCTTCTGATGGTACCTCTAAATTCTTCCCGCTAGCTGTTGGGAACACGTTACCATTCTTTTTGCAACTCATAGTAATTTGCACAACTATATCATCTTTATTCATAATAGAAAAAAAAATGGAAAACACTACTTGCAATAAGTTGTTCACCAAAGTAGGCATAGTATAACAACGATTTATCAACTATCACTATACAACAAATGTATCTAATGTAATATATAAGCCAATAGTAGGATGAAGATATGTTGTCTCACTTTGCTGTCACACACCATGTTCGCACCAATATTATGTTGCCACATATTCCACCTTTCTAACATTACATGGATTTTTACCTGATTTGACAAAATAATATTTGTAGGGACAGAATGTGTGACAACAAAGTGAGACAACATATCTTTGTCCATAGTAACAACGCAATTAAAGAAGTTAAACTACTAAGAAGCTGCTAACACCATTGGATGCTTAATTTTTACAGGGAGAAGGGAATGTGTTAAATGGGTTATATCCACTGAGACTCAACTTTTATTCTACTTGAAAAGCAATTCAAGGCATAAGCACTAATTGATACCTTACTATAAAAGCAGAAATATGGCATACCAAGATGATTGATTACATAGAAATCCGAGTTAAACAGGACTGAAAAGATCCAAATCTATAACTATATTGTCCCTTCTATTGTTTTATTTCCTTCCAAGCGAAGGCAGACAGCTCTTCTAGTATTCGATTTCATGGGCTCCATGTAGTGTTAGTTGAACTTAAACGCCTGCTTTAAGCCTAATCTTAGAAGTCCCATTTTTTCACGCAATTATACAAATCTTAACATGTCATAAGGCTTTCCTTAAAATAAAATAAAAACATGTCATAAGGCTGGCATGTATGTATCTAGTGACACTTATCTTTTGGTTGGACAAAATGAATTCAATTTTAGTCAGGTTAGGCCACCCATGCTATTTAATTGACTTGAATATGGTAGAACACGGAAACAAATAAAAAGAAGAAAACTTTCTCTAAAGCGAGAAAGTAAGGATGTATTTTGAATATTTAGTGGCTTGAAATCTCGAAGCATTTTGACTAGTCAAATGTGAATATATCATAATTTTCTCACTTTACATCCGAACTCACAACTCACTTTAGAGAAACTTTATCCTAAGATAAAAGAACTTGTCTACTCAAATGCTAATAGACACATGGAAAAAAGAATAAAGAAAGGGTATATTGATATATTTAGATGAACCATTGATCATCAAATTAAAATTTCCATATGCTAGGAAACCAAAATGCAGGCTACAATGAAGAGGGTTGGTTGGAGGGGGGAGGGTTAGTTATCCAATAATGTAACCCAAGATATGATGTTTAACCAACCCAACAGCCACATGCTTTTTCCCCCTTCTTTTCCTTCACAAAATACAATAAATCATCAATATCTATAATAATCACGATAAATAAAAAAGCTTTAAATTGTTATTATCATATAAAAAAGTAGTGATAACTCATTATGAGCTACCAATCAGCTAACAGATTAATTAACTTCGTAATTTCTTCCATTTTTATTATAAATTAGTTTTGGATCGAACTAATTATTTACATATATATATTGATGACACGGTGCCTTTTTGTTTTATAGTTGGGAAGCATCAAAACTCCGGTTGGATTCCCAAACTCAGTTATTACATTAACTTCATGGGTTTGGGTACGAAACTCAGTTGAAAATAATTGATTCCTGATGGATCAAAACTGAGTTTTGTGTAAACAAAAATTTCTGGCTTTTTCGTTGAAAATAATTGATTCTAGATGTAGGACCCACAAAATTCTACATATTTATACCTCAAAAGTGATTTTACTTTATTATCCAAACAAAATCAATTCTTCTAAACCTACTTTTAAAATATTGTTACCAAACACAGATCAATTTTTTTAACCTTGATTTTTTTAAAATCAATTTTTTCAAAATCAATTCTTCCAAAATCGGACCCACAAGAAAAAGCTGAAGTTGGGTAAGACTGTAATATCTAATAAAGAGTGTATTTTTTATTGCTTATTTTACTAAAAAGATCATTTTTTAATTGAATAATATTTTTTAAAACTTTTAGTGAATTTATCTTTGTTTTTGAAAATAATGAAAAATAAAAAAAAATTCAAAATTAAAATAAAAAACAACTTTCATTGACTTTCGAAAAAAAAATCAGTTTTTATAATTATTTAAAAAAAGGATTTTTTTTTTTTAAAACAAATCTACTTCCGCTTTTCTTTAAAATTTCTAAAAATAATCATTCATTATTTTATATCAAATTCATTTATTTTTTAATCTTAAATAACTCCTAACATAAAAGTCATACCAACTATTAACCCCTGTTGTACGCTTCTCTCTCTCTGTAACAGTGAATGATTTTGCAGGAATTGCAGAAAAATCAATCCCAGAAACTAAAAGAAAAGTGAAACCTCAGTTTCAAATTGTAGAATTTCACATCTAGAAGATTTTATTTTTAAGAAGATTTGGCAGTGGGCAAGTAAATTTGCAAATTCCATGCAAATATCACCAAAAACATTCAATTATATACATAAATCTTAGAACTACATAAAGTGGAAACACAAAATTAAGAAGAGGGGGAACCTGATCTCCTTCTCGATTTCCAGTAAATGGTAGGAGTGGAGACAAGAGAGAAGCCATTCAAAGCATCATCCATGATCATCTTCCTACCTCTAGTACCATGTGTTTCCATATACAAAGGCAGCTTCAATTTCAATTTAATTTAATACATGCAACAAGTTTCACACATAAAAGAGATTTTCTTTGGAGTATGTATGTGTGTTGTGGGGTTGTAGTTTTGGAACAGCTGTTTGGCAAATTTCTTCTTGTTCCTCCGACCAACTAAAGGTTCTCTCTTTCTGTCTTTAACAACCTATAAGGAGATGCTGATAATTGTTATGGGACCATCACGATGAGATTAGAACCCTTTTCAACGGTCCAGATTTTTTATCTGGGTGGAAAATTTTATGTCAATCACTTTGTACTTTGTCCATCTTATATTATTATTTTATATAATCTACGTGGACCCTGTTCCTTCCTTGTCATTTCCACTCTTCTTTATTAATTTTTATTTGCCTTACTTAGAAATAAATCTTGGCGCAATGATGTAATTGAGAAAAACAATTTTTTATTTTTTTTAGAAAGCTGTTGATGAAGTTTCTATAAATTAAATAGCAAAATCGTGAGGTACCGATTCCTTTTTTTGATACCACGTGCTGGGTGGCATATGCTTTCGGAAGATGCCAAGTTTCATGTGGTTAAAAACAATGAATTGGAGGGGTGTGCACGGTCGGGTCGGGTTTGTCAATTGTTTATATCTAATTATATATATGTGTTACACAAATGTTCAATAATAATATCTTAACAAATTAATATATTATCATTATTATTTTTTGTTATTAAAATAAGAGGATACATATCAAAATGTTAGTGAATGTCAGTATAAAACTTTTTATACTAATAATATATATTATTTTAATCCTTTATACATTATTAATTAATTAATTAATTATTATTATAAATTATTTTTAAGATAATTAATATAAAAGTCGATTATTTTTAGTAATATATTAATATATAATTAAATGATAGTTTAAAACTTTTTTGTTATACAATATATCAAATTAAATATTTAAGTTTTTTTTACTGGAATTAAATATTTAAGTTATTGTCAAAAAAATTATTTAAGTTATTTTTGTGTGTTTTTTTTTGGTAAACAAGGTATTATAGTGTTTAAAAAAATTAAAACTGTTGATGTAACACCCCGACTTTTCGTTGTTTTATAATATCAGAAATTTATATAATTATGTTTATATTTTTATCTGAGACTTAGAAAACTATTTTAAATAAACGGAGTTTACCACTCAATCCTACTTGAATGTAGGAAGTTACGATTAAAATTTAGGTTGAAAAGTCAGGTGAAACCCGACCCGCGAATTCCATTGACAGTATGATAATACTGTTCAAAAGACCTAATTTTAATTCGTGAACGAAAGACTTAAGATTATAATTTTATTTTCTACAATTCTGTATTTTTAGAATTTTTTTTCAGAAAAATTAAAATAATTTACGTTTTTCGGGCGGAACGCGTAATCGGGTAGACGACGGAAGGGATTTTGGAGTTTCTAAGAGCCGATAGAGGGTTTATCTTAGGATTTTGAGATGATTCAAGGGGAGGAATCATATTTTTAAGTCTAGAAGGTTCTTCATGGTTAAAGTGAAAATTTATGAATTTTACGCTTAAGTCCTTGAACTTTCTGTTAATTACCCTTTTGTCCCTAAATTAGTTTCTAAGTTTTTCTCAAGTGAATTGGGCTAGAATCCTTGTTCCCAATCTCTAATGGACGTGGCTTTGAAGACCAAAATTTTCTAGTTCATGGATTGATTTCATAAAGCCTATTTGAAACTATACAAGTTTCCTATGTCAAGCTTAATGCTTAAATCTTTAAGTGGGCCCCACAAAAATGAATCCAAGCCCAAATGTACCAAGCCCATGCGCAAGCCCATGAGGGATTGAAGGCTGCCCTCATTTGTTGTTGGATGAACCAAGACTTTCTAGAATGTTCTACATTCTTCCACTTTGTTCTTCAACATTCTTGATTTTTCTTCAACCTTCATGATTTTTTTCTTAAAAATATCTATGACACAAATTCAGCCAAAGTTAGTCAAGATAAGCTTACATTAAATGTGGCAAAAAGTCATCATGACAATTTATTGGCAAATTGCAAACTAGTCCTTAAACTTTTGGAATCTTTGCAAAATGGTCCCTAGAAATTATTTGCATTTGAATCCTTTTAGCAAGACAACTCATAACTTCTAGATTCTTCCCAAGATGGCGCCACCCATCTCTATAAATACCTTCTCTCACTTTTCACTTAGTTTCTATTGCCTTTTTGTTGAAAAACCCTAAGTTCATAAGTCCTTTAGTGTTAGATTTGTGAAGCAAGTTCTTGGATTTCCTTTGTCATTGATCTTCAAGAGGTAAATCCTAATCTTCTTCCTTAATCATGCCTATGTTCTTTAGCAAGTTTCTTGATTCAAGGCTTATATCATAGTTGTTCATCACTTTAAAGTTTTTAACCCTAGAACTTTGAAAAATCATGATAAATTCTAGAAAAATTTTATGATGATGAAACTATTTTCTATCTTCTTGATGTCATACATATTATCTAAATCCAAGAGCATGATGTAATCAAAAATTTCTTTCTTAAAAACCTAGCCTTGGCCGAATCTATCAAAGTAGGTTTGGAAGAGTCTTGTTCATGTGTTGTCATGTATGATCATGTATTCTATATGACATGTATGTCTACACACTCTAATCCATGTTAGTTTATTAAAATGAAAATTTTTACTCAAAAATCTCTATGTTGGCCGAACCCTAAGTGGGTGAGATTTGATGAGTTTTTGTTCATAGTTTTCATTAATGATCTTGTTAATCAGGCTATTAGTATGTATGCCTAATAAATCCAAGTTGGTTTATTAAACTAAAAACCCTAACCCTATGAACATGTTGAGGCTGAATCCTTGTATAAAAGAGTTAGGAAGTTTTGAGTTTCAACTTTAGTTGTTTGGTCACTAATTCATGATTTAGGTTAATCAAGGATCATAAATCCATGACTTAATCATGATTAGAAATTTTAGAGATTTCTAACCCCAAAACTCAGCCCTTGGTCGAAACCAACATGTAGGATTTTAGGCTTGATTTAGTTGTTAGTTTGTTGATTGAGTGTTATGTTTGATGAAGGATAAACTAGATTATCGTGTACGTGCGTTGACGGTTCCCAGATCCACGACAAAGTTTTGAATCGGAAGCTAAGTTCTTCATGAGGTAAGGGGAGCTTACCTGAGGGATTTTTCTCAATAACTTTTTGCTTGTGGTGTGGTTTATATGATTTATATGTGGTTGTGGTTATTTGTTTTGTTGTTTACGTGGTGTGGTTTATCTGTGTATCGGTGTTGAGCTGCTTTTAATTTATTTCATTATACTGCTATGATGCATGATCTGCCTGGGAAATATCTGTGATATAACTGTTGGTTGATGTGTGAGAAGCCTGACAGTGGTTAGTGCCCAATTAAAGTTAATCGGATAAAAGCTTTAAGAAGCTACGCAAATTATATTCAATGTTTTAACGGTAAAATATTGATATACAATATTAAAGGAAATTTTATTTTGGGAAAAATAAGGAGTTTTGGAAAATATTATTATTTTAATAATTTATTTCTGAAAAAGTAATTTATGAGTCACAATGAGAGCGAAACCGTGAAAATATTTTTGCACTGCTAAGTTTTACGTAAGAAATTCCGGAATATTATAAAATAGTATTTTATGAAATTAATGGGTGAAAATATGTTAATTATGATTTTAGAAAATTAATTAAGTGGAAAAAAAAAAGTTGAATTTTTGGCTTGGGAAGCCTTAAAAATAATAATTGACGGCAAATTTGGAAAAGTGTAGACGGCGAGTATTTTGAAACGGCAGTGCATATTTTGAAGAAGTTAAATCCTCAAGTGACTCATTGTTTTGTGAAAAACTAAGTTTTATTATTTAAGGATTTTATTAATGAATTTACAATTTGAAAGGAATTTCTGAAAAACCAAAAATAAATTCAACCGTGTTGAAAGTGGTGTGGAACTTAGTAACAGAGATGTCGGGGTACTAATGTTCTTATGACGTTGTCCTATTTTGGATTTGTTTTTCACAGACAAAAAAAAACGACGTAAACGACGATATGGAACTTAGTAATCGACACGTCGGGGTACTAGTGTTCTTTTGACGTTATAGACTTGGTGTCTAGTAGGTAGACGGTGTGTCTACTTCACGACGTAATAAACGACGGTAAAAAAATTGTGATGTTTTTTATTACTACGAACCTAAGACTGATTGCAAGGTCTAAGGGCTTCGTGATTGAGCACTCGGACTATGAGGTCCTGTGTTGTTAATAAAAGTTGTAAAGATGTTTAAAACAATGATGGGTCATAAGCTTTTGAGAGTTTTGACAAATAATGATATAACACAAAGAAAACGACGAGAACAAAGTGTTTTTCTTGCATGCATTTTGGCAGACGTGTGTTGATGTCACCGACAAGTGTACTGGGTCGTCGCAAGTAATAAAATAACACGGTAAGAATTTACCGAGGTCGAACACAAGGATTGGGCTACCAATTCAACTAATTCGTGAGAAATTCAATAAGTTGGTTAAGTAGAGAAAGTGGTTGGAGAGAAACTAGGATCACAATTCAAATTAACAAATCAAATCAAATCAAATAAGATATGGTGATGAAATCTGGAATTAAAAGCATCTAAGGTTTCGAATCCACCTACCCAATCATGCAAAGTACCCAAGTGATAATGATCTCCTCCCTAGGTTCAATTTTAATGTCAACGGGACCCCCAAATTCTCCTATATCCACTGTCGTGCTCAATAGGACATATTCGATGATTTGAGTTAATTACTTACTAGGTCTCTTAACCCTAATCTCGAATTCTATTAATTCTTGTTCCCTAAGAGTTGCATCGATCTCCTATTCACTCTCGTGCAACACTCGATCGATGTTCCCAATTCAAGTTCTAAAACGCGAATCGCCGATCGGCCTCAACACGTTTAACTAGTTGATCACGCAAGCATATAACCAACACAATGAAATCAGAATTGGAAAACAATAATTGAATTAAAAGAGAGAGAGTGTTACATCACATGAATACTATGCCGCCATGGGTGGCTTCATCGATCCCTTAGACAAGGGGATTAGTTCCTCATGTCCGTAACAACGCGCGAACAATCGGCAAAAATCTCCATAATACAATATGAAAAGAAAAGAAAAAAGAAGAGGGGAGACGCAGCCCCAGAAATAGGATTCTAAAAGATCTAAAATCAGTTCTGATGTCAAAAGTCCTCTAAATCTGTTCTGCACTGCCTTATTTATAGGGAGGCCACGCGTCACGGCCGTGATGGTCATCACGGCCAGGCCGTGACGGCTTCTGTTTCTGGCACTTTCGTGGAATTCAGTCCCTCGCGACGCGAAGGGTGTCTCGCGACGCGAGCCTTCTTTTCACAGCCCGTGATGTGAATCACGGCTACGCCGTGATGGTCTCTGTCTTCCAGGGTCTTCAGACTCTCGCGGGGCGAGCTTCTTCTCGCCTGGCGAAACTTCAAACCTTAAGCTGTCACGGCCTTGACCTTCATCACGGCTAGGCCGTGATGGTCTCTGACTTCCAGGTCTTTATGATTCGCGAGGCGAGCAGCCTGTTCGTGGGGCGAGCCAGGGTGATGACTGTTGCTGCTTTATTTGATGTTCAGGCTTGCGAGGCGAGCACCCACTCGCGAGGCGAGACCTCCAAAAGTGCTTTTTCCACTGCTTCTTGACTTTCCTTGACTCTCAAAGCTTCACTTATTGACCTGAAACAACAAAAGCAAACAAAAGCGTAATTCTATTCAAAATAACCTAAAAACTACTAAAAATGCCTAGAACGAGTAAAAGTCTACTTAAGAACAAAACAAGGCCAAATTTGGGCGAAAACGAGATTGAACTCGAATAATCTGCACAAAAACCACAGTCCATCTAGTTATAAAACTAGATAAGCCAGAGGCTTATCAAAACACCCCAAACTTAAACCTTGTTTGTCCCCAAGCAAGCTAAAACTCAAAAACGACTCAAGATTTGGCAAGCTTAAGGGAATCAATCGATTTCGCTCAAATTTCATGCATTCAAAACAGTTTTTCTCCAATGATTTCCCCCTTTTTACATCAATGTAATCCCCACATTCATTTACTTTAAACAATTGAGAACTTATCATTCATGCAATCATTAATCTAAATTGAGGATCAAAGCTACACACACAAAGGAAGATCACCTATTTCAAACAATTGCCTTCCTCACAAGGGCATTTAGTATTTCACTCATTCGCTCAAGTTTGTCTAGGCTATCAACTTTTCCCTCAATTTCACATATCAAGAGCACTTCCCATGAATTTGATTTCCATCTCAAAAATGGTTCCCACGAAAACATGCATGCAACATCAGAAGGTCTTTTAAAGGTTGAAATGGGGCCTGGCTGAGGGTAGGATATTCAAGGATACTCGGCTTAAGTCCCTAGGAACTAAGAGAGCATGAGCATTTGACACATATTCCACTCAGATTCCTTTTTCCATTTTTCTTTTTGCCTCGGGTGACTACAGCCTTTTCCTTGCCATTTTTTCTGTTTTGCCCCTTTTCCTTTTGGCAATTTTTTTTTTTAACCTTTATTTTACTTTTTCTCACCCCCAATATGACACATCACCTTGTAGCCACCCCAAACTTAGTTCCTCACAACCATTCTCTTGCTACGCTTCCATGCTCTCCTAATCCCAAGATTGGGTTAACATGGTTTTTCAGATTTTGGCTTATAATATAGGGTCATCATGAAACAATAGGTCAATTAGGCTCAATGTGGCTAACTAGGGAACATGCATTAGGGGTGGTTCTTTTTAGGCCAAGTAGTTATTCAAAGAAAATTACCTAAATCATTTGATGCAACACGTAAACATGCAAAACATAAAGAGATTCAAGCAAATTCGGGAAAGTGCAACTTAACAGTGATTCACACATTCAAAAACAGTGTTGGAGGCTCAAATCCTCACCTGGACATTTTGCAAATTGTTTGACCGAGATACAATTCCTAGTGTGTGCATCCCTTCACCCCAAACTTATCATAAATCAAGTAATCACAACAAAATTCTAAAAGTTCAGTTTTCAATTTTTAAGTGGGGATGAAGTTTTCTAATTTCAGAACTTGGGGGGGGGGATCATCAATGATCAAAATAATTCATGCAATCAATCTATGCTCAATTTAATCAAAATCCAACAAGCTTGCCGACACGACATTCATACAAAAACTCTTGATCTTCTCAAATTATTCAAGAGTGACAAACAAAAACAAAACAAAAATCAAGAACAAAACAAAAGTTAGGAGAAGAGAGGGATACCTAGCTTGGGTTGACTCCCAAGTAGCGCTTGTTTAACGTCCCGAGCCTGACTCAAGTCACCCCTAAGGGTTAATCCGGAAGAAGATCTTGCTTGCCATGCCATCCCTCTGTCCGTTTCCTGTAGGCTCTTGCCCTTTCATATGCTCGCATGCTGTTCCCGGACAACTCATTTAAGTCCAGCATCCTTCTATAATCAGCACATACCTTCCACTCCGTGATGGTCCTTTTTGGGATCAACTCATTGTTTTCATTGACCACCACGGTTGTGCCACCTTTCAATTCCGGTGCTTTACCATTCTTTTTCATGCCATTGTTGTTGAGCTCTTCCTTTGCACCTTCATCCTTTGGGGAACTCGGTAAGGCTTCCATGTCTTTCAACCACTCGAGATAGACCTCATCCCCCAAAGGGTCTTTTTTCTCACTATCATCATTATGGGATTTTACCAACACTTGAGCAAGTGAAGAACCATGGGCCTCTCTAGTTGCCTTTGCCTTGACAGTTGGATCCACTATATCCACTCGATACACTTCCGACCTCTCTGCAGGGTGCTTCATTGCTTCAAAGAGATTGAAGACTACCTCATCATCTTGCACCCTTAGAGTGAGTTTCCCTTGCCGCACATCTATCAAGGCACCCCCAGTGGCCAAGAAGGGCCTACCCAATATGAGAGGGACCTCGACGTCTTCATCCATATCAAGCACTACAAAGTCCGCCGGAAATATGAGCTTGTCCACTTTTACTAACAAGTCTTCGACCACCCCATAAGGATATTTTATAGAGCGATCGGCTAGTTGGAGCGACATCCGTGTATCCTTGAATTCTTTGATCCCCAACCTCTTCATCATAGAGAGGGGCATCAAGTTGATGCTTGCCCCTAGATCACACAATGCCTTCCCTACAGTCATCCCCCCAATAGTGCATGGTATCGAAAAAGAACCGGGATCCTTCAACTTTGGAGGTAGTTTTCTTTGAAGAATGGCACTACACTCCTCGGTCAAAGCAACCGTTTCCTCATCCACTATTCTCCGCTTCTTGGTGAGAAGCTCCTTCATAAACCGGGCATATGATGGCATCTGTTCCAAGGCTTCCGCAAATGGAATGTTAATCTGAAGTTTGCGGAAGACATCAAGGAATTTGTTGAACTGCTTATCCTGTTGAGGTTTTTTAAATCTTTCAGGATACGGTACCTTCATGTAGGGCGGGAGGTCTTGGGGTTCAACCCACTTCTTCATTCGGAACTCTTCATCCACAAGTTTCAGCCTTCCCCCTTGCTCCGGTGCCTTGTCACTTGCCAACCCTTCTTTCTCTGGTTGCTCTTCCTCAACATGTGGTTGTTCCGGGGCCTTGTCTTCCTCTAAACTGGTTGCACTCTTGTTAGATCCCAACACCCTACCACTTCTAGTTGTTATGGCATTGCAATGGTTCTTAGGGTTGTTCTCGGTATCACCTGGGAAAGTGCCTGGGAGACGCTCATTAAGTTGCCTTGCGAGCTGAGCAACCTGCGTCTCTAGATTGTGAATTGCCGACCCTGTATGAGTTGCCAACTTGTCAACTGACGCATTCACTTTCTCTAAAGCCGTGCCTGTATAGGTTGCCAACTTGTCAACTGCAGTGTTTGTGTCGATTGACAATTTCTCCATTGCTGCACTCATCTTCTCAAAAGCCAGCTCCCACGGTTGTCTTCCACCATCTGTTATTTGCAAATCGATTGGGCCCCTAAGAACTCTGGCTGAGTATTCTTGGCCTTGAATTCCAATGTTCGGTCTCGGACCACTGTTGAGGTTGTTGCCAATTCTGTTGAGGATGTTGTTGACCGGCTAGACCACCATTAGCATCACTCCAAGCGAAACCCGGATGGTCTCTCCTCATATAGCCCCTATTCTGATTCTGACTGTTCCTCTGATAGTTGTTCTGGGGCACAGTGTCATAGAAATTGTGGCATGAGTCCACATGTTCCTGAGAGAAATTCAGCGGACAACTCTGAGTGTCATGATCTCCATTACAATTTGCACAACCCGGAGGCATTCCCTCGTGTATCACATTAACCCTCTTGTTCCCAGACAAAACCTCATTCTGCATCTTCAAAAGTCTGTTTTGCTCTAGAATGGCTTCCATTGTCCCAGAACTGATTCCCTTTGAGGTCTCCCTACCACGGTTGTAATCATTATATGACATCTTCTCTAGTAATGTCCATCCATCCTCCGCTGATAAATAAGAGAAAGAGCCGCCAGCTGCGGCATCACAGTTCATCTGATAGCGTCCCCTTAACCCGTTAAAGAAATGCTGAACTTTGGAGACCGGGTCAAAGAACTCCGAAGGACATCTCCTCAAGCGCCCATTGTACCTCTCCCAAGCTTCATTATAGGTTTCATCTTCTGTTTGCCTGAAAGACGTGACGGCTATTCTTGCTTGTGCCGCCTTCTGAGGAGGAAAATATTTGGTTAGGAACTTCTGTGCCATTTGCTCCCAAGTCCTGATACTGTTTCTATCCAAGCTGCCAACCCAATCGCGAGCGACATCCCTAAGAGAGAGAGGGAAAAGCCGCAAGCGAAACTCATCCTGAGAGACTCCTCTTGTCTTCTGTAAGTCACAAGCTTCCAGGAAGCGAGTGATGTGTCTATGAGGGTCCTGTTTGCCACTCCCATCAAACTGATTCTCACGGATCTGGAATGTGACACATGCTTCCACTCTGAAGGAGTCTGTATTCAGGTTGCCCCTCACAATAGAAGAATCACAATCTCCCAAGCTGGGTAGATCGTACTCGAAGAGAGGCTTGTAACGAGGAGGAGGAGGAGGGTTTTCTTCAGCCATGCCCTCTATTTTAATTCCTTCAATTCTTTTCCGTTCCCTGGCTTCTTTCCTTAATTGCCTCTCGGTCCTGGTTATCTCGGAATCAAATAGCAAGTCCTCTTGTAGAAGGGTACCTCGCATACAAAAACAGACAAAGACTAAGTGGAATCAAAGAAGTAGAGAGAAATAATAAAGAAATAACAGAAAAATAAAATTAAAAATAAAAATCTACTTAACCAAATAATCAAATTTCCTAAAAATTAGGAAAATTGGTTGTGCCAATCCCCGGCAACGGCGCCAAAAACTTGTTGATGTCACCGGCAAGTGTACCGGGTCGTCGCAAGTAATAAAATAACACGGTAAGAATTTACCGAGGTCGAACACAAGGATTGGGCTACCAATTCAACTAATTCGTGAGAAATTCGATAAGTTGGTTAAGTAGAGAAAGTGGTTGGAGAGAAACTAGGATCACAATTCAAATTAACAAATCAAATCAAATCAAATAAGATATGGTGATGAAATCTGGAATTAAAAGCATCTAAGGTTTCGAATCCACCTACCCAATCATGCAAAGTACCCAAGTGATAATGATCTCCTCCCTAGGTTCAATTTTAATGTCAACGGGACCCCCAAATTCTCCTATATCCACTGTCGTGCTCAATAGGACATATTCGATGATTTGAGTTAATTACTTACTAGGTCTCTTAACCCTAATCTTGAATTCTATTAATTCTTGTTCCCTAAGAGTTGCATCGATCTCCTATTCACTCTCGTGCAACACTCGATCGATGTTCCCAATTCAAGTTCTAAAACGCGAATCCCCGATCGGCCTCAACACGTTTAACTAGTTGATCACGCAAGCATATAACCAACACAATGAAATCAGAATTGGAAAACAATAATTGAATTAAAAGAGAGAGAGTGTTACATCACATGAATACTATGCCGCCATGGGTGACTTCATCGATCCCTTAGACAAGGGGATTAGTTCCTCATGTCCGTAACAACGCGCGAACAATCGACAAAAATCTCCATAATACAATATGAAAAGAAAAGAAAAAAGAAGAGGGGAGACGCAGCCCCAGAAATAGGATTCTAAAAGATCTAAAATCAGTTCTGATGTCAAAAGTCCTCTAAATCTGTTCTGCACTGCCTTATTTATAGGGAGGCCACGCGTCACGGCCGTGATGGTCATCACGGCCAGGCCGTGACGGCTTCTGTTTCTGGTACTTTCGTGGAATTCAGTCCCTCGCGACGCGAAGGGTGTCTCGCGACGCGAGCCTTCTTTTCACAGCCCGTGATGTGAATCACGGCTACGCCGTGATGGTCTCTGTCTTCCAGGGTCTTCAGACTCTCGCGGGGCGAGCTTCTTCTCGCGTGGCGAAACTTCAAACCTTAAGCTGTCACGGCCTTGACCTTCATCACGGCTAGTCCGTGATGGTCTCTGACTTCCAGGTCTTTATGATTCGCGAGGCGAGCAGCCTGTTCGTGGGGCGAGCCAGGGTGATGACTGTTGCTACTTTATTTGATGTTCAGGCTTGCGAGGCGAGCATCCACTCGCGAGGCGAGACCTCCAAAAGTGCTTTTTCCACTGCTTCTTGACTTTCCTTGACTCTCAGAGCTTCACTTATTGACCTGAAACAACAAAAGCAAACAAAAGCGTAATTCTATTCAAAATAACCTAAAAACTACTAAAAATGCCTAGAACGAGTAAAAGTCTACTTAAGAACAAAACAAGGCCAAATTTGGGCGAAAACGAGATTGAACTCGAATAATCTGCACAAAAACCACAGTCCATCTAGTTATAAAACTAGATAAGCCAGAGGCTTATCAAAACACCCCAAACTTAAACCTTGTTTGTCCCCAAGCAAGCTAAAACTCAAAAACGACTCAAGATTTGGCAAGCTTAAGGGAATCAATCGATTTCGCACAAATTTCATACATTCAAAACCGTTTTTCTCCAATGATTTCCCCCTTTTTACATCAATATAATCCCCACATTCATTTACTTTAAACAATTGAGAACTTATCATTCATGCAATCATTAATCTAAATTGAGGATCAAAGCTACACACACAAAGGAAGATCACCTATTTCAAACAATTGCCTTCCTCACAAGGGCATTTAGTATTTCACTCATTCGCTCAAGTTTGTCTAGGCTATCAACTTTTCCCTCAATTTCACATATCAAGAGCACTTCCCATGAATTTGATTTCCATCTCAAAAATGGTTCCCACGAAAACATGCATGCAACATCAGAAGGTCTTTTAAAGGTTGAAATGGGGCCTGGCTGAGGGTAGGATATTCAAGGATACTCGGCTTAAGTCCCTAGGAACTAAGAGAGCATGAGCATTTGACACATATTCCACTCAGATTCCTTTTTCCATTTTTCTTTTTGCCTCGGGTGACTACAGCCTTTTCCTTGCCATTTTTTCTGTTTTGCCCCTTTTCCTTTTGGCAATTTTTTTTTTAACCTTTATTTTTCTTTTTCTCACCCCCAATATGACACATCACCTTGTAGCCACCCCAAACTTAGTTCCTCACAACCATTCTCTTGCTACGCTTCCATGCTCTCCTAATCCCAAGATTGGGTTAACATGGTTTTTCAGATTTTGGCTTATAATATAGGGTCATCAAGAAACAATAGGTCAATTAGGCTCAATGTGGCTAACTAGGGAACATGAATTAGGGGTGGTTCTTTTTAGGCCAAGTAGTTATTCAAAGAAAATTGCCTAAATCATTTGATGCAACACGTAAACATGCAATCCATAAAGAGATTCAAGCAAATTCGGGAAAGTGCAACTTAACAGTGATTCACACATTCAAAAACAGAGTTGGAGGCTCAAATCCTCACCTGGACATTTTGCAAATTGTTTGACCGAGATACAATTCCTAGTGTGTGCACCCCCTCACCCCAAACTTATCATAAATCAAGTAATCACAACAAAATTCTCAAAGTTCAGTTTTCAATTTTTAAGTGGGGATGAAGTTTTCTAATTTCAGAACCTAGAGGTGGGGGAATCATCAATGGTCAAAATAATTCATGCAATCAATCTATGCTCAATTTAATCAAAATCCAACAAGCTTGCCGACACGACATTCATACAAAAACTCTTGATCTTCTCAAATTATTCAAGAGTGACAAACAAAAACAAAACAAAAATCAAAAACAAAACAAAAGTTAGGAGAAGAGAGGGATACCTAGCTTGGGTTGCCTTCCAAGTAGCGCTTGTTTAACGTCCCGAGCCTGACTCAAGTCACCCCTAAGGGTTAATCCGGAAGAAGATCTTGCTTGCCATGCCATCCGGGGCCTTGTCTTCCTCTAAACTGGTTGCACTCTTGTTAGATCCCAACACCCTACCACTTCTAGTTGTTATGGCATTGCAATGGTTCTTAGGGTTGTTCTCGGTATCACCTGGGAAAGTGCCTGGGAGACGCTCATTAAGTTGCCTTGCGAGCTGAGCAACCTGCGTCTCTAGATTGTGAATTGCCGACCCTGTATGAGTTGCCAACTTGTCAACTGACGCATTCACTTTCTCTAAAGCCGTGCCTGTATAGGTTGCCAACTTGTCAACTGCAGTGTTTGTGTCGATTGACAATTTCTCCATTGCTGCACTCATCTTCTCAAAAGCCAGCTCGCACGGTTGTCTTCCACCATCTGTTATTTGCAACTGATTGGGCCTCGGAAGAACCTGCTGAGTATTGCGCTGCTGAATTCCAATGTTCGGTCTCAGACCCTGTTGAGGTTGTTGCCAATTCTGTTGAGGATGTTGTTGACCGGCTAGACCACCATTAGCATCACTCCAAGCGAAACCCGGATGGTCTCTCCTCATATAGCCCCTATTCTGATTCTGACTGTTCCTCTGATAGTTGTTCTGGGGCACAGTGTCATAGCAATTGTGGCATGAGTCCACATGTTCCTGAGAGAAATTCAGCGGACAACTCTGAGTGTCATGATCTCCATTACAATTTGCACAACCCGGAGGCATTCCCTCGTGTATCACATTAACCCTCTTGTTCCCAGACAAAACCTCATTCTGCATCTTCAAAAGTCTGTTTTGCTCTAGAATGGCTTCCATTGTCCCAGAACTGATTCCCTTTGAGGTCTCCCTACCACGGTTGTAATCATTATATGACATCTTCTCTAGTAATGTCCATCCATCCTCCGCTGATAAATAAGAGAAAGAGCCGCCAGCTGCGGCATCACAGTTCATCTGATAACGTCCCCTTAACCCGTTAAAGAAATGTTGAACTTTGGAGACCGGGTCAAAGAACGCCGAAGGACATCTCCTCAAGAGCCCATTGTACCTTTCCCAAGCTTCATTATAGGTTTCATCTTCTGTTTGCCTGAAAGACGTGACGGCTATTCTTGCTTGTGCCGCCTTCTGAGGAGGAAAATATTTGGTTAGGAACTTCTGTGCCATTTGCTCCCAAGTCCTGATACTGTTTCTATCCAAGCTGTCAACCCAATCGCGAGCGACATCCCTAAGAGAGAGAGGGAAAAGCTGCAAGCGAAACTCATCCTGAGAGACTCCTCTTGTCTTCTGTAAGTCACAAGCTTCCAGGAAGCGAGTGATGTGTCTATGAGGGTCCTGTTTGCCACTCCCATCAAACTGATTCTCACGGATCTGGAATGTGACACATGCTTCCACTCTGAAGGAGTCTGTATTCAGGTTGCCCCTCACAATAGAAGAATCACAATCTCCCAAGCTGGGTAGATCGTACTCGAAGAGAGGCTTGTAACGAGGAGGAGGAGGAGGGTTTTCTTCAGCCATGCCCTCTATTTTAATTCCTTCAATTATTTTCCGTTCCCTGGCTTCTTTCCTTAATTGCCTCTCGGTCCTGGTTATCTCGGAATCAAATAGCAAGTCCTCTTGTAGAAGGGTACCTCGCATACAAAAACAGGCAAAGACCAAGTGGAATCAAAGAAGTAGAGAGAAATAATAAAGAAATAACAGAAAAATAAAAATAAAAATCTACTTAACCAAATAATCAAATCTTCTATTAATTCTTGTTCCCTAAGAGTTGCATCGATCTCCTATTCACTCTAGTGCAACACTCGATCGATGTTCCTAATTCGAGTTCTAAAACGTGAATCGCCGATCGGCCTCAACACGTTTAACTAGTTGATCACGCAAGCATATAACCAACACAATGAAATCAGAATTGGAAAACAATAATTGAATTAAAAGAGAGAGAGTGTTACATCACATGAATACTATGCCGCCATGGGTGGCTTCATCGATCCCTTAGACAAGGGGATTAGTTCCTCATGTCCGTAACAACGCGCGAACAATCGGCAAAAATCTCCATAATACAACATGAAAAGAAAAGAAAAAAGAAGAGGGGAGACGCAACCCCAGAAATAGGATTCTAAAAGATCTAAAATCAGTTCTGATGTCAAAAGTCCTCTAAATCTGTTCTGCACTGCCTTATTTATAGGGAGGCCACGCGTCACGGCCGTGATGGTCATCACGACCAGGCCGTGACGGCTTCTGTTTCTGGTACTTTCGTGGAATTCAGTCCCTCACGACGCGAAGGGTGTCTCGCGACGCGAGCCTTCTTTTCAAAGCCCGTGATGTGAATCACGGCTACACCGTGATGGTCTCTGTCTTCCAGGGTCTTCAGACTCTCGCGGGGCGAGCTTCTTCTCGCGTGGCGAAACTTCAAACCTTAAGCTGTCACGGCCTTGACCTTCATCACGGCTAGGCCGTGATGGTCTCTGACTTCCAGGTCTTTATGATTCGCGAGGCGAGCAGCCTGTTCGCGGGGCGAGCCAGGGTGATGACTGTTGCTGCTTTATCTGATATTTAGGCTTGCGAGGCGAGCATCCACTCGCGAGGCGAGACCTCCAAAGGTGCTTTTTCCACTGCTTCTTGACTTTCCTTGACTCTCAGAGCTTCACTTATTGACCTGAAACAACAAAAGCAAACAAAAGCGTAATTCTATTCAAAATAACCTAAAAACTACTAAAAATGCCTAGAACGAGTAAAAGTCTACTTAAGAACAAAACAAGGCCAAATTTGGGCGAAAACGAGATTGAACTCGAATAATCTGCACAAAAACCACAGTCCATCTAGTTATAAAACTAGATAAGCCAGAGGCTTATCAACGTGCCTACGAGGTTAATCATGATATCTTGAGGATGTTCATGTCTCGACGTATTTGTTAATCATGGTATCTTTATGATATTCATGTAATCGACGTATTCATTGTGCCTTTGGGCAATCGACGTACAATGGAATCATGGTATCTTATGATATTCATGAAATCGACGTGTTCATTGTGCCCTTGGCAATCGACGTACAATGAAAAAAATCCATAAATCGACGTTCTCACTGTTCCGGACAGTGGGCTATGGTAAAATTGACGTGCCTCTGTTGGCAAAAATCGACGTGCCTTTGTTGGCAATCGAGCTTAATCAGCTCATTTTAAATGACGTTGGGGGTCTCCGGAGATTAAGTGTGAATGTGTAGATGATGTATTGAAGTGTTCATGCATAATTTTCCAACGTTGATGTTTGGGGTGTGGAACCCATTGATAAACTGTATGCTATAATATGGATTGCTTAAGATGTTATAAACATGTATATGTGTATGTGTCTTCTTTTGTGTCGCGCATTTAGTTATTTTGTTAAATCCATATATTGGTATCTCACCCTTACAAACATATCAGAGTCGCACAAGGGATAAGATTTCTACAAAAGGAGAAGGCTGTCTAGTTCGAGACATGCTGTGCTACTCTGGTTGACGGTAGTGTCAGTTAGTTACGACCAGCTTAGGTCCTATTGAGTTATGTTATGTTTTGAGAGTCACTAGACTGATAATGATCTAGATGTGAAAACATATGAGGCAGTATAGTTGTATAACTTATATACAGTATGTAATTATGTGTGGTTTGATTTCGTCGTTGTTGTCTTGAGGATTAAAAGAAAAATTTTTATCACCATATTTTGAAAAGATGAACGTTAAGAAAACATTATTTTCCGAAAGCAACCAACAAATTAAGTTTTATTTCCGCAAACGGGTAAATATGTGATGACCCGAGTTTAGGGTGTCACAGTTGATATCAAAAAGGTTAAAGTAATTTTTTGGTCCCTATACGTGACACTGATTTTCAATTTGGTCCATATACGTAAAAAGTTATCAATTTGGTCCTTATACGTGATACTGGTTTTCAATTTGGTCATCACCGCTAATTGATCCCTATATAAGAGGGACCAAATTGCAAATTATTATCAAATATAGGGACCAAATTGAAAATAATTGTCACATGTAGGGATCGATTTCAAATTTTTTTTGTTGAATTAATCCCTACATGTGACAATAATTTACAATTTGGTCATCTTATATAGGGACCAATTTGCGGTGAGGACTAAATTGAAAACTAATGTCACGTATAGGGACCAAATTGATAAATTTTTATGTATAGTGACCAAATTGAAAATCAATATCACATATAGAGACCAAAAGATTACTTTAACCTATAAAAAAAATAAAAATAAAATTAGAACTGGGCAAAGTCTGCAAGAATTTAGGATTCTCTGCGCATCACGTGAGTTGAGGCCTAAGCTGCTCACGACCTTCAACAGAACAGGATTTTGATTTGATACCTACTATTGTCTATTGCTCTATTACTAGGTTTTTTTTTTTTTTTTTCCTTTTTAAAATACTCATTTTTAGAAATTATATACCAAAATAATATGGTTAAAAAAATTAAAATTAATTAATTAGTATACCCTTTTTAATTTTTTTTATTTTAATTTTTTTAAACAGAAAACCTTTTAATTGATATGATTGTATTTTAAAATTAGTATATTATTATTAATTAATATTATTATATAATGATAAAATCCAATTGGTTTCAAATAATTATTATTTATATTATTAGTATTATTAATTAGTATAATTATATATTGATAAAATTTAATAATAGAGTTATATTAATTAGTTAATAATATAATTTTATTTTTTTTATTTTACTTTTTTTAACCAGAAAACCTTTTAATTGGAATAATTGTAATTTAAAATTAGTATATTATTATTAATTAGTATAATTATATAATGATAAAATCTAATTGATATTAGTAAATTATTAATTATAATTTTAGTATAATTATATAGTGATAAAATTTATTAATATTATTATATTAATTAATTAATAATCTAATTTTTCTTTTCTTTATTTTATTTTTTTTAACCAGAAAACCTTTTAATTGGTATAATTGTATTGTAAAATTAGTATATTATTATTAATTAGTATAATTATATAATGATAAAATAATATTTGTATTAATTAATTATTAATTATATTATTAGTATTATTAGTTATTATAATTATAGAATGATAATTATGTATTAATAGAGTTATATTAATTAATTAATAATCTAATTTTCTTTTCTTTATTTTAATTTTTTTAACCAGAAAACCTTTTAATTGGTATAATTTTATTTTAAAATTAGTATATTATTATTAATTGGTATAATTATATAATGACAAAATTTAATTGTTATCAATTAATTATTAATTATATTATTAGTATTATTAATTAGTATAATTATATAATGATAAAATTTATTAATAGTATTATATTAATTAATTAATAATATAATTTTATTTTATTTATTTATTTATTTTAACCCAGAAACCTTTTAATTGATATAATTGTATTTTAAAATTAGTATATTATTAGTGATTAGTATAATTATATAATGATAAAATTTAATTGGTATTAATTAATTATTAATTATATTATTAGTATAATTAAATAATGATATAATTTATTAATAGGATTATATTGATTGATTAATAATCTAATTTTCTTTTTCTTTTTTAATTTTTTTAACCAGAAAAAACTTTTTTTAATTTTTTTTTCAAAAAAAAACTGACAGACCAATCAGGAACTTACACGTGGCAGGTCAATGGCACCCGTTAAACCGGCGCCACTCCACCAGAGTGCGCCACGTGGTGCTAACAAATTTTTTTTCAGCCAATTTTTTTTTTTTACTTTTTCTTTTGCAATTTTTTCTGACCAATCATGACCTGCCACGTGGCAGGTCAACAAGTCAATGGCGTCAGTCAAACTGACACCACTAAAAAAATAACTTTTTATTCAAAAGTAGGTTAGTTTGGTAAATTGTTTTAAAATGAGGTTATTTTGGTATATAGTTTTTAAAAGTGGGTCACTTTGGAAAAAAAAGCTTTATTACTAGGGTTGCTGACTCGTGATGCGCAAATTTCTTTTATAAATAATATTAGGTTTTAATTTTTTTTGTTAGAGATAAATATTAGTTTACTTAACATAAATCACTCAAACCCAATGAATTTCACTAATTTACAATAAGTCACTTAAAATGAGTTAGAGTTTAATTGGTATATACAGTCAGTATAAAGTTTTTTACACTGTCAACCAATCACAGATCATGTTACGAATGACTTTTAAGGTGATTTGGATAAGAATCAAAGATTTTCAATGACGTGGCGATTTCTTATTGATTGACAGTATAAAAAATCTTTGTGCATACCAATTAAACTCAATGAGTTATCACACCTCTTCAATATTCAATACTTCAATAGTATATATGTGTTAATTAGGAAACACCCCAAATTAGAGAAATTTAATTCAGCGAGTAAAATAATACTCAACATAATGAAATGTTTATTTTATTTCATTTTTCCCGTCTTTCTAACTTTAAGTCTCTTTTCCCGTCTTTCTAACTTTAAATCCCTACATAAAGGTAATTGATTATATTTTTTTCATGTTAGTATATCTGTTGTTAGTTCTCTTTCTCTTCTACAAATTTAAAATCTAATCCTTCAAATCCTTGAAAATATTTTTTTTTTCCAATTTATAATACTTCAAAATATTAAACCTATAACTCAAACCAAATGACTATTTCATGGTATTATGTTTACCCGTGCATTCGCATGGGTCAATTGTTTTATTTAAATAAACAATTATAAAATCTAATTAAATGATTAACTATAATTATTACTTATATTTTGGATTATATTTTATTTTATGTATTTAATTTATTTGTACGATCAAATTAAACAATTTATACACCGACATCCAGTATTATTTTGTCAAATTTACATTATAGTTATTTTTTAAAATTACTAAAATAAGCATACACATATCAAAGTATTAATGAATAACCATTTAAAATCTTTTACATTAATATCCTATCACAAATTTCATGTCCTGAACTAAATAAGGGCATGTTTGTTATGAATTAAAGAAAATTAATTTTAATATTCGACAATTTAGAAATTATTTTTAAAAACATAAACTATTCTATTTTTATTTAAAATAATTATTTGGGTCTGTACATGTACAAATTTGGTTTTCATTTTTAACCCAACTTTAAGTGTGCTATACCATATTCTTACTTTTAGTTATAACATATATATAATATAATTTAATATAATAATATTTATTTATTAGTCAATAAAATCTTTGAAATTGAAATGTATCAAAGTTTGCAATGAATATTTCATAAATTTTAGGCTTGAATGTTTAAAAAATTAGACTTGATAATATAGTAGATATCTGTGTGAGAAAAATATTGGAGATTTGATAAGGTTAAATTATAATGTCAATTTAGTGTTTGACAATTCTATAAGTATATAACAACATCGATACCAATATTAGAGTGAATATAGTATCAAATACAAAAATTCAAATAGAGCATATATAATAATCATTATAAATTCTAGAGATTATGTTTAATTCAGAGCAAGAAGGACTTGAAAAAAAAACCCTCCAAGATTAATATGTGAATAAAAAAAATAACACTTGTTTTCCTTTCCACTTTATACGTACGGGTAAATTCTTACAGAATAAATTATTAAAATATTTAATTCAACCTCATTGAAATTGTTGTTTATATTTTGAAATATATTTAAATTATATTTTATTGATTGAAACAAAATACTTAAATTATTCATACTATAATTATATTATGCTATTGAAAATATAAATAGCAAATGGTTTTAAATCTAAACCTAGCATCAAAATCACGATGTACACAAATTTATCAATGAACTCATGAAAAGATGTAACTAATAAGAAGAATATATCCGGATTAATGACGAATAGGATTAATGACAAATTATAAAAATACTAAAAGTAAATGATAGTTTGATTTGACTTTCCTTTCAACTTAATCTTTATTTGTTAAACAAAATATAGTGAAAAATAAATAAAAAGAAAATAATACACTTTCTAACACACTATTAAACACACCCACTTATAGAAGGCCATGTCCCCACATTCTTTTATTTATTTACCTGCTAACTGGTATTCCAAGTTAAGAAAACTTAACCCCTCTTTTTATTTTTTTACTATTTTTTATTACTTTTTGGTTCAAAGTTCAAATAGTCAGCTCTGCATTCCATGGCCCTGACCGTTCTTCTCCAAAGGCAAAGTTTTTGACTTGAGTATTCTTCTGAACCCAGTTGAGTTTAGTGCTTATAGTGCGGCCAGATCTGCGGTGGTAGGAGAGGGAACAGCCGCATCTCGCCGCTGATGACGGCGGAGAGGTCGCGCGGCCGTGCGGTGGAGAAGAAGAAAGGAACCGGGTTTCGCGGCTGGTGGCGGCAGGCAGAAGTCGCGTACGGTGTGGCGGAGTTGCGGCCGTGGCGACATGGCGGTGGAGACGTCGGCGAGACGCACCTTTTTCTCTCCTTTTCTGATACCATTCTCCTCTCCTCATTTCTTTCCTGTTTTTCTTGCTACTGAGTACTGACGGACCTCTTTTTTTTCATGTTTCTCCTTTCTACTTTCTTTTTCCTTATTATGATTATTTCTTTAAAAAAATAGATTGGTTTTTGATTGAATTTTTTTTTTCATATGCATAGCAGCATAGGACGTACAGATTGATAGAGAAGGACCAACTAAGGGATTGAAGAATTTTGCTTCTTTTTTCTTTTTTTGAGCCATGACGGTTTGGATCACAAAAAGTAAAAAAAATTGATTAAGTTTTCTTGACCTGTAATACTGGTTACCAGGTATATAAATAAAAGAATGAGGTGAGGGAGGTGGGTCTAGGGTGTGTCCAATGTAGTGTGTTTGAGAATGTGTGCATAGCATTCCAGCTGACTTTAGTATAATGTTATCACTTGGTCTTTATAAATAAGGCATGGCTTGAACCTAACCACTTTCATCCATATTTTACATTGAAGTTGTTTGTTTATATACATTGATTCAAGAACGTGCTAGTAGCAATATTTTTTTTTTTCTGAATTTTCTAATACCTATATAATTCAGTTGAATTTGAAAGTAATCATATCATATTATTTATGAGAATATAAGACATTTAAAATTTTGGCCATCAAAATGCATATGAATAAAATCAAGAGTGGTAGACATTGCTATCCCTTAATAAAGGGAGGACTTCATTTTTTTTTTTTTTTGACAGTAAAGCAAGTTCATTCAAAGAAAAACCAGAAAACATTACAAATTGATTGAAACAAATGTGTTGGCATTCCCCAACCACATATTAGAGTAAAGTCTATGACTTAAGCCAACAGAGACATTAGTGTCACTACATAAAGGTTGTTGAGGAACCATAGGAGCATGACCAAACCAACATTTAGATCCTAGCTGAAAGTCAAACAACATCTTCTGCACCCAGTCAAAGATGACGGAGAAGTGAGAATCCACAGTCTTTTTTCCTATCCAGTTACGGATCAAATTTTTAGCTTCTACAGGCACATTTCGACTACACGTGATCTCAGGAATGTTCATAATGAACTCTTGCACGGAAGATGAGTGACCAACGGAGAAGATCCAGACATTATTATCAGTCACACATGGTCCTGCACATATAAAGTTCTTCCAAAAAGCCCTTATCTGTTGCGTATTTCCTTCAAATACCAGGATATCAACCTTTTCCCTACTAGGCTGAAGTCTCATCCTGAGCCAAAAAGGAGCCAAAGAGGCACCATTGACAGCCACTCCTCCAAGGGAAGATTTTTTTCCTGCATCTGGCGGCTTTGGTGGTGGGCGTGTGGGACCTCGATCTGATGGCGGAGGAACCAAAGCAGAGTGCTTCAGACATGGCAGCTGCATCCTGTCATAAGGTGGTGGCTCAGGTGTGGGGCGCTCTACAGAGGCAGAAACCATGGCGGTTGTGGGTGAGGGCAGACGCCGGTAGAGCGGTGGTTTGGAGGCTATGAGGGGGAGACGGCAGTGGAGTGGTGGGTCGCTCGGATCTCCGGTTAAGGTGCAGATCCTCTCTGGGTGGCTGAGACAGAGGTGGAAAGAAGGTGGGGGTGGTGTGGGGGTGGACTGTTGGGTGTTTGGCTTGGGGTGAAAATGGTGGAACCTTGGTGGGATATCTGTACTCCGGTGGTGATGGGGTTGGAGGAGGACACCGGAGGCTGGTGGCAGAGGGGCTGGCATAGGAGGTGGTGACAGGGTGGGAGATGAGAATGGATGGGCGGTGGCGGTCTTTCCGAGGTGGAGGCGAGGGAGGAAGGAAGAACAGCTATGGATGAACCCCAATCTATGGGGAGAAGAAACCTGCATGTAGGAGGGAAAGTGACTCCAACCAAGTGGAGGAAAAAACCCTAATAGGCTCTGGCCCATAGGGGAAAAGGAAGAGAGAAAGGGAGGACTTCATTGCTACAACTCAAGTAGCATCATTATGGGAAAGTCACTTTCTGTACTTGCCCTATACTTCAATAAATATAAAATATAAAAAACATTTAACACTACTCTCACATCAACTAATAAGAATCACTAATTAGTGCACAATCTTACCAATATTTTCCTACAACTATGACAAATCTAATTAATACCGCATAGTGGAATTGCTGACATCCTGCACCATTTTTAAGCTTGCACCTTCTTTTTTTTCTTTTTAAGGCTTAAGCTTGCACTTGTATATATCGAAATATGAAATAAAATATTAACAAACTCTTGCATCGATTAATTGAAACAATTTATGCAAATGAAAAGCGTTAATCAAATCAACATAAACCTTGGAACAAAATCACCCCGTTCAAAAAGCAAAAGTCAAAACAATGAAATCTATATCAAAGATTAACAACCATGTGGCACTTGCATGAGGTCAAGCAATGAATTGATAGTGTTTAACACTTTGCACAATGAATACATCAACCTTCAAATATGTCAAGCAACAATATGCTAATGTTGTCATATTCTAAAACCACTTATTCTAGTCATGTCTTATTTCTAAACATCCCGTGACAACATGTTGTTGCACACGTCACATTCCTCTTTACCCATATTCTAAAACCATTTATGCAAATAATTAGTATAATAGGCTTCACAAAGAAATAATTTTGTTGAGCAAAGCAACTCATCACAGTTTTACTCTTATATAATAGGCTTTTGACAATTAAGTCTCATACCATATGTTACGTAAGGAGTAATACCAAGAAAATAACTCCTGGTTTCATGCTTTGTCTTTGGTTTCAAAGGACAACTACATTAGAGATGTTGAGATGAATCGATCTTTCAAAACACATAAGAATCCCAAATTCTGTCATATAGGTCATCTAGATAAATGATATATATTTGTTAAATAAATAAATGAAGTAAATGGCACCAAATATATGGATATTTTTTCCCAGTTAAGCTAGGCATGTTTAAAAAATAATAATTTAGCTTATATTTTTTTGGTTCTCTTAAGTAAAAATTTGGCAAGTCTCCATTTTTGTGCCAAAAAAGATAGGAAATTTAGAAAAGAAAGTAATAGAGGGAGTTTCCAAACCTGACAACATTGTAACACCCCCCTGGGCATTACATGACTAACTTAATTTCGTAATAACCTATTAAAATAAAATAATAATTGCCGGTTTGCTTTCGAAAAATAATTTATATAAGTACTTAAATACCAATCGATACTTTTTTTTATAAAAATTTAGACAAAGTCTCCTCTATAATTCCAACATCCAAAAATAAAAACACTTGCTAAAATATTTATATTTTCATCCCAAAATAAAGGCTCTCCGAGCCATAAACATCCTATCCACAATAGAAGCTCTCCGAGCCGTAAACATACATATGCATAACAGTAATCCAATAAAAGACTCTCGGAGTCATAATACCTATAACTATGACTTTCTCCAAATAAAATTTACTCGATAAACTAAGCTGGTTGCACTAAAAGATGTTCTTGGGGAAGACCCCATGGTTCTCACCATTATAACTAACATCAGACATGTTCAAGGATTGGGACTAATATCCCCGAGTTAAGCTGAGAACTTCTCTGCAACATCTGTACACTCAAACCCAAAATACCACAAAAGAAACAAAATAGAAATAATGCAAAGGTGAGATACCAACATATGAGTTTTATCATAGCAGTCACACACACGACTCTCACACAATGACATACAATATATCATAACCATAAACACAGGGATCCATTTCCGACAATCAAATGCATTTTGTAAAACATTTCATGTCACTTCAATATTCACTATCTAGTTCACTATCTCCGGAGATCCTAACTTCCCTTCATCGAGCATGATAGGATCGCGATAATGCCCATAACACAATTGTCTCGCGCGTTTGGGCCGGCCTCTCAATTCAGGTCCGATCCCGAATTGTTCTGGGGTATCGCATATCACCTAAATAATACAGAATAGTTCCTGATTGAGTACATTTCGAGCAGGGTAGCCGATTTCCACGACAAGAGGTTGCAAAACCCCAAACATTTTGTGGAGTTCGAACCCGAATGTCTCTGAAGACCCAAAAACTAAAGGAGCCATCTTTGACCCGTAACTATTCAGTTTGTCAGTCCACCTTTTGTGAAACCGTAGCTCGAATACACAATGGCACGTCTTCCACAACGGCATAAAAGCCTGATTACGCATGTAAAACAAGGTGTTCTCATTTTCATTTTTCTTTTTCGCATCGTTCTTTCCTCGCCAAGGCTTACGCTCTCAACTACTTTTAAATCAAGTATTAAATTAAACTTTAATACTCACATAGGATTTTATCAATAAAATCCATGATTCACAATCTCCTTTACAATCGAACACTAGTCCGACGTCTCAGAATTATAGGTTCTGTCTTTCCTCGAAACTAGAATAGGAACTCAAGCCCGTCAATCCGGAGCACTAGGTCCTTTCTTTTTCCTCAAAACTCAAAACAAGAACTCTAGCCCGTCAATCCGGAGCACCAGGTCCTTTCTTTTTCACTCTCTTTCCAGAGGTTTTCATTCAGTGAAAACTAAATCGAAAAACAAAAGTTCAAGAGTTTCTAAATTTTTGTGTCATAAATACTTTTCGTTCTTAGAAATACTATTTCACTAAAACTATTTTCTTTTAGAAATCCTTTTTCTGAAAACTTAGGAAACCACTAAAATCTCTTTCTCAACTTAGAACCAAATACAAAACTCTTGTAAATAGATTTATCAAAGAGAGCATTTTCTCTAAATGTTTCCATTTTTGAACAACTTTTGGTAAAACCTAAAAGAAAATCCTTATTTCTAAAAGATTTTTCTTTTCAAAAATTCTTTTAAACATTTCCATATGTTTTGATGTTTTTCTATTTTCATTTCTTTTCCTAAACTTTGTTTCATCTTCACACTTCCATTATTTATAGTTTTCTTCTCACTTTCCCAGAGAATCACAACACCGCTTTTTCAATCTTTCTGAGTTAAGGTATTTTAATGTCTTAATCTTTATTTACAAGCAATGACCAATGTCATGCCATTCAGGGAAAGGAAGGGAGTTTAGGTTTTCTTGTATTTATTTTCCAAATACTTAGTGATTAGGTACCAAATAAGTGGTTGAGATTGAATCTAGAAAAAGAAATAGTATTACTCATTAGATCAAAAAAATAATGAGTGATAAATATATACTTTAAAAATTCAAATTAGAGTAAAGATTGATAGTTGAATTGATCAACTAAAAATCCACAGTCCAACATTTAATCTCCGATTAATGTCAAACCAATATATTTTCATATCTAAAATTAAATAGAGTAAAATATATGATAAGTTTCTTTCAATATTATCATTTGAAATATTTTTCTAAACAAACACTAATAGTGACAATAACATTATTGTCTAGCAAGCGTGCTTACACTGCAATAAGGCAATGCTACCGCACCCAATCAAATAAATTTAAAAGAGTAAATAAAATTACTCAAGATTAAGCATCATAAAATAAACAAAAATAAATGTTCGAATAATTATTATTCCAATAAAAATAATAAAACAGATATATATTTATTGTTATTGAAGAACAGTAAAAACTGAGGTGTTACAAACGTCCTCACTTGGAGCACCAAAGTTAATTTTTGCAGCTACTTTCAAGAAGAAATTGTGTCCTCAAGATCTGTGGCATACATAGAAAGATTCAAGGGCCTTAGCTCAATGCTGATAAATTCTGCATTCCAATCTCAGATTTAGATTCCTCCCATCATGGTTCTTTTTTCTGCTTTCTATCAGAAAATGACATGTTTTTTTCACAGAACAAACAACTTCTACTTTGGATTTCATAGTTGATAAGAATAAATTGAAGTTCTAGCATGAATGATTGCTTGAACTGAAATTGAATTGAAAACTAATTTCCAAAGTTTTTTACTACTAAAGGAAACATAGAACATATCTTCAACCTAGCAAACTGCAATTGATGTTAATAAAGAAAGAAAAACCAAAAGGAGAGAAAATAAATCCATCGAAGTTAGGAAGACAAAGTAATAATTTGCATCAAGAATTTTGGGTGATTGATAAATGAACTGCTTGTTTAAGTTCAGTAACCCAACTCTGTTTTCTCCCATGTTCAACTTTCCCGCACCCAAACTGTCTATTAGAACTACACATATATATATAAGTTTCGTTTTCTCTATAATATACTAAAGTTTCCATCAGCTTCCTTTTCTTAACTTACAATAGTCTCCTTGCCAACAAAATTAAAGATTATAATTTTCAGAAAATAAGAAAAAAGAAAATGGGATGAAAGAAACCATATATGTAGCTGTCATAGATTTGTATCCTGTGGGATCAAAGATTCGCAGGTGATTAGCGATGAATATCCTCTGCTCAACAGCAATACCTTCACCTATTCAAAAGTTGAAACGTTGTTATATTCCATATTCATGCCACTATTGTGACACATGGTATTGTATTTTAAATCAGTGGGAAAATCAATGAAAATTAGTAAACTTGTTAGGTAAGAATCCAAAATAAAGATCATAGTTCATAGTGAAAATCGAATTTAGTACTGCCAATGTGATGAAGATTGTCCACTGGCATTGGGATCAAATCCACCAACTGAGAAGAAACTTCATTTGTTGACCTTTCATCCATTATTCATGTCACAAAAAACACACGTTTGCAAGTGACTCAAAAGGAAATAGCCTTGTCCTATAATCTATATAGTTCATTGCTTGAACTTTATGCACTCTATTTTCCTCATTCCGCTCTAGTTTGCTATCTTCGTTTATCTTGCATTAAATCCTATACCATAATATCTCATCCTTAATTTTCATCTATTCTCTGTAGTTTTCCACTCATGGTAGCTATTACTCTTTCTGTTTATTATGTCCTTGCCATTTTGATTGCGCAGTACTAAAGCAAAAATAATAATAATTGGAATAAGGCAATAAAAAGTTAAGATTCATCTTGATTCTTCACAACTTTGTTCAACAAAATCATTGATGCAAGGAAGGGGAGTTAAATGCAACCCTTTGAGGAGACACCACCTAGAGTGTATATATCAAACATTTACATCACACTAAGTCAAGTTGCACACCAGGGTCAAAACCCAGTAAACAATGCAAGTAAAGCATAGCATTATAACTTACCCCCAAAGCATGACGTATTCATCTTCATCTACCCCCAAATCCTACTCTAATCAACATCATCTATCTCCCAAAACCTACCGTATTCTTCAACAAAGATAAAAAAGAATACAAAAGTGATTTCTCATCTGAAATGCAGCATAAATTACCCAGGGATAAGACAGGTAGCGTGATGTCATTGCTGGTCAAAGCATAAATCTATCCCATAGCAGTTAAGTTAACACGAATGAAAATCATAGCAAAAAAGTGTAGACCCTCAAGCACACAATTTGAAGTTAAAATTTATTGAGAAAATAGCATAGTCCCTTTTTTTTTTATTAAAGGCTATGGCATGCTAAGGCATCACTATAGAAGAAGGCATCCCAACTAGGTTGGCACCCCAACTACTAACAATCATCTGTCGCAAGCCAACATAAAATTGAAGATAAAAAGAGTACAAAGAATAGCATGGGCGGACAATAAACCAAAACCCATGAAGAAAAATCAATCAACTAAACCTATATTTAGGCAAGCCTATCCTATTACGAAAAAACTCGTCCCTAATAAAGTCAGGGACATTGTCCCACCAGTTAAAACAACAGCTAGCCACACCATAATTAGCTAAACCGTCTGCACAACCATTTCCTTCCCTATAAATGTGAGTCACCCGGAAGTTCATGCTTCTACAAAGGAATTTGCAATTTTCCCATCTATTATGAAGCTGCCAAGGGACTTTCCTGTTAAAAATGAAAGCATCAACCACCACCTTTGAATCGCATTCAAGCCACAGCGAGGACCAACCCTTTTGCTGGGCAATTTCAATTCCCATCATTGCTGCTACAAATTCTGCATGAAGAGCTGAAACTATACCAAGGAAAGCCGAAAAACAGCCCAAGACTCTCCCATTTGAATCCCTGAATAAGCCTCCAACAACAGTATACCCTGGACAACCCTTAGCTGATCCATCAGAGTTGCACTTTATCCAACCAATCGTAGGAGGCAGCCAATCCACTTGTTTAATGCCATCGGCTTTAGGAGCATGATAGTCCATAGAAAAGAACTTGATCATCTTAAAATCATCCATTGAATTGTTTGCAGTCCCTTTAGACAATGAGCCAGCTAGGTGAGTATTTGCCATGATGAGATTGATGGCATGCCTGGAAGATAAAACCTTGCTCCTGAATTTTACACTATTTCTGCAAAGCCATATGACCGAAATTGTATTGATGATAGCAGCCAAGACTATGTCCCTGCCTTGACTACTGCTGAATCTACTACAGCAGTCAAACAGGCAGGCAATAGAGGATGTGTTTAGATCGCAGTTCAAAGCACTGCCAAGCCAAGTCCATAGAACATATGAGAAACTGCAGCTAAGGAAAACATGATCCGCCGTCTCCTCAATTGCATAACACAGTGGACAAATAGAGACAATGACACAACCCCTAGCTCTGAGGTTATCATCAGTTGGCATTTTTGAATGCATCAATCTCCAAACTAGGAAGGATTTTGAAGGTGGAATGAAATTCTTCCAAATGAGTTTGCACCAATTTAGAGTATTAGAAGGAGGGTTCGGGAACCTAATGGCCTCCTTGAGAGACAAGCTACATGTATCTGAAGAATACCAAACTCTCTGATCTAGGCCAACTTCAATAGGGATGGTTACTTTCTTCATCTCATCCAGAAGAGCATGGAATCTAGATTGAAGTTCAAGAGGAAGGAACCAATTGCCATCGATAATGAAGTCCTGAACTCTAGCAGACAATAACTTCTGCATGGGGGGAGGAATGCTGAGGAGATCGACCACAGACGTTGCATTATTTAACCATCTATCCCTCCAAAAACTGATCTCATCACCCTCTCCAAGGATCCATGAGGAGTTTTGCTCAATTAATTCAAAATAGCTCCTGATACCAGGCCAAATAGAAGACTTGACACAGGAAACTGAAGGCACACCCTTTCTGAAGAACCTAGCTCTACAAAGAACAACCCAATCTTCATTAGAAGTGGAAACATTCCAACTCAACTTTAACATTGCAGCTTCATTGACAGAATTGGCCTGAGGCCCAAGCCACCTTCCTCTACGGGTCTGCACAGCCTCTTCCAGGCAACAGTAACAATTTTTCGAGAGTGGATGCAACCTGACCATATGAAGTTCCTCAACCATTTGTCAATAGTCTTTAACAGAGCTATAGGCCAGCTATAAATTTGGAAACTGTACAATAGCATTCCTTCAATTACTAATTTTACCAGCTCTAATATGCCCATAATTGATGGCAAAGAACCCCTCCAAGCTGCAAGTTTGGCTTTAATCTTATCAGCGATTGGCTGCAAGTGAACCACTTTGGGTTTCCCTTTGAAGAATGGAACACCTAAATAGTAAAAAGGAAGCTTCCCTTGTTTGAAACCGAGAATTTCTTTGATTTCCACTAACCTTCTAGCAGAAATAGCACCAGCATAAAATTTGCACTTGTCAAGACTTAACCTTTGGCCAGATGTTTCAGCATATTTAGCAAACAAGTTCATTAGATTCCCCAAACCTCTTTTGGACCCCTTGCAAAATATCATTATATCATCAGCTTAGAAAACGTGAGAAGGAGTCTTGCAGTTTTTTAGACCAGCCATATGATGCACTTTACCAACTTCCATTAAAGAGGAGATACTTCTACTAAGGACCTCTTCAGCCAAGCAAAATAGGAGAGGGGATAAAGGATCACCCTGTCGCACCCCTTTCTTACAAGCCATATAGCCCACTGAGTGCCCATTAACAATGAAGGAGAGCTTTGCAGATTTTAAAATAGAATGCACCCAGTTACAAAAGGTTTCATGGAAACCAAAAGATTTCAGAACTCTCAATAGGAAGCCCCAGTCCAGTGTGTTAAAGGCTTTTTTTTATATCAAACTTGAGAGCCAGGTTGCCCCCAAAAGATCTATTTTCTAGCATATTGATCGCCTCAGAAGCTATGCAAACACATTCAGAAATTTGCCTATCCTTTACAAAGCCCCTTTGCTGAGGTGAAATCACCTTTGGAGCAATGGTAGATAGTCTATCTGCCAACACTTTAGTGATGACCCTAAACTGGAAATTTGCTAAGGCTATTAGCCTGTAATCTCCTATTGAATCAGCCTCAGGAAACTTTGGGATAAGAGCCACCATGTTGGAGTTAAGACCCGGTAAAACCCAATTCTGCTCAAAAAATTGAATCACTGATTTATACACATCCGAGCCTACTATGTTCCAGAATGTTTGGTAGAATGATCCCCCAAAACCATCAGGGCCAGGGGTCCCTGCCCCATTCATAGAGAAGACAACCTTTTTAACTTCTTCTAATGAAGGGATGCTAATAAGCATAGCATTGTCTTCTCATTGAGACAAGATTTTGAATTATCTTTTCCAATAAGCCATTATCAATGCATTGATTCTCAGTTGCATAAAGGTCAGAGTAGAACTGAAGTACATGTTGCTCAATATCAGTGGGTAGCTCCAGAACCTCATCTCCATGTCTTAAGATTGACATTTGCTTAGTTGAATTCCTAATTTCAACAGTTCTGTGAAAGTAGGAAGTATTTCTGTCTCCATAAGTAAACCACTTCAGATTGGCTTTTTGCTTCCAGAAGGACTCCTCATAATCCAAGGCCTGATCCAACTCCATTTGAGCCTTAATTTCTTGCTGGCGAAGCAAGTCAGAATAGCCATTATCTGCTATCTGCTTCTGAATTTGATCCACCAATTTCAAGGCTGCATCAACCTTTAAATTGACATCACCAAACACCATTTTATTCCATGATTTGAACCTAGCTTTTAAGTGTTTCAACTTCTGCATTAGCACATACATTGGACAGTCACTCACTGACAAGGACCAAGCTTCCTTGACAAGATTTGCACAATCCGGGTGATCTGACCACATATCAAAATTATCTGAAGCTAGATGGACTTGACTTGGCACCTTTATGTTGAGTAAGCATAATGGGGTAATGATCTGAGTGGCTTTTAGTTAAAGTATAACACGCCATGCTGGTCCAATAGAGCAGCCAGGAATTATTCACTATTGCTCCATCAAGCCGTTTGTGTGTGAGCGTTGCCAGCCCTTCCATTCGACCAAGTAAAAGGCACTCCTCTGGTTACAACAACAACAACAACAACCAAGCCTTATCCCACTAGGTGGGGTCGGCTACATGGATCATATGGCGCCATAATGTTCTATCATGAATCATGTTAACAGTTAAATCATTGGCCTCCAAATCTTTCTTAATAGTTTCTCCTATAGTTTTTCTTGGCCTACCTCTACCTCTAGCTATTGGATTGCCCTCCACTTGATCCACTCTCCTTACTACAGAATCTAAAGGTCTCCTCCATACATGCCCAAACCACCTAAGTCGAGATTCAACCATCTTTTCTACAATAAAGCTACCCCAACTCTCTCTAATGCTATCATTCCTAATCCTATCACGTCTAGTTTTTCCGCTCATCCAAATAAAACATTCTCATCTCTGCTACATTGATTTTACTCTCGTGTTGATTTTTTACCGCCCAACACTCCGTCCCATACAACATCGCCGGTCTAATAGCTGTACGGTAAAATTTTCCCTTTAGCTTAAGAGGTACCTTTTTATCACACAAAAAAACCCGAAGCCTTCCTCCATTTTGACCACCCTGATTGAATCCGATGGTTTACATCTCCCTCAATTTCTCCGTCATTTTGTATAATAGACCCAAGATATTTAAACCGAGTGACTTGTGGTATGTTGTGGTCTCCAACTTTCACCTCTAAGCTAGAGGTGTTTCGCCTTTTGCTAAACTTACATTCCATATACTCCGTCTTGCTTCTACTCAAGCGGAAGCCATGTGAGAAAAATTACCTGCATTTGTCCAGTTCATAAAATCATCACAGGATGTTTTAAGAGGCAAACACCCTCCCAATTTCTCATGAGCCTCAAGAACAGCATTGAAGTCACCCACGAATAACCAAGGACCAGGGTGATCATGCTCCAATTTGGCTAAATCTCTCCAAAGCTCCTTTCTCGTTTGATAAAGGGTAGAAGCATAGACAGCAGCCACAAAAAACCTTTGATTATCCCAAGTAACATAAAAAGCACAGCACTGGGAAGAGACAAAAATAACCACAGGATCCATTGTGTGCATACAAAAACACCACAAATTTGGAATTCTATTAACTCTATTATTAGAAGAGAAATGCTTTAAACCAAGACTCCTCCAAAAGGACTGGTGAATCTGATCCACTTCAATCCAAGGCTCAGCCAATAGCACCAAATCTGGTTTATTCTTTTTACACAGCTTTTTAAGCATTTGCCTAGTTTCAGTGTTACCTAGGCCTCTAGCATTCCAAAAAAAGGCTCTTATTAAGCAAGATTACGTGGACCACCCCTTCGGGAGTTAGGAACAACAACCTTAGCTTTGTCACCGTTTTGTTTTTGTCTGAGCAACTTTTTCTGAGACTTAGTTAAAGCAACAATGAAAGAAGAGTTGCCTGCTGCATCCTGAGCCCTGATTGCTGTGGGGGAAGGGTCAGGCTCAAAATCCTCTTCTTCATCTCCCCATAACCTAGAAACAATTTACAAGTCCTTTATGACATTTGGAGGAACAGGGTCGAAAAGAAACTCTGGTGACTTTGAAGAGGTTGAAGCTGCATTCCCCTCCAAAGAATCAGGAACCACCAGACTTTGTGAATTATGGTTTTCCTCTTCCAAAGCAGAATCTAAGTTATCATCCAGGTGAGGTTGGGATTCATCATAAATAGTCTCAACTGAGTCACTGTCCTCATCAATCACTGGTTGCCTAGACTTCACAGCATCATCTAATCTTTGAAACACAGTGGCCATAGGCACTGTCTCATTAATCCTTATTGCTATCTCTGATTCCCTTGGAATTGTGAACACTTTATCCCCCCTATCGGGAATTATGTCTGCGTGTGGGCTACCAATGACCTGGTTCACAATATTCTGATCAGCCAAGCCAATAGCCACTTCACCAACCACCTGAGGCATTTGATCAGCATGATCCTTCTTCAAACCGCTACCACCAGGACTAACCAGATCAACAACTGGTTTTTCTTGGTTCTCAACAACCTTATCTCCTTGAATAGCATCAACAGCCTGTTTTTGCTTTGGGACATATATTTTAGTACCCTTAGCGATCCCTCGATCCTGATTCCTTGCCAGAGATTCTATACCATGGTTGAGACTCTCGCCCTTCTTTTTCTTGCAACTAGCCTCCTCATGGCCAATGATACCACAAAAGTTACAGTAAGCTGGAAGGTTTTCATAGTCAATTTCCACGTAGAAAGCAAAGTCATCCCTCTCTACCATTATCTTGTTAGGAATTCTGCCTTTTAGATCAATCTCAACCAGGACCCTTGCAAAGTGACCCAAAGTTCTCGACCTAGTTGCTTCATCCAGAGTAATTGGAGTACCAATACCATTGGCTATTTCAAATAGAATTTTCGGACGCCAATATTCTTGGGGGAGATCATAAATTCTCACCCAGCACTGCATCTGTGTTTGTCTTTGTTGATTCGGGTTAAAATATGCACTTGTCAATCTCAAGATCCCTGGATTTAAGCTCCAAGAACCCGAGGACCATATACGAGTAAAGTCTTCCTGGGATTGAAAACCAAACTCAAAGTAACCTTTTCCCATCGGGGTCATTCTCCATTGTGATATTGGCTTCCACAATGCAGATAGCTTGGAGCACAAGTCAGTGATCTTAAGAGGCTGATTTCCTTTTGCCATCAATAAACGGTCATGAAGGCAATTCTTGGCGTTGTGAAGGCCAATCTTGTACTCCTCCTCAGAAATCTTGATGGAGACAGCACCACTTATGATTCGAGAACGAGGCAATTGAGACAATGAGACAACAATATGTAAAACCTTTTGTTCCCCCTAGGTGTCTATAGAAAAATTATCTTTCTCCCTATTAGCCCATACTTTGATCCTTATTACAATGTTTGATTTTTATCATCTATCAGTCATTATTTTAAGGTTAGCTAACACCAACAGGTAGATGTCCTTCACCAGATCCAGGGGAACAAAAAGTGTGAAAAAATAAGTCATTGCTCACTCAAATGAAGACAATATAATCCACACAATCACATTAATGCAAAATTAACAAAGAAATCACCCAATTTTTACTTTACTTAACAAAGGTAAGTGTTAAAATACCAAGTAATTGATTGTATCAAGTCATAGTGTTGCATAACCATGAGAACAGACCTATAATGATGGAAGTCATACATGAATCCCCAAATTTCTGATAGAAACTCTTGAAAAATAAAAACTGGCAGCATTTGCCAACATCTCAACACAAGTTTTTCCGATGATTTGGCTTTTTATGATAAATCATTAAACCAAATTGAAAACAGGAATCCAAATTCAAATCCCAAATGGATATCTAAGTTTGATAGTCCTAATCAACATCAAAACTTGGCAATGAAAGGTACTGATGAGAAACTATTAAAGCACACGGTGCTATGTAAAGACAGTACTCTAGTTCCTTCAGCATTTTTCTAGTTTTTTAGGGGACAAAAAGGGAGATATAGAGTTTTATTAATCATTCCAACTTATACAACTTTTGTTTGCAAAAATTAAAAGGCTGATGAAGAACACTTCAACCATATAAACTACTAAGTTTTGAGCCAAGTTGAAGAGAAGAATAAACATAAAAGCTATAACAAATAAATCTTACTTTGCATTTATAGGAATGCTCCATAAGAAAACCTTAAGAAAGGAAGAATAGTATGCCAGTTAAACAGATTCATGAGAAAGCAATACCCCAATCTCCATATACATTTATTTCTACTATTTACATAGAGTCTACTTACCTCAATCCCACAACTTAATACCCCTTTTAAGTCAGCATAAGCTACATGAAAAGGGAGGGGGAATGAAACAACTTTTATGAAAGAAGGAAATATGATTATTATATCTGTAAACTCATAAGCATGTTAGTGGTGTTTGATTACCAAGCAATTGTGAATAGGAGCTACATTAGTAACTAAATCCCACATCAGACCATTATGAAGAAGGTAGACAGAACTTAAAAACTAATACTGTCAACTTGGCAGCCAATGTTTTTGAAGATAACATGGGATGGAAAGATAACAACATATTCTGCAAAACATGAACTTCTATTAAATGTAGAGAATATTTTATTTGGAATGGAAAGTTAAGTACATATGTTGTAATTTGGTTTCAAGATACAAAGCTTATCTATGCGGATTTGAAAGAAAAAATATATTATCTTCACCTCTTTTAAATCTAGACTTGCAGACAGATAACATGGCAATTATATAAAGATCTAGAAATAGAAAATGACAATTGCACTAAAACTTTCAAAGAAAATTTAAAGCAGCGAGGCTTGGATGAGATTAAAGTGATTTGAATTAGTATATAAACTCAGTAACCACTTCAGAGTTATCTGAATTAATACCTGGATGAGATAGAACCACCATGTTGTAAGAACTATCATCATAATGTACTGTTCTATCCATAGAGAAACCTAGTAGAGAAAAAATACACTTATTAAAATAACAGATACCTATAGCTATGCAACAATGAATTGGTTGGTTAGTATGCAACAATGAAGCTAATATTACAAAAATGACAACGATAAAGATGAGAATACCCAACTGTACTAACTGAAGAAGACACACACACCTCTCTCAAGCAAAGCAAGCCTCAAGGAGTAAAACAACAAAAAAAAGGCTGTCCCAATAACCTTACACTTTACACAGGAGAACATGCAAAAGATTCACATCAAAAGAAAAGTTTTATTTTTCCATGGGAAGCAACAACAACCCAGCACTTCTTAAGAACCAGCCTTGGATTCTACCATTCAAGAAACCATCATAACAATGTTTATGGTAAAGAAAGGGGAAAAGGACAAAAAAAAAAAAAGAGTAGCAGTTCCTATATGATCTGTAATAAACCTCCAAAATATTTCTCCATAAACATAATCACAGCTTACCCCACATGGAAAACAGCCTGACCAGGATCTTGAAAACCCTTGCTACCTCCACTCTCGTAGAAAATCAACAGCCAAGTTCACCATTTTGAAACAAAATCAGCTAACATAAAAGAATAACTTGTCTCACGAAGCTGGTGTGCACACCGAAAATGCGATGAACAGTAGAGCAATGGATGCATAAAAGAATCCCATATGTGATGGACGCCCAGATTGGGTTCTTAGCATTGCAATTGAAACAAAATCCAAAACAAAAAACAACACCCAACTAATTAAAAAATCAAACGAACACGTGCAGAATCGCAAATCTGAAAATTGATCTGTAAATCAGAGAACACAGTGAAGGATTGGTATCATTTGATGGAATGAAGGATTAGTTACCATGGCATTTCAAACATGCTATGACTTAAGTATTAGTATCCAGTCACTATCTTGAAACTAATTATAACTATAACAAACACGTCAAGGTCTTTAAGGTGGGTATGATGTGGAAAGCAGTCAGGCACCCTCCTCCTCATACAAATCTATGCAACCCCCCACCCCCACCCCAAAAAAATGAAGGGGGATTTGGAGGGCTTAGTAGTATATAACTATCAATGTGTTTGGAAATATAATTCCACATTCACTTCACATTTCAAACTTTCACTGTCAACATCACTGGACACATTTGAAATAAATTAACAAAAGCTTCTAAGGTGAAAATTACTCATTTAAAAATGCTTGAAAACATTAAAAAAAATGTAGTTTACCAAATATTATGCAGAAAGACATCATCTCAGTGAAGAAAAAACGGATCAAAAAGTAAAAAATACAAATCTTTTATTGACTTGTGGATATAGAACAGATGAAACCATAAAATACAACATTGATATTCTCTATGTATTAAGTAGCCACAACTTTGCACCAACCTTTTCAAAAACAATACCTTAATTAAGACATTAGTTTATGTTTATTACATCAAAAAATTTAAAATGTTGTGTTCTCCTTTATTTTTGCCCTTCTAAAAGTTGTTCGAATTAGTTACCTCCACCCCCAAATTTTCATATTTAACTCAATAAGATTAAAGTTATTTGCCAATAGGAAAAGGTTTTATTTGATGGAGAACTTTGGTTTATATCACGAATCTTCTCACTTCGATTACATTTATTTCTGTCCCTCCAATTTGTCTCATTTCCCACTCATCTGTCCCACCACTCTAAGCCTAACACATTTGAGGTTCGACATCTTCTTATGTGCCTTTCTTAAGCCAAATAAACAACAATAACCCTTGGCCTTAACCTAAAGAAGGAATTATAAAAATGAAGAGAAAGAAAACTACTCCTAAATATGCCATAAAAATAAACTAATCAGAACATACTGCTGGATTTTAAATGGAAGTCACTAAAGAATTACTTTCTACCAAGATGCAACACAAATTATCCTTATGAAATAACATAATAGTTGTCTGCACTCACCCCTTAAAAATAACCGTTCGTTTCGAAGATCGTAGGAACTTTTTCAGTGTTATTCCTTTTGTTTAAAATATAAAGGTGTTGGTGCCAAGGCTGAAAGACGACAATATCTGTTCAAACCTATATGAAAGATAGTAACCATTAAACATGCTGTTATAACCCTAGGACACTGAACAGAGAATGAAATTATGAAATTCTCCTCAGCGTCCATATAATATGCATACTACTATGCATTGTGCTTGAGAGAAAAAAAATAAACATAAATGCATTGTGCTTGCTTGTAAGAGAAGCCAATTTCTGTGAATCATAGTAACCACAGCCCACAAGATTCCCACGAATCCCTCTATTTTGGGGCAATTTCAATGTAGCACCAGAGGTACCTTGTTCAGATGTTGAAGCATCATATATAATGTCTAACTTTTGAAACATTGCTCGATCTCCCTTGCTTTTCATTCATTTCATGAAAATACAATGTATGGTGTTGCCGAGTAAATCCAATATCTGTGACAATGCAAGCAACCTCATATTTTCATCAAGTAAATAAGTATTATTGCATTGTTGCTTCAGAAAAGTAAGAGCCATATTTGACGTAGAGCTTGAAAAAGAGAATCGGGGGAAAGGTGAGAACATGATTTCTACATTTGAAAAAGTGATTTTACCTAGATAGGCTACTAAAATCAAATAGGACATGGTCATAACATCTCAATAATAGAAGTCTTCAATTAACAAAGAGCAGATGCAAGTTACCAACCAAATTCATATGTGCTAATTTAGTCCAAAGTTTGTGTATTGTGTGTGATTGTCCTTTTTCTACTGTGCTAAAGATTATATTATAGAAATCAACTTTCTTTTTTTCTTTTTCTAAATCTCTATATATTCATTAGAAAAAGTGAAGAAAGCTTGTCTAACTTCGAAGAAAGCTTGCCTCGCTGGTGGTGAGAACAAAAACAGTACGATAAAAAGTACCTGCCAATGGGTTTGGGTTAATTGCAACCTGCCTTTATAACCTTGACATCTCAAGTTGTATATTTCCTTAAAAAGAGGGCAACAAAATGAATAGTTTAGAAAGAAGCATGTTATGTTAAAAGGTAAAACAAAAACAATATTACCTAAGATCAAATTTGTTGATTAGAAACCAGGAATACCCCTCATCAGATTACTGGCATATCTTTCTTGAATTGCCTTAATTTGTCTTCCATATCATTTTCTCACATGAATTGATCTTTCACTGGTTGTACAATTCTTACTGCAATGTCAAGACTATTGTTGGACAAACAGATGTTAGATGCAAAATTAATAAAAGGTAAAAAAGAAAATTCAATAGAGAATGGAGAAGAAGGCCACACCCTATAAGAAAGAGAGGCAAAGAAAGAAAATATAGAAATTAGTTTTGCAATCTCCAAAAATCATAATCCCAAGACAAAGCAATACTTAGATGTCATGCACTTGTATATTTTTATTTTAAAAAAATATGTTCTATCATCTCCTTTTTATAAGTAGAGTATACTTTTACATGCTCAGTCAATGCACTCAATCCAAAGTCAGAAACTTTCAAATTTCCATAAGCATCAAGAAGAAGGTTTTCAGGCTATAAATGGAAATAAAACAAATTGATTAAGATAAAAACTTAATATGGTTAACAACAAAAACAACAAGAAATCAAGGGAAAAAGTAAAGCTAAGTTAGCTGACCCTTTTTTAATTCCTCAGGAGCAGTTTTATGCATTCAAAACCTCATTGGAACCATGTTCATAATTTTGAGAGGCTTGAAGAAGTTTCCAGAATCATCTATTAGAGGTTCAAGGACTCCATCTTTGGCTTTATGCCCAGTAACTTGGTGCTCTGGGATCTGAAGCATTTTTATGCACATAATGAAAAATAACCTCAGATCTAAGAAACAAAATAGCAGAAGAATGAAAGGAAAAGTAAGAGGCGCAACCCTTTGTGTGTGACTGAAATTCGTAGGTATAAAGGTATAGTACTCCTTTGTCAATGTCATATCTCCATTGATGTTTCCCTTCCGGTGTAAGGAAACAAAATATAAAAGACTAAAAAATAAGCATAAAATCAGTAGTGGAAGTTAAATAAAAAATTGATTATAATTCTCTAAATCATGGAGAGGCTTCCAAGTCAGCAAACATCCAGCCTTAATAAAGTTATGATGCCCCAAAATGTATTTACACTGGTTTTTCAAGTAATGTTCCCTGAGTTTAGCTCATAGCTTTATGTGACTGAATTATAGAAAAATAAAGGGAAAATAGTTCGTATGTTTTTATACTAGTTATTTTAATAAAAGAATATTAAACTGCTTACAGTTTACTATAAAAATTTGATCTAAACTTTTAAATGTTTATAATAAATTAATTAAGGGTTAAATATATTTTTAGTCCCTCATTTTTTTAAAAAATTTGGTTTCAATCCCCCATTTAGAAAACATATTTTTTTAGTCCTCATTTTTAAAAATGTGTCAGAATTGATCCCCACAACACAATTTTTAATCCCTTATTTTTTACAACCACACATTTTTAGTCACTTATTTTTTACAACCATTTTGTTTTAGTCCCTATTTTTCAAAAGGAAGTGTGGTGTAGGGACCATTTTTAACACATTTTAAAAAAGGGATTAAAATGATACATTTTCCAAACAGAGGACTAAAACCATTTTTTTGTCAAAATGAGGGATTAAAAACATATTTAACCCATTAATTAATGATTGAAAAAAGCTAAATCATCATATATGAAAACAATTATTTATATATTATTGCAATTTGGATATATATATATATATATATATATATATATACAAATTTAATTTTGATGCACCGTAAATGTAATTTTTGTTTACATTATTCTTGCGAACACCCCATTTTGTCTGGATCTTTTATTTTAGTTTTCACTAAAATCTGGAATAAAAAAAGAAAAAATACAAAAAGAAAAAGAGATTAAAAAAAAATGTTTCATCATCTAATTTTGATTTTTTTTATACTTTTTATTTACCCTAAAATCATAAAGACCAAGAAACATTCACACTTGGGCTTAATACCATATATAAGGCTCTGGTTTTTGAATAAAAGGTTTGGTTTCTAATGCTCCGGCATAATTGTAAATATAAAGCCTGAGCATTTTAGTAAAGTTTTTTTTTTGACTGAATAGTAAAGTTTTTATTATTATTTCTTTTTTCCTTCTTTTGTATTTTAAGCATAGGGAACTTTGTGCTTTGGTGCATCTTGGAAGTGTAACACCCCCCTTAGGCACTACTATGTAAACACGTGCGGAAATAAAGTAAAAAGAATTTTGCTGGTTGCTTTTGAAAAATTGATTTATTTTAGGCCAGAAAACTCGGGAGTGAAAAATTTTCTTCTACGGAAAACTCTAAGAAACCAAGATACACACATTAACACAAGAAATTTTATTCATAACGAGGTCACCACGACATACCATTCTTCTCAAAAGTTCCAATTTTCAAAAGAGAAAAATTAAAACAAGGACTAAACTATAACACCACATTCACCGAGCCTTTTAAAACATACAACCCAATGGAAATTCTAAGCTGGTCGCTCTACAAGACACTCGCTGATAAGACCTCGTGATCATCCCTATGATCACAACTCTTCCCACAATCTAGATTTAAGTCTCCAAATGACTTAAGGAACTATTCTGTAACATCTATACCCGTGTACCAAGGTACAACAGTAAGAACATGTATATACAAGGGTGAGTTCCAATATATGGATTTTAAAATGATAACCATATGCACGACACACAAATAATATTCAGCATGTATATTCAACAGTAAACATTCTATTTACCAAAGAGTTTCATACCTGACAACCTACGTTGTTTTAAAAACCATGACACTTTAATATTCATCAACTAACTTTTGTACCTAATCTCCGGAGCTTCCAACACCAAATAAATGAGTTGATCAGGCTCTCATTGCCAAATAAGGCAGAATATAAACATTGCCAAATAAGGCAAGTTTCAAATGATTTGCCCTGTCAAGATTCCGAGTTCCAACTATTTAAGTAAATAACTCGGTAGGATACGAGTTCCAACCATCATTGTAAGTAGTTCATAAGATCATCCAATGATAATTGTAATTAACTCGGCTTATAAAATATGACTAATATCCGAGCTCCCGAAATAGTCGTAAATAGCCCGGCCTTTCCTAGACCTCCATTCATTTCACCCAAAGGTGAAATGTGTCCCATAACATGGATACCTACCAAGGTACCATGTATAAAACCTTTAGGCACATTTGCCACAGTAAAATGCAAAATGCATGTAAAACATTTAAGTTTAACAAACTTTCCAATGAAACAGACTCCAAGTCAAAAATATACAAATCACGAAATCTAGACCGATGTACCCGATTTAGATCCGTAGATTTTAGCGCACAAAAATCAAAATCACTTTTTATAGGACATCTAGTCCCTACTTCACCTTTCGGACCCCTGACCCATATCATAGAACACTAGATCCCGATGTCTTGGTGGCTAGGTTCGTTTTTCAATCTAAAAAGCATTTTCACTTTGTGAAACACAAATCCAAAACCAAAATTTCCTCAACTTATCCAAGTTGTCGGAAATAACTCATTGCATAAATCCACTTTACCGAAAATCCTTTTGTGTTGGAAATTAGTTTTATAAAATCATCAAAATCACTTAAAATTCATTTTCTTTCAAAAATCAATATATTGAGCCTAAAAACATTGTTGTGAGATAAATTCTCTGTTTTAACTAATATTACCATTTTTAATAATACATCTGTAAATATTGTCGGAATTATCCGACGTTTGACGTTTTAAAAACATTTTAAGTCCAAATATGACTTTTCTAGCTAAAATAATTTTTCCAACATCATAATAAAATTATTTTAGAAACTTATTTTCTTAAAATAACATTTTCTAATATTTAGAAATTTCTTACATATAAAGTAGCAGTGCAAAAATATTTTCACGGTTACGTCATCACTATGACTCATAAAACACTTTTACGCTGTTAAATCATTAAAATAATATTATTTTCAACTTTTTCTCATTTTCAACCAACCAAAATACTTAAGTAATATTATATTATTATTTCTTATCAATTAAAACTCATTATCCCATAAAAAGCTTTTTAACACTTTTAACCTCATTATTAATTGAGCACTGACCACTGTTAGACTTTACAATCCACAAACCACATCAATAACAATCATGTCAATAATATAGAATATAGCACAATTAATGACATGCAATAAACTATAATAAAAAATAAATGTAGAAAATCAAGTAATTAAAAGTAGATAATTTAAAAGCAGAGAAATATAATTACGTAAAACAATACATACACCAAATAAAATATAAAGACCACAAACAAATTACATATAGCTGTTGGAAAAATCCCTCAGGTACTCCCCTTACCTCTTGAAGACTTTTCCTTTTTGAATCGAAATTCCGTCGAGCGTCCGATCTCCTCAAAACACGTACACAATTCACACAACAATTTATCCTTCAACAAAACATAACAAATAATTATCAATCAAACACTAAATACACCTATGCTCCTATATGATAGGTTCGGCCATGAGGTGTTTAATTGGATAAAAATTTCTAAAAATCATAAGCTCTTGGATTAGCGATCCTTGATCATTAAAACCCTAAACCAATGATTAACTTAAAAAGGATGAAATAAAATACTCCAACCCTTCAAAACCCTAGTTTCGTCCATGGATAGATAAATTAGCTAGAGATCTCAAAATTTCACATACTCTTAGATCCATGACCTTAGAGTAGTGTAGAGTTAAGACAAATTATCATAAGTTGAAAAATGAAACAAAATCTTTCAACTTCTCAATAAAATAATTTAAGCCATGAGAAACAAAATGGCTTAGAGGTTTCTTTTTTATTCAATAATCATGGATTCAATACATATATAAGTTATAATATTGAATCAAGCAAGACTGGTTTAAAAAAAATGAACAAAGTCATCTCCCCCACAATAAACTAGGGTTTGGCCTCATCAAGTTAAATGGCCAAGAAATTTTTGTTGAATGCATCCTCTTGGATCTTAAATATGGAGAGGATACTAAGATCATATAAATTGGTTTCACTTTAAAAGGATTTTTCTATGATTTTCTATGAATTTTCGAAGTTCTAGATCTAGGAATTGAAAAATATGATCAAGACTTCAAATCACAAAAATGAATGAATAACATGATGATGATTGAGTGAGAGAAGTATGGTATACCTCTTGGAATTGAAAAATGAGCTAAGAATCAAGTAGTTGCTTCACACTTTTTGGCTATGGAAACTTAGAGCTTTTTGAGAGAAAATGAGAGGAAGAAGATGAAGTGATGCACAAATGAGTATGATGACCTAAGGAAATGGGTTTGGGCCGTCGGAAATGAGGGTAAAAGGGTCCAAGTCATAAAAATTTAAGGGCAAAAGAGTAATCCCACTTTAAGGGAATTTTGTGATTAAATGACAACTTAAGGACATTTTGGTAATTTAACCTAAGTAATCATGAAAATTATGTGGTTGAGGTTGAAGGAGAAGTGGCTGATTTGTGTCCACAAATTTTTGGACAAACTTGGCATTTCAATGAAAGCTCAAGGGTAAAATGGTCCAAGGGCAAAATGGTCTTTACACTAATTTGAAGAAATATCTAGATTTTTGTTTAAATGTCATCATGACGTTGGTGACTCATCCATATGACTCACCTCCCTAGGTGGCAAGAGGTCTCAGCATCCGATGTCGGGTTTTGTCTCTGCACGTCCATTCACGACTCTGTCGATTACCCGATTTAGGGTTTTTACTACCGAATTGAGTATAATAGCCTATTTATTTTAAAAAATTTCAAAATAACCTATATCATTGGAAATGAGATATAAAATCTATTCATTTCGTTTTCAGGTCAAAATTAGGTTTTCTGATCAGTAAAATCTTACTGTCAGTGAAAACGCAGATCGGGTTCCGTCTGAGTTTTAAACCCAAAATTTAACCGTATACTTATAAAAATAAGTATGATATGAATATGACTTTGGTTTTATCAAAATCATTTTATAAGTTTCATATTAAAATATAAATGTTTATTTATATTTATATCGATCTTAGAAAGTAGAAAAATCGGGGTGTTACAGGAAGAGAGCATACGTGGGTCAAACCCATAGTGTTTCTGCGCGTCCTAGAGGTAAGTTTTCCCTTTCTTTCCTTATTTTTATTTTTAGTTTAATAAGTGTTTTTTAGAATTAACAATTTTTTTCCTTTCTTTATTTGCTAGAAGTAGTATCTTTGTTTTATTTTTATATTTTATCTTTGTAAAAAATTTTGGGATTGTTTTGTGAAATGTATCACACTCAATCCCTTAGATTCAAGATCGCCCTATGGACTACGTGCCATGTTCTATCTTGCTTAGGAGTTTTTCATATTTAAACTTTAGGTAATAAAAACAAAAAAATCCTTTCAAATAAAAAAACATTTTCAGAAAAATTAAAATTAACCAACAAACTAAACATTTTCTATAAGAATTACCGTGGCTTTGAATTTTTCATTGCAGTGGAGAATACGTAGGAGCGGGATTAATCATCCTATCAAGCCAAAACTAGTTTTTTCCTTTTTTTGTGTTTTCATTTTTTTCTCTTCATCTTTTTTGGGCATTTTTGTAAATATCAATTCATAATATTTTGTAAATAAGTTTTGGGTAAATAAATAATTTGAAAGTTATTAAATTTGCACAATTAATGTAAGGTATCATTCGTATAATGGGTGACGTAGGGTGCTTAATGCCTTCCCCGCTCATAACCGACCGTTGAACTCAATTTTGGTTTCAAAGACCATTCGTTAAAAGGTTTTCCAATTTTTCCAAATTATATAAAATTAGAGGTGACTACCATGTTTTCAAAAAATTATTTCTTTCACCGTCCTCGCCCCGATTTCAGTCACAACAGATGGTGACTCCACTGAGGACTTTTTTAGAGAGTCAAGCACATGATAATTGGTTGTGCAAATTTTTGATAAATTTTAATTTTTTTTTGTTTATACCTTTTTTTTTTGTTTGCTTTGTGTCGTTATGTCTTTGCTTTTCTTGAAGGTAAGATAAAATGGAAAGAAAAAAAAACCTTTTTTAGTTTAGTACATTTGTTTGTTGTTAAGAATATATTTGTTTGGTGTTTTTTTTTTTTTTTGTGTTTGCCTTATAGGGATGGCAATGGGTAGGGTACTATAGTACCCGTCCCCGTACTCGCACTTGAAAAAAAATATCCGTACCCGGACCCATACCGGCTTGGGTAACAACTTTAGTACCGTTACCCGTACTCTCTGGGTACCTAAGTACCCACACCCGCACCCGTTACCCGCAATTATCTAAGAAAAAAAATAAAGAACATTATAACTTAAGTAAAAAACCTTCCAAAGATCTTTCTGATATACCCATGAAACATAACAAACCAAAGTATTAAACTAAATAAGAACATCTAAAACATCCAAAATGAGTAAATATCTCAATAAACATCCAAAACTATAAATTCATGAACTTGTAAGTCTGAAAAGGGAAAAACACTAATGAGCCATATGTTTATAACTTTTACATTGATTTTATTCTTAAAATTTAATATATAATGATAACTATATATATATATATATATATGCGGGTGCAGGGTGGGTACTAGAGCACCCGTACCCTCTCCTTTTTGCGGGTAGTTACCCAGTCCCGAACTCATACCCATAAAGCGGGTATTTACCCCACTCATTGTGGGTATTTTTTCGGGTACTCATAGGGTAGGGTCCAAATTGCCATCCCTATTGCCTTATCTTGTTTGGACCTTGTTACGCCTTTCCTTTTTATGAGAAAAAAATAGTTCTTTTATTTTGTGTTTTTAATTTGTTTTATCTTGCTTTGTGTTTAGGTCAGTGTTTTCAAAATCGGTCCAATCAGGACTGGTTCAACCGATTGGACCATCGACCGGACACTCCACCAGTCTGGTTTGAACTATAGAACCGAAAGAATGGTCTGACAGTGGTGTTATTGTGAAGCTATGCTTCCTTGACAGTCACTAATTCTCCTGCTCAGATTGCTACCGGTATCATGGACTACCAGATTGTGACTTATTTGTCCTTGTGGTGAGATTCATGGTTCCGGGTCCTTATCTTTTAAGGTAGACGTAATCTGGGGTTCATCTCCTTTAGGGGCCTAGAACTGTCCTGAAGTCTATATTGATAGATTAACGTTAGTGGGTACCCAAGTTAGAGTCTTGACTTAAGTTATATCCAACCGTTAGGTCCGACCACTCTAGGACACTAAGGAGCATCTTTCTTAAAATAAAATAAAAATTATTTCTGATTGTATCTTATGCATTTTTTTCTTGTCAATCAAAAATTAAAAAAAAAAACATTTCATGTTTCTCTTCTTTCTTAAACAAATAATAAAAATAAAATATTTCCTCCTTGCATATGATGCAACTTTTGTGCACCTTATGTAGTATCTCTAAAAATAAATTGTTGCAGTGTCTACACAAATCAATTAGTGGTTAAGTTAGTTAAATTAGTTTTTTCTGTTAAGTTAGCTACTGATCACAACCAACTTAGCTTTGAGGCAAAACTAATTTAACAACCTAACAGAATCTAGCTGAGCCTTGTGTGTGTCTATAAATATGGTGAATGTCGACTCACTATGTACTCAATAGAAAGGCTTCATAGTTGTAATTCAACACTTGTGAATTTCAGTGAGAATACTAAGAGCAAGAAAGGTTTTCAAGAGAGAAACAGAGAGCAAGAACTCTTGGGGAAACTCGGTTGTACAAGGGGACTGAGGGTAGAGTAAGCAAGAGTGAGATACCTCTATTGTAAAGGATCTTGATCTTGTATTTGATTGATTCATAGTGGAACATCACTACTACAGCTCACATGGACGTAGGCTATTCATAGCCGAACCATCAAATACTATGTGCTTTCATTCTTTGTTATGTGTTGATCAAATACCAGGAAGTTTGGCTACAAACTCTTACAATTGGCACCGTCTGTGGGGAGATTATTGATAGAGGAAGCTGAATCAGGGGATCAACAAGGTTCGATATTGAAAATTTCTCAGGCTCCAATGACTTTGGTCTATGGAGAATCAAGATGCAAGCCATCCTGGTACATCATGGATTGGCTGATGCTTTGAAGGGAGATACTGCTCTTCCCAAAACCATGCCTGACAAGGACAAAGAAAGAACTGACTGAAAAGGCTAGAAGTGCTATAATTCTATGCCTTGGAGACAAAGCTTTGAGGGAGGTAGCTAGGGAGAAAGCTGTTGTAGCATTATGTCTGAAACTGGAATCCCTCTACATGACCAAATCAGTTGCCAATCGATTGTTCTTGAAACAGCAGCTATACTCATTCAAGATGATTGATGATATGTGCTTGTCTGAACAAATTTCTAAATATAACAAGATACTGGATGATCTGGACAATCTTGATGTGACTTTGGATGATGAAGACGATGCTCTCATTGTAACACCCCGATTTTTACTATTCTTTAATATCGATAAATATATACATATATTTGTTGATATTTTTATCCGAGACCTAGAAAATGATTTTGAATAAAACAAATCATATTTATACTCTACTTTATCGTAGAGAGTTACGGTGAAATTTTAGGTTTAAAATTCAGACGGAACCCGGTCTGCGTTTTAACTAACAATAAGATTTTACTGAGCAGAAAACCTAATTTTGATCCGAGAACGAAAACGTTTAGATTTTTATTTATTTTCAAGCATAGTGATTATTTTTAAAATTTTCAAAATAAATAGGTTAATATACGTTATTCGGGTGAATACTCGACGATCGGGGATCGAGGGAATCGAAAACGGAAGTGCAGAGACAAAACCCGACATCGGATGATGGGATATCTTGCCACCTAGGGTGGTGAGTTATATGGGTGACTCACCTAGCATTTATGAATCATAATGATGACACCAAAATATCATGATATTTATTCTAGTGAAAAGACCAAAATGCCCTTGGTCTTTAAGTGAAATTTCAAAAGTGTCCCTAAGTGAATTTTGACCAAAATACCCTCCAAAACTACTTAATTTAGTGCAACCCCTCCACTAAATCAAACTCATTTCATTTTGCTTTCATTTCATCATCTTTCCCTCAAAAACCCTAATCGGGTAAACAACGGAACCAGACACGAATGTGCAGAGATATACCGTGAGGACAGAACGACGAGTCATCAATGATGACTCAAGAAGAATGAGTCACCATAATGACTTAACATAGCCATTAATGTGCATTTATGAAAAGTAAACGTGAAAAAGACTAAAATACCCCTAATCTAACCATCCAAGTTAAATGACAACCATGGTTAAGGCAAGACAAATTTAAATTGGCTTCTTCCTCTTCTTGTGGTCACAAATCAGTGACCCATCTACAAATCCAGAACCACACATTAGTAATGATGATTTTCTTAATATCTAGATGTTTATTTATGGAAATGACCATTTTACCCTTGAGTTTCGATGGTTATTACAAGTTGTGTCATTAACATTTTGGACCAAAATAACCCATAACCCACGGTTCCACCTCCCACAACCCACATTTAGACCAATTTCAACTCATTTATGATTTCTTCTTCATCAAGTTCATCATTTTCTCTAAAAACACATAAGAACTTCATTGATGCTCATACTCATCCGAAACTGTACCAAAATTATGACCCTTTTCTGTTCTGAAACTCGGAAAACTGTCTACATGAAAGTTGTTCCTATTCATCTCTTCTTTACAACGACCTAAAGATCACCAAAAACGGATAAGTATATTGGGAGATATTCCCAAATTACCAAAACAGCTCAAAATCCTCAGCATCCCAAGAGAACAGTGGAAAGAAGGCTTTTTACGCCCATGTTCTGATCTGAATCAAACAAAATCTTAAACATAAAATTTGTGCCTCTCCTTCTTACCTTTCTAACAAGTCAAAGTTTGTAATTTTTAGATAATCGTGAGATATGCTCATAACACCACTACACCCTCAAAGCCGTCAAATTTTCAACTAAGCTTGTTTAGATCATTACTCTTCATCAAGAGGTAACCTCTCTTCTACATGATCAATCATGTCTTCTTTTACTTTCATTTCATGATTTTCATGCCATGAACATCATTTTCCAATTTCTAGATCCAATCTTAAAATATTTCAAGAAAATCATAGAAAAATCATTTTAATATGAGATCAATTTCTATGATCCTCATATGACTTGTATTTTCATTATCCAAGAGCTTGAAAAATTTAGAGATCCCTAGCTATTTCTTCTTGACTTGGCCGAACCTATGTTCAAGTGGGCTATGATGATTTTCTTTAATCTTTAACTTGATTTCTTGCTTGTTGTTCATGGCTAGGTTTTGTAGGTTCAAAACCTTATGATTTAGGTGAACAACATCCTTATACTACTTGATTTTCAAGTGATCTACAAGAGGTAAGGGGGGGAGATTACTACTATCCTACCTTAATGTAGATATGTTGATGGTTTATTTAGTGTATATGTTTTGTAACTCATAAGTGTATATTATTGATTTATATGTGTGTGATCCTCTTGGAGGATATGGTTTGATATATGTTGGTTGTGATATATGTGGTTTTGATGTTGTTGATCTCTAATGGAGACCTTGATCATTGTTGATTGTGTTGTTAAACAAAAATGCTTAACATGAGTAATCTAAGGCCATTCGGCCATGACTGGTTAAATGGATACTATGATGTGTTAAATTGTTTGAATAAATTTTATGAGTATTGATTGAACATATAAGAATATAGAAATTGGGTTGGATTGATTTGGATGTGTATATTGAAAGATATGATTTTATGAGTCCTTAGGGACTAAAATGAAATTTCTGAGAATTTCAGTGGCTGCACTGAAATTCATATTCTTGTGTGTTAATATTGTATTCCTTGATGATACAAAACCATAGAAATTGGTTTGATGTTAATTGGATTAATACATAAAAAGTTATAAGCGTTTTGTATAAAAAAAGACCTTTTTGCAATTATTGTAAAATATTTGGGGGCAGAATTGTAATTTCTGGAAATGTGAGGGTAACTAAAAATATTTCTAAAGAAGTTGGTTTGGTGTGATTTGAAGTTATAAATAAAAAGTTATAAGGTTTTAAGTAAATAAGGACATTTTTGTAATTAATGAAAGTTTAGGGACTAAACTACAATTTTCGAAAATTTATGTAATTGGACAGTTAGAAACTATTTTTCATGCCTATAAAACTGTTCTAAAACTCCCAAATGAGTTTTGGACTATTAGAGTGTAAAATCGTTGAAAAATGATTTACGCGATTTACAAACTTAACGACGTTCGGTCAAATTTTTAGGAATTTCGTAAAAATGGGGAGTAAGATGTAAAATCAGTGTTTCAACATTTTCATATGAGTAATATAACCTATGAGAGTAATACATTTGAGATGAAGAACCATGTTTTAAAAAATATGGCTTTCGGGCCTATATCCAGTAAAAAACGGCGAAACCGTCGTTAAACGTTTTTAAGGATTTTCGAGAAAATGTTTTGAGAAACCGATACCTATGTATCTTTGATGGAAAGTATTCTTGAAATTTGATTTGATTTTACTTAAAGATTTTGGTTTTAAGCCAAAAGGATTGTAGTCTTCAGAGACGAGCTTTTATAGTAAAATGCAATGATCAAAATCAAGAACGACTTAGTGAAAATACGAACATAATAATTTATGATGTGGGATGGAACACGACCTTATGTCATAAAGTATGAATAATTCAATATCCATATTCCATAAAATTTAATGGACTCAGAATGATTTGTTTTCTTGGAAGCCAAAGAAAAAGGCTCAATTAGAAAGGTGCAGAGAAATAAATAATTGGACTTGTGTTCCAATCTCATAATGCATTAGGATTTTTAAACAAAGTGTTTTAAGATATCTTTACACAAAGATGAAAGGTTACTTAAGAACTTCAGCTCGATGTTGAGAACATCTAGCATCTGAAAAAGTACGTTGAGAGAATTCCAATGGAATCAAGATGTCATCCGATGGATAAACAAGAAGAACGCATTTCCGGCAAATTTTACCTAAACACATAGTGAAACTATGTTCTGTAAGGCCGTTGTGCCTAGGAGATTGAGCTAACACTCTAATGCGGGTGCGAATTCCGTAGGGCTGATCTGGTAGATGCTTGGGGATGTCGGGGTTATGAAACACTCACATAAGCCCAGTGGGTTGCTCCTCTGTGGCGTGGTGATCTGGCAATACACCGACATACTTGAATAGACGCTACGTGTTTTCTGGTAGTGTAGGATGTTCCCGAAAAAGCATATGACGTGCACGCCCTCTTCTATTGACGCGTTCTTTGTTACCCAAGGATAGTACCTTAGGAACAATCCTCCGAACCACTCTCTCCGACTGTTCGTAAAACCATGGTATAGGAATTCAGAGGTCAATCCTCAAGTCTTAGATGTCTTATATCTAGGAAAACACGGTGCTGTGGTGTAAGATAAATGGAAATCTCATCTCCTTATTTTTATATTGCCTATGTCGGCTTGCTATGTGCCTTCTGTATTATTTTTGAGAAGATTGAGACGTCAAGATGTCGCTTGGCTGATGTGTTGTAGAGGTCGAGGTTCGAGCATACGGACGATATGTTAGAGTTTTCTAGTGGACGTCTTCCAGACTGTCGATGGTTCGTAGACCATGTTTTTCCTCTTGGAAGAGGAAATGACTTAGTTCGAGAGTTACTATTGTAGTAGCTCTAGTAGTGTCTTTTGTGACGACATCAGTAGTGGACACAAATAGAGTTTCCACTATATCTCGTCGGTTGGTTTTTTTTCACGGTGTACGAGAAATGATTGTCTTTTCTATTTTATTTTGGCCAGCTAGGTATGTTTAAGAGTTAATGTAACTGTCTATGGAGCTGTGACTCCAAGTATCTTATATTTTAGGAGTTGCATCTCCACATCTTTATGTTGAGTCTGTCTATGTTTATGATTTCTATATATGAGTCGGGTTGGGTATTATGTAAATGATTTTCGAACTTATGATCCTAATTATGATAATGGAATATTTATTGTATATTGAATTGAAACAAAGTAGTTATATTTATGACTTGTGAAAAAAAAATTATCCCATTCTTTTATAGTCAATTTTTTATTAACCTACTTTTCGGCCTTAAAATGTCACTTACGATGTAGCGCCCGAGGAGAGTGTTACACTCATACTTCTTAATGATCTGCCAAACAGTTATGAGCATTTCAAGGATGCCATTCTTTTTTGCAGAGATAAAGATCAAACAATCACTCTATAAGAAGTTCAGTCTTCAATAAGAACCAAAGAACTACAAAGAAGGCAAGAAACCAAGACTGACAGCAATGCAAAAAGTTTGAATGTGATAAGGGGAAGGCTTGAAAAAAGGAATGGAAAGGGATCTAAGCACATATCAAAATCCAAAGGCCAAAGCAAGTTTAAATGCTTCTATTGTCATCAAAAGGGACATTTCAAAAAGAATTGTCCTAAAAGAAAGAACAAAGGTTTCAAGAAACCTCAAGAATTAGGTGATGCAACTATAGCTTCTGAGGGATATGAAACTGCAGAAAGCTTGGTGGTCTCAAACACTGAAATTGAGAAGGATTGGGTCATGGACTTGGGATGCACCTATCATATGTGTCCAAGAAAGGATTACTTTGAGTCCTTATGCATCTAAGAAGGTGGAGTGGTTCTCCTTGGCAACAACAAACCATGCAAAGTACAAGGTATGTGCTCTATTAGACCGAAAATGTTTAATGGACAAGAAACTATGATGCAAGGTGTCAAGTATGTGCCAGAACTCAAAAGGAATCTTCTATCTTTGAGCATGTTTGATAGTTTAGGTTATGTGACTAAAATTGAACATGGCATCATGATAATTTCTCATGGAAAATAGATAATTGCTAAGGGAAATCTAAGAAATGGATTATACATTCTAAGTGGCCCAACTGTTATAGCTCAGGCAGCATTGACTAGCCAAATACAACCTAGTAAAACCAAACTATGGCATATGAGGTCAGGGCATGTCAGTGAGAAAGGATTAGTTCAGTTAGCTAAACAAAATCTATTGAATGGTGATCAAATAGAGAAACTAGAACTATGTGATCATTATATAGCAGGGAAAGTAAAAAGGATCAAGTTTGGTTCTGATTTCCATGGCACAAATAAACCTTTTGAATATGCTCATTCTGATCTATGGGGGCCTGCTAGGACTATGACACATGGGGGAGGTTTCTATTTGCTCACTATAATATATGACTACTCTAGGAAAGTATGAATTTATATACTAAAACATAAGAGTGTCACCTTTGACAAATTTAAGGAATGGCACACACTAATTAGCAATCAGTTAGGAACTAATCTAAAGTACTTAAGAATTGACAATGGCCTGGAATTCGTTTCAGAGCAATTTGACAGCTTCTCCAGGTGTGAACACCTAATTTTGTCCGGGTGTTTTCTCTTTTAATATTTTGAAATTAAAAAAAATAGAAAATGCAGAAAAATAATACTAAAAAATTGTTCATGTTATTGGCCCAATTTGTTTTTGTTACAAGTTGTTGTGAGTCCAAGCCTAAGTAAAAAAATATATAAAAAAATAACAAAAAGAAGAAAGAAATAATTTTTTGAATGTGAAATATTGTGCCCAGTGTGTTTTCTCCATCGTAGCAGCTTTCAATGCACAAGGCTTAAGCATAGGCTTCCTTTTTTGGGTATTCTTTAGAGCTTGGGAAAAAGTATTTTGTCTAGAACAGAGGAGTGAAACACAAAAATGGCATCATGTTCTGTTCCTCCTCTGCTTCCAAGATAAAGTTGATTTTCACCACTTCAACAAGACTCCATCACTCTCATCTTTTCCTCACAGCTCGCCTAACAAGAACATTTGTCATCTTCTTAAATAATTTTTGCTATAAATTGGCACCCATCAGAAGAAGCAAAAGGGGGAAGAGGCGTAAAACAAAGAAAAATGATCTGATGAGAGTCATGAAAAAACCTCTCCCTCTCCATTCTCCACTTCCATCACCATTTTCTTTACACCATTTCCCTCTTTACCAAGCAGCTCAAGTAAATATATCGGAAGCATTTTTCACCTCCCCTACCCATTATCATCATCCTCACACTCATGAATCATGTACCATGAAAACCCCATTCATCAACATACTTCAACCATTTTGACCCATAAAATACCAAAAAACAAAAACAAAAACAAAAACAGAACACACCCTTGTTACAAGATCCTCTGCCATCGCTGCTCGCCATCTCCGCCATCACTGCCCCCCCTCCGCCTAGCTCCACCACGAACTCAACACCGCACCAAATGTTCTGCTCCGTTCCCCATTCACGAATCAGTAGGCACCACTGCCCAGCTCTGCCACGACCACCACCATACCACAGTCGTCTCTGCCGCGAACTCCGTCACGGATCGTCGGCCTTCCTTCTCTATCCGGTACAGTGCCGTCATGCACGAACTGCCACCGAAGGCAAAGTCAAAACTTCTATAGTTAACGCAACAACTTTTGCTCCATTTCCTATTCCCAGGTTGACTTCGCCTTTAGTCAACATCCTACTCCTTTTGATCCTTCACATTAATGTGAGATCCACATGTGGTATCAAATACTCATGATTTTGAAGTAGGTTGACTTCTACAACATAATGCTCGAAGAGGAAGTCATACTTCCTTTCTTTTCATATACTCTTTCTTATATCTCTAGTGGTTTTCAAATGTCCGGTCAAACCGTAATGAAATCAACTGTCTTCCTTTGCAACCCTGCCTATTAGCTTCAAGAAAGAAGTACTGGGCTTGAACTTGTTCTTGCCCTTGTTCTTCTCCTTCTTTAGTAGACTTAAGGCTTTCCCTTTCAAGACTATCCCAACTGTCTACCCTTTTCTATTAGAGACTCTGCTCGGTAGTTTTCAACTTCCTTTGCACTCTCTGGTAGAGGTGTATCAGAATCGTTCATAACGAATTGACTATAACTATCCTGCAACAATTGCAAGATCATTTCACTGGCCAACATTTGTCCTAAAGGAAAGCCCAATTTACCCGGTTCTCAATGTACTCAATATTATGAAGCACGTGATAACTATATGGATTTCCTTCTGTCAGTTCGTAACTAAAAAAGGGTCAGGAAGACTTGCAATTCTCATGCATTGCATGCTCTCAATAGAGTATCATGAGGTGGATGATCATATCATACTCCTTCATGGTTGCAAGCATAAGGAATCCTACACTCATGGTATCGACTTGATGCTTCTCGTAAGTATCTTTTTGATCCTAGAACTGGTTGCTCAGGAATCATTTGCTCAAGAACATACAGCTCTTTCTCATACTTGAGGACAATTCTCAAATTCTTGTATCAATCCAGAAATTTAATTCTAGATACCTTTTCCTTCTCAAGGACAAATCGCAGTAATAACTTATAGTGTTTTATTTCATGGTAATTCTAATTACAGAAAACATGCATAATATAAGTATCATGATAAAACATATTTAATAAGTTGTTTTATTAAATACGCTCCCACTATTTTACTCAAATCAATGACCCTCATCATTGACTCGGAAAATCCTGTTGGAAGATTTTCTAGTGAGACCAAGATCCATATTTTACCTCGTTTTGAGTCAAATTTGACTGATCTCCCAAAACTCAGTTATTTAGGTAGGAAACCCCTTCCCAATTACATCTCATGAATTAAAGCCCAACCCAACACCTCTAAGACTTTCAATCCTATTGAATTTGGCTTAGTTAAGTTAGACCCAATGGATAGCAATTAGACATTACAATTGTCCCATCGCGCCTTACTAATATAGAAGAACGCATCCCGCTTTGGCGGACCTACCCTCATTCGATATTAGTCATGACGAGTGCTAAGCATCGGAAGGCTCTTAAACTTAATATTTCCTTTTGAGAGATTTTTTTATTAAAATGATCTCATCAGTGTTGTATCTCATACAAGGCGTCTCTTAGAATACATGCATACATGCTATCATACATTTAACAAACATATATAACACTTAAAACATACATGTATACATACATTTCATGCATCACATACAAAAATATACATCTCATACATTTCATGCATCTCATACATAAACATATAAGATAAGGTAATATAGTTATGACCTCCTAAAAAGCAAGAATTAAATAACTAATTTATTTATTACAATTCTTTGACCCTCTAGCAAGCTTCTCAAGCCTCTCCCACGATATTATCATTTGGTGTTGCCTCCTCTTCAACTCGAGCAATTACATTTATTAAAATAAATAAATAATTAAAAGCACGACATGCAGACTAAATTTAAAATAAATAAATCACGACACGCAGGTCGTATTTACCCAAAATAAATAACATCAAAATCTAGGACCATAACCATATACCTTAAAATGAAATATTTAATAACAATCAATAATAAAAATAATAATAATAAAACATTTAATTATTAAATAATTTATTATTATTATTATTATTAAATAAATTTAAAGTAAAACCATTTTGAATTTCAAAAATTCAATTGCAACCTATCAAAACAACTTCACATCTTATCTGGATGAGAAAGTACTAACATTTTGAATTTCAAAAATTTAATCAGAACAAACTTCAATTCAAAATCCAAAATTGATATCACATATTATTATCATATACTTGAATTCAAAAGATTCCAATCTCTTAAACCATCCCATGTGAGATTGTAGTTGATCAGTTTCAACCTTTTTTTTTAAAATTTAATTCATTGATTTTGCGAAATAAATTTTCAAATCATGAATAGACTTGATTTTCAAGGCAAAAATCTTCCTTAAGTCAAAAGGATTGACTTAAGCCTGTACGTGCAAAACCAATTCCACTTTTATAGAAATTGATGCTTTCAATTTTGAAAAAGCCATTGCGCAGTGCATAAAAAAAAAAAAATTCACGTACCGAATTTCAATTTGAAAGTTGAAACCAATTGAAACTTTAAACATACAATTCAATGAATATGATATTATGCCACACAAATTGATATTCAGAATGTCAAAAGTCAATGAAAGGCCATGGAACATATCAGTGCGTGAAATCCATATTCAAGAACCAGCGCTCATTCGAAAACCAATACACATTCTGGAACATGTGCTGATATATATCAATCATATATATCAAACAAGAACAAACATGTATTCACAAAAGACAACATATAGTCAACTGAATCATATTCAAAAGTAATAAGATATGTTATCAATTAAGACATACAAGCACATAGGGATTCAAGGTAACCACGCTCTCATATCACTGTTGGGTTTTCATTTCCTCTTTTTAAAATCAAATCTCAAGACGGCGGAAGAAAACCATCCTATGAATCGTGCATTACAAACATGAATCACACAAAGGGCTATTGTGTTTACTCTTGAATCGTGCTTTTCGCTTAGATCACAAGTGCCACAACGAAGGTGCAGCACCTCTACTCAGTCCACGCGAGCAAATGGGTGTCGGAGCAAAGCGTCTTGTGCTAGCTGACAGCTACGGGGAGGCACAGTTAGCAAGACCAGGTTAGATGGGAAAACACTAATCTATTTATAAGCTGGCAGCTCCCTTACTCTATTGGGCTTTGTATACTACAAGCCCAATTATCCTTTAAATCAATTAAATCATATTTAATTAATTTAACTGTTCCGCATTTACTCTATGCATGTGACCCTATAGGCTCCCGCTAAGTTGACAATAATATTAAATATTATAATAATATAAAATATTAATTATAATATTAAATATTATAAATAATGGGCGGCATCTAGCAATGCATCATTACTACCCAATTAGCGAGAGTATAGGTGATCCGATTTTAACCTTACCGCAACCAAAATTTACCATGCAGTAAATGTCAATTCGTCCATATGTCTTAATTGAACACAAGGCATAATAGTGTCATCCTTGTTATGTTCAAATATTTGTTCCTCGATCCCCGAGGAGACGTGTAATCATAAATGGGCCCAATATCACATATTGGCCCACTTCCGCGTGGCCACGCATATTTCACGTCTCACTCTATCGAGGGGCCCAAGACATTACCCTTGTTATGTAGGAGGGACGAACCCTGTTTGCATCACTCACATTCCTCAACATGATTTATTGTAGGTCTAATAACTACCTTTATGATCACCCTGTTACACGTGACGTTTGATAGCATTAAAGCCTACAACTCCTCATGTAGGAATCGTAGTAACTTCAAGTCGAATGACTACTTCACTATGGTCGCCATGAGAATACTATGACACTTACATAACTATTATGAAGTATTCTCATAGTGGGCCATCCGGTATAAATATTACTCCTAATATTTATACCCGTGTGCCGACTTGATATCACATATCCATGACCCATGAGATTTGGTCATCAGTCTACTCACACAATAATCTATATGTACTATTGTCGTCCTAATTAACAATAATACTCGACTACGGATATTTAAGAATAGCATTCTATTATTCAATGAGGTCTCATGATTAAGTCACGTATTTAATATCTCGTTGAATGAACCGCGTATTCTAAGGACTTTATTATGCTATAAACTAATAACATAATAAATGAATGCCTTATTCATATACCAAATATATGATTAAATTCATGATACAAATGATGATCTATTCAAAATAGATTGGCATCTAGGGCTTACACCAACAGGTCCTTGGCTAGACCCTAGGGATCGATTCACGAGCGCTTAGGGATCTTAATAATAAAACAGAATTAAAGGATTAATGCCCCTTAGTTATAAGACTAGAAGAATAATTAAGAACAATGATACTGATGACCAAAGACTTAACAAAATCCAATATGTTCAATCCATGAATTACCTCCAAGAGGTTTGGCAAGGGTTTCTAACCTTTTTTGCCCATACCAATACGGCCATGCTCCAGTTAGCAAGGTCGTGCTTAATAACGAGCACGCCCATGCTCCAGTTTGAAATTAAAAAAGGCCACCCTGCCCAAGCACAGTCGTGCTTGGTAGTTAGCAGGCCCGTGTTGAAGGGGGAGCACGCCTGTGCTCACCTGTCCAGAAGAGAATGCAGAAAGCTGAAACAGGGGTGTTTCACCCCAAATAAGTAAAAGATCTAATAAGACACCAAACGAACTTTGAAGACCAAAGACAAGTGATAAGATGTTGTACCTTGGAAGCCGGGTGGCCAATGGGGCCTTGATGCATGATGGTGAAGGTGGTAATCTCTGGTGCTTAATGGCCAGAGTGTTAATTAAAGATGATGTTGTACCTTGGTAGCCTAGTGGTCGAGGGCGCCTCGATAGCCGAGTGGTCGAGGTGGCAATCTCTAGTGCTTCAAGACCAGAGTGTTAAAATATTAAATGATGAAAAGATAACGTTAATCCTCGATAGCCAAGTGGTCGAGGTGTTGATGGTGATAAAACTTGGGTAGCCTAGTGGCCCAAGCGGAGGTGGTGGTTGTGATTGTGTGTTGTGCTGATCATGCATTCACGCATCGGAGATGTTAGTGGGGGATGTTCAACACAGGTGAGGTCGTTCGAGAGTAAGACGATCTGGTCGTCAGCGGTTATTCGTCCGAAAGGGAATCATGTACACTTGTGATGGTACATCCTAGAGTAAGGTGCGTCGACTATCTAAGGGGTCCACCCAAGGTAAGGTGAACTGCCCCAGTGTTGGTGCTTATTTGCCAATGTGGATATGTAACCCTGAAGTTGACATTCTGAGATAGATTGGATCCAAGTGCATAATGTAGTAGTGGAGTAGCGCTGCATCGCATAGCATGCATTGTTGATATGATGGATATGATATGATTGTAATACGTTGGATGTTGTTATGTTTTTATATGCTATGTATATGTTATATGTGATGCATGCTCACCTTGCTAATTGCTTCCATGCCATTATGTTCATATATATGTTTCTTACTCCCGGCTTTTGTTGTTGCTTTGCATGTACCCTTTTATGTTATGCCGAGGGCGGTGAGCAGCTTGCTGAGGAGTGACTCTGAGGAGCCAATACTCGCAGTTATGACTTATGTTTAGTTTATGTTGTTTATTCGAATGTTCGAAATATGGTTATACCAGAACTATAATGTGACATCGGGGTTGGGTTTCGTTTATGTTTTTGTTTATGTTATGTTTTCTTTTTATAAACTTGTTATTTTTCCGCGTTGTTTTAGATTGTTACAATGTGGTATCCTTTACCCGTTGGTTTTCATTTTATAATAAATGATATGCATGTGTTTATCTTATTTTTGAAATTAAGTTATTTTCCTTCCGTATTATTGCTTTATCAATATGTGCGGGGTAGAGGGTGTCACATTTAGTGGTATCATCAGAGCAGGTCTATCCTATCAGGCCGTGGCATGAGTCTGTCATGAGTCTCCTGTGTGTTATTGTTTAGATTATCTATATTTACTATAGATAATGATGCTTAGTGCTAAGATCCATTAGTCCTTCCTGATTGGTTGGAGCCTTCGAGTCCAAGGACTTGACCCAAGGTATGTGCCTAATTGGTGAAAGCATAACCGATCAAGGTGATAGAAATTTCGAGGACGAAATTTTTATAAGGGGGTGGAATTGTAACACACCATTTTTTTGTAAATAAGCTTAATACGTTTATATATGTGATATATATTTTGTACATGCTTGTGATATTTGTTTTTTATGTCTAAGTTTATGTTTGGGGTAAGTTTAGCCTTAGAAATGTTCAATCCTTTTAGAGTCCTAGTAACTTATTTTACCGTTTTGGCCATATATTGAGTTCTAGATGTCCGATTGAGGTTATCTTTGAAGCGTTGGAAATATAAGAGAATTATCTACAAGTATTGTTTTATGTTCTTTGACAAATTCTATTGACTAGGTGGACTCGCGCTGCAATCTTTGTCCACCATGTGGTCAGGAATTGAGCACAGCCGTGCTTAAAGTGAGATCAGCCGTGCTTGGGTCTGAGCCTTTATAAACAGAACATTGCGTGAGGGTTTCGTGTAGAAATCCTATTTTGGCACCTTTGCACCCCAAAACAGCAGAACAACCTCTTCCCCTTCCTCTCCCTTGAACCTTCATAGTTCTTGGAATCCTAGCGGTGTTTGGGAGAGAAAAGTGCGCGTTAGTTCCATTAGAGGTAAGTTGATTATCCCTCTATATTAATCTCTCTTCCTAACTGTTGGATTGGGATTAGTTGTTTGTTCTTATGTTTGGCCAATGCTTGAGGAACTCATCGAGCCGCTCGAGGGAACGCGACCAGTTTGCTTTTGGGGTTTGATCTTCATACTAGGTATGGGGAGAAGGGATAGTATGAACATGTAGGCATTAGGAGTAGCGTAAGATGAAAGGTTAACCCATGACCCTATTTGTTTGCTATTTGATTATATGTTAACTGTTGTTATATGACTATTGTTAATGGTTCCTTATTGTTGGTATGCTTTAAATTGCAAACTGATATTGATGATGTTGTTGTATGAATTAATGATGTTTTTGTTTATTTAAGTTTATGAATGAATGTTGTTATTGGTTGTTTGTATGATGTTGTGGAGCGAGCAATGAAGATGTTAATAAGACACTGAAACCATTAATGATTAAGGGATGTTTCCCAGTTTGCTCATAAGACTTGAATCATAGTAATGTGAGGTAAGGTTATTGTTAATGGTCCTTGGCTAGACCCTAGGGATTAACTCACGAGCATTTAGGGATCTTAATAATGAAACAGAATTAAAGGATTAATTCCCCTCAGTTATAAGGCTAGAAGAATAATTAAGAACAATGAAAATGATGATCAAAGACTTAACAAAAGCCAATAGGTTAAATCCTTGAATTACCCCCAAGAGGTTTGGCAAGGGTTTCTAACCCTTTCTGCCCAGACCAGTACGGCTATGCTTCAGTTAGCACGGTCATGCTTAATAAGGAGCACACCCGTGCACCAGTTTGAAATTCAAAAAGGTCACGCTGCCCAAGCACGGACGTGCTTGATAGTTAGCACGCCCGTGCTTGACTGAAACACTAGCACACCCGTGTTAGAGGGGGAGCACGCCTATTCTCACCTGTCCAGAACAGAACGTAGAAAGCTGAAACAGGGGTGTTTCACCCCAAATAAGTAAAAGATCCAATAAGACACCAAACGAACTACCTTGGTAGCCGTGTGGCCAAAGGGGCCTTGATGCATGATGGTCAAGGTGGTAATCACTAATGCTTAATGGCCAGAGTGTTTAATTAAATATGATACCTCGGTAGCCTGGTGGTAATGGGGGCCTCGATAGCCAAGTGGTCGAGGTGTTGATGGTGATAAAAATTAGGTAGCCTAGTGTCCCAAGAGGATGTGGTGGTTATGATTGTGTGTTGTGTTGATCATGCATTCATGCATCAGAGATGTTAATTGGGGATGTTCAACATGGGGAAGGTTGTCAGAGAGTAAGGCGATCTGACCATCAGCGGTGATTCGTCCGAAAGGGAATCATGTACACCCGTGATGGCGCATCTGAGAGTAAGGTGCATTGGCTATCTAAGGGGTCCCCCCAAGATAAGGTGAATGATGCCGGGCGAGTGCACGTGCGATCCGGCAAGTGTACCGGATTCGTCGCCAAGTAATAAAAAGATATCGATCCCATAGAGACCGTGATCTCAAATCACAACTAATTATCAAATCGATGAAACTCGACGATATAAAGAGATTTTGAAAAAGGTTTTGATATTTGAAATAAGAGATAACTTAGAAAATCAGATAAGGAATGCAATCAAGTAAAACAGAAAGTAAATCAATTTATGGTTTTTCAGATCTAAATGGATTCCTAGGAATTTGGGTTACCAACAAGATTGTTTATGTTACTAAATTGATTGCCCCTTGTTAATTATTGAAATTGCCTTGAAGGCGAATTTATCCTCAAATAGTTAATGCTCCTTCTCGGGTTACAAAAACCGTGCCCAATTAAACCAACCCCTACTCTCGTGGTAGTCGAATTTAGATTGGACCCTTTACGCTTTGTGACAATTCGTTAATACTCGAAGGACCGCTTCTAACTCTCGTGATTTAAGTCCTAAGTCTGATTCTATAGATCCGATACCTAAGTTCACCGCTAGGTTCCTCCATAGAATATCTACGTCACGCAAATAAGCGGCCGCCGAATTTACGAGTAATTAAAACACTAGAAATCAGATCTAAAGCAGAATCGCAACTAACAAAGATAAAACATCAATTCATTACCATAAACAAACCTTGGTCATAGCCCCAATCCCTAGAAATTAAACTACTACTTAAGCCTTGCCATGGTGATGACAAGCTTGGTTAACAACAACATGAAAATAAAAATAAGAGAAGAGAAGAGGAAGAAGAAGAGAGATCCTAAATTATAGCCTAAGAGTAGAAGCCAAAAGTCCTCTTTCATCTCTGCCTAGATGCCTAATTTATAGATTTGGGAAGTTTGAATCCCAATCAAACACAAATTCAGATCCAAATCAGTTGCTTCAGATCCAAGTAATACGCGTCACGGCCGTGATGGCTTCTGCCTTTGGTACTTCTTCAGTGATTGGTCTGTCACGACCATGATGCTCATCATGGCTGGGCCTTGATCAGTTCTGCCTGTTGGGGTCTGGTTCAGCTGATATGTCACGGCCGTGATCAGTTCTGACTTTTGCCTTCTTTCTTTTCAGTTTTCCTCGATCATGGCCGTGATGGGATCTGTTTGGCTCATTTTCTTCACTTTTCAAGCCCCATCTTCATCCAAGCCCCATCATGGTTGATCCTGAGCATTTAATCCCTAATTTCTGCAAAACAACACAACAAAACTGCCTTACCCGTTCCAAGGTAAAAACTAACAAAAATCAAATTAAATATGCCTAAACTATATGAAAATGCATGCAAAATGACAATGAAATATGAGGTGTAATCACACTCATCAAATCACCTCAAGCTTAAGATTTTGCTTATCCTCAAGCAATCACCAAGGCCAGAAGATATAAATAATCAGAGCATGGATAGTGAACCAAGGACCCGAGTAACTAATCCAAGTAACAGGCATTTTCAAATAAATATCCAAGAGATAATCAATTTCAAGTCCAATTAGAAACTTAGGTTTCCTAAATTCATATTCTCACTGATTCGGGCACCCTTCTCACCTCACTCAAGTGTTTAAGGGCATATGACAATTCGCTCAATTTCCTCAAGGAAGCTATTCTACCATAAGCTTGACTATCAACCAAATCTCTACTTTATTAATGAAAACACATAAGAATCAAGAGGTCTTTTACTTTGGTTGTAACGTGACCATGTGATTAATCGTTAGGTGGGGAAATCAAGAAAAGGAAATTTCAAGAAGGCTAAACCAAATATCAAACATTGCAAAGCATGACACCTTCTAAAATACCTTTTTGGGCTTTAATTCATTTTTCCACCTTTCTTTCCTTCTTTTTATTTTATTTCTCACTTTCTTTTTGTCATCCCCTTATCCATATTTTTTTTGTTTATTTTATTTTATTTATTTGGAGAAGGGGATATTTTCAACTCAAGAGAAATATTTTTCTATCTTTCTCATCCCAAACTTTATCAAAATACCTTTTTACCCTTTTTATGTAATACTTTAAAAGGTGACATACCAAGCATTATTCATCGAAGTAATTCAAGGTACCAAGAAAAGTATTTTAATTTTTTTAGGCTCGAAATTGGGCAACTAAGGGGTAGCATTTAGTCAATCAAAGCTCAGAAGGCCGGAAAAATACCTAGTGCCTCAATCATTTTCAAAAATGTTTTCAAAAAATTTTAAGTTTCGAAACGGTTTCAAGTCAAGTTCTAGAGAATACAATCCAAGATGAATAAAACACTCTATCACAAAGAATGAGGTAAATTTAGTGAGTACCCTTTTTTGGCTCAAAAATCTCATATTTAGTAGTTTAGAATCAATGAGAAACACAAATCTAGAGAACCACATGCTAATTATCAACTATCAAAAGATCATCTCAAGCATTTTTATTTTTAGCCTTATCACAAGAATAAAAAATTGGGTTAAAAAATTCACTATCTCAATTTATTTGGCACCAAGTTCTCACAATTGGATGCATATTCTAAACAAAGGGGCAATCTAATCATGTGATCATACAAAACTATGCCTATATGAATGCAACATGAAAAATGCAAAAATGCAAAAATTTGAAAAAATACCCAAAAATACCCCTACCCCAAGCTTAGAAACTTACATTGTCCCCAATCTGAATAATCAAGTCGGAGAGGGGAGAAAAATGGATCAACTCACCGAGGTGGTAGAGGGTGTTGGCTCACATGCCTAGTCAAAGAGATACTGGAAAATGTGTTACGACCGTGATCAATTCTGGTGTGTAGGAGTTGGCCTGTCATGGCCGTGACCTGCATCACGGCTAGGCCGTGATACTCTCTGATATTTAGGGTCCTTCTCATCACGCCCGTGATGGATGTCACGACTGAGCCGTGATCCTTTCTGGTCTTCTTTGGTTATCTCATCACGGCCGTGACCACCATTACGGCCTGGGCGTGATGACTTCTGACTTAATTTGACCTTGCCTTTTTGCCCTTCCTTCCTTCAAACCCTGAAAGCACTTGGCAAATCCATTGGTCAGTGATCTTTATTTTCTTATCTTCTCAAATTATTCAAAAACAAAATAAAAATAAATGGAAAAGGGAAAGAAAACTTGGGTTGCCTCCCAAGAAGCGCTTATTTATGGTATTAAGCTTGACCATACTTCTTTCAATCAACCGGGGTCAAATGGGCCTAGAAGTGCAAGCACACTTCTCTTCCATGGAACTCCTTCAAAGAGCCGATTATGCTCATATGGCCAATTGCGCTTCCGCTTTGCTCTTTTAACTCGGAGCTTCATGGCCTTACTCCCTCCCGGTGGAAGTTTTGTTTCCACATGATGAGCAACTCCAACTTCATCACTACTGGGTGCATCATTTGTCTTGCCAAACTCTGGAGTTGCTTCCATGTTGAGCTCTTCCTTTACCTCTGGAGACAATATATCAATCATGCACACATGACTCTCAAAAGGAGGGTTGTTGTATGAGTTAGTCAATTCAAAATCTACCCTACCTTTCTCTAGATTCAGAGAGAATTTGCCACTGTTTACGTCTATTATTGCTCCAGCGGTGGCCAAGAATGGCCTTCCTAAAATGATGTGGAATTCAGATTTCCCATTCATATCCAATACCAGGAAATTGGTAGGGATGAAAAATTTCCCTACCTTTACGGGGACATTCTCCAGTAGGCCTAGAGGAGTCCTAGTTGAGCCATCTGCAAATTGTAAGGAGAATTTGAATGGACTCAACTCTTTGGTTCCCAACCTTTCCAAGATAGTGAGCAGCATCAAGCTCGCACTAGCCCCTAAGTCACATAAGGCTTGGTCTATTTCCACTTCTCCGATTGAGTAAGCAATAGAGAAACTACCTGGATCATTTAGCTTAGGAGGCATATTAGTTTCTATATCTACTTGCTTTCTCTTGACCAACCTTTGTGGGAAAGGTATTGGGGGTTGGTACGGTGGTGGAGGGACATATTTTGATTCTGGCTCTTCATCCTCACTCATGTCCTCCTCACATTCCACATCCTTTTCAACCACCCCAAGCTTATCATCCCTCAAGTATATGGCATTACAATGCTCATTGGGATTAGCTTCGGGTTGCCCCGGGTTGCCCCGGGAATGTACCCTTAGGTCTAGAGTATGTGCTGGCTTGTTGGGCAATCTGAGTTTCTAGCATCTTGTTATGGATGGCTAAATTATCTACCTTAGATGCTAGATCTTTTATTGCCTCGTTTACTGCCCTACCTTGTTGTCTAAACTCTTCATTTTGTTTTGTTTGAGTTTCAATAAAACTTTCCAATAAAGACTCGAGTTTAGACTTCTGTACCTGAGGATACCCCGTTGCGGGTTTCCTATTACCTTGGCCTTCTTGAAACTCATGGTTCAACATGTTGTTGTAGTTCCCGTACGAGAGGTAAGGGTTGTTCTTCCTTCCTTGGTTGTAAGCATTTGGGGGAGCATAGTTTGGCAACTTCAGGTTCATGTCGTAGAAGTTGTGACAAGAGTTCACTTGTTCCCCTGAAGTGCCGGATCCATGAGCAATACCACGCGGGCACTCCATTATGTCATGTCCCTGCATTCCACAAATCTCACAAACAATGTTAGTAGTACCTATTGAACTCACGTTAGCTCTTTCAAGCTGATCAAAGCGTTTATTTAGTCAGTCTATTTTAGACATGATGAGATCAGTGCTATTCATTTTAAACTTACCCCCCAAAATCTTTTTCGGGTTATTACCTCTTTCTAAACCCCATTGGCGGTAGTTGGTGGCCACGTTTTCAATGATGTCGAATGCCTTAGTCAGAGGCCTATTCATAAAGGCTCCACCAGCTGCGGAATCAAGTGACACCTTCGAAGAGTAATCCAATCCGTTGTAGAAGGTATGCACTAATAAGTAAAAGATCCAATAAGAAACCAAACGAACTACCTTGGTAGCCGTGTGGCCAAGGGGGCCTTGATGCATGATGGTCAAGGTGGTAATCACTAATGCTTAATGGCCAGAGTGTTTAATTAAATATGATACCTCGGTAGCCTGGTGGTAATGGGGGCCTCGATAGCCAAGTGGTCGAGGTGTTGATGGTGATAAAAATTGGGTAGCCTAGTGTCCCAAGAGGATGTGGTGGTTATGATTGTGTGTTGTGTTGATCATGCATTCATGCATCAGAGATGTTAATTGGGGATGTTCAACATGGGGGAGGTTGTCAGAGAGTAAGGCGATCTGACCGTCAGCGGTGATTCGTCCGAAAGGGAATCATGTACACCCGTGATGGCGCATCTGAGAGTAAGGTACATTGGCTATCTAAGGGGTTCCCCCAAGGTAAGGTGAATGATGTCGTGCGAGTGCATGTGCGATCCGGCAAGTGTACCGGATTCGTCACCAGGTAATAAAAAGATATTGATCCCACAGAGACCGTGATCTCAAATCACAACTAATTATCAAATCGATGAAACTGGACGATATAAAGAGATTTTGAAAAAGGTTTTGATATTTGAAATAAGAGATAACTTAGAAAATCAGATAACCAATGCAATCAAGTAAAACAGAAAGTAAATCAATTTATGGTTTTTTAGATCTAAATGGATTCCTAGGAATTTGGGTTACCAACAAGATTGTTTATGTTACTAAATTGATTACCCCTTGTTAATTATTGAAATTGCCTTGAAGGTGAATTTATCCTCAAATAGTTCATGCTCCCTCTAGGGTTACAAAAACCGTGCCCAATTAAACCAACCCCTACTCTCGTGGTAGTCGAATTTAGATTGGACCCTTTACGCTTTGTGACAATTCGTTAATCCTCGAAGGGCTGCTTCTAACTCTCGTGATTTAAGTCCTAAGTCTGATTCTATAGATCCGATACCTAAGTTCACCGCTAGGTTCCTCCTTAGAATATCTACGTCACGCAAATAAGCGGCCGCCGAATTTACGAGTAATTAAAACACTAGAAATCAGATCTAAAGCAGAATCGCAATTAACAAAGATAAAACATCAATTCATTACCATAAACAAACATTGGGCATAGCCCCAATCCCTAGAAATTAAACTACTACTCAAGCCTTGCCATGGTGATGACAAGCTTGGTTAACAACAACATGAAAATAAAAATAAGAGAAGAGAAGAGGAAGAAGAAGAGAGATCCTAAATTATAGCCTATGAATAGCAGCCAAAATTCCTCTTTCATCTCTGCCTAGATGCCTTATTTATAGATTTGGGAAGTTTGAATCCCAATCAAACACAAATTCATATCCAAATCTGTTGCTTCAGATCCAAGTAATGCGTGTCACGGCCGCGATGGCCATCACGGCCAGGCCGTGATGGCTTCTGCCTTTTGCACTTCTTCAGTGGTTGGTCTGTCACGGTCGTGATGCTCATCACAGCTGGGCCGTGATCGGTTCTTCCTGTTGAGAGTCTGGTTCAGCTGATATGTCACGGCCGTGATCAGTTCTGACTTTTGCCTTCTTTCTTTTCAGTTTTCCTCGATCATGGTCGTGATGGGCTCTGTTTGGCTCATTTTCTTCACTTTTCAAGCCCCATCTTCATCCAAGCCCCATCGTGGTTGATCCTGAGCATTTAATCCCTAATTTCTGGAAAACAACACCACAAAACCTCCTTACCCGTTCCAAGGTAAAAACTAACAAAAATCAAATTAAATATGCCTAAACTATATGAAAATGCATGCAAAATGACAATGAAATATGTGGTGTAATCACACTCTTCAGTGAACTGCCTCGGTGTTGGTGCTTATTGGCCAATATGGATATGTAACTCCGAAGTTGACATTCTAAGATAGATTGGATCCAAGTGCATAGTGGAGTAGTGGAGTAGTGCTGCATCGCATAACATACATTATTGATATGATGGATAGGATATGATTGTGATTGTTGGTTGTTGTTTTGTTTTTATATGCTATGTATATGTTATATGTGATGCATGCTCATCTTGCTAACTGCTTCCATGCCGTTATGTTCATATATATGTTTCTTACTCCCCGTCTTTTGTTGTTGCTTTGCATTTACCCTTTTATGTTATGCAGAGGACGGTGAACAGCTTGCTGAGGAGTCGCTACTCGTAGTTAGGACTTATGTTTAGTTTATGTTGTTTATCCAAATGTTCGGAATATTGTGATACCAGCTCTGTAATGTGACATCGGGGTTGGGTTTAATTTTTTATGTTCTAGTTATGTTTCCTTTTAAAACTTTTTTTTTGCGTTATGAGATCTTGGTACAATGTGGTGTCCTATACCCGTTGGTTTTATTTTCATAATAAATGATATGCATGTGTTTATCTTAATTTCAAAAATTGAATATTCCTTCTATGTTATTGTTTTTTAAATACATGCGGGGTAGAGGGTGTCATACTTTTAGGATCAAAGGCCCATTACACCTTTAAATTTTGGTGTAGCTTTTTACACCACAAGTTATTCCTATACACCACAAATTTTTAAAACATATTTTAATATTACTAAAATACCCTAATTATTTTAATACACTCCTAAATCTACATTCAGAAATACACCACTTATACCAAAAAAATAAATGCACCACTTTAATCCCCTCCCCCTCTTCTTCCTATTTCAATCTTCAAATATCTTTACTCTTTACAGTTTACACACACTGTGAGGCAGGATAAAACAGATTTTACTCTACATTCTTTCATTTGAAAATTATGAACCCAGAACTGTCCCTTCATCATTTCACATATTGATCAGGTGCTACTGAAATTTTACACTACCGGAAGTTAAACTTCGATACTCTGTTTCTATATACCGGAATTGATCCTTCTCTTCCTTCCTCATTCACAGCACCGATTCCTCTTCCGAAATCACCCATTCACTCACTAATTGTTCTCTCACGTTTCACGGTGATGCTCTCGCACCTTTCATCTCGAAAATGATCGCCACCATCCTCTACCGCCTCCGCGACCATGACTCCTCCGTAGCCATCGCTGCCATGTCCTCGCGGATCATTCGCCCGCCGTTCTCTGTCGCGTTCCTGAAGCTTTGTAACACCCTAACTTGGGCATCATGTGGTTACCCATTGCGGAAAATAAAACTTTTTTAAATTGCTGGTTACTTTCGAAAAATAATATTTTCTTATTAAATAAGTATGCTAAAAATAGTGATAATTTTTTTCCTTCAGTAGCTGCAGCATAAATACATAGTTACAAAATGAACATAAGGCCTTTATAAGAACAGGCCATTGACATAGTTAGAAAATGAGTAGATAAGAGAAATAAAAGTGTAACAGCCTGATTTTCATTATGTTGTTCAACCGGTTAAAATATAATGAATTATATTTTAATTTGAGAATTAAAAAGTGTTTTTGATTAAAATAAAATCATATTCATAGTCTACTTTATGTTAGAGGGTTACGGTAAAATTTTTGATTGAAAATTCAGACGAAAGCCGGTCAGCGTTTTCACTACCGGTACAAGTTTACTGTGCAGAAAACCAAGATTTGACCAGTGAACGAGACTGTTAGTGTTTTTAATATTTTTCCTTCAACTTTGGTTATTTTGAAAATTTTCATTCAAAATAGAATATAATATTTTATTCGGGCGAAAACGTCGGAAAAATTACGATCAGAAAATACAAACGGGTACGAAATGAAGCAGATTAGGGAGCACAATAGAAGTGAAGTGACTTGATGGAAATGGGTTATGCCACTCCAAAAGTGTAATCATCACACTTTTCAAATTATAACATATTATATTTTAAAAACCTATTTTTCTCTCTCTTCTCAAACTAAACAAGGCACAAGTTCAAAACTTTCTCTCCAAGCTCATTCTCTCTCCTCAATTTCGTGCCACTCTCTCCCTTCTCTATATATACACCTCTCATTTTTCACTTCATCACTTTCCTTCTCCAAAACTCCATTAAAACTCCATCTTCTTCCTTTTCTTTTAAAAGTTCAAGCTCTTTAAGCTTTAGTTTTTATTCATCTTTTCTACTTGAGTTCTTCATTAAAGTTCTTCCTTATACTAAGGCTAATGCTCTCATATGAATCTTTTTGCAAGTTTCATCTTTTATTTTTTAGTTTGCTTTATGTGTTCTTTATATGCTTTAAACTTCTAAAATCTCTTTAAAATGGTAAAAAAAACTCCTTTTGAGTTGAAACCACTTTCTATAATCTTGTATTAACTTATATTTTCACATACTAAGAGGTTATGTAAAAAAAATCTCTACCTATCTCTTCCTATGAAGGCCGAAGCTATGCATATATGGCCCAGGAGGTTTTTGCTTCAACTTTTGGAATATGATCATGTGTTTGAGTTTCTAACTATTCCTTGATCTTAAATCTATAAATCTTGAAAGGTTTGATAGCTTGTTTTCCTATGATGGCCGAAAATATGTATAAGTAAGCCTAGGATACTATGTTTCAACTTTCCAAGTATGATCATGGATTTATAACTCTTAATACCTTGTGATTCTAAACCTAAGAGTTGTTATCAAACAAAGAATATTTTTCCTCATTATCCTATGTAGGCTGAAACTTAAATATTTTAGAGCAAGGATGTTTAAGTTTCATTTTCCAGAATGATCATGGACTAAGGCCCCTTAATATAGAAGGATGCTAAATCTAAGAGATTGGAAAGTTTAAGGATTTTTAACTTGTTTATTCTATGTTATTGAACCTAGGATGTGTTATTTCTTATTTTCCAAAATGATCATGGACTTGAGCTCCATAAGATATTTGGATGCTAAGTCTAAGAGATTGGAATATTTAAGTTTCCATTGTTTTCCAAAATGATCATGGACTTGAGCTCCATAAGATATTTGAATGCTAGGTCTAAGAGATTGGAGAGTTTAGAGATTTCTAGCCTATAAATCCTATGAAGGCTGAACCTAGAAGGTTATGGACCCATGATACTTTGTTTTTCATTTTTCAAAATTATCATGGACTTGAGCTCCTTAATACATTTGGATGCTAAGTCTAAGAGATTGGAAAGTTTAAAGATTTCTAACCTATTTATCCTATGATGGTCGAACCTATGATGGTTGTGAACCTAGGATGTTTTGTTTTCATTTTCCAATATGATCATGGACTTGAGCTCCTTAATACATTTGGATGCTAAGTCTAAGAGATTGGAAAGTTTTAAGATTTTATCCTATTTTGTAATACAAGGTCGAAACCTACCCTAAGTGGTTGGATAATTTTTATTCCATATTTTCAAGTTATAGCAATTTATCTAAGTTACCTAGAACCTAAGTGATAAGTATCCAAAGGCTTATGTTGAGAAAAGAATCCTAACTCTAATTTGAATTAAATGGCCAAACCTAGCCTAAAGAGAACATAGATGAGTTTGTTTGATTTATTGGTTATTATGTTGATTGGTTGAAGGGGAGTGAGTACTTTGTGGTGTGACAACGAGGAGCTTCGAGTTCGGGAGTTCGGTGATAACCCAGGTGGGGGAAAGAACCAACCTATCGTCAGAATGGATAAGTAGTATATTATATAATAATTGTGTAGGGCGACCTAAACCCTACTAGTAGTCGAGTAATCGACAAGACCAAAATCACATTGGAAACCTTTTCTGAAAAACCAATGGCGATTCGGGGATTGTAGGTTTATCGATATTAGGTTGATTTTATATTTTTGATGGTTGATTTGATTTTATTACCTTTATTGAATTGATTTTGTGCTATGTTGGTGATATGGGAATATTATGATTGATATTGTGTTATGCATGATCTGCCTGGTTTGTATTATTATGCTTAGTAGTTTTTAAACAATGATATATATGTTGTCTAAGAGATGATTGTTTTGGGTGTGAGGATAATACTGATTTAGAAGTGCCAAACCTAGATGATGTATGTTAAAGAGGTGTTACGGCATATAATATGTGTCAAGTTCTAATGGAAGGTTAAGGCACTAGGATGTTGTTAAAACGGGTTGGTGAGATTCAAGTATAGGTGTTGTTGTCCACAACCTTGTATTGGTAATATAATACACAAGGACAAAAGTGTATTGATAATATAATACACAAGGACATTTGTGTATTGGTAATATACTACGCAAGGACATCTGTGTATTGGTAATATAATACACCGTGTATTGGTAATATAATACACGTAAAACACTTCTGTGTATTGGTAATATAATACACCGTGTATTGGTAATATAATAATCGTACATGTAAAACACTTCTGTGTATTGGTAATATAATACACCGTGTATTGGTAATATAATACACGTAAAATCGAGAGTTCTCGCGAGACCACTTCCACCATAGGGAATGGGGGTGGAACACCTTAACGGGAATGGAGGTGTGCACTAGGTGGAACATCCTAACGGGAATGGGGGTGTGCGCCGATGCAAATTAGGGATGTGACAGGAGTGGTAGTGGCCACGATAATGTAAAGACATGGTGACAGGATTAGAGAGGTTACGTTAAAATAAAGTGCCAGATTGCCTGAGAGTAAGGGTAGAGGATGATATATATTAACTTGAGGATGATTCATTAGTTATGTGTGTTGATTGTCTGTGACAATTACTGTATAATATACTGTGACTCTTTTCCGATTTTTGATGATAGAATTGCTTCTTATCCCCTATGTTTCTGTATTTTTGTGGGTTACTTTGGTTTACGTTAGAAGACCCGATGGAGGGTTATGTTGCTGAGGAGCTGGACGAAACTCTGTATGAAACAGAGATTGATGAGGAGTTGGATGGAACTTCTTACGAACCAGACACTGGAGGTCGAGCTGTGATCCATGGCGATTAGAGTATAGACATTATGGCCAGTGTGTCTAAGGAGTATTTTTATATTTCCGCTAAGCATATCTGTTATTAAGTGTATGCTCGTGAGGGGTCTTACTGAGAAGATACCCTCAACAGTGTTTTGGTATTGTAATGAACAATTAGGTGTGTATTTACATATGTTAAAGTTGTTGTGTTTTTTTTAAATTTGCAGAAGTTATATGATAATTAAATAAGTTTTAATTTTTACGTATTTTCACGATAAGCATGCGATTAAGAATTGATTTAAGAAGGTAATTAATCTAATAAAACACTGAGACACAACGGGGTGTCTCAATAAGCATCATAAAGCAAAAGGGTCCGGAACAAAATACCATGGTTCTCAGGAACCAAGAATCAGATGGACAAGGGTAAATTACCCCACAAAAAGAAAACCCAAAGTTGGTCCAACTAGAGATGGCCATTAGGAAGGCCAGAACGAACACCCCCATTCCCAGAAGACGAATCAGGCATGACATCCAAAACGTCCCCTCCTTCGTCAGGAAAGTCATCATCATTGTCGTCATCAAGAACAACACACTCAAGATCGTCATTGAAGAACTCCTCCGGATCCTCCTCCGGGGGCGAGTCAGGTACAACTCCGGGAAGTGGTACTCCAAGAGGTGGATGCAAGTGCAATTGTCCTCGCTCAGCCAAAACATAAAGGTAATACCAGGGAGGTGGTAGTGAACTTCTCACCGACTGGACAGTCTGAATCCTCCACCGTGGTCCGTCCTCAACAGCTCCCTCCAGTGAACTAACCGACCCGATATAGGTAGCAGAGTGGGATCCCGGGTGGATATCCCACGCTCCCGGATCATGGGAGTTATAAAAAATCAGTGTCTTCCTGCCCGATGGTGCTAGGGGGATGTTGGGATCCATATAAACTCATATATATATATATATATATATATATATATATATATATATATAACAATTCCATATTGGAAAAGAAAACAACAAGAAAGTATGCAAGAGTGAGATACCAATATATGGATTAATCACAATAATCATATGCACGACACAAAACATCAGATAGCATGTAAAGTCATATATTATAAAATTTTTGAAAATAAACAGTATTATATCAAGGAGATCTCATACCCGATCAGTCATGGTTTTTATAAAAATATGCATGACACTTCAATATTCAGACTCTAACTTAATCTCATGAGATACAAACTTCATTTTTCGTTAAGATGATCAAGCTTTTTACATGGATCATTGTCAACGAAAATAATCCAATGTCCAACACCTTTGTAACTCATTGGTAGATCACTCAGCAACCAATGGTTATTGCGCACAAGTTATGACATCTCAATTGTCATTACGATAAACGAGAAACTTCTGTCCATGCATTGTCATATCACTCAGCAACCAATGGTTATCGTAGTTCATGGGCGTATTTCCCCAAATTCATTGGCCAACACATGACTCAATAATTTCTAAATTGGCAACATGGCACGTCTGCCAAACAAATGCATGTAAAAATAATTTTATTCTCAAAGTTTATCTGTGTGTACATTCTTTCCTTGTCGAAGCTCAAAGGCTAATGATTCATAAAATCTTTAACTTTAAGATTTTTCAACATCAACATGGGACACGAGGTCCGAGTGCTCAATCACAACGCCCTAAACCGATGCACCAGTCTTGGGCTTGTGGTCATAGAAAACAACTTTCACCTTTTTCAACGTTTATCACAATGTGATTAGGACACACAGTCCTCAACAAAGTCATTAGGACACACATTCCACAACAACGTGATTAGGACACAGTCCACAACAACGTGACACGGATCAAATATCTATGTGTAAATTACAGAACTCTAGTATTCCGACATCTCGCATACTAGATTCACTTTCCAACATATGTATTCTTTTTCGTTCGGTGAAACACAAATACAAAATGAAACTTCAGCAACTTATCCAAGCTTGCCGGAATATTTTCTAAAGTATTTTTTTTCCAGAAATATTTTTCATTGGAAATCCATTTGTAAAATTCTAAGTTATAAAGAAATCCATTTTTTTTTGAAATTCTTCTTTTTCTTCCAAACCATCTTTAGAGCGTTGTCAAATCCTTTCAAATTCTTTTCTAAAATATTGCCAATCATATCCAAAGGTTTTCCTTCATAAAACATACTTTTAAATTATTTTCACTTATACTAAGATTATTTTAAGAAAATGATTTTCCTCTAGCTTTAAAATATTTCACACTTAGTTCTCAAAATATTTTCCGTCTCATTCTTCGAAAATGATAACATACTAAAATATTTCATTTACAGTTCCATCTTTATATTCATTCTTTTATCAAGAAATCATCAAATAAATATTTTTGTTCCAAAATTCTCATAAGACTTTTTAAGACTTTTACCATCATAATTAATTGAGCACCGACAAGTGTCAGGCTTCTCAGACATCAATTAATCAATAGTAATATTTCCACATCAATATCATGATAGTTAATACATTTCATGCCATATATCAAATTCTCAGTGCGTCATCAAGGAAATCATCAAGCTCAGACATTTTAGCACCAACAGTTCAATCACATAATCATTTTAGATAATCATAACAGGACTTAAGACAACTTCACAATCTACAAACAATTGCATACAGTTATTGAAACATCCCTCAGGCAGTCCCCTCTTACCTGAGTTCAAAGTAGAGATGTTTCTTGTCCTTCATCGGGTATCACGATCTTCCTTGCTTGCTTCACAATGGAGGTCTAAAGATTTTAACACATAATCACAAGTTAAAAACAACCAAAACATTCAATCTACCCTAGGCACAGGTTCGGCGACAACATGAAAATAGGGTTAGAGATTTCAAAATTTCTCAAACTCATGGATTAATGATCCTTAAGTATTAGAGATTCATAATCAATGATCATTTTACAAGGATCAAACAAAAATCCCTCTAAGTCACTAGCTTAGGGTTTCGGTCATGGTTCATAAAATAAGCTAGAAATTTTCAAAATTTTCAAGCTCTTAGATTTAACATCAAAAGGTAGTAAAGAGTTCAAATCAATAATCATACTTTGAAAGTTGAAACAAAACTTCCTTGTTCCCCAACAATATAGTTTCGGCCTTGGTAGGAAAATAGGGAAGGAAATTTTTGTTTGATGTAGGCTCTTAGAAAACAATATAGAGGTCATTGTGAGTCCATAGAAATTGGTTTCAACTCAAATGGATTTTTCTGCTAATTTCTAGAGATTTTAGAAGTATAGAGGTTTAAGAACAACAATTCAAACAAAACATAACTCATCAAAGAAATGAAATGGAAGAACTTAGATGAGTAGAGGAAAGAAATGTTACCCTTGAAGCTTGGAAGGAAATGGTTGAAGAAGATGAATGCTTGAAGAAGTAGAAAAACATTGGAGCCTAGTAGAAAATTTTCTAAGTAAATGAGTGTAAAGTGAGGAATGAAAAATGAAGTGGGTATTTATAGGCCAAGGGGGGTTGAGACCGTGGAGAGGAGAGAGGAGAAGAAAAACTTGGGCTCCAAGTTGGTTAAGGCTTGTTTGGTTGGAGAGAGTGAGAGAAAATGGCTTAATATAATAAAATACAATACTTTTGAAAAAGTGTAATCATGACACTTTTTGATGTGACTTATGACACCCATCAACATGTCACTCCTTTTCCAACAAGTCACCTCAGTCTTCTCAGCTCCCTATCCTGCTCCGTTGTTTACTCGATTCAAGTTTCCGATCGTAATTTTCGGAGATTTCACCTGGATATAACATTATATTTTATTTCCGAACCTAAATTTTTGAAAATAACCAAGGTTGAAGGACATACGATAAAAACACCAATGGTTTCTTTCACGATTAAAAATTGGGTTTTCTACTCAGTAATCTTTTACTGTCAGTGAAAACGCAGACCAACTTTTGTCTGAATTTTCAACCGAAAATTTAACTGTGACTTTCTACTGTAAGGTAGATCAAGCTAATGATTTTAGTTTATCTAAAATCATTATCTGGATTTTAACAAAAAAAACATATATACACATGCATTTACTGATACAAAAAGACAAATCGGGACGTTACATTACCACCCCACTAAAACGAATTTCGTCCTCGAAATTACGCACCTGGAAATAGATCAGGATATTGCAATATCATTTTGTCCTCAACTTCCCACGTAGCTTCTCCGGTTGCATCATTCCAAATAAGCTTAACTAAGGGAATTTGTTTACCCCTGAGCTGCTTCGTCATCTTATCCGCGATTCCTACAGTCGAAGTCTCAAAAGACAAGTTTTCTTTTAATTGTACATTATCGGGCTCAATTATATGAGATGGATCATGAACATATTTTCTCAGTTGTGAAACATGGAAAACATAGTGATGATTGGAAAGAAAAGGTGGCAAAGAAATTTTATAGGCTACTAGACCTACGCGACGAAGAATTTGGTAGGGTCCAATGAATTTAGGAGTGAGATTTCTGGATTTAATTACTCTGCCAATCCCAGTCGTAGGCGTGACTCTCAAGAATACATGCTCGCCTTCTTCAAACTCGAGAGGTCGTTGTCTCTTGTCAGCATAACTCTCCTGTCGACTTTGAGTTGTCCGCATTTTCTCTTGAATCATCTTTACCTTTTCTATTGTATGTTGCACGATTTCTGGTCCTAATAACAAACTTTCTCCATCCTGGTACCAACATAGAGGTGTTCTACACCGTCGGCCATATAAAGCTTCATAGGGTGCTATTCCTATGCTCGAGTGGAAACTGTTGCTATATGTGAACTCTATCGGCGATAGAAATTCATCCCAATTCCCAGTGTTTTCCAACACACAAGCTCTCAATAAGTCCTCAAGTGATTGGATCGTCCTCTTGGATTGTCCATCTATTTGTGGATGATAGGCTGAACTCAATCTGAATTTCGTTCCTAGTGACTATTGCAGACTTTGCTAAAACCTTGACGTAAACCTCGGATCACGGTCCGGAATGATACTCGAAGGATACCATGTAATCTTTTGACAATTTCATCAATGTACAATTTAGCTAATCTTTCCATCGAATACTTCATATTGATAAGTAAAAAGTGAGCTGACTTGGTCAGTCGATCAACTATTACCCATATAGCCTCATGTCCTTTTCGAGTCCTTGGTAAACTGGTTACAAAATCCACTGAGATACCATCCCATTTCCATTCAGGAATGTCTAAAGATTGTAGCATCCCTGATGGTCTCTGATGTTCAATCTTTGCCTTTAATATACTAAACACGAAGCAACGTATTCCATTACGTCTCTCTTCATTACATACCACCAATACAATTGCTTGAGATCTTGATACATTTTCGTGGCTCCTGGGTGTAAACTTAATTTACTCTTGTGAGCCTCTTCAAGAATCAATTTCCTAAGTTCGGCATCGTCTGGAACACAAACTCTTTTACCGAATCACAAGATTCCATCTGTTCCTTCTTTGAATTCAGACATTGCTCCTTGTAGGTATCGATGACCTTCTTGTTTCTCTCTTATTTGGTCCGTTAATCCATTTGAAACAATAATCCTACCTAAACGAAGCTTTCCTGGTGACGTCTCCACTGTTAAACGCATATCTCAGAACTGTTCCAACAACTGTTACTCTCTGACCATCATTATAGATGCATGTATTGAATTTCTACTCAAGGCATCTGCTACCACATTTGCCTTTCCAGGATGATATTGTAGTTGAAAATCATAATCCTTCAAGAATTCCAACCAACGTCTCTGCCGCATGTTTAGCTCCTTCTGATCGAACAGGTATTTCAAACTTTTGTGATCGCTGAAAACATTGAATGTAGCTCCATACAGATAATGTCTCCAGATCTTTAAAGCAAAAACCACTGCTGCTAATTCCAAGTCATGTGTAGGGTAATTCCTCTCATGAATCTTTAACTGCCTTGAAGCATAAGCTACAACCTTCCAATTTTGCATCAGTACACAACCTAACCCTTGATGTGAAGCATCACAATAAACCTCAAAAGGTTCTTTAGGATCAGGGAGTACTAACACTGGTGAGGTAGTCAACCATCTCTTTAGTTCTTGAAAATTTTCCTCACATGCCTCTGTCCATGTAAACGCTTGATCCTTCCGAGTTAACTGGGTAAGAGGTCCTACTATCTTGGAGAATCCCACGATGAATCTCCTATAGTATCCAGTCAAACCCACGAAACTATGGATCTCTGTTGCCGTATTTGGTCTTTCCCATTCTAAAACAGCTTCAACCCTCGACGGGTCCACTGCGATTCCTTCACGCGATATGACATGACCTAAGAATTGAACTTGGTCTAACCAAAATTCATGTTTTTCTGGTTTCGCATAAAGTTGCTTCTCCCTTAAGATTTGAAGAACTATACTGAGATGTTCGGCATGTTTTTCCTTGCTTGAAGAATAGATTAGAATGTCATCGATAAAGACAACGACAAACTGATCTAAGTAAGGACGCAAAATCCTATTCTTGTAATCCATGAATATCGCAGGATCATTCATCACTCCAAATGGGATCACCAGATACTCATAATGTCCATAGCATGTCCGAAACGTTGTCTTAGGGACATCCTCTGCTTTCACAAGGATCTGATGGTACCCTGACCGTAGATATATCTTTGAGAAAACGGCCGCTCCACGCAATTGGCCCATCAAATCATCTATCCTTGGGAGCAGATACTTGCTCTTGATAGTCACCTTGTTCAACTGACGGAAATCCACACATAACCGAGAAGTTCCATCTTTCTTCTTCACTGGCAAGATTGGAGCTCCCCAGGGTGATACACTCGGTCTAATAAACTCCTTCTTCATCAGTTCCACCAGTTGTTCCTTCAAGTTCTCTTGCTCAGATGGCGACATAAGATATGGTGCCATGGATATTGGTCCAGTGCTGGGTACCAGATCAATCGTGAACTCGATATCTCGAACAGGTGGCAGTCCAGGTACATCTTCTAGAAAAACTTCTAGAAACTCATTGACGACAGGTATGGACTCTAAGTCTAACTCATTCTTAACGTCTAAGGAAAACAGTAACATGTATCCTTGAGCTCCTTCTTTCAAAGAAGCTCTTACTTGACTCGCAGATAAAAATCCAGAAATCTCATCCTTAAGAAAAACTAAAGTTTTCTGAGCACAATCTATCAGAATATGGTTGGAAGATAACCAATCCATGCCTAAAATTAAATCTAACTGAATTAAAGGAAAACAAATCAGATCTACAAGAAAATTTCTATCCTGAACAATGATAGGACAATTCAAGCAAATAGAATTGACAATAACTGGCTCAGCAGTTGGTGTTGAAACAATTAGATCATATGGTAACGAAGAAATAGACAATTTTAGAAGTTTCACACAATCCATCGAAATGAAAAATGCGTCTATCCCGAATCAAAAAGTACAGTTAAAAGATTGCCAGCTATGTCGCATTTACCTTGTACAAGATCGTCAGAGTTTGAAACCTCAGCTCTGCTTAAAGTTTAAACCCTTCCTTTAGCAGTCAGTTTGTTGGCTCTGGTGTTATTGACAGCTAGTTCACGCTTTTGTGCTCTGCAGTCCTTTGCCATATGCCCAAAACGATCTGCAGTCCTTTGCCATATGCTCAAAACGATCGCAGTCCTTTGCCTTTGCCACTTGGGTCACCATACTTGTAACATCTCCTCTCTTGGCCTTGGCTTTAGTTTCTCTGGCCTCCAGTTCCTGTTCCAGAAGTACCAGAACGATATGGTTGCTGAATCTGGTTGTTGCTTGGTGGTCGAAAGTACGGTTTTCTCTGGTTCTGTTTCCCTCTTTGGTTCTGATTTTGAAATTGATTCTTAAATCGAGAGGGTCCTCCAACATTCCCTCTATTGTCTCTTCCCTTCCGCATTTGCTCAATCTTCCTACACTTCTCCACTAAAGCCTGAAAGTTCTTGATTTCCAGCGGCAGTACTGATTCCTTAATTTCGAAGTGCAGTCCTCCTTCAAACCTCTCGCACTTCCATTCTTCATCTGGGTTGTTCTGGAAAAAGCGGAAATACTTGGCAAGTGACTCAAATTTTGCCGCGTATTCCTGATAAACTGTTGGTTCATCTAGTTTTATGACTATAAAGACCTCAATTTTGACACCAATTGTGCGAGTTCATTCTCGTTTTAGCCCAAATTTGACTTTAATTGTTTACAAGCAATTCATTTTAGTCTTAGGGATAATATTTAGTAAATTCTTTTAGTTTCTTATCAAAATTAAGCATTTAATGCTACTTATATTTTCAGGTTAAAAGTGAAGCTCGAGGAAGTAGGAAAAATGAAGGAAACAATCAAATGGCAAAAATTGGCTATTCGCCTTGCGAACAGAAGCTCGCCCCACAAGCCAGATGAGCAGATTAAGCAAGAACAAGCAACCATTCAGCCTCGCCTCGCGAACCAGACTTAGTGAAATGAAGATCATTCTGCTTTGCCTAGCGAACATTGTCTAGCCCAGCGAGAAGTCCAAATTTGAATTAGCGCCAACTTAAAATTCACCTCGCGAATCCTTGTTCGCCCCGCGAGCACGCGCAGATTCCAAACTTTATAAATAACTTGTTTTAGGTCATAGAGAGGAGTTTTTTTTTATTGGAGAGTTGTAATCCTAGTTTGCTTGGAGCTGTGTAGTGTGTTCTGAGTCAGTTCTTGAAGGTTGAATGCATATATTACTTTTTTTGTTGTTTTCGTCTCTATGAGGAACTAATCCTCCTTTCTAAGAGAACGATGAAGCCACCTTTGATGGCGTAGTTTATCCAAGTAATAGTTTCTTATACCCTTGTCTCTTTTCTTGTTTCTTAATTCTGTTTTGTTTGCGTTAATCATGTGGCCAGTGGTTAACTAGCCTAGTGCATTGAGACTGGGAAGCGATTCGTGCTTAGGACTTGAATTAAGAACACCATTTGAACATTACTAGGGATAGAATAGGAAAGCGGTGCAATCTCTATAGGGAGCCAAGAACTTAATTAATCTAGTTGTGGGTTGAATAAATTGGGAAATTGACGACTTACAATTGTAGATAATTCCTTTTGAAAATCGGAAGTAACATTAGGCTAACTGAGGGTTCTCGGTTGACAAGAAATTAAATTGAACATATGGATAAGGAGATAAACACTTGGGTAACTTGCTTGATAGGGTAGGTGAATTCATGACCTTGGAGTCTTAATCATAATCAAATCTCATCACAATCTTTTAGTATCTTTAATTAATTGTTTCAATCTTTGATTTTATTTTCTCTCTCTTCATAACCATTTCTCTTTGATTTGGTCAAACGCTTTGAAATTCCTTATTAAAATTAGTTAAATTGGTCTTCCAATCCTTGTGTTCGACCTCGCTATTTACTTACCGTGTTTTATTACTTGCAACGAAACGGTACACTTGCCGGATCGTCATCAAGTTTTTGGCGTCGTTGCCGGGGATTGGCACAACCAATTTTCCTAATTTTTAGGGAATTTGATTCTTTTGATTAAGCAATTTTTAATTTAATTTTCTGCAATTTTATCTATTTTTACTTCTTTGATCCCACTTGGTCTTGCCTTGTTTTTGTGTATGCGAGGTACCCTTCCACAGGAGAACTTGCTATTTGATCCCTAGATCACCAAGACTGAGAAGAGGTTGAGGAAGGAACTTAAAGAGAGGAGGCTACTTGAAACAAACAAACCCATCAATCTTGAAGAGATGGCGGAAGAAAATCCACCACCTCCTCCTCCTCCTTACAAGCCCCTTTATGAGTACAATCCTCCTAACTTGGATGATTGTGTTTCTAGTGTTGTCAAGCCTCCCATCACGGCTAATTCATTTCAAATGAGGGAATCTGCCCTACATATGGTGCAAAGAGAACAATTTGATGGGAGTCCACACCAAGACCCTCACCAGCACATCACTCACTTTTTGGAGGCTTGCGACATGTTCAAATATCCAGAAATGTCAGAAGACGCCCTTCGTTTGCGGCTATTCCCATTCTCTCTTCAGGATAGAGCACACGATTGGTTGGACTTACACTTGGATCGTGCGAGCATCACTACTTGGTAACAGATGGCTCGGAAGTTATGACTTTTGTCAAGGTGATCATGATGGTGCATATTGTCTGGGCAACTTTTATAAGGAGCATGTGGATTCGTGTCACAATTTTTATGACACGGTACCACAGTGCAATGACTATCAGAGGAATAGGCAGAATAACTACCATCAGGGGCAGAATTGGAATATCAGGAGAGATCATCCGAGTTTCTCTTGGAGCAACACTAGTGGTGGTCTAGCCGGGCAACAACAACAGAATCAGAGGCCAAACTATGGAATTCAACAACACAACACCCAACAGGCTCTCCCTCAACCTACTCAATTGAAAATCACAGATGGTGGGAAACATACTTGGGAAGTGGCAATTGAGAAATTAGCCAGTCATACTAGCACGGTCATTGAGAAGCTGATAGTGCACATTGATACCTCAATTGAGAAGCTAGCAACTCACACAGGGTCGGCAATCCAACTCTTGGAAACTCAAGTATCACAGCTGGCCAAACAAATGAATAAGCGTCTTCCAGGAACTTTTCCGTCTAACACAAAGAATAACCCCAAGGCCCAATGCAATGCCATATTCACTAGAAGTGGTAAAGTGTTGGAACCAAAAGGTAATCCCTCGAAGGCTAATGAAGGTGAAACTCCAGAACAACCACAAGAGGAGAAGGAACAAGCTAAGAAAGATGAGGTAGCAAGTGAAAAGGTGTCAGAGCAAGGTGGAAAATTGAAATTCGTGGATGAAGAATTCCGAAGAAAGAAGTAGGTTGAGCCCCAAGATCTCCTTCCCTTCATGAAGGTACCATATCCAGAGAGATTGAAAAACCTTGTGCAAGACAAGCAATTTTCTAAGTTCCTTGATATCTTCCGCAAGCTTGAAATCAACATTCCTTTTGCAGAAGCCTTGGAACAAATGTCATCCTATGCCAAGCTTATGAAGGAGCTTCTCTCCAAGAAGAGGAAGATTGTTGATGATGAAACAGTTGCTTTGACTGAGGAGTCTAGTGCAATCCTTCAAAGGAAGCTACCTCATAAGTTGAAGGATCCAGGTTCTTTTAGTATACCATGCACCATTGGAGAGATGACTAGTGGGAAGGCACTATGTGATTTAGGGGCAAGCATCAACTTAATGCCCCTATCCATGATGAAGAGGCTTGTAATTAAAGAGGTCAAGGGCACAATGATGTCACTCCAACTTGCGGACCGATCAATCAAACACCCTTATGGGGTGGTCGAAGATTTGCTAGTAAAGGTGGGCAAGTTCATTTTTCCTGTGGATTTTGTGGTTCTTGACATGGATGAGGATGCCAATACTCCTCTCATATTAGGTAGACCATTCTTGGCTACCGGGCGAACATTGATTGATGTACAACTAGGTAATCTCACACTTCGGGTGCAAGATGAAAAGGAGAAATTTGATGTCTTTGAAGCTATGAATTATCCAGTGGAGAAGGCTAAATGCTATAGTGTGGATGTGGTGAATCCTCTTGTCAAACAAACTCCTACACATGAAGCAAATGGTTCAACACTAGGTAAAGTATTGGTAAAATCTCACACTTTTGACGATGGCATGGAAAAGGATGAGCCAGTGCACTTTGGGAATAAAGATGAGTTGCCTAGAGCTATTAAGGATGACCCAAGCAAGTTAGAGGAGAAGCCACAAGAGCATGATGAGTCACTCACTGAAAGGGCTGGGGCAAAAAGGATGCTAGATCCAATCAAACTCAATGAAATCCGCTTGAGAGCTTATAAGAAAGATCGAGGCAAAAGGGGGCAACCCAAGGTTCGGCTTGATGATCCAAATATCCTTAGAAAGAAGTCATTTCTGGGCCAAGTGAAGTCTTATTGGCGAGTGAAAGTTAGGAAGAAAACAACTACTTATAATGATGCTTTCAAGGAAGGTTACAAAGAGCCCAGGGAGACATTTAATGATAATGACCAAGGGTTGAAACTGCTTTTTAAGGAAGAAGGAATTGGAGGGCATCATGACGAGTTCACTGTGAGTTAGCCCTTTGGGGGCTATTATCGTCAAGCTCGGGAAATTAAACAAGCGCTTCTTGGGAGGCAACCCAAGGTTTATATCCTTGGTTGCATCTAAAAAGAGTCATAAAAACACAAAGTGTCTTCATATAGGGTCCTTAGTTTAGAAAATTTGCATTAGGAATCATATAGGACTTAGTTGCATCTAGAAAACATGGGCCGGTATTTTTTATCTTTGGCTCGCCTCGCGAGCAGAGATTCGGCCCGCAAGACAGAGCCCTCAGAAATAAGGAGTCTCTGCCTCGCCCCGCGGGAGGCTGTTAGCCTCGCGAGATAGAGAGGCCAAAAATTCAAGGCCTCTGTCTGGCCCCGCGAGAACGGCCTCGCCTCCCGAGGTGAAAAAATAATAAATAAATAAAAATAGTTTGGTTGCCTCAGTTCGTCTGGCCTGATAATCCTGGGGACCAGGATTCTCATCCAGGGGGATGCAAATTCGAGGCAAATTTTTGATGACTTTCAGGTAGGAAGAAGATTCGAAGGAAGAGAATGAAGAAAAGAGGAGCACCAATGAGGGAGATGAGTCTTCTAAGACCCTCTGAGATATTGTTTTCTAAACCCTTCTCTTTTATTTTCTGTTACCTTGAGTCACAATGATGGTCCTGTACATAAATAAGTTGATAGAGTCGTGTCGGTGAGCTTGAATGGATTTGTTGAATTTAGCTACATGGAATGCATGTGCTAGAATTGAAAATTCATGATGGATTTCCCCTATTTTTTGAAAAGTTGAAAAAATTGAAAATGAACTTTAAGAAATTTTATTATGATTGGATGATTTATGACAAGTTTGGGGTGAAGGGGTGCACACATTAGTGATGTATCTCGGTCAAATAATTTGCTAAAAATGTCCAGGTGAGGAAATTGAGCCTCCAACATTGTTTTTAATTGTGTGAATCACTTTTATGTTGTACTTTCCCGGATTTGCTTGAATCTCTTCATGGTTTGCATGTTTATATGTTTGCATCAAATGATTTAGGCAATTTTATTTGAAATAGCTACTTGGCCAAATATGAACCAACCTTGATGCACGATCCCTAGTTAGCCACATTGAGCCTAATTGCCTATTGTTTCTTGATGACCTTATGTTACAAGCCATAAAACCGGAAAAAAAGAAACCATGTAAACCCAATCTTAGGATTTAGGAGAGCATGAAAACTTAGCAATGTAAGTGTTGTTTGGAAACTAAGTTTGGGGTGGCTACAAAGTTTATCATGTTGTTTTGGTTGAGAAAAAGAAAAAGCAAAATGGTTGAAGCCAAAGGCTTAAGAAAGAAAATGATCGCAAAAATGCCAAAAAGGGCAAAGTTAAAAAAAAGATGTGAGAAAGTAAAAAGGTTGTAGTCACCCAAAGTATAAAATAAAATAAAATAGAAAAATATAAAAAGAATTGAGAGTAAGATAAAAAATTATAATTGCACATTTTATTCTCTCATAAATCTTAGGGACTTAGCCTTGATCCTTTACATATCCTACCTTTAGCCATGGCACATTACAACCTTTAAAAGACCTTTTGATGTTGCATACATGTTTTTGTGGGAACTTTGTTGATATGAAAATCAAATTCATGGAAAGTGCTCTTAAAATGTGAAAATTGAGTGGAAAGTTGATATCCTGGAAAAATTGAGCGAATGAGTGAATTACTAAATACCCTTGTGAGGAAGGAAATTATTTGAATTTGGTGATCTCCTTTGTGTATGTGACTTGGAGCCCCTACTTAGAGTAATGAATGTATGATTGATATGATTCTCATGGTTTGAAAGTAGGTGAAATTGGGGGTTGATTAAGTAAAGTAAGGAAAGGGGAAGCATTGAGTAAGGGTAAATTGATAAAATTGCAAGAAATTTGGGGCAAGAGTGATTAAGTCCATTGAGCTTACCTAGTTTTGAGTCTTTCATTTTATTAGTTTGCTTGGGGACAAGCAAAGTTTAAGTGTTTTATGACTAGAAAGAGCTCAATTTTGATACCGATTGTGCGAGTTCATTCTCATTTTAGTTCAAATTTGACTTTAATTGTTCACAAGCAATTCCTTTTAGTCTTAGGGATAATTTTTAGTAATTTCTTTTAGTTTCTTATCAAAATTAAGCATTTAATGCTACTTTTATTTTCAGGTTAAAAGTGAAGCTCGAGGAAGCTAGGAAAAATGAAGGAAACAATCAAAAGGCAAAAATTGGTTATATGCCTCGTGAACAGAAGCTCACCTCCGCGAGCTAGAGGAGCAGATTAAGCAGGAACAGGCAACCATTCAGCCTCATCTCGTGAGGCAGTGCTCGCCTCGCGAGCCAGACTCAGTGAAATGAAGATCATTCTGCTTCGCCTCGCGAACATTGTCTCGCCCCACGAGAAGTCCAAATTTGAACTGGCGCCAATTTAAGATTCGCCACGCGAATCCTTGCTCGCCCCGCGAGCGCACACAGATTCCAAACTTTATAAATAGCTTGTTTTAGGTCATAGAGATGAGTTTGTTTATTGGAGAGTTGTAATCCTAATTTACTTGGAGCTGTGTAGTGTGTTTTGAGTCAGTTCTTGAAAAACGAATGCATATATTACTTTTTTTTTGTTGTTTTTGTCTCTATGAGGAACTGAACCTCCTTTCTAAGGGAACGATGAAGCCACCTTAGATGGCGTAGTTTATCCAAGTAATATTTTCTCATACCCTCATCTCTTTTCTTGTTTCTTAATTCTGTTTTGTTTGCGTTAATCATGTGGCCAGTGGTTAACTAGTCTAATGCATTGATGCTGGGAAGTGATTCGTGCTTATGATTTGAATTAAGAAGACCGTTTGAAGATTACTAGGGATAGAATAGGAAAGTGGTGCAATCTCTTTAGGGAACCAAGAACTTAATTAATCTAGTTGTGGGTTCAATAAATTGGGAAATTGACGACTTACAATTGTAGATAATTCCTTTTGAAAATCGGAAGAACATTAGGATAATTGAGGATTCCCGGTTGACAAGAAATTAAATTGAACATAGGGATAAGGAGATAATCACTTGGGTAACTTGCTTGATAGGGTAGGTGAATTCATGACCTTAGAGCCTTAATCATAATCAAAACTCATCACAATCTTTTAGTATCTTTAATTATTTGTTTCAATCTTTGATTTAATTTTCTCTCTCTTCATAACCACTTCTCTTGGATTTGGTCAAACGCTTTGAAATTCCTTATTAAAAGTAGTTAAATTGGTCTTCCAATCCTTGTGTTTGACCTCGGTATTTACTCATCGTGTTTTATTACTTGCAACGAAATGGTACACTTGCCGGATCATCATCAATTCCCCGACAGACACGTCCCTCTGATGTAGATGCAGAAATTCTTGCTCTTTTTCGATTCGAGCACTCTGAGAAAAATATTTGTTTAGAAACCTACCGCGGAATACCTTGTTGTTTTGGCTTCAACAACTTAAGGGGGGGGGGGTGTGAATTCAATCAACTTAAAATATTTCCCTCTTTAAAAACTTTTCACAAAACTTTACTTTTCAGATTTGTGGCCTTAGGATCTTTTACAAAATCAATGAAGGGTTTATATAAAATCTTGAATAGAAGGTGATGAGGATAAGAAAGATTCATTCAGAATAGGTTCGGGTTCAAAACTCAATAATAACAAAATACAGAAACTGATTAAACCTTTAAAGATTTAGAACAAGTTATGCAAGTTTCAGATACAAGAATTAACAATCAAGAACAAACTTGCAGGTTTCAATTTCAGTATTAGTTCAGTTTCAACAATCAAGAATGGTTTTTATCAACTCGGTTTTGAACACAGATAACACAGACTTGATTACAACCAGAGTTTGAGTTTAGAGATACCACACAACCAGATTTATCCTGGTTCAGTCACCACCATTGTGACCTACATCCAGTCCTCACTCCACCTGTGGGTTTTCACACACTAACACAACAAGCTTTAGTCAGGTAGCTTGAAAAACCTTTACACCACAGAGCACTCCTTCACCTCAAGATACCACACTCTTGTGAAGAGCCTCAATGTTTTTCCTTAGTATCGGATACCTCACCCTAATCACTCAAAGACTCCCTCTCTCTTTACAATAAAAAATAACGAAAAATTGATTCCTAACTCTCAAAAGTCAGATATACAAATTGAAGAACTTATGAGAATGAAACACTCCTTTTCACAATAAGCTCAAGAAAGATGATGAATGATATGTATATTGTTCTGTTGTTATGATTTGATATCGAAAGTGTTCCTTTGATCCCTCTTTATATAGAAAACAAGTTATAGTCGTTGGGATCAATCAAAAACAGATTTGAACCTGATAACAGAATCTATTTTCTTGATTCTAGTTCTTGAAATAAGATTCTACATCGGCGTCGTCTTCAATCCTCAGGGCTCGTAGTTGATAGTAGACGAGCTCCATATGCCACGTCATTGGACAGATACTCCTTTAACTGGTTGAACGTAACCTAGTAGACGAGCTCTTCTGTCTCTGTAGTGGACGAGCACTTCTGCAACTTTAGTGGACGAGCACTTCTGTCACTTTAGTGGACGAGCGCCTGTATCACTTTAGTGGACGAGCACTTCTATCACTTTAGTGGACGAGCACTTCTGTCACTTTAGTGGATGAGCACTTCTGTCACTTTAGTGGATGAGCACTTATGTCACTTTAGTGTATGAGCGCTTGTATTACTTTAGTGGACGAGCACTTGTATCACTTTAGTTTTGGACGAGCGCTTCTATCACTTTAGTGTTGGACGAGTGCTTCTATCACTTGTGTTGGACGAGCGCTTCTTATTTCCAAAAATCATTTTCATTAACGATAAACTTATTCCTTCTAATGCAGGTTATGAAAATTGATTTTCTTCATGCATCTTTTTAATTGAGCTATTTTGTGACTAAGATATTTCTTTCTGTTACAAATCATCTAAGACTTAAATCTAAAATTCTTCGTTAAGCTTGGTCTTGATGATCCTTTGATCTTTGACTTTGCTCTTTTGATTTCTACTTGCAGCTCCTTGATTCCTTCAAGTTCTTCCGTGAATATTTTCCTTGAATTTACTTAATGAACTTGTTGATCACTGCTTGATACCTATATTTGCAATTTGACACTAAAACACTTGCATACACATTAAATTGTATTTGTCATATATCAAAATCTCTAAGTCATTGAGTCTTACATACCTCCCAATTAATCTCCTATTGTCCAGCTTCCAGTAGTTGCTTGGTGCCTTTCCACCAATATTCAACATCTCTAACCAGTAGAAAAGTAGCATAAGATATCTTCACTCCCTCTGGCATGTGTATCAGCTCAAATATTTTCTCCAATTCTTGAATCCATAGATCGACCTTCGTAGGATCTACGTCTCCATCAAACTGTGATGGATTCCGGCGTCTAAAGCAGTCAGATACTTGCCTTCAGCTGCTTGTTTAGTCCTTATCTGCTCTTGTTGGTTCTGAGCAGCCATTGTTGCAGTCTGAAAAGCAATTGCAGCAGCAACATCAGTCATTGCCTGTGCGCAAAGTCTATTCCACCATAGCCTCTTCAGCGACCACGTCCACGTGCACCTCCTGGTTCCATACTAACCTGCAGGACATAATCAGTAAAATGGTAACCAGAAAATGAAATGTAACTCACTGATTATCACACATTACTTCTAAGAAGTAATTCAAACAAGTCTCAGTCAGAGAACACACAACATCAACACAACAGGCCTAAACCCAAAGATTCCCGAAAGACTCGACCAGCTCTGATACCACTAATGTAACACCCTAACTTGGGCATTACATGATTACCCGTTGCTAAAAATAAAACTTATTTAAATTGCTGGCTACTTTCGAAAAATAATATTTTCTTATTACATAAGTATACTAAAAATTGTCATAAATTTTTTTTCCTTTTCTTAAGATAGATGAACACTCAGAACATGAACAACAGAAACACACACACACACACACACACACACACACACACACACACACACACACACACACACACACACATATATATATAAGTCAGATCAGCAGTTGCATCATAAGTACATAGTTACAAAATGAACATAGGGCCCTTAGAAGAATAGGCCATTGACATAGTTAGAAAATGAGTAGATAAGAGAAATATAAGTATCATAAAGCAAAAGGGTCCGGAACCACATCACAAGATACCATGGTTCTCAAGAACCATGAATCAGCCGGACAAGGATAAACTACCCCACAAAAAGAAAACCCAAAGCTGGTCCAACTAGAGATGGCCATTAGGAAGGCCAGAACAAACACCCCCACTCCCAGAAGACGAATCAGGCATGACATCCAAAACCTCCCCTCCTTCATCCGGAGAGTCATCATCATCGTCGTCATCAAGAACAATATACTCTGGCTCGTCATCGAAGAACTCCTCCGGATCCTCCTCTGGGGGCGAGTCAGGTACAACTCCGGGAAGTGGTACTCCAAAAGGTGGATGCTCGTGCAACGGTCCTCGCTCAGCCAAAACATGAAGGTAATACCAGGGAGGTGGTAGTGAAATCCTCACCGACTGGACAGTCTGAATCCTCCGCTGTGGTCCGTCCAAAATAGCTCCCTCCAGTGAACTAACCGACCCGGTATAGGTAGCAGAGTGGGATCCTAGTTGGATATCCCACGCTCCCGGATCATGGGCGTTATAAAAAATCAGCATCTTCGTGCCCGATTGTGCTAGGGAGATGTTGGGATCCATCTAAACTCATACATACATACATATATATATATATATATATATATATATATATATATATATATATATATATATATATATAACAATTCCATATAGGAAAAGAAAACAACAAGAGAGTATGCAATAGTGAGATACCAATATTTGGATTAATCACAATAACCATATGCACGACATAAAACATCATATAGCATGTAAAGTCATATATCATAAAATTCTTGAAAATAAACAGCATTATATCAAGGGGGTCTCATACCCGATCAGTCATGGTTTTTATAAAAATATGCATGACACTTCAATATTCAGGCTCTAACTTAATCTCATGAGATACCAACTTCATTTTTCATTTAAACTGATCAAGCTTTTTACATGGATTATTGTCAATGAAAAGAATCTAATGTCCAATACCTTTGTAACTAATTGGTATATCACTCAGCAACCAATGGTTATTGCACACAAGTTATGACATCTCAATTGTCATTACGATAAATGGGAAACTTCTGTCCACGCATTGGCAGATCACTCAGCAACCAATGGTTATCATAGTTCATGGGCGTATTTCCCCAAAATTCATTGGCCAACACATGACTCAATGATTTCTAGCTTGGCAACATGGCTCGTCTGCCAAACTAATGCATGTAAAAAACATTTTATTCTTAAAGTTTATGTGTGTACATTCTTTCCTTGTCGAAGCTCAAAGGCTAACGATTATTCATAAAATCTTTAGCTTTAAGATTTTTTGACATCAACATGGGACACGAAGTCCGAGTGCTCAACCACAACGACCTAAACCGATGCACCAGTCTTGGGTTCGTGGTCAAAGAAAACAGCTTTCACATTTTTCACCGTTTATCACAACGTGATTAGGACACAATCCTCAACAACTTGATTAGGATACACAGTCCACAACAACGTGATTAAACAACGTGACACGGATCAAATATCTATGTATAAATTACAGAACTCTAGTATTTCGACGTCTCACATACTAGATTCACTTTTCAACGTATGTATTCTTTTTCGTTCAGTGAAACACAAATACAAAATGAAACTTCGACAACTTATCCAAGCTTGCCGGAATATTTTCTAAAGTATTTTTTTCCTGAAATCTTTTTCATTGGAAATCCATTTGTAAAATGCTAAGTTATAAAAAAATTGATTTTCTTTTGAAATTCTTCTTTTTCTTCCAAACCATCTTTAGAACGTTGTCAAATCCTTTCAAGTTCTTTTCTAAAATATTGCCAATCATTTCCAAAGGTTTTCCTTCATAAAACATACTAAAATATTTCGTTTACAGTTCCATCTTTATATTCATTCTTTTATTAAGAAATCATCAAATAAATATTTTTATTCTAAAATTCTCATAAGGCTTTTTAAGACTTTTACCGTCATAATTAATTGAGCACCGACGAGTGTCAGGCTTCTCAAACATCAATCAATCAATAGTAATATTTCAACATCAATATCATGATAGTTAATACATTTCATGCTATATATCAAATTCTCAGTGCATCATCTAGCAAATCATCAAGCTCGGACATTTTATCCGGATAGTTCAATCACATAATCATTTTAGATAATCACAACAGGACTTAAGACAACTTCACAATCCACAAACAATTGTATACAGTTATTGAAACATCCTCGAGGCAGTCCCCTCTTACCTAAGTTCAAAGTAGAGATGTTTCTTGTCCTTCGTCGGGTACCACGATCTTCCTCGCTTGCTTCCCAACGGAAGTCTAAAGATTCCAACACGTAATCACAAGTTAAAAACAACCAAAACATCCAATCTACCCCAGGCATAGGTTCGACCACAACATGAAAATAGGGTCAGGGATTTCAAAATTTCTCAAACTCATGGATTAATGATCCTTAAGTATTGGAGATTCATAATCAATGATCATTTTACAAGGATTGAACAAAAATCCCTCTAAGTCACTAGCTTAGGGTTTCGGTCATGGTTCATAAAATAGTCTAGAAATTTTCAAACTTTTCAAGCTCTTAGATTTAACATCAAAAGGTAGTAAAGAGGTTAAATAAATGATCATACTTTGAAAGTTGAAACAAAACTTCCTTGTTCCCCAACAACATAGTTTCAGCCTTGCTAGGAAAATAGGGAAGGAAATTTTTGTTTGATGTAGGCTCTTAGATAAACAATATAGAGGTCATTGTGAGTCCATAGAAATTGGTTTCGACTCAAATGGATTTTTCTACTAATTTCTAGAGATTTTAGAAGTTCTAGAGGTTTAAGAATAACAACTCAAACAAAACATAACTCATCAATGAAATGAAATGGAAGAACTTAGATGAGTGGAGGAAAGAAATGTTACCCTTGAAGCTTGGAAGGAAATGGTTGAAGAAGATGAATGCTTGAAGAAGTAGAAAAACAATGGAGCTTGGTAGAAAATTTTCTAAGTAAATGAGTGTAAAGTGAGGAATGAAAAATGAAGTGGGTATTTATAGGCCAAGGGGGGTTGAGGCCGTGGAGAGGAGAGAGGAGAAGAAAAACTTGGGCTCTAAGTTGGTTAAGGCTTGTTTTTTTTTGGAGGGAGTGAGAGAAAATGACTTAATAGAATAAAATACAATACTTTTGAAAAAGTGTAATCATGACACTTTTTGATGTGACTTATGACTCCCATCAACATGTCACTCCTTTTCCAACAAGTCACCTCGGTCTTCTCAGCTCCCTATTCTGCTCCGTTGTTTACCGGATTCAAGTTCCCGATCGTAATTTCCGAAGATTTCGCTCTGATAAAACATCATATTTTATTTTCGAACCTAAATTTTCAAAAATAACCAAGGTTGAAAGTGCTGGAACCAAATTGGTTTTGGATTAAATAATCTCTAAGTTTTGATGCTAACAAAAGGATTAAATTTGTTTGGCAAAGTGTTAGTTGAGATCTAACATGTGTTTTCAGCTATGCAGGAATATTTACATATAAGTAAAAGAAACATGGGATAAGTTTTCATTGAAAAATACACATCCACCCTTATAGAAGGGCTGCTCAAAAACTTTGGTAAAGTTACTTATTTATTTAACTGAGTAGACTGGTTTTATTAAGTAGACGAGGCTCTAAGTGTTTGCTAGACGAATACCAAAATAACTTGTTAGATACAGCAAGTTCAAAGACTTGATAATAAGCGCATCCATCTTATCACGTAAGCAGACGAAAGTAATTAGTAGAAGTAAATGAACTGAAAAATAAAGTAATCTAGAGACGAGCTCTAAATGCCACGTCACTAGACTGGGATCTTTTTAACTCTTTGAGGAAAAGCAAGTCCAAAGACTTGATAGATAAGATGATATGCCACATCATCGGACGAGCAAAATAAACTGTTGAACCAGACTTAGTCTCACATATAACTAAGTAGACGAAGTTTCTTAAAATAGACGAGATCCATCTTCGAATAAATAAATGCTATCCGAATATCTAGAATTTATTTCAAATGATTGATATTTATTTCAATAGAATATTTGATCTTCACTATTGTCCTATCTGCTTTAATATTTTACCTTGTTGTAAAAGAAACATAGTACCATCAAGAAATGCAAAAAGCATAATAGTACAATAAGATACTACAAAACGATCTATACGATGACAACTTTATGACTGAAAAAGCTGGACTGTTCACAAAGGAGGAACAACAAATTCTCAAGCTGCAATACTCAGAGGAGTGAACCTCCAATTTCATGCTACCTCGATAACCAAGAGTAATGTTTAGCATGCCACAATCAAGCTATCAGTCACAACGGATATCATGTATTAAATGCTATTTCTAAATGGGATTATTCTAAATAACCGTTGAAGAAATACAAGCGAAGAAGAAGGTCACTATAAATAGAAGACCTGAGATAATGAAGAATAATACTCTTGACTGCAAAACCTTGCGAGCTCAACTTTTGCCAATCAATAATAACTCATTCTTATAAAAGCAAGAGTCTGTATTCTTAGCTTGAATATTGTGAAAATATTCAAATGATCTTAAACTGTCATATCCTCACACATAGTGAGTTAAGAAGATCAAACATTAAATCTCTTTGTTAGAGTTAGAGCCTGAAGAGGCTTGGTAAGAAAGAAATACTTGTATCCTGGAGAGGTGTTGAATACTTGGTTGTAATCTATTCGGGAAATAGTGGAGAAAATCTTTCAAGTAGAAGGGACTGGACGTAGCTCTTGGTTGGAAGAGAGTGAACCAGGATAAAAATATATTGTGTGATTCTTCTATCTCTTAACTCTTTTAACATTATTTGTTTCTTACTAACTGAGGGGTTTTGATATTGCTTCTGTTAAAGTCTTTTAAGAAGGATCTTTTTCTTTGTGCTTGCTTCTGTTTCTAATCTCCTTGTGTGAAAAAATTGTTTTAAAGGTTGTTTTCGAAAATTATTAACAATCACAATTCAACCCCCCATCTTGTGTTTGCATGTGTCAACTTCAGTTGGTATCAGAGATCAGACTCGAAAGGGTTGAGCATATAATAAGTGCTGAGGGAGTACGATCCAACAACCATGGATGCAGAAGGACAAACTATCAACAGACCTCCTCTCTTTGATGGAACAGATTACGACTACTGGAAGAAGAGAATGATGGCCTTCTTAGATGCATAGAATGTAGATATTTGGGAGCTGATTGAAACCGGCTACGCTGAACCAAGAGATGAAGCTAGAGCTAATGTTCCTAGAGGCCAATGGACTCAAGAGCAGAAAAACCAACATCAGCTGAATCTAAAGGCTAAGAACTATCTCATATGTGCTATAAACAGATATGAACATGACAAAGTTCACAGCTGCAATACTGCTAAAGAAATCTGGGATACTCTTGCCCAAGCTCATGAGGGTTCCTCACAAGTTAAGGAATCAAAGATCAGTATGCTAACTTGATACGATTTCGGCAAGTATACCTAGTCGCAAGCAAGTAATACGGTGGTAAGACCGGTTATCGTCCCCAGGGATCGTGGACAAGTACCACTTCGCAAATTTGACTACTATTTAGGCGATCGTGTTTGGATGGAAGGTAGCTCTAACATGTAACGAAACAAACAAGAATAAAATGTTTTTGTTCTTTTAGGTATTTTATCAAACACTTAACAGGCAAACAGAAATGTGATCAACAAATGGATAGAATTGTTAGGGTTAGACTAGGCTAATCTTCCCTTGGTTGCTATGAAATGATAAATAACACAATTCCTAATTCAATTATGATAATCAAATCTTCTCAAATACTCAAACCCTAACGTCTTAGGTGGAATGAGCCTAAAATCCCAAATTAAACCCTAATGTCTTAGGTGGATTAACATGAGAATTTGCATTAAGAGTCAAGATTCATAAGATTGCAAGCACCCCAAGACCTATGTCTAGGTTCATGAACTACTTGGCATTTGATTCAAGTGCATGCCTTAATATCAATCTTTCAATTGTCTATCAAAGCAACTAATCATTCCTAGGATGATCAAACCAAGGAAAGAATTAAGCATGGAATCAAACACTCATAAAGAAATAGGAAATTGTATTACAATTACATCATGTTACAACCAAGTTCAGAAAAAACCATTATCTAACCCCAACAAGGGGGAAGTTTAGCTACACATAATCCAAGAGAAAGGCAAAAGAAAAGATACAGAGATGAAGGAAGGAAGGAACTCCGTGGAAGGATGCACACAGCCACAGCAGCAGAGAGTATATTTTTAGGGTTTTTGGTCGCCTTTTTTCTCTCCCCTCAAATCTGCCCTAAAATAGCATATAAACAGAGAACAGAGCTTCTAGTGGTTTTCCGTGGGCGAGGTGGTAGCGGAGGCGAGACGAAGGAGCAAAGGGTGACTTTGGCTGGTGGTGATTCAAACTGGTGACTTTGGCTGTTCAAACTGGTCTTCGGGCTCGCGTGGCGAGATCCTGTCTCGCGAGGTGAAACTTCCAGAATTGCTTTTCCACTGTTTTCTTCATTTATTGCTCCATCACGGCCGTGATGGTCATCACGGCTAGGCTGTGATGGGTTCTGCTTGGCTCATTTTCTTCTCTTTTCTGGCTCTATCTTCACCCAAGCTTCATCATGGCCAAATCTTGGGCAATTAATCATAAATTCCTGCAAAACAACACACAAAACTACCTTATCCGTTCCAAAGGAAAAACTAACCAAAATAAAACTAAAATGGCCTAACTATATGCAAATGCGTGCAGAAATGTACATGGAAAATGAGGTGAAATCACACTCATCAAATCACCCCTAAGCTTAAGACTTTGTTTGTCCTCAAGCAATCACTAAGGCCGAAAGAGATAAATAATCAGAAAAGTGATAGAGAACCAGGAACCCGAGCAACTAATCCAAGTGACAGGCATTTTCAAATAATTCAGCAAGAGACGATCAATTTCAAGTCCAATTATACGCTTAGGTTTCCTAGACTCATATTCTCATTGATTCAGGCACTCTTTCTCACCTAAAAATCACCCCAAGCCTGTTCATTTGCTTGGCTCTCTTTCTCGCCTCACTCAAGTATTCAAGGATATATGACAATTCGCTCCATCTTCCTCAAGGAATGAATTCTACCATAGGCTTGACTATCAACCAAATCTCTACTTTATTAATGAAAACAATTAAGAATCAAGAGGTCTTTTGCTTTGGTTGTAACGGGGCCATGGGATTTATCGTTAGGTGGGGAAATCAAGAAGAGGACATTTCAAAAGGCTACACAAAACATCAAGCATTGCAAATCGTGACACCTTCTAAAATACCCTTTTGGGTTTCGATTTACTTTTGCCACCTTTCTTTCTTTCTTTTTTGTTTTATTTCTCATATCTTTTTGTCATCCCCTTCTCTATTTATATTTCTCTTTCTTTTATTTTTCTTTTATTTGGAGAAGGGGAGATTTTTCAACTCAAGAGAAACTTTTTTTTTTTTTTGATTTTCTCATCCCATACTTTTTTCAACTACCTTTTTACCCTTTTTTTTTTGTAATACTTTAACAGGTGCCCTATCAAGCATATTCATCAAAGTAATTCAAGGTACTAAGAAAAGTATTTTATTCTTTTAGGCTCAAAATTGGGCAACTAAGGGGTAGCATTTCATCAATCAAAGCTCAGAAGGCCGGAAAAAATACCTAGTGCCTCAATCATTTTCAAAAATGTTTTCAAAAATTTTTAAGCTTCAAAACGGTTTCAAGTCAAGTTCTAGAGAATACAATCCAAGAGGAATAACACTCTATCACAAGAAATGGGGTAGATTTAGTGAGTACCCCTTAATGGCTCAAAAGCTCACATTTAGCAGTTCAAACGTCAATGAGAAACACAAATCTATGGAAACACATACTAATTATCAACTATCCAAGATCATCTCAAGAATTTTTGTTTGAAGCCTCTTCACAAGAATAAAAAATTAGGGTTCAAAAACTCACTATCTTAAATTATTTGGCACTAAGTTCTCACAATCGGATGCTCAATCTAAGCAAGGGGGCAACCGAATCATGCGATCATGCAAAACTAGGCCTAAATGAATGCAATATGAACAATGCAAAAATTCAAAAGTTTACAAAAATACCCCTACCCCAAGCTTAAAAACTTACATTGTCCCCAATGTAAATAATTAAGTCAGAGAGAGGAGAAAAATTGGAACGACTCACCGAGTCAGTAGCGGGTGCTGGATCACAGACCTAGTCACTTTGCTTCTCCCTGCCCTTTTGCTCCTCCTTCCTTCTAAATCTGAAAGCACTTAACAAATCTATTAATTTATGATTTTTGTCCTCTTGATCTTCTCAAATTATTCAAGAGGTAAAATCAAAAACAAAAGGAAAAGGAAAAGGAAACTTGGGTTGCCTCCCAATAAGCGCTTCTTTAACGTCACTAGCTTGATGGGTGATCTCTAAGAGGGTGCCTTAAGAGGGATGGAGACTGCTTGACGATCAAAGTCTCCTCCCAGGTAGTGCTTGAGCCTTTGCCCATTAACAGTGAAAGTGTCTCCAGACGATGGATCTACCAATTCAACCGCACCAAATGGAGAAACTAACTTGACATAGAATGGACCCGACCATCTTGATCTCAACTTGCCTGGAAACAGCTTGAGACGTGAATTAAAGAGCAACACTGATTGGCCTTCTTCAAAATGCTTAGGAAGAATGTACTTATCATGCCAAAATTTTGTTCTTTCCTTATAGATCCTTGCACTCTCATATGCCAAGAGTCGGAATTCATCCAACTCATTCAATTGCAGCAGTCTCTTGTCCATGGCCAGCCTTGTATCAAAGTTCAGGGCCTTCACTGCCCAAAAAGCACGATGTTGGAGCTCTACCGGAAGGTGACATGATTTTCCAAACACTAATTGGTAGGGTGACATACCAATATGTGTTTTATATGCAGTCCGATAGGTCCAAAGTGCATCATCCAGTTTCCTTGCCCAATCTTTCCTAGCATTGTTCATTGTTTTCTCCAAAATCCTTTTTAACTCCCGATTGGACAACTCCACTTGCCCACTGGTTTGTGGGTGGTATAGTGTGGCAACTTTATGATTGACCCCAAACTTGGCAAGCACTGCATTGAACTCTTTGTTGCAGAAATGAGTACCTCCATCACTAATGATGGCTCTAGGGGTTCCAAATCGGGTGAAGATGTTCTTCCTCACAAAACTAATCACTGTTTTTGCATCATCTTTCAGAGTTGGGACAACTTCTACCCATTTGCTCACATAGTCAACCGCAACCAGGATATACTTGTTGTTATAGGATGATGGGAAAGGACCCATGAAGTCGATCCCCCACACATCAAAGAGCTCCACCTCTAAAATACCCTTCAAGGGCATTTCATTTCTTCTGGATATACTTCCGGTTCTTTGACACTTATCGCACTTCATCACCCAAGCTCTGGAGTCTTTAAAAATGGTGGGCCAAAATAACCCGCTTTGCAAGATCTTCATGGCAGTTCTCTCACCACCAAAGTGTCCTCCATAGGGTGAGTTGTGGCAATGAGTCAATACCCCATTAATCTCTTCTTCCGGAATGCATCTTCTCAGAATTCCATCCGAACCTCTTTTGAAAAGGTAAGGCTCATCCCATACATAGTATTTAGCATCATGGATGAGCTTCTTCCTTTGTTGTGCATTGAAGTCCTTCGAAATTTTGTTGGCGGCCTTGTAGTTTGCAATGTCTGTGATCAGCATCTGGCTAACTAGTTTTATAACTAGTAAGATCATGGTTTTTGTACTGATTAGTCGAGGTTCAATATCGTTTTAGCCCAAATTTGGATTTAACTGTCCTCAAGCAACATTTTGGGTTTCTTAAGTAGTTTAGGACATTTTAGTTAGTTTTTGAGTTAAATAAAGCATTCACTGCTATCTCATGTTTTCAGGTTAGAAAGGGAAGCACTTAGAGCCAAGGGAATGGAGAAAGAAGTGGAAAATGCAATTCTGGAAGATTCGCCTCGCGAGACCGAAGACCAGCCTGAACAGCAGAATGTCATCCTTTCTGTCTCGCCACGCGAACCATGTCTCACCTCGCGAGACTGAAGGCCAGAAGCTATCACGCCCAGGCCGTGATACTCATCACGGGCATAATGAGAAGACCCTTTCTGTCTCGCCTCGTGAGCCACTATTCGCCTCGCGAGAATCCAAATTCAAACTGGTGCCATTCTTAATATTCGCGTCGCGAGAGGCTATTCGCCTCGCGGGAGAGCGCAGATCCTGAAGGCTATATATTGCTGTTTTGGGCAGATTAGGAAAAACTTTTGCATTATCCACTGTTAACGAATTTTCTAGGTTTTATTACGTTTTTGATGGAGAACTAGTCTCCTTGGATTGCTCTGTTGTAATCGGTTTGCATTGCCACTTGAGGTTCTGTGATTCCCAAACTTATAGTTATTCTCTTTCAATATTGTTCAGTACGTTCTGTTTTCTTAGTTCAGGATTGTATAGAATAGGTATTGATTTATTTCGATGATTGTGTGTTCCTATACATAATCGCGTTTGCTTAATTCGCGTGTGTTCAATCGTGTTTGATTAATTCACGAGAGGACGTTCTGTTTTGGGGGTGTTTCAATATTGTTCAGTACGTTCTGTTTGCTTATTGTTCAGTACTGTTCAGTACTGAACAATATTGTTTCAATATTGTTCAATATTGTTCAGTACGTTCTGTTTGCTTAATTCTGGAATTAGGAACATAAATCTCGTAGTGTCAATTTCGCTTGTTAATTGCTGCTGCAATCGAAAAAAGATTAGAATCCGCTTAGGGCATGGAATTATATGAATCAATGATAGTGGAAAATCGAAAATAGTAGATTAATCGTTTTTAGCTAATTGATAATTATTTAGTTTGCATTGTTTTTTTTATTGACTATTTTCTTAATTGAATTTCAATTCCACCCCCCCCCCCCCCCCCCCCAAAAAAAACTGTTTTTTCTGCGAATAACAATCCAAGAGTCCTTGTGAGACGATACTCGAGTTGTCGCGCCCTAACTGCAGTTTTTTGGCTTTTTGATGCGTGTGCGACAGCGTGTCAAAATTGGCGCCGTTGCCGGGGACTCTTGTTGTTATTAACAGAAAATAAAAAAAATAAAAATAAAATTCATTGCTGAATTAGTTACGGCTACTAGGTCTGGTTGTGAACCTTAGTATGGATAATTATATGCAAAATTATATGCCTAATGTTTATTATGAGCCACCATGCATATATTAGCTTAACTTTGCTGGAGGTTATGAGTTCAGTAGTGATTTTGGCATGTTTGGAGTGAATGATTATTCTAGCCAACATGGTGGAGATCAAGGCAGCCTGGATGGGATAGCTTCTTTGGTGCATCAAATGGCAATAAGCCAGCAGCAAATGGCAGAAGACACTCTCGAATACCAACGGAGGACAGAAGCAAGTCTTCAGGATTTGGCCGCTCAAATTGGTCACATTGCCTCCGCCTTGACCACACTGCAAACTCAACGTCTCCTTGAAGAACATACAGATTCACAAATGGTTGTTCTTGACAATACTTCTTTTGAACATGATTTTGATAATAATGTCAAGAACACTATTATTGATGAACTGTGTGTTGAATTTCCAGACACTTAAGCCTTTTCTGATTCTGTCTATTGTACTATATGTGCCGATTGTACTATATGTGCCGATTGTACTAACACTAACCTTTGTGTGGTGTGTGCTGAGACTACTGCATGTATAGCAGGTGATGGATTGGATAATGCAGTGAATGAAGATTGTGCAGAAGTCGAAGCAGCACCAGTAACCCTCTCCACTTGTTTATCACCTCCCACGGTGGAACAACCAGCGATGGAGTTCAAGCCTCTTGCTGAGAAATTGGAATTTGAGTCTTTAACTACAAAGGCACTATGGCCAGACCAGGAGGTTGAACCCCGCTTTTATTGGGACGACTTTGTTGACCGGGAGGTCAACTTTGACCCAAGAGGGAGTGAGAAACCCGTCGCACTTGACGAGGTCACCATAAATGTCAAGCGCTCACTTCCATATTCATGCTGCGTACCATGGGATCCGGGAGGATCATATTGCATTTTGGGCATTCCTTAACCACCGTATACCAGACAGTGGGATCCCGGTGGAACCGCCTTCATGAGTTTTTCTAAACCTTTTCCTTTTTAATTATCCTTGCTTTGTTTTTGTTTTTGTTTTCTTTTAGCTCTTGAATAATTTGAGAAGATCAAGAGTTTGTGTGTTGAGTCTTGTGTTGGTGAGCTTGTTGGATTTTAATCAAATTTTGCATAGATGGATTGCATGACGTGTGTTGACTGTTGATGATTTCCCCCTAGGTTTTGAAATTGGAATTTAATCCCCATGCGAAAAATTGAAAATTAAACTTTGAGATATTTTGTTATGATAGCATGATTTATGATAAGTTTGGGGTGAAGGGGTGCAAGCACTAGGGATTGTATCTCGGTCAAACAATTTGCAAAATTGTCTGGGTGAGGATTTGAGCCTCCAACATGTTTTTAACTGTGTGAATCACTTTTGAGCTGCACTTTCCCGAATTTGCTTGAATCTCTTCATGGTTTGCATGTTTATGTGTTTGCATTAAATGATTTAGGCAGTTTTCTTTGAATTAGCTACTTGGCCTAAATTGAACCAGTCCCTAATGCATGTTCCCTAGTTAGCCCCGTTGAGCCTAATTAGCATGTTGTTTCTTGATAACCTCATGTTATAAGCCAAAAATCTGGAAAGACCATGTAAACCCGATCTTAGGATTAGGGGAGCATGGAAGCTTAGCAAGAGAATGGTTGCAAGAAACTAAGTTTGGGGTGGCTACAAGGATTTGATGTGTTGTTTGGGATTGATAAAAAGAAAAAAAATGGTTGGAGCCAAAGGCAAAAAGAAAAAAAATAGAAAAGTGCAAAAATGTTAAAAGGGTATTAGAAGAAAAAGGCTGTAGTCACCCAAAAGCATAAAGAAAAATGGAAAAAGGAACTTGAGTGGAAATTCAATGTATCAAAATGCTCATGCTCTCTTAGTTCCTAGGGACTTAAGCCTAATACCTTTGAATATCCTACCCTTAGCCAGGCCCCATTACAACCTTTAAAAGACCTTTGGATGTTGCATGCATGTTTTCGTGGGAACCTTGATTGAGATGAAAATCAAATTCATGGGAAGTACTCTTGAAATGTAAACTTGAGTGAAAAGTTGATAGCCTAGACAAACTGAGCGAATGAGTGAAACATCAAATGCCCTTGTGAGGAATGCGATTGTTTGAATTTGGTGATCTCCCTTTTGTGTGTAACTTGGATCCTCAACCCTTTTGTGTGTAACTTGGATCCTCAACTTAGATTAATGATTGCATGAATGATGGAGTTCTCAATGTTTTAAAGTAAATGAGTGTGGGGATTGCATTGTTGGAAAGGGGGAAAACATTGAAGAAAAAAATTGTTTTGTTGAAATTGCATGAAATTTGTGCGGAATTTATTGAATCCTTTAAGCTTGCCAAGTTTGAGTCTTTTTTGAGTTTTAGTTTGCTTGGGGACAAGCAAAGTTTAAGTTTGGGGTATTTTGATCAGCCTCTGGCTAAATAGTTTTATAATTAGTAAGATCATGGTTTTTGCACTGATTAGTCGAGGTTCAATCTCGTTTTAGCCCAAATTTGGATTTAACTGTCCTCAAGCAACATTTTGGTTTTCTTAAGTAGTTTAGGACATTTTAGTTAGTTTTTGAGTTAAATAAAGCATTCACTGCTATCTCATGTTTTCAGGTTAGAAAGGGAAGCACTTAGAGCCAAGGGAATGGAGAAAGCAGTGGAAAATGCAATTCTGGAAGATTCGCCTCGTGAGACCGAAGACCAGCCTGAACAGCAGAATGTCATCCTTTCTGTCTCGCGACGCGAACCATGTCTCGCCTCGCGAGACTGAAGGCCAGAAACTATCACGCCCAGGCCGTGATACTCATCACGGGCATAATGAGAACACCCTTTCTATCTCGCCTCGCGATCCACTATTCACCTCGCGAGAATCCAAATTCAAACTGGCGCCATTCTTAATATTCGCGGTGCGAGAGGCTATTCGCCTCGCAAGAGAGCATAGATCCCGAAGGCTATATATTGCTGTTTTGGGCATATTAGGAAAAACTTTTGCATTATCCACTGTTAACGAATTTTCTAGGTTTTATTACGTTTTTGATGGAGAACTAGTCTCCTTGGATTGATCTGCTGTAACCGGTTTGCATTGCCACTTGAGGTTCTGTGATTCCCAAACTTATAGCTATTCTCTTTCAATATTGTTCAGTACGTTTTGTTTGCTTAATTCAGGATTGTATAGAATAGGTATTGATTTATTTCGATGATTGTGTGTTCCTATACATAATCGCGTTTGCTTAATTCGCGTGTGTTCAATCGTGTTTGCTTAATTCACGAGAGCTTCACCCCGTTTGCTTAATTCGGGAATTAGGAACATAAATCTCGTAGTCTCAATTTCGCTTGTTAATTGCTGCGACAATCGAAAATAGATTAGAATCCTCTTAGGGTATGGAATTATATGAATCAATGATAGTGGAAAATCGAAAACAGCAGATTAATCGTTTTTAGCTAATTGATAATTATTTAGTTTGCATTTTTTTTTCTTGACTATTTTCTTAATTGAATTTCAATTCCAACCCCCCCCCCCCCCCAAAAAAAATTGATTTTTCTGCGAATAACAATCCAAGAGTCCTTGTGAGACGATACTCGAGTTGTCGCGCCCTAACTGCAGTTTTTTTTGTAAACCACTCACTTTTTGAAGCGTGTGCGACAGCGTGTCAGTCTGCAAACCAAGGTGCCACTTGTACCATAAACAACCTTTAATCCGTGAATTCTTCTTGAATTGGCAACTCATCCTTTGCTTGAACATTTGCTTGTGGAAGCCTTGACAAATGGTCGGCTACCACATTCTCCACACCTTTCTTGTCCTTTATATCCAAATCAAACTCTTGGAGCAGTAGTACCCACCTAATGAGCCTTGGCTTAGCATCCTGTTTAGTCATGAGATACTTCAAAGTAGAATGATCAGTGCAGACAGTAGTTTTAGTGCCAATCAAGTAAGATCTAAACTTATCAAATGCAAACACCACAGCAAGCAATTCTTTTTCAGTCGTGGTATAGTTCAATTGAGCATCATTCAGCACACGACTGGCATACTAAATGACATGCAACACTTTATTTTTTCTTTGACCCAAAATGGCTCCCACCGCATAGTCGCTTGCATCACACATTAACTCAAATGGCAAACTCCAATCCGGAGGTGCAATGACCGGTGCGGTGGTGAGTTTTTCTTTCAAAAGTTGGAAAGCATGCATGCAATCATCATCAAATACAAAAGGAGTATCCACTACTAAGAGCTTGCATAAGGGTCATCCAAACACAGAAAAATCATCCATAAATACCTCAATGAATTTTTCAGTCATATCAGAGAATATGTAAAGCATGCACCTTTGAAAAGTGGCGGGTGCATTACACAACCCGAATGGCATCCTCCGGTATGCATAGACGCCATAGGGACAAGTGAAAGCGGTCTTCTCTTGGTCCTTTGGGTCAACCACAATCTGGTTATACCCTGAGTATCCATCAAGGAAGCAATAAAAGGCATGGCCCGTCAACCTCTCTAACATCTGATCAATGAAGGGCAAGGGAAAGTGATCTTTTCTGGTGGCCTCATTCAATCTTATGTAATCAATACACACTCTCCATCCAGAAACGGTCCTTGAAGGGATGAGTTCATTTTTATCATTTGCAACCACCGTCATCCCCCCTTTCTTAGGGACAACTTGGACCGAACTCACCCAAGGACTATCGGAGATTGGATAAATTATACCCGCATCCAAAAGCTTCACAACCTCCTTCCTTACAACTTCTTTCATGTTAGGCTTGAGTCTTCTTTGGGGTTGTCTGACCAGCTTGAAGTTTTACTCCAAAAGGATTTTGTGCATACAGACTGAGGGACTTATCCCTTTCAAGTCGGACATAGACCACCCAATTGCAGATTTGTGCTCCCTAAGCACCCTTAACAGCTTCTCTTCCTCTAAAGAGTTCAACCCGCTGCTAATGATCACCGGGAATGAAGAATTCACCCCAAGGAAAGCATAACGGAGATGAGATGGAAGTTCTTTCAACTCTAGCACAGGTGGTTCCCCCTTGTCCTCTATCCGCACATCCTCCACAACTTTGTCTTCATCAGTATTCAAAACTAGACAAGTCTCAAAGGCTTTAACCATGAACTCAACTTCTTCCTCACATGCCTCTTCTTCTGTATTCTCACCCATAAGAGCCGCTTCCAATGAATCTTCAAAAGTTTGTTGCACACTCTTGTCAGTCAATGAATCAACAAGGTCCACACTCATACACGTATCTTTATCGCTTGGATGTCTCATTGCTTCAAAAACATTGAAGGTGACCTTTTCATCTTGGACTCTAAGCACCAACTCCCCTTGATTTAAATCGATCAAAGCTCTACCCGTGGCTAGGAATGGTCTTCCAAGAATCAATGGAGTCTCACTGTCTTCCGCTATATCCAACACCACAAAATCTGCCGGAAAGATGAATTTGTCTACTTTAACCAATAAATCCTCCACTACACCATAAGGATACGTAATGGAACGATCCGCCAATTGGAGAGAAATCCTGGTTGGCTTGACTTCACCAATTCCCAACTTCTTGAAAATTGAAAGAGGCATAAGGTTGATACTTGCACCAAGATCACACAAGGCTCTTCCAATGTTCAAATGACCAATAGTACATGGGATAGTAAAGCTACCCGGATCCTTCATCTTCACCAGTAACTTCCTTTGGAGTATAGCACTACACTCTTCCGTGAGCATGGCCGTTTCCTCCTTCCACTTCCTCTTGTTAGTAAGAATCTCCTTCATAAACTTGGCATAGGAAGGCATTTGTTGAAGAGCTTCGGCAAAAGGGATGTTGATTTGCAACTTTTTGAACACAACCAAGAACTTAGAGAATTGCTGATCTTTTGCCTCTTTCTTCAACCTTTGAGGATAGGGTATCTTGAAATACGGTGGCAGCTCCTTAGGATTGTCGACTTCTTCAAGAATTTACCTCTTAGTCTTCTTTCTTACAAACTCTTCATCAACCAGTTTTTCTCTCTGGTTTTTCAGCTTCAACAACAATAGGACTAGAGGTAGCGGCTTGGGAATTCTCGGGTTCTTCATTGGTTACATCTTCAATGGTTACTTCATCAACTCCCTCACCAATTGTCTTTTCTTCTCTCTGTTTTTCTTGTGAAACTACCATTTTCCTGCTTCTTGTAGTAATTTCCTTGCAATCCTCCCTTGGATTCTTCTCGATATCTCCCGGCAATTGTCCTTGAGGTCTCTCTATCATTTGTCTTTCCAATTGGCCTATTTGGTGTTCAAGATTCTTGATGGAGGCATTTTGATTCTTCATATTATCTTGAGTTGCTTGCATGAATTGGGCTAGAATATTCTCCAATTTGCTTGAATTCTCTTGAGGAGGCTTTGCTTGAGAATTTGAGCCTTGCCCTTGTCTCCAACCAAAGTTAGGATGGCTACGCCACCCCGGATTATAGGTGTTAGAGAAATGATCATTCTTAGGCCCTTGGTTTCCCATGTAGTTCACTTCTTCTTGCCCAGAACTTCCAACCACATTAATCTCACAATTGCCATTTGCATGGTTACCTCCACAAAAATCACACACTGAGGCAGCTTGAACTTGGACCGCTTGTAATTGAGAATTCCGCAGCTGAACGGACCCCAATTGCTTGGTAAGAATGGCCATTTGCGCCTTAAGAGCACCAATTTCATCAAGCTCCAAAACACCTCTCTTGACCAATGATCGTGAACTAGGCATTTGATAATCATTATTAGCCATAGTTTCAATCAAATCCTTTGCTTCATCGGGTGTCTTTTGGCTCAATGATCCACCTGCAGCCGCTTCAATCATACTTCTGGAATTTCTGTTGAGCCCATTGTAAGGTTGCAACTTGCTGCCATGTTTCCAACTCATGATTTGGGCAAGCGATAAGCAAAGATTTGAACCTCTCCCATGCTTCATAAAGTGACTCGCCATCCCTCTGTGCAAAAGCATTAACCTCCGATCTCAACTTGATCATTCTTGATGGAGGGAAGAAACGCGATAAGAACTTGCTCACCAAATCATTCCAAGTGATGATGCTCCCATGAGGATGATATTGAAGCCATGCCTTAGCTCTATCCCTCAAAGAGAAAGGGAAAAGCCTTAAACGAATGGCCTCATCAGAAGCTCCATTTAGCTTGATGGTGTCACACAACTCAATGAATGTGCCAATGTGAGAATGAGGGTCTTCACTCTCCAAACCTCCAAACTGATTTTGCTGCACAAGATTGAGAAGTGATGCCTTGATTTCAAAATTGTTGCAAGCCACTACAGGTCTAACGATTGGAGTTCCACATCTATCGACTCTAGGGGAAGTATAGTCCCCTATTGTCCTCCTTGGTGCATTGTCTTCAGCCATGGTGACAGTTGCTACTTCAACTTGTGGTTCCTGCACACTTGGTAACTCAACTTGTGGTTCTTGTACTGTAGAGGATGCTCCTTCTCTGGTCTGTCTTGCCTTGGCTTCCTTTCTATTCCTTCTACAAAGTCTCTCGATCTCAGCGTCAAATTGAAGTTCACCTGGGTCGATTGTACCTCGCATACAAAGAACAAACAGAGTAGGACAGAAAAAGAACAGAAAAACAGAACAAACAGAAAACAGAGCAGGAAAACAGAATACAGAAAAAAAGAACAGCAATAGCAAAACAATGAAAAATGCCTAAATTAGGAGTCCCCTTTGGTACTCGTGATATTGGCACACTGATCCCCGGAAACGGCGCCAAAAACTTGATACGATTTCGGCAAGTATACCTAGTCGCAAGCAAGTAATACGGTGGTAAGACCGGTTATCGTCCTCAGGGATCATGGATAAGTACCACTTCGCAAATTGGACTACTATCTAGGCGATCGTGTTTGGATGGAAGGTAGCTCTAACATGTAACAAAACAAACAAGAATAAAATGTTTTTGTTCTTTGAGGTATTTTATCAAACACTTAACAAGCAAACAGAAATGTGATCAACAAATGGATAGAATTGTTAGGGTTAGACTAGGCTAATCCTCCCTTGGTTGCTATGAAATGATAAATAACACAATTCCTAATTCAATTATAACAATCAAATCTTATCAAATACTCAAACCCTAACGTCTTAGGTGGAATGAGCCTAAAATCCCAAATTAAACCCTGATGTCTTAGGTGGATTAACATGAGAATTTGCATTAAGAGTCAAGATTCATAAGATTGCAAGCACCCAAAGACCTATGTCTAGGTTCATGAACTACTTGGCATTTGATTCAAGAGCGTGCCTTAATATCAATCTTTCAATTGTCTATCAAAGCAACTAATCATTCCTAGGATGATCAAACCAAGGAAAGCATAAAGCATGGAATCAAACACTCATAAAGAAATAAGAAATTGTATTACAACCACATCATGTTACAACCAAGTTCAGAAAAAACCATTATCTAACCCCAACAAGGGGGAAGTTTAGCTACACATAATCAAAGAGAAAGGCAAAAGAAAAGATACAGAGATGAAGGAAGGAAGGAACTCCATGGAAGGATGCACACAGCCACAACAGCAGAGAGTCTATTTTTAGGGTTTTTGGCCGCCTTTTTTCTCTCCCCTCAAATCTGCCCTAAAATAGCTTATAAACAGAGGTTCTGGGTTTCGCGCGCTCGCGGGGCGAGACCTGGTTCGCGAGGTGAATCTTATGAATCAGATCTTCAGAGATTGGTTTTCTCGTGAGGCGATGTGGTAATTCGTGAGGCGAGACAGAAAGGGTGACATCTCTGGCACAGTCAGGTCTTCAGGATCGCGAGCCGAGATGGTGATTCGCAGGCCGAGATAGAAAGGGTGACTGTTGCTGTTCAGGCTGGTCTTCGGGCTCGCGTGGCGAGATCCTGTCTCGCGAGACGAAACTTCCAGAATTGCTTTTCCACTGTTTTCTTTAATTATTGCTCCATCACGGCCGTGATGGTCATCATGGCTTGGCCGTGATGGGTTCTGCTTGGCTCATTTTCTTCTCTTTTCGGGCTCTATCTTCACCCAAGCTTCATCATGGCCAAATCTTGGGCAATTAATCATAAATTCCTGCAAAACAACACACAAAACCACCTTATTCGTTCCAAAGTAAAAACTAACCAAAATCAAACTAAAATGGCCTAACTATATGCAAATGCATGCAGAAATATACATGGAAAATGAGGTGAAATCACACTCATCAATGCTGGTTCATCAGTATGAGCTGTTCAAGATGGGTGAACATGAAACAATAGACCAAATGTTTGGAAGATTCCAAACCATCACCAACATTCTCAAATCTCTTGTAAAAGTTTATAAAAATAGAGATCATGTCCAAAAAATCTTGAGAAGTCTATCCAAGCAATAGAGATCAAAAGTAACTGCTATTCAGGAAGCCAAAAACCTTAATACACTATCTCTGGAAGAGCTTCTCGGATCTCTCAAGGTTCATAAACTTGAACTTAATGAAGAAGAAAATTCCAGAAAAGGAAAATCTATTGCCCTAAAGGCAAAGAAAGCAAGTTCATCAAAAGTTCTCAAAGCTGCTGAGTCATCAGATGAATCTGAATCTTCTGATAATGATGAAGGATCAGATGAGGATTGGTCGCGCTGTCGCGCAAGCGCCAAAAAGAACGAGCGGTTTTTAAAACTGTAGTTTAGGGCGACAACTCGGATGTCGTCTCACAAGGACTCTTGAAGTGTTATTTGTCACAAAAATCAGTTTTGGGGGGGGGGGGGGTTGTTGGATTGGAATGCAAATAAGAAACAAAGCAATGAAAATAGAGCAAGTTGAAAGGATTATCAAATAGCTAAAGACGATTAATCTGCTGTTCTTGATTCACAACTATCATCGGTTCATGTAATCCCAAGCCCTAAGCAGATTCTAATCCCCTTCCAGTTGTAGCAACAATTAACAACGAAATCGCTACTACGGATATATGTTCCTATTCCCGAATTAACAAACGGGGTTAAGCCCTCATGAACTAACGAACATGAACGAACACACGCGAATTAACAAACGCGATTAAGTATAGGAACATAACATCACCGAAATGAATCAACACAACACTATACACTCCTGAAGTAACAAATAGAAATGTATAACATGGCATTGAAAAGGGAAAAGCATACGAAACAGGGATTGAAAAACCTCAAGTATGGTGGAAATTAATTACAGTAGACTAATCTAGAAAATTAGTTCTCCATAAAGAAAACGAAACACACAGAAAAAAAATGTAAAAACTATGGAGAAGCAAAAAGTTCTTCCTAATCTGCCCAGACAGCTATTTATAACATTCAGGAATTTCGCCCTCTCGCGAGGCGAATATTGTGAAGAGTCAGCAACCTTTGGCATTCTCGCGAGGCGAAGAATATCTCGCGGGGCGATAGAACTGAGGAGTCTGCTTATTACGCCCGTTATGAACACCAGGGGCCAACCGTGATGCTTTCTGACTTCCAGGCTCGCGAGGCGAGACTCTTCAACTTCAAAAACTGCCACAGCCGTGACCTTCAACACGGGTAAGCCGTGATGGTCTCTGACTTTCCGGGTTGGATGACTCGCGAGGCGATATCTTCTTCGCGGGGCGAACCAGAGAAGATGGCATTTCTTACTGTTCTGCTGGCTTTCAGGGTTGCGAGGCGAGAATAGCTCTCGCGAGGCGAATACCTCCAGGATGAAATTCCCCTTTATTTCTTCATTCCCTTGACTTCTGACTTAACCTGAAAACAATGGAATAGCCATAAGTGCTTTATTTGACTCAAAACTGGCTGAATTAACCTAAAATTACTTTAGAGACTCGAAACCTTGCTTGAGGACAATCTAATCTAATTTGGGTGAAAATAGGATATAATTTGCACAAAACCCTGGTCATACTAGCCATAAAACTAGATGAGCCAGAGGCTTATCAAAATACCCCAAACTTAAACTTTGCTTGTCCCCAAGCAAACTAAAACTCAAAAATCAAAAAGACTCAAGACCTGGCAAGCTTAAAAGATTCAATCAACCTTGCACAAATTCAAGCAGTTTCATCAAAATAGTTTTCTTCAATGTTCCCCCCTTTCAAGCAAAGCAATTCCCACAATCATTCATTCCAAACAATTGAGAATTTCATCACTCAAACAATCATTAATCTAAGCAGGGGATCCAAGTTACACACAAGAGGGAGATCACCAAATTCAAACAACTGCCTTCCTCACAAGGCATTTAGTGTTTCACTCAATCCGCTCAGTTTTTGTCAGGCTAACAACATTGCACTCAATTCACTTTTCAAGAACACTTCCCATAAATTTGATTTTCATCTCAAAATGATTCCCACAGAAAACATGCATGCAACATCAAAAGGTCTTTTATGGGTTGTAATGGGGCCTGGCTAAGGGTAGGATATACAAAGGTACTAGGCTGAAGACCCTAGGAACTAAGAGAGCATGAGCTTTTTACCCTTTGAATTTAAACTCAAGTTCCTTTTTTCATTTTTCACTTGCCTTGGGTGACTACAGCCTTTTTATTTTTTTAACACTTTTTTTTATTGTTTTTCTCTTTTTCTTTTTCTTTTTTTTTTTCAATCCTAAACAACACTTTACACCTTGCAGCCACCCCAAACTTAGTTTCTTGCACCCATTCTCTTTCTAAGATTCCATGCTCTCCTAATCCTAAGATTGGGTTAACATGGTTTTCCAGATTTTGAGCTCATAACATAGGGTTATCAAGAAATAATAGGCTAATCAGGCTCAATGGGGCTAACAAAGGAACATGCATTAGGAATTGGTTCAATTTTAGGCTAAGTAGTTATTTACAAAGAAAATGCCTAAATCATCTGAAACAAACATATAAACATGCAAACCAAAAAGAGATTCAAGTAAATTCGGGGAAGTGCAACTTGAAAGTGATTTCACACCGTTTAAAACATGTTGGAGGCTCAAATCCTCACCTGGACATTTATGCAAATTGTTTGACAGAGATTCTATCCCTAGTGTGTGCTTCCTATCACCCCAAACTTATCATAAATCATGCCATCATAACAAAATCCCGAAGTTCAGTTTTCAATCACATGGGGATCACTTTTCAAAAACAAAAATTTTCAAGAAACCCACTGTTCAACCTAGGGGGAATCATCACATTAATCATGCAATCAATCTGTGCAAAATCATCAAAATCAATCAAACTTGCCAACATAATACTTAACACAATTTATTCAAGAGCTAAAAGAAAAAAACAAGACAAAACAAAACTACAACTAGTTCCCTCCCCCACACTTAAAACATGCATTGTCCCCAATGAAACAACATGACTATAAAATCAGAGTGAGGGAAAAGAAAGGTGACTCCCTGATCAAGTGTCAGTGTAGGTGGGAGCTTCCAAGGAGAGCTCCTCAACATTAGCATCTGCAGGAACACCAGCATCCACACTATGGAATGGCTTCAGCCTCTGCCCGTTAACCTTGAAGGACTTGTGGGTACCTGCACGTTTAATCTCTACTGCACCATAAGGAAAAGCGTTAGTAGCAACAAAGGGGCCATCCCATTTTGACCTAAGTTTCCCAGCCATCAATTTCAGGCGGGAGTTAAACAGTAAGACTTGCTGGCCCACAGAAAATTCCTTTCTAGCAATCATCCTATCATGAAAATGTTTTGTTTTTTCTTTATAAATCCTGGAGCTTTCATAGGCTTCTAGCCTAAGCTCATCAAGTTGCTGCAACTGCAGTTTTCTTTCAACACCAGCTTTCTTCATGTCCAAGTTACAGCACTTGACTGCCCAATATGCACGGTGCTCAACTTCCACCGGGAGGTGACATGCCTTACCAAATACAAGCCGAAAGGGGGACATTCCTATTGGCGTCTTGAAAGCGGTCCTCTGAGCCCACAGTGCGTCTTTCAGACGGCGGCTCCATTCCTTTCTATTCGGCTGCACCATCTTCTCTAGAATATGCTTGATCTCCCTGTTTGATATCTCAGCCTGGCCATTGGTCTGGGGATGGTAAGCAGTGGAAACTCTATGCACAACTCCATATTTCCTGAGTAAGGCTTCCATGGTTCTGTTGCAGAAGTGAGTGCCCTGGTCACTGATGATAGCCTTAGGTATGCCAAATCTAAAAAAAATGTTGGACCTAACAAATTTGGAAACAACTTTAGCATCGTTAGTCCTAGTGGGGATTGCTTCCACCCACTTTGAAAAATAGTCAACAGCCAAAAGAATATACAGAAACCCAAAAGAAGCAGGGAAAGGACCCATAAAATCAATCCCCCACACATCAAAAACCTCACAAAAAAGCATGGGCTGCTGAGGCATCTCACTCCTACGAGTGATGGCAGGGCCTGTTGTTTGACATTCCTTGCAATTTCTGTAGACCTCATAGGCATCTCTAAAAATTGTGGGCCAGTAGAACCCAGAATCCAGGACTTTTCTTGCCGTCCTCTGTGGTCCAAAGTGTCCTCCAACTTGAGAGGCATGAGAGAAGTGCAAGATGGACTCTGTCTCATGATCGGGGACACACCTCCGAATCACCTGATCACTGCAAAACTTCCAAAGGTACGGATCATCCCACACATAGTACTTTGAATCGCTCTTGAGCTTGTGGAACTTGGATCTACTTGTACCTGCAGGAACAACACCAGCAACAAGAAAGTTAACTATGTCAGCAAACCAGGGGGTTACACCATACAGATGTAGAAGTCGCTCATCAGGGAAATCATCTTGGATGGGAGAAGGATCCTCATCCCTTGCTATTCGGCTCAAGCGATCGGCTACCAAATTTTCAGCTCCACTCTTGTCTTTTATCTCCACATTGAATTCTTGGAGCAAAAGCATCCACCGGATCAGTCTTGGCTTAGCTTCTGGTGTCTTTAACAGGTATTTCAGAGCTGCTTGGTCAGTGAACACAATAACTTTTGAACCTAGCAAATAAGACCTAAATTTATCAAGTGCAAACACAACAGCTAGAAGTTCTTTCTCAGTGGTGGTGTAATTGGATTGTGCAGCATCTAATGTCCTAGAAGCATAATGAATTACATGGGCAGCCTTGCCCACCCTTTGTGCCAGAACCGCTCCCACAGCAAAATTAGAAGCATCACACATGAGTTCAAAAGGGAGTGTCCAGTCTGGGGGCTGGATGATGGGGGTAGAGGTCAATTCTCTTTTCAGGTAGTCAAATTCCTTCTTGCAATTTTCATCAAAATGGAACATGGCATCATTATTCAGCAGGTTTGACAATGGCAGAGCTATCTTGCTGAAGTCCTTAATAAAGCGCCTGTAGAAACCTGCATGGCCAAGAAAAGAACGGATCTCGCGTACGCAAGATGGATAAGGCAATGAAGAAATCACATCAATTTTTGCAGGATCTACTAAAATACCCTCTTTAGAAATAACATGACCCAAAACAATCCCCTGTTCTACCATAAAGTGACATTTTTCATAGTTCAAAATCAGATCAGTCTCAATGCATCTTTGTAGAACTAAACTCAGACTATGCAGACATGCATCAAATGAGGAGCCATATACAGTGAAGTCATCCATGAACACCTCCATGAAATTTTCAATAAATTCAGTAAAAATGCTAAGCATGCATCTTTGAAAGGTGCCAGGAGCATTACAAAGGCCAAATGGCATCCTCCTATAGGCAAACGCGTCCAAGGGCACGTGAAAGTGGTCTTTTCCTGATCCTCAAGGGCAATATGGATCTGGAAATACCCGGAAAAGCCATCAAGAAAGCAGTAATGAGATTTACCAGCCAGCCGATCCAGCATCTGATCTATGAACAACAAAGGAAAGTGATCCTTTCTGGTGGCCTGGTTCAACTTCCTATAATCTATACAGACTCGCCAGCTATTCAGGACTCTAGTGGGTACAAGCTCATTATTATCATTTCTAACTACTGTGAGATCGGACTTCTTGGGTACAACTTGCACTGGACTTACCCAAGTACTATCAGAGATGGGGTATATAATACCTGCTTGCAGAAGTTTAGTCACCTCTTTCTTCACCACATCTAGAATCAATGGGTTTAGCCGCCTTTGGGCCTGCCTTACTGGCTTAGCCTCATCCTCCAATAGAATTTTGTGCATACATCTGGAGGGGCTAATTCCTGGAATGTCAGCTAAGGTCCACCCAATAGCCTTCTTGTGCTTCTTCAGAACCTCTAAAAGCTTAGCTTCCTGGTCAGAGTCAAGGCTGGAGGAAATGATGACTGGAAGTTTTTCATTCGTCTCCAGGTAGGCATACTTCAGGTTCCCAGGAAGTGGCTTGAGCTCTAGGGAGGGTGGCTGCTCAACGGATGGTACATTGGGAGTAGCCATGATGTCAAGGACTTCTGCTGAACAGACAGCTTCACTCTCACTATCACTATCACCCTGCAAGGTTGAATCAAGAAACTCAGCACAAACAGCACACGGGTTAGTGTCAGTACAGTTAGTACATGAATATAAATCATCAAAACCAGAAATAAAAGGAAAATCAGAAACTAGGTCCTCATGGGTATCATCAATAATCTCAGAAAGCAACTCTAATTGGAAAACCGAGTGCTCCTCCAGTGGGTGTTTCATAGCATCAAAGATGTTGAACTTTGCCACAATATCACCAAACTCCATAGACATAGTCCCATCATTAACATCAATTTTAGTCTTGGCTGTCTTCATGAATGGTCTGCCCAAGATTATTGGTGATCTACTGGAATTTGTCTCTCCTGCCATGTCTAGGATGTAGAAGTCAGCAGGGAAGATCAGCTCATCAACTTGCACCAGCACATCTTCTATCATTCCCATGGGGCGGGCACTGGTCCTGTTGGCCAGCTGGATGGTGAGACCTTTATACTGCAAGGGCCCAAGATCAAGGTTATTGAAAATAGAAGTGGGCATGACATTTATTGAGGCTCCCAAATCCAGCATGCAATTTTCAAATCTTCTATCCCCAATAGTGCATGGAATAGTAAATGTGCCCGGATCCTTGCACTTTTGTGGTAGTGCCTGAGTAGGGACTAAAACAGCAACTCTTTATGGTGCAGGCTTAGACTGGATAAGAGCTGAAACATTTCTTACCAAATCAACTCTCTCATTATTCTTCAACTTCCTCTTGTTGGTGCATAGATCCTTCAGAAATTTTGCATACTTGGGCACCTGCTTGATCACATCTAGAAGGGGAATATTCACAGCTACCTTTCTGAACACATCTAAAATCTCCCTTTCCTTGTCTTCACCACCAATCTTCTTATTTTTCTGTAATCTGTGTGGGAAAGGGATTGGTGGTATGTATACTTTCTCAACTTCAACTTCAACAGTAGGCTCAGGAGTTACCTCAACAGTTGCTTCATCTTTTTCAGAGGTGGCCTCAACAACTTTTCCAGATCTCAGAGAAATGGCACTCACATTAGGATTGGAGGCATTGGGATTTATCACTGTTTGTGCCGGCAGTTGGGTTGTCCCTTGAGCTTGCTGTATGTTATTTATGGAAGTGGCAAGCTGTCCAATCTGTGTCCTCAAATCTTGAATGCTAGCATCTGTTCGTTGCTGAAACTGTGCCTGTGAGGCCTGGAACTGTCCTACTTGCTGCTGAAACTGTAGATTGGTTGCAGCCATTTGCTTGACCAAGTCTTCTAATGAAGGTCCAGAAGGTGCAGAAGTGGTCACTTGAGGAGGATTCTGTGGTGCTGCCATCGGTTGTTGTTGGGATGAGTTCCCATACCGCAGATTAGGATGATTCCTCCAATTGGGATGGTACCTATTTGTGGAGAGGTCTGGAATGCTGTACCGATTCTGACTGTTTCCTTGATTATAGGGATGAACTGCAAAAGCCTGAGACAGATCAGTGACGAACTCTTCCTTCGGAATGGGGCATGCATCATACGGGTGCTCAGGAGAGTTGCACATGCTACACAACCTTGCAGGCTGAACCCTATCTATTGCCAATTGCCTTACAAAAGAAGTTAGCTCATCCATTCTATTCTCAAGGGCCTGGTTGGACGAAGAGCTATGGACCTCATGCACACCTCTTGTCTCAACAGAATTTCTTCTGGTGGTAAACTGCTGGGAATTCAGTGACATATTTTCAATGAGTTACTTGGCAGCAGCTGGGGTCTTATCAACAAGTGCTCCCCCACTAGCAGCATCCAAAATATTCCTATCCATCGGCAGTAACCCTTCATAAAAATACTGGATAAGAAGCTGTTCCGAAATCTGATGCTGGGGGCAACTGGATACCAAATGCTTGAATCTTTCCCAATATTCAGCTAACGACTCATTCCCTTGCCTGATGCCACATATTTCCTTCCTTATTGACGCAGCTCTGGAAGCAGGAAAATATCTTTCTAAGAAAACCCTCTTCAAATCATTCCAGGTGGTGATAGAGTTTGGCTCAAGATATAACAGCCAATCCTTTGCAGCTCCCTAGAGTGAGAATGGAAAAGCTTTCAGCTTGATGCTATCCTTAGTTACTCCCTATGATCTCGAGGTTGTGGAGCAGACAACCTGGAATTCCTTCAAGTGCTTGTGTGGATCCTCACCTGCAAGACCATTAAACTTTGGCAACAAGTGAATGAAACCAGATTTTAATTCAAAAGGAGTATCCGCACCAGGATATGCAATACACAAGCCATTGTAATTTACATCAGGGGCAGCAAGCTGTCTTAATGTCCTTTGGTCACCCATATTTTCAAAAACAGTTTTAGAATTAGAATGACCACTAGTGCTAGCCCGAATTTCTCTACGGCGTGTGTGCAGTGTTCTTTCAATTTCAGGATCAAAATCACACAATTCAGGGCAATTAGATCTAGTAGCCAGACCAATTCAAAACAAAAATGAAAATAAAAGAAAAAAAGAAAAATAAAATGTGAAGAATAACAAACAAGAGTCCCCGGCAACGGCGCCAAATTTTGGTCGCGCTGTCGCGCACGCGCCAAAAAGAACGAGCGGTTTTTAAAACTGTAGTTTAGGGCGACAACTCGGATGTCGTCTCACAAGGACTCTTGAAGTGTTATTTGTCACAAAAATCAGTTTGGGGGGGAGGGGGGGGGGGGTTTGGATTGGAATGCAAATAAGAAACAAAGCAAAACAAAGCAATGAAAACAGAGCAAGTTGAAAGGATTATCAAATAGCTAAAGACGATTAATCTACTGTTCTTGATTCACAACTATCATCGGTTCATGTAATCCCAAGCCCTAAGCAGATTCTAATCCCCTTCCAGTTGTAGCAACAATTAACAACGAAATCGCTACTACGGATATATGTTCCTATTCCCGAATTAACAAATGGGGTTAAGCCCTCATGAACTAACGAACATGAACGAACACATGCGAGTTAACAAACGTGATTAAGTATAGGAACATAACATCACCGAAATGAATCAACACAACACTATACACTCCTGAAGTAACAAACGGAAATGTATAACATGGCATTGAAAAGGGAAAAGCATACGAAATAGGGATTACAAAACCTCAAGTATGGTGGAAATCAATTACAGTAGACTAATCTAGAAAATTAGTTCTCCATAAAGAAAACGAAACACACAAAAAAAATGTAAAAACTATGGAGAAGCAAAAAGTTCTTCCTAATCTGCCCAGACAGCTATTTATAACATTCAGGAATTTCTCCCTCTCGCGAGGCGAACACGCTCTCACGAGGCGAATATTGTGAAGAGTCAGCAACCTTTGGCATTCTCGCGAGGCGAAGAATATCTCACGGGGTGATAGAACTGAGGAGTCTGCTTATTACGCCCGTTATGAACATCAGGGGCCAACCGTGATGCTTTCTGACTTCCAGGCTCACGAGGCGAGTTATTGTTCGCGAGGCGAGACTCTTCAACTTCAAAAACTGCCACAGCCGTGACCTTCAACACGGGTAAGCCGTGATGGTCTTTGACTTTCTGGGTTGGATGACTCGCGGGGCGATATCTTCTTCGCAGGGCGAACCAGAGAAGATGGCAATTCTTACTGTTCTGCTGGCTTTCAGGGTCGCGAGGCGAGAATAGCTCTCTCGAGGCGAATACCTCCAGGATGAAATTCCCCTTTATTTCTTCATTCCCTTGACTTCTAACTTAACCTGAAAACAATGGAATAGCCATAAGTGCTTTATTTGACTCAAAATTGGCTGAATTAACCTAAAACTACTTTAGAGACTCGAAACCTTGCTTGAGGATAATCTAATCTAATTTGGGTGAAAATAGGATATAATTTGCACAAAACCCTGGTCATACTAGCCATAAAACTAGATGAGCCAGAGGCTTCTCAAGGATGAATTGTCCTTTATCTCCAGGAAGATTCAACGCATGTGGAGAAAGAAATGTGGTTTCAGAAGGAAGCAACTCAACAAAAAGTTTTCCAAGGAGAAGTCAGACTCCAAGGAAAAAGGTCCACCCTTGTGCTTTGAATGTAAGAAACCTGATCATTTCAAAGCTGATTGCCCTGAGCTAAAGGATAAAAAGAAAATCTTCAAAAAGAAGAAATGCTTAATGGCTACATGGGAGGATCTTGATCTATCTTCTTCAGATGAAGAAAATGAAGCAGAGGAAGAGGCAAATATCTGTCTCATGGCATACACTGCTTCAGAAAGTGAATACACTGATGCTGAGTTAATGGATTCTGACCCGTCCACTCTTCAAAATGCTTCTGATGAACTGTTGCATGAGTCGTCTATACTATCATGAGAATATAAGAGTCTCAAAAAGAAGTTTTCTAAACTGACTAGAGAATATGATAGGGTCTGTACTGAGAAACAAAACCTCAAAAATGAAAACGACATACTAAAATCAATGAATGTCAGTCTAGCTGACAAAATGGTGTGTGAACCTGATGTTTCTTGTGAAGTTGCAAAACTGAAACAAGATTAACATATCTAACTGATTCTCTGTCAAAGCTTATAGGTGGCTCAGATAAGCTTAGTCTCATTTTAAGGTACTCTAGGTCACCTTATGATAAATCTGGTCTTGGTTATGACAAAGAGAAGCAAGATGCATCTCACAAAAAGTCAAAACCTTTTACATAGCATAGAGCTTTAAAATTTCCAAATAAATATACAAAAGCTGAGTCTAGCTTGTCCAACACCTTTTGCAAAGTGTGTGGAAAAAGTGGGCATGGTACATCTAGATGCATACACAATAAACAAGCTAAGCATACTCGTCCAGTGACAACTAACAAGAAAGGACCCAAGTCAATTTGGGTACCTAAAGATAAGATAATACCTGTTGCAGGTCTGCTTAAAAATAGGAAGAAAACAGATGTCTTGGTACTTGGACAGTGGCTGCTCACGACACATGACGGGAGAAAGGTCTATGTTCCAAAACCTTAAGCCCAAAGATGGTGGCTGGGTCGCATTTGGAGGAAATCAGAAAGGGAACATAATTGGTAAAGGTAAAATTGGTAAACATCATTTTCCCTCCATTGATAATGTTCTTTTAGTAAATGGCTTGAAGCACAATCTACTGAGCATAAGTCAATTATGTGACAGTGGATATGCAGTTGCGTTTGATAAGAACATGTGTATTGTCAAGAAAGATGATGGATCACTTCTTTTCACTTCAAAAAGGTGAAACAATCTCTATAAGATTGACTTGGAGGACCTATCAAATCAAAGTGTCTCATGTCTAGTGTCCATTGAAGATGAGCGATGGATTTGGCACAAAAGGCTAGGTCATGCAAGCTTGAAATTAATTTCAAAGCTAAACAAGTATAACCTTGTGAGAGGACTACCAAACCTTAAGTTCAAATCTGATGCTCTCTGTGATGCATGTCAAAAGGGAAAACAAGTCCAGGTTCTTTTGAATCTAAGAATGTTGTTAGTACCAATAGACCACTAGAGCTGCTACATCTTGATCTTTTTGGTCCAACAAGGACTGCCTCTGTCAGTGGTTAAAACTACAGTCTTGTCATAGTAGACGATTACACTAGATGGACATGGGTTATGTTCCTAACTCATAAGGATAAGTCTTTTAGGGTCCTTTCTGTATTCTACAAATGTGTACCGAATGAAAAAGGCATGTGTATCACTTCAATCAGAAGTGACCATGGGGGAGAGTTTGAAAATGAGCTATTTCATAAGTTCTGTGAAGAAAGTGGTATCCTTCACAACTTCTCAATACCTAGAACACCACATCAAAATAGTGTGATAGAGAGAAAGAACAGATCTCTTCAAGAGATGGCTAGGACTATGCTCAATGACAACTCTGTCCCTAGACACTTCTGGGTCAAGTCACATTATCTGTCTGCTACATTCAGAACAGAATATACATTAGACCTATCCTGAATAAGACTTCTTATGAACTGTGGAAAGGGCGAAAATCCAACATATCTTATTTTCACCCTTTTGGTTATAAATTCTATATACTGAATACTAAAGATCAACTTGGTAAGTTTGATGATAAAACGGATAATGGAATACTATTAGGATATTCTGAAACATCTAAAGGCTTTAGAGTTTATAATTCTAGGACTCTGATAGTAGAGGAAAGTATTTATGTCAAGTTTGATGACAAATAGCCTGATAAGAAATTATCAGAGCTAGATGAAGCTTTTACAGATCTTGATCTTAACATTCCAGGAGACTCACCTGAGATAAAAGTTGATGCTCAAGAAGATGACCCCACTCAACAACCAGAAACTTCCACTTCTCAACATGGTACAGTTCAAAAATCTTGGTACTTCAAGAATTATCATCCACGATATCAGATCATTAGAAACCCCAATGACAAGTTAAGAACCAGATCAACCTCCAGAGAACAAGACAATTCTGCACTAGTCTCTGAGTTGGAACCAAAGACACTAGACGAGGCTCTGCTAGATGATGGTTGGATTCTAGCCAAGCAAGCATAACTGAATAAGTTTGAAAGAAGTGATGTTTGGACTTTGGTTCCACTGCCCAAAGACAAATCGGTAATTGGAACAAAGTGGGTTTACAGAAACAAACTTGATGAAAATGGTAAGGTAATAAGAAACAAAGCAAGACTTGTTGCTCAATGTTTCTCCCAAGAAGTTGGTATAGATTATACTGAAACTTTTGCACCTGTTGCTAGATTAGAAGCTATTAAAATTCTACTTTTATTCGCTGCACATCATAGTATTATGCTTTTTCAGATGGATGTTAAAAGTGCTTTTCTAAATGGATTTATTAATGAAGAAGTCTATGTTATGTAACCTCCGGGTTTTGAGTGTGAAACCCATCCTAAACATATATATAAGCATAAGAAAGCTTTGTACAGTCTTAAGCAATCTCCTAAAGCTTGGTATGACAGGCTAAGTTCCTTTCTTATGGAAAATGGATTCAATAGAGGAAAGATTGACACAACCTTATTTAGAAAATACATTAAGTCTAATTTCATAGTTGTACAGATATATGTTGATGATATTATTTTTGGTGGTACTGATGAGTCTCTATGCAAAGAATTCTCTAAGTTAACGCAAAAAGAGTTTGAAATGAGCATGATGGGAGAACTCAAAATCTTCCTTGGACTTCAAGTAAAACAAACCAAGTATACAAAAGAGATTCTGAAGAAGTTTAAGATGGATGATTGTAAACCAATGAATACTCCTATGCACCCCACTTCCATACTGAACAAAGATGATAAAGAGAAAAAGGTAGACCAAAAGCTATATAGAGGTATGATAGGATCTCTCTTATATCCTACTGCGTCTAGGCCTGATATTATGTTCAGTGTATGTTTATGTGCTCGATTTCAATATGATCCTAGAGAATCTCACTTATCAGCAGTTAAGAGAATTTTTAGATATTTAAAATGTACTACTAATCTTGGTTTGTGCTTTAAGAAAAATGAAGATTACAGATTAGTTGGTTTCTGTGATACTGACTATGCTGTAGATAGAATTGAAAGAAAAAGCACTAGTGGAGGATGTCACTTCATTGGAGCTAATCTTGTCTCATGGTCAAGCAAAAGACAAAGTACCATTGCCTTATCAACTGCTGAATCTGAGTATATATCAGCTGCAAGTTGCTGCTCACAACTTCTCTGGATCAAACATCAATTGGAAGACTACAATGTATTTGTAAGTAGTATTCCGCTTATGTGTGATAATACTGCTGCAATAAATCTATCTAAGAATCCAATTTTGCTTTCTAGAGCTAAGCATATAGAGATTAAACATCATTTTATTAGGGATTATGTGGAAAAAGGTGTATTTGATATACAATTGGTTGATATTGACCATCAATGGGCAGATATCTTTACTAAACCTCTTGCAGAGGACAGATTTATCTTTATTAGGAAGCATCTTAATATGATATGTGTGGATTAATTTAGGCGTCCAGCCTTGAAAAATTTTGTTTTGTTAATCTTGCGTTTACTACCTATGCACGTCTAATACCTATTAAAAGTTGTGCGTCTATTGTGTTGCACGTCCATATGACGCGTCCACTGTTACTGGTTACCGCGTCCATTGTATAGTTTCAGATGAGTCCACATCTGCCTATGTTTAAGCATATTTTTTTTAATGTGTTGACAAATGCATTTATTTTGTCTCAATGACAAATTTATCCTTTATTCTCTTTGCTAAGTCAATACTTCCATCAATCCCATCAAGACCTTTTTATAGTTCCAAGTTACCAACGCCGTTTTATCATAATGACATGTTATGTCCAAAGTTTTTTTTAATCTTTGAGATTCAAAATTCCTTTATAAGTAATATTTTTCCCTCTGAAAAATACTTTACACTTCTATAACCTTTCGAGCTATCTCTATCTCTCTCTTTCTCTCTCTGCTTTCAAACCCTAAGCTTTCTGATCACCTAAAATGGCTTCTTCTTCAACCTTTAACGTGGACAAGGTCAACTTGGCAATTGAGCATCATTTCAACCTTGGAGTGCTGCAAGACTACAACTTAGACACAAGCAAATATGTTAATGCAGCCGGGTGGGGAGGACTCTTCACAGAGAAGGTCTCTGTCTTTCCCAACCTGATTAGGGATTTCTAGAAGAATGTTCAAGTGACTGATACTGACTTCTTCTCTACGGTGTTAAGAAAGAAGATTGTAGTCTCGGAGAAGACTATTGCTGATGCCATTTTGTACTCAGGAAGGTTTGGTTTTTACTGACATGGGAAGAGGATTTGGGTGGCTCTAAGACCATTGAAGTCTGTCTCATGAAAGAAGATACAGTCAGAACTCACACTTGGAAAGTTGTTGAAATGAAGGACATTGCTCTCATCCTTCATCAGCTTCTTAACAATGTAGTTCTTCATAAGGTTGGATCTAAAGATAATCTCTCCTCTCTGTACAAATTTTTCCTCTGCCATCTTCTCACCGAAACGAAGATCAATCTTCCAAGAATTCTGTACGGAAGATTTAGAGATGCTGTGATGAACAAGAAAAGACTATCAGCATTTCCTTTTTGCCATCTTCTTTCCAAGATTTTCAAGGCTCAAGGAATTCATGAAATTCTTGCTGCAAGGACTCCTGAGGAGCAAGCTAGGATCTTAACTGAAAAACAAATGTCAGTGGCAGACTTTGGTAAAATGAATATAGCTAATATGAACCTCAGTACCTATGCTGCTGCTACATTGGCCAAGACTGAGAAGTTAATGAAAACTAAAGAAGAAATGGTGGAACAAAACAATACTGAAGTCCTAGGAGTAAAAAGAGTAACTAGGCAAAAGACCACTGCAACAAGGAAGCCTGCCCCCAAGAGACCAGCTGGTGGCATTATTATCAAGGAACCTTCTGATGCCCCTGTTTCAAAGAAACAAAGAAGAGTTATCTTCTCACATAATGAAGATGAGGAAGCTGATAAGGACAGCGTTCCTATGAGTACAATCCTAAAGAAGCAGAAGACTTATGTTGCCGCTGCTGAGGCCGTTGTGCCTGTTACAACAAAACCTAGAAGGAAACCACCAAGAAAATCCAGAACAACTAAGACTTCTAAAGTAACCATCTCTGCTAGTGATCTTGTTCAAATAGAAGTAGATGCCTTAGTATCTAGTTTAGAAACTAGATTTGTTGATGTGCCTGTTGATAATAACATTGTTGTCTCCACTCCAGAAGATGTGTACATTCCCACACCCCTTTCACCCCAACCAACACAAATAGCCACTCCACAATTTCAACCTATTATCCCTGACGATGATCCCTGGTTCAATCAACCAGATGATGGAATTTCCCCTGGTGATCCTTTCGCCAAACCCTTGAGAACCTTATTTCCCTTCACCCCAACTTATGTTCTTTATGATGGCAAATCTGAGGATTGGGCTAAAGTAAAAAGAGAATGGAAAGTTCTGTTTCACTCTCACCAACCTGAACCCAAACACATTCCCAACAGATGGTATCCTCTACCTGAGTATGAGGAAGAAGCCAGCCCACCTGTTAAACCCCTTTACCTACCTCATCCTGACTGTATATTAATCAAAAATGTGCCTTCACAAATGCACAACAACTTAGGACCATTAGTCACTCACCTACCCCTAAACAATTTCCCCTCCAGAAAAATTTACCCTAACATTGTCAAAACTCCTCCTTTCATACCCCTCACTGATGGAGTTGACATAAATATCATACCTGTTTAGGAGACTGACCCCAATAGAAAAAATCGTCCTACCATCCCTGAGCAAAGAGCAAGATCCTCAAAGCATGTTCCCATAATCATGCCAAGGGACACGAAGTGGGTATCCTTTGAGCATCCCAGAGTCTATGGGAGGGCCTCTGATTTCTTTCTGGATCAGCTCATCTATGAAATACTGAAGTGGGAATTCAGTCATTTCAGAGTTGATAGAGCCGTGCATTTTGTCCCTCCATCTTGGCTGAGACATAATGAAGCAACCAGAGTTGGAATCATGCCTTACAGAATCTGTCCAAGACTGTCGATGGTAGATCTGAATAAGGACAAAGATAAGAAAACAGAAGATTCAAAGGAGTCATGCCTGAAGCTGAATCAGCAATACTTGATCTACATCAAAAAACTTTTGACTACTCAATGCTAGATTTCTTTTTGCATACTGAATCCAGTGAGCTGACCAATGAACATCGAGCTGCTGATTTCTGGAAATCTCATATTATTCACTTCACAAGAGAGGCATCTTCCTCTGGACTGGCTGAAGAAGAGAAGAAGGAAATTCCTAAGACCAGAGGGAAGTGTGGTCTTTCAAATTTTAGATATATGATCTATAAAGACCTTTGGGGACTTCCTATAAATAGTAAGAATGTGGAATTCATCTACCCCATCAGATGGGCAAAAAAAGTCTCAGTGTTCCCTCCATCTACTTCAGAGCCTATCACAGATGAACCTGTTGTTGAAGAACCTGGTCAAATTACCACTACTGTCGGCTTAGAGGAAACAGTTGAATCCATTCACAATCAGAGCTCATCAGAAAAATAATCTTCTCAACCATTAGCTCTAGTTGTGATGCACCCTTCATATCATTCAAGAACACTAAGCACATTTCAAGAGTCTGCTGAAAGCTCAAGGCAACAGGCTCTGCCACCTAATCTTGAAGAGGTTCTTGGAAAATAGTTGATGACAGAATTGGCAAGATAGTTGATGAGAAGGTTGAGAAGATGACTAAGAAAATAAAGGAGGATGTCCAACAGCAAGTTCAAACTTCAATGGATCCAACCTTAGAGGTTGTGAATAAAATGCTGGAATTCCTCATGGACTTCAAGAAAAGTCAGACTCAACCCTCCACCTCCACCACCTCCTCCTGGTTAACCTTTACCTTTTATTTTTTTCTCTTATACTGACAATGATGGTCCTCTCCTTTTACCTTTTTGGATGATGACAAAAAGGGGGAGAAAGGAAAGAAAAGGAAAGATTTGTTTATATATATATAAAAAGTCAGTTTTGAAAAGTTTATATTTGTCTTCATATGCATATTCTTTTCTACTTGCTAACTGCTCTGATACTTATGTTTTCTTATTTGCTTTGATATCTGCTGACTATGCTTATTTATTCCTTTATACATACTATAAGTATGATAAGCTGTTGCACCTATCTGTTAGCTTATATGCAGTTGTTTTTCATATGCTTTTTATGCTTAATTATTTGAATGTTTTGTCTTAGGGGGAGCCATGCAAACTCTCTTAGACTTTGCTTTTCAAATTTAATTAGTTTTGTCATCATCAAAAAGGGGGAGATTGTTGGAACCAAAGTGGTTTTGGATTAAATAATCTCTAACTTTTGATGTTAACAAAAGGATTAAATTTGCTTGACAAAGTGTTAGTTGAGATCTAACGTGTGCTTTCAGCTATGCAGGAATATTTACATATAAGTAAAAGAAACATGGGATAAGTTTTCATTGGAAAATACGCGTCCACCCTTGTAGAAGGGCTGCTCAAATACTTTGGCAAAGTTACTTATTTATTTAATTGAGTAGACTGGTTTTCTTAAGTAGACGAGGCTCTAAGTGTTTGCTAGACGAATACCAAAATAACTTGTTAGATACAGCAAGTCCAAAGACTTGATAATAAGCGAATCCATCTTGCCACGTACGCGGACAGAAGTAATTAGTAGAAGTAAATGAAATGAAAAATAAAGTAATCTAGTAGACGAACTCTAAATGCCACGTCACTAGACTGAGATCTTTTTAACTCTTTGAGGAAAAGCAAGTCCAAAGAATTGATAGACAAGAGGATATGCCACGTCATTGGATGAGCAAAATAAACTGTTGAACCAGACTAAGTCTCACATATAACTAAGTAGACGAAGTTTCTTAAAGTAGACGAGCTCCATCTTCTAATAAATAAATGCTATCTGAATCTCTTGAATTTATTTCAAATGATTGATATTTATTTCAATATAATATTTGCTCTTCACTATTGTCCTATCTGCTTTAATATTTTACCTTGTTATAAAAAAATATAGTACCGTCAAGAAATTAAAAAGCATAATAGTACAATAAGATACTGCAAAACGATTTGTACGATGACAACTTTATGGCTGAAAAAGTTGGATTGTTCACAAAGGAGGAACAACAAGTTCTCAAGCTATAATACTCAGAGGAGTGAACCTCCAATTTCATGCTACCTCGATAACCAAGAGTATTGTTTAGCGTGCCACAATCAAGCTATCAGTCACAACGGATATCATGCATTAAATGCTATTTCTAGACGGGATTATTCAAAATAACCGTTGAAGAAAGAAAGTAAAGAAGAAGGTCACTATAAATAGAAGACCTGAGATAATGAAGAATAATACTCTTGACTGCACAACCTTGCGAGCTCAACTTTTGCCAATCAATAATCACTCATTCTTATAAAAGCAAGAGTCTGTATTCTTAGTTTGAATATTGTGAAAATATTCATCTGATCTTAAACTGTCATATCCTCACACATAGTGAGTTAAGAAGATCAAACATTAAATCTCTTTATTAGAGTTAGAGCCTGAAGATGCTTGGTAAGAAAGAAATACTTGTAGTCTAGAGAGGTGTTGAATACTTGGTTGTAATCTATTCGGGAAATAATGGTGAAAATCCTTCAAGTAGAAGGGAGTGGACATAGCTCTTTGTTGGGAGAGAGTGAACCAGGATAAAAACATCTTGTGTGATTCTTCTATCTCTTAACTCTTTCAGCTTTATTTGTTTCTTACTAACCGAGGGGTTTTGATATTGCTTCTGCTAAAGTCTTTTAAGAAGGATCTTTTTCTTTGTGCTTGCTTCTGTTTCTAATCTCCTTGTGTGCAAAAATTGTTTTAAAGGTTGTTTTCGAAAATTATTAACACAATTCAACCCCCCCCCCCTTTCTTGTGTTTGCCTGTGTCAACTTCAGAAAGAAATACGATTAAAACACCAATGGTTTCATTCACGGGTCAAAATTAGGTTTTCTGTTCAGTAAACTTTTACTGTTAGTGAAAACGCAGACCGACTTTCGTCTAAATTTTCAACCGAAAATTTAATCTTGACTTTATACTATAAGGTAGATCAAGCTAATGATTTTTGTTTATCTAAAATCATTCTCTGGATTTTAACAAAAATAAACACATATACACATGCATTTACTGATACAGAAAGACAGAAATCGGGGGGTTACAAGCTTCTCATAAGCGCGCTCGCACAGGACCAGGATGCAAACTCGCAGATCGGTACCACTCTGTGCCTCTCCGCGGTGGTTGAGGCGGTGCTGGACCCGCACATGGAGGCACTGGGCAGAACGTGCTTCAGAGGCTGGGGAAGCTTGCTAATACGAAGGCGGTGGTGTTGGTGCTGATAAGAAGTGTGGTCGTCAATCTGTTGTTACGGGTCAAGGTGGTTTGGGAGACTATGAATCATGCATTGGCTATCTGGAAGAAGAATGAGAGGATGAAATCAGTCTCTGGATGAAGGAGAGCAAGGTTATCTAGCGTGCATATGGAAAAAAGACTGAGCAGAGAACAAAAGGAAAATGGAGATGAAGGTGGGCAGAGAAAAAATAAAAGGAAGAAGAAGATGTGTATAGAAATGGGGAAGAAAGTGAACTGAACAGAAAATGTACCAGCAGGTTCAAGGGTATTATGGGGAAATTAAAATATTTTTTAAAAATTTGTGGTGTATGAGAAGAACTTGTGGTGTAAAAAGTAGCACCCTTAAATTTCTGTCATTTACTTTTGGGATCAGAGGCCCAATGCACTTCTAAATTTCTATCATTTAATTTTTGGGATCATAAGCAAATTGCACTTTTAGTTTTCTGTCATTTACTTTTCGGGATCAGAGGCCTATCGTACTTTTAAATTTTTGCCATTTACTTTTGGGATCAAAGGCCCATTGCACTCTAAATTTACGTCATTTAACTTTCGGGATCAGAGGCCCACTACACTTTAAATTTGTCATTTAATTTTCGGTATCGAAGGCCCACTTCACTTTTAATTTTCTGTCATTTACTTTTCGATATCAGAGGCCCATTGCACTTTTAATTTTCTGTCATTTACTTTTCGGGATCAGAGGTCCATCACACTTTTAATTTTCTACCATTTGTTGTCGTGTCTGCATCATTTGCATTTACGCTTCGTTTGGTTGGATGGAAGTCTGGAAGTGGGAAGTAGGGATGACAGAAGTCAGAGGAGAAAACTCAATTTCGGTCATTTGGGAGAGGCGAGAACTGGGGTGGAAGGAATATTATATCGGTGGGTCCCACGTGTTTTTTCTTCTTCCCACTTGAGCGAAGATTTTGGGAGAGAAAATCTCCATTTTTTACCATGTTCCTCATCTACCCTGGGATTCTGCTCATCTCCCCAACCTAATATTTGTTCATGTTGTTGTTCACATCATTCTCGTTGGTCGTAGTCTTCTGTGGCCTCCGTTCCCATCACCCCGATGACTGTCGTCCCCCTTCTTTGTTCTTCGTCTTCCCCGATGTAAAAATTTTGCTTCTTCTTCCTTCAATCCTTTGTCTCTATTTCTTCTTCTATTATATTTTTTCTAATTCGAATTGCATAAATCTGTTCGCATATACAATTTTGGATTTGGATTCCTCTATCACTTCAATTTGTATTTCGGTCAACCAAGTCACAATTAAAAACGCTTCATCGCAGTAATGTATTGGTCAATGATGGTTAAATCAATAAAATATCTTTTTCTCAAATATATTTTATCTGTTGCTTTATCTTTTTGCTGATGACAAAGGGGAAGAAAAATATATTAAGTGTGAATATCATTCTGATCTGAATAAAATCTTTAACTGAACTTAATTGATAAGACGATGTGATCTTAAGTATAACCTTAACCATGCGTCTGAATGCATTATGTAAGCATCAGTTCATGGGAGCTTGAATGTCTTTATATAATACTATGTGTTTAAATCTGCTTTTATCTCAAGTTCATTAAAATCATAAGACAGTGTTTGTCATCATCAAAAAGAGGAAGATTGTTAAGACTATATCTTTTGACATCTCTAATTTTGATGAATCCAAACAAAGAATGATTTTAAGTGAAACTTGTGAAATCTACTATTGTGTGTGTTATGTGTGCAGATCATGAAGAAAGAGTCTCATGACAGAGAAACAAAGTCTTAATGATGCGTCTGTGTTATGATGCGTCTAAACAAAGACTCAGTCTCTATTAATTCTGATTATGCGTCCAAGACTGCAAATCATCTAAAAATCCCTGGCTTCAACTATATTCAAATACAAAGAATATTCCCTGATAAATTCGAATAAAGAAATTCGATCTCAGACCAGTATAGCACAAATAAGGAAAGTCATGCTGCCCAAGTCTAAAAAGCAACAAACACTGCTCTGAATCAAACTGCACTCTCATAAAGCTATGCCAACCTATATGTTCAACTTGTCTTGAAGCTCATCAACGATCATAAACATTAAATGCAAGACCATAATGACTCTTTGACATTTATGAATGAAGAACAAAAGGATACTCAGCTGAAGAAACTCTTCCCAACGGATTTATCTTTTTCGAATATAAATAGAAGACTTTGAAGGCTATTGAAGATACACACCGGAATTCATTTAGTCAAGCATTCAATACTCTCTAAAGCATTCAAAGCTCTCTTTAGTTCTTCATAGAATACTTCTCTGCTCAAATCATTTGTATTTATTGAGAAGTCTTTATTGCGATCTTACCTACCCTAAATACTTATTCACTCACCGAAGTGTTGTTTAGTAGATCTGCAAAGTTGTAATCTGTGAAGCTGTTGCTTCATTAATCTCTTACTACTTGTAGAGCCTAAAGAGGCTTGCTGAAAGAATACTTGTTTGAGCCTGGAGAGACTAGGTGTGCAAACAATACTTGTTTGAGCCTGCGGAGGGTAGGTGTGAAAACAATACCTTTTTGTAACATGATCAGCTATAGTGTTTATACTTGGTGAAACCAAGGACTGGACGTAGCTCAAGGTTTGGGGTGAACTAGTATAAATATGTGTCTCTCTTCTCTAATTTAATCTTTTCAGTTTGCTTTATATTAACTGTGCTAACTGGGTTGAAAAGTGAAAAGTTTTGTTACATCAGACGCATCTTTGTATCTTATATCCAAAGTTTCGGTGTTTGCAAAAAAATTAACTAAAACACAATTCAACCCCCATTCTCGTGTTTTATATCTGTTCATTTCAGTTTTCATATTTTTGTATGGTAAAAATGGTTGATCTTTTGTTAATGGCTATGGCTATAAGCATGCAACTTATCTTTAAACTCTTGATTATATGTAGTTTCAAGAGCTGTGACAAGTAAATATTATATTATTTGAGTTTGAATTGAAATATCATTTAGTGTGATTGTTATGTGTGAAATTCTGAAATTACAATGAAATGGGGAAATCCTTGTTTGCTGGCTTAAGTTGACTAAAAGTTAAAATGTTGATTCTATTTTCAAGATTTTTTTTTTAGCCAAAATGTTGTGTTGTTATACCTATTCATGAATGCAAACATGTTTGCAAAGCCTTGTTATTATGTATCTATAAATTGTTGTTGGCATGTATTTCAGGAGTACATTGTTGACCTTATGGCATCAAGAGAGACTTTGGTTCCTCTCATATAGCATCGTTCAGCAGTGGGGTAGGAAGTTCATATGAAGAAACTTTAGACTTCGGACTTTGGGACATTGGATAAAGGAAATAGATCAAAACATTTTGCCTATGCAGGAAAAGAATCTGATGTAAGCAACCCTGCTATAGGCAAGGGAGAATAAAGAAACCCTTTTTTTGGTAACAAGAATAAAGAAACCCTTAAATGAATTAAAAAATTCCCAATGTAGAGTAGATCATAGTGAGTGAATCTCATAGCAAATTATCCTAATTATCCATATATACATTAAAGATCTCCTTCTTGGACTGAAGGCATCAATTCCCCTGCAGTACGTAGAATGAAAGTCAAAGATGTTCCCCTTCTTATTCAATAGTTTGTAATACCATTGACATAGTTTGTAAACTCCAAAATATAACTAATGAGCCAAATATTTCATTCTTATGTCCATGTATAATGTAGTGTTTCGCAAGAGTCTGTACGGAGCTAATATGAAATATGAAATTATGTATGATCACAGAAATTGACCATTTTGTAAATTCGAAAGAGTAATAGGAATTATTTTGATATTATTTATAATTTTTATTAATTTCTAAATACCAAATGAATCATATGCAATAAAATTAAATTTAAGAGTTTCATTAGTTTTTTTAGTAACGAATTATTAAATAGAATAAAAAAAATCAAGAATTTAACTTTATTACTCTATCACTCATCTATTATTATTTTACAAGAAAATATTATGATGGTAAATTGGTCTTTACAAGAAAAATAGTTTTCTTTCTTTTCACTTTTCTATCCAACCAAATGAGGGGATAGAAAACTTAATTTTTCTTTCTCTTCTACTTCTCTCCTACTTCTCTTAATGCAAACAACCTAAAAATCTACTCATTTTCTACTCATTCTCTCTTCTCTCCTACTTCTTTCTTCCCTACTTCTTTCCTCCCAAAATCTTCCCTTATCCAAACGGAGTGTTAATCTCTTTGTACAGTCACATGCTTTCCCAGACAAAATGTGTGTTCTTTTTCTTTACTCGTTTCTTATTACTATCACATGAAAAATCACTCATTCTTCATGTATTTTAGTGATGAACAAATAAAAAGGGGCAACTGTGAACACCCCATTTTGACCAGGTCTTTTTTTTAGTTTTCACTAAAATCTGAAGAAAAAAAATAGAAAAAAAATGCAAAAAGAAAAAGAAACTACAAAAAATTGTTTTGTCATCTAAATTTTTTATTTAATTGACCCCCTAAATCATAAACACAAACTTTCAGACTTGGGCTTAATACCATATACAAGGCTCGTGGCTTTTGAGTAAAAAGTTTGGTTTCTAATGCTCGGGCATAATTGCAAATATAAAGCATGAGCATTTTAGTAAAAATTATTATTATTATTGTTGTTGTTGTTGTTGTTGTTTCTCTTTTTTCCTTCTTTTGTATTTTAAGCACAGAGAACTTTGTGCTTTGGCGCATCTTGGAAGAGAGTGTACGTGGGTCAAACGTATAGTGTTTCTGCGAATCCCAAAGATAAGTTTTCCCTTTCTTTCCTTATTTTTGTTTTTAGCTTAATAAGTTTTTTATTTAGAATTAGTAAGTTTTTTCCTTTCTTTATTTTCTTGAAGTAGTATCTTTGTTTTATTTTTATATTTTATCTTTGTAAATAATTTTGGGATTGTTTTGTGAATATATCACGCTTAATTCCTTAGATTTGAGATCGCCATATGGACTACGTGCCATGTTCTATCTCGCTTAGGAGTTTTTCATATTTGAAATATAGGTAATAAAAAAAAAAATCCTTTCAAATAAAAAATTATTTTCATAAAAATTAAAATTAATCAACAAACTAAACATTTTTTATAAGAACTACGTGGCTTTGAATTTTTTATTTCATTAGGGAATGCGTAGGAGCATGATTAATCATCCTGTCAAACCAAAATTAATTTTTTCCTTTTTTGTGTTTTCATTTTTTTTTTCTCTTTTTATTTTTTGGGCATTTTTGTAAATATCAATTCATAATATTTTGTAAATAAGTTCGGGGTAAATAATTAATTTGAAAGTTATTAAATTTGCACAATTAATGTAAGGTTCCATTCGTAGAATGAGCGACGTAGGGTGCTTAACACCTTTCCTACTCGTAACCGACTTCCGAACTCAATTTGGGTTTCAAAGACCATTTGTTAAAAGGCCTTCCAATTTTTCCAAATCAAATAAAATTGGTGGAGACTCCCATGTTTTCAAAAAATTATTTCTTTTGCCGTTCTTGCCGCGATTTCGGTAGCGACAATTCTTGTTCAATAACAATCATTTTACATGTGATTTTTAAGTTAGTTATTTTAATAGATAAATATTTTTAATGATGTGCATGAACAAAAAAAATAACTATTTGTCAACTCATCATTGATTGACATTTGAAATTTACAATGATAATTGTAACATCCCAAATTTCCTTCTTTCGCTAAATAGTATTACCCAATAAATAGGAGCCTATCTTTAAGGGAGAAGTGTTCTAAGGGTAGCTAATAATAAATGTTTTAAATTTGTTAAGGAAGAAATGTTTAGAATTAAGGTAGGGGTGCATTTAGTAGTTGAAGAGGTGTAGATAGTGACTTGAGTTTTAATTTTTATTAAATAAAAGATAAAACCAATAAGAAAAAAAAAAGAGAAAGAAAGAGAAGTGAGAGGAAGAAGAAAGAAGAAAGAAGAATGGAGAAAAGAGATCAAGGGATGTAGCCATGAGAAGAAGATGGGGTTGGAGATCCTAAAGCAAGCTTGCAGGACCAAGAGAAAGAAACAGAAGAGAAGAAGAAAGAGAGAAAATTAGGGTTCAACCAAAAAGGGAGATTCACACAAACAACCCCAAATCCACTACTTGGTCAAGTGAGTTTCCTTAGTTAGTGCTTGGTAACCATAAATTCAAGCTTAGGAATTTTAAATTTGATTTTATTGTTTGATTTCAGAATTGCATGTTGATTATATGGTTTTAAATTAATGCAGAATTGTGATGTAGAATATTCAATTTACATGCATGTATTCTGTTTGTTAAAAGTCCTAAAAGAAGCTGCTGATCTGACAAACCCGTATAGACATATGTGTGATATTTTATTTGTAACTATTTCTATAGTGTTCTGTTTGGTATGATTATTATTTTGTTAGAAAGTAGACTCAAAATACTACAGTTTAGACACTGATTTTGCTGTTTTTTATTGAGTATTGATGGAGAAAAACTTGTTATAAGTTAGGGTATTGCAGCTGTCATGTTGTCTGAGTGCAGAGGCTTTCCTATCAAAGCTGTAATTTTTGGAAGGCTTTTTTCCAAGAGTAAAATTTTATTCATAAACTAGACTTGTTTATCTTTCCATAGAGGGGTCGTTTGTCCAAATCCGACTTCGTTTGGTATTTTAATAAAATCATAGAAATTAACTGAAAACTGCTGAAATTCTGCTTATGTTGTTGATGCATTATCCCTTGTTGAATACTTGATTGAGAGATTATATATTGTTCATGTGAATGGTTTATAAGTTTTTCTTTAGGTCATTAGTTTTTAAGCTATAAATTGATATGTGAGTTAAGTTATTTAATATTATGAAGAAATGAATGTGAAACACCATTTGGTATCCAAAGGTAGTAACCATGCTAATTCTACTCTTGAATCGAATTAGAATGGTTATCAATGACATTTCAGATGTTAAGTCCAGAAATCCTTCAGTTTGGAAGGCAGGTATAGAGTCCTTCCCGTTTGGAAAGCAATCACAGAGTCCTTTCAGTTTGAAAGGCAAGCAAGTAAGTGCAAAGCAGGTGGGACACCACTTGTGGTCATAGACGTATGTCCTGCCTTACAGTATAGAGCTAGTTCCTCTTAAGTACCTCGGTGTGCGGGGAACGGTGACGTTTTTCACTGACAAAATTAAAATGGGATGTCCAAATGAGTGATTCGCAAATATTTTGAATGACATGATGATGCTAGGATTGAACCCAAAGCTAGTCCCTCTTAAGTACCTTGGTGCGTGGGGGGCAGCAATGATATTTATACCTGATGATATATATAAGTTTACTAATATATGTATATATGTGGGACTGAGTGCTCTGTTTGCATGGAATTCACTGAGATTTCATATCTCACCCCCTCACCCTTTTGTTTCAGGTTAATCCCTCCTATGTTGGAGAACTGTGAAGTATCCCCGGAAATACTTGGCAGTTGTTTCAATGTAAGCTGTTTCTCTTATTGAAGTCGTTGCCGGATCGGAGTCAAGTGTCATATTGTCATTGTTTAATCTCCAAGTATGATTTTGAAAATGTACAAGATGTTTAGCGAAAAACTAATTTTGGTGTATCTTATGTTTTGTATCTAGTAGTATCTCAATCTACTTTGGGGTATTACATTATTATATATATATATATATATATATATATATATATATAATATTTATTTCATGGACAAAAAATGAAGAATTTTTGTATAATGTCTAATCAGGGATACCCATAAAATGTTAGATCGGTTGTTTCTAGTTTTTATTCTCACTAAAATGGTATGTTTGCTTTGTTTCCAGTTTTATATTTTCATTTCCTGTTTTCATTGTTTTCTGTATAAATTTCTGAAAACAGAAAACATAATAAAAATAAGGTGGCAGCTTTGTAGTTATTTCTGAAAACGGAAATGAAAACTTGAAACTGGAAACAAAGCAAAGAGGCATTGGTTTTTGTTTTCTTATTGGTGCTTAATTTCTGGTTAGTTCTTAGCACCTTAGTTTCTTATTAATAAATTTTGAATTTTAATAAAGAAAAGGTCTTTAATAGCAAAAAAAAAAAAGGTTGCAAGAAGGGAACTGGGTTTAGAAAGTGCTGACATCCCACGAGTTGGAAAAAATAAGGGATTTTGGAAAATAACATGAAAATATATGCATTTTAGAAAATATTTCTTTATGAGCATTTTAATAACTTAGCTTGTATTGCCTATAAAAAAATAATAATAATAACTTGGCTTGTGTTCAGTTTGTTGTAGAAAAGGCCCATCGAAGAAAGGTGGTACCAGGCTACCAGCTTCCAAGCACACTGGCAACTGCTTTGCTAAGAATTGTGAATTATATCAAGGATTGAAAATTTATATGCAAATTAATTAGGGCTTATACATAAAGGATTAGTAACTACTAGTATTTAATTTTAATTCCAAACCTTTTGACAAAGCACTTTGAAACAGTCACGGCTTATCTAAAAAGATCTTGAATAATTCTCTATCTGAAAAAGGATAAAGGGTTAGGACTTCGGAAACACAAAATATAAGTCATCATTTACACGTGGGAAATTTAATCCTGCATAACCTCTCCCAAACCACACAAGTAAAACTGTAAAAACTAAAAAGCATTACATAAGGACAATTAGGACATAATGACCAGAGAGCTCCCTTCACATTTTACTGAACTTCTTCAATCCAGACTATTTCAAACTATAACAAGAATTATAAACCAAGCTGCACAAATCATCTCTAATCTGATTTTTCTTCAATAGTATAAATTTTGTTCATTATCTTCTATTACAATTGGGTTTTGGTTTTGTAAAAGCCATAGCAAAAGGCTATCATGCCTCCCCTTTCAAGTTTCAATCCTTGTACAACCTAGTGCATGCTTGGTTCATAATTGTGATGCTACGAACATATGTTTGAGCCAAAATATCTATAAAGTTCCTTTGCGGCATAGACGAGACCCTATTGTTTATAAAGAATCATCCCTCACTTTTCCAACCCCTAGGATGAAGATAAGATTTTTTGCATTGTCCCTACTCCTATTGATTTCAGGTACTCAAGCTATACCAGCCTCATATTTCAAAATTAATTTCACTTCAGAAGGCAAAGGCCTAATCCAGAGAAATGGACAAGCACATGAACATCTTGGTATGGCTTCTTCAGCTTTTCAAACAAACAAATCCTTAAATGTTTCCTAAATTTGTAAGCATCCTGTTTTTCACTTGTATTCTGTATACTTGATATTACTTATTTACTTATGTTGCTCAGTGATAGGGAAATTATATGGAAGCATAGAAGAAACTACAAGGTCGAATGACAAAGTTGAGGAAAGTAAAAATGAGCACAAGCGTGAACTAACTATTACTTCAAGAAAAGGAGGAAAAGCTCGCTTTCACTATGTTGTTTCCAACACAGGGTCCTTGTTGAGGGGCCTCAACACTTATTCTATAGGTTACTCGGCTTTAATCATCTTGTTTCACTTCCACCAAGTCTGACTTATTCCATGCATGCAGAAAAATTGGGTTATATTATGTTGCTTTTGTTTAATGCCCCTATTAATGGTGACTTATTTCATATTATGTTGCTCTAGGAAGCACCCTATATATATGTCTACCCATGATATCATTTGAAGATGCAATATGAATCGATGTTTGAATCTTATTACTGAAAAAAAAAAAAAGTGAAACATTTTCTTCATTATTTTCTTGTACATCACGTGGGTTGTGGCCTACTATTGCATACGGACTTCAACAGAACATGATTTTGTTACCTACTATTACTCTATCATCTTCGTCCCAACAACTCATTTAGGAGTTCTTAAATGGGTTACACTATTACATATCACTCATTTTTTACATTTTACAACTTAAGCATCTTATCTCTTTAACTCAGCATCTAAACAAAAGTTTTTAAATGGGTCCTACCAGTGGTCCCACATACTTATATTTTATTAATACTTTATTTATTACATCATGATTATTTGATTTTTCAAATAATAATTTATAAAAATTATGAAATTCCTTTGTAATATTTTTTACTAAATAAAATTTAAAATTTAAAAATTACGAAACTTGTAATAAAAATTAAAACATAAGATGGAATTAAATTAAAATGATGATATTACAAATGATGAAATTACGAAATTGAAATATTAAAATGAAAAAAATTACATAATTAAAACCATTCAATCTTACTGATTATCGCAACCAAAACGTTCCCAAATGTGCTCCACACGATCCGCTTGAAGTTGGTGATGATTTTGCCTATCAACCACAAGTGTTCGCCTTTGTAGATATGATGCAAGATGTGGATGAGGATCATTATGTACGTCATTTGTTGAGACATCATTGTTGGGATGATCATAAGAATAATCAAAATGACCATCATATGTGCGTCGTTCATCTTCCACAATCATGTTATGCAAAATGATGCATGCATATAATATATGCTTGATTGTATCCATGTGCCAAGCACACACAGGGCCACGTACAATTGCAAATCGAGATTGAAGCACTCCAAATGCACGCTCCACTTCCTTTCTTGCTACTTCTTGATGTTGGGCAAACAATTTTCTTTTATCTCCTTGTGGATGCTCTTAACAAACGTAGCCCATTCCGAATAAATACCATCTTCTAAATAGTGCCCCATGTCATATTGGGTTCTATTTATTGTATATTGCACCCTCGGACTTTGTCCCTCCAAAACATTATTAAACACATCAGATTGATTTAGAACGTTGATATCGTTGCTTGAACCCGCAACCCCAAAAAATGCATGCCAAATCCATAAGTCCTGTGAAGCCACTCCTTCAAGCATGATTGTGGATTTCCCATGATCACCACTCCTTTCTATGCTACCGGACAATTTTTCCATTCCCAATGCATACAGTCAATGCTACCTAACATACCTGGAAAACCACGTGCCTCCCCAATTTGCAGTAGGCACTGAATGTCATTGCTGCTAGGCCTTCTTAAGTATTCATTCCCAAATACCTCATTGATTCCCCTTACAAACTTGTCTAAGCATTCCACTGTGGTTCTTTCGCCAATCCGCACATAATCATCCACGCTGTCAGCAGGTGATCCATATGCCAATATACGAATAGCAACAGTGCATTTCTGCAATCACTACAACAAAATAGACTTTTAATAACGCACCTTTAATAGCATTTCCGTGTGGAAATGCTATTAAAAGTGATGGGGGACTTTTAATAGCGTTTCCCTAAGGGAAACGCTATCTTAGGTATAACCTAAGATAGCGTTTCCGTGTGGAACCACTATTAAAAGTGTCACTTAGGAAAAGATAGCGGTTCCACACGGAAACGCTATCTTAGGTCTTCCCGTAGGAAACGCTATCTTAGGTCTTCCCAGTAAAATTAGACGCGCGCTCGGCCGTCCCTCCCTGTTTCTTCCTCATTTTCATTCTACTGTTTCCTTCCCTCTGCATGCCATCTCTTTTTCCTTCCTCATTTCTTAGGTCTTCGCCATTGCTCGCCGCCGCTGCTACTCCGAAAGAGAAAGAACTTAAATCATACTAGCAGGTTTCGTTGGGTTAGCTCAAGTTGCAGGTTATTTCTTTGTTGTTGCAGTGTCGCTCTTTTTGGTGCAAAGCTCTTGTGGCTCTGTTCTATGGGTTCTTGTTGCCTACAACTCATCTTGTTAACTTTTTTATGCACTTATATTGATCTTTCAGTTTGCCCCTTGTTTGTTTTGTGTGCTATGGAGTCCGGGTTTGATTCTTTGTTGTTGGTTTGGTGAAAGGTTGTGATCACTAGCTTTGTTACTCTCTGTCACTTCTCTTTGTGGCATCTCTTGTGCCATATTGTTCTTGATATAATTTCCCTTTTGCCTTTCAAATATGCACAACTTCATCAAAACTTATGAAACCAAAACATTTTTTTTTTACTGAAGTTTTATGGGGTAGTTTAAGAAAATTTCATGATTATTTAACGTGGTAATCCTATAGGATGATACACAACAAAAGCTTGATGAAGTTGTGCATATGGCAATCCTGTTTTGGCTTCATAAGTTTTGAGAAACCATTATATATGTAGATCTAGCTTAAACTCATGTGGATAGAGCATGGTTATGGCAAAGTTGGGTTCTCACTTGGCACGGAGAGAGAATGTGAACAATGCTCGGTAGCTTTATACTAAAATTACACTTAAAATCCATGTTAGTTCAACTAGCAAATTCTACTCCATTTGCATTGGAATCCTCCGAGTACTTAACATTACAATCAGGGTTGTGGTTTTGATGAGTTGAATATGGATTCCATTCTGAATAGTTGTAGTTTTAGTTTCACACTTTCATAGTGTTACGTGGAGTGGAAGATAACCGAGATGTAATGTTGTTTTGCGGTTTCTGCTCCCTTCATATAAAATCTATTAGTTTCATAGTTCACACTTTCACAATGTCGTTTTGCGTTTCTGCTCCTCTCTCATTGTTCCTTTGCTCCTCTTGGTGGCTTGTCTTGCGCCGAGTCATCAAGTCAATCGGGACACTTCTCTTGGCTTTCTTGTTGGGTTCAGGTAACACTCTTTCTAATATCGATCGTGATATTTGAACACAAATTTTGAATGTGAATTTTGGTTATTGTTTCATTGGACAATTTTTCGATTAAATGTGCTTGTGTCAAAGAATGGTCGTTATTTTGTTTTGAGGGATAAAAGGGATTTCATTGGTGCATTGTTTTTATTTTGTTGCTTTTGGATCAGTATTCACCACTCTATGTGATTAGCTTGTGATCAATCTTGGTTTCACTTTCTTGTTTCATTATGTAATGGATTTACATTTCGAAAAAACAAAACGGATGAGTTTTGGTTGAAGAAATGTGAACATGAAGAGAACTTGAAAGCTTTTACTATTTAAAGTTTAACTTTGCCTTTTCTATTTATTCCTTTTCTTTTAGATTAGGTGGTCAAATGCTTAGGGACTTGATTTCATGTGGGATAGGGTTCATGGATCTTATGCGAAACAATGACTTCCGATTATCTTTATTTGATATCTTGAAATCTTATGCGAGAACAATGCTCGATTTTGGTGGTTTTGGGTCACGGCCGTGATGGATATCACGGCCAGGCCGTGACGGTCTCTCGCTTCGGTTGCTCTGCGAAATTCCGGTCTCTCGCGAGGCGAGCCTATGCTCGCGTCGCGAGCCCTCTGTTATGGCCGTGAAGAATTTCACGGCTGGGCCGTGATGTGCTCGACTTGTGGTGGTTTTGGGTCACGGCCGTGATGGATATCACGGCCAGGCCGTGACGACTCGACTTGACCTTTCTTCTTTTTGGTTTTGCTCGATCATGGCGTGATGGGCATCACGGCTAGGCCGTGATGGACTCTGTTTGGCTCATTTTCTGCACTTTTAAAGCCCTATCTTTATCCAAACTTCATCATGGTTGATCTTGAGCATTTTACCCTTGATATCTGCAAAAACAACACACGAAAACCGCCTTACCCGTTCCAAAGGAAAATTAACCTAAAATCTAATAAAAATATGCCTAAACTACATGAAAATGCATGCAAAATGATAGACAAAGATGATGTGGAATCACACTCATCAACAAGTCGACACTTGGTTCCTTGAAAGAATACTCGGCGACAATGTGTTTTGTTTGCAGCCTTTCATTCCTTTAATCTGTATACATTGCATGTAGACCTCAACCACTCTAAACTCAAAGTAAATATGTTTAATAAATATTTTTGTAGATCGGAAAAGCATGGATCGGAAATGGATGTCTGCCAATCGTTTAACGAAGGAATATGAGGATGGGGTGAAAGAGTTCATTAGTTTTGCAGTTCGGCATGCGAAAAACCCTAATACAATCATATGTCCTTGTTTAGATTGTTGTTATGCAAGGCGAGTTAGTGCAGCCGATTTGGAAGAACATTTAGTGTGTAATGGAATCGATCAAAGTTATACATGTTGGACAAAACATGGTGAGACAAGAGCTGAGTCTAGTGAAATGAGGAATCGTGTGAGATATTCATCATACGATACCGACACAAATACTTATGAGGGCGATCGTTTTGAAGACATTGCAAATGCTTTGTTGAAGAGGATCTTCGGGATTGTCCACAAATGTTTGGGAGGTTGGTAAGTGATGCAGAGCAACCATTGTATGATGGATGTACTAAATTCACAAGATTGTCGGCGATGTTAAAGTTGTATAACTTGAAATCGGGCAACGGATGGACTGATAAGAGCTTTACGGACTTACTCACACTATTGAAAGACATGTTGCCAGATGATAATGTGCTTCCTAGTCGGACATACGAGGCTAAACAAATGTTACGCTCTATTGGCATGAGCTACGAGAGGATACATGCTTGTCCTAACGATTGCATTTTATTTCGGAATGAATATGCATCGTTACAGATGTGTCCTAAATGTAATGCCTCACGATATAAGAAGAAAGAATCAGATCCAGAGAAGGTTGTGTGGTATTTTCCCATAATACCCAGATTTAGGCGCATGTACCGTAGTTCTGAAGATTCAAAGCACTTGACATGGCATGAGGATGAAAGGATCAAAGATGGCAAGCTGCGGCACCTGGCAGATTCTCCGCAATGGAAGAAATTTGATCATGATTATCCTGATTTTGGGCAAGATTCAAGAAACCTACGACTTGCATTGGCTCTTGTGGATTTAACCCGCATGGTGTTCAAAGTAGCTCTCACAGTACATGGCCTGTGATTTTGGTGATTTACAACCTATCCCCATGGCTATGCATGAAGCGCAAATTTATGATGTTATCTATGTTAATTTATGGGCCCAAACAACCAGGAAATGATATAGACGTCTATTTGACTCCTTTGATTGAAGACTTGAAACAACTGTGGGAGACAGGTGTGGAGGTGTATGATGGGTATAAGGAAGAAAGTTTCAATTTGAGAGCTATGTTGTTTGGGACAATTAATGATTTTCCAGCCTACGGTAATCTGTCGAGGATATAGCATCAAGGGTCGGTGTGCATGCCCTATATGTGAAGAGGGTACGGATTGGATGCGGTTAGAACATTGTAAGAAGAATGTCTTTCTTGGGCATCGTAGATTTTTGCATCCAAGTCATCATTACCGGTGGTGGAGAAAGGCGTTCAATGGGAACTCGGAAGAAGGTAGAGCGCCTTCACCTTTGACGGGTGATCAACTTTTTGAAAAGGTAAAGGATTTGAATATCCAATTCGGTAAACCTTTTGCGAGAGATATTGTCACAAGAGGGTGGAAGAAAAGGTCGATTTTCTTTGAGTTGCCATATTGGAAATCATTATATGTAAGACATTTCCTCGATGTGATGCACGTTGAAAAAATATCTCGTGATAGTGTCATTGGTACGTTACTCAATGTGCCAGGGAAGACTAAAGATGGCATCAATGCAAGGTTGGACTTGGTTAGTATGGGAATAAGAAGAGAATTGGGACCGACGAAGAAGGGTAAAAGTACATATCTTCCTCCGGCTGCTTACACTCTATCTAGAAAAGAAAAAACTGTTTTTGTATGTTTCTTGAAGGAGTTAAGGTTCGGAAGGGTACTCTTCAAACATTAGGAACCTCGTATCGAAGAAAGATCTCAAGTTAAAAGGTCTAAAGTCCCACGATTGTCATGTTCTCATGGAGCAGTTGATACCCATTGGTATACGGTCTATTTTACCTAACAAAGTGCGGGGGCCTTAACTAAACTCTGTTTCTTCTTCAAGGCAATTTGCAGCAAAGTGATTGACCCTGGGAAGTTGCCATCATTGCAAAGAGAAATTGTTGTGACTTTATGCGAGCTTGAGATGTACTTTCCACCTTCATTCTTTGACATAATGGTTCATCTAACCATTCACCTTGTTAGAGAGACACAACTGTGTGGGCCAGCTTATATGAGATGGATGTACCCGATTGAGCGTTATATGAAGATATTAAAAGGGTATGTGAAAAACCGATCACGACCGGAAGGTTGTATTGTTGAACGGTATATTGTCGAAGAAGTCTGTTGAATTCTGTGCGAATACCTATCCAATGCTGAATCTATAGGGCTGCCAAAGTCTCGTCACACATGGAGAATGATGGGGCAAGGAATTACTGGAAATGAAATAGTGACTATAACAAGGACAGAATGGGAGCAAGCACACTTATATGTTCTGCACAATGCCGATGAGGTTGAGCCATATGTTGAAAAACACAAGGACATGCTTAAGAGTTTGTATCCAAATAAGAATCAAAATTGGCTAACTAGAGAACACAATCGTTGTTTTATAACGTGGCTAAGAGATCACATTTATACAGAGTTGATCAAAAATGATACTTCAGTTTCAAATAGATTGAGATGGTTAGCCAAAGGTCCAAGTTTGCATGTGTTCTCTTACCACGGTTATCAAATTAATGGGTACACATTCTATACAAAAGAACAAGATGGTCGGAGTACAATGCAAAAACAGTGGTGTGACTCTAGTAGCTCGGTCGATGCATATCTCAAGTGCCAAAGACAGAACCCGATATATGCAAATATGTCATACTTCGGCGTCATTGAACGCATATGGGAGTTGGATTACACAAAGTTTAAGGTTGGTGTGTTTGGTTGCAAGTGGGTTGACAATAATAACGGTGTTCAAATTGATGAGTCAGGGTTCATGCAGGTGGATCTTAATAGGGTGGGGTATAAAGATGAGCCTTTTATATTAGCATCTCAAGCTCAACAAGTGTTCTATGTCACTGATCCAGCTGATATGAAAAGGTCCATTGTTCTTTTGACTAACAAAATAATTACTAATGTTGATGATCAAGACCATCGAGATGTTGATATTGAAGATGATCCTTTCGTCGGGACATTACAATCACTTGAGATTGATCCAACTAGGGATAATGGTATGTATATGAGAGATGATCATGATGAGGGGCTTTTGGTCAATCCACCATTTCGTACTAATAAAGGACAAACAAATCTCAATCAAATGAAGAAAAGAAAAAGGTTGACTTAAACATGTATGTAGTGTTTGTGTTTAAATGAACTTTCCGATCCTTTTATATTATAGTTAGCATCTTCCGTAATGCTAGTGTTGATTTTGTTATTCATAGTTGTTTTATATTTTGCATCAATTAATGTTATATTAATGTCCATTGATGTTTTACTTGTATCTAATATTTTTGTAGGTAAATGGCATCTTCAAGTAATTCTAGTGATGCCAAAGCGGCGAGACGTGGGCCAACAATTATGAAGGCGGTCATCCGCGCACGGAGTAAAGGACAAAAATTTGATGTAATTTACTTACTAATCTAAGGATTTCATAATGTTGTTTGATATCTAGATTTAATTACTTTATTATTTTTATTAGGTTGAATGGAATTCTTTGGACCAACCTATTCGTGCTAATGGTAAAATATTGAAGAGTTACATTGGGGCCGTTGTTCAAAAAACGGTCCCAATTATTTGTTCTAATTGGAAGTATGAAGCTTTGTATTGTTTCAAAGAGAGCATATGGGCTGATGTACAGGTAATTGTTAAAATTTATAAATAATATTGTAAACTATCTAAAAATACTTACTTAGACACGTAGATTATATTGTTTTGCGATGTCTTTTAATGTTGATGAATCTCGGAAAAAATTTGTACTTGGGAAGGCGGTAACCTACATAGGGCATTCAGAACTAGATTGACCAAAAAATTTCTAAGAGATGCCAACGGGAATATCAATGAGGAGCCTCCATCAAAATATCCACACATATCAAGGGATGAGTGGTCATTTTTTATAGCAATACGCACGAGGAGATGCTCAATTCCCGGTATGTTTAATATCACGTTAGTCCTTATAATTTTATAGCAATACATACATATGACATTAACCATGTATTAATATTACTTATATGTGTCTGAATAGAAATTAAGCAATTAAAATCGCAACAGGCGTTAGATCCTGCATGCCCTTACAAAGCATCACGTAAGGGGGTATCTCTACATTGAGGATGAATTGGTATGTATATATATATATATATATATTTAACTGCATTTGTGGTAAATATGACTTTTAAACTGTTTGGTTAATTTATATTATCTCAATATACTGAGATACGGGAGGCGGGGCAGGTTAAGAAAATTAAACGCCATATTGTGTGGAGGAAAGCCCGCGAGAACAAGGCGGGTGTAATTGACAACAAAAATACGCAGACCGTGTGGAATAAATGTGTTAGTAGACTAACGTTTAAATTATCAATTGTTATTTTCATATGATAATATATAATAATTTTAACATTTGCATTTCACCAATAACTATGTGTCAGGAGGAACATCACGATCTGCGGTAGAGGGAGAGATAGAAGACTTTGGTCGCCAGGATATTCTTGCCAAAGCCATAGGTGTGCCGGAGAACCCCCGGGCGTGTTAGGGGTGTGGGTTTCGGCGTCTCACAAAAAGATTACTTCCCACCCGAAGGTCGTGCAAGAAATAACTCGGAAACGAAAAAGTGGGAGACATTGGTGTCTCAACTCTCTGATAGATTGAACATTTTGGAAGAAAAGCTGAAACAAAAGGATGATGAGGAGAGGCAGGCTAATTTCACAGCCCAAGCAAGCGTCAAAGATAGTTGCACTCTACCATCTGCCAGCAGGCTTCCAGAGGTAATGCATGCCTTTTTTTTTTACTAGTATTGTATTCGCAGTTAAATACATTCAATTGGATGCCTTAATTCACAGCTTATTAATCTATCATTGGATTAGGGCGTCAACTCATGTCAGCTATATTTATCGACCCCAAACTATCGTATGGTTGCTATGGGTAAAGTATACAATGAGCCGGGTGTTACACTGCACATTGGACCAGTACCCCTTAACCATGTGAAAGTTGGAGTTGATGTTGCAACTGAGGGGGATGCGCCATTGCCGGTACCTATCGTTGATGTAGATGTGATGACAGTAGGAGATGCAATAGGTACTTATGTGGCATGGCCAATTGATCTCGTGGTTGTAACTAATATGGTATGTAATTGCATTTTTCCACCTTTTCATATACGACATATATGGATTACATTAGTTGATCACTAACTGGCATATTGAAATGCAAAATTTCCAGGCACCCGCAAAAGCTAAAGGCAAGGGCAGAGTGTCTGGATATACAAAGGAGTCAATTACAACCCCAGAAAATAAAGGAGGCAACTCTGAGGCCAACCCACCTACAGCTGGTTCAACTACAACTTCTCTGGAATATTTGAATTTCCTTAAAATACTTGAACGAAAGAATATGAAAAATGCTGACCAATTGTACGTAGAGATGGAAAAAAATATTTTTGGCAACCATTTCATTGAGATGCTCAATACTGAAAATATCAGAGAAGTTGTAAATCATGAATGGGTATCTGCCTCCGTTATTTCCGCATATATCAGGTAATAAATCAGGTTTAAAGTGTACACTATTTTTTTAGTCTTTCCATTTAAATATTGATGTATGTCATTGGTGTAATCCATTTTTATATTTTAATTGAAGGTATTTGTATGAAGAATTGTTGCTTCCAAAGGAAATAACGAGGAGGTTTCTGTTCTTGTCCCCACACCAAACAAATACATACGGCTACTTCGGGAGGGATTCGCAGACAACGTATCTAGCTGACCGGTTTGCAACTAAAGAAAGAGAATATCAGCCCTTGTTTTTAGCGCCATGCAATGTTGGGTGAGTCGCTTATCCTATAGGACTTAATTCACAATAATGAATTACATAAAAGTTGAGGTGCTTAGGATTTGTTATCTCAACATTTTTGTAGGAATCATTGGGTCTTTGTCTTGCGATAAATATTGTTGAAGAGATTATTTACTATCTGGATCCCTTGTATGTTGATCCTAAGGATCGCCTGAGAATTAAAGAATGCATTCGATACGTAAGCATGTTTTTATATTTCTGATTTTCTATGATTAACTTCGTCGATACGTGAGCATGCGTGTGTTTGTGATGATTGAAAATATGTTTCTTAATGAAGTCTGTTTGATTTTGTGATTAGTGGTTTGCAAGTTTATCGCGCAAATATCGGAGCTAAGGTGCCGCGTTTAAAGGCAACCAACATTAAATGGATTCAGATACAGGTATATTTGCAAAAACTTAATGCGCAATTAGATAAAAAAAACTATATTGATTTACTATTTTATTTTTTATAGTGCCCAAGACAACCCAACAAGATGCAGTTGTGGGTACTATGTCATGCGTTTCATGAAGGAGACTATCTTGCGAGAACCAAGTTAAAATACCAATGGCGGTATGTTGTTTACTTAGCTTTTAATCGTGATTGTTCAAATGTTTTAGCAATTGTAACTTAATTTATTTAATTTTTATGTCGCATACTTCCCCGACTTCAAATGCTCCACATACTCCACTGCTCAACTATCCAAGTCAAGGAAGAGTGGTGTCGCTATATTGTTGAAAAGTTCGTTTGATTATGTCAAATTGATCACGATAGTTGCAGCAATACTCATTGGTATGTGAATAATGCTTTATATTTATCAACCCCAAACTATCTATGTATTTGTTTTTCCTTGGTACATGCCTTCGAGTTGATGTCTGCATTGCTAGGAGAAAATAAGTTCAAACTTATTATTTTTGTTACACTTTGTTAATGCTTGATTTGAATTCTGTTTCTTGCTACGATAGTATTTACCTAATTAGTCTGCTGTATCCCAATGTAACAGTTAGTCTTTGTGGTGGAAATGCAGATGTATGCTCTGAGTCTTTGGATCACATTTCGACACATTACTTTGGTGTTGTCTTGGTCTCATGAAAAACAAACAGAAGCTGTAAATGTAGATTAATTGTAGATGTATGTTGGTTTTTCGATTTTGGTTTCTTAAGGATTGAGATCTGGTATAGTTGCTGCACTTTGATTTTGTCTTACTCGTGTGAATTTGAATACTTTAGAAACAGAGTGGTGTACTTATATCTGGTTATATATATATATAGTTGCTGTATAGAGTGTTGCACTTTGATTGTATAGTTCTTGGTTTCTTTGCCTGACAAACACATGCAATCTTGCATTGAACACTTATATTTTGAACACATTTTGAACAATTGTGTTGACTGCAACAATTGTGGTTTTTTTGTGAATATGCAGGAATAATGGATTTAAAAGTTAAGAAATAAAATTAAAAAAAAAAAGGGGCTTTAGATAGCGTTTCCTTGTACAAACGCTATCTAAAGTCTGACTTTAGATAGCGTTTGTATAAGGAAACACTATCTAAAGTCTGACTTTAGATAGCGTTTCCGTGTACAAACGCTATCTAAAGTCAGACTTTAGATAGCGTTTGTACAAGGAAACGCTATCTAAAGTCTGACTTTAGATAGCGTTTCCGTGTACAAACGCTATCTAAAGTCACCTATTAATAGCAGTTCCTAAATGATATCTTTGCTAACGAGTTTTAATAGCGGTAGAATAGATAGCGGTTACAAACGCTATTAAAAGGCATACGGAAACGCTATCTAAAGTCTAATCTGTTGTAGTGAATGGTGAAAGACTCATTCTTCCAGTTGCATCAGCTCTCATTTGAAAATATCCATCATGATTGCCAAGGGCATCAACAATGCGAAGGAAGACATCCCTTCGCATTCGAAATCTTCGCCGGAATTGCTCCTTTGTGTATACCGGATTATTAGAGAAGTAGTCATTGATCAATCGAGCATGTCCCTCTTCATGACTCCGTTCTACGTGAGTTCTTTTTCTACCATCGACATTTTATTTGCCCCACTTCCCTCGTCGGCAAATGTTGACGATATTCATTGAAATTATCTTTGATTCTTAACCAAAAAGAATTTACTTTTTGGTTCACCCCCACAATTGAATCCTTGGAAACATTTAGCCATGCTTGGATCAAAATTCGATCTTCCTCCGGGCTGAACCTTGCTCTTTGCTTTGTTTGAGTCACCTTTTCTTCTTCTTCATCAATTATAATATTATCCAACCTGACTTGCATAGAAAAGAATGGAGTTTGAGATTCTGTCGCGCATTTAGATGCTGCTTCTTGCTCTTTTTCAAAAGATTGCCCACCACTTGTATCGATTGGAGTCTCATGCTCCATAGTAGGGTTAGTTGGTTGTGATTGAAACATGGGAAATTGATATGGAAATGGGTCCGATGGAAAATGAATATTGTCCATATTTGGGTTATTTTGTGGGTTTGGTAAAAGTGGAGGACAAGGAAAATTTGGATTAGTGGGAGTTTGAAAATTTTACATTCAACTTAACAAGTTATTGAATTGGTTTGGATCCCTTGGATGAAAACAAATAAAATAGGAAGATGGGGATTTGAGGGCATGTGAATTGCAAAATTGGATGATATAGAACTTTGACATAATATATGAGTAAAAAAGTGAAGAAAATTTTTGAGAGCATATGAGAATAAATGAGAGAAAATTAAGAGATTTGATTGTGTAAAACAATCTAAAGTTGAACATATTTATACACATTTTGATTGGTATTGTAATTTAAAAAAAAAAAAAGTCCCCCAAATTGCCTTTTTTTCCCAAAGGCTGCGAAGCAGCATTTCCCAACGGCTATTTTGATTGCCACAAAAAACCAAAAAGCAGTATTTTATATCATTAAAAAACTAAAAGCTGTCCCACCAACATTTTTAAGACTCGGTACTTATATAAGCAACCGAGCTTTATAAGCATCTGCCATCAAATCACCTCCAACGGCTCTTCCTATTTAAGCACCGGTGCTTGTGACTTTTTGGTGCTTATTAAGCACCCCATTGGAGATGGCCTTCGGCCCCAAATTGTATTTACACTGGTTTTTCATCTTGTGTCCCGTGAGTTTTTTTTTTTACAAAAGAATTTAGATTGGGGGAAGACACGTTCTCTTGTAAGGTTAGAGAATACCATCAACCTATCAATATGAAAGATTTAGAAATCGAATCCAAGTCACAACTAGTATGAACGGAAGGTTTGATCAGATATGTCAACCCTTATTGACAATGTCCCATGAGTTTAACTTATAGCTTTATGTGACAAAGTTACATAGAGAGAAAAAAAAGAAAATAGTTAGTATGTTTTTATAGTCGTTTTTTTTTTAGAAAATTTAAACCGGTTACAGTTTAATATAAAAATTTGATCTACATTGTTAAATGTTTACAGTAAATTAATTAATGAATTGTTTTTTTAGGCGATCCAAATCAATTTATTTAATTTTGAGGGCTAGGCATAATAGGAACTATATTTGCTATGTGATGGATTACCTTCTAATGAACCTCACACTAAGGTTTGAATAAATAGAAAGTAACCCATAACACTCTTTAGTAATGTAGCCAAATTCTGAAAAATATGTTCCTGGCTTGTTAATACTATCAACAGCACTTTTACAATCAGTTTCAACTATGATATTACTAAAACCACGGCAATTGAAGAGCATGTAAGACACCCATGACTTCACCTTCATGGACTTGAAGACAAGGAGAACTCCAAATAGTCTTTGCAGTAACAAAGTCTCCCATCTCATTCCTAATACACATGCCCCACCCTGTATAAACATTATCCACATTGTATTTGAGGAAGCCATGACGGGGAGGGGTCCAGCGATAGGTATCATCCAGAGTGTTCATGGCTAGATAGTAACCACTCTTAACAGTATACTGCCCATTAGAACTAGGTGACCAAATCATCTTGTCCTGCGTAACAGAAGTGAATAAAGGAGTTCTCAGAATACCATTTGTCTTATCCTCATCAAACAGTAATTGAACTAGATTTGTGTTCCACACCTTAATTATGCCCAGGAACCCATAAATCTTTTACCTTTAGCCTCTCCACACCCTCAATCATCCCTCACTTTCCTAACTCTCCTAGGATGAAGATCAGATTTTTTGCATTGTTCTTACTCCTAAGGATTTCAGGTACTCAAGCTATACCAGCCTCATATTTCAATACAAATTTCACTTCAGAAGGCAGAGGCCTAATCCAGAGCAATGGGCAAGCACAGGAACATCTTGGTACTACTTTTTCACTTTTCACTTCCATTTTGTATACTTAATGTTACTTATGTTATTCAGTAATAGGGAAATTATATGGAAGCATAGAAGAAACTACAAGGTTGAATGACAAAGTTGAGGAAAGTAAAAATGAGCACAAGCATGAACTATCTAATATTTCAAGAAAAGGAGGAAGAGGAGGAGGAGGATCAGGGAGAGGTGCTGCAAGAGCTTCAAGATGGAGAGGAAGCCCAAGTGGCCCTCACAATTCCACACCATCATTGTTATCAGGGTCCTTGTTGAGGGGTCTCAACACTCATTCTATATGTTATTTGGCTTTAATCATCTTGTTTCACTTCTACCAAGTCTGATGTACTCCATGCAGAAAAAATTGGTTATATTATGTTGCTCTTGTTTAATGCCCTTATTGATGGTGACTTATTTCATATTATGTTGCTCTAGGAAGCGCCCTATATGTATGTCTACCCATGATATCATTTGAAGATGCAATATGAATAGATGTTTGAATCTTATTATTGAGAAAAAAAACTGAAACGTTTTCTTCGTTATTTAATGTCAAGAAGAAAGGAAAACACTCTCTTAAGTCCTCATGCTATTATAGTTACCCTGTCTGTCTTGCACATCACATGGTTTGTGACAGAAAATATCATATGAAACCACCAAGACCATTTGTTTTGGATAATGAAAAATGGGGAAATAAACTTGGTTTTTATATAGTCTATTGCTTAAAGATTATGGGGCATCATAACTTATAAGCGCTAGAATAAATCAAATTTTGGTACATCCTTCTAACTTCTATCAGGTTTGGCAATCTTCATTCTGTTATAACAGAAGTTTGTTTACTGAACCATACAGAAAATATCCTACTCAAATGAAAAACAGACTGCTAACTTCATTGTTACCAACTTTCTAATGAACAGAGCAATTGGTTGTTACTTACCATATTGTTACCAAGGATGATGTTGGAAATCAATACCATGCTTAGAATAAGGGACATCACATTATTCTATATTCTTGCTACCACTAGCTGGACTTTTAAGGTGCTTTCCCTTCCAACCTTTGGCCTTTGCTATAGAATTAAGGATCCAGGTTACCTTCAAATTTGGTAAAAATAATACACCTCAAACTGAGTAACAGAATAAAAAAAGACATTGCAAATTCTGATGCTCACCAGACTGAGATTATGTAGACACTAGACAAGCATCTGATGCAAGGTAAAAACTCTATAATGCTAAGGATGATTCTACCAAGGATTACAAATTTATATGTGCCAATTAATTTATGGATTATACAGAACTTATTAGTAATTATTAACTCCTAAACCGTTTAACAAAGCACTTGAAAACCAAAACTCAGGTCATCCTTTTTTATCTTGCAAAACAAAGAAAGGGTTAAGCAACACTAAATGCAATGTTTACTATAGAAAAAGGTTATCATTTACAACTGGGAAATTTATTCTATTCTCATATATCCTTTATGGAACCATATAAACTCACCTAGAAAACATGCCTAACTGACCAAACAAACCCACTCAAGTAAAACTGCAAAAGGCATTATTATTACATAAACAGGAAAAACTATAGGAGACACAATCAAGAGAATTAGTTCCCTTTCACATTTTAGTCAACTTCTTCAACCCTAGGCCCAGCACCAGTGCTACCACCAGAGCCACCACTAGGAATGTCATCAGCACCACCCATTGGCATATCTCCACCAGCACCTTGGTACATCTTGGAAATAATTGGGTTGCACAAACCCTCCAACTCCTTCAATTTGTCCTCAAATTCTTCCACCTCTGCTAGTTGGTTCCCATCAAGCCATTCAATTGTCTCATCCACTGCCTTCTCAATCTTCTGCTTATCTGCAGGGTTCAATTTCCCTGCAATTTTCTCATCCTTCACTGTATTCCTCATGTTGTATGCATAGTTCTCCAAAGAGTTCTTGGCATCCACTTTCTTCTTAACCTCCTCATCCTCTGCCTTGTACTTCTCTGCCTCCTGAACCATCCTCTCAATCTCTTCTTTGCTCAATCTTCCTTTATCATTGGTGATTGTGATCTTGTTCTTCACCCCTGCAGTCTTGTCCTCAGCTGAAACATTCAGAATGCCATTAGCATCAATGTCAAAGCATACATTGATTTGAGGAACTCCTCTTGGTGCTGGAGGGATGCCTTTGAGCTCAAATTTCCCTAGAAGGTTGTTGTCTTTGGTTCTTGCCCTCTCACCCTCATACACCTGAATTAGCACTCCAGGTTGATTATCAGAATAAGTAGAGAAAATCTGCTCTTTCTTGGTGGGAATGGTAGTGTTCCTTGGAATCAACACTGTCATCACACCGCCCGCAGTTTCAATACCAAGGCTGAGAGGAGTGACATCAAGCAGAAGCAAGTCTTGAACCTTCTCATTCCCTTCACCACTCAAGATAGCAGCTTGCACAGCAGCTCCATATGCAACAGCCTCATCTGGATTAATACTCTTGCATAGCTCTTTGCCATTGAAGAAATCCTGCAACAGTTGTTGTACTTTTGGAATCCTTGTTGACCCTCCAACAAGAACAACATCATGAACATGGCTCTTATCAATCTTTGAGTCCCTCAAACATTTCTCCACAGGTTCCATGCATTTTCTAAACAAGTCCATATTCAATTCCTCAAACCTTGCTCTGGTGATAGTAGAATAGAAATCAATACCTTCATAGAGGGAATCAATCTCAATGGTGGTTTGTGCAGTAGAAGAAAGAGTTCTCTTTGCTCTCTCACATGCAGTCCTTAACCTCCTGAGAGCTCTAGCACTTGTGCTAATATCCTTCTTATGCTTCCTCTTGAACTCAGCAACAAAATGATTCACAAGCCTGTTGTCAAAGTCTTCACCTCCCAAATGGGTGTCTCCAGCAGTGGCTTTCACTTCAAAAATACCTTCCTCAATGGTGAGGAGTGACACATCAAAAGTACCACCACCAAGGTCAAAGATAAGCACGTTCTTCTCACCAGTCCTGGATGCCTTTTTGTCCAAGCCATAAGCAATGGCAGCAGCAGTTGGCTCATTGATGATTCTCAATACATTAAGAGCTGCAATTAGGGAATAATCCAGAAAATGTGAGAGGACAACATTTTATATAATAATCAAATATATGAAAACAAACTCTTTAAAAATTATATATATTAATATAATAATTTTACAAGTATTTTTTTAAAAAAATGTTATTAAAACTAACCATACAAAATGTACTGATAAGGGGTGAGTGTCCCTACCTGCAATGGCACCGGCATCCTTTGTAGCTTGCCTCTGTGAGTCATTGAAATAAGCAGGGACAGTGATGACAGCGTTTTTTATGGTCTGACCCAAATAAGCTTCAGCAATCTCCTTCATCTTGGTCAACACCATGGATGAAATCTCTTCAGCCGCAAACTGTTTCTCTTCACCTTTATACTGAACAACGATCATGGGTTTGTCATCAGCAGGACCAGGAACAACCTTAAAAGGCCAGTGTTTCATGTCATCTTGCACAGAAGGGTCAGAGAATCTTCGACCAATGAGACGTTTTGCGTCGAAGACAGTGTTCTGTGGGTTCATAGCGACTTGGTTCTTTGCAGCATCACCAATGAGACGCTCGGTGTCAGTGAAAGCAACGTAAGAAGGTGTTGTTCTGTTGCCTTGGTCGTTGGCTATGATCTCAACGCGGTCGTTTTGCCACACACCAACGCAGCTGTAGGTGGTGCCAAGGTCGATGCCGATAGCTTTACCAGAAGAAGCCATTGATAAATGAAGTTGTAAGAAACAAAGAGAATGTTGAAGTGTTGTATATTAGTGTATGTGTGAGTTGTGTTGATGATTGCAATAGCAGAATGAATGATGCATGGGAAGGTTGGAAATGAGAGATATAAAGGGAGGAGAGAAGGATGAAGAAAATTCGAGACAAAAGGACAAGTGGAAGGAAGAGAGTTGTGTGTTCTCATATCATTCACTTCTACGTGAAACTTCGGTAACGTGTTAGAATTACAGAATAAGGACCAACGAGCTAGTTCTGGAAAAGACCCTCCTTCACTTTTCTAGTTTGTTCTTTTACCAATTTGATTTTTGCATCCTTTTATGTTTTTCACTGCATCCTTAAAGTAATAAAATGAGGAAAAAAAATTATAAGGTCACGATATAACATTTTTTGGGTGCCAAAAGGGCCTAAGATTTTGGAAGCATAAAGAAAAATTAAAAAATACATATTAAACGTAATATTATTGTATTTAGATTTTTTTAAAAATATATATACTTAACTTAATTGATATATTAAGATCAATTCATTATTTTTTTTGAAAAGTCATTGATTTTAATTAAAAATAATTTGGAGCAAAAAACTGGTTGCAGAATTAGAAAGTGAATATTATAAATGAAGAAAGTAGGTTTTATAAACCAAAAAACTAATTTTATTTTCTAATAAAACCAATAACGTTTTTCAAAAAAAAAAAAAATAACGTTTTTATAAGCTTCTTCGCTAAATTAATTGAAATAAATTTTTTTATAGGAAAATCAGTTTAATTTATTTCATTGGAAATAAGTTGGCAATACAGCGTGGAACATGATAAAAAATTTGGGGGCTAAACATCGAAGGAGCCGCCTTTGCACTAAGGTTTTGTAAAGAACTAAGAAGTCTAAAACATTCCTTAACAATGGAACCAAACTCAAGAAAATCTACAGGAGGCTTGTTGATACTATCAGCAACCTGTTAAATTTTAATATGTATAACAGTGGATTAGCATTAATTAGTTATTAAATTATAATTAAATTATAATATATCAGTTATAATATTAATTCCTAATTACGTAACCAATTGATAAAATAATTGTTGGGTATTTACTAAAGAATGACCCTATGATGGGATGGGTCATATCTAATATTAACCCATTGAGAGGTCCTATCTCTCTTTGGTAGGTTATAAGAATAGCCTCCCCATTAGGCATTCTCATAGTCAGTAACACAACCAAAAAAAAAAACTTACCAGAAAGAGAGGAGTAACCCTCTCATCTTCTCCAATATTGTGAAACCGTTCATCTTCTCATCCTTTGATCTGCTGTGATGGATTCTGCAAATCTCCAAGGTATGGAATCCTCCTCTTCACTTTGATTAACATGAGAATGACATGCTATGATTTGTATCTGTATGGTATTTAGATTGTATGTTTTCCTTCAATTGGTATCGAGCCTTGGATAGATACATGTAATAGTGCTCGAGAAAATTGTTAGGAATTTTCATATCATGTTATATCAATATGAAAATTGTAAGTTTTCCTTCAACAACTTTCGTTTTCATACTTGTTGTTTTCCTTCAACAACTTTCGTTTTCATACTTGTTCTTCAAAATTCGAAACTATGATTCTGGCCAATGATTTCAAAATTGTTTAAGGGCTTTTCTTCTCACATGTTATTCGAGTAACATACTCGAAAATCGTTGGATTTCATTAAATAAAACGTGAGAAATCGTTGTTTTTCGTTTCCCTTTGCGTGAAACGGTTCAATCGCCCGCGAGTTTTGCTCGCCTCGCGATTCTGGGTTGGAATTCCAGATTCGCCTCGCGAGATTATTCTCGCCTCGCGAACCTCGAAAGCCGAAGAACAGGAAATTGTCATCCTCTCTGGGTCGCCCAAGATTACATTTCGCCGCGCACCCGGAGGTCATTGTTCTCAAAATGAAAGGTCTCTGGTCGCCTCCGAACATGTTCTCGCCTCGCGACCCAGAAGGCTAACTGTTCTCGGAAAATGAAAGGTCTCTGGTCGCCTCCGAACATGTTCCTCGCCTCGCGACCCGAAGGCCATTGTTCTAGGAAAATGAAAGGTTTCGGGTCGCCTCGCAAACACTTTACTCGCCTCGCGAGTACCCGCGAAAGACCAAACGTTGCTGACTTTTAACCAGATTCGCCTCGCGAGATACCTCTCGCCTCGCGAATAATTTATATGGTTAAAACCGAAAAAATATATTGTATTTTTAATACTCTACTCTAAGGTTTTGATCTAAAATTTTTGGATTATTCTCTACCTTTTTTGTGACACTATGATATGTTATACTCTCTTTGATCATGTGTCATATAGATGGAATTAATTTTAGAGCCTTATGTGAATTAAGTTGTGTGTTCTATGCTGCATTTGTTATACAAATTAATTATTCTAATGTATAATTGTAGCATGATCAAATATTTTGTATAGTTATGAACTCACCTATCGTGGGTATAATTATACAAAATTTGTGTTGTTAAAAAAATTAATTATTCTAATGTATAATTGTAGCATGACTATTGATATTTTGTATAGTTATGAACTCACCTATCGTGGGTATAATTATACAAAATTTGTGTTGTTAAACGGTTAATTATTCTAATGTATGATTGTAGCATGATCATGATATTTTGTATAGTTATGAACTCACCTATCGTGGGTATAATTATACAAAATTTGTGTTGTTAAATAATTAATTATTCTGATGTGTTATACTTGTATTATATTAATAATAATTATACCCTATCTGTACTATTATTAATGTAATTCGTTATTATACATTGTACTATTGTCTTAAAGCTTATGTCAATTATGGTTTCAAGTACCCTATCGGTATTAGAAATTTTGGTGATGTAAGTTTTGTACATTGTATTATTCTTCTTATTGTATTTCTTATTTATTATGATTCGGACCCTTAGGCGAATTATAATGAATAAGAAATTTGTATTATGGGCAAGATTGGCTGAACATATATATGGAATCATATTACCCTTCAATTCTTAATGATTCCTTATTCTATGTTTTATGTCAGCCTCCTTCCCAAATTCTGTCAAAACTCTAAATGGGACAAAATATGAGGACTGGAAAGAGACTCTAAATCTCTACTTAACCATTGCTGACTTGGATCGGCCTTGAGGAAGACAAGCCAGCTGCTCTCATAAATGAGTCTCTGCAGTACAGAGAGGATTGCTTATGAGAAATGGGAATACTCTAATAAGTGTGCCTAAAAGTGATGAAGTATACTATGGAAAAATCCATCGGGAGAGTATCTTAGAGACCGATAATGCTAAAGAATATCGAAAAGTCATTGGGGAGAAATTTATGACTTTTGAGAAGGCTCTAACATGCTTTGAATCCAATGTCATTGATGTTCCTCCAAATACTTGGTGGTTAGATTCAGTGCAACCATTCATGTTGTGAATTCCTTGCGGGGGTTCACAAGCTTGAGGAAACCAAGTGATCTTGAGTCCAAGATTATTATGGGAGATGGAGCTGGAGTTTCTGTTATTGACATTGGAATTGTTTCTTTACTTTTGCCTTCTGGACATAATTTGCTTTTAAGAGATGTTTGTGTATGCACCTTCTATGAGAAGGAACTTGATTTCTTTGCTTTGGATAAATGTGGTTACACTTTTAAGTTTGGTAATGGGAAATTGCTTGTTTATTCGATTCTTTTCCGTTGGTTCGGAATTTTACGTGATGGCCTTTATATGTTAGATCTGCATGACATGTCCATTAATTTGTTGGAAACAAACGCAGAGGATTAATGAACAATCATCTATGTTATGGCATCGACGTTTGGGGCATATTTCTAGGCCCCGTATTGAGAGGCTAGTCAAGGAAGGTATTCTCCATGATCTAGACTTCTCCGATTTTGATACATGTGTTGATTGCATCAAGGGCAAATTTATTGCAAGGTTAGGAATAAAGTTGCAAATAGGTGTGACGATGTGTTACGGTTGATTCACACCGACCTGTGTGGACCTATTACACCCACTGCCATGGGTGGATATGGGTATTTTATTACCTTTATAGATGATTTCTGAGATATGGATGGATAGATCTTCCGCAAGAAAAGTCTAGTTCTCTAGATGCTTTCAAATCCTTTAAAATTTCTTTGTTGAGTTGAAAACGGTAGGAAAATAAAATGTGTAAGATCAGAGGTGGAGAATTCTATGGTAGATATAATGAGACGGGTAGAAACCCGGGACCTTTTGCCGATTTCTTGAGGAATGCGGTATTGAAGCTCAATACACTATGCCTGGTACTCTGAGCAAAATGGAGTTGCAGAGATGCGTAACCGCACACTTATGGAGATGGTAAGATGTATGTTGAGCCATTCATCATTGCCGGACTTTCTTTGGGGAGATGCCTTAAAAACTGCTGTCTACAGTCTAAATCAAGTACCCAGCAAGTCTGTACCAAAAACTCCATATGAGCTCATGAGTGGAAAGAAGCCGAGTTTGAAACATTTTCATGTATGGGGTTGTAAGGCAGAAGTTAGACCTTATAATCCTCGCCTAAGAAGCTTGATCTTAAGACTGTTAGTGGCTTCTTTATTGGCTATTGTGTGGGTTCCGAGGTAGCAGATTCTATTGTCCATCTCATTCTATGCGAGTCGTCGAATCTGATCGAGCGGTTTTCTTTGAGGATGACTTAGATAGTGGGAGTGATATACCACGACCGAGTTACTCTTAAAGAAGATCGCACCATTGTTCCTATACCAGTTTGTTCCTTTTCCTACGAAGTTTTGATTCCAGTGATGATGTTGATCGAATCTTCAACATGAAGATGGTGTGGCAAAGACCGCTTGTAGATGAACAAGAACATGATCTTATTGTTGATGAAATTCCACCGAGACGATCTCAAAGAGTGCGCGACCTTCCATACCGGATGATTATGTTGTATATCTTCGGGAACATGAGTTTGACCTCAATGATGATGATGATCCTATTACCTTTGAGGAGGCAATTTCTAACTCTCATGCTTCGATTGGCTGAATGCTATGCATGATGAGTTATCTTCTATGTCTCATAATGGTGTTTGGAGTCCGGAGGAATTGCCAATAGGTTGTAAACCTGTTGGATGCAAATGGGTTTTCAAAACCAAACGTACTCCGATGGTAAAGTTGAAAGGTACAAAGCCGGATTAGTAGCTAAAGGCTATAACCAAAGAGAAGGCATTGACTATAAGGAGACCTTCTCACCAGTCTCTACGAAAGATTCATTTCGAGTTGTTATGGCTTTGGTAGCTCATTTTGATCTAGAACTTCACCGGATGGATGTGAAGACGGCATTTCGAATGGAGACCTTCATCAAGATGTTTACATGGTTCAGCTGAAGGTTTTACTTAAAACAGGAAAGAGCACTTGGTTTGCAAGTGAATAAGTCTATTTATGGACCGAAACAGGCCTCCGGACAATGGTATTTGAAGTTTGATCAGGTTGTCACTTCTCTTGGCTTCAAAGAAAATGCCTCGATCGGTCCGTTTACTTGAAGACTTGTGAGGGTGGATTCATCATTCTCGTTCTATATGTTGATGATATACTTCTTGCTAGCGGTTGTGTTAAAATCCTGACCGAGACAAAACTCATGTTGAGCAGCCACTTTGATATGAAAGACCTTGGTGATGCTTCGTTGTTTTAGGCATCCGGTTTATCGTGATAGGTCACGTGGTGTTCTTGGATTGTCTCAAAGAGGATATATTGAAAAGGTCCTCAAAAGGTTTAACATGCATTCTTGCTCCCCATGTGCTTTTTGTTCAAAAGGGTGAAGAAAAATTCTCTAAATCTCAATGTCCTCAAAATGATGTAGAAATAAATGAAATGAAAAAGGTCCCATATGCTTCCGTTGGCGGTTAATGTATGCTCAAGTCTGTACTCGTCCCGACATTGCTTTTCTGTAAATGCTCTAGGGAGATACTTGAGCAACCCGGTTTGGGTCATTGGAAAGCCGTAAAAAGGTCATATGATATTTGCAGGGAACCAAAGATTATATGTTGACCTATAAGAAGTCCGATCAACTTCGGTCACCGTTATTCGATTCGATTTCGCAGTTGCCCCGACGACCAAAATCTACTTGGCTTTATCTTTATGATGGCGGAGGAGCTATTTTTGGAAAAGCGTCAAACAGACGCTTACAGCTACTTCTACCATGGAAGCGGTATGTTGCTTGCTATGAGGCTACTTGTCAAGCCATGTGGTGAAAAATTTGATTTCTGGCTTTCATATTGTTGAAAGCATATCTAGGCCACTTGTGATATATTGTGACAATCTGCTGTGTGAACTTCTCTCATAACAATAGAAGCTCTTCTCGCACTAAGCATTTTGATGTGAAATATTTGTTCGTTAGAGAGAAGATTCGGGAGTTTCGATCGTATTGAGCATATTGATACAGAAACATGCTTGTGATCCACTAACCAAAGGCTTAACTTTGGAATATTCCAATCATGTAATTCATATGGGCTTAGTTAAGTCTTTTGATGTATTGGATTAGTGGAGTCTCAAACTATTATTTGCCCATTATCGTTTTTTTGAGATATGTAAATTGACGTCATTCTTGGTTTCATATCTCTTATAGCTTTTAAGATGCTTGGACCATCTTTTGAATTGCATATTTCTCTTTATTAATTATATGCAATTTTATATTCATCAATCTTTATGTGAAATATGAGTCTTTAGCATGTATGATTTACTTCCTATCGGATACTATTTCATTGTTAAAGCTTGTATTTCTTATATTCTGTTAACGTGTGTTTAGATCGAATCGTATTTCTCTTTAATAATTGATTAATGCTATCCAAGTGGGAGAATGTTAAATTTTAATATGTATAACGGTGGATTAGCATTAATTAGTTATTAAATTATAATTAAATTATAATATATCGCTTATAATATTAATTCCTAATTACGTAACCAATTGATAAAATAATTGTTGGGTATTTACTAAAGAATGACCCTATGATGGGATGGGTCATATCTAATATTAACCCATTGAGAGTCCCCTCTCTCTGTTGGTAGGTTATAAGAATACTCCCATTAGGCATTCTCATAGTCGATAACACAACCAAAAAAAACTTACCGAAAAGAGAGAGTAACCTCTCATCTTCTCCAATATTGTGAAACCGTTCATCTTCTCATCCTTTGATCTGCTGTGATGGATTCTGCAAATCTCCAAGGTATGGAATCCTCCTCTTCACTTTGATTAACATGAGAATGACATGCTATGATTTGTATCTGTATGGTATTTAGATTGTATGTTTTCCTTCACAACCAACTTACAATCAGTTTCAAAAATAACACCAGAAAGCTCCATGCTCAACACCACTGGATTGCAAGTAGAAGCCCATGACTTCACCTTCAGCCACAAACAGGCACGGGTTGCTCCAATTAGTGAAGGCTGCCACAAAAGATCCGTGTTCGTTCCTAAGGCAACAACCCCACCCTGTAGCGTTATTGACCTGCGCAAAAGAGGAGTCCACATTACATTTCAGGATACCCTCCGGTGGTTTAGACCAAGATACGTGACTTTCATGCAAACTACTACTCACATGTTCATGATGTAACACCCAAGGGAGCAAGGTCCACGACCGTCCTTGACCCATTTTTTAGGGCATCAGAAAATAGGTAAAAGATTATTATATAGTATATATAGATATAAATATATATATATTAAATAAAAAATTTATATAATTTTTTTTTACAAATAAAAATAATTATCTCAAAAAAGCTATAATAGAGTGATAAAAAATAATATGGCAATTGTATATGCATATATTATAATATCTTTTTAATTTACTATAATTTAAAACTTGATACACCTAATTTATTTATTATTTAGACTTTATTTTTCTTAATTCTCTCATTCTCTTGTTTCGATTGCATAATCTTGCTTTGATTTTTATCGAAAATGATTTTTTAAAGAACTTAGATTATGAACATATTATTAATGATTTTGCAACAAAAAACACAAGAAGAAAAATTTTCAAATGATTACGCTCAACGGCCACATTATCCCTTAGCTTAGAATTCCTAACCTGCCATATACTCCACAAAACTGATACAAAAAGTGGTTTTAAATCATCATTTAGCTCTTGAAGCAGCAAGAAACACCAATCCTTAAAGTTGTCAGCTTTTAGCATATATAGCATCACCAACCTGTGGATGAAGTTGATGTAGTGTAGAGTTGATTGAAAAGTCAACAATGTCCGATTTTGGTAAATGAGCACTCTTTTTCATATGGAAACGACCTTCTGAGCAAAAGGCAAATTTTAACTTGTGAGTCGCGTGATTTTGGCCAAATTCCATCATTTAAGGGGTCAAAATGACAATTTTTACTTTTACCGTAATTTTAGGGGTATTTTTGCAATTTTGTTATGTAAGGACCCTTTTTTTGTATTTCTTTTGTTTTTGCTTTAGAGTTTTGTTGACACTAATATATATTTGTTTTAGCCTTCATTAGAGGCAGCTTGGTATTTAATAAAATCAGTGAAGTTTTCTCAATTTTCGTGTTGTCAACCTCTCGGGTATTCGTCGAATCAACGAGTTGTTGAATCCTTGTTCATTCCATCACGTACGCTGCATCAAATTGGTATCAGTAGTCAGTACGTTGTTGCACCATGCCGCTAAGGAGACGTGGTGCTCATACTAACCTGGAGGACGTGATTCAGCGGGACGAAATCGTACAGTTGCGAGTGCAGGTGGAGCGATTGACGCAGCAGTTGGTTGCTCTTCAGCCGTCAGCACATCAGCAACCTTCTTCTGGTTCGAAAACTGATGCTTCTGACCTCGACGGCAACCCCTTTGTTGACCGTCGCTAGGAAACGGGATTCAAGGTCGATATACCTGAATTCCATGGTAATTTACTGGCTGATGAATTTATGGATTGGCCACACACAGTGGAGGAAATTCTAGATTTCAAAGAAGTGCCAGACAATCGTCATGTTCCTTTGATCACCATGAGACTGCGTGGAAGGGCTCAAGCATGGTGGCAACAGACAAAGAAGGGTCCTGCAAGTTCGGGTAAGGCCAAAATTGCCTCTTGGGAGAAGTTTAAGAAACATATGCGATATGCCTTTCTCCCTTACAATTATGAACGTAAGTTATATCAGCGTTTTCAACTCCTTCACCAGGGCGCTCGATCTGTTGATGACTACACCACTGAATTTTATGTGTTGCTCGCACGCACTGAAACTGCAGAATCTCCTATCCAACTTGTTTCTAAATATGTTGGTGTCCTGCGACTACAACTCCGTGATGTTCTTAATATGTTTGACCCTCTGACAATTTCGAAAGCCCATCAACGGGCATTACAGGCTGAAAGACAGTTAGTACGTCGTGTCAATCCTACTCCCGCTGCCAATTCTTCTGCCCAAGCTCAGGGCCGCCCGGAACCTCGTCCAACTGTGCCACCACAGACACGTCCCACTGGTGGCATTCGCTGTTTTAAGTGCGGCGAGATGGGTCATCGTCAAGCATAATGTCGTGTGGCAAAACCCAATATTAGGAGGTTGTTGGCTAATGATTTTTGGATGTGTACTATGCTCCTATTTTTGACACTGAGGTTGAAGCTGCTGATGGGGATGTTGAAGATGAATTTGTAGAGGGTGACGTGGGCTCGTTATTAATGTTGCGTCGTATCTTTCTCAGTTCTAATGTTATAGACGATGATTGGTGTCGTAATGCCTTGTTTACCTCCTCATGTACGATTGCAGGTAAGGTTTGTTGTTTTATTATTGATTTTGACAGTTGTGAAAATGTGTTATATTAGCAGTGCAAAAATTGGGCTTAACTACTGAAAAACATCCCAAACCATACAAACTGGCTTGGCTGAACAAGGGTACTGGTATCAATGTGTCCCACCGTGTATTGCTCTCTTTTTCTATTGGTCCTACGTATTATGATGAGATATTTTGTGACGTGGTTCCTATGGATGCTTGTCACCTCCTACTGGGTTGCCCCTGGCAATTTGACCGCTCAGCTATTCATGATGGTTGTGATAATACCAACTCTTTTCTATTTCGGGGCAAAAAGATTTTGTTACTGCCCAGTAAGGCTCACATTGATGGGGACAGTATCACTTTGCTGTCTAAAGCTCCTTCTGAACAGGTTATGACTGAGACAGGACTTGTTTTTGTGCTTCTTTCCAAGCTTGTGGATGTTGATTCCTTGCCTGCCACTGCTGTTTCCTCTACTGTCAAGTCATTATTGGAAGAATTTGCAGACATTTTTCCTGAATCACTCCCTAATGACCTACCTCCACTTCATGACATTCAACATCAGATTGATTTTGTTCCGGGTGCCTCTTTGCCTAATCGCCCCCATTACAGAATGAGCCCCAAAGAACATGAAGAAATCCGTCGTCAAGTGGAAGAGTTACTTGCTAAGGGCCACATCCGAGAGAGCCTTAGACCGTGTGTTGTGCCTGCCCTCCTCACTCAAAAAAAAGAAGGCAACTGGCGTATGTGTGTGGATAGTCGTGCTATTAACAAGATCGCAGTCCGCTATCGTTTCCTGATACCACGTTTGGACGATTTACTTGATCAGTTATCCGGTGCTACAATTTTCAGCAAATTGGATCTAAAGAGTGGTTACAACCAAATACGGATCCGACAGGATGATGAATGGAAAACTGCCTTCAAGACGCGTGAAGGTTTATATGAGTGGCTGGTAATGCCGCTTGGTCTTTCTAATGCACCGAGCACTTTTATGCGAGTCATGAATCAGGCCTTGCGCCCTTTCATAGGTGAATCTGTTGTTGTTTACTTCGATAATATACTTATCTACAATGCTAATCCTGAGGTGCATCTTCAGCACTTGCGGGAAGTTTTGTTCGTCTTACGTCGAGATAAGTTTTATGCTGCTATAAGCAAGTGTGTTTTTATGACAGATTCTGTCCAATTTTTGGGGTATGCTACTATTCATGATGGTTGTGATATAGAGCAGTGGCCGCAACCTACTTCCATTACTGCTGTGCATAGTTTTCATGGCCTGGCATCCTTTTACCGCCTCTTTATTCCTCATTTCAGTAGCATCATGGCACCTATTACTGACTGTATGAAGGGCACTAAATTTGTTTGGACAGATGATGCCGAATCTGCCTTCCTTGAAATTAAGTGTCGGTTGACTACTGCACCACTTTTAGTGCTTCCGGATTTTTCTCTACCGTATGAGTTACATTGTGATGCCTCTAAAACTGGTATTGGTGCTGTTTTAAGTCAATCTGGTCGCCCAATTGCCTACTTCAGTGAGAAATTGTCTGTTGCCAAACTTCGTTACAGCACATATGATGTGGAATTTTATGCAATTTTTCAAGCAGTGAAACACTGGCGCCGCTATCTTTTTCAACGGGAATTTGTCCTCTTCACTGATTATGATGCTCTTAAATACCTTGGAAGTCAACCCAAACTCTCTGAACGCTATGCTTCTTGGCATGCATATCTGGAGCATTTCACATTTGTAATCAAACACAAAGCTGGGGTTTCTAATCGGGTGACTGATGCTCTAAGTCGTCGTCACAATTTACTTGCTGAAATACGAATCACAGTCCCTGGTTTTGATTCTTTTCTGGATTTGTATGCTACCGACCCATTCTTTGCCACAGTGTTGTTAAAAATACAAAATGGTGAGTGGTCGCGCTGTCGCGCACGCGCCAAAAAGGACGAGCGGGTTAAAACTGTAGTATAATGCGACAACTCGGATGTCGTCTCTCAAGGACTCTGAGAATATTATCTTTCACAAAAATCAGTTTTGGGGGGGTTTGGATTGGAATGCGAATGAGAAAAAAAAAATGTTAAAAACAGAGCAATTGAAAACAAGCAGTTCAAGAGAGATTATCAAATATCAAATACGATTAATCTCTCATCAAGAATTCTCAACTATCCTTGGTTAATGTAAACCCAAGCCCTAAGCGATTCTAATCCCCTTTCGATTCTGATGAATAACTAACAACGTAATTGCTACTATGGATGCAAGTTCCTATTCCCGAAATAACAAACGGGGTTAAGCGCTCATGAACGAACGAACATGAATGAACACACGCGAAATAACAAACGCGATTATGTATAGGAAAATAACATCATCGAAACAAATCAATACAATACTACACACTCACGAAATAACAAACGAAATGTGTAATATGGTATTGAAAAGGGAAAAGCAATTACAATAGGGTTGTACAAAACCTCAAGTATAGAGAATTCCCATACAAGAGACTAATCCTAGAACTTAGTTCTCCATAACAAACGAAATTACACAGAAAAACGTAAAACTAAACAATGGAGAAGCAAGAGTCCCTACAAAATATTCGAACAGCCTTTTATACAATTTCAGAATTGAAGGCTCGCGAGGCGAACAACCATTCGCGAGGCGAATTTCATGAACTGCCAGCAACCCTTGGCATTCTCGCGAGGCGAATTTCATGCTCGCGAGGCGAGGATATGAAGAGTTTTCTCCTTACGCCCGTTATGGCCATCAGGCTCCAACCGTGATGCTCTCTGCCTTCCAGACTCGCGAGGCGAATTGATGCTCGCGAGGCGAGACTCTTCAACTTCAAAACTGCCACGGCCATGACCTTCTACACGGGCAAGCCGTGATCGTCTCTGACTGTTTCCGGTTTGGGAAGACTCGCGGGCGAGACCTTCTTCGCGAGGCGACCCAGAGACTTAGCAATTTCTTGGAACAGTCAGGCTTCGGGGTCGCGAGGCGAGCATGGCTTTCGCGGGGCGAATCCCCTGTTCTTTATTTTCTCAACTTCTACTTAACCTGAAAACAAGGAAATAAGCATAAGTGTATTATTTTGACTTAAAACTTGCTAAATTAACTTAAAACTACTCTAGAGACTCAATACCTTGCTTGAGGACAATCTAATCTAATTTGGGTGAAAATACGATATAATTTGCACAAAACCCTGGTCATACTAGCTATAAAACTAGATGAGCCAGAGGCTTATCAAAATACCCCAAACTTAAACTTTGCTTGTCCCCAAGCAAACTAAGACTCAAAAATCAAAAAGACTCAGGACCTGGCAAGCTTAAAAGATTCAACCAACATTGCACAAATTCAAGCAACTTCAAAGACAATTTTTCTTCATTGTTTCCCCCTTTTCAAACAGAGAGCAATCCCCACATTCATTTATTCCAAACAATTGAGAGTTTCATCATGAAAACAATCAGAAATCTAAGCAGGGAATCTAAGTCACACACAAGAGGGGGATCACCAAATCCAAACAACTGCCTTCCTCACAAGGGCATTATTTGTTCACTCGATCCCACTCGGTTTATGTCGGGCTAACAACTTGCACTCGGTTTCACTTTTCAAGTACACTTCCCACAAATTTGCTTTTCATCTCAAAATGGTTCCCACAGAGAACATGCAAGCAACATCAGAAGGTCTTTATTGGGTTGTAATGGGGCCTGGCTAAGGGTAGGATATACAAAAGGAACTAAGCTGAAGACCCTAGGAACTAAGAGAGCATGAACTATATTTACACATAGAAATTCACTTAAGCTCCTTTCTTTATTTTTTTCTTTACAATTATGGGTGGGTACAGTTATTTTTATTTCTTTTTGGCATTTTTGTCTTTTTTTTTTTCTTTTTTTTTATTCTTTTTCTTTTTTTTTTTTTTTTTTCATTTGTACACCTTTTTTTTTTTTTTCAATCCCCACAAAATTTTAAACCACCCACCCACCCCAAACATTAGTTTATTTCACCCATTCTAATATTAAATGCTCTCCAAAACCTAAGATAGGGTTAACCTTGTTTTCAGTTTTAGGGCTTATAACATTAGGTTATCAAGAATTAACGGGCTAATAGGCTCAAAAGGGCTAACTAGGGAACATGCATTAGGAATTGGTTTATTCGAGCCAAGTAGCTATTTACAAAGAAACTGCCTAAATCATTTGCTACACACATATAATCATGCAAACCAAAAAGAGATTCAATCAAATCCAGGGAAGTGCAACTTGAAAGTGATTTTCACACATTTTAAAACATGTTGGAGGCTCAAGACCTCACCTGGACATTATTTGCAAATTATTTGAACAGAGATACTATCCCTAGTGTGTGCTCCCTATCACCCCAAACTTATCATTCATCATGCTATCATAACAGAATCCCAAGGTTCAGTTTTCAATTTCACATGGGAATCACAAAAATTTTTCAAATTTTTCAGCCTAGGGGGGATCATCACATATCAATCATGCAAGCAATCTGTGCAACATCAATCAAAATCTAACAAACTTGCCAATCAAAAGACTCAACACACAAATGCTCCTGAGCTTCTCAAATTATTCAGGAGCTTTTATTCAAAGAAAAGAAAACTTTATTCTAATTCCCTCCCCCACACTTAAAACATGCATTGTCCCCAATGAACAGCAGAATTATAAGATCATAGTGAGGGAAAGGAAAAGAGTACTCCCCCGATCAAGTGCGATGTAAGCGGGAGCTGTCACACGGATCCCATTCCTTGCAGTCTAAGTCCAAAGAGGTAGAGAGGGCCTCCAGTGCTCCTTCATCTTCTTCATGTTTCTCATCCACTGCACCGACAATCTTATCACCTGCTAAACATGCCAATCTCGGCTAGACAAACCACAAAATGGTTAGCGTTAGTACAATCAAGAAAAGAAAGAATATCATCACAAAAAATTAAGTGGAGAATTAGAAAACAAGTTCTCATGGTTATCCTCAATAGTCTCAGATACCAGCTCAATGTGGAATACAGAGTGCTCTTCCGCTGGATGTTTCATGGCATCAAATATGTTGAACTTTGCAACTATATCCCCAAACTTCATAGACATGGTTCCATCACCCACATCAATGTTAGTCTTGGCTGTCTTCATGAATGGCCGGCCCGGGATGATTGGTGATTTCTTGGAATGTGTCTCGCCTGCCATGTCCAAGATGTAGAAATCAGTTGGGAAGATCGGATCATCAACTTGCACTAGTACATCTTCCACCATTCCCATGGGGCGGGCACAGTCCTGTTGGCCAACTGAATGGTGATACCTGTACTTCAAAGGACCAAGATCCAGTTTGTTAAAGATGGAGGTAGGCATGACATTGATAGATGCTCCCAAGTCCAACATGCAGTTTTCAAACTTCTTGTCCCCAATAGTGCATGGGATAGTGAAGGTGCCTCGGATCCTTGCACTTCGGTGGCGATGCACTGAGTGAAAGCAACAACTTCTTCGGCTTAGACTGGATAAGCGCCGAGACATTTCTTCCCAAGTCAACCCTCTCATTAGACTTCATCTTCCTCTTGTTGGTGCATAGGTCCTTGAGAAATTTTGCATATCCGGGCACTTGCTTGATCATATCCAACAGAGGGATATTAACACCAACCTTTCTTAACACATCAAGAATTGCCTTCTCTTTATCTTCACCACCACTCTTCAAATTTTTCCGGATTCTGTGTGGGAATGGAATGGGTGGTTTATACACTCTCTCGGTTTCAACTTCAACCACCGGCTCAGGAGTAACTTCAACAAAGAGGCTCGGGAGTAGCCTTCATAGTTTCTTCATTCTTTCCGAAGTGGCCTCAACAACCTTTCCGGACCTCGGAGATATAGAACTCACATTGGGATTGGAGGCATTAGGATTGATCACCGGCTGGCTTTGGCAGCTGGGTTGTTCCTTGACCTTGCTTTATATTATTTATGTCTGTAGCCATCTGTCCAATCTGTTTATGCAATGCCTGAATACTCGCCTCAGTTCTCTGCTGAAATTGAGCCTGTGAGGCATGTAACTGTGCCTGGAACTGTAGATTTTGTGCAGCCATTTGTGCAGCCATTTTATTGAGCATGTCATCTATCAAGGTCCGGGAGGGTCTTGAAGTAGTCACCGGAGGAGAATTCTGAGGTGCCATCGGCTGTTGGGATGAGTTCCCATACCGCAGATTAGGGTGATTACTCCACTGGGATGGTACCTATTTGTTGAAAGATCTTGAATGTCAGATTCTCCCGGTTATTGCCCCGATTATACTTGATGGACTGCAAAGGCTTGAGGTGATTCAGATTTGATCCTCCTTGCAAAATAGGACAAGCTTCATATGGGTGCTCGGAGAACCGCACATGCCACATAACACCGCAGGCTGAACCCTATCCATCACCAATTTCTCTACCAAGGAAGTGAGCTGTCAATTCTATCATCACCGTCATGGCCTGGAAGAGGAAGTGCGGACCTCATGTACACCTCTAGTCTCAACAGAATTTCTTCTTGTAGTGAATTGCTGGGAATTCATCGACATGTTCTCAATAAGTTGCTTAGCGGCAGTGGGGGTCTTGTCAACCAATGCTCCCCACTAGCAAGATCCAAAATATTCCTATCCATAGGCTGCAATCCTTCATAAAAATATTGGATGAGGAGCTGTTCGAAATTTGGTCTTGGGGGCAACTAGATGTCAACTGCTTGAACCTCTCCCAATACTCACTAGCGACTCGTTTCCTTGCCTTATTCCACGATTTCTTTCCTAATTGCAGCGGCTCGGAGGCGGGAAAATATTTCTCCGGGAAGAGCTTCTTCAAGTCGTTCCATGTGGTAATGGAATTCGGCGCAAGGTATAAAAGCCAATCTTTTGCAGCTCCCCGGAGTGAGAATGGAAAAGCCTTCAACTTGATATGATCCTCGATTACTCCTTCCGGCCTCAAAGTTGTGGAGCAGACAACTTGGAACTCCTTCAAGTGCTTGTGTGGATCTTCGCAGCAAGACCATTAAATCTTGGCAACAAATGGATTAGCCCGGATTTTAACTCAAAAGGTGTGTCGGCACCAGGATAAGCAATGCACAAACCATTATAATTCACAACAGGGGCAGCAAGCTGCCTCAAAGTCCTATGGTCTCCCATGTATTCAAAAGAAGTTTTAAAATTGGTATCACTACAAGTGCTAGACCGAAAGTCCCTACGGAGTGGGTGCAATGTTCTTTCAATTTCCGGGTCAAAATCACACGATTCAGGGCAATTAGACCTAGTAGCCGACCAATTCAAAACAAAACAAAATAAAATAAAGAAAGCAAAATAAAATAAAACAAGTTGCGAAAAATAACAACTCGAGTCCCCAACGGCGCCAATTTTTGGTCATCTTTGCACAAGACGCGCCAAAAAAGGACGAGCGGGTTAAAAGCGTAGTATAATGCGACAACTCGGATGTCGTCTCTCAAGGACTCGAGAATATTATCTTTCACAAAAATCAGTTTTGGGGGGTTTGGATTGGAATGCGAATGAGAAAAAAAAATGTTAAAAACAGAGCAATTGAAAACAAGCGAGTTCAAGAGAGATTATCAAATATCAAATAACGATTAATCTATCATCAAGAATTCTCAACTATCCTTGGTTAATGTAAACCCAAGCCCTAAGCAGATTCTAATCCCCTTTCGATTCTGATAACAACTAACAACGTAATTGCTACTATGGATGCAAGTTCCTATTCCCGAAATAACAAACGGGGTTAAGCGCTCATGAACGAACGAACATGAATGAACACACGCGAAATAACAAACGCGATTATGTATAGGAAAATAACATCATCTGAAACAAATCAATACAATACTACACACTCACGAAATAACAAACAAAATGTGTAATATGGTATTGAAAAGGGAAAAGCAATTACAATAGGGTTGTACAAAACCTCAAGTATAGAGAATTCCCATACAGTAGACTAATCCTAGAACTTAGTTCTCCATAACAAACGAAATTACACAGAAAAACGTAAAACTAAACAATGGAGAAGCAAGAGTCCCTACAAAATATTCAGAACAGCCTTTTATACAATTTCAGAATTCAGAAGGCTCGCGAGGCGAACAACCATTCGCGAGGCGAATTTCATGAACTGCCAGCAACCCTTGGCATTCTCGCGAGGCGAATTTCATGCTCGCGAGGCGAGGATATGAAGAGTTTTCTCCTTACGCCCGTTATGGCCATCAGGCTCCAACCGTGATGCTCTCTGCCTTCCAGACTCGCGAGGCGAATTGATGCTCGCGAGGCGAGACTCTTCAACTTCAAAACTGCCACGGCCATGACCTTCTTCACGGGCAAGCCGTGATCGTCTCTGACTTTTTCAGGTTTGGAAGACTCGCGGGGCGAGACCTTCTTCGCGAGGCGACCCAGAGACTTAGCAATTTCTTGGAACAATCGAAGCTTCGGTCGCGAGGCGAGCATGGCTTTCGCGGGGCGAATCCCCTGTTCTTTATTTTCTCAACTTCTACTTAACCTGAAAACAAGGAAATAAGCATAAGTGTATTATTTTGACTTAAAACTTGCTAAATTAACTTAAAACTACTCTAGAGACTCAATACCTTGCTTGAGGACAATCTAATCTAATTTGGGTGAAAATACGATATAATTTGCACAAAACCCTGGTCATACTAGCTATAAAACTAGATGAGCCGAGGCTTATCAAAATACCCCAAACTTAAACTTTGCTTGTCCCCAAGCAAACTAAGACTCAAAAATCAAAAAGACTCAGGACCTGGCAAGCTTAAAAGATTCAACCAACATTGCACAAATTCAAGCAACTTCAAAGACAATTTTTCTTCATTGTTTCCCCCTTTTCAAACAGAGCAATCCCCACATTCATTTATTCCAAACAATTGAGAGTTTCATCATGAAAACAATCAGAAATCTAAGCAGGGAATCTAAGTCACACACAAGAGGGAGATCACCAAATCCAAACAACTGCCTTCCTCACAAGGGCATTATTTGTTCACTCGATCCACTCGGTTTATGTCAGGCTAACAACTTGCACTCGGTTTCACTTTTCAAGTACACTTCCCACAAATTTGCTTTTCATCTCAAAATGGTTCCCACAGAGAACATGCAAGCAACATCAGAAGGTCTTTATTGGGTTGTAATGGGGCCTGGCTAAGGGTAGGATATACAAAAGGAACTAAGCTGAAGACCCTAGGAACTAAGAGAGCATGAACTATATTTACACATAGAAATTCACTTAAGCTCCTTTCTTTATTTTTTTCTTTACACTTCTGGGTGGCTACAGCTCTTTTTATTTCTTTTTGGCATTTTTGTCTTTTTATTTTTCTTTTTTTTTTCTTCTTTTTTTTTTTTTTTCATTTGTACACCTTTTTTTTTTTTTTTTTCTTTCAATCCCAACAACATTTTACACCACGCAGCCACCCCAAACTTTAGTTTCTTGCACCCATTCTAAGATTACATGCTCTCCTAATCCTAAGATCGGGTTAACATGGTTTTCCAGATTTTAGGGCTTATAACATTAGGTTATCAAGAATTAACGGGCTAATAGGCTCAAAAGGGCTAACTAGGGAACATGCATTAGGAATTGGTTTATTCAGGCCAAGTAGCTATTTACAAAGAAACTGCCTAAATCATTTGCTACACACATATAATCATGCAAACCAAAAAGAGATTCAATCAAATCCAGGGAAGTGCAACTTGAAAGTGATTTTCACACATTTTAAAACATGTTGGAGGCTCAAGACCTCACCTGGACATTATTTGCAAATTATTTGAACAGAGATACTATCCCTAGTGTGTGCTCCCTATCACCCCAAACTTATCATTCATCATGCTATCATAACAGAATCCCAAGGTTCAGTTTTCAATTTCACATGGGAATCACAAAAATTTTTCAAATTTTTCAGCCTAGGGGGGATCATCACATATCAATCATGCAAGCAATCTGTGCAACATCAATCAAAATCTAACAAACTTGCCAATCAAAAGACTCAACACACAAATGCTCCTGAGCTTCTCAAATTATTCAGGAGCTTTTATTCAAAGAAAAGAAAACTTTATTCTAATTCCCTCCCCCACACTTAAAACATGCATTGTCCCCAATGAACAATGCAGAATTATAAGATCATAGTGAGGGAAAGGAAAAGAGTACTCCCGATCAAGTGCGATGTAAGCGGGAGCTGTCACACGGATCCCATTCCTTGCGCTCTAAGTCCAAAGAGGTAGAGAGGGCCTCCGGTGCTCCTTCATCTTCTTCATGTTTCTCATCCACTTGCACCGACAATCTTATCACCGCTAAACATGCAGCAATCTCAAGACAAACCACAAAATGGTTAGCGTTAGTACAATCAAGAAAAGAAAGAATATCATCACAGGCCCAATTAAGTGGAGAATTAGAAAACAAGTTCTCATGGTTATCCTCAATAGTCTCGGATACCAGCTCAATGTGGAATACAGAGTGCTCTTCCGCTGGATGTTTCATGGCATCAAATATGTTGAACTTTGCAACTATATCCCCAAACTTCATAGACATGGTTCCATCACCCACATCAATGTTAGTCTTGGCTGTCTTCATGAATGGCCGGCCCGGGATGATTGGTGATTTCTTGGAATGTGTCTCTTTGCCATGTCCAAGATGTAGAAATCAGTCGGGAAGATCGGATCATCAACTTGCACTAGTACATCTTCCACCATTCCCATGGGGCGGGCACAGTCCTGTTGGCCAACCGAATGGTGATACTGTGTACTTCAAAGGACCAAGATCCAGTTTGTTAAAGATGGAGGTAGGCATGACATTGATAGATGCTCCCAAGTCCAACATGCAGTTTTCAAACTTCTTGTCCCCAATAGTGCATGGGATAGTGAAGGTGCCTCGGATCCTTGCACTTCGGTGGCGATGCACGAGTGAAAGCAACAACTTCTTCCGGCTTAGACTGGATAAGCGGCGAGACATTTCTTCCCAAGTCAACCCTCTCATTAGACTTCATCTTCCTCTTGTTGGTGCATAGGTCCTTGAGAAATTTTGCATATCCGGGCACTTGCTTGATCATATCCAACAGAGGGATATTAACACCAACCTTTCTTAACACATCAAGAATTGCCTTCTCTTTATCTTCACCACCACTCTTCAAATTTTTCTGGATTACGTGTGGGAATGGAATGGGTGGTTTATACACTCTCTCGGTTTCAACTTCAACCACCTACTCGGGAGTAACTTCAACAAAGGGCTCGGGAGTAGCCTTCATAGTTTCTTCATTCTTTCCAAGTGGCCTCAACAACCTTTCCGGACCTCGAGAGATATAGAACTCACATTGGGATTGGAGGCATTAGGATTGATCACTTGGTTTGTCTTTGGCACTGGGTTGTTCCTTGACCTTGCTTTATATTATTTATGTCTCGTAGCCATCTGTCCAATCTGTGTATGCAATGCCTGAATACTCGCTTCTGTTCTCTCTGAAATTGTGCCTGTGAGGCCCGGAACTGTGCACTGGAATCGTAGATTTTGTGCAGCCATTTGTGCAGCCATTTTATTGAGCATGTCATCTCTTCAAGGTCCGGAGGAGTCTTGAAGTAGTCACCGGAGGAGAATTCTGAGGTGCCATCGGTTTGTTGGGATGAGTTCCCATACCGCAGATTAGGGTGATTACTCCAGTGGGATGGTACCTATTTGTTGAAAGATCCGGAATGTCAGATTCGCTCTGGTTATTGCCACGATTATACTTGATGGACTGCAAAGGCTTGAGGTGATTCATATTTGATCCTCCTTGCAAAATAGGACAAGCTTCATATGGGTGCTCGGAGAACCGCACATGCCACATAACACCGCAGCTGAACCCTATCCATCACCAATTTCTCTACCAAGGAAGTGAGCCCATCAATTCTATCATCACCTGTCATGGCTGGAAGAGGAAGTGCGGACCTCATGTACACCTCTAGTCTCAACAGAATTTCTTCTTGTAGTGAATTGCTGGGAATTCATCGACATGTTCTCAATAAGTTGCTTAGCAGCACTGGGGTCTTGTCAACCAATGCTCCCCACTAGCAAGCATCCAAAATATTCCTATCCATAGGCTGCAATCCTTCATAAAAATATTGGATGAGGAGCTGTTTCGAAATTTGGTCTTGGGGGCAACTAGATGTCAACCGCTTGAACCTCTCCCAATACTCGGCTAGCGACTCGTTTCCTTGCCTTATTCCACAGATTTCTTTCCTAATTGCAGCGGCTCTGGAGGCGGGAAAATATTTCTCCGGAAGAGCTTCTTCAAGTCGTTCCATGTGGTAATGGAATTCGGCGCAAGGTATAAAAGCCAATCTTTTGCAGCTCCCTGGAGTGAGAATGGAAAAGCCTTCAACTTGATATGATCCTCAGTTACTCCTTCTGGCCTCAAAGTTGTGGAGCAGACAACTTGGAACTCCTTCAAGTGCTTGTGTGGATCTTCGCCTGCAAGACCATTAAATCTTGGCAACAAATGGATTAGCCCAGATTTTAACTCAAAAGGTGTGTCAGCACCAGGATAAGCAATGCACAAACCATTATAATTCACATCAGGGGCAGCAAGCTGCCTCAAAGTCCTTTGGTCTCCCATGTATTCAAAAGCAGTTTTAAAATTGGTATCACTACTAGTGCTAGCCCGAAATTCCCTACGGAGTGTGTGCAATGTTCTTTCAATTTCCGGGTCAAAATCACACAGTTCAGGGCAATTAGACCTAGTAGCCAGACCAATTCAAAACAAAACAAAATAAAATAAAGAAAGCAAAATAAAATAAAACAAGTTGCGAAAAATAACAACTCAGAGTCCCCGGCAACGGCGCCAATTTTTGGTCGCGCTGTCGCGCACGCGCCAAAAAGGACGAGCGGGTTAAAACTGTAGTATAATGCGACAACTCGGATGTCGTCTCTCAAGGACTCTGAGAATATTATCTTTCACAAAAATCAGTTTTGGGGGGGTTTGGATTGGAATGCGAATGAGAAAAAAAAAATGTTAAAAACAGAGCAATTGAAAACAAGCAGTTCAAGAGAGATTATCAAATATCAAATACGATTAATCTACTGTCAAGAATTCTCAACTATCCTTGGTTAATGTAAACCCAAGCCCTAAGCAGATTCTAATCCCCTTTCGATTCTGATAACAACTAACAACGTAATTGCTACTATGGATGCAAGTTCCTATTCCCGAAATAACAAACGGGGTTAAGCGCTCATGAACGAACGAACATGAATGAACACACGCGAAATAACAAACGCGATTATGTATAGGAAAATAACATCACTGAAACAAATCAATACAATACTACACACTCCTGAAATAACAAACAAATGTGTAATATGGTATTGAAAAGGGAAAAGCAATTACAATAGGGTTGTACAAAACCTCAAGTATAGAGAATTCCCATACAGTAGACTAATCCTAGAACTTAGTTCTCCATAACAAACGAAATTACACAGAAAAACGTAAAACTAAACAATGGAGAAGCAAGAGTCCCTACAAAATATTCGAACAGACCTTTTATACAATTTCAGAATTCAGAAGGCTCGCGAGGCGAACAACCATTCGCGAGGCGAATTTCATGAACTGCCAGCAACCCTTGGCATTCTCGCGAGGCGAATTTCATGCTCGCGAGGCGAGGATATGAAGAGTTTTCTCCTTACGCCCGTTATGGCCATCAGGCTCCAACCGTGATGCTCTCTGCCTTCCAGACTCGCGAGGCGAATTGATGCTCGCGAGGCGAGACTCTTCAACTTCAAAACGCCACGGCCATGACCTTCTTCACGGGCAAGCCGTGATCGTCTCTCGACTTTTTCAGGTTTGGAAGACTCGCGGGCGAGACCTTCTTCGCGAGGCGACCCGAGAGACTTAGCAATTTCTTGGAACAGTCGGGCTTCGGGTCGCGAGGCGAGCATGGCTTTCGCGGGGCGAATCCCCGTGTTCTTTATTTTCTCAACTTCTACTTAACCTGAAAACAAGGAAATAAGCATAAGTGTATTATTTTGACTTAAAACTTGCTAAATTAACTTAAAACTACTCTAGAGACTCAATACCTTGCTTGAGGACAATCTAATCTAATTTGGGTGAAAATACGATATAATTTGCACAAAACCCTGGTCATACTAGCTATAAAACTAGATGAGCCAGAGGCTTATCAGTGAGCGAACAGATGTTATATTACAAGATGGCTTTCTTTTTCGTGGCTGATGAGTGTGATTTCACCTCATATTTGTTTATCATATTGCATGCATTTTTATGTAGTTTAGGGATTTTTAATTTGATTTTTGTTAGTTTTTACCTTGGAACGAGTAAAGTGGGTTTGTGGTGTTGTTGTGCAGGAATTGAATATTAAAATGTTCAGGATCAACCATGATGGAGCTTGCATGAAGAAGGAGCTTGAAAAGCAAGAAAACTGAGCCAAACAGAGCCCATCGCGGCCATGATCGAGCAAGGCTGAAAAGAAGAGAACGAAAAAGTCAGAACCTGTCATAGCCAGGCCGTGATGGCCATCACGGTCGTGACAGGCCATCAATGTCAAGTTTTCCAAGACAGAATCTGTCATGGCCTAGCCGTGACAGCCATCACGGTCGTGACGTGCAATATCTAGAATTTTAAAAGTTGATTTAATCTGATTTTGTAATTGCTTGGGATTCAAGTTACCCTACATTATAAATAGGCCTCTAAGGCTCGAAAATAGGGATCCTTTGGCTGCTACCATAGGCAAAAACTAGGATTTCTCTTCTTCTCAATTTCTTATCTTCTCTTAGGTTTTCTTTTATGCTTTTGTTAATCAAGCTTGCTATGAACATGGCGATGCTTGAGTAGTCTTTTTATTTCTAGGGATTGTGGCTATGCCCAAGATTTGTTTTATGTTATGAATTGACGTTTTACTTCTTGTTAATTTCAATTTGCTTTCGATTTAATTCCTATTGTATGAATTACTTGTGAATTTGGGGTGCACTTATTTGCATGTCATAGATACTCTAAGGAGGAACCTAGCGGTGAACTTAGGTATTGGATCTATAGGGATTGAACTTAGGACTTAAATCACGAGAGTTAGAAGCGGTCATTGGAGGGTTCACTGAATTGTCACAAAGCTTAAAGGGTTCGATTTAAATTCAACTACCATGAGAGTAGGGGTTGGTTTAATTGGGCACGGTTCTTGTATCCCGAGAGAGAACATTAACTTAGTTAGGATAAATTTACCTTCAAAGCAAATTTCGATAATTAACAAGAGGGGTAGTCAATTTAGTAACATGAAGAGTCTTATTGGTAACCCAGTTCCTGGGAATCCCTTTTGATATTTTTGAAATCTCAGATTTGATCTACTTTCCTATTTTGTTCTTGATTTCGTTTTAATTGTAACTTTAAATTTGACTTGCTACTTGATTCAAAAATCAAATCTTTTCCAAATCTTTATCTTTTTCTAGTCCAGTTTAATTGATTTAATAATTAATTGTTATTTGAGACACGGTCTCTGTGGGATCGATCTTTTTATTACTTGACGACGAAGCCGTACACTTGCGGATTCGAGCCCCATCAAGTTTTTGGTGCCGTTGTCGGGGACTGTGCTTTCTTGAATCTCAATTTAATTTTTAAATTGATTTTTCTGGACTTTTTTTTATTTAATTTTTTTTTACTTTCTTTTTCTAGTATCTATCTCTCTCTTTGCAGGTATTTTTCTCTCTTATGCAAAGATCCCAAAGTCTCGGAAATCTTATTGAAGTTGACCCCGAGATCGAAAGGACCTTTCATAGATGTGGGAGACTACAAAGACAAAGAGCGATAGAAAGGTTGATTCCCATTCCACTCATGGCTAATCTATCGGATACCAAACCACTGAAGGACTATGCAGCCCCAAATGCTAGGGGTTTACGAACTAGGATTGCTAGGCCAAAAATTGAGGCGGAGAACTACACTATACCACCTCTATTAATTGGCATGATTAGGCAACATCAATTTGGAGGATTACCCTCGGAGGACCCGACTGATCATGTGGAGACATTCTTGGAGTTCACCGATGCAATAAGAATTTGAGGTGCCCCGATTGATGCTATTCGCTTGAGGTTATTCCCCTCCTCTCTGACTAGAAAGGCAAAAGTTTGGTTGAAGCAAGTGCCCACTAATACCTTGTCAACTTGGGACCAATTGGAGCAGGCATTCTTGGAAAAATTCTTCCCTCCATCTAAGACTGCTTACCTACGAACTCAGATCACCGGCTTCTTCCAAGAGGACGGAGAATGCTTATCCGAAGCTTGGGATCGTTATAAAGGATTGCTAGAGTCTTGCCCACATCATGGGCTCGAGAGGTGGTTGTTAGTGCATACCTTTTACAACGGATTGGATTACTCTTCGAAGGTGTCACTTGACTCCGTAGTTGGTGGAGCCTTTATGAATAGACCTCTGACTGAAGCGTTTAATATCATTGAAAACGTAGCCACCAACTATCACCAATGGGATTCGGAAAGAGGTAATAACCCGAAAAAGCTTTCGGGGGTAAGTTTGAAATGAATAGCACTGATCTAATTATGTCTAAATTTGACTCATTGAATAAACGATTTGATAAGCTTGAAAAGGCTAATGTGAGTTCAATAGGTGCTACTAATGTTGTTTGTGAGATTTGTAGGATGCAGGGACATGACATAATGGAGTGCCCACATGGTATTGCTCCTGGATCCGAAGCTCCGGGGGAACAAGTGAACTCTTGTCACAACTTCTATGACACCAACCCGAAGTTGCCAAATTATACTCGCCCAAATCCTTACAACCAAGTGAGGAAGAATAATCCTTATCTCTCCTACCAGAACTTCAACAACACATTGAACCATGAATTCCAAGAAGGCCAAGGTAATAGGAAACCCGAATCGAGGTATCCTCAGGTACAAAAGTCTAAACTTGAGTCTCTTTTGAAAAAATTTGTTGAAACTCAAACAAAGCAAAATGAAGAGTTTAGGCAACAAGGTAGGGCAGTCAATGAGGCAATAAAAGAGTTAACATCTAAGGTAGATAACTTAGCCATCCGTAATAAGATGTTAGAAACTCAGATTGCCCAACAAGCTAGTACATATTCTAGAACTAAGGGTACGTTTCCAGGACAACCCAAAGTTAATCTCAATGAGCACTTTGTAATGCTATATACTTGAGGGATGATAAGCTTAGGGTAGTTGAAAAGGATGTGGAATGTGAGGAGGAAATGAGTTAACAAGAAGAGATAGAGCCAAAGTATATCCCTCCACCACCTTACCAACCCCCAATACCTTTCCCACAAAGGTTGGTCAAGAAAAAGCAAGTAGAAAAAGAAACTAAGAGCTTAATTGAGGAGCATGATGCCATGATAAAAACTAATATTCCTCATAGACTAAAAGATCCCGAAAGTTTCTCTATTGCTTGCTCAATTGGAGAAGTGAAAATAGACCAAGCCTTATGTGACTTAGGGGCTAGTGCGAGTTTGATGCCACATACCATCTTTGAGAAGTTAGGAACTAAGGAATTGAGTCCATCCAAGTTCTCTTGACAATTTGCGGATGGCTCAACTAAAACCCCTCTAGGCATACCAGAGAATGTTCCTATAAGGGTAAGGAAATTTTTCATCCCTACCGATTTCATGGTGTTGGATATGAACGGGAAATCTAAATTCTCTATCATTCTTGGAAGGCCATTCTTGGCCAAAGCTGGCGCAATTATAGATGTAAAAAATGGTAAGCTCTCTTTGAATGTAGAGGAAGGTAGGGTGGATTTTGATTTGACTAACTCATTTAACAACCTTCCTTTTGAGAGTCATGTGTGCAAGATTGAGATAATGCCTCCAAAGGTGAAGGAAGAGCTTAACATGGAAGCAACTCCGAAACTTTGCATGACAGATGATGCACCAAATAGTGATGTTGCTCATCATGTGGAGTTAAAACTTCCGTCGGGAGGAAGTAAGACCATGAAACTCAGAGTGAAAAGAGCAAAGAAAAAGCGCAATTGGCCATATGAAGAAAATAGGCTCTTTGAAGGAGTTCCATGGAAGAGAGGTGTTCTTGCACTTCCAAGCCCAGCTGACCCCGGTTGATTGAAAGAAGTATGGTCAAGCTTAAGACCGTAAATAAGCGCTTCTTGGGAGGCAACCTAAGTTTTCTTTCCCTTTTCCATTTGTTTTTGAATTTTGTTTTTGAATAATTTGAGAAGATTAAGAGAAGAAAGATCACTAATTGATAGTTTTGCCAAGTATTTTCAGGTTATGAAGGCAGGAAGAGCAAAAAGTCATGGGAAAATAAAGTCAGAGGAGATCACGGCCTAGCTGATGGTGGTCACGGCCGTGATTAGCCAACAACTGAAGATCATAAAGGAACACGGCCCAGCCATGATAGCCCTCGCAGCCGTGATGAGAAGGACCCAGAAGATCAGAATGTATCACAGCCTAGCCGTGATGGAAGTCACCACTGTGAGAGGCCAGCTCCTATGGACCCGAATTGATCACGACCCACCCGTGATGTATATCACGGCCGTGACGGGGACTCGCTTGACACCAGAACCGGTCACGGCCTAGCCGTGATGAACGTCACGGTCGTGACACGTCTTCTAGTAGCTCTTTGACTGGCATGTGAGCTAGCACCCTCCACCACCTCGGTGAGTTGTTCCATTTTTCTCCTCTCTCCGACTTGATTATTTACATTAGGGACAATGTAAGTTTTTAAGCTTGGGGTAGGGGTGTTTTTGCAAATTTTTTTCATTTTTGTATTTTTCATGTTGCATTCATATAGGCGTAGTTTTGCATAATCGCATGATTAGATTGCCCCTTGCTTAGAGTATGCATCCAATTGTGAGAACTTTGTGCCAAATGAATTGAAACAATGGATTTTTGAACCCAATTTTTGTATTCTTGTGATAGGCTAAAAATAAAAATGCTTGAGATGATCTTATGATAGTTGATAATTAGCATGTGATTCCTTGGATTTGTGTTTCTCATTGATTTTAAACTACTAAATGTGAGATTTTTTGAGCCTAAAAGGGGTACTCACTAAATCTACCCCATTCTTTGTGATTGAGTGTTTTATTCCTCTTGGATTGTATTCTCCAGAACTTGACTTGAAACCGTGTTGAAACTTAAGAATTTTTTAAAACATATTTGAAAATGATTGAGGCACTAGGTATTTTTCTGGCCTTCTGAGCTTTGATTGATTAAATGCTACCCCTTAGTTTCCCAATTTTGAGCCTAATAGAATAAAATGCTTTTCTTGGTACCTTGATTTATTTTGATAATGATGCTTGGTATGACACCTTTTAAAGTATTGCAAAAAGGGCAAAAAGGTAGTTTGAAAAATAAATTGTGGGATAAAAAGTTAGAAAAATATTTCTCTTAAGTTGGAAATCTCCCCTTCTCCAAATTGGAAAAAAAAAAATAAACAAAAAAATGGAGAAGGGGATGAGAAAAAGAAAAAAAAAATAAAAATAAAAAGGAAGAAAGAAAGAAAGGTGGAAAAGTGAACTAAAGCCCAAAAGGGTATTTTAGAAGGTTGTCATGCTTTACATTGTTTGATGTTTTGTTTAGCCTTCTTGAATTTTCCTTTTCTTGATTTCCCCACCTAACGATTAATCTCATGGCCCCATTACAACCAAAATAAAGACCTTTTAATTCTTATGTGTTTTCATTAATAAAATAGAGATTTGGTTAATAGTCAAGCTTATGGTAGAATACCTTCCTCGAGGAAATTGAGTGAATTGTCAAATGTCCCTAAACACTTGAGTGAGGTGAGAAGAGTGCCCGAATTAGTGAAAGGTATGAATTTAGGGAACCTAAGCCTCTAATTGGACTTGAAATTGATTGTCTCTTGGTTACTTATTTGGAAGTGCCTGTTACTTGGATTTGTTACTCGGGTTCTTGGTTCACTGCCCATGCTCTGATTATTTATCTTGTCTGGCCTTGGTTATTGCTTGAGGATAAGCAAAATCTTAAGCTTGGGGTAGTTTGATGAGTGTGATTTCACCTCATATTTGTTTATCATATTTCATGCATTTTCATGTAGTTTAGGGATTTTAATTTGATTTTTGTTAGTTTTTACCTTGGAACGAGTAAAGTGGTTTTGTGGTGTTGTTGTGTAGGAATTGAAGATTAAAATGTTCAGGATCAACCATGATGGAGCTTGCATGAAGAAGGAGCTTGAAAAGCAAGAAAACTGAGCCAAACAGAGCCCATCACGACCATGATCGAGCAAGGCTGAAAAGAAGAGAACGAAAAAGTCAGAACCTGTCATGGCCAGGCCGTGATGGCCATCACGACCATGATGGCCATCAGAGCCAGGCCGTGATGGCCATCACGGTCGTGACAGGCCATCAATGTCAAATTTTCCAAGACAGAATCTGTCATGGCCTAGCCGTGACAGCCATCACGGCCGTGACGTGCAATATCTAGAATTTTAAAAGCTGATTTGATCTGATTTTGTAATTGCTTGAGATTCAAGTTACCCTACATTATAAATAGGCCTCTAAGGCTCGAAAATAGGGATCCTTGGGCTGCTACCATAGGCAAAAACTAGGATTTCTCTTCTTCTCAATTTCATATCTTCTCTTAGGTTTTCTTTTATGCTTTTGTTAATCAAGCTTGCTATGAACATGGCAATGCTTGAGTAGTCTTTTTATTTCTAGGGATTGGGTCTATGCCCAAGATTTGTTTTATGTTATGAATTGACGTTTTACTTCTTGTTAATTTCAATTTGCTTTCGATTTAATTCCTATTGCATTAATTACTTGTGAATTTGGTGTGCACTTATTTGCATGTCATAGATACTCTAAGGAGGAACCTAGCGGTGAACTTATGTATTGGATCTATAGGGATTGAACTTAGGACTTAAATCACGAGAGTTAGAAGCGGTCCTTCGAGGGTTCACTGAATTGTCACAAAGCTTAAAGGGTTCGATTTAAATTCAACTATCACGAGAGTATGGGTTGGCTTAATTGGGCACGGTTCTTGTATCCCGAGAGGGAACATTAACTTAGGATAAATTCACCTTCAAAGCAAATTTCGATAACTAACAAGAGGGGTAGTCAATTTAGTAACATGAACAATCTTGTTGGTAACCCAATTCTTGGGAATCCCTTTTGATATTTTGAAATCTCCGATTTGATCTACTTTCCTATTTTGTTCTTGATTTCGTTTTAATTGCAACTTTAAATTTGATTTGCTACTTGATTCAAAAATCAAACCTTTTCCAAATCTTTATCTTTTTCTAGTCCAGTTTAATTGATTTAATAATTAATTGTTATTTGAGATCACGGTCTCTGTGGGATCGATCTTTTTATTACTTGACGACGAAGCCGTACACTTGCGAATTCGAAACACATCAGTGGCCTCAAACTTTGTATTCTTGCAAGCAGCCTACGCTTGAAGATCATCCAGGAATTGCACAATGAAGGTCATGTGGGTCGTGATCGCACTCTACTTCTTGTCTCTAGCTCTTATTTCTGGCCCTCCACGCGCAGGGAAGTCGATAGATTCGTAGCTCGTTGTCGTGTCTGCCAGATGGCCAAAGGTACATCTACAAATGCTGGTTTATATCTTCCCCTCCCTATACCTACTCAGCCTTGGGCAGATATTAGTATGGATTTCGTGCTTGGCCTCCCACGTACAAAGCAGGGCAGCGACTCAATTTTCGTTGTTGTTAATCGGTTCTCCAAAATGGCAAACTTCATACCATGTAAACGCACCTCAGATGCTGTTAATGTAGCCCAACTTTTCTTTCGGGATATATATTGCTTGCACGGGCTACCCACTTCCATTGTTTTTTACCGTGATACTCGTTTCCTTGGTCATTTTTGGCGGAATCTATGGCGCTCGGCTAACACTACGCTCAACTTCAGTAGTGCTTACCATCCACAAACCGACGGTCAAACTGAGGTGGTGAATCGCTCACTTGGTAACTTGCTACGCAGTTTGGTTGGTGATAATGTTAAGTCCTGGGATGTTAGGCTCTGTCAACTAGAATTTGCTCACAACCATGCCGTTAATCGTAGCACTGGATACAGTCCTTTTCAGGTTATTTATGGCCTGGTTCCCCGTGGCCCCTTTGATCTGTTGGCACTCTTCTGTAAGGTGCGTCCCCATGCCACAACAGAGGAGTTTATGGACCAACTCCGTTAGATAAACCAACAAACCCACTCCCAATTGACTGCTTCCAATGAAAAATACAAGTTGAAAGCTGAACAGAAACGTAGACATGTTGATTTCTCTGTTGGCGATTTTATCTGGGCAATTTTGACCAAAGACCGTTTCCCTACTCATGAGTATAACAAGCTTGCTGCTCGAAAAATTGGTCCGCTGAAATTACTGAAAAATCAACCAGAATGCTTACCGTTTGCAGCTTCCTAGTCATATTCATACTTCAGATGTTTTCAATGTCAAGCACCTTATACCATACTCTGGTGATACTTCTTCTTCTGAAGATGAGATGGCGTCTGATTTGAGGGTGAATCTTTTCCACCCCCGAGAGGATGATGTAGAGTAGAGTTGACCGAAAAGTCAACAATGTCTGATTTTGACAAATGAGCACTCTTTTTCATATGGAAACGACCTTCTGAGCAAAACGCAAGCTTTTGCCTTATTAGGTATTCGTCGAATAAACGAGTTGTTGAATCCTTGTTCGTTCCATCACGTACGCTACATTAGATTGGTATCGGTAGTCAGTACGTTCTTGCACCATGCCGCCAAGGAGACGTGGTGCTCATACTAACCTGGAGGACGTGATTCAGCGGGACGAAATCGCACAGTTGCGAGTGCAGGTGGAGCGATTGACGCAGCAGTTGGCTACTCTTCAGCCGCTGGCACATCAGCAACCTTCTTCTGGTTCGGAAACTGATGCTTCTGACCTCGACGACAACCCTTTTGCTGACCGTCACTGGGAAGCGGGATTCAAGGTCGATATACCTGAATTCCATGGTAATTTACAGTCTGATGAATTTCTGGATTGGCTACACACAGTGGACGAAATTCTAGATTTCAAAGAAGTGCCAGATAATCATCGTGTTCCTTTGATCACCATGAGACTGCGTGGAAGGGCTCAACCATGGTGGCAACAGACAAAGAAGGGTCTTGCACGTTCGGGTATGGCCAAAATTGCCTATTGGGAGAAGTTTAAGAAACATATGCGGTCTGCCTTTCTCCCTTACAATTATGAACGTGAGATATATCAGCGTTTTCAACTCCTTCGCCAGGGCGCCCGATCTATTGATGACTACACCACTAAATTTTATGCGTTGCTCGTACGCACTGAAACTGCAGAATCTCCTATCCAACTTGTTTCTAAATATGTTGGTGGCCTATGACTACAACTCCGTGATTTTCTTAATATGTTTGACCCTCTGACAATTTCCGAAGCCCATCAACGGGCATTACAGGCTGAAAGACAGTTAGCACGTTGTGTCAATCCTACTCCCGCTGCCAATTCTTCTACCCTAGATCCGGGCCGCCCGAAACCTCGTCCAACTGTGCCACCACAGACACGTCCCACTAGAGGCATTCGCTGTTTTAAGTGCGGCGAGATGGGTCATCGTTAAGCAGAATGTCGTGTGGCAAAACCCAATATTAGGGGGTTGTTGGCTAATGATTTGGATGTGGACTCTACTCCTATTTTTGACACTGAGGTTGAAGCTGCTGATGGGGATGTTGAATATGAATTTGTAGAGGGTGACGTGGGCCCGTTATTAATGTTGCATCATACCTTTCTCATGTACGATTGCAGGTAACGTTTGTCGTTTTATTATTGATACTGATAGTTGTGATAATGTGTTATCTGAATTAGTAGTGCAGAAATTGGGCTTAACTAAAAAACATCCCAAACGATACCAACTGGCTTGGCTGCACAAGGGTACTGGTGTCACTATGCCCCACTGTGTATTGTTCTCTTTTTCTATTGGTCCTATGTATTCTGATGAGATATTCTGTGATGTGGTTCCTATGGATACTTGTCACCTCCTACTGGGTCGCCTCTGGCAATTTGACCGCTCAGCTATTCATGATGGTCGTGATAATACCAACTCTTTTCTATTTCGGGGCAAAAAGATTGTGTTACTATCCAGTAAGGCTCACACTGTTGGGGACAGTATCACTTTGCTGTCTAAAGCTCCCTCAGAACAGGCTATGACTGAGACAGGACTTGTTTTTGTGCTTCTTTCCAAGCCTGTGGATGTTGATTCCATGCCTGCCATTGTTGTTTCCTCAACTCTCAAGCCATTATTGGAAGAATTTGCAGACATTTTTCCTGAATCGCTCCTTAATGACCTACCTCCACTTTGTGACATTCAACATCAGATTGATTTTGTTCCAGGCGCCTCTTTGCCTAATCGCCCCCATTACAGAAAGAGCCCCAAAGAACATGAAGAAATCCGTCGTCAAGTGGAAGAGTTACTTGCTAAGGGCCATATCCGAGAGAGCCTTAGCCCGTGTGCTGTGCCTGCCCTCCTCACTCCAAAAAAAGATGCACCTGGCGTATGTGTGTGGATAGTCGTGCTATTAACAAGATCACAGTCCGCTATCGTTTCCCGATACCACGTTTGGATGATTTACTTGATCATTTATCCAGTGCTACAATTTTCAGCAAATTGGATCTAAAGAGTGGTTACAACCAAATACGGATCCGACAGGGTGATGGATGGAAAACTGCCTTCAAGACGCGTGAAGGTTTATATGAGTGGCTGGTAATGCCGTTTGGCCTTTCTAATGCACCGAGCACTTTTATGCGAGTCATGAATCAGGCCTTGCGCCCTTTCATAGGTAAATCTGTTGTTGTTTACTTCGATGATATACTTATATACAGTGCTAATCCTGAGGTGCATCTTCAGCACTTGCGGGAAGTTTTGTTCGTCTTACGTCGAGATAAGTTTTATGCCGCTATGAGCAAGTGCGTTTTTATGACAGATTCTGTCCATTTTTTGGGGCATGTTGTCTCTAAGGATGGTCTTGCTGTAGACAGTAAAAAAATTGCAACTATAGAGCAGTGGCCGCAACCTACTTCCATTACAGCTGTGCGTAGTTTTCATGGCCTGGCATCCTTTTACCGCCTCTTTATTCCTCATTTCAGTAGCATCATGGCACCTATTACTGACTGTATGAAGGGCGCTAAATTTGTTTGGACAGATGATACCGAATCTGCCTTCCTTGAAATTAAGCGTCGGTTGACTACTGCACCATTTTTAGTGCTTCCGGATTTTTGTCTATCGTTTGAGTTATATTGTGATGCCTCTAAAACTGGTATTGGTGTTGTTTTAGGCCAATCTGGTCGCCCAGTTGCCTACTTCAGTGAGAAATTGTCTGCTGCCAAACTTCGTTACATCATTTATGATGTGGAATTTTATGCAATTTTTCAAGCAGTGAAATACTGGCACCACTGTCTTTTTCACCGGGAATTTGTCCTCTTCACTGATCATGATGCTCTTAAATACCTTGGAAGTCAACTCAAAATCTCTGAACGCCACACTTCTTGACATGCATATCTGGAGCAGTTCACATTTGAAATCAAACACAAAGCTGGGGTTTCCAACTGGGTGGCTGATGCTTTAAGTCGTCGTCACAATTTACTTGCTGAAATATGAATCACAGTCCCTGGTTTTGATTCGTTTCTGGATTTGTATGCTACTGACCCATTCTTTGCTACAGTGTTGTTAAAATTACAAAATGGCGATTAAACAGATTTTATATTAAAAGATGGGTTTCTTTTTTGTGGCCTCAAACTTTGTATTCCTGCAAGCAGCCTGTGCTTGAAGATCATCCAAGAATTGCACAATGAAGGTCATGTGGGTCATGATCGCACTTTACATCTTGTATCTAGCTCTTATTTCTGGCCCTCCATGCATAAGGTAGTCGATAGATTTGTAGCTCGTTGCCATGTCTGCCAGATGGCCAGAGGTACATCTACAAATGCTGGTTTATATCTTCCCCTCCCTATACCTACTCAGTCTAGGGCAGATATTAGTATGGATTTCGTGCTTGGCCTCCCACGTACACAGCGGGGCAACGACTCAATTTTCGTTGTTGTTGATCGGTTCTCCAAAATGGCGCACTTCATACCATGTAAACGCACCTCAGATGCTGTTAATGTAGCCCAACTTTTCTTTCGGGAGATCTATCGCTTGCACGGGCTACCCACTTCCATTGTTTCTGACCATGATACTCGTTTCCTCAGTCATTTTTGCGGAGTCTATGGCGCCCGGCTAACACTACGCTCAACTTCAGTAGTGCTTACCATCCACGGACCGACGGTCAAATTGAGGTGGTGAATCGCTCACTTGGTAACTTGCTACGCAGTTTGGTTGGTGATAATGTTAAGTCCTGGGATGTTAGGCTCTGTCAAGCAGAATTTGCTCACAACCATGTCGTTAACCGTAGCACTGGATACAGTCCTTTTCAAGTTATTTATGGCCTGGTTCCCCGTGGCCCCTTTGATCTGTTGACACTCCCCTGTAAGGTGCGCCCCCATGCCACAGCAGAGGAGTTTATGGACCAACTCCGTCAGATACACCAACAAACCCACTCCCAATTGACCGCTTCACTAAAAAAATACAAGTTGAAAGCTGACCAGAAACGTAGACCTGTTGATTTCTCTGTTGACGATTTTGTCTGGGCAACTTTGACCAAAGACCATTTCCCTGCTCATGAGTATAAAAAGCTTGCTGCTCGAAAAATGTCTGCTGGAAATTACTGAAAAGATTAACTAGAATGCTTACCGTTTGCAGCTTCCTAGTCATATTCATACTTCAGATGTTTTCATTGTCAAGCACCATATACCATACTCTGGTGATACTTCTTCTTCTGAAGATGAGATGGTGTCTGATTCGAGGGCGAATCTTTTCCACCCCGAAGACGATGATGTAGAGTAGAGTTGACCGAAAAATCAACAATGTCTGATTTTGACAAATGAGCACTTTTTTTCATATGGAAACGACTTTCTGAGCAAAACGCTAGCCTATGGATTGCGCATCGCGTGATTTTTGCCAATTTCCATCATTTAAGGGGTCAAAACGACAATTTTTACTTTTACCGTAATTTTAGGGGTATTTTTGCAATTTTGTTATGTAAGGACCTTTTTTTTGTATTTCTTTTGTTTTTGCTTCAGGGTTTTATTGACACTATATATATATATATATATATATATATATATATATATATATATATATATATATATATATATATATATATATATATGTCTTTAGCCTTCATTAGAGGCAGCTTGGTATTTAATAAAATCTGAGAAGTTTTCTCAATTTTTGTGTTGTCAACCTCTCAAGTATTCATCGAATGAACGAGTTGTTGAATCCTTGTTCGTTCCATCACGTACGTTGCATCAAATTTGTATCAGTAGTCAGTACGTTCTTGCACCATGCTGCCAATGAGACATGCTACTTATACTAACCTGGAGGACATGATTCAGCGGGACGAAATTGCACAGTTACGATTGCAGGTGGAGCGATTGACGCAGCAGTTGGCTGCTCTTCAGCCGCCGGCTCATCAACAACCTTCTTCTGGTTCGGAAACTGATGCTTCTGACCCCGACGATAACCCCTTTGCTGACCGTCACTGGGAAGCGGGATTCAAATTTTTCAAACAGTGAAACACTGGCGCCACTGTCTTTTTCAGCGGGAATTAGTCCTCTTCACTGATCATAATGCTCTTAAATACCTTGGAAGTCAACCCAAACTCTCTGAACGCCACGCTTCTTGGCATGCATATCTGGAGCAGTTTATATTTGTAATCAAACACAAAGCTGGGGTTTCTAATCGGGTGGCTGATGCTCTAAGTCGTCGTCATAATTTACTTGCTAAAATACGAATCACAGTCCCTGGTTTTGATTCGTTTATGGATTTGTATGCTACCGACCCATTCTTTGCTGCAGTGTTGTTAAAAATACAATATGGGGAGCGAACAAATTTTATATTACAAGATGCCTTTCATTTTCGTGGCCTCAAACTTTGTATTCCTGCAAGCAGCCTGCGCTTGAAGATCATCCAGGAATTGCACAATGAAGGTCATGTGGGTCGTGATCGCACTCTACATCTTGTCTCTAGCTCTTATTTCTGGCCCTCCACGCGCAGGGAAGTTGATAGATTTGTAGCTTGTTGTCGTGTCTTCCCGGATGACCAATGGTACATCTACAAATGCTTGGTTTATATCTTCTCCTCCCTATACCTACTCAGCCATGGGCAGATATTAGTATGGATTTCGTGCTTGGCCTCCCACGTACACAGCGGGGCAGCGACTCAATTTTCGTTGTTGTCGATCGGTTCTCCAAAATGGCGCACTTCATACCATGTAAACGCACCTCAGATGCTGTTAATGTAGCCCAACTTTTCTTTCGGAAGATCTATCTCTTGCGCAGGCTGCCCACTTCCATTGTTTCTGACTGTGATACTCGTTTCCTCAGTCATTTTTGGCGGAGTCTATGGCGCTCGGCTAACACTACGCTCAACTTCTGTAGTGCTTACCATCCACAGACCGACGGTCAAACTGAGGTGGTGAATCTCTCACTTGGTAACTTGCTACATGGTTTGGTTGGTGGTAATGTTAAGTCCTGGGATGTTAAGCTCTATCAAGCAGAATTTGCTCACAACCATGCCGTTAATCGTAGCACTGGATACAGTCCTTTTCAGGTTATTTATGGCCTGGTTCCCCGTGGCCCCCTTGATCTGTTGACACTCCCCTGTAAGGTGCGCCCCCATGCCACAGCAAAGGAGTTTATGGACCAACTCTGTCATTTACACCAACAAACCCACTCCCAATTAATTGCTTCCACTGAAAAATACAAGTTAAAAGCTGACCAGAAACATAGACCAGTTGATTTCTCTATTGGCGATTTTGTCTGGGCAACTTTTACCAAAGATCGTTTCCCTGCTCATGAGTATAACAAGCTTGCTGCTCGAAAAATTGGTCCGCTAGAAATTACTGAAAAGATCAACCAGAATGCTTACCGTTTGCAGCTTCCTAGTCATATTCATACTTCAGATGTTTTCAATGTCAAGCACCTTATACCATACTCTGGTGATACTTCTTCTTCTGAAGATGAGATGGCGTCTGATTCGAGGGCGAATCTTTTCCACCTCGAAGAGGATGATGTAGTATAGAGTTGATCGAAAAGTCAACAATGTCTGATTTTAACAAATGAGCACTCTTTTTCATATGGAAACGACCTTATGAAAAAAACAAAAGCCTTTGTCTTACGCATCACGTGATTTTGGCCAAATTCCATCATTTAAGGGGTCAAAACGACAATTTTTACTTTTACCGTAATTTTAGGGGTATTTTTGCAATTTTGTTATGTAAGGACCTTTTTTTTGGTATTTATTTTGTTTTTGCTTTAGGGTTTTGTTGACACTATATATATTTGTTTTAGCCTTCATTAGAGGTAGCTTGGTATTTAATAAAATCTGAGAAGTTTTCTCAATTTTCGTGTTGTCAACCTCTCGGGTATTCGTCGAATCAACGAGTTGTTGAATCCTTGTTCGTTCCATCATGTACGCTACATCAGAAGTCCAGCTCTATTCCAGCAACTAACACTATGAGGGCAAGAAACAAAAGTATGCCAATTGTTCTCAATGGGACTCTCACAACGGACGCACAAGCTGCCACAAGGAATCCCGCACCGCTGAAGAACCTCTCGGTTTGGCAGGGAGTTGTGACAAGCTCTCCGAATATAAAGCTTCATGCTTGAAGGCACTTTGAGGGACCAAATGAGCTCCCACTTTCCTTCACTCCTGAGATGGCTGGTGTCAATCATCCTGTGCATAGCAACATAATAACCATTTTTGACAGTGTAGGCTCCATCATTATTCAAAGACCAAACTCTCCTATCACGTTCAACATGAGTTAAAAGAGGAGTGTTTAGAGTAGCCCTTGCTTGAGTTACTGGGAAAAGCAAGTGAATGAGTGCTGGATTCCACACCTTTTGACCTTCCAACCAAAGGTCTTTCACCTTCAAACTAATTTTATGACAGACTTAATAAGCACTTCTCTACCGGTCATAGAAAGAGTTTTACTCTTTCAGGAGCTAATTTTTTTCCACACTCTATCTTTTATAAAATTTAAAACTGCCTTTCTATTTCTGCCAATAAGAGATGGGAGTCCAATATAGTTACCCGCACCAAGTCTCCGAGTCACTCCCAAGATGCTTGCGAAATTAGAGCATGAAGTTTGAGGAACATTAGAACTAAAGAACACTTTGGATTTCTGTAGATTTATCGATTGACCAGAAGCTTGCTCGTAAGTAGAAAGAATATTTTTCATTACCACAAATTCTCTCTCCGTAGCACGCATGAACAAAAATCTATCGTCTGCAAAGAGCATATGAGAAATGATAGGGGCTCTTCTACAAATGCGAATACCATGAATATCACCTGTCAACTCTGCTTTCTTGATTAGAGAAGTAAGTCCCTCAGCACACAAAATGAACAGATAACGGGATAGAGGGTCCCTTTGCCTCAAGCCCCTCTCTAGTCTAACTGGCCCCACATCATCATCATTAACCTGGATAGAGTATTGGACAGAATTAACACACATAATGATCCAATCAACCCACCTCTGATCAAAACCCATCCTGAGCATCACAGCTTGAAGATAATGCCAGCTTACTCTGTCATATGCCTTACTGATGTCAATCTTCAGAGCGACTTCGCCTTGTCTACCCCTTCCTGAAATAAGTTAAAAAGTTGATATATGAATAATGAATGACATATGCTATTTTCATAAAGTTGTTCCAACACATGCTTAAGTATTTTGACAATAAAATAAATTCAAATAAGCTTTATATAAGCTCTGTTTGGCAAAATTACCTGATAAGCTGGCTGATAGCTGATAAGCTAATTTTTAACTGATAGCTGATAGCCGAAAAGCTAGTTGATTGAAATTGAAGTGTTTGGTAAATTTAACGGTTGAACTAACTTATAAATATAAAATGACATAAAAGTACATATTTATTATAGACATGGTAAAGTGAGAATTTCATTAAATGAATGGGGTAAAAACGAGAGAAATGATAATAAGCTATAAGCTACAGCCATAAGCTAAATATATTAGCTTATCAAGAAACGCTATAAGCTAATGAGATAAGCTTGTTTACCAAACACCTCTACTTCAGTCAAACAAGCTTATAAGCTAGTCAAATAAGTAAGCTAGCTTATTGGACACGCCAATCATAGCCATAAGCTCTTTTATACCTTGTTGGGATAAACAATTTATTTCAGCGCTTAGATATATGAAGAAGTGTTTTTTAAAATCTATAAAGTATATATTTGGAAGCGTATAAATTAGTGGTAGATGAACGTTTTCCAAAAGCTATTATGAGTAGTTTTTGGATTAGAAACGCAATTCTGAGACCCTCGGACATAGTATACATAGTATCAAACACCCTAAAACTTGATAGAGTTAAATGTGGGAGATGGTGAATTTTATTTTCATGGAATTTTAAATTATGATGGAGATATAATTATCTTGTAAATGTGCAGATTAGTGTCACGATCATGTTAAAATATAGCTTTCAAACAAGACGTTTCTAAGTTTTTTTTAAAAAAAGGCTTCATAAAATAAGCTAAAAATAACTTTTGGAGATCTTAGCTATCATTAATTGGCTTTCAAACTATACTATTCAAACAAGCCAAAGTATTAGCTTTGGATCCATTGACTTCAAGAGTAACTTTAGAAGACTTACTCTTGATCCCCATTGTTCAAGAGATCTATTTAAAAATTTCTAAATAGTTGATGAACCTGCTGAGTAATTAAACTTATTTTGTATTAGTATAACTTTTAAGGATGCATTTGGACAAACAACTTAATTAAGGCTTATTCAATAAGTTTTCCCTTCTCAAATAAGCTAATAACAACTTATTTTCATAAACTTATTGAAATAAGTTAAAAAGAGCCTATAATAAGATCATAAACTATTTACATAAGTTAATCTTCGTAAATTATTCACACAAACCTAATGAGTAATGAGCTTTCCATAAATCAAGGTTTTAAAAATTGGTCCAATTCAACTAATTGGACCATCGATTAGAAACCTATCTAATCATGATTGGACCTTAGAACTAGGGGTGAAGAGAACCCGGTCCGACACAGCCTGTCAACCCATCCCAACTCGAAGTATTCGGATCGGATCAAACCCCAAACAATATGGAAAATGGATGAACGCATGTCCCATTAAATGATCCTAGGCCGGGTTGGAGACGGATCCCACCTTAGGGTCACCCGGCCCTGGCCCTATACTGCTTCTCTGTATGTAATTTTTGCTGCAGCCTACCTAATATTCCCGTAAACACTATTGCTATTTGCTTCTATTTTATTTTTCCTCTCATAACATCACCCCCTTCCCGCACGAACACGTTAGGGTTCCTAATTTGGATCCTCTTCTCTCACCTTCGGTCGCAGCTTACCGCCCCGCCCTCTCTCGCCGCCTGGTTCCCCTCCTCTCAGTCGAGGATCTCCTCGCACGGCCATCTCCGGTCAAGTCTCCGCCGCGCGCCACTACGCTTCACTCTCCTCAATTTCTGCACCCTCAACAGCTGTCTCGACGCCACCGTTCTGCAGCGCACCGTTCGCACCTCTTCTGTAAGCTTCTTTCCTATTAACCTTTGTATTTTTCTTCCCTTTTCATTGTCATCTCACAGTACCTTCCCTTTTCATGTTTTGAGTCTGTCTTGATTGTATTTACCTCTCAATCTGTTTTGACTGTATTGCAATTTGTACTGCCTGTTATGACTTTATTTCTAGTTTTCTACCATTAAACTGATTTACTTCATTATTTGTTGTTTTATAACATCACAGTGAGCATGGAACCTTTTGGGTATGCTGCTCATTTCATTTTAGTTTCAATTTGCATTCCACAAACTGAGGGGAAAGTTTGTCCTCATCAACCTCACCCTAATTTTCTGCATCTTTTCTCATATCAAATCAACCTTGATTTTTAAAATACATAATTATTCTTCCCGTTTCAGTTTCTTTGAAGCTATCCTGTTTGGCTTGACTGCTTATCTTTTCTTTCTATGGCTGGGATACAAAACGATTGGCTTATTTCTTACCAGGGCACTTATGTATGTTTCATGCGATCTCAATTTCCATGTAAAGTGTGTGATTCATGTTTTCCCTTTGCTTGTAATGTGATATATTGTTTTTACTGCACTATAGAAGTTACATGATCATGCTGTCAAAGTATCAATTTTTTTTCTCACTTAAAAAAATTATCCATCAACTTATAAAGGATCTATTCAACTTCGGGTCAACCCAGTCTTGTCACACTTTGGCCTGGTTTTAATTCAACCCGCATATGATAGGGCTCCTTTGGGTCTAGGGACGGGTTCGGGTTCAATGAATTGGTCCTATCAATTGTTCTCATTTCTGTTCCTTGATATGGGATTTGTTCTCTGTGTTCTCATTTGTGTTATTTGATGCTTGCTAATCAGCTAATAACTTGAATAATATCTATGATGAGTTTCTTTGCCTTATTTATAGCCCTGTAATATACATATATTTATGCATGATAGGGTCTAAAAGAATTTGGAATGGAGAATGTGGAGTAATTTGCTCAGGCCTTAAAGATTGTCAATTTACATTGTTTTCTTGTTTTAATTATAGGTTATCTGCCCTGAAACATGGATGAGGACCAGGAGATGGAGAGGTTTGGAATGGATAATGATTTTGAAGGTGGACAATGGATTGGTGGTGAGTACTACTATCAAAAGCGCAAAGAAATGCGTACTCAGACCAGAGAAGATGTTCTTTATGGAGTTTTTGCAGACTCAGATGATGACGATGACGATGATTATTCTAGCAAAAAACGCAAAAAAAATCGCGACTTATCTAAGAAGCCTGACCTCACCAAGCCTGTGAATTTTGTCTCTACTGGCACTTTTATGCCTAATCAAGATATTGAGAACAATTCTAAAGAACAGGATGAAAAGGATAATTTTATTAGTGAAGATAGGCCAGGTATAGGTCTTGGTTTGGGGTCTGCTACCACTTCCAGATCTGGTTTAGGTTTTAATTCCAGTAATGCTGCATATGGTTCTGATAGAAATGATGATTTTGATGAGAATGATGATGATAACTTTCTGCCTACGGTGCCTTTGGCATTTGGGAAGAAGATTAAGGAGGGGGCAATGAGAAGGGAAAAGGAAAGGGAGAGAGAAAAATTTGAGAAGAAGAGGGGTCAACATCAAAGTCTAGCTCAAGATGGATTTGTTGATGTTGGGAAATTTGAGAAGCATACGAAGGGGATAGGACTGAAGCTATTGGAGAAGATGGGTTATAAAGGTGGTGGTCTTGGGAAGAATGAGCAAGGTATTGTGGCTCCTATTGAAGCGAAATTGAGGGCCAAGAATAGTGGTATTGGATTTAATGACCCTAAGGGGCCTACGCCACTGCCTGTTTTGCAGCTAGAGAAGAATAGCTTGCCAGGAGTCACCCAACCTACTGTTGGCCGAACAAAAGAAAGGTTATGGTCAAAGCAAGCAAGGTTGAAAAAGAAGAAGAAAGAGGAGGAAGAGTATATTACTGCTCAGGAGTTGTTGGCAAGCAAGCAAGAAGAAGATTTGGAGGTTGTTCAGAAGGTTTATGATATGAGGGGGCCACAAGTTCGAGTAATTACAAATTTGTCTGATTTGAATGCTGAGGAGAAAGCAAAGGAAAATGATGTCCCAATGCCAGAACTTCAGCATAATGTAGGGTTGATAGTTCGGTTGGTTGAGGCTGACATCCAAGAGGTTGATAGAAAATTGAGGAGAGAGAGGGAGACAGCGCTTAGCTTGAAGAAAGAAAAAGAGAAGTTAGAAACTGAGGCAGCATTTCAAAAGAAGCAGCTGGATAATTTGGAGGAAATAATGACTGTGTTGGACCGAGTGGGTGAAGAGAACACTTTAGGAACATTAACATTGGATTCTCTTGCTCAATGCTTTAGTGACTTGCATAAAAGATATGCTGATAACTACAAGTTGTGTAACTTGTCATGCATTGCTTGCTCATATGCTCTGCCTTTGTTTATTAGAGTTTTCCAAGGATGGGATCCTCTTCGAAATCCATCTCATGGGATGGAGTTGGTATCACTGTGGAAGACGTTGCTTCAAGGAGAAGATTGCCTCAATATATGGGAATGGGATGTATCATCACCTTATACCCAATTGGTTTCCGAGGTTGTATTGCCAGCTATTAGAATATCTGGTATCAATACCTGGCAGGCACGGGATCCCGAGCCAATGTTACGGTTTCTGGAATCATGGGAAAAGTTACTTCCTCCTTCAGTTCTCACTACCATATTGGACAATATAGTCATGCCAAAATTGTCAAGTGCTGTAGATACTTGGGAACCCCATCGTGAAACCATTCCCATTCATACTTGGGTGCATCCATGGCTACCTCTGCTAGGACACAAGTTGGAGGGTATGTACCAAGTGATTCGTTTTAAATTGAGTACTGTTCTTGGCGCCTGGCACCCTAGTGATGGTTCTGCTTATGCTATATTGTCTCCTTGGAAGACTGTATTTGATTCTTCAAGTTGGGAACAGCTCGTGCTTCGTTTTATTGTGCCAAAGTTGCAGCTTGTCTTGCAAGAGTTCCAAGTGAACCCGGCAAGTCAGAATCTCGACCAATTTTATTGGGTAATGAACTGGGCTTCTGCTATTCCAATTCATCTTATGGTTGATATGATGGAGAAGATCTTCTTCGTCAAGTGGCTTCAGGTTTTGTATCATTGGTTGTGCTCAAGTCCTAACTTTGAGGAAGTTACAAAATGGTATTTGGGTTGGAAAGAACTTATTCCAAAAGAACTTTTGGCAAATGAAAGTATTCGATATCAGCTTAATCGAGGTCTTGATATGATGAATCAAGCTGTTGAAGGCATGGAGGTGGTTCAACCTGGTTTAAAAGAGAATATCAGCTATCTTAGGGTACTTGAGCAAAGGCAATTTGAGGCTCAGCAGAAAGCAGCAGCCTATGCTCAACATCAAGCTGCTGCAAGCTTGGGCGGTGCTGTCAATGTAGATGGTATGGCTGGTGTGCATGAGTTGAGCTTGAAAGAAGTTATCGAGGCCCATGCCCAGCAACATGGTTTGCTTTTCAAGCTTAAACCTGGAAGAATGCATAACGGACATCAAATATATGGGTTTGGTAACATCAGCATAATAATAGACTCTCTAAATCAAAAGGTATATGCCCAAAATGAGGAAACATGGTCTTTGGAATCTCTCCAAGGCTTGCTAGAGTTGCACAATAAATCCCTTAGTAAAAGACGCTGAATTCTGTGTTGGCTAATGTGAAGTAGTATCTCAGTTCTCAGGTACTTCATTTCTCTAGGTTTGTAGTACTGGTTGTTTTCATATGATTAAATTGTAGATTTGGGATGCTGTGGTTTCCTTTATGTTTTGTTCTGTACCATTTTTATATTTGTTAACATTTAATAAGTAGACTGTGTAGAGTGATAGACGAAAATGCGGGCATGGAGTTGAATTATGTGATATAGGATATTGTCGAAATACCTAGACGAAAATTGTGCTAGAAGCTGTATTAATAAAAGGAATTTGAATTGTTTTATTCAAATTAAGTATTCTGAAAATGAAAGAAATTTAATTGAAGCAATTATTGTCATGTATTTTAAATTTAGTTTAATTTTATGAAGATTTTATTTAGGAATTTGTTGAAACTTGAAAATCATTGTCTGGGTGTCATAGCTTTTTGCGACTTAAATTAGTGACACATTATGGTTTAGAATTAATTAAAAGTTGTTGGTCGGTTCTGCTTCCAGTGCAGTTTGTTGTTCTCTTTGGTGGTTCAGTTTTTGGTTGGTTCACACATGATTGGTTATCTGCCAGGTTCTGGTTCCCTGTGTAGGCTGCTGCAGTCCCTATTCTCTGTTAAGTGTTACTTTATTTGGGTCGGATTTTCTCTGTTGGTTGCGGCTATCACCTTATGTTGCTGGTGTTGCTCTCTTCTGCTGGGTCATCTTTCAGGTGCAGCTGCTGTATGCAGTAGGTTTTTTGAGCTGATTTTTTTTGCTGGATTACTTTAGGCAAGCAGTACCATTTGTTTTGGGTTAATGTACTACTGTCAATTAGGAAGCTTAACTAGGAATTTAATGCGTGCCTAGATGGATCCCTTAGAGGTTAGGTGGGTTACTGTGTGGTGGGGATGGTCCTTGGCTATTTTTCAAACCTTATAGCTTAGTCTCAATGCTTATGCTTTAGGTTGAATTATATCTTTTGGTCCCATATTGTATTCTTTGCTTCGGTCACTTTGTATACGGGTTTTAGTACCCTTGTACTCATTTTATACAATTTTTGCTTGTAAAAAAAAATTTAAAGTTGTTGGTTTATTATCCCAGGCTGATAAAAAAATTGGTTCGTCATTTGGAACTACTTAAAGCTCGTGAATGGTCCCCATAGTTAGTTTGACATTAGATACTGTAAATTAATGTAACATGTACTATATATAAGTAATTGGCATATACCATGTTTTGAAGTAAACTAAATATATATTATGTATAGATATAGATATAAAAGAGGTGTTAAATGAGCGTCAACTTTACTTGTACAATGAACGTTTGAGATTATGTACAAAGCTAAGCTAGACAGCATCTGATGCAGAGCAAGGTAGAAGGCTCCATAATACCGCACTTTGCTTCTACTTCACGCAACCATGCCTCCACTCTCCAGAATCATTGCTTTTTTCCCATTCTTCTCACACTCTTTTTAGATTCTTCCAATAACTATTACTCAAATCAGCCTTTCCTTACCAATCTCCATTTATAAAGATCATTACCAATTTCTGTACAGAGTATCTAAGCCCAAACGATGAGGGTAAGATTTCTTATATGGTTCCTTTTTCTTTCGTGTACTCGAGCCATATCAAGCTCTGGTTTGCATAGAAATTTCAGTTCAGAGCAGAGAGGTCTAAACTCCTCAAAGACCAACATGCACACACAGAAAGCTTTTGGTAAGAATTTTTTTTTTTTTTTTTCCGTTTTCAAACATACGCATCATAAAGTTTGCTGAAATTGGGAGTACCCCAAAATTTTGCATTTACTAAATTGCTTATTCTTTTCGAGTGTAGAAAATTATGGAAGCATAAAGGAGGCAATTAAGTTGCGAAGAGAAGATGAGAAAAGTAACAATGAGGAAAAATACGAACTATCTTATGATTCAATGAACAAAGCACAAAGAGGAAGAGGAGCTACAGGGAGTGCAAATGTTAATCACCACCCTCGCCGCTCTATAAACTCTGCAACACCATTATTGTCTTGGATCTCAACTTTGTGTGTAAGCCTTACTTTAATGTTGGTCTTCTCCTTCCACATTAAGGTGCTCTAAAATATTCAGGTCTTCAGTATCATCTGTTGTTTGTTGAATGTTTCTGCTTAACTCTTGGGCATCTTTGTTTGTACATCATCTTTGATAAATCATTCTGGGTTTGTGACCTTCCAGAATTTAATATCAAATTAATAGTACCCTTTTTTTTTCTCAAGTTCATTTATGTTTACAGATTATAATACTTAGCCAAGCCATATTGTCTTTTATAAACTGAAATAAGTTCTATTAAAATTTGCATACAGTTCACCAATAAGTATCTAAGGAAAAACAAAAACTTGGAAAGAAAATGGCACCTTAGGCCATTTCATTCCTCAAATGTCATACAACAGTTCCTTAAACACTTTCATATGCTCAGGCTGAAGAGCTATTGCCACAGATAAGCTCCCATCATTTGTTGAGCTAGGAATTATGTAAGATAGCCCCTCATATGCAATCCCACCAGGTCCCATGAAAATGGGCCTTCCCCATCCAAAGTCAGCATCATGAATTGGGAGCCTAGCCCAACTAGTTATACCAAGATTTGGACACTTGAAAGTATGTGCTCCACGAACAAGAGCCTTTAGATCAGGTTGTAGCTCTAAGTAGTCAAGAGCTGATCTCAAATATTCATTATCCATTCTTGACAAGACATTGTGGATTCTGCTTGCAGCATACCATGTAGGCTTTGACATAAGATCACCAGCAATAGCTATAGGTGTGGTTGTGAAGATCACATTGCCAAAGTAACCTGGTGGGAGGGAAGGTTGCAACCTTGACCTTCCATCAGTTGCAATGTACAATTTGCATTCTTGATCCTCAGGAAGTGCTCTTGCCTTGCATACACTTCTCCATACATGACCAGCCAACACCTCATAAGAGCTGTAGTTGATTGTGTTGCCATTTTCTTTGGACTTAGCTTTGAGTATGTTGAGCTGGTCGCGAGTCAGTTTGAAAATAGAGACAGCTGCACTGTCTGAGCCTGGTTTCGAGGGTTGTGGGGGAGTCTTCATGGCTGGTGGGGGCTTGTATTCAATGTGATCAAAAACAGGTTTAGGTGGATCCCTTGCACGAAGTAGTGTCCTGTTGATGAATGGTGGAATTGAAACATCTAGGCCACGAGCCACATCTGACCATGTATTGATAAAGTGCAAACCAGAAGCTCCATCTGCTACACGATGTTGCATACCAACACCTAGTGACACCCCTCCACATTTGAAATATGTTACCTGCAAGTATTGAAAGTCCACAAGATTGGTATTTGGAATGCGAAAATGTGTTTTTGAACAATAACGTATGGGACACCACCATACCATGTTTTTTTATTTGATACTCACCCTGAATAGTCCTTGTGACCGAGTGAGTCATCGAGGTATCCCACGGTTTAGATTCTTTGGATCCGCTATGGGATTAATCTCTGAGTCGATCGCGTGGTTAGTAAAGCCTGACCAATGGTTGTTGCATACCCAAGGATCGAATTCGGACAGAGCCCGAACGATTCGTCCTTAAGTAGCTGTGCATTAACCACTTGTACTCAACCACTTGGTTACCACTATACCATGTTTTGTTGATATATATTTGAAATATGTATATATATCAAAAAATAAAAAGCAAATAAGATGTTTGGCCAACGGAAGTCACGTCCCGCCGCGAACAGTGATTAATCATTCGTTGACAGCATTGGGATACATCAGTTTAGAAAAAAGAAGAAGAAGCAAATAAGATAAATTTATAGAGTCGAATATCATATTTAAGATTTGATGTGAAAATAATAGATCTATAGATAAGCCAATGTAACTGAAGGGGTATTAACATCAACTATATAAACTATAAACTAATCTTTATTTGAACATCAATGTTTAATATCATAAGGTTATATTATATTAAAGGCGTTGGATTTTAATATTGAAATGATGTGAAGAGAGGTAAAAATTAATAAATAAGAGCATGAGAATATAAAAACGAAAATGTTATTTGTACAACGAATTTCGACCCCGACACAGTAAATGTATAGCTTCTTTTTTTTTTTGTTACCGTTTTTTATCTTTTATTTTTTATTTTATTTCATTTAACATTTTCTTTTCCCCTCCTTCAATCTCTGTTCTCATGATTCCCCTAATCCCCTTCCTTCTTCATTCTTCCGATCCCCCTTCCCCATCTCTTTTCAGCACCGACTCTGCCTCTTTCCCCACACCCGAAACCTCATGCCTCATTTCCTCAAATGTCGTTAATGGTTGTGTTGCCGCTACCGGCAACAGGCCGACGCCGCCATGTCACCTTTACCCCTCCCTTCTTCCTCGCGTCACACATCACGCTCCGCCGCCGCATCACAAAGCACCGCCGGCTGCGCGCTTCGTTCACGGCGAACACAGAGATGGCCACCACCATTCACGGAGAACAAAGAGTCATGAACAACATAGAGGGGAATACACTGGACACTGGTTCGAATTTAAGGAGTTGAAGGTTGATACAATGAAGATATGATGTGAGGCTTAGTGGAGCGGGTTGCGTCTACACATATGAAGATGATTAAAAAAAATTATATGAAACAGGAGGAAGGTAAATTGTTTTTTTTTTTTTTATTGGTTGAAAAATAGAACAAAAAGATGAAATAGTGGGTAACAAATGCGGGACATGATCAAACTAACTAATAGAAAGAGAAAGAAGAGAGGCCTACTAACGTAAACTTAAAAAAAAAAAAAAAACGATATTGTGTTAAGGTTTTGAAAATCGGACCGGCCGGTTTAATCGGGAATCGGGATAATGGCCGGTCCGATCAGTAGGGAAAACCGTCTCTGTGATAAATCGTACAAAAATCGAAAAATCGATTCAAAACCGGTAAAACCGGTCATAATCGGTAGTGAATCGGCCTGAATCGGTTTCCTTAAAAAAAAATTAGTATAAAAGGATTTGGGTCATCCTAGCCAAAACCCAATTCTTTTGTTTTATAAGATATGTGGGCTGGTTGTAGATTTTGGGTTGGTTTTTTCTATGAACATGATTTTAACATATATCTTTATATTTATTTAGTTTAATTTCAAAATAAAAAAAATTGTGCTTAATAATTTTAGTTGTTATGTTGTTTTTTTGTTTAATATGGTTACAAATATTATATTAAAAATTAAAATAGTATTATTTAATTATAATCGGTTCAACCATGGTTCAACCTCGGTTGGACCATTGAACCTCAAATCGTTGCCTTCACCAGTTCGATGGCCGATCCGATTTTGTAAACCTTTGTAAATACTCCTGGGTGTCAATATAACCGGACTCGTAAAAATATGGTATTGTTGAATTTTATTTTATTTTTTATAATGAAAATTTAGAGTGAGGGCGTGATGAAGACTAATAAGGACTTAAATCAGTAACATCTTAGATACGAAATACTATCATACTTCACTATACCAAGCCAAAGGATTGGTATCGTTGAATTTTGTTCCACGGGAAATAAAACTCATAGTGTGCTGGACTATATTTAGAAACTCATCGGACCCACACTTGATTTTCTCAAAAACAAAATCATTTTTAAATTCCAACTTCTTTACATCTGAATCATTGATTAAAGTTAGAAGGTTGTCGGGCTTCTTCGAACTACAAACAGCTTACCGCAAAACACGTTTCATATGCGAAAAGAATATATATATTTTTAGGGAATATTAACCAATACCTTTAGGATATTGGTTAGAAAATTAAAAGAGATAAATTTATATGAAAAAGTAGTGTATTTATTATATTAAAAATTATTAAACTTGTAATAGGAAAAAAGAATTGATTGAGTACTCCAATGAAAAAGAATTTTAAAAGAAAAACTAAAAATAATGGGTTGAATAAAAACTCTCCAACGAGAATTTTTTTTTTATTCCTTAACAAATATCCTAAGAATATTACCATTCTCCTATAAATTATATTCATGTTCTTACCTTGTACGAAAAACTTCAAATTTCTCATATTTTTACAATTTTTCTTTTAAATAATAAGATTGAAAAATATTAAAAAGGATTGAGTAAAAGTGAAAATACATACAACACGCACCTGTAACACTAATAGCGGATACATTTCGATTCCTTGTGAATAATCGACGGCGGGGATGAGCTGGCAGACCTTAAGCGTGGGAGCAAAGTCTCCAAAATCATCGATGACGGCGTCGATATTCGCCTCCACGAACAGCACCCCCTGACCGTCGCAATCAATCTCGACACGACCGTCTTCATCGCGGCGGAGCCGCCCTGCCACTGGGTAGAAAGGAACGAGCACCTTGCTGAGTGCCTCCTTCAGAACCTTGGTGTCGAAGAAGTTAGAAGTCCCATCGGGCCTATAGAAGTACACGCTTGGCGTGTGGAAATTCGACACCACCAGGTCCACGTTCGAGTTCCACAACGACTGTCGCGGCAGCTCCGACGCCGGCCTCACCATCGTCGACTCTTTCACGGTGATCAACATGTTGCTGCTTCTCCTGCTATACATGTACATCAACCATCAACCATACAATAATGAATATAATATTATCATCATTTCATTTAATCAACACATGAAATATTATGGTTCGATTCCTGACTCATGTGTATGGAAGAACGTGTATTGGGAGAGCTCAACCCCTTAAATCGAGGGATTAGTCTCTGGTTCCCGACCGAAGATACCCGGATTCACAAAAATAAACATGAAATGTTATGGATATGGATCCTAAAGCCGTGGTCAAGTTGGATAGAAATAAACTTTTTTTTGAACGGAGAGAAATATTTTTTTAATAAATGGACAAAAATAGTTTTTAAAATGTAATAATATGTGGACTATAAGATTTTAAACTGCTTCGTGGTTTTGGTTTTATTGAATTTTTCATTATTATGAATAAATGTTAATATATACTGTTGCCATAATTACGATTTCGATACAATTTTGGACACTACCAAAACTATAATATCATCATAGTCTCCATCACAAATTGAGACACAAAGTTAAAACCTTAGTGAACCCATAACCATACGAAGAATCCATATATGAATATGAGTAAATCTCTTATCCTTGAAATTGTAAAATTGTATCAGTTTCGTCTCTGAAATTAACAAAATTTTAGAACGATCCATAAATGATAAATTTATATCAATTTAGTCAATCATTTCGTTTTACTTTAGAATCAACCAAGTTTCTAATGTTGCTAACTTAAAATCAAATGACTTCATGTGATTACCAATGGAGGGACTAAATGGATTAATATTTGACAATTCCATAGGTATTTTAAAATTTTGTTGATGTGAGAGATGAAGTTTATATGATTTTTTAATTTCAGATAGTAAGTTGAGGATAGTGATCCTTAAATGGAAAATAACGTGTCTTTTTCACTCTAACAAAAATCATATCCTATTGTTACAAAACAAAAGAGTAGAGAATAAGAATAAAAGTTTACAGTAATGTTTTCATATACAAAAGTGACACAGTTGATAGATAATTGGGTTTCTTAAGCATGTGGTCAGGGGTTCGATTCCTGACACATGCGTACGGAAGACTATTTTGTATCTCGATGGATTAGTCTCTAACTTTCGGACGAAGGATACCCGGATTTACCAAAAAAAATACAAGATAAAATACAGTAACGAAAAATCATATGAGAATCAATACTATGATGAGAATGGGACAGAGAACGGTTAAAGTAATATTTTGGTCCCTACACTTGACACGAATTCTCGATTTGGTCCCTATACATAAAAAATTATTAAAATGGTCCCTATACATACAGAAAGTCTCCATTTGGTTCCTGCCGTACAAAATTTTAGGGACTGATTTGATAATTTTTTGCTCATATAGGGACCAAATGAAAACTTTCTATATGTATAGGGACCATTTTAATAATTTTTTATATATAGGGACCAAATCGAGAATTGATATCAAATATAGGAAACAAAATATTACTTTAATCAACAGAAACAGAAACATTATATTACCAGAAGCAAGAGAAACAGAGAGACAAAGAGACAACTCTTGGAGATGTTGTTTGTGTGTGAGAGTTGTTGGTTTGGATTTGGTGTGTGTAAGTGAAACAGAGAGTGGTGGAGAACAAGGATAAAACTTGTCTTACTTTTTAAGGAAAAAAAAAAAAGGTGCGAATGAATCTTATAAAATATTAAATTTTCTAAACTCTGATTCTCCTTTAATATCATTGGTTGGTTCAGGATTTCCTTTAATCTGATTGGCTCATCACTTATCGTTATCTCTTTCCTTATTTAATCCCTTTAATTTCTTAAAAGAGAAAAGTTAGATACAATTTCATTATTGATAATGTATTCCAATCACAATATTGAATAATAAATAAATAGATAATATGAATTAAACATTTCACATGTTATCATTGAAAAACAATACCAATAACCTTGTTGGAAAAGTTAGATACAGTTTCCTTATTGATGTTGAATTCCAATCACAACATTGAATAATGGATAAATAGATAATATGAATTAAACGTTTAGAGGATCTATTGTCATCGGAAAAGAACATCAATAACCTCATTCGAACTGCATCTAGGTTACTTCACCTTCTCTCATCCTATAAACAAAAAACTCCACCATCCCTCATCTCATTGTCAGGAACCCTTTCTCTCTTTCTCCTCTCAGTTACCTTCATGCATTCAGATCTCATTCAACCTCTCAGCCCCTCTCTCAATCTCTCACTCCACCACTGTTCGAGAAACAGCTCCGCCTATGTCCAGATCCACCATGCGCGCCGGCTCGCAACCTGGATCTGATGGCAACCGCCTTGATCGTGCTCCGCGACTTCCGTTCTTCCTTGCACCGCCGCTGAGCGACCCGGATCTGAACGCAACCGCCGCTCCCGTCCTCCGAGTTTCGTTCCGCCTTGGGCCGCAGCAACTCTGCAGTCTGCAACGCTGCCGTCTCCTCCCTTGGTCTCCCAAGTGAATGTAATAAAAATAATACAAAGAAAGTAGATTTTGTTGATTTGATCTTCTGCTGCTTCATTAGCTTGAATGTTGATAATTGTTTGTGTAACTATTTTTTTTGCTTGAAAGTTTGATCCTTTTTTTTAAAAAAAATTGAATCTTCTATAAAAAGTTTGAATCTTCTGGGTACGTGTTTGGATTGGCGATCAAAATTCACGGTGAATGTGAAATCACGGTCAAAATGGTATTTTTGTAATTTTTTTTGCTAAAAACTTGGAAGCTGCTCTCACTAGCTTCCACGTCCAGTCTTCACGAAAGTAATTCTCATAATTCTGCCACTGTTCCAAACAGGCTCTGGATTATCTTGTTCCCCCTTCGTGTTTCTGGTTCTCGGTATGATGTATGAAGCATCTGGTTTTACATTTTTAAGTTTGATGTATGATGTTTCTTCTCCGATCTGGTTCTGTATTATTCTTCGGTTTTTTGTTGGTCTAAAACCGATCCAACCCACCCGCCGACTGGTGACTCGACCAAACCGAACCCGCCTAACCCGAAGCACTAAACGGACGTGAATGGGTGAGAGGATATATGCCTGTCAGTTTTGTTCGGGTTGGGTTTTTTCGGCCCAACACCAACCGGCCCCGCCCACTAAATCCACCCATCATGAACCGACACCTCAGGAGGATACTTTTGGCTTTCCAAAACAGGTAATCAAAGTTAAAAAATAAATAAGGTGCTCTGAAATATTCAGGTCTTCAGTGTCGTCTGTTGTTTGTTGAATGTTTCTGCTTAACTCATGGGCATCTTTGTACATCAACTATGAATTTTGTCCTTTCAAACTCCCAGAACCTTCATCTTTGATAAATCACTCTGGGTTTGTGACCTTCCAGAATTTAATATCAAATTAATTCATAGCCAAAGCCAAGGCATATTGTCTCTTATAAACTGAAATAAGTCCTATTAAAATTTGCATACAGTTCATCAATAAGTATCCAAGGAAAAACAAAAACTTGGAAACAAAACAGCACCTTAGGAACAATTTCATTCCTCAAATGTCATACAACAATTCCTTAAACACTTTCATATGCTCAGGCTGAAGAGCTATAGCCACAGATAAGCTCCCATCATTTGTTGAGCTAGGAATTATGAAAGATAGCCCCTCATATGCAATCCCACCAGGCCCCATGAAAATGGGTCTTCCCCATCCAAAATCAGCATCATGAATTGGGAGCCTAGCCCAGCTAGTTATACCAAGATTTGGACACTTGAAAGTATGTGCCCCACGAACAAGAGCCTTTAGATCAGGTTGTAGCTCTAAGTAGTCAAGTGCTGATCTCAAATATTCATTATCCATTCTTGACAAGGCATTGTGGATTCTGCTTGCAGCATACCATGTAGGCTTTGACAATAGATCACCAGCAATAGCTATAGGTGTGGTTGTGAAGATCACATTGCCAAAGTAACCTGGTGGGAGGGAAGGTTGCAACCTTGACCTTCCATCAGTTGCAATGTACAATTTGCTTTCTTGATCCTCAGGAAGTGCTCTTGCCTTGCATACACTCCTCCATACATGACCAGCCAACATCTCATAAGAGCTATAGTTGATTGTGTTGCCATTTTCTTTGGACTTAGCTTTGAGTATGTTGAGCTGGTCGCGAGTCAGTTTGTAAATAGAAACAGCTGCACTGTCTGAACCTGGTTTTGAGGGTTGTGGAGGAGTCTTCATGGCTGGTGGAGGCTTGTATTCAATGTGATCAAAAACAGGTTTAGGTGGATCCCTTGCACGAAGTAGTGTCCTGTTGATGAATGGTGGAATTGAGACATCTAGGCCACGAGCCACATCTGACCATGTATTGATAAAGTGCAAACCAGAAGCTCCATCTGCTACATGATGTTGCATACCAACACCTAGTGACACCCCTCCACATTTGAAATATGTTACCTGCAAGTATTGAAAGTCCACAAGATTGGTATTTGGTATGCGAAAATGTGTTTTTGAACAATAACACATGGGACTCCACCATGCCATGTATAATGTATTGTATTGAAAGCAAATAAGATAAATGTATACAGAGTCGAATATTATATATAAGATTTGATATTCAAATAATAGATCTATATAGGTAAGCCAATGTAACTGAAGGGGTATTAACATCAGCTATGTAAACTATAAACTAATCTTTATTTGAACATCAATGTTTGATATCATAAGGTTATATTATATTAAAGGCGTTGGATTTTAATATTGAAATGATGTGAAGAGAGATAAAAATTAATAAATAAGAGCCTGATAATATAAAAATATGGTATTGTTGAATTTTGTTCCACGGGAAATAAAACTCATCGTATAAAATGAGTTGTCTGAAAGTGTACTAGACTATATTTAGTAACTCATCAGGACCCACACTTGATTTTCTGAAAAACAAAATCATTTTTAAATTCCAACTTTTTTTTTGGTTAATAAATTCCAACTTCTTTACATCTGTATTCATTGATTCAAGTTAGAAGGTTGTTGGGCTTCTTCGAACTTTATCAGCTTACGGCAGAACACGTTTCATATGCCAAAAGAATATATATATATATATATATATATATATATATATATATATATATATATGTATATTAGAGAATGTTAACCAATACATTTAGGACATTGGATAATTAAAAGAGATAAATTTATATGAAAAAGTTGTGTGTTTATTATATTAAAAATCGATTTCTGATCGATTGACAGTGTCAAAAAAAACTTCACGCTGTCAGTACGCTTTTATCTTTAGCTCCACCGAAACTTTTTTTTTTTATCTTTTTCTATCATAACATAGAAGAAGGTGAATTTATAACCGAAGTACATATAATAGCATTATTTAGAATATAAACAATATTTTTCTTGCACTTCAATAATTGAGTATCCAATAAAAGAGAGTTTTAATAGGAAAACTAAAAATAACAATTTGAATAAGAACTCTTCAATGAGAACTTTTTTTTTATTACTTAACAAATATCCTAAGAATACTAATTATGATTCTCCTTTAAATTATATTCATGTTCTTACCTTAGTACGAAAAACTCCAAATTTCTCTTATTTTTACCGTATTCTCTCTTTTACCATTTCTCTTATTTATTTATATATCAAATAATAATATTAAAAAATATTAAAAAGGAACGAGTGAAACTGAAAATACATGCAACACGCACCTGTAGCACTAACAACGGATACGTTTCGATTCCTTGTGAATAATCAACGGCGGGGATGAGCTGGCGGAGCTCAAGCGTAGGAGCGAAGTCTCCAAAATCGTCGACGACGGCGCCGGTATCAGCCTCCACGAACAGCACCCCCTGACCGCCGCAATCAATCTCGACACGGCCGTCTTCATCGCGGCGGAGCCGCCCTGCCATTGGGTAGAAAGGAACGAGCAACTTACTCAGTGCCTCCTTCAAAACCTTGGCGTCGAAGAAGTTAGAAGCCCCATTGGGCCTATAGAAGTACACGCTCGGTGTGTGGAAATTCGGCACCACCAGGTCCACGTTCGAGTTCCACAACGACCGCCGAGGCAGCTCCGACGCCGGCCTCACCATCGTCGATTCTTTCACGGTGATCAACATCTTGCTGCTTCTCCAACTATAAATGTAAATCAACCATCAACTATTTATTAATGAATATAATATATCATCATTTCATTTAATCAACACATGAAATTTTTTTATCCTTATATGGAAAATAACGTGTCCTTTTCAGTCTAACAAAATCATATCCTATTATTTCATTATTTCAAAACAAAAGAGCAGAGAATAAGAATACTATGATGAGAATAAAAAGTACACTGTAATCATCATACACGATAAAATACTGTAACAAAGAATGGTATGAGAATCAATACTATGATGAGAATGGGAGAGAAACATTACATTATCAGAAGGAAGAGACACAGAGAGACGAAGCGACGATCCTTGGAGATGTTGATTGTGTGTGTGAGAGTTGGGGTTGGTTTGGATTTGGTGTGTGTGTGAAACAGGGAGAGTTGTGGAGAACAGATTTGAGGACTTGTCTTACTTTTTAAGCAAAAAAAAGGTACGATGGAAGGTGGGGTCACTGATCACCAACCCCCGCCCACTAAGTCCACCCATCATCAACCGACTGGTAACCAAAGTTAAAAAAAATTAACTAGTATAATTAAGAGTATTTATGTGTAATTCACGCGATTAATCAAAAATTAAATTAAAAACAGATATAATTATACATGATAATAATTTTATAAATTGAAAGTATGTAGTGTAAATATTTGTAATTAGAATTTTTAAAATAAGTTATCATTGGGCCTGTTTGTCAACATTAAATTAAGCTTTTTTTTTCATTCAACTAGTAATTTAATGACTACGACTCCCTTAATTGCATTGATTCTCTTTTAAGATGAAACTAGCCGGTGTCGCATGCATCACACCAGAACGTATCAATTTCTTAAAATAAATAGATGATATAAATATTTGTTGATATTTTAAATTGAATTTTCATTGTCATGGAAATTAACAAACGCTTAATATTAATGTAGTAAAATTCAAATAAATAATGTTACAAAAAAAATATATAAATAAATCTTCAACATTACAGTGCTTGCTTCAAACTTTGCAACATGCAAAAAAAAAAAATTGAATTAATTTTTTAAAAAATTGAGAAAAGTATGAGGAAACAAACTTTTTAGATTCAATAAGCCCAAGAAAATGAGTCTCATGGATGTCTTTAGAGAAATAAAATATAACAACTATATGTTTTTTTTGTAAAAAAAAAATAAAACAACAACTATATGTTATACATCATTTTCCAACTATTATCACACTATCATTAGTTAAGACCGGATTGAAAGTTACAAATTCTATGTTAAACATTATATAACATCAAACACATAGAAAAAGGGAATAAGACATGATTAGTGGAGAAATAAAAGCTTTACGCAACAAATCTTACCAGTAGTTTTTGGTTGATATGAAGAATAATATGCAATTGTAATCACTTTAGGCAATAAACAATAATAACATATATGATATGTTTGGAAGTAGAAGTCTAAATAGCATCAAAGTTATAAAAAACTGCAATATTTCACAATTAAGAAGAATTAAAATGAAAATACACAAAAGTCATGTTTATGATATTTGTAAATATCACATATAATATAAGTTGCAATAGATTTAGTTCACTGACCTGTGATAATATATACAGTAGCTTGAATCCTCCCATCATGCATTAAAGAAAATTAGTTAGTTCAAATATCATTCATGAAAGTTATTAAAAAAAAACATAGGAAACAAAAATGTTAAACAATTGTTATAAACATTACACTCTCATCCAAAAGAACTAATTTCACATTATCTCCAAAATATGGTTGCAATAAATTTGGTTGTTTCCAAAAGCGTATAACTCTCACTTTGATCGTCCATTCATCTTTGGGTAGAGAAATGTCACAAATAAAAGTAATATGTGTAGTCATAGCTAAATCTTTGAAGTTACTCAAAAGAAACTCTCAAAAAATAAGAATATCGCTTTACTCTATCCTATAGACGTATATTTGAAAATGAAAATGTATATCATGATTGATATATTTATACGGAAATATGTATTGCTTCATTTGTGAGAAAGATTTATAAATTATGTTACCATTAATAAAATATAAAGGCATGATTGAGTGAAATTTTAATGTCCAAGCCATTTGTGTATATGCCTCGAAATCAAAAGGGCATCATGCAATAAATATAGAAGGATTTATCGATCATAGTTAAATGCACTTTATTATTTTATCACGGTTCATGTACTACATAGTTGCACGAGAATATATATTTAGTGAAAATAAATGTTTTACGATTTATAATTTGTCTTTTGAAAAAAAAAATCACCTTAAATATAATGTTTTAATAGCTCTTACACGGATTCTAACACGTATATCTCTCTATATCTCTATATATACAAAGCATCCATAATTTCTCGTAAATCTTATAAATATCTATAAAAAATTATAAATATCATAAATTATTTTATCTGATTTACATTGAAATGGGTACCACATTTTATTGTTATCCTTATGTGGTTTACATTGGAATGAGTACCACATTTTATTGGTATGAGACAAAGTTATGATAACAAATTTTTATTGATAATAATATAGTTTTGCTTATCAGAGCTAATAAAGGACAATTATTTTTTAGTTGCTCTAAATACACTAATTGGAAATGATTGATAATCCCCAATACCAATGCAAGTGAAAGAATAAATGTTTTAATAGTTCATATATTGATTATAACACATGTGTCTCTCTATATACAAAGCATCCTTATTTTCCTAAAAATCTTATAAATATCTATCCAAAAAATTATAAATATCATAAATCCATCCTTGTTTTTAGTTATGATTGATAATCCTAAATACTAATACAAGTGGGAGAATAATTTTTTATAATTTATATTTTGAAAATAATCACCCTAGATATCATTTTCTAAATATGGAATGTTTTGCAATTATCAATTAAATTTTATAATTACTCTAAGGTCACATGGGGCAAAAGTTTCCAACCATGATTTTTACTTTACTATTTAGTTGCTTCAAATAAATTAATTGAAAATGATTGATAATCCTCAATACCAATGCAAGTGGGAGAATAAATGTTTTAATAGCTCAAACACGGATTCTAACACATGTATCTGTCTATATGCAAAGCGTCCTTATTTTTCCCAGTATCTTATAACTATATATCCAAAAAATTATAAATATCGTAAATCCATTCTTATTTTTAGTTGCGTTAAATAAATTAGTTGGAAATGATTGATAATACTAAATACCAATGCAAGTGGGTGAATAAATGTTTTATAATTTATCCCATTCTTATTTTTAGTTCCCTTAAATAAATTAATTGGAAATGATTGATAATCCTAAATACCAATGCAAGTGGGAGAATTAACGCTTTATAATTTATAATTTATATTTTGAAAAAAATTAACCCTAAATATCATTTTCTAAATATGGAATGTTTTTCCAATTGTCAAAAGTAATTTAAATTTTATAATTACTATGAAGGTAACATGCGACAAAAGTTTTCAACCATGATTTTTGCTTTATAATATTTATAGATAAAAGTCAAGTGGAAGAAGAAATGCTTGATAATTTTATAAATAATTATTAAAAGTGGAATAATTTTTCAATTTTCAAAAGAATTTTTAATTTTAAAATGGCTCTCAAAATGATACATGGCATAATTTTACATCCATGATTTTTGCTTTATAATATTTATAGATAAATATTATCGCCTTCAACCAAAATATCCCTAATCCAAAGAGTATCTATAGAAGTAGCTTGGATCCTCCCATACTGCATTAAAAAAAATTAAGAATATCAAATATTAGTCATGAAAGAATTTATAAAAACATATAGTTAAAAAACGTTGAGCAATGGTTATAGATAATCCATTCTCATCCAAAACAGTAACCCTACATTACCTCCCAATTGATGTTGCAAAAAATTGATTTTTTCCAAAGCCGTATCACTCTACTTTGATTGTCCATTTATCTTTTGATGGAGAAATGTCACTAATCGTTTTAGCCATGAGAGAAAAATAGAAAGAAAAAAAAACTTTAGATGAACAAACCTTCTCAGGAAATGCTTGAATTTTATATTTTCATTTGATTGTCTATATTTTTATAGTGCTTCTATAACCAACTGAGGTTGGCGTGAGTGGTTAAAGGCCTCTCGTCTCTTAACCAAGGTCTCGGGTTCGAGCCTTGGGTATGGAAAAAACATCAGCTTGGAGGGATGCCACCCATAGAGGTGCTGAACAAACTCTCGCAGGAGATTAGTCCCCGTCTCAGGTTGGCGGTGGATACTCCTCGAAGTAGATCGAAAAATAGTGCTTCTATTAGATTGGATAATGAGTAAACGTGCATCGGGAATATAGGAGAAATAACTCAAAGATTTAAGTAAATTACATAGGGACATGATTCATCATCTTGAAATTATTTATTTTCTTTGAAAACATATATATTTTATGACTCTTTGTTTATCACAATTCATGATGTACAATAATTAATTTTAGTTGCTTCAAATAAATCAATTACATTGAAAATGATTGATAATCTTCAATACAAATGTAAGTGAGATGAGAAATATTTTATAATTTTAATTTTTAATATATATATATATATAATTTCTAAAAGATAATTGTTCTTCCAATTGTCAAAAGATTTTAATTTTTTTTATAAATATATAATCAAGTGAATTATATGTATATGCTAATGTATAACTTTTTATAATAAATATATAGATTATATATATATATATATATATATATATATATATATATATATATGATCCACAATTATTAAAACAATGATAATTTCCAATAATAGTATTTATAAAACCTTTACGTATATACCAATAATGGTATATACTTGATATAAAAAAATATAGCTTTTATCTTTATAATATATATATATATATATATATATATATATATATATATATATATATATATACCCTGTAATTATTAAAAGTTATATTTTTATTTTTTTTTAAAATTGTAAGAATCAAATGTAGATAATAAATTTAGATGATTGGAAATGAATTGAAATCATGATTTAAATAAATTACATTGAAAAATGATTCATCTTGAAATGTTTTAATTGCTTTGGAAACATATATAGTGTTAAATGTTGAGAGATAATATAAGGCAAGTGAAAGAAGAAATGCTTGATAATTTTATAAATTATTTCTAAAAGTAGAATATTTTGTCAAATGTTAAAAGAATTTTTAATTTTAAAATGACGCTCAAAATGACACATGACATAACTTTTCATCCATTATTTTTTCTTTATAATATTTAATAGATGATAGATTATCTGATATTTGAAAATTTATTGGAGGGAAATAATTTGTAATTTTATAGAGAAAAAATGACAAATATTTTGAAGGGTTGAAAAAAATCATCGGAAATCTTATCATGAAAAAGGAAATGCTGGTTTAGATTATGTAGGAATTGATTGAAAATTGAGATTTAGATTAAAAGTAATTGAAAAGGATATAATTAGTGGAAGAATATCTTTCCTGCTAAGTATTATTGTTATTACAATTGTGGTTTGTAATATTAAGCATCGGAAAATCATATAAATATTTTCCTTTAATTGTCAGTATTTTATATACAGTAACATTTTTTTTTGAAGAGATCATCAACAAAAACAATTTAAGTCACTAAAATAATAATGAAGAAACAATTTAAATATTTTATTAGATTAACACAATAATACGTAAAATAAATAAAAATAATATTTTGCTTAGAGGTGTTTGTGGATCGGTTTGGATCAGTTTTGAGACAAAAAACTATCAGATTCAAAGATTAAAACAATTTGTGGTTCGATTTGGTTTGTATTGTTTTCTTAAAAAGATCTGTACTGGCCGAAAATATAAGGCCGATGATTTGTCAATACGACCGAGCTTATTATTGTAAATGGGCCTTGACCCGAACTCCCACAAAGCCGAAGACCTATTAATGCACTTGACACCCGAGGATAATTACTCGGGCCTATTCCACAGTAGACCACGAATGGAGATATCTCGGTCTAGAGCAATCCAGTCACAACTGACTGAGCCAAATATCTTGCTGATCCGAATATCCCTCCGTATAATTCGGAGCCTTATCCTTATCTTTATCTAGTTATGATAACAATGCAACCTTATCAGATAAGATCTCAATAACAGTCCAACTCAAACTGTTATACCAAAACATCTATATAAATTGGGGACCAACCCCCTCACTTAGAACTACGTTTGCTTTGATTCCCATTTGGATACGTAGGAGCAGAATTCCGATTCCGTCAAGTTATTCCAAAAACACTCCCACAAGAGTTTCTCCGGACGAGTATCTCTCACTTGAGATATTTGGACGAAACATTGGCGCCGTCTGTGGGAATCGAAGCAAAATTTTCCCATACCACAAACAATGGTGAGGACAAGGAGAGGGAACTGCAGGAGAGAGGGGCCGGAAAATGCCAACAATGGGGACAATGGAGAACGATCCATAAACCCAGCGATGACGACCGACAATCCTGTTATTCAAGAACTTCTCGCACAAGTGGCAATGCTGAGAAGGGAGAATGAGGAGATTCATCGGTAGAACAGCCGTCGTGAACGAAAACAGAGCAGAGAAAGATCTGGCTCTTCCCCTCAGGAGAGAGAGCGCCAGACAGCTGAGAATGAAGGATCCAAAAACACGCGCAGAGAAGAAGGAATCCCACAACCCCGTGTTTCTCACCATGTTGACCGAAGAGGCGAGGAGGAATTTCCTAGGCAGGCCCCTGAACTTTCACTTCAGGCAAATAGGCCTAATGAAAGGGCCGGCGCGCGGAGGCCGAGACAACCCTTCACCGACGCCATCGTGGAGGTTCCTCTACCAGCCAACTACAAACCAATAAACATTGACAAGTATGATGGCACCACGGACCTGGAACATCACCTGGATGCTTTCAATACTCAAATTTATCTCTTTACCAATGATGATGCTGTCATGTGTAGAGTCTTCCCTACTACTCTGAAAGATGCTGCGTTAAGCTGGTATACCCAGCTACCGCCAGCATCAGTTGACTCCTTTGACACGTTTATGGTTAGATTCAATGCTCAGTTTGCCACGAGCCGAGCTCATAAAAAAACCTCGGCCTCGTTGGTAAACTTTAAGCAAGAAAAAAACGAGTCTCTACGTGACTTTATGGCCAGGTTCAACAAAGAGACTGTTCTGATCCGGAATCTCAGTGCCGATATCGCACTACATACTATCCTGACCGGATTAAGGCTCGGCCCTTTCGCCAGACACCTAGCTCGGAAGCCTCCATCCAGTATGGATGAGTTGAGGAGAAAAGCTTCCGGATTCATTAATATGGAGGAAATAGAAGAGTCTAAGAAAAGAGAAAGAACCGATGATTCAGATAGACGAGAAGGGAGAGAGAAGAGGAGGGCTGGAGGTGACAAGCAGAAATTCAAAAACACATCTGAGCATAGGGGGCCAAAGTATGAGCACTATACCCCCCTCAACACCAATCGAGCTCGGGTATTTGAGGAAGCTTACAACGCAGAACTTTTACAGCTCCCCAACCGTGGCCACACGCCCCAGAATGCTGATCGACAGAAGCAATGTCGGTACCATCGTAACTACGGGCATACCACCGAGGAGTGCTGGGTCCTGCGTGACAAGATTGAAGAGTTAGTGCAAGCTGGTCATCTGAATAATTTCGTTCGGAGAAATCACAACAATGGTGAAGGGCGTGGCAGAGGTAGAAGAAGAGGAGGTGGCCAAAGCCCTGGAAGGGGCGGCGGTCGGTAAAATAATGAAAGAGCAGAAAATAGGGAAGATCGGAATAGAAGGAGGGAGGAGGATAATACTGTCTGAGGTGTAATAAACACTATTTCAGGTGGATTTGAGGGAGGAGGCACAACGAGTTCAGCTCAGAGAAAACACCTGTTGGCTATTCGGGCTGTAGACTCGGTAGCTGGCAAACCCCCGAGGATTTCCCCGTCGATTATTTTCTCCGATGAAGACTTCTTGGGTGTGGATCCTAATCAGGACGACCTAATGGTAATCACAGTGCAATTGGCCAACTTCTCGGTCAAGAGAACTCTCATCGACCAGGGGAGCTCGGCTGATATCCTATATTATTCAACATTTCAGAAGCTCGGGATCCCAGAAAAATCTATTCAGTCATACGACAGTAAACTCGTCGGCTTTGCTGGGGAACAGGTGGATACCCGAGGATACATAGACCTCCTAACTACTTTTGGAGATGGCAAAACGTCCAAAACTATTCTGGTCAGGTACGTGTTGGTTAATGCAGTAACATCGTACAATATCTTGATCGGGAGACCATCCTTGAACGAGTTGGGAGCCATGGTATCTACTCCCCACCTCACAATGAAGTTCCCTTCCAACTCGGGAGACATAGTTGCTATCCGGGCTGATCAGAAAATGGCCAGACAACGCTATGCCGATAGTTTGCGTGTGAGTAAACTCAAGCCTACACCCGCAGAAGTACTAGAAAGAGGAAAAGGCGAGTCAGTAAACTCGGTTAGTTCTGTTGAACTAGACCCGAGGATTGACATGCAAGAACAACGACCACAACCTATCGAGGAGTTGGAAAAGTTCCATCTTGAATCACAGCCCGATCAGTGCACCAAACTAGGCGGTCAACTTGAGCCGAATTTAAAAGAAAACGTAATGGGAGTGCTCCGGAGCAACGCCGATTTGTTCGACTGGACAACATCAGACATGCCGGGGATTGACCCCGATTTCTTGTGACACAAACTGGCAATCTGTCCCGAGGCAAAAACGGTAGCTCAGAGGAAAATGAGACTTGGTGAGGAAAGGAGAAAAGTGGTGGAAGAAGAAACAGCAAAGTTGGTTAAAGCCAACTTTATTCGAGAAATAGAATACACTAATTGGCTGGCCAATGTGGTTCTGGTCAAAAAAGCAAACGACAAGTGGCGCATGTGCACCGATTACACAGACTTAAACAAAGCTTGTCCAAAGGATTCTTATCCTTTACCGAGTATTGACAGGTTGGTGGATGGTGCTTCCGGGTACAGAATTTTGAGCTTCTTGGATGCATACTCGGGGTACAACCAGATCCGAATGTATCCCCCAGACAAGGAGAAAACAACTTTTATAACTGAAGGCTCAAACTATTGTTACCGGGTAATGTCATTCGGATTGAAAAATGCTGGAGCAACCTACCAAAGGCTCATGGACAAGGTGTTTGAAAAACAGATCGGGAGGAATATGGAGGTTTATGTGGATGATATGGTCGTAAAATCCGATGAGCACAACAACCACCCGAGGGATTTGGAGGAAATTTTTGGGCAGTTGAGAAAGTACAATATTTGACTGAATCCAGAAAAGTGTGCTTTTGGTGTCCAAGGTGGAAAATTCCTCGGTTTTATGTTGACACACTGGTGAATCGAGGCCAATCCTGATAAATGACGAGCTGTGATTGAGATGTGACGCCCACAAAATATTAAAGAAGTGCAGCGACTTGCAGGGCGGCTGGCATCATTATCTCGGTTTCTCCCCAGATCTGTAGAGAAAGCTCTGCCTTTCTTTAGATTATTGAAGAGGCCTCAAACCTTCGCGTGGAGTGAGGAATGCGAGAAGACCTTTGTCGACTTCAAGGCCTTTTTGTCTTCACCGCCAATATTAACTCGACCTATCCCAGGGAAAGAGTTATATTTATACCTGTCAGTCACTGAGTACGTCATCAGTGCGGTCATTGTGCAAGAAGTAGAGAAAATGCAAATGCCGGTGTATTTCATCAGCAGAGTCCTTCATGACGTCGAAACCCGGTATCAAGTCATAGAAAAGCTAGTTTTGGCTGTGGTAACTGCAGCTCGGTGATTGCGTCCGTATTTCCAGAGTCACCAGGTGATTGTCAAAACTGATCACCCGATTAAGCAGATTCTCAAAAAGCCTGAGTTGGCAAGCCGTATGATTGCTTGGTCGGTGGAGTTATCCGAGTTTGGCCTCAAGTACGAGTTGAGAGGTCCTCTGAAAGCTCAACGTATCTCCGACTTCGTAGCCGAGCTCAATCCGCTGCCGATAACCGAAGGTTTATGGTGGAATTTATATGTGGATGGATCATCAAATGTCAAAGGCAGTGGAGCTGGGATAATACTGGAAGGTCCGGGAGAGCTAATCCTAGAGCAGTCAGTAAAGTTTGAGTTCAAAATCTCAAACAACCAAGCTGAGTATGAAGCCTTGATAGCAGGGTTAATACTGGCTAAGGAAATGGGAGCAAAAGCTGTTAGATGCCGAAGTGATTCACAGCTAGTCACAGGACAAATCTCTGGAGAATACCAAACAAAAGAGCCTCAACTTACCAGGTATTTATATAAAGTAAATTAGTTAATTTCCAACTTTGAGAAATTTGCTATTGAACACATTCCCAGAGAAGAAAATACTCGGGCCGATCTACCGTCGAAATTGGCCAGCACGAAGAGGCCAGGCCAGCATAGGACAGTTATTCAGGAACCTCTCAATGAACCGAGTATCACGCTTGGAGAGGTGATGGCCAATGGACCGTTTGACCAAGAATGGATGACACCCATATGGGAATATTTATCCTCAGATACTCTTCCCCCAGATCACGCCGAAGCCAGAGAGATTAGGCTCAGAGCAAGTCATTTTGCTATTATTTTCGGAGAGTTGTATAAAAGGGGATTCTCGGTACCGATGTTAAAGTGTCTGACCAAAGCCCAGTCAAAATATGTAATGGAAGAGGTTCACAGAGGAATCTCTGGTTTTCACTGCGGGGGCAGATCAATGGCCTCCAAAGTAGTCCGAGCAGGGTACTATTGGCCTACCATCCAAGCAGATTGCATCGAGTGGACGAGACAATGTGATGAATGTCAAAGATTTGCTAATGTAAGTCGTACCCCGCCCGAAGAACTTCATACATTAAACTCGCCTTGGCCCTTTGCTATGTGGGGGATGGATATACTTGGACCATTCCCCATAGCCAAAGGTCAAGTCAAATTTCTCTTGGTAGCGGTGGACTACTTCACAAAATGGATTGAAGCAGAACCTTTGGCGAAAATTACTGCCGAGAAGGTACAAAAGTTTGTGTGGAAAAACCTCATCTGTAGGCACGGAATTCCATTTGAAATTGTCACTGATAAGGAGGGCAGTTTATAGATAAGACATTACGAGAATTCAATGTCAATCTCGGTGTTAAACACCACGTCACATCAGTGGAACATCCCCAAACCAATTGGCAAGCCGAGGCGGCCAACAAAGTCATTCTCGGAGAGCTGAAGAAGAGAGTCGGAAAAGCCAAAGGAGCTTGGGCAGAAGAGTTGCCGAGTATTTTTTGGGTCTACCACTGCACGCCACAATCCACTACTCAAGAAACACCCTTTAGACTGACATACAGAATAGACGCCATGATCCCAGTTGAGGTTGGTGAGCCGTCTTTTCGGCGTATGCAACATGAGCAGAATAAGAATGAAAGCAACTTAAGGTTCGAACTTGACTTGGTGGAGGAGATCAGAGAGGAGGCTAAAATCAGGGAGGAAGCCTGCAAACGAAGAGCTACTCGGAAGTATAATTCAAAGCTGAAACCGAGGAGTTTTGTGCGCGGAGACTTGGTGCTAAGAATGAAAGGAGAGGCAAGAAGAGATCATACAGAGGGCAAGCTAGCAGCAAATTGGGGAGGACCATTTCGAGTGGTAGAAAACTTGGGAAACGGAGCATATAGGTTAGAAGAATTGTCAGGAAAGCCTATCCCGAGAACTTGGAATGCTTCCCATTTGAAATTTTATTACAGATGATGTATATAGTCAGGTGATGTACTCTTTTTCCTACCTCGGTATTTTATCCCAAAAAAGGGTTTTGACCGAGAAGGTTTTAACAAGGCACACCGTAGACTTTCTTTTCTATCCAATAAAAGAATTTATTATGAAAATTGTTCTTTTTTCTTATTTTTGCCGATGTATTTATTCTGCGAATATTAAATTATTTAAGGCCAAGTTCGAGCCAGAAGGCCGAGTTCGAGCCTAAAGGCCGAGTTCGAGCCTAAAGGCCGAGTTCGAGCCATTTAAATTATTTAAGGCAAAGTTTGAGCCAGAAGGCCGAGTTCGAGCCATTGAAATTATTAAAGGCCAAGTTTGAGCCTAAAGGCCGAGTTCGAGCCATTTAAATTATTAAAGGCCTAGTTTGAGCCTAAAGGCCGAGTTCGAGCCATCGGAATTATTAAAGGCCAAGTTTGAGCCTAAAGGCCGAGTTCGAGCCATTTAAATTGCGAAAAGCCGAGTTCGAGTTATTAAATTATTAAGGCCGAGTTCGAGCCTTGAAATTATTAGGAAAAATCGAATACAAGCATCAATTGAATCCAAAGGACAAATATAAGCCGTGAAGTTCTTAAGGGAACCGAGTACAATGCTGAAAGTGAAAATAAGGCCGAGTTCAAGCCTTAAAAATACAAAAAAAAATGAGGTTATTAAGGAAACCGAGTACAGCGCTGAAATTAAAAATAAGGCTAATCACTTCCTGAGAAAGCTGGATGATGAGACACTCGGCCAGCTTCGGGAGGAAATGGTTGCTACCCCTTTCGCCACTCCCGAAGACTACTATTCTCCCAGTTAACATCCTCTTTGAAGGATTAAATCATGAAAGGAATTCTGGATCCCATCTCCCACTTACATCCTTTTTGGCAGCTATAAAGCTCAAAAAAGGATGTTAACTGGGAGAGAGGAACGTAAACCCCTAGTAACATTATGAAGAGTATTTGGGACTAATATTACTCGGGTCAAACGAGGACGAACTTTGCTGGTCAAGAAGATGAAGAATGAAGAAATGAAGCAAATAAACAACCCTATTTATAAGGGGGAAGAGGCGGTAAAAAGAGTGAATAGGCGCTGGGAATAGGCTTATGGAAAAAATATATATCCATTGGGGAAAAGGTTTATTGAAAAAATAAATCTCGAAACTCAGCAAGAAACAGTAATTGCATGAATTTTCCAAGGCACGTAACGTATGAATGCATGTGAAAAACGTGAATCATATGCTTAGCGTGTCGTTTATGGCACGGATGATGAAATATCTCGGTCTTAGTCAAAGTCTTGTTTAAACAGTCGGGCATGCAGTACAAGCAACCTCAAAATATAAAGATATCTCGATCTTACTCGAAGTATTCGAAGAATATCTTGACCGAAAAATGATATAAGAGGAAAAGGAAGTCATCAAAATATTAGAGGAATTGTCATTAGATTAACAAGGATTACAAAGAAGAAAAACCTATTACAAAGGTATGAAAAAACAAAATACAAGTTATTCATCCTTACGGCTACCCTCAACATCGACATAATCCTCGGGAAAATCTTCTTCCCCTTCCTCCTCTTCCTCCTCCTCGGGAATAATGGGAACAAGTTCCCCATTGTGCACCTCTTTAGTTACATCGGCACCCGAGATATCAATCCCCGGAGCGAGAATTTCAACTTGAGAAATGGCCTTTGCGAAACCCTTCCGATGCTCCGCAAGAATGCAGTCGGTGGCCTCTTTTAAATCTTCTTGAACCTCCGCCTTGGCCTTAGTCTCGGCATCCAGGTCAGCTTTAAGTTGTTCAATCACAACTTGAGCCTTCTTGAGCTCTTCCTCAGCTCGAGCTTTACCCTCTTCTGCACGAGCTTTATCCTCCTCGGCTAATTTTGCTTGGGAGTTCAACTCGGAGTTTTGACCATTAAGCTCGGCGACGGTAGTATTCAGAAGATTATTGGCTCGGGTCAGCTCATCCCGCTCCGAGGAAATCTGGGCAAGGTCCCCCTTCAGCTTCTCGATAGAAGCAAGTTCAGCTTCCAAATGCTGGGATTTCCTCTCAGTCTCCATCAAATCTCGGCTACAAAAGCGGGCCAGAGCAGCAGCTCGGATGCAGTAGACCGAGAGGGCCTCCATGCTAGACTGAGCCCCTTGCTGCTTAATTAATCGGAGATCGACAGCCTTCAGAAAATGAGTGTCAAAAGAGGGGAGGGGGTTGAAGTCATCGCACCAAAGAGACGAGGTTCCTGCCTTCGAAGAAGTGTTGTACCACTTCAAGTCGGCAGTAGGGGGAAGTTGCTCCTCCCGCCCCTCAACGCCCGTCTCGGGTGTAAGACGTTTTGGACTCGGGCGAGGAGGGGAAGAATCTTCGGCATCAATTGCCATCTCCACCCTTTTTCTTTTTGGAGGAGAAGACGATGAAGCCCCCTTAGCAGTGGCCTTAGCAGCGGCCGAAGAAATTCTTTTCTTTTTCTTCTCGGATGCTGAGGGTCCCTCCTTCGAGGCAGACTTCAAAAGCTTGGAGAAGTCGAATTTCCCCATGATAACTGTCGACAATAAAAATTGTTAGTATAGGAGCGCATACAAAAAGATCTGAAAACTAAAAAGCCGAACATTTACTTTTAAAATCGGCTCTCAGAGTGGATGAAAAGGGGAGTTTCAGAAGATGTCCACAATGGAGAGACCGAGGAAGTTTTTCTAATATATCTATATCCCGTCTATCCTCGGCAGGAAGGGATTTGTATTCAAAACCAACGAATTTGGTAGGAGATGATTGCCAGTACAAAGGAAACCTGGCGCATCCATTTTCATCAAAAAAGTAGGAAAGGTGAGAGCCCGAGGGGCGAACTCGGAAGAAGCCGACTTTGAAGTCTTTATATGATGATGTGTATAAACTAATCAGTCCTCTTCGGTTCAGCCCATTGAGGGAAATCCACCCTGTTTTCTCACCAAACCTTGTTTGGTAAAAGTACAAAAATTTGGGAGTAGTCGGCTCTATCCCGATGTATTTACACAGAATTTGAAAGGCTTTTAAAGAAGCCCAAATGTTGGGATGAAGCTGAGTAGGTGCGACATTCATGGTTCTCAGAACGTCACACTCAAACTCAGTAAAAGGAAGAGACACGTGCAGTTGAGAAAATAGTGTTTCATACATATATGTAAAAGGGGGCTCAGAAGGACGAGCCCTGAGGAAAACATACTCGATACCCGAGCATGGAGAACAAATAAACTCGGATTCGTCTCAGTAATTTGGGACCGAAGACGAGCAACTGAATCTGAAGATTGATAGTCAGAAAAATAAACCCCAACTTCGTCCTTAACCCAGGTGTACCCAGGGAGGGTAATATCGGGAACAGGGTCTTTTGGAACCCTTTGACGTCGTTTGCGAGCGGTGGGTTTGGAAATTTGGGGGGAGGGAGAACCAGACCAAGAAGGATCGGACCTAGAAGAACCAGACTCGGAAGAAGACGACCCGGAGGAGGACGGTCTTGCCTGACCGACGTTCGGTTCCTGTGAAGGAACAGAAGTGGAAGGAGAACCCCCGATGGGGGAAACCTCGCGTTCCACCAGAGGCGAGGTGTTTGACTCAGTAGACTCGGACGAACTCATATCCGGAAACAGAAAATAAACTTAGAAGCACGAAAGAGGGAAGAAGACTGGGCGTACTTGAAAAGTGAAAGGCAGGAAAATGATGGCAGAAACTTGAAAGATAGAGATGGAGAGCGAAGGAAGATAGGCAAAGGGGAATGAGGTGAAACAAGAGGAGATATTTATAGCTACCACGATTGATGATGAGATACGATCAACGATCCACGTTTCTTGAAATAAAAAAGGCGCGACTTTTAATTTTCCCCTCATTAAATGGGCGCGGAACTCTAGGGTTACTCACCTGTAACGTGTCGCAGAAGCATTAAGGGAAATGATTGCCTTCTCTGACAAAAAGGGGGGAGGGAAGGTTCGGTTGAAATGACAGCTGGAAATACGAAAGTCCACGTGGTCGAAGTATAAGCTCGGTTTAATACTTGTCAGCTCTTTCGCTTATTTAAGCTCAGAGCTCGGGGGGACTTGTGTACTGGCCGAAAATATAAGGCCGAGGATTTGTCAATACGAACGAGCTTATTCTTGTAAACGGGCCTTGACCCGAACTCTCACAAAGCCGAAGACCTATTAATGCACTTGACACCCGAGGATAATTACTCGGGCCTATTCCATAATAGACCACGAATGAAGATATCTCGGTCTAGAGCAATCCAGTCACAACTGACTGAGCCAAATATCTTGCTGATCCGAATATCCCTCCGTATAATTCGGAGCCTTATCCTTATCTTTATCTAGTTATGATAACAATGCAACCTTATCAGATAAGATCTCAATAACAGTCCAACTCAAACTGTTACACCAAAACATCTCTATAAATAGGGGACCAACCCCCTCACTTAGAACTACGTTTGCTTTGATTCCCATTTGGATACGTAGGAGCATAATTCCGATTTTGTCAAGCTATTCCAAAAACACTCTCACAAGAGTTTCTCCGGACGAGTATCTCTCACTTGAGATATTTGGACGGAACAAGATCTAATCCAATCTAATCTCGATAAAGTGATGCTTGGATTGTTCGATTTTTACCTAGACATCGTTACATATTTATATTACATAAAAGAACATATTACAAGTTAAATTGAACAAAACATTAAACCTGTATATATACACTTACTCTGTTTGTTCATACATTCGCGTAACTATGTTTCATAAAATGTCTAAAATAACGTCGTCAACTTCTAATTCCATAATATCTCAAAAAATACAACAAGATAGTTTTACTTTTACATAGTCAAATACATCATGTAAATTCCATAAAGCAAAGCAAAGTGTAAAGGATCAACAACATGCAGTTCTACTTTTACTTTTATAGCACGGTGAATACTAGTTTACACCCTCATACCTTTGGTTCAGCATGCTCCAACAATCACAATTATACATTTATTAATAAACAAGAGCAATGGTTGAGATTCAAACATAAAAAATAATAAAATGACAACATTCTCCTTATCCTTTACATCTCTTTCATCTCTCCTCACCATCTCTTTCACCACTGCCATTGCTGCTACAAAACAAAAAATAAAATCCTAAAAACTCAGGCACTGCCACCCACGGTGGTCAGACCAACAGATGGTGCAGCTAAAATGTTTCCGGTGGAGTGACTATGAGAATTCGAAACTTGAAAATTTGAAGCCACGGTCGAAATTGTAACGCCCTAGTTTTTACATATATGTTATATTATTTATGTGGAGCGATTAATTTATCTGGATGTTTTATTTTATTTATTTTTAGGTTCACTACAACAGAAAAGGCTTTCGATAGCATTTCCGGATGCCTTTTAATAACGTTTTTAAGCGTAATCTATGCCACCGCTATTAAAAGTAGTTAGCAAAGATAGCATTTAAGAAGTGCTATTAAAAGATGACCTTAGATAGCGTTTCCGCGTATTTACAAAACTCTATCTTTAGTGTGTGTTTTCTGCAGTAATGTGTGACTTTAGATAGCGTTTGTTTTAACAAATGCTATATAAAGGCAGACTTTAGATTGCGTTTATTTTAATAAACGTTATCTAAAGGCATGCCTTTAGATAGCATTTTCTTAGCAGACGCTATCTATTCCCTTTTTTTTTAGTTTACCTATTTCTTAACTTTACCTCCATCCTGCATGTTCATAAAAAACAGAAGGTTTACACAAAGAATTGAAGCACAATCCAAATTATGGGTAGCAAATAAAACCCAGACACCTAAGTTACTAGTAACAAACCATGCATATAACACAATACAAAGTTTAGACCATATATATAACAAGTGTAATCAAATAAACTTTTCAACAATATAGCGACACCAATCTTCCTTGACTTCAGATAGTTGAGCAGTGGAGTATGTGGAGCATTTGAAGTCAGGGAAGTACTGCGACATAAAAATTAAATAAATTAAGTTACAATTGCTAAAACATTTGAACAGTCACAGTTAAAAGCTAAGTAAACAACAAGCACTGAAACTACATACCGCCATTGGTATTTTAACTTGGTTTTGTAAGATAATTTCCTTCATGAAACGCATTACATAATACCCACAATCTGTATTGTTGGGTTGTCTTGGGCACTATAAAAAATAAAATAGTAAATCAATATAGTTTTTTTTAACTAATTGCGCATTAAGTTTTTGCAAATATACCTCTATCCGAATCCATTTAATGTTGGTTGCTTTTAAACGGGGCACCTTAGCTCCGCTACGTGCGCGATAAACTTGCAAAGCACTAATCACAAAATCAAACAGACTTCATTAAGAAACATATTTTCAATCATCACAAACACACGCATGGATTTTCTACCAAAAATTCTCAATGGTAACATCTAAATACAAAATGAAGGTTCTGGTTGCTTTTTTTGATTTATTTTGAACCACAACAGCCACAACCCAGTATATGCCAATTCAACACAGTTATTCTAATGTCAAAAATCAAAAGCACATTAGGACCATGACAACTTGCAACATGTATCTACCATGGAAGCCATTCAACAAAATCTTAGAAAATCAGAAAAATAAAAGCATGCTTACTTATTGAACAGATTCTTTAATTCTGGGCGATTCCTAGGATCAACATGCAAGGAATCCAGATAGTAAATAATCTCTTCAACAGTATTTATCGCGCACAGCACCCAATGATTCCTACAAAAATGTTGAGATAACAAATCCTAAGCACCTCAACTTTTATATAATTCATTATTGTGAATTAAGTCCTATAGGATAAGTGACTCACTCAACATTGCACGACGCTAGAAACAAGGGCTGATATTCTCTTTCTGTAGTTGCAAAGCGGTCAGCTATATACTTTGTTTGTGAATCCCTCCCGAAGAAGCTGTATGTATCTGTTTGGTGTGGGGACAAGAATAGAAACCTCCTCGTTCTTTCCTTTGGAAGCAAAAATTCTTCATACAAATACCTTCAATTAAAATATAAAAATGGATTACACCAATGACATCAATATTTAAATGGAAAGACTAAAAAAATATTGTACACTTTAAGCCTGATTTAGTACCTGATATATACGGAAATAACGTAGGCAGATACCCATTCATGATTTACAATTTCTCTGATATTTTCAGCATTAATTCTATCAATAATATGATCACCAAAAATATTTTGTTCTATCTCTATGTCCAATGGGTCATCATTTTTCATATTCTTTCGTTCATGTATTTTTAGAAAATTGAAATATTCCAGAGAAATGTTAGTTGAACCAGCTGTAGGAGGGTTGACCTCAGATTTGCCTCCTTTCATTTCTGGGGTTGTAATTGACTCCTTTGTATGTTCTGACACTCCGCCCTTGCCTTTAGATTTTGCAGGTGCCTGAAAATTTTGCATTTCAATATGCCAGTTAGTGATCAACTAATGTAATAAATATACGCTGTATATGACAAGGCGGAAAAATCCAATTACATACCATATTAATTACAACCACGAGATCAATTGGCCATGCCACGTAAGTACCTATTGCATCTCGTATTGTCATTACATCTGCATCATCAATAGGTACCGGCAATGGCGCATCCCCCTCGGTTGCAACATCAACTCCAACTTTCACATGGTTAAGGGGTAGTGGTCCGGTGTGCAGTGTAACACCCGGCTCATTATATACTTTACCCATACCAACCATACGATGGTTTGGGGTTGATAAATATAGATGACATGAGTTGACGCCCTAATCCAATGATAGATGAATAAGCTGTGAATTAAGGCATCCAATTGAATGTATTCAAGTGTGAATGCAATACTAGTAAAAAAAAAAGAAGCACGTATTACCTCTGGAAGCTTGATGGCAGATGCTAGAGTGCAACTATCTTTGACTCTTGGGGCTGTGAAATTAGCCTGCCTCTCCTCATCCTCCTTTTTTTTTCCAGCTTATCTTCCAAATTATTCAATCTTTCTGAGAGTTGAGCCACCAATGTCTCCCACCTTTTCGTTTCACACTTATGATTTGCACGACCTTCGGGTGGGAAGTAGTCTCTTTGAGAGACACCAAAACCCACACCCCTAACACGACCAGGATTCTCTGGCACACCTAGGGCTTTAGCAAGAATATCCTGGCGACCAAACTCTTGTATCTCTCCCTCTATTGCAGATTGTGACAGTTCATCCTGACACCTAGTTATTGGTGAAATGCAAATGTTAACATTATTATATATTGTCATAAGAAAATAACAAATGAATATTTAAACGTTATTCTACTTACACATTTATTCCACACGTTCTGCGTATTTTTGTTATCAATTACACCCGCCTTGTTCTCGTGGGCTTTCCTCCACACAATATGGCGTTTAATTTTTTTAACTTCTGGCCCTGCCTCCTGTATCTGTATATTGAGATAATATATATTAACCAAACATTTTAAAAGTCATATTTATCACACATGCAGTTAATTATATATATACATACCAACTCATCCTCAATGTCAGCATACCCCTTACGTGATGCTTTGTAAGGGCATGCAGGATCTAACGCTCTCTTGCGATTTTCATTACTTAATTTCTATTCAGACACATATAAGTGATATTAATACATGGTTAATGTCATATGTATATATATAATTATAAGGACTAACGTGATATTAAACATACCAGGAATCGTGCATCTCCTGTGCATATTGCTACAAAATCTACCCACTCATCCCTTGATATGTGTGCATATTGTGATGGAGGTTCCTCTTTGATACTCCCGTTAGCATCTCTTAGAAATTTTCTTGTCAATCTAGTTCTGAATGCCCGATGTAGGTTACCGGCTTCCTGAAGTACAAATTTTTTTCGAGATTCATCAACAATAAAAGACATCTGCAAAACAATATAAACAACGTGTCAAAGTAAGTATGTTTACATAGTTTACAATATAATTCACAAATTTTAATAATTACCTGTACATCAGCCCATATGTTCTCTTTGAAAGCATCCAAAGCTTCATCCTTCCAATTATAACAGATAATTGGGACCGTTTGCCGAACAACGGCCCCAATGTAACTCTTCAATATTTTTCCATTGGCACGAATTGGTTGGTCCAAATAATTCCATTCAACCTAATAAAAATAATAAAGTAATTAAATCTAGATATCAAACAACATAATGAAATCCTTAGATTAGTAAGTAAATTACCTCAAATATTTGTCCTTTACTCCTAGCGCGGATGACCGCCTTGATAACAGTTGGCCCACGTCGCGTCACTTTGGCAGCACTGGCATTACTGGAAGATGCCATTTACCTACAAAAAAATTAGACACACAAGTAAAACATCATTGGACATTAATATAATATTAATTGATGCAAAATATAAAACATCACTTGATAACAAAATCAACACTAGCATTACCGGAAGATGCTATTTATAATATAAAAGGATCAGAAAGTTTATTTAAACACAAACACTACATACATGTTTAAGTCAACCTTTTTCTTTTCTTCATTGGATTGAGATTTGTTTGTCCTTTATTAGTACGAAATGATGGATTGACTAAAAGCCCCTCATCATGATCATCTCTCATACACATACCATCATCCCTAGTTGGATCAATCTCAAGTGATTGTAATGTCCCGACGAAAGAATCATCTTCAATATCAACATCTCCATGGTCTTGATCATCAATCTTAGTAATTATTTTGTTAGTCAACAGAACAATGGACCTTTTCTTATCAGCTGGATCAGTGACATAGAACACTTGTTGAGCTTGAGATGCTAATATAAAAGGCTCATCTTTATACCCCACCCTATTAAGATCCACCTGCATGAACCCTGACTCATCAATCTAAACACCGTTATTATTGTCAACCCACTTACAACCAAACACACCAACCTTAAACTTTGTGTAATCCAACTCCCATATGCATTCAATGACGCCGAAGTATGACATATTTTCATATATGGGGTTTCTGTCTTTGGCACTTGAGATATGCATAGACTGAGCTACAAGAGTCACACCACTGTTTTGCATTGTACTCCGACCATCTTGTTCTTTTGTATAGAATGTGTACCCGTTAATTTGATAACCGTGGTAAGAGAAGACATGCAAACTTGGACCTTTGGCTAACCATCTCAATCTATTTGAAACTGAAGTAGCATTTTCAGTCAACTCTGCAAAAATGTGATATCTTAGCCACGTTATAAAACAACGATTGTGTTCTCTAGTTAGCCAATTTTGATTCTTATTTGGATACCAACTCTTAAGCATGTCCTTGTGTTCTTCAACATATGGCTCAACCTAATCGGCATTGTGTAGAACATATAAGTGTGCTTGCTCCCATTCTGTCCTTGGTATAGTCACTATTTCAGTTCCAGTAATTCCTTGCCCCATCATTCACCATGTGTGACGAGACTTTGGCAGCCCTATAGAATCAGCATTGGATAGGTATTCGGTACATAATTCAACAGCTTCTTCGACAATATACCGTTCAACAATACAACCTTCTGGTCGTGATCGATTTTTCACATACCCTTTTAATATCTTCATATAACGCTCAGTCGAGTACATCCATCTCATATAAGCTGGCCCACACAGTTGTGTCTCTCTAACAAGGTGAATGGTTAGATGAACCATTATGTCAAAGAATGAAGGTGGAAAGTACATCTCAAGCTCGAATAAAGTCACAACAATTTCTCTTTGCAATGATGGCAACTTCCCAGGGTCAATCACTTTGCTGCAAATTGCCTTGAAAAAGAAACAGAGTTTAGTTAAGGTCCCCCACACTTTGTTAGGTAAAATAGAGCGTATACCAATGGGTATCAACTGCTCCATGAGAACATGACAATCGTGGGACTTTAGACCTTTTAACTTGAGATCTTTCATCGATACGAGGTTCCTAATGTTTGAAGAGTACCCTTCCGGAACCTTAACTCCGTCAAGAAACTTATAAAAAACAGTTTTTTCTTTTCTAGATAGAGTGCGAGCAGCCGGAGGAAGATATGTACTTTTACCCTTCTTCATTGGTCCCAATTCTCTTCTTATTCCCATACTAACCAAGTCCAACCTTGCATTGATGCCATCTTTAGTCTTCCCTGGCACATTGAGTAACGTACCAATGACATTATCACAGATATTTTTTTCAACGTGCATCACATCGAGGAAATGTCTTACATATAATGATTTCCAAAATGGCAACTCAAAGAAAATCGACTTTTTCTTCCACCCTCTTGTGACAATATCTCTCACAAAAGGTTTAAAAAATTGGATATTCCAATCCTTTACCTTTTCAAAAAGTTGATCACCCGTCAACGGTGAAGGAGCTCTACCTTCTTCCGAGTTCCCATTGAACGCCTTTCTCCACCACCGGTAATGATGACTTGGATGCAAAAATCTACGATGCCCAAGAAAGACATTCTTCTTACAATGTTCTAACCGCATCCAATCCGTACCCTCTTCACATATAGGGCATGCACACTGACCCTTGATGCTATATCCTGACAGATTATCGTAGGTTGGAAAATCATTAATTGTGCCAAACAACATAGCTCTCAAATTGAAACTTTCTTCCTTATACCCATCATACACCTCCACACCTGTCTCCCACAATTGTTTCAAGTCTTCAATCAAAGGAGTCAAATAGACGTCTATATCGTTTCCTGGTTGTTTGGGCCCAGAAATTAACATAGATAACATAATAAATTTGCGCTTCATGCATAGCCATGGACATAGGTTATAAATCACCAAAATCACAGGCCATGTACTATAAGAGCTACTTTGAACACCATGCGGATTAAATCCGTCAGTAGCCAATGCAAGTCGTAGGTTTCTTGATTCTTGCCCAAAATCAGGATAATCATGATCAAATTTTTTCCATTGAGGAGAATCTGCCGGGTGCCGCAGCTTGCCATCTTTGATCCTTTCATCCTCATGCTATGTCAAGTGCTTTGAATCTTCTAAACTACAGTACATGCGCCTAAATCTGGGTATTATGGGAAAATACCACACAACCTTCTCTGGATCTGATTCTTTCTTCTTATATCGTGAGGCATTACATTTAGGACACATCTTTAACGATGCATATTCATTCCGAAATAAAATGCAATCGTTAGGACAAGCATGTATCCTCTCGTAGCTTATGCCAATAGAGCGTAACATTTGTTTAGCCTCATATGTCCGACTAGGAAGCACATTATCCTCCGGAAACATGTCTTTCAATAGTGTGAGTAAGTCCGTAAAGCTCTTATCAGTCCATCCGTTGCTCGATTTCAAGTTATACAACTTTAACATCGTCGACAATCTTGTGAATTTAGTACAACAATCATACAATGGTTGCTCTGCATCACTTACCAACCTCTCAAACATTTGAGGACAATCCCGAAGATCCTCTTCAACAGCATTTGCAATGTCTTCAAAACAATCACCCTCATAAGTATTTGTGTCGGTATCGTTTGATGAATATCTCACACGATTCCTCATTTCACTAGACTCATCTCTTGTCTCACCATGTTTTGTCCAACATGTATAACTTTGATCGATTCCATTACACACTAAATGTTCTTCCAACTCGGCTGCACTAACTCGTCTTGCATAACAACAATCTAAACAAGGACATATGATTGTACTAGGGTTTTCCGCATGCCGAACTGCAAACCTAATGAACTCTTTCACCCCATCCTCATACTCCTTCGTTTAAATGATTGGCAGACATCCATTTCCGATCCATGTTTTCCCGATCTACAAAAATATTTATTAAATATATTTACGTTGAGTTTAGAGTGGTTGATGTCTACATGCAATGTATACAGATTGAAACTAATTCATGTTATATATAAACTAGGAGAATACATTGATCACGGCCTAGCCATGATGCCCATCACGGCCGTGATCAAGTGAAGTGTTGTGACTCCGGCAAGTGTACCGGGTCGTCGCAAGTAATAAAAATAACACGGTAAGTAATTACCGAGGTCGAACTCAGGGATTGGGCTACCAATTCGACTAATCCGCGGGAAATCAGATATGTTCGGTCAAGTTACAGAAGAAGGTGGTTGAGAGAGAGAAGAGAGAATGGAATCGAAATTCAATTAAAAGTCTAAATAAACTAATTAACTAAAAATCAGAAAACTAAAATGTCCAAGGTCACAAATCCACCTACCCAACATGTACACCCAAGTGATGATGAATTCCTCCTTAGGTTCAATTACAATGTCAACCGGGACCCCTAAATTCTCCTAAATCCACTCTCGTGCTCATTAGGACGTATTCGACGATTGGATTAATTACTTACTAGGTCTCATAATCCTAATCTCGAATTCTGTTAATTCATGTTCCCTATAAGGTCGCACCGATCTCCTACTCACTCTCGTGCAATATTCGATCGATGATCCTAATTCAAGTTCTAAACGTGAATCGCTGACTAAGCCTCATCAACGTTAACAAGTCAATCACGCAACACATATGATTAACACAATCAAATCAGAATTAGAAAACATTTATGATCCCGATTCAAGTTCTGAAACGCGAATCGCCGTTAGGCCTCAAACACGTTTAACTGATTAATCACGTAAAACATATGATCAAACATTCAAATCAGAATCGGAAAACAAGAAAGGAATTAAAGGAGAAAGACATACATCATATCGGATTTACATCGCCATGGGTGGCTTCATCGTTCCCTCGGACGAGGGGATTAGTTCCTCATGCTCATAGACAAACAATTGGACATAATCTCCATGAGAAAAAGGGAGACGCAGCTCCAAAGAGAAAAGAAACTACCCTAAACGCTACTCTAAACAGTGGAAAACTACTAGGATTCGCGGCCCTCCTAAAGCCCTACAGCCTCCTCCAGTTTTTTTCCCCTTTCTGATCTGCAACAGCCTTTAAATAGGATTCCTGATCTGCGCTCGTTCGCGAGGCGAGAATTAAAATTGGCGCGCTTTCAATTTGAACTCTCGCGAGACGAAAGTGCGTTCGCGGGGCGAGTCTTCAATTTCAGGCTGTGACCTTCATCACGGCTGGGCCGTGATGGCCTCTGACTTCCAAGTCTTCATTCACTCGCGAGGCGAGATGTCTCTCGCGGGGCGAGTCTTCAAACCTCAAACTGTTCACGGGCGTGGTCTTCATCACGGCTTGGCCGTGATGGTCTCTGTCTTGCAGGTCTTCATGATTCGCGGGGCGAGAAGAGTCTCGCGTGGCGAGACAGAAATGTTGACTTTTGCTGCTTTGTTGACCTTCAGTCTCGCGAGGCGAGACTACACTCGCGGGGCGAGTGTCTCCAGACTTGCAATTTCCACTGCTTTTCGACTTTCCTTGACTCCCGGAGCTTCACTTATTTAATCTGAAACAACAAAAGCACCCACAAGCGTTACTCTATTCAAAAGAACCTAAAAACTACACAAAAGACGCAAAACGAGTCAAAGTCCAACTTAGGAACAAAACAAGGCAAATTTGGGCGAAAACGAGAGTGAACTCGAATAAATTGGCACATAAACCCTAGTTCATCTAGTCATAAAACTAGATAAGCCAGAGGCTTATCAAATACCCCAAACTTAAACCTTGCTTGTCCCCAAGCAAGCTTAAAACTCAAAAACGACTCAAGACTTGGCAAGCCTAAAGGAATCAATCGATTTCGCACAAATTTAATGCAATCAAAACAGTTTTTCTCCAATGATCTCCCCCCTACATAAATGTAATCCCCACATTCATTTACTTTAAACCATTGAGAACTCATCATTCATTCCATCATTATTCTAAGTTGAGGATCAGAGATACACACAAAGGAAGATCACATATCTCAAACAACTGCCTTCCTCACAAGGGCATTTAAAATTTCACTCATTCGCTCAAGTTTGTCAAGGTTGTCAACTTTTCACTCAATTTCACATATCAAGAGCACTTCCCATGAATTTGATTTTCGTCTCCAAAGTAGTTCCCACGAAAACATGTATGCAACATCAGAAGGTCTTTTAAAGGTTGTAATGGGGCCTGGCTCAGGGTAGGATAGTGAAGGATATTTAGGCTTAAGTCCCTAGGAACTAAGAGAGCATGAGCATTAAACACATTTTACACTCAAATTCCTTTTTCCATTTTTCTTTTTGTCTCGGGTGACTACAGCCTTTTTCCTTGCTAGTCTTTTTTTTTTTTTTTTTTTTTCTGTTTTGCCCCTTTTCCTTTGGCAATTTATTTTGAAATTTTTTTTTTATTGCCTTGGGTTTCAACCTTCATTTTTCTTTTTTTCACCCCAAAATGTCATACCTCCTTGTAGCCACCCCAAACTTAGTTTCTCACAACCTTTCCCTTGCTCATTTCCATGCTCTCCTAATCCTAAGATTGGGTTAACATGGTTTTTCAGATTTTGGCTCATAATGTATGGTCATCAGGAAACAATAGGTCAATTGGGCTCAATTTGGCTAACTAGGGAACATGCATGAGGGATGGTTCATTTTAGGCCAAGTAGTTAATTCAAAGAAAATTGCCGAAATCATTTGATGCAACACATAAACATGCAAACCATATAGAGATTCAAGCAAATTCGGGAAAGTGCAACTTAACAGTGATTCACACATTCAAAAACAGAGTTGGAGGCTCAAATTCCTCACCTGGACATTTTGCAAATTGTTTGACCGAGATACGATTCCTAGTGTGTGCACCCCCTCACCCCAAACTTATCATAAATCAAGTAATCACAATAAAATCCTCAAAGTTCAGTTTTCAACTTTTAAGTGGGGATAAACTTTTCTAATTTCAGAACTTAGGGGAAATCATCAATGGTCAAATAATTCATGCAATCAATCTATGATAAATTCAATTAACATCCAACAAGCTTGCCGACACGACATTCATACACAAACTCTTGATCTTCTCAAATTATTCAAGAGCGACAAACAAAAACAAAAACAAAAAGAAAAAGAAAATAAAAGCTAAGAGAAGATAGGGATACCTAGCTTGGGTTGCCTCCCAAGAAGCGCTTGTTTGACGTCCCGAGCTTGACTTATTAAGAAGCATCCACCTGGATCCCATAGTCTGTGGTACAGAGGCCAAGGGACGCTCATCATATCAGATCCTCCGCCCGGATCCCATGGTTTGTGAAGTGGCCCTCGCAGGAGCAATATGACTCTATCCATACTTCCTTCTAGTCTGAGTGTGAAAACTTCTTTGACCTCCGCAATGATGAACTCACTTCCTCTCGGGTCAAACTGTGTTTTCACGAGGAAGTGTGCCAGACAAGTGGGCGGGTCTAACTTACCACTGTTCACACATGCATGCAAGCCAACATATTTATTTAACGCATCAAAATCAGGTTGCTTGGCAAGCATGGTGAAGTCCTCTGCCACTTTATCTTCATTTTGTTCTCTACCCCCTTGCTCCGGTGCCTTGTCCCTTGCCAACTCCTCTTCCTCTGGTTGCTCTCCCTCATCATGTGGTTGTTCCGGGGCCATGTCACTTGCCAATTCCTTTTCCTCCGGTTGTTCTTCCTCAACATGTGGTAGTTCTTCCTCAACTCCCTGAGAACTAGTTACATCCCAGTCATATCCCAACACCCCACTGCTTCTAGTTGTTGTGGCATTGCATGGGTTCTTAGGGTCGTTCTCGGTATCGATCGGGAGAGTCTCTGGGGACACTCATTTAGTTGCTTTGTGAGCTGGCCAATCTGCATCTCTAGATTCTCAAAGTGCCATCCCCGTCCTGAGTTGCCAACTTATCAATTGTCGCATTCATCTTCTCAAAAGATGTGGTCATGTGATTGACAACTTCTCAAGAGCCAACTCCCAAGGTTGTGGTTGCCAATTCTGCTGAGGTTGCTGTTGCCAATTTTGTTGAGGTTGTGGTTGCCAGGCTAGACCATCGTCAGCATTACTCCAAGCGACATCCGGATGGTATCTACTCATATCACCCCAATACTGATTCTGACTCTGGTAGTTGTTCTGGGGCACGCTGTCATTATGCCATGGTTCCACATATACTTGAGGGAAGTAGAACGGACAACTCCAAGTGTCATGGTTCCCATCACAATATTCGCAACCTGGAAGCATTCCTTCGTGTACCTCGCATACAAAACAAGGCAAGACCAAGTGGAATCAAAGAAGTAGAGAGAGATAGTAGAAAATAAAAAGAAAATAATAAAAAAAAATAAAAATAAGAATAAGAACAAAAATAACTTAACCAAATAATCAAACTCCCCTAAAATCAGAAAAACTGGTTGTGCCAATCCCCGGCAACGGCGCCAAAAACTTGTTGTGACTCCGGCAAGTGTACCGGGTCGTCGCAAGTAATAAAAATAACACGGTAAGTAATTACCGAGGTCGAACTCAGGGATTGGGCTACCAATTCTACTAATCCGCGGGAAATCAGATATGTTCGGTCAAGTTACAGAAGAAGGTGGTTGAGAGAGAGAAGAGAGAATGGAATCGAAATTCAATTAAAAGTCTAAATAAACTAATTAACTAAAAATCAGAAAACTAAAATGTCCAAGGTCACAAATCCACCTACCCAACATGTACACCCAAGTGATGATGAATTCCTCCTTAGGTTCAATTACAATGTCAACCGGGACCCCTAAATTCTCCTAAATCCACTCTCGTGCTCATTAGGACGTATTCGACGATTGGATTAATTACTTACTAGGTCTCATAATCCTAATCTCGAATTCTGTTAATTCATGTTCCCTATAAGGTCGCACCGATCTCCTACTCACTCTCGTGCAATATTCGATCGATGATCCTAATTCAAGTTCTAAACGTGAATCGCTGACTAAGCCTCATCAACGTTAACAAGTCAATCACGTAACACATATGATTAACACAATCAAATCAGAATTAGAAAACATTTATGATCCCGATTCAAGTTCTGAAACGCGAATCGCCGTTAGGCCTCAAACACGTTTAATTGATTAATCACGCAAAACATATGATCAAACATTCAAATCAGAATCGGAAAACAAGAATTGAATTAAAGGAGAAAGACATACATCATATCGGATTTACATCGCCATGGGTGGCTTCATCGTTCCCTCGGACGAGGGGATTAGTTCCTCATGCTCATAGACAAACAATCGGACATAATCTCCATGAGAAAAAGGGAGACGCAGCTCCAAAGAGAAAAGAAACTACCCTAAACGCTACTCTAAACAGTGGAAAACTACTAGGATTCGCGGCCCTCCTAAAGCCCTACAGCCTCCTCCAGTTTTTTTTCCCTTTCTGATCTGCAACAGCCTTTAAATAGGATTCCTGATCTGCGCTCGTTCGCGAGGCGAGAATTAAAAATGGCGCGCTTTCAATTTGAACTCTCGCGAGACGAAAGTGCGTTCGCGGGGCGAGTCTTCACTTTCTGGCTGTGACCTTCATCACGGCTGGGCCGTGATGGCCTCTGACTTCCAAGTCTTCATTCACTCGCGAGGCGAGATGTCTCTCGCGGGGCGAGTCTTCAAACCTCAAACTGTTCACGGGCGTGGTCTTCATCACGGCTTGGCCGTGATGGTCTCTGTCTTGCAGGTCTTCATGATTCGCGGGGCGAGAAGAGTCTCGCGTGGCGAGACAGAAATGTTGACTTTTGCTGCTTTGTTGACCTTCAATCTCGCGAGGCGAGACTACACTCGCGGGGCGAGTGTCTCCAGACTTGCAATTTCCACTGCTTTTCGACTTTCCTTAACTCCCGGAGCTTCACTTATTTAATCTGAAACAGCAAAAGCACCCACAAGCGTAACTCTATTCAAAATAACCTAAAAACTACACAAAAGACGCAAAACGAGTCAAAGTCCAACTTAGGAACAAAACAAGGCAAATTTGGGCGAAAACGAGAGTGAACTTGAATAAATTGGCACATAAACCCTAGTTCATCTAGTCATAAAACTAGATAAGTCAGAGGCTTATCATGAAGCTGAAAAGGAAGAATGAAAAGTCAGAATCTGTCACGGTCGTGACATGTCAATTGAGCCAGACCCCTTCTAGGCAGAATTTGTCACGGCCAGGCCGTGATACCCATCACGGCCGTGACAGACCATTTAGTGAAGCAACGTTCAAGGCAGAAGCTATCACGGCAAGGCCGTGATGCCCATCACGGCCGTGACATGTCAACTAAGCCAGACCCCTTATAGGCAGAATCTGTCACGGCCAGGCCGTGATACCCATCACGGCCGTGACAGACCATGTAGTGAAGCAACGTCCAAGGCAGAAGCTGTCACGGCAAGGTCGTGATGCCCATCACGGCCGTGACTCACATTCTATGGATCTTCAACAACTGATTTGATCTGGTTTTTGTATTGGTTTAGGATTAAAATTGCCCAACCTTAAAAATAGGACTATATCTTGGTGATCAATTAGTTATAGGATTATAAATATAAAACAAATTCAACAACCGTACGATGTGTAGCATTAAATCACAATACAGGTGACCGAACCTGATCTCCACTAATACACAGAAAAATGAATGGTAACCATAAAATGGATCATGTGTAGCAACAATTAACGTAAACATATTGATGACTCAGTTTTGTTTTCAAACCCCATACTCTTTAGATCATATTTGACAACACCAAGCTTACTTCCAAATTTCATAAAAGTGAAGCCAAAGCTAATACATCAAGCATAGCTAGATTGTTGATTGAAAATGGAGCATCCTCTACCCATGTGGTGTCCCTGAAAGAGAAAGTTAGTGATGCTAAGGCATGAGCAAGTGAGTAACTCTATTACCTCCCCACTCTTAACATAAGAAAACTGACAAACTCTAACATCAAACCAAATAGATACATTCATCAGCTAGCATAGCAAGGTGTCATAACAGTCCATCTCTACATGCCAAAGCTTCAGTTGTGTTGATCTTAAACTTTCCCTGCATAACTCTACTAGCTGCAATCATAATGTTTCCTTTGAGAAAAGGGTTGGCTAGTCCACCACTTCTCCTATCTATTATGACCTACAACTTAAACCTATCAAATTAATAATGAGTGTCTATAGTAGACCTTGTTTGATTAAGAATTACTAGCTTAACAATATCTTTATGAGATTAAGGTGTCATTGGCTCTCCAATAACCTTTATGGAGCAGAACCCAGAAAGATATATATTTTGGGTGAAGTAGTCTAATTCAACTGACATGTGGTGTTCAACAAAAATATTTTCATAGAGGCATTTTATCAAACAGAAGTGATGCATGTGAAATCCTTCTAACATAAATGCATGGTTAGCATATCAATCACGCCCCAAATTGGAAAAATGAAATCAGAAATCACATTATCAACCAAGGAGTATCAAACCAAATCACATTACAATATGGGATGAGTGCAAGGAAAAGAGGGATTTGTTACCACTACTTTGAACTGATGAGTCTTAGGGTGAGAATTTGCAGACTTTCGCACGGCGATGCACGAGCTCCACCACGCGATGAGAGGCAGTAACGGAGTGGTCTCGCCTTGCGAAGTCAGTTTGGATTTTCACCTTGCGATGAACAAGCTTCAAACAATCACTACGATGGTAACGAAGGTCAGTGAAGAACTGAGATTAACTCGCCCTACGATATCGATGGTGCTCTGTCCGCATTATACAGAAACTGAGAATGTTAGGGTATACACGTGCGCGGGTAGTTCTAAAATTCACCTAAGATAGCGTTTCATACTTTAAACGCTATCTAAAATTCACCTAAGATAGTGTTTCTAACATTAAACGCTATCTAAAGTTTATCTTTTAATAGCATTTCCTAAAGCAAATGCAATTAAAAGTTGATTTTATTTATTTATTTATTTCAAATTAGAAAAGATAGTGGTTCCCCTTATAAACGTTATCTTAGGTGCACTCTTTAATAACACTTATTTTCGGAAACGCTATTAAAATGGCACTACAATTTTTAATAGCAGTTCCGCGTAACAAACGCTATTAAATAACTGCTATTATAGGTCATTTCTGTGGTAGTGGTTGCTTAGTTTGAGTAATTTTATTACTCATTTAAAATTAAATCTATTGGGTGTGTTAGCACTGTCTAATTACAGTGTATGCACGTTTACTCGACAATAATATTACGTTATTGTCACTAATATTGTTTGTTTATAAAAATATTTTAAACAATATGATTTAAAGCAAATTATTTTCCTATTTGACTCTATTTAATTTTAGATTTGAAAATATGTTTAAAATTAATCGGAGATTAAATTTTGTACTGTTAATTTTCTTAGTTGATCACTTCAACTATCAATTTTAACTCTAATTTAAAATTTGAAAGTATATAATTGTCAACCATTATTTTTAGATACAAAAGCCAAAAACATGTTTATTTTTAGGGTTAATGTTTATCACTTATTTTGTACCTATACACTAAGTACTTGAAAAGAAAATAAATGAAACCCAAATTCCCCTCCCTCCCTCGTACGCATGCGAGCCCCCCTCTTCTTCTTCTTTTTTCGTTTCCTTCTTTCTTCATCCCAACCAACTTCTCACTCTTCTTCTTCTTCCTCCCTTCAACTTCATCTTCCTCCTCCTCCTCTCAACAACCAGCCGTGCGCCGCCCTAGGAGGACCGTCCACCGCTGCTCACAGCTGGACAGGGGAAGACAACCCCATTGCTGTCTCCTCCTATTCGCAGCACGTTTCCGCTGCGGAAACGAAGCTCCGCCACTCGGCGCTGGTCCGCCGCCACATGACCTCCATTTCCTGCCACCATGGTGCTTCCTTTGAAGGGTGTTTCGGATCTCCTCCTTCTTCCTTGTGTGGGTCGAACAAAAGCCCACCTTTCTGGTCAGGAACCGCTGCCTCCATCACGTCGGAGCCACCGCTGCCACCGCTCACCACCCCAGTCGCTACCATGACATCTTCTTCTTCCTTGGGTAAGTGGAATCTCATCTATAAGTCTTAGATTCAGAAAATCCCCAAATCATTTTTGAAAACCCTAACTTTCCAATTTAAAACCTAAATGTTAATTTGGAATCTAGTTATCTAATTGATGATATCACTAGTGGAAAATATACATTAGACGGTAAAGGTTTACGTCAGTTAACCAAAAGCTAGACGTTAAAAAGGGGGAGGTGGCAGTTTTGTAAATATCAGACTTCATTAATTCAATTTTAACGTCAGTTGTTTTAAGGAATGACGTTAAAAGTGAAGTGACTCACTTTTAACGTCAGTTCAATAAACAACTGACGTTAACAGTGAACGTTTTAACGTCAGTTCTTTATCGAACTGACGTTAAAGGTTATTTTAATAATTTTTTATCTAGTAATCGTACCCTTCCGCATTGCCATCCTCAAAGTTTCAGTTTCACAATTGCTTTGATGTTTTGTGTTTCTGTTTTGAAAACTAAAATATATGTGCGAGGTATAAGTTGAATCAATAACCCAAACCGGATCTCATTCATGAAGTGTAATACTGATCGATATGAGAAGATTGAAAGGGTTTAAAATCCTATAAAAAGTTACATTGAAAGGGTTTAAAATCCTAAACATTAAAGCTACATCCCATCAGAGAGTTTTATGAAATATGCCAAAGGGAAAACTATACTCCGTAGGGTGCACTCGTTCTGTTTTAGCAATGGTCTTGGAACAATCACTTGCATCCTTTAAGACCTCAGAAAACTAGGGGGCATGAGAGAGCTCAAGAGAGGCAAAAAAAGGTGCACTAGATCTGTTTCAAGCAAAGGCAGTGGTTCTAGAGACTTCCATGACGGTCACTTGCTGCCAAAGCTGAGGTTATGGAGCTGTGACGCCCGAGCACCTGATTTGCCTTCCAGCAGCTGATTCTCCGGAAGGATGATAAGGTGAGCAACTCACATTACGTGGTTTACACAAGCTTATCACCCATGTTACGTGATTTACACAACCTCAGAAGTTGTTTGACCATTAAGACAAAGATCTTTGAGTCTAGGAATAGGAAGAAAGAGTGATGAAGTTAATCTCCATGACAGAGCCATATTGTGAAGCCGAAAATTAAAAGGATGGAAGGAAGCTATTTATAGGAGCAGGGGATGAAGTTACTAAGCTATTCTGATTTTCTTCAAAACTTATCAATAAACTTAATGCTCATTAAGAGGATTAAGTTACAAGGTGCATGGGTAAGTAGCACAGTAGTCAAAGGAATGAATGTTTTTGCAGATATTTATACGCTTTTAACGTCAGTTGTTTAAAACAACTGGCGTTACAAGTGTTTTTAAAATAAAAAATATTTATTTTTAACGTCAGTTTTTTATACAACTGATGTTAAAAGTGTGATTTTTACTTCAGTTAAATAAATAGTTGACGTAAATAATCCTATATATTATAAACGTGTAGAATGAATATTGGAAATAATGTAATTAATATACGGGAACTTGGCAGTCATAAATTAAGTTGACGTTAAAAATGAGGTGGTGGTATTTTGTAAATATTAAATCACTATTTGCGTCAGTTCTATAAATAACTGACGTAAATAATTATGAAACTCATTTCATTGGTTGTCATGTCCCTGTTGTCCCTCTTAACGCAGATCACTCCATATAGTGCAGTTTATTTCTAAACCTTTTTTTAAACAAGTTTATTTTTAATTTTTATTAATTAGCTTGAATTAGTAAACAAATTCTTGTGCAAATTAAAATAAATAAACACTTAACATAAAACAAGTTATATGTATAATCAAATCGTATCTCATTGAAGTGATTCATAAGTTAAAATTACATGATTAAAAGATAAAAAATTTCTGCAACATAGCCCAAAAATATAAAAAAGTTTCTGCTTCAACTTCATTTTCTTCTCAGTCCTGTCATCAGAAACTCCAATGGATGCATCACCTCCCTCACTTGAATTCCATGATGCAAAGTAAATCCTCGATCACTAGCAAACAAAGCAAAGTGAAATGGATCTTTGCATCTTTCTTCTTCACTGGAATTCCTTGATGCATCGTCTTGAATCCACAGTCGCTTGCTTCCAAATCAAAGTGAAAGGGATGACGGGGATGAAATAAAGTGAGAGAATTACATTACGTGATTCACCCAACCTTGCCATCCATGTTATGTGATTTACACAACCTCAGAAGTTGTTTGACCATCAAGACAAAGATCTTTGAGTCTAGGCATAGGAAGAAAGAGTGATGAAGTTAATCTCCATGGCAGAGCCATATTGTGAAACAGATAAAATTAAAAGGATGGAAGGAAGCTATTTATAGGAGCAGGGGATGAAGTTACTAAGCTATTCTGATTTTCTTGAAAACTTATGTAAAAACTTAATGCTCATTAAGAGGATTAGGTTACAAGGTGAATGGGTAAGTAGCACAGTAGTCAAAGGAATGAATGTTTTTGCAGAAACTAATAAACTTTTAACGTCCATTGTGTAATACAGCTGACGTTAGAAGTGTGAGTGTTTTTAACGTCAGTTTCTTAAGACAACTGATGTTAAATATATGACCTTTAACGTCAGTTTTTACTAACAACTGACGTAAAATGTTGTTTTATTTTGATTATAACGTTTACACCCGCGCACCTTCTGCACTTCTCTGTATGCACGTCTCTTTTCTCTTTTCATCACGCTCAACCCTCACTCTCAACCCTCACTCTCACTCAGCCCTAATCGCGAGCTCATCTCCACCGCGAGGGCTTCTTCGCCACCACCGTGAGGTACACTCTTAACCCATAACCCTGTCTTTCTCGCTCATTCTTTGCAATAACTTGACATCTCTCTTTCCCCTTCCCGCGCACCAACTCTCCTTGTCCCTCTGCTCTCAGTAACCACATTGAACGTTAACCACTACTCGAGCTTTCCACCCACCACCACGCGAGCGCCTGTTTCTGGTGAGTCTTTAGGGCACATTTTTTTTATTTTTGGTTTTGAGTGTATGTTGAAACTGTAGTCTCAGTAGTTGAAACTTGAAACTGTGAGTTTGAATTGTTTGGAATGCCTCTATTTTTGGTTTTTAGTGTATGTTGAAACTTTAGTCTCAGTAGTTGAAACTTGAAACCGTGAGTTTGAGTTGTTTGGAATGTCTCTATTTTTGGTTTTGAGTGCATGCATGTTGCTCTGCTGGTTGATCTGTCACGGCCGTGATGCTCATCACGGCTAGGCCGTGATCAGTTCTGCCCTTGAGGGTCTGGTTCAGTTGGCACGTTACGACCGTGATGGACATCACGGCCAGGCCGTGACCAGTGCTTGGCAATCTTCAAAAACTATAGTTTTCAATCTCCCGTATTGTCCTTATATTGGATAGATGTTTTGTATATCTACAGGACCTATCTAGTTATTTTTATTTATACTTATGTATTTATTTTGAGTTATAACCTATGTTAATACATATATATTGTTTCTGAACAGGCATACATATGGATCATTCGGATAGCCCGCATGCACGGGAGAACACCGTGGGGGCTTCGCAGGACCCGATCACGCCTATGCCTGATTCTAGTATAAGTTTACATGTTATATACTATCTTTAGTCCTTCTTTTTAATGTAGGTTTATAATGTTACAACCCTCTATTTTATCTTTTTTTTTTTGTCCATACAGACATCACAAGCTCATAGGAAACGGGGTAGAGGAGCCACCTCGTTGAAGAAACTAGAGAAGGACAGGCAGAGCGGACAGAAGCTTGAGGTGTCCTTCGATGCTAATCTAAATGCCCGGGGAACCCGTGCTAAATAATTTAATAAGTGGGTGTTTCTACAAGCAAAGCAGCACGTAAGCATCAACTACAACCACTGGAATGACGTTCCACAAAATGTTAAGGATCAGATTTGGGAGGCTATCACGGTATTTTACCTTTACATTCGTTTGATTTACATTATTAGAAAATTATCCGAGTTATAATCCATCCAGTTGTTATGTATTTAATGTGTAGGTAGCTTGGACTGTGCCAAATGACGAGGATCATCGTCATAAATGTATGAAAATGGCTTCAAAGCGTTGGAATGGGTTCATGCATGATCTTACTAGGTACTATGTATCTGGGAAGAAGCGACTTGATAAAATGTTCTCGGATTATCCCTGGATTGATCAGGATACTTGGGATATGTTTGTTAGGAGTCGACAGGATGGAGAATTTCAGGTTGGTTGATTAAGTTAATTTTGTATGCTTATTATAGATCATTTAACTGTATTTAATTATGTGTTTTTGTTTGAATAGGCTAAGGCAAATAAGGGTCGGCAGAATCAGGCGAAGAACGTCCACCGCCACACCATGTCTCAGGGTGGGTACCAGACTCGGATCGAGCAGATGATGGCGGATAGGCTGAGGGCGAAGCAGGAAGAGAACTCTGCTAGGATTGAAAGAGGAGAGGTGCCTGGGGGCACACCATTAAGTCCTCCGTCGGACATCGACCGCGAGGATGTCTGGTTAGCCGGCCGCATGACAAAGACGGGATCTTTTAAAGTTGATGCCACTCGCGAAGTGGCAGATAAGATTGTAAGTAAATAATTAACTTGATTACAATTGATATTTGTATAGATATTTGCAACACTTTTCACTTGCACGTTTTTTCATTTTTTTTTCATTGTAGATGGATCTTAAAGCACAACCCTCCCAGGGCGCATTCGTCCCTTTTGGACGGCGGGACGTCTTGATGACTGCTCTAGGCAAGAAAGACCATCCTGGTCGGGTTCTCGGTGTTCCTGGGAACGTGACCATCAAAGAATATTTTGGCAAGTCTGCTTCACGAAAGCGGGTGGTCAATGAAGCATCAATTTTGTCTGACATTACTCAGCACCTCATGTCCAACCCAGCTATTACAACACATCTGATGCAAGGCTTAATATCCAACCCGGAATTCAAGCAGGCGCTTGCCAAAGAGCTTTGCTTCGTCGGTACATCCCAGGACACCGCAGGGCATGCCAACCCTTCACATGTGAGCACAAAAGAGAGTTTTTGTAGGGCATATGTGGAGGACGATGAGTTGGCAGCTAGGGAGCGGGAGTTCGAAGTCCAACGCCATGAGCATGAGTTGGAAATGAAAAGGCATGAGCTTAAGTTGGACTCCAAACGACGTGAGCTCGAAATGTTAACAAAGGTATGTATTCATTATTAATGTCCAAATTAGTCAAATAATTACTTTTTTTTTAATTATCAACAACTTATCTAATTTATTTTTCCTAAACTGAAGGCCAAGTCGACGTCGGGGTCGCTGTCACCTATCACTCGTTTGTTTTCACTTGGTGAGGATTATGCGTTTGAGATTTTTGAATGTCCATTGGAGCACGATGGATGGGTGGCACGCCCAGATCAACGGATGATATTTACCTTCTGTGGTGACGATCTCGGGAACGCCTGCAGAAATAACGTCCTGGATGAACAAAGAATGTTTTCAGTCTCTGGTGCACGTAAGTTAATTTTAATTTTATAACTTATTTATTTTCGGTATTTTTCCATTTAATAATTTATTTTAATTTCAATATATATATTATGTAATTAACATCCACACCTTTTCATATCTTAGGTATCTCCATCGTCTTCAGCTTGATAAGGGCGTTGCATCAGTTTACGGCTTCTTAGATCCGTCAGTCCTTCTGCCCCAATTCTTTGATGGCGATGGATTAAGTAAATAAATAGGGAACTTGTTGGGAGACAATCGGAAAGAATTATATCTGGCTCCCTACTGTATGAAAAATCATTGGCAGTTCTTCGTACTTCACCCGTCTAGGCATACTGTCATATTCTTCTGCTCTCTCCACCAAGATCCGCCACCGAAGGTGGTGGAAGTCTAGAAATAAGTAAGTAACTAATCTTAAATTTAATTTAAGTTTTAATATCAGTTGTTTTTAGTTTATTACACACATGATATATGAATTTGTTAATTGATCGACATGATTGTTTGTTTATGATAGCGCGCTGAAGGCGAGTAGCATAAGTGGCACCAACGGGAGAAGTAGGGCTTCTAAGGCTAAAGCAAATCCTGTATGGAACATCCTCAAGGTTTGGTAGTTTATTTATCAAATAATTAATATTATAATTACTAATTTATATGTATATTCAAGTGACGTTGAAATTAATTTTGTTGGTAGTCTCGATTTCAAAATGACGGCTGGTCGTGCGGCTATTATGTGATGCTTCATATGCTGAACATAGTCTCCACATCTATTACGGATGGATGGATTAAGGTAATATTTAAACAACTTGTTAAATTATATATTATAGTTTTGAAGATGACTTGCATTGATATTATTGTTATTATTTGAACGTGTGTAGGCATTTAACGACTAATCGCCTATTCAAGAAGATGAGTTAAGAGACTTGAGGATGCGCTTCGCTGAATTCTTCTTCAAGTATGCGGCTGAAAAAGGAATTGACAAGATACCTCCGCAATACTTAGATAAATAGTTTTTTTGTTAGACTTTCGAAACTAATTAATAACATGTATATATATCCTTAGATTGGTAGTTTTGTTTTTTAGACATTGGAACTAAAATTTATTTATATATATACATGGGTTTTGGTTTTAAGTCCCCCCATTGTTCCATTTTTCCTTTGCAATTATGTAATGTGTGTGATATTCGTGTTCTTGGGATATTTACTTGAATGCAGGGATAGCTGAGGGGAGTGATATTTTAAAACTGAATTAAAAAAAAAACTATTAACGTCAGTTGTATCAAACAACTGACGTTAATAGTATTTTATAAAATATACAGTACACTATTAACGTCAGTTGTTTATTACAACTGACGTTAAAATTAAACCTTTAACGTCAGTTCTTTATAACCATTGACGTTAGTTTTAACAAAATTAACGTCCGTTGTCTCAAAGAACTGACGTTAATAGTTTTATGTTTAACGTCAGTTGTTGAAAAAACTGACGTTAATTTTTACAAAATTAACCTCGGTTCTCAACTGACGTTAAAATATTAACTATTAACGTCAGCTGTATTTACGTCAGTCAGTATTCTGACGTAAAAAATCGATTTTAACTGACGTAAAAAACACCTATTGCACTAGTGTATTGCTGGTAAATTGAGCATGCCAATTCCTAATTCCCCATGTTAATTTTTCCAATTTCTTCATTTTGGATTTCCCCTAACTCCATTCAAAAACCTAATTTTTCAGCCTACTCTAATCATGAAATTGAATATATTTTGGTGCAATTGAAGTTGTTTAATAATGATTTCTAATGTCAATTTCATGTTTTTATGACCAGAAGAATTTTCCCTTAAATTTAGATTAGGAACCCTAAAGCCCAATTTGATTTTAATTGAAATTGGTTATGTTTTTGTAAAATTGACTATGTATCTATGAAATTGGGACTGTTAATTGATGTTCTGACAAATCAATGTCGCATTCCTATGAGCAAATCTAATTTTCCCCAATTTCACTAAAACCCCAAATTTTCATCTTAACTTCAACTATGAAGTTGTTTCTATTTTAGTGCTTTTGAGATTTTTAATTGATGGTTTATGAGTTTAATTTCATGATACTCAAATCAAATCAAAATTTCCCCAATTTTTGTGATAAGACCCTTTTACCCAAATTGGTATTATAGAAAACTGATTCTATTTTTGTTAAATTAAATATATGGTTTCTTTTGATGGTATGTCTTGAGGATGAAAATTGATTTGCTGAAATTGTCTGTTTGTTATCATGCTTGGTTTGTGCCTCTGGGATATTGAACACGGCTATGCTTGCTTGGTGGAGTAGAGTTTTCACTCTTGGAACTAATTGGAGCATTAAGATGAGGATCTTCCTCTTGTCTTCAAAGGTAAGGGGAGGTTTCCTGAGGGATATTCGAGAATCGCATGCTATTTGTGTGTCGTATGTGAGTTTATCTGTTGTGTTGTGTAGTGTTAAATTAAGCTGTTATATGACTGTTATGTGGTTGTAATTTTTTTTTGTGATAGCATGATTTTATCTGTGATGTATGAATATCTCATTATGAATGGATTATCTGTTTGGTTGATTGATTGATGGCAAGCATGACAGTGGTCAGTGCCCAATTAAATCAAACATAAAAGCTTTAAAAAGCTTGAGGAGAAATTTAATAGATTTGATTTATGGAAGTGGAAGAAAAATATTGATAATATTTTTATTCGATGATGTTTCGGGGAAAATAGTGATTAATGAGAAATAGCGAGGACGACATCTTGAAAATCTTTTAGTTGTGTTATCCTTTTCAAAATAAATTCAAAAATAGGATGAAAAGTTACTACAAGAAATTAAGTGTCAAGAATATTTCAACATTGATGGTGAAGAATATTTTGTAAAAGAGAAATCATTTGATTTATAAATGACTTTATTTCCAATGGAAAATAATTTAGAAAAGTATTTTACGGCGAAAACTATGAGGAACAATTTTATTATTTCGGATAGAAATGGGTTGGAAATGATTTTACTAGGATTTGACGTTGTTACGGAACAATGAGTTTCCAAAAGAAAACGGATTTGAGAAAAATGGATTGCTCTATGATTTGACGGTTTTATAAATGAATTTCAAATGGAAAGGATTTTCTGTAAACGAGTTTTACACAACGGTGTTATTTTCGACGACTTGGATAAATCGAGGAGATTTTGTTTTTGATTTGTCTTTCACAGAGCGAAGATGAATTTAAAGATGAAAAACGAACCTAGAGACCGAGACGTCGGGGTTCTAGCGTTCTATGGTGCAGACAGTGTGTCCTAAAGGTGAAGTTATGGACTATTATGTCCTATAAAAAGTTGTATTGATTTTTGTGCGCTAAAATCTACGTATCTAAGACTGGTGCATCGATCTAGATTTCGTGATTTGCACATTTGGACTTGTAGTCCTTTTTATTGGAATGGATGATAAACTTAAATGTTTAAAAGTTGGGTTGGTCGTGAGCCTTTGAGCTTCGACAAGGAAAGAATGAACACAAAGAAAATGACGTGAACAAAATGTTTTACATGCATTTTTGGGCAGACGTGCCTATGTTGCATCATTGTGCCTTGTTGGATAATGAAACCATATACTGTAAATAGTAACCACCGTGCCTCGTTTTGGACAGTGCTACAGTTCAAATCTGGTATGCCTTATTTGGCAAAGAGAGCTTGATCAGCTCATTTATTTAGTGAGTGAATCTCCGGAGATCAAATACAAGTTTTAGATGGTGAATATTGAAGTGTCATGCTTTTAAAAATGACGATGACTGACAGGTATAAAACCCCTTGATAAACTAATTGTTTATTTTTGAATATTTACGTTATTATATCTATACATGTTACATGATGTTTCGGTGTCACGCATGTAGTTATCGTGTTTAAATCGATATAATGGAATCTCACCCTTGCATGTATATGTTTTTCTGGTTTGGCTGTTGTACCTTGGTACATGAGTACAGAGGATGCAAATGAGTTCTTAGCTTCACTTGAGGATACTAATTCCGATCCTTGGAGAAGTTAGTGATAATGGTGAGAATTATATGTTGGAACCAAAGTGATTTGAATTTAATTAATCTCTAAGTTTTGATGTTAACAAAAGGATTAATTAAATTTGCTTGGCAAAGTGTTAGTTGAGTTCTAACAAGGTTATTCAGTTTTGCAGGATCACTTAAATAATATAAGTCATGAGAAATCTTGTATAAAGTTCTTTATATCTGCTTGGACTAAGAAAGAGAATTCACGTCCAATCGTGTAGACGAGCTGATAAAAAATGTTTGATAAAATTATTTTATGCTTATTTGAGTAGACAAGAGTTTAAGTAGACGAGGCTTAAAATCTTCTAAGTAGACGTGCTCAGTTTGCCACATCGTGACGGAAGTTTTTAATAGAATGAAATAGACGAAAAATAAAATAATAAGTAGACGAGCTCTAATTGCCACGTCACTAGATGGAGATCAAAATAACTCACTGAGATACAGCTAGTCCAAAGGCTTGATAGACGAGAGGATATGCCATGTCGAGAGAGAGCAATATAAGGGAGTGAACAAACTTAGTCTCAAAAATAACTGAGTAGACGGAGATTTTGAGTAGACGAGTTTCTATCTCATATACGTTCTTCTAAAGTGAATAAATGCAATCTGGTTCTCTTGAATTTATTTCAAATGATTGATATGTATTCCAATAGAATATTTGTTCTTCCCATTTGTTTTATCCTGTTAATGCTTTGTTTCCTTTTAAGAAAATCATAGTACCATAGAGGATATACAAAAAGCAAATAGTACTATGAGGAAATGAAAAGTGACTTGTACGATGATAACTTTATGACTGAAAAAAGCTGGACTGTAAACTAAGGAGGAAAAACTTTTTCAAGCTGCAATGCTCAAAGCAGTGAGCCTCCATTTTGTACTACCCTGATAACCAAGAGTGCATTTCAGCATTGCTTCAATCAAGCATTCAATCACAACGGATATTATGCTATCTCTAAACGGGAAATTCAAAATGATCGTTGAAGCTTTTCAATAGAAGGAGAAGGTCACTATAAGTAGAAGACCTTGGATACTGAAGAACAACTTTTGCTAGCTAACAACTCCTGCCTATACAATATTTGCGAGAGCAAGCTTTTATTTATTCTTTCAAAAAGCAAAAGTCCGTAATCTCTTAGTTTGAATATTGTGAAAATATTCAACAGATCTCAAACTTTCATATCTTCACACATAGTGAGTTAAGAAGATCTAAGTTAAATCTCTTTGTTAGAATTAGAGCCTGGAGAGGCTTGGTAAGAAAGGAATACATGTAAGCCTGGAGAGGTGTTGAATACTGGGTTGTAATCTATTTGGAGAAATAGTGGATAAATCCTTCAAGTCGAAGGGATTGGACATAGCTTTTGGTTGGAAGAGAGTTAACCAGGATAAAATCATTTGTGTGAATCTTCTATCTCTAAACTCTTACAGCTTTATTTGTTTATACCGACTGTGAGGTTTTGATATTACTTTTGTTAAGTTTCTAAAAGATCTATTTCTGTGTGCTTGCTTCTGATTTATTCTTCTTGTGTGAGAAAACAGTTTTGAAAAGGTTGTTTTCAAAAATTATTAACAAACACAATTCAACCCCCCTTCTTGTGTTTGCCTGTGTCAACTTCAGTTGGTATCAGAGCTCAGCCTCAAAAGGGTTGAGCATCTAACAAGTGTTGAAGGAGTACGATCCAACAACCATGGATACAGAAGGACAAGCTATCAACAGACCTCTTCTCTTTGATGGAACAGATTATGACTACTGGAAGAAGAGGATGATGGCCTTTTTGGATGCACAGAATGTTGATATTTGGGAACTGATTGAAACTGGCTACAAAGAGCCAAGAGATGAAGTTGAAGCTGCTGTTCCTAGAGCCTAATGGACTCAAGAGCAGAAAAACCAACATCGGCTTAATCTAAAAGCTAAGCACTATTTCATGTGTGCTATTACTAGATCTGAACATGACAAAGTTCACAGCTGCAATATTGCTAAATAAATCTGGGAAACTCTTGCCCTAGCTCATGAGGGTTCATCACAAGTGAAGGAATAAAAAATAAGCATGCCGGTTCACCAGTATGAACTGTCTAAGATGTCTGATCATGAAACTATAGATCAGATGTTTGGAAGATTTCAGAATATCACCAACAACCTCAGATCACTTGGAAAAACGTATGAAAATAGAGACCATGTAAGAAAGATTCTGAGAAGTCTCTCAAAGCAATGGAGACCTAAAGTGACTGCTACTCAAGAAGCCAAATATCTGAACACTCTTTCTCTAGAAGAGCTTCTGGGATCACTCACGGTGCATGAACTTGAACTAAATGAAGAAGAAAATTCCAAAAAATGAAAATCTATTGCCCCAAAGGCAAAGAAAGCAAGTTCATCAAAACTCCTCAAAGTCTGCTGAATCATCGGATGATCATCGAACCTTTAGACAGTGATGATGAAGGGTCGGATAAGGATGAACTATCTTTCATCTCCGGAAATATTCAACATATGTGGAGAAAGAAAGGTGGTTTTAGAAGGAAGCGGTTTAACGGAAAGTTTTCCAAGGAGAAGTCGACTCAAGGAAAAGGTCCACCATTGTGCTTTGAATGTAAGAAACCTGGTCATCTCAAAGTCGATCGCCTGAGTGAAGGATAAAAAGAAATTCTTCAAAAAGAAGAAAGGTTTAATGGCTACATAGGATGATCTTGATATATCTTCATCGGATGAAGAAGATGATCTTGAGGAAGAGGCAAATATTTGTCTCATGGCTGACACATTATCGAAAAGTGAATACACCGATCTTTGAGGTAATGGATTCGACCCATCCACTCTTCAAAATGCCTTTGATGAATTGTTGCATGAGTCGCCCATACTTTCACGAGAGTATATGAATAACAATAAAAAATTATCAAAATTGTCTAGAGAATATAAAAGGGTCTCCATTTATAAACAAAACCTTAAAGATTAAAAAGACATACTAAAATCGGTGAATGTCGGTCTAGCCGACAAAATGGAGTGTGAGCTTGATGTTTCTTGTGAAGTTGCAAAACTGAAACAAGATGTAACATATCCTGACAGACTCTCTGTCAAAGCTTGTAGGTAGCTCAGATAAACTTAGTCTCATTTTTAGGTACTCTAGGTCACCACATGATAAATCTAGAATTGGTCATGACAAAGAGAAGCAAGAGGTATCTCACCAAAAGTCAACACCACATACACAGCATAGAGCTTCAAAAGCTCAAGCTAAACATGCTATAACCAAGTCTAGCCCGTCCAACACCTTTTGAAAAGTGTGTGGAAAGAATGGGCATACTACATCTAGATGCATACATAATAAGCATAGAAAGCATTCTCATTCAGTGACTACTAACAAAGAAGGACCCAAGTCAGTTTGGGTACCTAAATATAAGATAATACCTGTTGTAGATTTGCTTAACAACAGGAAAGAAACAAACATCTTGGTACTTGGACAGTGGGTGCTCACGACACATGACAGAAGAAAGGTGTATATTCCACGACATTAGACACAAAGATGGTGACTGGGTTACATTTGGAGGAAATCGGAAAGGAAATATCATTGGTATAGGTAAATTTGGTAAACACCCCTTTCCTTCCATTGATAATGTTCTATTGGTAAGTGGCTTAAAACATAATCTGCTAAGCATAAGTCAATTATGTGACAGTGGATATGTTGTTTCTATTGATAAGAACACGTGTATTGTCAAGAAAGATGATGGATCACTTTTATTCACTGCTAAGAGGCAAAACAATCTTTATAAGATTGACTTGGAGGACCTCTCAAATCAAAGTATCTCATGTCTAGTGTCCATTGAAGATGAGCGATGGATTTGGCACAAAAGGCTAGGTCATGCAAGCTTGAAGTTAATCTCAAAGCTAAATAAGCATAACCTCGTGAAAGGATTACCAAACCTTAAGTTTAAATTTGATGCTCTCTGTGATGCATGTCAAAATGGAAAACAAGTCAAATGTTCTTTTGAATCTAAAAATGTTGTTAGTACCAATAGACCACTAGAGTTGCTACACCTTGATCTTTTTGGTCCAACGGGACTGCTTCTGTTAGTGGTAAGAAATATGGTCTAGTCATTGTAGGCGACTACACTAGATGGACATGGGTTATGTTCCTAGCTCACAAGGATGAGTCTTTCAAGGTCTTTTCTGTATTCTGCAAACATGTACATAATGAAAAAGGCATGTGTATCACTTCAATCAGAAGTGACCATGGGGGAGAGTTTGAAAATGAGTTATTTCATAAGTTATGTGAAGAAAGTGGTTTCCTTCACAACTTCTCAATACCTAGAACACCACAGCAAAATGGTGTGGTAGAGAGAAAGAACGGATCTCTTCAAGAGATGGCTAGGACTATGCTCAATGACAACTCTGTCCCTAGACACTTCTGGGCTGAAGCTGTTAATACTGCCTGCTACATTCAGAACATAATATACATTAGACCTATCTTGAACAAGACTCCTTATGAATTATGGAAAGGACGAAAACCCAACATATCTTACTTTCACCCTTTTGGTTGTAAATGCTATATACTAAACACTAAAGATCAACTTGTTAAGTTTGATGCTAAAGTAGATAATGGAATTCTGTTAGGATATTCTGAAACTTCAAAAGGCTTTAGAGTTTACATTTATAGAACTTCAATCGTAGAAGAATGTATTCATGTCAAGTTTGATGACAACCAGCCTGATAAGAACTTATCAGAGCTAGATGAAGCTTTTGCAGATCTTGATCTAAACATCTCAGGAGATACAACAAAGATAAAAGATGATGATCAAGTAGACGACCCCACTCAACAACCACAAACCTCCGCTTCTCAACATGATACAGTTCAGAAATCTTGGTACTTCAGGAATTATCATCCACAAGATCAACTCATTGGAAACCCCAATGACAGGCTAAGAACCAGGTCAACTTTCAAAGAGTAAGAAGATTGTGTACTAGTCTGAGTTGGAACCAAAGACAGTAGATGAGGCTCTGTTGGACGATGGTTGGATTCTAGCTATGCAAGAAGAACTGAATCAGTTTGAGAGAAGCAGTGTTTGGACTCTGGTACCCTTGCCTAAAGATAAATCAGTTATTGGAACAAAGTGGGTTTACAAAAACAAACTTGATGAAAATGGTAAGGTGGTGAGAAACAAAGCAAGACTTGTTGCTCAAGGTTACTCTCAAGAAGAAGGTATTGACTATACTGAAACCTTTGCACCTGTTACTAGGCTAGAAGCAATTAGAATTTTACTTTCATTTGCTGCACATCATAGTATTATGTTTTTTCAAATGGATGTTAAAAGTGCTTTTCTAAACGGTTTTATTAATGAAGAAGTTTATGTTATGCAACCTTCAGGTTTTGAGAGCGAAAACCATACTGAATATGTATATAAGCTTAAGAAATCTTTATACGGTTTTAAACAAGCTCCTAGAGCTTGGTATGATAGGCTGAGTTCTTTTCGTATGGAAAATGGATTTAATAGAGGAAAGGTTGACACAACCTTGTTCAGAAAGTACCTTAAGTCTAATTTCATAGTTGTGCAAATATACATTGATGATATTATTTTTGGTACCACAAATGAATCTATGCAAATAATTCTCTAAGTTAATGCAGAAGGAATTTGAAATGAGCATGATGGGAGAACTCAAATTCTTCCTTAGACTTCAAGTTAAGCAATCAGTGGACGAGGTGCTCATCCATCAAACCAAGTATACAAAAGAACTCCTGAAGAAGTTCAACATGGATGATTGAAAACCAATGAACATGCCTATGCACCCCACGTCCATACTGAACAAAGACAATAAAGAGAAAAAGGTAGACCAAAAGATATATAGAGGTATGATAGGATCTATTCTATATTTTACTACGTCCAGACCTGATTTTATGTTCAGTGTATGCTTATGTGCTCAATTTCAATCTGATCCTAGAGAATCTCACTTATCAGCAGTTAAAAGAATATTTAGATATTTGAAAGTTACTACTAATCTGGGTTTGGGTTTTAAGAAATGTAAAGATTGCAGATTAGTTGGTTTCTGTGATGCTGACTATGCTGGAGATAGAATTGAAAGAAAAGTGCTAGTGGAGGATGTCATTTCATTGGAGCTAACCTTGTCCCATGGTCAAGCAAAAGACAAAGTACCATTGCCTTATCAACTGCTGAAGCTGAGTATATTTCTGCTGCTAGTTGCTGCTCACAACTTATTTGGATCAAACATCAATTAGAGGACTACAATGTGTTTGTAAGTAGTATTCTACTTATGTGTGATAATACTGCTGCAATAAATCTATCTAAGAATCGAATTTTGCATTCTAGAGCTAAGCACATAGAAATTAAACATCACTTCATTAGGGATTATATGCAAAAAGGTATTTTTGATATACAATTTTTGGATACTGACCATCAATGGGCATATATCTTTACTAAACCTCTTACTGAGGACATACATATTTTTATTAGGAAGCATCTGAATATGTTATGTGTAGATTGATATAAGCGTCCAGACCTGAGAATGTTGTTCTGATAAATATACGTCTATTGATTTTTTTGTCCGGTGCATGTTGAAAATTTCAAGTCCATTGCATGATTAAAATATGCGTCCATTACATATCGCGTCCATTGTATTTGTGTGCCGCGTCCATTGCATGTCGCATCTATGCTTGATTGTAATTTGCTTGGACCCATCCATACTTGCTTATGCTTGAACCCGTCTATGCATATATTTATTAATTGCATTTATTTTGTCTCAATGACAAATTTATCCTTTATTCTCTTTTCTGACTCGGTACTTCCATCAATCCCATCAAAACCTTTTTATGGTTTCAAGATACCAACGCCGTTTTATCCTTAATGACATGTCTTATCAAATATTTTGTTTTTGATTTATTTCTAAAAGAAAAACCTTTGAGATTCAAAACCTTTTTAAAAGTAATTTCTTCCCTCTGAGAAAACTTTACACTTCCTTCAACTCTCGAGCTCTCTATCTCTTTGCTTTCAAACCGTATTTCTCAGATCACCAAAAATGTCTTCTTCAACCTTCAACCTGGACAAACTCAAAATGGCTATTGAGCATCACTTCAACTTTGGAGTTTTGTGTAACGCCCTTCGTTACATTAGTGATCCCAAGATAAAATCAATAAAATATCCTTTAAAACATTTAATTAAAACATATATCTCATAACGAAAAATTAGAAAAAACATTAAAGTCTGAAAATGTCTCATATTAAATAATATAGTATTAAATTATCCATGTAATGAATATAGATATAAATAAATAAATAAATAAATAAATCAAAAGCCTCAAAACTGGGCGTCTAACTACAATCCCAACGATAAATAATTGCGTCTAGCCACATACGGCTCCTTATTTAAGAACAGACTAACCAAACTAGAAGGATTATCTAATGGTGTCCACTAAGTCTTCACGCCTCTTCAGCCTCAATGACGTCCTCCTCGTGTTCTGAAAACAATGCTTAATAATGAGATATAAAATCCCAGTGATCAACAATACAGTTTTATAAAAACATTTTCGAAAATAGCATTGTTCTCAATAGGTCTCGATAACGGAAAAAGCTGTCCATGGTACCCGCTAATTTTTCAAAATAATATATATAAAGAAAATACTTTTAACATTAATAACAAACTCGTCTCAATACATCACATTTCATATACCAGATAAATTCAAGTTAAATCCAAGCGGTCCGAAGACCTCCTAATTAAATTGGCTCCTTGCCGGCATGCCACATGTTCACACATCACACGACAATGGCGTCCCATTGCCCACCCCTACTCACGAGGAGTGTTTCGATGTCACCCTCCTGTCGGGGACATTTCCATTTCGATACCTCCCATGTGCACATGGTGGTATTTCTCATTTTTCGACACCCCAACCTGTGGCGGTGTTACTTTCGATACTCCTTATTAGGTAGTATTACTTATTTTCGACATCCCAATTATATGGGGATGTTACTTTCGATACCCCATTACGGTGGTATTACTCTTCGATACCCCTATCATAGGTGGTATTGCGGCAAACATCATACAACACATAATAATTCAAATATGTCATGTCACATACATGTAACAAGCTATTTTTCACGAATTAAACAAATAAATTTCCCCCAACAACAAGCAATCACGAATATCACAATATATCACAATAAGCATCTTACAACATCATTTAAAATGCATTCCCCTTTTTAACAAAAACCCCCAATTTCATGTGATAATTCATTGTCAACACAAACAATTATATATATATATATATATATATACCATGGAAAGGGTTCGTAAAAAGTATCGTTACTCACCTCTCGAAGACCTCCACTGTGCTTTAAAAATTATTCATGATAAGGATTTGCGCTTCCCTAAAAATTCCCCTCCCGTTTGGTGGCATTCTTGGATCTGTGTTGTTATATTGTGCTAACAAGAAAGAACGTCGCTACTGTGCGGTGCATCCTATTGACTCTAACAATTTCGTGCGCACTGTGTATATATATATTGTTTACTGTGCGTGCGTCATAGGGCTTTATTATTTATTTCTCTTTTTTTTTGTTTCTTTTTTTTTTATAGAATAATTAGGCCCACTTGACTTATGAGCTACCTCTAGGTCCCTACGTGAAAAGTCTGTACTTTTGTTCACATTCATATATATATATATATATATATATATATATATATATATATATATATATATATATTTTTAATTCGTTATTCCCCTTGCAATTCCTAACCAACTCTAATAGATTTTATACTAACACATCCTTTACACTAAACCTCTTAATTATATCTTATTTTTATTATACCATTATTATTTATTTATTTATTTATTTTTATTTTTTTGTAACATAATCCTTTTTTAAAAAAAATTAATTATATTAGAATTTTAGGATGTTACATTTTCTCCCCTCCTTAAAGAATTTCGTCCCAAATTCGCCTCACACCCACGCACTTATTTTAACATGTGACATATTCAAGCGTAAAGGTTACCATACCTTAGATAATAAAATCTAGGTATTGGCTGACGATGTCCTCCTTCATCTCCCAAGCGGTTTCCTCAGAAGTCAATCCGTCTCATAACACTTTCACCAATAGAATTGTCTTGTTTCTTAGAGTTTTAGTGCTCTTGTCCACGATTTGACTAGGCTTTGGCTTGTAGATCAAATTATCCTTCAATTGTACAGACTCGGGAGCTATCACATGAGATTCATCAGGTACATATTTTTCCGAGTTGCGACACATGGAAAACATCATGAAGGTTTGCCAACTGTGGGCGGAAGAGCCAATTGATAAGCAACAGGCCCAACTCATTTAAGGATTTGGAACGATCCCATGAAACGAGGATTTTGCTTGCGGACTTTCATCGACCTCCCTACCCCCGTCTTAGAAATGACTCTCAAAATACATGCTCACTTTCCTGGAATCCTAGAGGCTTCCTCTTTTTGTCGGCGTAGCTCTTTTGTCTACTTTGCGTCGTGTGCATCCCCTCCCTAATCATTTTGATCCTCTCAGGGATTTCCTGGACCAATTCAGGTCCTATCAAGATTTTCTCACCTACCTCACACCAACATAAAGGGACCTACACTTCCTCCCATATAGGGCCTCATAGGGTGCCATGCCTATACTAGCGTGATAACTATTTTTATACGCAAACTCAATGAGAGGTAGGAACCTATCCCAACTCCCTCCTTCATCCAAGACACACGCTCTAAGCATGTCCTCAAGGGTCTGAATGGTCCGCTCCGACTGACCATCCATTTGGGGATGATAGGCTGTGCTAAGGCTCAACTTAGTCCCAAAGGCTTGCTGAAAAGCTCTCCAAAATCTAGAGGTAAACCTCGGGTCTCTATCCGACACTATAGATGTGGGTATCCCATGAAGCTTGACTATTTCCTTGATATAGAGGTATGCCAACTTGTCTAAGCTATAGGTTGCCTTAATTGGAAAGAAGTGGGCAGACTTGGTTAACCTATCCACTATCACCCAAATGGCGTCTAAGCCCAAACTAGTCTTAGGTAACCCCATCACAAAGTCGATAGAAATTCTCTCCCACTTCCATTTTGGAATCTCCAAGGATTGCAACAACCCCAAAGGCTTCTGATGTTCTATCTTACCCTTTTGCACACTAAACACCTAGTTACGAACCTAGCCACATCTTTTTTCATTCCTAGCCACCAATACATCCTCTTAAGGTCTTGGTACATCTTAGTTATTCCAGGATGTATGGTAAACTTCCCCTTATGAGCTTCCTCTAATATCTTCTCTCTAAGGCTCCCCTCCTTGGGAACAACGATCCTATTCTTAAACTTCACTAGCCCATCAACTGACAACTGATAACCCTCTTGTCCTAACTGAGACTGCAACTCCTGGTCTAAGAGTTGTCCCCGCCCAACCTCATCTCTAAAGTCACTATTAATTTCCAACCTATTCAACTTCAAACTTAAGACATTTAAGGACACATCCAACACTTCCAGATTCATGTCCCTAAACTCTTCCATGAGGTTCAGCTCTTGCACCATCAAGCTAGACACGTGTAGGGACATCCTACTCAAAGATCTCGCCACCACATTGGCTTTTCCTGGATGGTACTTCAACTCGAAGTCATAGTCCTTGAGGAACTCCATCCACCTTCGTTGTCTCATGTTCAACTCCTTCTGGCCGAACAGATATTTAAGGCTTTTATGGTCACTAAAAACTTCAAACTTCGCCCCATAAAGGTAATGCCTCCAAATCTTAAGGGCAAAAACCATAGCTTCTAGCTCTAGGTCATGGGTAGGGTAATTCCGTTCATGTGGCCTAAGCTGCCTAGAGGCATATGCTACCACCTCGCCTTCCTGCATTAAGACACATCCCAAGCCATTCCTAGATGCGTCGCAGTATACCACAAAACTCACTAAGGGGTCCAGTATAGTTAAGACTGGTGATGACACCAATCTCCTCTTAAGCTCTTGCAACCCGTCCTCACACTCCTGGTCCCACACAAAAGGTTTCCCTTTCCTAGTCAATTGGGTCAAAGGTAAGGCTAGTCTAGAGAACCCCTCTATGAACTTCCTATAGTAACCAGCTAAGCCTAAGAAACTTCTCACTTCGGTTACTGTCTTAGGTTGTTCCCACCCCAGCACCGCATCAACTTTAGAGGAATCAACCGCTACACCATCCTTTGAGATTGTGTGTCCTAAAAACTTTACCTCGTCTAGCCAAAACTCACACTTCTCTGGTTTGGCATAAAGATGCTCGCCCCTCAAGATTTGCAACACCAACCTTAAGTGTTCTCCATGTTCTTCTGGTGTCCTAGAGTATATTAAAATATCATCTATGAACACCACCACAAACCTATCCAAAAAGGTCCTAAAGATCCGATTCATGTAGTCCATGAAAATGGCTGGGGCGTTGGTCACACCAAAGGGCATCACTACATACTCATAGTGCCTGTACCTTGTCCTGAAGGCTGTCTTAGGGATGTCCTCGCTTCTAACTCTAATTTGATGGTGTCCCGATCTTAGATCTATTTTGGAAAACACTGATGCTCCCCTTAACTGATCTAAGAGATCATCTATCATAGGCAAAGGATATTTGTTCTTGATGGTTACCTTATTGAGTTGCCTATAATCAACACACAACCTCATACTCCCATCCTTTTTCTTCACTAGAAGTACTGGTGCTCCCCAGGGTGACACACTAAGCCTAATGAACCCCTTTTGTAACACATCCTCTATCTGTTTCTTGAGCTCGCTCAACTCTAGAGGTGTCATCCTATAGGGTGCTACTGATACAGGTCCACCCCCAGGTACTAGATCTATGGTAGACTCAATCTCTCTATCTGGAGGTAAATCAGAGACATCCTTAGGAAACACATCTGGGAACTCACACACAATAGGCAACGCCGCTATATCATTCTCAGCCTCTATCTTAGCATAAAAGAGAAGTATATATCCTTGAGCTCCCTCAACTAAGCACTCATGACATGAGGCAGTAGAGATAAGATGTTCTGTCCTAGGAGGGTTAACAGACATGGACCATGGAATGAAAGAAATAGTTCGACTAGCACAATCAATAATAGCATTGTTACGAGACAACCAGTCCATGCCCAAAATAATATCTAGACCATACATAGGTAAACATATCAAACCAACAATATAAGTCGGGTCTTGAAACAATAAGTGACATTGCAGGCAGACAGAAGAAGTAATCAATGTATATTTAGCGGGAGTAGAAACACACAAATCATATGGTAGTTTAGTAACTTGTAACTCTAAGAATTGAGCACATTGAAATGAAATGAATGAATGTGTTGCTCCGAATCGAACAATAGAGTAACTTTCCTCCCGTACGAGTTGAAGAAATTCAGCCTCCTTCGGATCTAAGCTGCCTCAGAATGATGACGAATTGTTCTTCTTGAATTCGAAAAGTCCCACGTGCTAAGGGTCCTAGGTTGCCACCACTCCATTAGTGATCGGCCTCCATTCCCATTCAGTTGACGGAGAGTCTCCGCCTGCGCTTGCATAACTCTGGCTATACAATCCAAAGCTGGTGCAAGTGCAACGTTCGTCCTCGCCTATTAATCGCCATAAATCTGCTCACTACCAATGAAATACTGGGTTGATCAGGTCCAATATCCCAAAGAATAGCATGCAGCATTTATAACTCTAACAAGCATCCTATGCGCCCAAGTTTTGTTTTTGAAAAAGCCCCACTACCACAGTCCGATTTAGAATCGAACTGCTCTGATACCATAAATGTAACGCCCTTCGTTACATTAGTGATCCTAAGATAAAATCAATAAAATATCCTTTAAAACATTTAATTAAAACATATATCTCATAACGAAAAATTAGAAAAAACATTAAAGTCTGAAAATGTCTCATATTAAATAATATAGTATTAAATTATCCATGTAATGAATATAGATATAAATAAATAAATAAATAAATAAATAAATAAATAAATAAATAAATAAATAAATCAAAAGCCTCAAAACTGGGCGTCTAACTACAATCCCAACGATAAATAATTGCGTCTAGTCACATGCGGCTCCTTATTTAAGAACAGACTAACCAAACTAGAAGGATTATCTAATGGTGTCCACTAAGTCTTCACGCCTCTTCAGCCTCAATGACGTCCTCCTCGTGTTCTGAAAACAATGCTTAATAATGAGATATAAAATCCCAGTGATCAACAATACAGTTTTATAAAAACATTTTCGAAAATAGCATTGTTCTCAGCCGGTGCGGTAACCGGAAAAACTGTCCATGGTACCCGCTAATTTTTCAAAATAATATATATAAAGAAAATACTTTTAACATTAATAACAAACTCGTCTCAATACATCACATTTCATATACCAGATAAATTCAAGTTAAATCCAAGCGGTCCGAAGACCTCCTAATTAAATTGGCTCCTTGCCGGCATGCCACATGTTCACACATCACACGACAATGGCGTCCCATTGCCCACCCCTACTCACGAGGAGTGTTTCGATGTCACCCTCCTGTCGGGGACATTTCCATTTCGATACCTCCCATGTGCACATGGTGGTATTTCTCATTTTTCGACACCCCAACCTGTGGCGGTGTTACTTTCGATACTCCTTATTAGGTAGTATTACTTATTTTCGACATCCCAATTATATGGGGATGTTACTTTCGATACCCCATTACGGTGGTATTACTCTTCGATACCCCTATCATAGGTGGTATTGCGGCAAACATCATACAACACATAATAATTCAAATATGTCATGTCACATACATGTAACAAGCTATTTTTCACGAATTAAACAAATAAATTTCCCCCAACAACAAGCAATCACGAATATCACAATATATCACAATAAGCATCTTACAACATCATTTAAAATGCATTCCCCTTTTTAACAAAAACCCCCAATTTCATGTGATAATTCATTGTCAACACAAACAATTATATATATATATATATATATATATATATATACCATGGAAAGGGTTCGTAAAAAGTATCGTTACTCACCTCTCGAAGACCTCCACTGTGCTTTAAAAATTATTCATGATAAGGATTTGCGCTTCCCTAAAAATTCCCCTCCCGTTTGGTGGCATTCTTGGATCTGTGTTGTTATATTGTGCTAACAAGAAAGAACGTCGCTACTGTGCGGTGCATCCTATTGACTCTAACAATTTCGTGCGCACTGTGTATATATATATTGTTTACTGTGCGTGCGTCATAGGGCTTTATTATTTATTTCTCCTTTTTTTTGTTTCTTTTTTTTTTATAGAATAATTAGGCCCACTTGACTTATGAGCTACCTCTAGGTCCCTACGTGAAAAGTCTGTACTTTTGTTCACATTCATATATATATATATATATATATATATATATATATATATATATATATATATTTTAATTCGTTATTCCCCTTGCAATTCCTAACCAACTCTAATAGATATTATACTAACACATCCTTTACACTAAACCTCTTAATTATATCTTATTTTTATTATACCATTATTATTTATTTATTTATTTATTTTTATTTTTTTGTAACATAATCCTTTTTTAAAAAAAATTAATTATATTAGAATTTTAGGATGTTACATTTTCTCCCCTCCTTAAAGAATTTCGTCCCCGAAATTCGCCTCACACCCACGCACTTATTTTAACATGTGACATATTCAAGCGTAAAGGTTACCATACCTTAGATAATAAAATCTAGGTATTGGCTGACGATGTCCTCCTTCATCTCCCAAGCGGTTTCCTCAGAAGTCAATCCGTCTCATAACACTTTCACCAATAGAATTGTCTTGTTTCTTAGAGTTTTAGTGCTCTTGTCCACGATTTGACTAGGCTTTGGCTTGTAGATCAAATTATCCTTCAATTGTACAGACTCGGGAGCTATCACATGAGATTCATCGGTACATATTTTCTCGAGTTGCGACACATGGAAAACATCATGAAGGTTTGCCAATCGTGGCGGAAGAGCCAATTGATAAGCAACAGGCCCAACTCATTTAAGGATTTGGAACGATCCCATGAAACGAGGATTTTGCTTACGGACTTTCATCGACCTCCCTACCCCCGTCTTAGAAATGACTCTCAAAATACATGCTCACTTTCCCGGAATCCTAGAGGCTTCCTCTTTTTGTCGGCGTAGCTCTTTTGTCTACTTTGCGTCGTGTGCATCCCCTCCCTAATCATTTTGATCCTCTCGGGGATTTCTGGACCAATTCAGGTCCTATCAAGATTTTCTCACCTACCTCACACCAACATAAAGGGGACCTACACTTCCTCCCATATAGGGCCTCATAGGGTGCCATGCCTATACTAGCGTGATAACTATTTTTATACGCAAACTCAATGAGAGGTAGGAACCTATCCCAACTCCCTCCTTCATCCAAGACACACGCTCTAAGCATGTCCTCAAGGGTCTGAATGGTCCGCTCCGACTGACCATCCATTTGGGGATGATAGGCTGTGCTAAGGCTCAACTTAGTCCCAAAGGCTTGCTGAAAAGCTCTCCAAAATCTAGAGGTAAACCTCGGGTCTCTATCCGACACTATAGATGTGGGTATCCCATGAAGCTTGACTATTTCCTTGATATAGAGGTATGCCAACTTGTCTAAGCTATAGGTTGCCTTAATTGGAAAGAAGTGGGCAGACTTGGTTAACCTATCCACTATCACCCAAATGGCGTCTAAGCCCAAACTAGTCTTAGGTAACCCCATCACAAAGTCGATAGAAATTCTCTCCCACTTCCATTTTGGAATCTCCAAGGATTGCAACAACCCCAAAGGCTTCTGATGTTCTATCTTACCCTTTTGCACACTAAACACCTAGTTACGAACCTAGCCACATCTTTTTTCATTCCTAGCCACCAATACATCCTCTTAAGGTCTTGGTACATCTTAGTTATTCCAGGATGTATGGTAAACTTCCCCTTATGAGCTTCCTCTAATATCTTCTCTCTAAGGCTCCCCTCCTTGGGAACAACGATCCTATTCTTAAACTTCACTAGCCCATCAACTGACAACTGATAACCCTCTTGTCCTAACTGAGACTCGCAACTCCTGGTCTAAGAGTTGTCCCCGCCCAACCTCATCTCTAAAGTCACTATTAATTTCCAACCTATTCAACTTCAAACTTAAGACATTTAAGGACACATCCAACACTTCCGATTCATGTCCCTAAACTCTTCCATGAGGTTCAGCTCTTGCACCATCAAGCTAGACACGTGTAGGGACATCCTACTCAAAGATCTCGCCACCACATTGGCTTTTCCGGATGGTACTTCAACTCGAAGTCATAGTCCTTGAGGAACTCCATCCACCTTCGTTGTCTCATGTTCAACTCCTTCTGGCCGAACAGATATTTAAGGCTTTTATGGTCACTAAAAACTTCAAACTTCGCCCCATAAAGGTAATGCCTCCAAATCTTAAGGGCAAAAACCATAGCTTCTAGCTCTAGGTCATGGGTAGGGTAATTCCGTTCATGTGGCCTAAGCTGCCTAGAGGCATATGCTACCACCTCGCCTTCCTGCATTAAGACACATCCCAAGCCATTCCTAGATGCGTCGCAGTATACCACAAAACTCACTAAGGGGTCCAGTATAGTTAAGACTGGTGATGACACCAATCTCCTCTTAAGCTCTTGCAACCCGTCCTCACACTCCTGGTCCCACACAAAAGGTTTCCCTTTCCTAGTCAATTGGGTCAAAGGTAAGGCTAGTCTAGAGAACCCCTCTATGAACTTCCTATAGTAACCATTAAGCCTAAGAAACTTCTCACTTTGCATCTTGTCTTAGGTTGTTCCCACCCCAAAGACCGCATCAACTTTAGAGGAATCAACCGCTACACCATCCTTTGAGATTGTGTGTCCTAAAAACTTTACCTCGTCTAGCCAAAACTCACACTTCTCTGGTTTGGCATAAAGATGCTCGCCCCTCAAGATTTGCAACACCAACCTTAAGTGTTCTCCATGTTCTTCTGGTGTCCTAGAGTATATTAAAATATCATCTATGAACACCACCACAAACCTATCCAAAAAGGTCCTAAAGATCCGATTCATGTAGTCCATGAAAATGGCTGGGGCGTTGGTCACACCAAAGGGCATCACTACATACTCATAGTGCACCGCCTTGTCCCGAAGGCTGTCTTAGGGATGTCCTCGCTTCTAACTCTAATTTGATGGTGTCCCGATCTTAGATCTATTTTGGAAAACACTGATGCTCCCCTTAACTGATCTAAGAGATCATCTATCATAGGCAAAGGATATTTGTTCTTGATGGTTACCTTATTGAGTTGCCTATAATCAACACACAACCTCATACTCCCATCCTTTTTCTTCACTAGAAGTACTGGTGCTCCCCAGGGTGACACACTAAGCCTAATGAACCCCTTTTGTAACACATCCTCTATCTGTTTCTTGAGCTCGCTCAACTCTAGAGGTGTCATCCTATAGGGTGCTACTGATACAGGTCCACCCCCAGGTACTAGATCTATGGTAGACTCAATCTCTCTATCTGGAGGTAAATCAGAGACATCCTTAGGAAACACATCTGGGAACTCACACACAATAGGCAACGCCGCTATATCATTCTCAGCCTCTATCTTAGCATAAAAGAGAAGTATATATCCTTGAGCTCCCTCAACTAAGCACTCATGACATGAGGCAGTAGAGATAAGATGTTCTGTCCTAGGAGGGTTAACAGACATGGACCATGGAATGAAAGAAATAGTTCGACTAGCACAATCAATAATAGCATTGTTACGAGACAACCAGTCCATGCCCAAAATAATATCTAGACCATACATAGGTAAACATATCAAACCAACAATATAAGTCGGGTCTTGAAACAATAAGTGACATTGCAGGCAGACAGAAGAAGTAATCAATGTATATTTAGCAGGAGTAGAAACACACAAATCATATGGTAGTTTAGTAACTTGTAACTCTAAGAATTGAGCACATTGAAATGAAATGAATGAATGTGTTGCTCCCGAATCGAACAATAGAGTAACTTTCCTCCTGTACGAGTTGAAGAAATTCAGCCTCCTTCGGATCTAAGCTGCCTCAGAATGATGACGAATTGTTCTTCTTGAATTCGAAAAGTCCCACGTGCTAAGGGTCCTAGGTTGCCACCACTCCATTAGTGATCGGCCTCCATTCCCATTCAGTTGACGGAGAGTCTCCGCCTGCGCTTGCATAACTATGGCTATACAATCCAAAGCTGGTGCAAGTGCAACGTTCGTCCCTCGCCTATTAATCGCCATAAATCTGCTCACTACCAATGAAATACTGGGTTGATCAGGTCCAATATCCCAAAGAATAGCATGCAGCATTTATAACTCTAACAAGCATCCTATGCGCCCAAGTTTTGTTTTTGAAAAAGCCCCACTACCACAGTCCGATTTAGAATCGAACTGCTCTGATACCATAAATGTAACGCCCTTCGTTACATTAGTGATCCTAAGATAAAATCAATAAAATATCCTTTAAAACATTTAATTAAAACATATATCTCATAACGAAAAATTAGAAAAAACATTAAAGTCTGAAAATGTCTCATATTAAATAATATAGTATTAAATTATCCATGTAATGAATATAGATATAAATAAATAAATAAATAAATAAATAAATAAATAAATAAATAAATAAATCAAAAGCCTCAAAACTGGGCGTCTAACTACAATCCCAACGATAAATAATTGCGTCTAGTCACATGCGGCTCCTTATTTAAGAACAGACTAACCAAACTAGAAGGATTATCTAATGGTGTCCACTAAGTCTTCACGCCTCTTCAGCCTCAATGACGTCCTCCTCGTGTTCTGAAAACAATGCTTAATAATGAGATATAAAATCCCAGTGATCAACAATACAGTTTTATAAAAACATTTTCGAAAATAGCATTGTTCTCACCGGTCAGAACCGGAAAACTCTGTCCATGGTACCCGCTAATTTTTCAAAATAATATATATAAAGAAAATACTTTTAACATTAATAACAAACTCGTCTCAATACATCACATTTCATATACCAGATAAATTCAAGTTAAATCCAAGCGGTCCGAAGACCTCCTAATTAAATTGGCTCCTTGCCGGCATGCCACATGTTCACACATCACACGACAATGGCGTCCCATTGCCCACCCCTACTCACGAGGAGTGTTTCGATGTCACCCTCCTGTCGGGGACATTTCCATTTCGATACCTCCCATGTGCACATGGTGGTATTTCTCATTTTTCGACACCCCAACCTGTGGCGGTGTTACTTTCGATACTCCTTATTAGGTAGTATTACTTATTTTCGACATCCCAATTATATGGGGATGTTACTTTCGATACCCCATTACGGTGGTATTACTCTTCGATACCCCTATCATAGGTGGTATTGCGGCAAACATCATACAACACATAACAATTCAAGTATGTCATGTCACATACATGTAACAAGCTATTTTTCACGAATTAAACAAATAAATTTCCCACAACAACAAGCAATCACGAATATCACAATATATCACAATAAGCATCTTACAACATCATTTAAAACGCATTCCCCTTTTTAACAAAAACCCCCAATTTCATGTGATAATTCATTGTCAACACAAACAATTATATATATATATATATATATATATATATATATATATATATATATATATATATATATACCATGGCAAGGGTTCGTAAAAAGTATTGTTACTCACCTCTCGAAGACCTCCACTGTGCTCTAAAAATTATTCATGATAAGGATTTGCGCTTCCCTAAAAATTCCCCTCCCGTTTGGCGGCATTCTTGGATCTGTGTTGTTATATTGTGCTAACAAGAAAGAACGTCGCTACTGTGCGGCGCATCCTATTGACTCTAACAATTTCGTATGACTTGTGTATATATATATTGTTTACTGTGCGTGCGTCATAGGGCTTTATTATTTATTTCTCTTTTTTTTGTTTCTTTTTATTTTATAGAATAATTAGGCCCACTTGACTTATGAGCTACCTCTAGGTCCCTACGTGAAAAGTCTGTACTTTTGTTCACATTCATATATATATATATATATATATATATATTTTAATTCGTTATTCCCCTTGCAATTCCTAACCAACTCTAATAGATATTATACTAACACATCCTTTACACTAAACCTCTTAATTATATCTTATTTTTATTATACCATTATTATTTATTTATTTATTTTTATTTTTTTGTAACATAATCCTTTTTTTAAAAAAATTAATTATATTAGAATTTTAGGATGTTACATTTTGCAAGACTACAACTTGGATATTTTACAAGTACATTAACGATGTTGGATGGGGAGGACTCTTCACTTAGAAAGCCTATATTTTTCCTAACATAATAAGGGATTTCTGGAGGAGACTTCAAGTTGCTCATACTAACTTCTCCTCTACTGTGCTAGGAAAGAGGATTGTTGTCTCTGAGAAAATCATTGTTGATGCCGCCTAGCGCTCGGGGAAGGAGTGGTACTTTCCGAGTGATGGGAGAGCTGAACTGGGAGGCACTGAGGTGATTGAAGTCTTCTTGATGAGAGAGGACACAGTTCGAAATCATTCTTGGAAAACTGTTGAAATGAAGGACATAATTCGTATCCTTCATCAATTACTAAACAAGGTAGTTCTTCACAAGGTTGGGCCCAAGGACAACCTATCAGCCTTGCACAAATTCTGTCTTTGCCATCTTTTCACGGAAACGAAGATAAATCTTCCCAGAATCTTGTATGGAAGATTCAGAGATGTTGTGATCAACAAGAAGAAACTCTCAGCATTTCCCTATTGCCATCTTCTCTCCAAAATCTTCAAAGCTCAAGGAATCCATGAATTTATTGCTGCAAGGACTCCTGAAGATCAAGCCAGGATCTTAATTGAAAAACCATTGTCTGCTGCTGACTTTGGTAAAATGAACATTTCTAATATGAATCTTGGCACCTATACTACTGCTATTATAGCTAAGACAGAGGAACTGATGAAGATTAAGGAAGAAATGGTGGAACTGAACAATGCCGAGGTTCTGGGGCTGAAAAGGAATGTTAGGAAGAAAACTACAGCTGCAAAGAAGCCAATACCAAAGAGGCCTACTGGTGGAATTGTCATCAAAGAGCCCAAATATTCTCCTCAACCTGCCCCCTCACAGAAAAAGGACAAGAAATTTGATCTTGTCACATAATGAGGATGAAGATGATGAGGACAGGGTTCCCATCAGCTCAGTATTGAAGAAACAGAGGATTTCTACCTCTGCTGATGTTGCTGCTACTTCTGCCATTCCAACTAGGAGAAGGCAACCACAAAGAAAAGCCAAAGCTGTCATAGAAACTGAGGTAACCTTACCTGCTAATGATCCTGTCAAGTTAGCAGTAGATGCCCTAGTTTCCAACTTTGAGCATAGGGTAGATGATTTTGTACCTGGATCCTCTGTAAATAAAAATCAAAACATAAATGGTATATACATTCCCACACCCCTTTCACCACAAACAATTTCCAACCTAGACCAACCACAAATAGCATCACCTCCTAGACCGACATTCCAACCCATTATCCCTACTGATGACCCCTGGTTCAACTAACCAGATGATGGTATTAGCCCTGGTGCCCCTTTTCCAAAGATCACAAGAATCAGATTTCCCTATACTGCTCCATCTTTTATGTATGAGGGAAAATCTGAAAATTGGGCCAAGGTTAAGAGGGATTGGAAGATTGTATTCCATGAACATGAACCTGAACCTGTCTCAACCAGACCCTTCTATCCACTTCAAGAATATGACTATGAACCAGAGACCATAACCCTACCGGACTATGTACCAACACCATATGTCCCAACCATTACACAACCACTTCCATCCACTCTCAATAACCATCTTGGTCCTGCCCTAACTCACCTTCCCCAAAAGAAATTCCCACCAAGAAAATTTTACCCCAACTTAATCAAATATCCACCATTCAAGCCCTTCACCGAAGGAGTTGAGAGACACATCATCTCAGGTTGGCATACAGACCCTGCCAAGAAAGACCTCACAAATGATACCTATAAGCGATCCAGATCCTACAGTCATGTCTCGTTCATCATGGACAGAAACACTGGTTGGCAGATATTTAAGCACCCCAGTGTGTATGGTAGAGCTGCAAACTTTGTTGATCGTCTGATGTACCAAATGCTGAAATGGGAGTTTGAACATTTCAGAGTTGTGACGGCTGCAAATTTTGTCCCTCCAACCTGGCTAAGGCATTCATTGGAGAAAACCAAGATAGGAATCAAGCCATATATGATTTGCCCAAGACTGCCAATGATTATCCACAACAAGGACAAAGACAACAAAAGAAGAAGGTTCAAAGGCAAGAAGCCAGGAAATGAGCCAATCATGCTGGACCTCAATTCAGAACCATTTGACTACACTCTACTGGATTTTTGGCAATCTCTCTCAATTGAGCAAGTCTCTGAAAAGGAACCTGTAGTTGACTTCTAGAAATCTCCTATCATCCACTGCACAAGAGAAGCCTCCACTTCAGGACTGACTCAAGAGGAGAAGAAATTCATTCCAACTGTTAGAGGAAAATGTGGCATTTCAAATTGCAGATTCATCATCATCAAGGATATCTTTGGCCTTCCTGTTACAAATCTACACATTGAAAATGAAGATGCAATTCGATGGGCCAAGGAATTACCTGAACCAGTGCTGCAGTATGCTACTTCACCTCCTCCATCACATACATCAGATCACACTAAAGAAGAAATCATTGTTGAAGATCCTGTTGTAAAGTCTGAGTCTGTTAAAATAGTAATTGAGCATGAGGAAGTTACTGAGTCTACTCCCAGATCGAGCACTTCAGAGAAGCACTCATCTCAACCTTTAGCTTTCACAATTATTCACCCTCAGGATCAACCTCAACAGTCAAGAGCATTGGACACCATGCCAAGTCATGCACATGCTCAAGACAGTGCTGAAAGCTCCAGACCATCACTCTCTCTGCCACCAAATTTTGAAGAGATGATTGGCAAAATTATTGGAGAAAGAGTCAAAGCTGAAGTGAAAGAGCAAGTAAGAGAACAGGTTGCAGAGGCTCTGGTCCCAACAAATATAATGATGTACCAGATGATGAGCATCATGCTCAACTTTCATCAAAGCCAGAATCTGCCAACACAGATCCCTGCTCCTACTCCAAATCCTAATCAGAATCTGAACCAAAACCCTCCTCCTTCACCTCCATCTTCCTCTTAATTTTTTTTTCTTCTCTTTCTGATAATGATGGTCCACTCCTTTACCATTTTGTCTGATGACAAAAAAAGGGGAGAAAGGAAAGAAAATTAAATTTAATAAGAAAAGTTTGTTTTTGAAAAACATATATCTGTTTGCACATGCATGTCTCTGCTTATGCTTTAAATATTCTATATATCTGTTGTCTTGAATGCTCTGATACTGATTTGTTTATTGCTTTGATATATTTTAAGTCTACATACTCTAACTCTGTCTGATCTAATATAAAGAGATACAGCAAGTCCAAAGACTTGATAGACGAGAGGACATGCCACGTCAGTAGACGAGCAATATAAAGGAGTGAACAGACTTAGTCTCACAAATAACTGAGTAGACGAAGATTTTGAGTAGACGAGTTTCTATCCCCTATACGTTCTTCTAAAGTGAATAAATGCAATCAGGTTCTCTTGAATTTATTTCAAATGATTGATATTTATTCCAATAGAATATTTGTTCTTCCCATTTGTTTTATCCGGTTAATGATTTGTTTCCTTTTAAGAGTACCATCGAGGAAATACAAAAAGTAAATAGTACAATAAGGAAATGAAAAGTGACTTGTACGATGACAACTTTATGGCTGGAAAAAGCTGGACTGTACACAAAGGAGGAAAAACTTTTTCAAGCAGCAATGCTTAGAGCAACAAGCCTCCATTTTATACTTTCCTGATAACCAAGAGTGCATTTCAGCATTGCTTCAATCAAGCCTTCAGTCACAATGAATATTATGCTATCTCTAAACGGGAAATTCAAAATGATCGTTGAAGCTTTTAAAGAGAAGGAGAAGGTCACCATAAGTAGAAGACCTCAGATACTGAAGAACAACTTTTGCTAGCTAACAACTCCTGCCTATACAATATTTGCGAGAGCAAGCTATTATTTATTCTTTCAAAAAGAAAAAGTCTGTAACCTCTTAGTTTGAATATTGTGAACATATCTCAAACTTTCATATCCTCACACATAGTGAGTTAAGAAGATCTAGGTTAAATCTCTTTGTTAGAAAGGCTCGGTAAGAAAGGAATACTTGTAAGCCTAGAGAGGTGTTGAATACTTGGTTGTAATCTATTTGGAGAAATAGTGGATAAATCCTTCAAGTCGAAGGGACTGGACGTAGCTCTTGGTTGGAAGAGAGTGGACCAGGATAAAATCATTTGTGTGAATCTTCTATCTCTAAACTCTTACAACTTTATTTGTTTATACTGACTGTGGGGTTTTGATATTGCTTTTTTTAAGTTTCTAAAAGATCTATTTATGTGTTCTTGCTTCTGATTCAATCTTCTTGTGTGAGAAAACATTTTTGAAAAGGTTGTTTTAAAAAATTATTAACAAACACAATTTAACCCCCCTTCTTGTGTTTGCTTGTGTCAACTTTATTATAGAGGTCTTTCCAGTAGATGTCTCGTCGAATGACCAGCTTAGGATTCTTCTTTGGATTGTGTATACTTTTTAGAAAAGTTGATAGAGGTGATTTTGTAAAACCTTATATGGTTTGGAATTTCAGTAATGACAACAATTTCGGGAAAAAACTTGTACATTATCGTGGTTTGATTTATGAATCAATTTATTTTATGTATGTTGTTGAGAAAAATATGGTTTCACTATTGTGATGTATGTATCACTTTTTCGAAGTATATCGAAAGAAAAATTTTTATACCCAAGTTTTTATGACTTAAAGTAAATAAATTTTCGAAAACAACTAGCATAATAGTTTTATGACTTACAGAAACGGACTCGAGTTTGGTCACCCAGTTACAATTGTACCAATATTATGCATGTAGTTTTCAAATTGATGCAATTATGTTGTTCTGTCAGTTTGTTCAATTTAGGGACACATCGTCACATCCCATTATTTGCTTATGTGGAGATGGAAGCGCAATGAAGTTTAGTGTTGTGTTGAGAGCCATGTACATCATAAGAGTTATTCATTTACAGTCACCATGTACATCAATGATAAGTGTCGGGGGCGGAGGCGGCACGACATTGATGGTGGTGTTGGTGATTGTTGGTTCATTTATTGTGTGGAGGTGGGTGTGGGGTAGCGATGGTGATGGTGGTATGAAGTAGGAATGGTGGTGGGGGTGGGGGTGGTGGTGAGGGGTGGGAACGGGTAAGGGTAAGAAAGGAATTTGGGTAGATAGTGCAGCATGCACCTTTTTTCAGTGGTGTATGTTAGACGGCACCTTATAGCACTTCCAATTATGAAACATCACATAAATTGTAAACTGTAAACCACAAAGTAAAGTGTAAAGCTTAAGCTACTAAAATGCACCGCGACAAGGAAGGACTAAATCGCAGCAGGGAAATACATAAACACATGTCTCAATTTTTTTCATATAAGACTTCGATTCGTTTCAGTTCCTGGAAAGAAAATCGATAACCACACAGAACTGATTGGTTACTAGAAATTTGATCCAAAAAAATCTTTAAAAAATTAGTTTTGATTGATTTTTAGTTATTTTTAGTCAATTTACGTTTTTTTATCAGTTTGAATATGAACATCCTTATTTTGATACAATGAATTTGATAATTGTAAATGATCTAAGCTATTGATCCTACATTTGATTTTATTTTTATAATTGTGATAAATTATTCATCATTTGGCATAATAATGTTAACAGTTAATTTGGCATATAATACATGTGTTCAAGCACCAACATGTGGTTGGTCTAAGTGGTCAGGGACTTGGACGTCTTAAGTAAGTAGTCGGGGGTTCGAATATTAGTTCTTATGTATGGAGAAAACATGGTTGAGAGAGGAGAACCCATCTTGTGTGCCTAATAGTTTCCTGACGGAGATTAGTCACTACTAACTATGGTGGATAATTCGTACAAATGTCATAGTTACCAAATATATATATATATATATATATATATATATATATATATATATATATATATATATATATATATATATAGAGTGTGTGTGTGTTTTTTCAAGCAAGCCATGATTTTTTTCAAAAGAATACTCTAAAAATAATAATGTCATATGTATGATGAAATTGATAATGACATTAAACTTTCCATTTTTACTCAACGAACTTGGAGTTGAAAATATCTAAAAAAAACATATAACATTCTATCACTTTCGAATATTTTCCTTGTAGTTTATTTTATTTTTAAATTAAATAAATAATTTTTTTATCTTCCTTTTAGCATAGATATAAAATTATATATCTTTGTTTCAATAAATTATTTAAATATGTTTCTAAATTTGATTTTATTTTCAATTTTATAGAATATAAATTAATCTATAAGGAGTATATATTTCAGATTTTCAGTTAATAAAAAGAAACAAAATAAAAAATTGGATAAATAAATTATTGATGATATATTTTAAAAAAATTAAGTTACAAATTGTATTATTTAATATATATAATCATAATTTATATTAACTAATTATCTCAAAATTGAATAGAAAATATGTAGTTAACTATGTGCAAGAACACATAATATTGTTACGACCCAAAATGTGATGGCCCAAATCCCAAAATACTAGCCTGTGAAGATCCTTTGCCCAATAGAGGTCCAAAATCCAAGGAGCCGAGCAAACAGCTCCCGGCCGACCAAAATACTCGACTAGAAACCCACTTGAAAGAGTTGACTTCTCCTCCTCGGGAAAGAACCCCTCCACCTATTAGAAGACGCATCAGGAATAGGCCGCCCCTCCTCCCCGACACATGCAAACTCCTTAGAACCGTCATCATGACCATCCCATCTCCTTACTGACATAACGTCATGCAAAATAGGTCAACACCAACCTAGGGGAGGTCAACACGCGACCTGGTAAGGGGCGCCCTGCATTGTAAGTCACTCATCTTAAGAGACCACTATATAAACCTCCTGAAAGGAGGTCGAGGTATGATTTTATGATATAGCACACATATACTTTATTTGATACACTCTTTCTGACTTAAGCATCAAAGTGACTTCGTACGTACCCCCATTCAGTCCGCACATTGGAGGAAGAAAGAGGAGGAGGAGAGAAATTCTCAGACCAACAACCACCAACCAACTAGTATTGGGCCATTCAACACAGACCCAATAACTAGAATTACTATTTGAGTTATAGGCCTCTTTCAGAATAAATACTAATTTGAGAATGAAAACAAGATTTTTATAATATTTATATTTCAGTTAATTAATATTATTTTTTAAAAATTTACATCAATTAATTGGTAAACATACATACAATTTCAAAAATTTTGAATTCTCTGTTATGATTAATAATTGATTTGAAAATCTAAAATTATAATTACAATTAAGAAAAAATGGTTTGAATTTTTTTGTTTGTTTGATGAACCACTGCAATTAGAGGCTTTGGCTCCCCAATAACATCTTGTGATATCCCCATAAGCTTCGGCCATTTGGATCGACTATGAGGCATTGAGACTAATACTCTGTCGGTTGCTTAGAGTAGGAAATTAACCCTTAGTTTTCGCAATCTCCCAACTAGAGTGTTATCACCAGGATTCGAACTTACGTCCCTCTCCTTATAGGGTCAAGATGCATACCACTTGACCAACCCTTGGTTGGTAAATGGTTTGAAAATTTTAAACCTTGAAATTTGGTTAAGTGACATTATAAATTAACTAAACAAAAAGACCTGTATATATATATATATATATATATATATATATATATATTGTATAAGAGAAGGTTTCTACAAATTGTCCTATACTGCGTATCACTATCATCTTATAGCGAATGAAAAAATAGCCTCGTTTAGTAACCATTTTCTAACTAGTTTATTACATTTTTTTCACTAACTTATAGTATTTTTTCTATATGCTAATTGAAGTAGCGTTTGAGCTTAGCTTATAGTTTATCGTTTTTTCTTTCATTTTTATCTCTATTATTCTAATTAAATTCCTTATTGTCCTCGGGTAACTAAAATTAAAATACTAATCCTTCTATTCATAAAATTTTAATTTTAATTTTAATTTTAATTTTTGAAATGATAGATAATTTAAAATAAATTAAAATATTTAAAGTTATAATTATTTTTACTGGAGAATACTTATTGTTTGATTTTTTATTTTATATAAGGACCCTAACTATCAATTATTACTATATTCTTTTTTTTTTTTGGTAACCATGTTATAAGTACGAAATTAGCAGTGACTAATCTCCGTCAGGGAACCCGTTGGGCACATTTTGATACTACTAATATTGTAAATTACAAATTGATTACCAATTAACATTTGTATGATATATTTCTCAATAAATCAAAGTTTTAGAATCTCAAATTATTTGTTTAGTTCTATTTTCAAGTGATTTTTTTTTTCATATTATTTCTCATTCCTTATAATTTTAAATTATTTATTTTCTAATTATTCATCATTGGTCAGCATGTTTATACATGCAATAAAAAAACATTTAGTGTCTGTTTGTTTTACTCAAAAATTTTGTTTGATTTCAAAATAATCAATTTTAGGATGTGAAATCTTGTTTGGTTAAAATTATGATAGATAAAAGTGTGCTTAGATATGAGTAGAATTAATTTTAAGACAAATAATAATTTCTAACTTTTTTGTTGAATAAGATTGATTCTAAATGTGGTATCCAAAAAATCTACAAAATGTTTTATATTTGGGAGTTGATTCTCTGACGTTGAGAATCACTTGGGTTCTCTCATGTTGAACATCTCAACCATTCAATCCCCCTCTCCTTTTTTTAATATTTTAAACTCACTCTTATTGAATAAATGGCTGGGATTCATCTGGACAAAAAATTAACAGAGAATCCCTTTCTAAAATTCATATTGATTTTACTTATCATCCATACAAAGCGAATTCTTTTAAACTAAATTTTAAAATATTATTACCAAATATAAATCAATTTTTTTAAACTCAAATTTTTTTAAAAATTAATTATATCAAAAAATTGAAAACAAATTAATAATTCTGAGGATTGAATGACTCTTTATTTATTTTTTTATGTTCTAACCGATTAACATCTGACATGTCAATTTTTTTTAGGTCCGGGATGAAATCCAGGGTATCCCACAACCAGAAGCTGTAACATCTCAAAAATTAGCTACTAGGTAATTTAATAGGAATTGAATTATTATAATGATTATAATTCAAGTTTAGAAGTGGTTAAAATCTCATAAGTGATTTAAAAGAATTTAAATAGATAGTTTTGAGTGTTTTAGGCCAATTTCACACGAGACCTCCTATGACCCGATACCAAAATTCAGATGGATATTACATAGCCAAAATGAACTTCTTTAGACTCTATGTCTTCCTAAGAAATGTAGATATGTCTCTTTGATTTCCATAGACACCGAATTCGTCCGAATTTGATTTTTGTAGCTCAAGTTATGACCAAATTCATACACACTGTTCGGGTTCCAGCGCCAGAACCGTTTTCAAACTTCTGTCCCAGTTTGACCATATAAACGTCCATTTCAGATTTTATGGTCTTCATGAAAGTTGTTTATATTTCTTTTATCTTTCCGACAACATAAAATTTATAATTTTTGGAAATCTACAACTCAAGATATATGCAAAATACAGAGATGTATGTTGGGTAAGTGGGTCCACGCGTTTTTACACGTTTTGGGCTATTTGGGACTCTGTAAATAGAATATTAACAATATTATGGTGCATTTTGAACCCTAATTACACCTATAAACTCAGAAACGGCTAAGAAGAGAAGAATTTCAAGGATTAAGAAGAAAGAGTTGTGGAAGAGGGAGTCTAAGAAGAGGAAGACGATGAGAACTCTTGGCAAACGCTACGCCGTAGGAAGCGCTTGGAGCTATTTGGAGGTCTTCAAGAGGTGAGCAACAATACGATTTCGAATTCTTTCCATGGTATATGTGTTTTTTGTGTTAATAAGGGTTTACCTATGATTTTGGGGTATTTTAATGGAGATGCATGTTGTAAATAACCTAAATTCTAAAATTGGGAGTTTTGTTAAAAAGAGGAATAAATTGATTAATTGATGTTGTAATGTGCTTATTCATGTATGATGTGTTGTGATATTCATTATTGTTTGTTATTGGCGGAAATTTATTTTTTTAAATTGTCGAAAATATTTTGTTACATACATGATACATGACATATGTGAATTATAATATGTTGTATGATGTTTGCCGCAATACCACCTATGATAGGGGTATCGAAAAGTAATAACGTCGTAATGGGGTATCGAAAGTAGAATCGCCATATGATTGGGATGTCGAAAAAGAGCAATACTGCCTATAAAGGGGTATCAAAAGTAACATCGCCACACTTTGGAGTGTCGAAAAGAGAGAAATACCGCCATGTGCACATGGGAGGTATCGAAATAGAAATGTCCCCGACAGGAGGGTGACATCGAAACACTCCTTATGAGTAGGGGTGGGCAATGGGTAGTCATTGTCCTGTGATATGTGAGATTTATGGCATGCCGGCAAGAGACCAATTTAAGATTGAGGTTTCCGAGTCACTTGGATTATTTTTGAGATTATTTGGTATGTGGAATGTGATGTATTGAAGTGATTTGTCATTATAATATATGTTTTTGAGTTGTTGATATTACTGTTGTTATTAAGTGTATTTTAATATATATTATTTTTCACAAATTAGCGGGTACCATGGACAGTTTTTCCGGTTACCGCGCCGGCTGAGAACAACACTATTTTCAAAATATTTTATAATTGTATTGTTGTTCACTGGGATTTTATATCTCATTAAAAAGTGTTATTTTCAGAGCATGAGGACATCGTCGTTGAGGACAATGCAAAGACTTGAGGAATATATCTTTTAGCTTTTAGTTTGGTTAATATTGTGGGATGGATTATGGGGACCATGTAGACGTCGTTATTATTATTATTATTATTTTCTCGGATTGTAGTAGACGCCCGGTTTTGAGGCTTTTCAGTTTATTTTGTTGTATTGGATTTTTATCTCTACTTAGATAGTTATTTTATTATTGAGATTATTTTCAGACTCAAATGAATTTGCAAAATTTGTATGTTATGAATCTTAACTTTATTAAACAATTTTAAAGAATTTTACTATTTTTATGAATGGATTACTAATGTAACGAATGGTGTTACATCTATGGTATCAGAGCAGTTCATTACTAAATTGGACTGTGGTAGTGGAGCTTTTTCTAAAATCAAAACTTGGGCGCATAAGAATGCTGGTTGTTAGTGTCGTAAATGTTGCATGCTATGCTTTGGATATTGAGCTTGGCCAACTCAATGCTTCATTGGTAGTGAGTAGATTTGTGGTAACTAAGCGGCTTGGGGCGAACAATGCACTTGTAACAGTTTCGGGTCATTTGGCCCAGGCTATGCAAGTGTAGATAGAGACTCATTGTCGATTGAGGAAAAATAGGGGTGCACTTGAATGTTGGAACGGTGGCACCTGGGACCCTCGATCGTGGGGCTATTCGAGTTTATAAGGAATGATCCACCATCATTTTGGGGCAGCTCAGATCCAAAGGAGACCAAATTTCTTCATCTCGTTAAGAAGAAAACATTTTTATAAAGTTTGATTCAAGAGTGACACATCCTGCGATATATCCAATATATGTGAAAATTTGGAATTATTAATCTTTCGTTTGTCCTTTGATTTACTTGTTTCTACTTCTATGGGGGATAATCTTGTTACTTCATTGCTTTGTTTAAATTGCCTTCTTGTGTATCAAGACATGCCTTATGTCATCGATCTTCCTTGTTATCTATTTATAAATTGTATACTAGTCTTGGTATTGACTTATTGTCATCTGAACTCGTTGCTATAAAGTACTATGAAGAACTATCTCTATCTATTGACATCCAATATTTTTTTTCCGACTTCGGTTTCGACTTATATTTTATTTGTTGTTTCTTGTGATAAGTGCTTGGTTGAGAGAGCTCGAGGATACATACTCTTATTCACTGCTACTATGAAGGCAGACGATGATGTAGCATCTATACCTGTGGCGCACAAGTTTCAATAGGGGTTGAATTTAGCATAGATCTAGTGTTATGGAGTAGACTAGGATCCGCAGCACCTTACATGATGCCACCTTTAGAGTTGAGTGAGTTCAAAAACCAGTTTGCGGAGTGTGAAGAGAATTTCCGAGAGCTTAAGAAAAGATTGATGTCGGCACCTGTCTTGACCTTTGAAAATATGTGTTACCATGATTATCAATAATGAATAATTAATTGAAATTGTTGTGCATGATTGGAGAATTGATTATGATTTGGTCAACTAATTCTTGATATATGAAAGAAAAAATGAATATCATGATGTATTGCTGCATGTATATATAAGTTCTTAGCTTGATAAATTGTTTACTTGATCCTTCCATGTGTGGTTAACTAGTTTTAAAAAAATACTTAACTTGTTGCTTTCTCTAAAGATAGTTGAGGAGAAATCTATTACAGTTATGCCGCTTGAAATATGGGGAAAAAACTCATTTTTCTCTCTTAATAAAATTGTCATTGCTATGATAGGATAAGCTGTTAATATTTGACACATAAAAGTTGTTTTGTTGTATTTAGGTTACCATTTTGCAAATGTAATGCTATATAAATAAATAAATAAATTACACAACATGATGAATAGCAAGAACATATTTTACAACTTGATGTGTCATAGTATATCAATGTCATTTCCTCATAATTTATTATCTAGATTTTTATCTCACATATCATTAAGTGTGTTGTTTTGTGACTCTAAGATGTTATAATTTAAAAGTGATTGATTTAAGAAGAATTCTTGTAGATATTCTAGAGTTACCTTTGGGTAAAAATATTAATATTTATTTTGTGGCAGGATAGAAACACCATTATTCCTTTGACCCTAAATCATTTAATGATGAATGAAACTCTTAATAGACTTAGTACATGGTGTGTGGTTTGGCAATTTTTTTTTTTAAGAAAATAGATAAGTTATTATGAAATGTATCTTTAATTCTAATAATAACAATAAAGAAATATATGTATGAACTTAAGGGGAAAAAAACAACTAACAAGTGAATTGAATGTTTGTTTCCAGTAGTATATAGTATAGATGACTACAATAAATTTTTCTAGCATTGAGTTGTGTTTTGGTTTCGTAGTTGAAATTAATTTTGTAAGGGTAGCAATTAAGAATGAACCTTTTGTTTTCCTATGACTATGTTTCCTAGAATTCATCTTTAACTTTGCATAGTCTCCTTTCTAACTGAAAGTTGATAATAAAGATAAGGAAAAATCAGAGTAAAATGTGATTTTCGAATTGTTGTGCTTATATGTAATGCCGTGCGACTTTTTTTTTATATTCTTTCCTATTTTATTTTAAAATTACTTGATTTTATGAATATGCCTAAAAAAATAATTTGAGTACACAATTATAATATATATGTATATATAAGAGTTAGATTGATTTCCTTTTGAATTTAACGTTGAATTTTGTCTCAATAGAATCATAAACCCCTCTCCCGATATTAATAACATGCTTATTGTATTTGTTCGATTTGAATTGTTATTTGATTATGTGAGTTAAATTAGGAATTGTAACTATATTTCTATGCATATGTTCAATCAGTAAAAGCTTAGGAAAGTAGGATTGCCATATTATGTTGTGAATTATGAGGATTTATTATAAATGATTTTCGATTTATGTTTGAATATGCGAATTACAAAGATGCATCATATTTCTACACTCCAATTTTTACTCTAGGATTTTAATCATAGACGAGTGCTATGTGATTGATACTTGCCTGAATGTTGTTATATTTGTGATTAAATAAAGTATCGTCTTAAAGCCCTTTTAATGAAAATTGTGATTCTTATCTTTAGTTCAAAAAAAAAAAATCTCATGTTTGAATATATCAACTCTCATCTTGTTTTGTGATCTTTGTTTCAACATAGAAGTACATGTGCTAAAGGTATGGTAGGATGAATATTTATTAAGTTATTGTTGAATTATTGTTATGTACATGTTTAGTTAAATATAGTTACAAATTTCCAGGACGAAATTTCTTGAAGGAGGGGAGAAATATAACTTCCCAAAAATTAGCTACTAGGTAATTTAATAGGAATTGAATTATTATAATGATTATAATTCAAGTTTAGAAGTGATTAAAATCTCATAAGTGATTTAAAAGAATTTAAATAGATAGTTTTTAGTGTTTTAGGCCAATTTCACACAAGTGACCTACTATGACCCGATACCAAACTTCAGATGGTTATTTCATAGCCAAAACGAACTTTTTTATACTTGATGTCTTCCTAGGAAATGTAGAAATTTATATATATATCTTATCTTTCCATAGACATCAAATTTGTCCGAATTGGATTTTTGTAGCTCAAGTTATGACCAAATTCGTACACACTATTCGGGTTCCAGCGTCAGAACCGTTTTTCTAACTTATATCCCAGTTTTGACCATATAAACGTCCATTTCAGATTTTATGGTCTTCATGAAAGTTGTTGATATTTATTTTATCTCTCCAACGACATAAAATTTATAATTTTTGGATATTTACAACTCAGGATATATGCAAAATACAGAGCTGTATGCTGGGTAAGTGGGTCTGACACGTTTTTACACGTTTTGAGCTATTGGGGGCTTTATAAATAGAATATTAACAATATTAGGGTGCATTTTGAACCCTAATTACACCTATAAACTCATAAACGACTAAGAAGAGAAGAAATTCAAGGATTAAGAAGAAAGAGTTGTGGAAGAGGGAGTCTAAGAAGAGGAAGAAGACGAGAACTCTTGGCAAACGCTACGTCGTAGGAAGCGCTTGGAGTTACTTTGAGGTCTTGAAGAGGTGAGCAACAATAGGATTTCGAATCCTTTCCATGGTATATGTGTTTTTTGTGTTAATAAGGGTTTACCTATGATTTTTGGGGATTTTAATGGAGATGCATGTTGTAAATAACCTAAATTCTAAAATTGGGGGTTTTGTTAAAAAGAGGAATAAATTGATTAATTGATGTTGTAATGTGCTTATTCATGTATGATGTGTTGCGATATTCATGATTGTTTGTTATTGGTGGAAATTTATATGTTTAAATTGTGGAAAATATTTTGTTACATACATGATACATGACATATGTGAATTATAATATGTTGTATGATGTTTGCCGCAATACCACCTATAATGGGGGTATCGAAAAGTAATACCGCCGTAATGGGGTATCAAAAGTAATATCGCCATATAATTGGAATGTCGAAAAAGAGCAATACTGCCTATAAAGGGGTATCGAAAGTAACACCGTCACACGTTGGGGTGTCGAAGAGGAAGAAATACCGCCATGTGCACATGGGAGGTATCGAAATAGAAATGTCGATCCCCGCCAGGAGGGTGTTATCGAAACACTCCTTATGAGGGCAATGAGACGCCATTGTTGTGTGATGTGTGAGATTTATGGCATGCCGGCAAGAGACCAATTTATGATTGAGGTCTTCGAGCCATTTGGATTATTTCTGAGATTATTTGGTATGTGGAATGTGATGCATTGAAGCGATTTGTCATTATGATATATGTTTTTGAGTTGTTGATATTACTGTTGTTATTAAGTATAATTTAAATATATATTATTTTCACAAATTAGCGGGTGCCATGTACAGTTTTTTCGGTTACTGTGCCGGCTGAGAACAACATTATTTTCGAAACATTTTATAACTGTATTGTTGTTCACTGGGATTTTATATCTCATTAAAAAGTGTTGTTTTCAGAGCACGAGGACATTGTCGTTTGGGACGCAAAGACTTGAGGAATATATCTTTTAGCTTTTAGCACTAGTGCAGAAAAGGGATTCCACGTCGGTTATTTTTGGCATTCCACATCGGTTTTAAAACTGATGTGGAAACGACCGATGTGGTATATTGCCACTTTACACATCGGTTAAAAAACCGATGTGTAAAGTATATTTTAAACATCGGTTTTCTATTAACCGATGTGGAAAATTAATTTATCAATTGATAAGCAGTTGGAAATTTAACTTTCTACATCGGTTTTGCCTAAAACCGATGTGTAAATTTAACTTTCTACATCGGTTTTAAATAGAACCGATGTGTAAAGTGAAATTTACACATCGGTTCTACGTAAAACCGATGTAGAAAGTTAAATTTACACATCGGTTTTTGATGAACCGATGTGTAAAATCTCTTTTTTTTTAATCTGTTATTTACATTTCAATCATTATTTCCCCTGTTTCAGTAATGCAGATCAATAAACAAATCAGCAGTACCCTGATCAAACAAGAAACAACAACAGAACACCAAACCAGTTTTGACACAATCATTCAAAAGCAAAACATACTTCATTCAATTTTCTTAGCACAAACAATCAGCTCTTACACATATGGTTAAAAATACTGACATTTCATCAAATGACTAGTGAGCACAGAATCTGAAAACAGAGGGCATCAGGCCTAATTAATTTCGAATGAATGAAAACAACACTTTATCAAGGCTACATCAAAACACGAGAGAAGAAGAATTGAACCAGGACACGAGCACTAATACATATCATCGATCAAAGGTACACTATAGCTAGTACATGATAAGTTTTTAAACTAACTACATATATACAAACTATGGGTGGTACACTTCAAGAAAGAAAGTTGCCCAACGCCTCTTTATGATGTTGATGTCAGAATCAGATAATGGAGTTGGATTGTTGAATATCTGCAAGTTTAATTGGACAAAGGATTATATCTTTTAATTAATAAACTAACATAAAACATATAACGAATCTATACTATTACTTCTAATTGTGTCAATTAACATTTACCTCACTCCATCTTTCAGTGATCCCGGAGGAGATAATTTCCAACATCCACTGCATCACATAGTAGCCACATTCCCATGACCCACGTTATATACGTGACTACGTACAAATGAAACCCAATTAGAATATGAGGAATTAAATAAAATAGAAATCAATTATTGTACCCACTGCATTTGATGCATTTGAACTAATAAATATCTTACGCTGGGAATAATCCATCGATAGCCGAGTACGCCTTTCACCACGCAACATGTGGGATGCATTAATAGACCTATCATGACAAAAACATTAATTAAAGTATATCTAATAGATTTCAGATAATTAAAACAACTGCATTATTGATTATAAAGTATTTTAATGCTTACGTTTCGATGATCGTCTTGATTGATTCGCCGCTTATTTCCCAATGACCGAAGAAGACCACGACGTTCATTCTTGGGTACAAGAGCAACGATTTGCCAATGCTGCATTGTATTTGCGAACGATTAGTGACTAAGTCATATATAGTTATACTTAAATAACCGGTACTTACTTATTGAGATAAGGCGCAAGATAGAATTGATGATCGTCTCGGGCAAGTATATCACGTATGGTAGTGGCCAAGGTCTTCCGATGCTACGAGAACATCACCCTGAATGAACATGGGGTCAATGAACCCATAAAGGGCGAGGTTACCATGATCGACTAACATACGATGCAGATACCTAATATATTGGAAAAACATGTTAATTATCATAGTATTTAAAAATTAATTACGTACTTAACTTATAAATAAAATGTACTTACGTGCACCAAAACGATATGTGTGCAGAACTGGACAATAAAACCTTCCGTTACCACTATCAGGAGCATTTGTTTTTGCAAACTGTAGAAAATCTTCCACTCCATTCTCATACTCATCACTTGTCCGTCTAGCATTCATCCAACCGCGATCCATGACTAAACCAATACATTCGTACTTAGCCCAACATATTCATCAACCACTTCTTATGACAGGGTATGGCCCTATCCCATTCGAGAAGAAACTTTTTCAACATTCGGTTAACAGTTAGTCCTTAACTCTCATGCTCATACTCGACAAAATTTCGGCAGCATTTCCCCGCGGTCTCCGACGTACACTGCTTGAACGCGATGACATCCACCACGATAAAGTATGCACCCGGAGAACGAAAGGAAATGTATCAATCCGAACTTTCATCAAGTATATAACATTAGAATCAATGAATAACTATTTTAACTGAATTAAGAAAAAAAAATTTCCCAAACTGTCTAACTTTGGACAATTCAAGATCCAACACAATGAGCGGTACATTAAGCACGTACACGTACACGTACGCTCATTAGTATTGCATCTCAAACGGGAAACTAAGGCTTTACTAATTATTGTGGGCATATTATCGAATCAAATAAATTTTCAAGAAAATACATTAAAACTCCAATGAAAGCTTTTCAGCCAAAACGTACCTTCTGAGAGACACGCCTAGTTGTTATTATGCAAAGACAGCAGAGAAGTGAACAAAGCAGAGGCGGAAGTAGCACTATGCAACGGAGTCAAGGACACTCCTCAAATCAAATCCATGATCCAGGAAAATAACACCTGTCAATTTCTAGCAGGGCATCACGGTTAAGACAAAAAGAAACTAGGTAAAGAATCAACAATAGTGCTTTAATGCAGGTGACAAAGTAATTTAAAAAAAATCTCCATTTCTTCCTATACTTGTCAACGTATTCTCAACCTTTTTCTTAAAAGGTTCTTAAATATGCCTATATTGTCTTACATTGCTTCATCTAAGATTTCCAAAGAAAAACAAGAAGATTTTTAAAAGCATTCAACTTCCTTGTATTTTTTTTCTCCCTTCCGTTTAGATATGATCTTCAAGCACATCATATTGAACCTTAGGCAACACATATATTGGAACACAAACCATAGTGGTTCTTGAAAATAATACAACCAAGAATGATGCCAATTTCTCTCATATACCATGTGATTTTAGATAGATCATGAGCGAGATTGAAAAGAGGCTTAAAGCATGTTTAAGATGTATTCCATATCTCAAATCCAAAACCAAACATATTATTGGCATGTTAACATGATTTTCTTTTCTAGGTTTTGCTGCTAGTATCAGGAACATGGGGACAAACTCTCCAAGAAAACAGTTCAAACATTTTCGCAAGCAACTAACATGCAATACAGACACATGAATTGAAGAATCAAAATCAACATATAATCATCTAACATCAACATGCAGTGGCCAACATTTTATAATCAACACCAGCCAAGAGAAAAGAGTGTAGAAACAGGAAACCCTTCCAACCTCCTTCACCCCCTAAAAACAGAGCAAACCGAGTGTGGAGAGAGCGAGGTGAGGGGAAAGTGAAGCAAAGTAAAATGGAGGAAGCACTCACCGAGAGAATGAAGCAATGGCGGCAAGCAGACAGAGCGAGGTGAGGGAGAGCATCCAAACGCAAAGGTAAAGCACAGGGAGAGAGCTGTTTTAGGGTTCAGCTAGCAAAACTCGAAAATGAAGAATGCAGGGATAGCGCGCGGAACAGAATAAAAATTGGCAATATTACACATCGGTTATGGTAAAAACCGATGTGGTTAACATTATACACATCGGTTATTAGAAAACCGATGTTTAAACCTTTAACTTTTTTTTTTTTAAATTTTATACATCGGTTATTTAAAACCGATGTGTAAAAATAAAATTTTAATTTCTATTTTTTTTATTTATAATTTATACATCGGTTATGTAGAAACCGATGTTGTTAATCACAATTTTTCACATCGGTTCATCAAGAACTGATGTTGAATGTTAAAAATTCTGACTTTAAATTTTTTTATTTTAATTTTAAACATCGGTTATAAATAACCGATGTGTAAAAGTTTTACACATCGGTTATTCTCTAAACCGATGTGTAATACTTTGGTTTTAATTTCAAAAATGCCACCGCCTCGTTTTACACATCGGTTTCTAATAAACCGATGTGTAAACTCCGATGTAGAATCTCTATTCTGCACTATGTAGTTTGGTTAGTATCGTGGGATGGATTATGGGGACCATGTAGACGTTGTTATTATTATTATTATTATTTTCTCGGATTGCAGTAGACATCAGGTTTTGAGGCTTTTTAGTTTATTTCATTGTATTGGATTTTTATCTCTACTTTGATAATTATTTTATTATTATGAGATTATTTTCAAACCCAAATAAATTTGCAAAATTTGTATGTTATGAATCTTATCTTTATTAAACAATTTTAAAGTATTTTACTATTTTTATGAATGAGTTACTAATCCCCGAGAATGTAGAGTATCAATTAAGGACAACTTCTCTGCCTATAGATATAGTTCTATTTCCATCAGCATGAATCGAATCCTGAACATAGATTAAAGAGCTCAAATTATTAGTCATTTGGACCATACCTGTGGGTAAAAATAGTTCAACATCCTGCATGTCATTTAATTTGTTGCATGGTTTATTTACCTCTAAAAATTACACTATAATACAATGAAGAGTGGGATTTCACACGGTTCGATTTTTTTAAGACTGCAGGATATCTATAATTTAAAAAAAAAAAAAATAGCGTTAGAATATCGTCAGAGATGACGTGAACATGGTTATATTTCCTCTTCACTCAACTCAACAACTATTATCTTCCAGAAACCTGTATCATTTGGATAAAGTTTGGGGCAGTAGGTGATGGATCTGGATTGCTTTTATCAGTTTCCTCTCCATTATCCTTTCATCATCTTTTTTCTCTTTTAACTCTATTCTCTCTTTTTATTATTTATCATTTTCTCTCTCATGATTCAAAACCCCCCTTTAATTTTTTTGCTGGACCGTCTTCATCGTTGGAGGCAATCCTGACTGAGTAGGTGATACGCATCAAGGATTTTATATTCACTCACCAACTCTTATCCTCCTCCACAAAACCGAAATCATTTGGATTTGGTTTTTCGTCCCCCGTGGGTTAAGTGAAGTGGGGCAATTCTGGACTGGAGATATGAACGGGTGGACGAATCTTGGGTCCCATTCTCTCCATTTTCTTTTCATTAAGAAGAGAGATAAACAAAAATGATTTTTAAGTATTTAATTTTTTCTAAAATGATAAAAAACGGTTTAAAACATAAATATCTCATTTATATTCATCTCTCTTGAATGGAAGAGAAATGAAAAGGATCTGTATTCCTCTAATACTCGTTTCGCACCTGCACCCAACATTCTACTTCACATCTCGTAAATTAGTACATATTATGTATTCTAAAATTATTAAATAAATAAAGAATATTAATTAATATATATTAATTTAATATTTATTTTAAAGTTTTTTATTGTGTACATGGGTGGGAACAAACCCAAACTAAATTAGAACAGTACATGGAAACGAGGGAATATAAATCCCCACAAGATCGTCAAGAAGGATTTCATTGCAGCTTTACTCATCCATGCTCGCTTTACTGTTAAATGGAATGTCATGTCAGTTTAAATATTACTATTTATGAAAAATGATATTTTGATATTAATTTTAAACATTAATTTTTGATATCATCAATCATGGACTGTTAGTTATTTTTATCAGTATTTAATGATGAATCACTAATAATAAGGATTAAAATCAAAAATTTTGATTTTACAATAATCAAAACAAAAATTTCTTTTGAAAAAACTAAAATCAAAACCCATCCACTTTATGAGTACCAAAAACTTTGTTAGATATCTGACTTCACATTATTTTCTATACATTTTAACTTCGATTTAACAACTTTTTTTGGTAGAATTTAACAAATTTTCTTGATTTGAAGTAAAGGAAGAATTGAGAAAAGCATTATTCCTTTGTTGGCAAGAATAGTCAATTCTGTCATCGCGAGGTTTGCCACCTAAGACACGTTAAATAAAATCATTAGAGAAAGGATAATACTAACTTTTCTACTATAGTTCAGAGCTTGCATCTTCTTGGGATATAGCTTTCTCCTGATTTAGGTATGTCAAAGATGGTAGCTCAAATCATTAAAAATTTAAAAGGCATGAAATGAGTGCAATGAACTTAAAAAGTGGTTAATCTTGATGACTTTTTATTTCCATGTAAAATTTAGATTATAATAATAAAGAGAACAGCTATACACAACCAATTTTGAGGCTATAATTGATTCGTATTTATTTAGATCTTCCGTAACAATTTGAGAGCTTTATTTACTGAAACATACTGTTTAATTTGTTATTTAGTTATTCTGTGTTGAACTCAAGTCAGACTTTTGATTCCCTATTCAATCGTGCGATAAGAGAATCTACACTTTCATTGCTTGGATATTTCAACGTTCAAGTTCAAAAGTAAAAAAACAAAAAAAAAAAAACACGCACCGCGAATTATCAACTTTAGAAATCCTGAGGGGGCAATTCAAGTCTGGCCAAAGATAAAGTGGTTTAAGCCTTTCCTTTAGTCCTTGAGGTAAAAAACAATTAGAAAATACTAACGAGTGTTTTTAGATAATTCATTAAAAAATCAATAAAAAAAGTTTGTATAAAAAAAAAAGTGTATTTAATATTTAAAAAAGTCAAATATTTAGTTTTCCAATATAAACTTACTTTTTGGGTTCCTGAAAAAATGCTCTAAAGATACTCATTAGCATGACACAAAAAACATTTATTATTAACCAGTTTAGTGTAAAAGTAATCAGTGTGTGCTTCTTTTAGAGAATGGGTTCGATATTTAGAGGGTGTTTCGGAAATATTTTTTCTTAGAGTTTTGATAATTCGCTAGATTATATGATTTTTGTATACTTATTGAGTGTGTTTTAATTCCAAATTGTGTTAATTGATTGTGTTTTGTCCCTAAGTTTAATTAATTTAGTTTTTAATAATATTTTACATATTTTTATTTAATTTTATGTTTTTAATATTAATCTAATAGATTTTTTTACTTGTTTACAATCGTAAGAAATAATAAAGTTTTACACTAATTAGATATTGGGCTCCTAACAAAATAGCATGGAAATTAAACAAGCAAGCTCAATTGTTTAAATTTATTAAGCCACCGCCCATGAAGAAATTGAAGGAGCATGGCTAATTATTAGTAAGAGGATTCAAATCATTTTGGAATTGGAGTCCAAAAGTGCCGCACAAGGAGTTTGGTGGAGAGGATTGATGATCTTTAATTATAATAATTGAATAAAAGAGTAACAGTAGAGTGAGGAAGCTGCACCTAATAGAGCAGCGCCCTTGGGCAGAGACAGAGCAGCGAAAACAAAGCTGCGTGGGGGAAGATAGCGCTCAGGAGATTGAGTTTGCTTGTTTCTTTCTCTATGTTTAGCTAAATTTATTTTTGTTAGGATTTTGATGTAATCTTTTTATGATAAAGTTTTATTTGATACTTTGATTATCTTATGAACAATTGTTTTTGTTGAAGTGATGTTTAATGTGCTTGCTTACATTTGAATGCTTAGCTATCATTCTTGTGTTTTAAGGGTTCAATAATATGCTAGGAATAATGATTTTTGGGTTTTGTCTCTTGTAATCATCACTGTTAATTTGATTAATCTAGGAATAGATAACTGGCTAATATGGGTCTTTCACAAATTCCATAGAGCTTTCACCATCATGCCTTGTTAATTAGATCGAAGGAATTAGGATAATTAGTGAGGTTTGGTAGAATTGATTAACTAAGGAATTAGGTTTCAATTAATTGAGGGGATTTGTCTTTCAACATATGCCAATTGAGATTGAGATAATTAGAGTGTCGGTAATTCATAGGATTTCTTGTCTATGAGGAATTCAGATTCATGATTGGATAAAATCAAATCCCTGGCGTTTTTATTTTTATTTTACTCTCAACCAAAATTCCAAAAATATTTTATTGCTCTTCTGTTTTATTTTATTTTGTTTGAGCTCTCTTCACACACAATTTTAGTCTACATAGTTGTTAAACTTGTGAATTGATACTTGGTAACTAATCCCTGTGGACGATATCCGGTTTTTACCGTTTTATTACTTGCAACGATCTGGTACACTTGCCGAAATCGTCAACAAGTTTTTGGCGCCGTTGCCGGGGATTGATTTATGTTAATATTAGTTGTGCCAAGGAAATCCCGATTTGAGCATTTTATTTTCTATTATTATAATTACTGCAATTTTATTTTTATTTTATATTCTCAGTGTGCACTGATTTTCTTTTGAGTTGTGTATGCGATGTACTGTTGACAAGAATTATTTGTTGTTTGATACTGAAATTGAAAAGACAGTTGAGAGTAACAGGAAGGCAGCCAAGCAACGCAAGCAACAAGAAAGGGAACAAGCACTTTTACAACAACAGGTGGTTGAAATTGAAATAGTTATGACCGAGCAACCTGCCAGGCGGACATTGAGGGATTATTCCAAGCCCACTACTGAAGGTGCCCGGGGTTCTATTGTGAGACCTCTTGTGCAGGCTAACAACTTTGAAATCAAGCCTGCAATCGTTCATTTGATGCATCAGAGTCAGTTTGGTGGAGGAGCTCAGAAGGATCCTAATCAACATCTGGAGAATTTCTTGCAGATATGTGATACATTGAAATTCAATGGAGCTACTGATGATGCTATCAGATTGATGCTTTTTCCTTTCTCATTGAAGGATAAAGCTAGAAGTTGGCTTCGATCCACAAAGAACAGGCGATATCTCAACATGGGATGATTTGGAGTCCAAGTTCGTGCAAAAATATTTTCCAGCATCGAAGTCAGCAAAATTGAGAAGTGAAATCACCTCATTTGTGCAATTAGAGTCAGAAACTGTGTATGATGCTTGGGAGAGGTTCAAGGAGCTACTCAAAATGTCCTCATCATGCTTTACCCAATTGGTTACTAGCTCAAACTTTATATAATGGGCTGGATCCAAATGCAAGACAGATGATGGATGCTGCATGTGGAGGTGCTTTTGATTTGAAGAGTCCAGAAGAGGCTTTGGAAATACTAGAGACCATGGCTGCCAGCAGTGCTAATATGCAACATGACAGGCAAAACAGGAAAGTCATGGGTGTGAATGTCGTGGATAGTAATCTAATTGAGCAACAAGTTAACAAGGCGATTTCTCAACAACTTGCTACTTTGTTGGGGAATGGCCAAGTTAATGCACTGAATACACCTCCCTTGGTGTGTGATTTTTGTGGTGGAGAGCATCGTAATGGTGATTGTGGTACAAATCAACCCGGAGAACAAGTGAATGCATTGGGGCAACAAACTAACCCCTATTCAAACACTTACAATCCAGGTTGGAGGAACCATCCTAATTTCTCATGGGGTGGACAAAGTCGGAATCAATTCAAGCCTCAACAACAACAAGGGAATCCTTCATTCCAAGGACAATCACAACCTCAAAACAGAATGTCATCTTTGGAGAGTGCTTTGGAGAAATTGTCTATTAATACTTCTATTTTGTGGAGCAATCTTCAAGTTTCATGACTGAGACAAGGGCCAACTTCAAAAATCAAGAGGCGTCTATCCAGAATTTGGAAGTACAAATTGGGCAGATTTCTAAACAGTTGTCTGAAAGAGCTACAGATACTTTACCAGGTGATACTGTTCCTAATCAAAAAGAGCACCGCAAAGCAATTCATTTGAGGATTGGCAAGGTTCTGAACAATGATGTCCAAGAGGAGTCTTCTAAAGAAAAGGATGCTGAAAAAATTGTTCACGATGAGAAGCAAGAGGAGGAGGAAGTAGTGGTTGAAGAGAAGAAAGAAGAAGCTGAAAAATATGAAAATTTACAAGTTGACAAGCCAACACAGCCGCTTCCCTTTGTTCCTAAAATTCCTTATCCTTAAAGGTTGAAGAATAAGAATGAAGACAAGTAATTTTCCAGGTTCTTAGAGGTGTTCAAAAAGCTGCAAATTAATATTCCATTTGCTGAGGCATTACAACAAATGCCAAGTTATGCTAAGTTCATGAAGAATTTGTTGTCCAAGAAGAGGAAGACCAATGAAGAGGAAACTGTTATGCTTACAGAGGAGTGTAGTGCTATCATTCAACAAAAATTACCTCTTAAGTTGAAGGATCCAGGAAGCTTCACCATTCCTTGTGAGTTTGGTAATAAGGAGGTTGGCGGGGCTCTGTGTGATTTGGGAGCAAGCGTCAATTTGATGCCGTTGTCAATTTTTAAAAGGCTAGGAATTGATACAGTGAAGCCTACTATGATGTCTCTTCAATTGGCAGATCGTTCGGTAAAATATCCTTATGGTATTGTGGAAGATTTGCTTGTTAAGATTGATAAATTCATCTTCCCTGTAGATTTTGTAGTGCTGGATATGGAAGATGATGTTAAAGTTCCTCTTATCCTCGGTAGGCCATTTTTTGCTACAAGTCGTGCTTTAATTGATGTGCAGAAAGGTGAACTGATTTTAAGAGTAGAAGATGAAAAAGTGGTCTTCTCAATCAAAGATGCAGTGAAGCATGCTCAAGATTATGATTGTTGTTTCCAGGTTGAAGTTTTGGATTCCTTTGTCTTAAAGGAATTTGAAAAAAGTGCTGCAGAAAATCCCTTCGAAGCAACTTTGATGAAAGGCAAAGAAATTAAGGAGGTGCATGAGGAAGTCAATTATGAAGTGGTGGAATGTATCTATCAATTAGAAGATTTGGAATCTACCTCTTCTTCAAATAAAAATTTACAAGAATTGAAAAAAGAGGAAGAGGTATTGAAAGAGGAGCCACCCATGGAGTTGAAACCATTGCCTTCAAATCTGAAATATGCTTTTCTAGATGAAAAAAAAGAAGAATCCAGTTATTGTGAATGTGGAATTGTCAGATACTGAAGAGGAAAAATTGCTCCGAGTATTGAGGAAGCACAAGTCAGCTATTGGTTGGAATATCAGTGATTTGAAGGGGATAAGTCCTACATTCTGCATGCATAAAATATTTATGGAGGAGGACTTTAAGACAGTGGTTCAACATCAAAGAAGGCTCAATCCAACTATGAAATAAGTGGTGAGGAAAGAAGTGATAAAGTTGCTTCATGCATGTATAATTTATCCCATTTCTGACAGTGAGTGGGTGAGCCCGGTTCAGGTGGTTCCCAAGAAAGGTGGTATGACTGTGGTGATGAATGAAAATAATGAGCTGATTCCTATAAGGAAAGTCACTGGTTGGAGGATGTCTATTGACTACCGGAAGCTTAATCAAGCTACAAGGAAAGATCATTTTCCTCTTCCGTTCATTGACCAGAAGATAGAGAGGTTGGCAAGGCATGAGTACTATTGCTTTGTGGATGGGTACTCGGGTTACAATCAAATTGCAGTAGCCCCGAAAGATCAATAAAAACAGCCTTTACTTGTCCATTTGGGGTTTTTTCCTTTAGGCGTATGCCTTTCGGGTTGTGTAATGCACCCGCCACATTTCAAAGGTGCATGTTCTCAATATTTTTTTATTTAATTGAAAAATGCATAGAAATTTTTATGGATGATTTTTGTGTTTGGATCTTCATTTGACATTTGTCCATCCAACCTTGTTTTGGTTTTAAAAAGATGCCAAGAAACTAACCTTGTTCTTAACTGGGAAAAATGTCATTTTATGATAAGAGAAGGTATAGTTCTTGGTCATCAAATTTCTGCAAAAGGAATTGAGGTGGATAGAGCAAAGGTGGAGGTAATTGAGAAGTTACTACCACCAGTTAATGTGAAAGGGATAAGAATTTTTCTTGGGCAATATGGTTTTTATAGGCGGTTTATAGAAGATTTTTCTAAAATTGCTAAGCCCTTGACAAACCTTTTGGAAAAAGAGGCAAATTTTGTGTTTGATGATGCATGTTTGGATGCTTTTAATAAAATCAAAGAAAACTAATTTCTGCACCTGTAATGGTTGCTCCTGACTGGAGTTTACCCTTTGAGATTATGTGTGATGCGAGTGAGTATGTTGTAGGTGCAGTGTTAAGACAAAGAAAAAATAAAATTCTGCATGTGATTTATTATGCAAGTCGTGTGTTGGATGATGCTCAGAAAAATTATGCCACGACTGAAAAAGAGTTACTTGCTATTGTGTTTGCTGTTGACAAATTTAGATCCTATCTTGTTGGGTCTAAAGTCATTGTTTACACTGATCACTCTACTTTGAGGTATCTGTTTGCTAAGCAGAATGCTAAGCCACGATTGATTGGGTGGATTTTACTTCTCCAAGAATTTGATTTGGAGATAAGAGGCAAGCAAGGAAGGCAAAATGCTGTGGCAGATCATCTCTCTAGGCTTGTCCAAATTGAGGGGGACAAGGACATTCCTTCCATTTCGAAGGAGTTTCCTGATGAAAAATTGATGATGGTAAATTCTTTCCCTTGGTTTGCGGATTTTGCAAATTATAAGGCTGCAGGTATTATCCCTATTGATCTTAGTTGGGAGCAAAAGAAAAAGTTTTTTCATGATGCTAAATTTTATGAGTGGGATGATCCTTTGTTGTTTAAAAGACGTGCTGATGGGATCATTAGAAGATGTGTCCCAGATGATGAATTTGAAAAAAATTTATGACACTGTCATGGGTCTAAATATGGTGGGCATTATAGTGGCAAGAGAATTGCCGCTAAGGTCTTACAATGTGGCTTTTACTGACCTACTTTGTTTAAAGATGCCCACAATTTTGTTGAAAAATGTGATAGATGTCAAAGAGTAGGAAACATTTCTAAGAGGAATGAAATGCCTCTAAAATCCATCTTGGAGGTTGAAATTTTTTATGTTGGAGGGATTGACTTTATGGGACCATTCCCATCGTCTTTCTCTAATAAATATATTTTGGTTGCTGTAGACTATGTCTCCAAGTAGGTAGAGGCTGTGGCATTACCAATCAATGATGTCAAGGATGTGGTTTCTTTCTTTAAGAAACATATTTTCACAAGGTTTGAGGTATCTAGAGCTGTGATAAGTGATGGGGGTTCACACTTTTGTAATAAGCAATTTGAATCATTGCTAAGTTAAAAGAGGAATGAATGAATGAATTGGAAACAATGAGAGAATATATGAAGCAAATGAAAGAGGAGAAGAGATAAGGTACGAAAGAGGGCGGGAATTTTTGTTTTCAAGAACCAAGGTTCAGTGAGAAAGAGGAGAAAGAGAGAAGGTATGAAAGAGGAAAAGTTTTACAAGAATTTTCCTTTTCCAAAACTGAGAGAAACTTATAAAAGACGAGTTTCATTTTGAATTTGAAAGAACCTCTTTGAAAAGCTTCTAGAATGGAGCGGGAAACAACTATGATAAAATAAAATAATGACAAAATTCACTAGAATGACACCTGGATATACAGTAGCTTTGCCGATAAGCCTTAGTAAAGGTATAAATAAATTTGTTTTTGGTACAACTATTTTTTTTTTGACAAAACATATTTTTTTTAAAACATATTTAATTATTTAGCATATTTACCATCATGTTGACATGTGTAAGTGTGCAACATATCTAATTAACATATTATTTATTTAATTAATACTCATTATTTATTTACATTATTTTCTTGTTAATTTTATGTAAAAAAAATTAAATATGTTAACAAGTTTTAATGTTAAAAAGAAAGCATAAATATTATTAATATAAAAAAACAATTTTATACCCTTTTTCATAATTTACTATGTAAAAATGATTATTTTTGTACCATCCAAACGAAATAGATTATTTTAAAATCGATTTTCAGCAAACATACCCAAACAAAAACAATTTTTGATTATAATCGATTATCACAATAATCAATTATTTAAAAACACATTATTAACGTAATCTTTTTTTTTTCAATTTTCCCAAACACACTGTTACTAAAGTGAAAAGCATGTTTATTTTATAAGATTTTTGATCTAAATAACATATTATTTATTAGCTTTAAAAAAATCTCATCTCAAAACTTGTTTTTTGGTCTAAAAATATATTAAACCGTCCTATCATTAGTAGTTATTAGCTAGCCAATCCTTCAAAAAAAAAAAAAAAAAAGAAGCAGCAGCTATTAGCTAGTTAGCCTACCCATTATGTAAGCATTTAGATACATGGAAAGTTGTTACTGCGAGTGATAGACCGTCTTTTTCTTTTTTTCCTTTCTTAAGGACCGTCCATAATTAAAAAGATTAATCTCTTGAGGTACTGTATGATATTTAAAGACTAATCTTTTTTATTCAGATTTTCTTCATATACAAGAGTCAGGAATCGAATCCCTAACCACTTACTTAAAATGCTCAAACTCGTTATTACTTAGACCTACTACAGGTTGGTAGTAATTAATAGACAGTCTAAAATCGAAGTTTTACTACAGCTCCATTTTTGTAGCCATTTGCTACATAGCTAGGTTGATATTGGGCAAATAACATTCCTCTGATTAGTGATAGTGATGAGTTTGTTTGATTTGATATATGAATTGAATTTGAAGCAATTTTTATTTTCAATTGGTATAAAATTTGGCTGTTTGGCTTACCCATCCGCTAATATTCCATCAGCTAAAACTTACTTGTAGCTGTATTATCTAATAAAATTATAATATGTGTATTACTTTTTGTATTTCAAATATATTATTTTGCATCTTATTATGCATTTCAGTGCCTAGTGCTTATTATGCATATTATTTTTTCGATTGGTAAATGTTGTTAGATTTCTACTTTAATGATTTTTTTCTTTCGCATAAAAAAATTATATTTATAATGTTTTTTAATTATTTGGGTCAATTTTGTTCAATATTTGTCTCTGGACAGTCAACCCTGTCAACCCTGATTTCCTATCTCTTTCTAGAAGACTTGAATGAAACTACCCACAGTAATTAAAATTAGAATATAATAACTACATTGTCTATATTAACCCCTTCTAGATTTTGGTTGACAAAAGAAAAATATCTTTATAGAGGACCACCCAATCAAAGGTTTTCCAACAAAATTTACAAGGGGAAGGATGTGGATTTCCTGCTGTAATTTATCTCTATCTCTTTCTTTATTTGTACTTATATTTTTTTGGCATTTTTTTTTTGACAAAACAAATCAATGATTGGGAATATGAGAGATACAAATTTAATGATAATAAACTGCACAACTATAACAAATGTGTGCATTTGCTACCACAGTAAATCCGGATTCCAAACTGAATATTCATACCTGTGCGCAATTTTCTACATCTACCGACCAAAACGTTGATAAGAATCTTTTGTGGTGCATATTTTAGCAAGAGAATGATTATTCTATACGCGTATAAGAAAAAAATGGGAATGATTTAAGGATTTAATTTGAGTTTAATTTCCATGCAACAGTGTGAAAGAGTTTTATACAGATATTCAATGATATTTTGAAAAATCAATTTCATTATTATTTCTCTATCTTAGTTATTAAATTTAGGGTGTAAGACCCAAACCAATGATCCGACGAACCCAAAAATCCAAATCAAACTAATTAAATTGGTTCGGTTTTTTTTTGTTCGGATCCGAACCAAACCGAATCAAACCAAACTCGGTGATGATTGGTTCGGTTATCGGTTTCAAGGATTTTAGAACCGAACCGAACCGAATCAAATCGAACCAATTACTATATTTTAATATTTACATATATATTTTAATATTTAATATTTATTATATATTAATATTTATCTATATTTTAATAGTTAAATATTTATTACATTTATTTTTATATATATTTTAACATTTTATATATTAAATATTTATATATATTTTGAAATTTAATAATCTCCGGGTCCGATCCGAACCAAACCGAACCAACCTGTTTTTTATTGGTTTGGTTTGGTTCGGGTTTGATAGAAAAAATTCTTAAAACCGAACCAAACCAATTTTTATTGTTCGAATTTTTTTTCACTCAAAACCGAACCAAACCGATCCGTTACACCTCTAATTAAATTGAAAGCACAAATGTCAAATTGTAAGTGCATCTCCAATGCTAAGCCTAAAGTATAAGGTCATCTCCATCCCAACACCCCTTATTTTCACTTTTTGGGGTTCTTAAATGGGTCCCACGTTGACACATCACTCAATTTTACTTTTTACAATTTAAGCACACCATCTCTCTAACCCAGCAACTTCAAAAATGGCCTACACAACTACTGGCTAGTCAATTTTTTTATTTAAAAGAAAATCAACAATGGCCCACACAACTAAATAAGGACCAATGCTTTTACAAGGATCCCTTCTACGTAAGCACTCTTTCTAAGGCCATCTCCAACTGGCCATGAAAATGGGGTGGTTGCCTCTTAAGACCCGGTGCTTAACCAGCACTAAGGGTTGGAGTGGATTTTGGAGGAGATCCTTGACAAGCATGGGTGCTTCTACAAGCACCCGACCCTTATCTTTGTGTTTGGGGCATTGCAACATTTTTTTGAAATAAAAAAAAATATAGAATTGAGTATAATAAATAAATTATTGATGAAATGTAGGGATGTGAGGTTATTGGTGGGACCTATTTAAGAACTTTTTTGAAGTTTCTGGGTTGGAGAGTTGAGGTGCTTAAGTTATAAAATGTAAAAATGAGTGATGTGTCAAGGTAAGACCCATTTAAAAACCCAAAAAATAAAAATATGGGGTACTGGGATGGAGATGGCCTAAGATCCTCTCCAAAGGTGGGCCGATTCTTAACAAGCAAGCACCCAATTTTTCTTACCATTGGAGATGGCCTAAGCAACTCACTTTGGTTGCTTAAGTGACCCCTATTGTGGATCCAACAATGTCACATCACATTTAAGCAACTCATCCATTTTTCACTCCAATGAAATATACAATAAGCAATCCTTAAACAACCCAAAATTTTTATTCTTTTTTATTTGTTATTGAATTTATTTTATCCCCAATGTTGGCTTCAATCATTCACAAATATTATTTTTTATTATATAAGCAACTCAAGGATGGGTTGCTTATACAAGCAACCTTGCTTAATTTAAGCAACCAATGATACAGCTCCAATGCTATAAAAAAGATAAGCAACAATTGCTTATCTTTATGCTATCCATAAGCAACTAGCAATGTAGATGCTCTAAGTGGATGTATGTGCAAAACTTTTTAGGGAACTATAAGGTAGTCATGATGGTTTGGGGGAGAGAAAAATAAGAATTGGAGTGATGATGATGTAATGGGTTCAACTCCCCCTACTAACATAACATATCAATTACTAACATTTACCAATAAAAAAAAATGTACAAAACATTTTACACTAAAAATGCATATCATTTTAATCCTTAATTTATATACATTATTAGTGTAATTGTGTAAAGATTTTTTTATATGTTCTAACAATGTTAACATACAGTTTATCAACACTCAATTTTATTGGAGCCTTATTCTAACAAATTAGCTCAATAAGTTAAAAATATGAGGATAATAAAGAAAAATAAAACAAATAAAAAGGGTGATAGGAAGAAAATTTTAAAACTTGAAGAGATGATAAGAGATTATAGAAAGCAAAACACATCTTGTGAGACTTTTTTAGAGTTTAGAGATAAGAGAAAGTAAATCTTAAAAGATTTTATTTTTTGAAAAAAGTTAGAGTTTAATTTTTATGTGTTGACAGTATAAATTTTTTTATACTGACAACCAATCAGAAATCATGGATTTGATGTCTTATAAGGTGGTTAGGATAAGAATTAAAGATTTATAATGATGTGTTTCTAATTGGTTGATAATGTAAAAAAACTTTACACTGTCAGTGTATACCAATTGAATCCAAAAAATTAATCTTATAGATAACATAAAAATAGTGGTGGCCCTGAGCATGATTTGGTGGTGCGATCGCACAGGGTCCCATTTTTTAGGGGCACCAAATTTTTGTTTCTTAGTATATATGTATTAATGTATATATTAAAAAAAATTATATAGTTAAATTTTTACTTGAGAGCCCAATTATTTTTTAAAATTCAGGCCCAAAACTTTACGAAAGCCTTGAAAGTAGGAGTGGGAATAGACAGGTATGTTTGTAATTAATATTATATTTTAATTAAATGTATAATATATAATATAACAAATATTGTTTTTAATATAAAATTAATATATTATTATCGAATTCTAAAAAAAAATTGAAACTCTGTCCGTGATCCTTTTCATTCTCGCTTCTTCCGTTCGAACTAGAAAGTAAAAACCTTTTGTTTTGTTCATCCCTCTACGTGACTGACTGTGTCTCTTGGTAGACACTTCTCGTCATCATATTACATTCATTATTGTTCTAACGGAGAAGAGCAAGAAATGAGTTGACTTGTTTATTCAAAAGAATGGATTTTTTTTTGTTTTTGCTGAAAGTTATTTGGTACAAGTCATAGAACAAAGTCAACAAACCACTTAGTAAATGAAGGTTTTAATTATTGGAATTAAACCACTATTTTTGCTATAATTCTATTGTAGTTTGTTATCATAATATTTTCCATTTCTTCGGTGATATTTTATTTTACTTGAGGTTGTATTAAAAGAATCAATGACCAGTTTTTTGCATCTCTCTACGTGTCTTTGATAATTAATATATATATATATATATATATATATATATATATATATATATGTATATATATATATATATATATGGAGACATATCAAGTGAGAGGATTATATCATAGCCATTGAATTAAACTTTAAACGGTCAAGATTAAATCACAAAGTCATGTGACTTTTTTAAGTGGTCATGTGACATTTTAAAATCATAAAATAACTTTTAATCTTGATTATCTATGTATGGTTGTATGGTCAAGATATAATCCTCTCACCCTGACATAAAAAAGGCACTCTCACTAGATACGTCTCATATATATATATATATATATATGTGTGTGTGTGGCTTATAAAAAAATGACACCAATTTATGAGTTCGTACAGGACACCCAAAATCTCATGAACAACCTCCGTAAAAGCTCATAGAGATAAAGTTAAAAACATATTTGCTGAAATAATTATCTTAAAAATATGCATAATAATGATTTTCATCGAGAAATATGAAGATAAAGATAAATATCGAGAATAAATAAAATAAAGATAAATATTGAGAGAAAATAAAATTAAAAAATAGGATTAGGTAGGAAAAATGTTGTAATATATATCTTACAAAGACTCCCCTTTATTACCTCCCTTGCTTCATAAATAAAGTTGTAAGGTATACCTTTTTTTTTTATGAGCAGTTGTTTAGTATACTAGGAAACGAACATGATGTTGGATATTTTATTTAAATATTTTAAAATAATTTAATAATTAAAAGATTGTTAATTTATCATTTATTACAATTAATTTTCTCCAACATTTCCATTAATGATTTAATTAGTTTTAATTGATTTTCATTACATTATTTGATTTGATATCAGTTTTTTTCTTAATGTATCAAATGATTCAATTTTATCTTTATGGCTTTTTATATGTCTTGAATGCTTGATTGAAAGCATACGTTTGTGCAATTATTTGAAGAAATATGGAGGGCTTTTTGACCAAACTGGATTTCTTTTAGAAACTATTTATCAGTTTAGGGTTATTCTGAAACTATTTACCACTAGGAGTTGTCTTGGAGACGTGGCATATTTTATTTTTTTTTCAATCTGACAAGTCAAAGACGCCACTGCAGTTGGCGCCTATCCCTTTATATAAAAAAAAAGAAGCAAAAAGCAGAAGTGGCGCAGGCGCCCTGCCCCCTGCCTGCTACAGTAGCGCACTATAGCGCTACTGTAGCAGCACCTTTTTTTTTATTTTAAATTTTGACTTTTTAAAAAAATAAAAAAATTATTTCTAAAAAAATTCATTCACCAGATAATGAACTGAATTCATCAGATATTTGTACATGATTCACCAGATATTTGCACATACTTAACCAAAAAATTTATTTCTCAAAAAAACATATTCACCAGATAATGAACTGAATTCACCAGATATTTATACCTGATTCACCATATATTTGCACATACTTAAACAAAAAAATTATTTCTCAAAAAAATCATTCACAAGATAATGAACTGAATTCTTTGTACCCGATTCACCAGATATTTACACATACTTAACCAAAAAAATTTATTTCTCAAAAAAACTCATTCACGATATATTTACAGATACTTAACCAAAAAATTTATTTATAAAAAAAAACACATTCACCAGATAATGAACTGAATTCACCAGATATTTATACCTGATTCACCAGATATTTGCACATACTTAACCAAAAAAATTATTTCTCAAAAAAACCATTCACAAGATAATGATTATGGAGACACTGCGGTTTCTCTTGTATTATATATAATATAATGAGAGTGATCTCTTGAAATTATAATATAATAAACGACATAAAATTTAAAAATTTGTTTATAATATTAATTACAAAATTATATTTAATTAATTATTCTTTCAAGAGGTCACTCTAGATTATATATTTTTTACTTGAAAGGTTATGAGAGACCCCAATGGCATAAGTCGAGGATCAGGATTTGTTGCATTCTCAACTCCTGATGAGGCATCCAGAGCTGTAAGTAGGTGGTATAAAAAAAATCCCGTAATAATGAGTAACAAATAATATCACAGGAGCCATAAAAAAATAATAGCAATAACAATTTACACCAATAAATATTCATCAATTATTACAGTAGTAAAAAAAAATATCTTATAAGTATTAAAAGAAAGTCACCTGTAATTTTAAAGGAACAACGCGACAAAAAAAATATCATTTTGGTTGATATTTAAAAAAAAATTGTCGCGTTGTTCCTTTAAAATTGCAGGTGACTTTCTTTTAATTCTTATAAGATAATTTTTTTTACTACTGTAATAATTGATGAATATTTATTGGTGTAAATTGTTATTGCTATTATTTTTTTATGACTCCTGTGATATTATTTGCTACTCATTATTACGGTATTTTTTTTATACCACCTACTTACAGCTCTGGATGCCTCATCAGGAGTTGAGAATGCAACAAATCCTGATCCTCGACTTATGCCATTGGGGTCTCTCATAACCTTTCAAGTAAAAAATATATAATCTAGAGTGACCTCTTGAAATAATAATTCATTAAATATAATTCTGTAATTAATATTATAAACAAATTTTTAAATTTTATGTCGTTTATTATATTATAATTTCAAGAGGTCACTCTCATTATATTATATATAATACAAGAGAAACCGCGATGTCTCCATAATCATTATCATGTGAATGATTTTTTTGAGAAATAATTTTTTTGGTTAAGTATGTGCAAATATCTGGTGAATCAGGTATAAATATCTGGTGAATTCAGTTCATTATCTGGTGAATGTGTTTTTTTTTATAAATAATTTTTTTGGTTAAGTATATGTAAATATCTGGTGAATGAGTTTTTTTGAGAAATAATTTTTTTTGGTTAAGTATGTGTAAATATCTGGTGAATCGGGTACAAAGAATTCAGTTCATTATCTTGTGAATGGTTTTTTTGAGAAATAATTTTTTTGTTTAAGTATGTGCAAATATCTGGTGAATCAGGTATAAATATCTGGTGAATTCAGTTCATTATCTGATGAATATGTTTTTTTGAGAAATAATTTTTTTGGTCAAGTATGTGCAAATATCTGGTGAATCATGTACAAATATCTGATGAATTCAGTTCATTATCTGGTGAATGGGTTTTTTTAGAAATAAATTTTTTATTTTTTTAAAAAGTCAAAATTTTAAAAAAAGAAGGTGCTACTACAGGAGCGCTACAGTGCGCTACTGTAGCAGGCAGGGGGCAGGACGCCTGCTTCACTTCTGCTTTTTGCTTCTTTTTTTTTTATAAAGGGATAGGCGCCAACTACAGTGACACCTTTAAAGACGCCATCTGCAGTGGCACCTTTGACTTGTCAGATTGAAAAAAAATAAAATATGTCACGTGTTCAAAACAACCCCTATTAGTAAATAGTTTTAGAATAACCCTAAATTGGTAAATAGTTTCTAAAAGAAACTCAGTTTAGTCAAAAAGTCAACATGGAGACACAAAGAAGACTAAAGCTTACTTAATCAACTATTTGGAGGAAAGGACGTTGAACGAAAAATTTCATCCAGTATGATTGACAACATTTGGAGAGTGGTTCTTTGTCTTCTCAAAATCTTTTGTTTTTATTTGTGAAAAATATCTTCTTTTTTTTTTTTTATGTATGAGAGTTGGTGTAATTTTTTTGTTTTTGGTGTCCATAATATTATTGCTATTCTGGACGTGTTAATTTAAATCTTGAGGATATTTGAATTGTTTTTATATTGTGACGAAACAATTTTAAGGACAGTATGTTATACACGTCTATTGTAAACAAATTTTTGTTGATGTTCTTTATTTTTCATATATTAATTTATTTTCTTTTATCTATAACTATTTGTGTTTTTTTTTACAACATCTGAATCCTTCTTAATGATGCAGCACTTGATTTTTCAAAACATCAGTTCACATTCCCAAGAGAAGGATCAAATTCTAGAAACTATAGCCTGAATTCTAGTATTGGCTTGAAGCATCAGGTAGATTTTGGTTTTCGCTTGTTCCTCTAACAAAAGCAAAGGTATGTTCAGCACATCCCTTCTAAGTTCTATCATCATGTTATCGTACAGGTAGATCGGTCATATATATATATATATATATATATATATATATATATATATATATATTATTTTTTACTTTATTCATATAAGTTTTATTTTTTTCAAATTGATCCTATATGTCATGTTTTATTTCTACATTAGTTATTTCCGTCAATTTTGATCTAAAGCTGTCAATTTTGACCTGACGTGACTATCATGTTAGACTAACACGTGGTTTTTGAACTGACGTATGTCGAAATTGATGGAAATGACTAACATGAAAAATGAACGTAACGTATAAGAACAATCTGAAAAAATAAAATCAAATTTATAGAATCAATATGAAAAATAAAATAAACATACAAGACCAATTTATCTATTTTACCAATAGTATATCTATATAATACATTGTACTTTGCCACCGAATGAGTCTATTGGTCTTTTGCCTCTAATCGTGCTACTGTGAGTACTGTCCTATATGACCATCATCACGCGGTGGTCCACGATCAACTTTTACTATTTATTGAAAGTGTTTTGCTCTACTTTGCCAAGTTTTTTCTTTTTTTCTTTTTTCAGAATGTGCCATTAGACTTTGTATTTTTCAAATTATTCATTCTTGATAATGAGTTCTGTATTTACGATGGATTAATTCAATAATTTTTTTCATATTTCCCCCTATAATATAATACATAAAAGTCATTCCTTCAATAGAATTTAAATGAAATTGATTGTCTTAAAATTAATTTTTAACTAATTTATCCAATTATAAACCGATTTAATGATAATCAATCACAAAATAATGGTTATATATATAATTACTAAAATAATAGTTTTTTCAGTTAGTTCAAACACACCACACCATGAAGATGGATGCATTTTCCTTAATTACGTTAGCACGTACGTGGCATGCTCTCCTAGTTTTCTTTCAATTTTCTTCCAAATAATTTTTTGGCTTTGTTTCGTGATACATTCCACTGTGTGCTGTGTTTTTTAATTGAATAAAAATGGGTCTGAGCCCGACAAACACACACTAAGAAGCAGGTACAATAAAACGGGCTATAAAGGCCCATACAAATCAGCAACAATAAAACTAGCAAGTCCATTGGGGAGGGTACCAAGTTATTAAAGGCCCAAGTCGTTATTCAAACTCTGTTGTGAGGACTGTACAGTGACCGACATGATAGAAAAAGCCCTTGCCAGTTGCCAGTGTTTGCTATTGCTGTTTGTCCTTTTGAGGTGTATGTGAATGGTAGCTGGCTGCTTATCTAAAACTATTTATAATGGCAATAACATATTTTGGTGGGATAAAAATCTCCTCTCTCAAAATAATGTCCCATTTCCTATCTAATGAGTAAAGAAGTTATAAGACCATCTCCAACAATGGTTCTTACATGCGTTCTTATTTGCAAGAACCGTTTCTCACAAGAACTTGTATCGGAGATGGATGACATGGATGCCATGTTGTAGAATCGTTCTTGTCAATAGTTTTTTTTTTTGGCAAAACAAAATAAAATTAAATAAATTTTTAAGTTGTGTTGATTATATGGCATATCTAAGTTAGTTATTATGCAGTAACAGATTCTGTTATTTATGTTACTGCATAATATTCTGATAGTTGGTTAACCCCTTCCCTTTGTATTGCTATATATATTAAGCATTCCCTCTGCCTCATGAAAGATGATCAAGTCTTAGCTGAAAAATTACAAAGTGTCAAGGAGAGAATAAGCTAGTTTTACTAGGGAAACTTGGGTGTAATTGGGGCTAAGGGATCAGTGAGGAAGAGGAGGAGTGAAAGGAAGATCTTCTTCCATTTGTACTTGGATTGGCTCTAAATAAGACTGGATTAAGCTTGTGCTTAGTCCCGGAGACGTAGGCATTGATTTGGCCGAACTCCGTTATCAAATCTTGGGTGTGTTCTTTCCTATTTCATTAATCTTTGCATTCTTGAATTGTTTTTCAATACTGTGTATACTGCAATTGCCTTAGTCTGTGTATTCTGGTTTTCTGTTTGTCACAGGGGCATTTTATCGAACAACTGGTATCAGGAGCTTCTCTGCAAGGTTCTGGGCAAGATGCCGAAATTCGACATTGACAAATTCAATAGGAAGAATGATTTCGCTCTATGGAGGTTAAAAATGCGAGCCATGCTTGTACATCAGGGACTGGAAGAGGCTCTGGAAGGGGAAAGAAAGCTTCCAAACACGATGTTTGAGAAAGAAAAGAAGGATCTTCTGACCAAGGCACACAGTGCCATCATACTGTGTTTGGGGGATAAAGTCCTTCGAGAGGTGTCCAAAGAAAAATCCGCTGCTGCTCTGTGGTTGAAGCTCGAAAATCTTTACATGACCAAGTCATTGGCAAATAGATTGTATCTGAAACAGAGGCTCTACAACATCAAGATGCAGTTCGGCACATCCATTGAAGATCATATGGATGAGTTCAATAGGTTGATTCTTGACCTAGAGAACATTGATGTAAAAATAGATGATGAAGACCAAGCCCTACTCTTGATACGATCTCTGAATAGTTCATATGAACATCTTGCTGACACTCTAGTCTATGGGAGAGAAACCTTGTCCCTTGAGGAGGTGCAGGCAGCTCTAATCTCAAAAGACTTGTCCAAGAAAGCTGATTACAAGGAGAGTGACACTGGGGAAAATCTAACAGCAAGAGGCAGACCTGACAAGAAAGAAGGGAAAGGAAAGAATCGGGCAAGATCCAAATCCAAAGGAAAATGGAAGTGCTTCATTTGTCATAAAGAGGGTCACTTCAAGAATAATTGTCCAGAAAGAGGAGCCAAGAAGAAGCATTCAAAGGAAGACAAAGGAGATGCATCGGTGGCTTCAGACGGGTATGAAAGTGCAGATGTGCTAGTTGCTGCAACCTGCCAAACACAATCAGAATAGGTGATGGATTCTGGTTGTTCTTTTCACATGTGTCCCAACCAGCAGTGGTTCATTGATTACAAACAGATTGAGGGAGGTCAAGTGATAATGGGAAACAATGCCACTTGCAAGGTTATTGGCATTGGATCCATCAAGCTCAAACTCAATGATGGAACCGAGAAGCTGTTGACAAATGTGAGGCATGTACCTGATCTGAAACGAAACTTGATCTCACTTGGGACCCTGGAGGAAGCAGGTTTTGGCTTCATGGCAGAAGATTCTCTACTGAAGGTAACAAAGGGCTCTCGGGTGATAATGAAGGGATACAGGAAGAATGGCTTGTATATTCTCAAAGGAGAAACTATAATTGGCACTTCCTCTGTGGCTGCTGAAAACAATACAAACAAGGGAAGTTTGTGGCATCAAAGACTTGCTCATATCAGTGAGAGAGGTCTCCAAGAACTACAGAAGCAAGGGCTGTTGTGTGGTGATAAGATAGATGGCCTTGAATTCTGTGAGCATTGTGTGCTTGGCAAGCAAACAAGAGTAAAGTTCAACACTGCAACACACAAAACCAAGGACAAGCTGGACTACATACATTCTGATCTATGGGGGCCATCAAGAACTCCATCTCATGGAGGCAATAGGTATTTCATCACTTTCATTGATGACTATAGCAGAAAAGTATGGATATACCTATTAAAAAGCAAAGATGAAGCCTTTAAAACCTTTGTACATTGAAAAACCAGAGTTGAGAAACAATGTGAAAGGAAAATAAAGGCTTTAAGAACAGATAATGGCCTGGAGTATTGTGGAGAAAAATTCAATGCTTTCTGCAAAGACCATGGAATTTATAGAAACAACACTGTAAGGCATACCCCTCAGCAAAATGGTTTAGTAGAAAGGCTAAATAGGACTTTGTTGGAAAGGGTTAGGTGTATGTTGTCTAATGCAGGGTTGTCCAAGCAATTCTGGGGAGAAGCAGTCCACACAGCCTGCTATCTCATCAACAGAAGTCCCTCTGCAGCAATTGAGTTCAAGACTCCACAAGAATTATGGAATAGCAGTCCAGCAGATTACAAGAATCTCAGAATTTTTGGGTGTCCTGCCTTCTATCATGTAAATGACGGCAAACTTGATCCAAGAGCCAAGAAAGGTTTGTTCATGGGATACCCTGATGGAGTTAAAGGCTAAAGGATCTGGTGCCATGACAAGAGAAAATGCATAATCAGCAGAGATGTCATTTTCCAAGAAACTGACATGAACAGATCAAAGTTTGAATTCAAATGCAAGGATACAGCTGAACATCAAGAGGAATCCAAGCTCAAGGTGGAGTTTGATGATGATGCAGAAATGGACCAAGGCCAACAGACTGTTGAAACTTGATCTGGGACACAAATGAATGAAGATGATAGTAATTCAGAAATTACTGACCCGAATGACTATGTACTGGTTATGGACAGAGAAAGGAGGACAATCAAACCTCCTGATAGGTTTGGCTATGCTGATATGACTGCTTATGCACTAAATGCAGCATGTTTTGTGGATGATGAAGAGCCTGGATCATACAAAGAAGCTATGAATGGCAAGCATCATGATAAGTGGTTCCAATCTATGACAGAGGAGATGGAATCACTTTCAAAAAACCAAACCTGGAGCCTGGTGGAAAAACCAGCAGGAACAAAGTTGGTTGGCTGCAAATGGATTTTCAAAAAGAAATAAGGAATCCCTGGAATTGAACATCCTAGATTCAAAGCTAGATTGGTTGCAAAGGGTTTCTCTCAAAGAGAAGGCATAGATTTCAATGAAGTCTTCTCCCCTGTGGTAAAACACTGCTCCATAAGGGTGTTGCTAGCTATAGTAGCACAATTTGATCTCCATCTTGAACAAATGGATGTCAAAACAACATTTTTGCATGGTGAACTCGAGGAGAAGATATTCATGAAACAGCCAGAAGGTTTTGTAGCAAAGGGGAAAGAACATATGGTATGCTTACTTCACAAGTCTCTGTATGGATTAAAACAATCCCCACGCCAATGGTATAAAAGGTTTGACAGTTTTATGTTAAAACTTCAATTTTATAGAAGTAACTTTGATAGCTGTGTTTATTATAAACAGTTGAAGCCATGTGAATATATCTATCTTCTATTATATGTTGATGATATGTTGATAGCATGTAAAAGCATGACAAATTGAAAAGCTCAAAGGATTACTAAAAGCAGAATTTGAAATGAAAGATTTGGGGAGTGCCACAAAGATGCTTGGAATGGAAATTACAAGAAACAAGGAAACTGGAATCCTCACCATTTCCCAGAAAAGGTTACTTGGAGAAAGTATTGAACAGGTTCAACATGACAGATTGCACACCTGTCAACATTCCAATTGCAGCTCATTTCAAGCTTTCTGCAGAAGACTGTCCTAAAACAGAACAAGAAATCAGAGAACTAAAGAATGTGCCCTATGCAAGTGCAGTTGGCAGCTTGATGTATGCCATGGTGTGCACTCGCCCGAATTTATCATATGCAGTCAGTTTGGTGAGCAGATACATGGGAAATCCTGGGAAAACACACTCGTCAGCAGTTAAACACATTCTTAGATACTTAAAAGGTTCCAGAAACACTGGTTTAATGTATGGAACAGATAGAAAGAAGCAAGGTGGAGCAACAGGCTATGTGGACTCGGATTTTGCAGGTGATAGAGACAAAAGGAGATCACTAACTGGATATGTTTTCACTTTGTTTGGAAACACCATAAGTTGGAAAGCAACACTCCAACACATTGTTGCTTTATCAACAACATGTGAATATATAGGAGTTACGAGAAGGTATAAAGAAGCCCCGTGGGTGAAAGGCTTGGTGAATGAGTTAGGAATTGCTCAAGACAACATCCATGTGTTTGTGTGATAATCGAGTGCTATTCACCTCTGTAAGAATCACACCTTCCATGAAAGGACAAAGCACATTGACATAAGGATGTACTGGATTAGAGATGTTATCTCTAAGGGAGCAGTCCAAATCAACAAGGTTCACACGGCTGAAAATCCTGCAGATTTCATCACAAAGGTTGTTTCTTTGAACAAGTTTAGGCATTGCTTGAACTTGTTGAAGATCGGAGACTGCTGATCAAGTTTGGGCAAGGATAGCACTTCTTAATTCTAGTCATGTTAAGAGTCAATGTAGAGATATGCCAAGGTGGAGATTGTTGATTATATGGCATATCTAAGTTAGTTATTATGCAGTAATAGATTCTGTTATTTCTGTTACTACATAATATTCTGATAGTTGGTTAACCCCTTCCCTTTGTATTGCTATATATATTAAGCATTCCCTCTGCCTCAGGAAAGATGATCAAGTCTTAGCTGAAAAATTACAAAGTGTCAAGGAGAGAATAGGCTAGTTTTACTAGGGAAACTTGGGTGTAATTGGGGCTAAGGGATCAGTGAGGAAGAGGAGGAGTGAAAGGAAGATCTTCTTCCATTTGTACTTGGATTGGCTCTAAATAAGACTGGATTAAGCTTGTGCTTAGTCCCAGAGACGTAGGCATTGATTTGGCCGAACTCCGTTATCAAATCTTGGGTGTGTTCTTTCCTATTTCATTAATCTTTGCATTCTTGAATTGTTTTTCAATACTGTGTATACTGCAATTGCCTTAGTCTGTGTATTCTGGTTTTCTGTTTGTCACATGGGCATTTTATCGAACAAGTTGAAAAAAAATAAAAAATATAAATATATGGGGTCAATAATGGGATCTACTTAAAGTAAGTTAAGAACCCAAATTATGATTCTTGCATTGGAGTGAAAATATATGAAAGTTCTTAAATCTTATGTGGCATTAATGAGGCCACAAAATGGGAATTAAGAACCAAAGTGATGTTCTTCCATTATAGATGCTCTAATGTAACTATCATTTTTCAAAAAGCAATAAATAAATAAATAAATAAATAAATAAATAAAATGTATACTTGTCACATTTTAATTGGACGAGACAATATTTAACATGAAAAATGAGGAGACAGATCTCTATCCATTTTGTTGTACAAATTTTTTTCTCAATTTTAATTGTGACTCCCCAATTCAGCATTTGACGGTTAACACAATAGGTAACTACATATACATGTTTACCTTGGAATATACAGTTAGCAATGGAAGACAGACATTGGTGGTCTAATTGCATACACGATTAGAAAAGACAGGCATACAATGTTTGTCTTTTAGACGGTTTCAATTATGTTAAATGTTATACATGTAATGGATCATATGTTGTGACTGATATAGTACTTATTCTATTTATTTGAAAATGATATATATATATATATATATATATATATATATATATATATATATATATATTTGAAAAGAATTTGCAACTGATATTTAGTCACTTGGTCTCGCTGTTGATGGTATACTATTGATATGTTGATTTTAGTTCCCTTTACAAATTGATTGTATTCATTGTTGCGTTTGCAGTTTCTCTAAAGCCCAATTCATTATGCCGTATGTTTTTGGTAAGGTAATGGGCCTGAGTCCATAAGCAGCAAAAGAAACAGAATAAAGGATACCTACAACAACTCCCCGGATCAAATAAGTGTTAATTTGTTTAGACTTAAGAAAAATGATTATAAGATACTTTTAAAGTGATTTTAGAAGGGAAAAAAAGTGATTTTTTCTTAAAAGTTGAAATGTATAGCTTCTCCTAAAAGTTAAATTTAAGTATGCTCAGGGAAATGTAATTTGTTATCGTCCTTTCCAGCCCAAAAAGAAAAAAAGAGAGTAAAAAGAATAAGTGGAAGTGGTGGGAGCAATAGAAGGTGAGAACATGAGCGCTCGTTTGATGGTCATGATAGGATAAGGACGGATATGATAAGAGAACATGATAGAAGTAGGATAGGATATGAGCAGGATAAACTGTTATCATATCTGACTTTTGGTGTTTACCAGATAACCAACTGGACAACATTATAATTGAAGTATGAATTTTAAAAATTTTCGTTTTTATTTTAAATATTTTCATCTTTTATTAGATTTAGTTTTTTTTTAATTTTCATTATTTAAATTTATATAAAAAGACAAAATTATCCTTGTGATAAAATTACATATAATGTTTTAAATTTTTTAAATATTGTCTAACAAAAATTAATTTTTTATATTTTTAAATATTCATTTTTTGTTTTTACTTTACATATAGTTAAATTGTTAGAATAATTTTTTATATTTTACAGTTTTTAAAAATAATATAAAATAAAAAATTAGCATTGTGATAAAATAAAAATAAAATTTAAAATTAATTATTAATATTTTTATAATTTTAAATATTTTATATTTTATTATACATTTTTTGATAATCATGTTAAATTTTATTATATTTAAATTATTATTTATTATACTTTAATTATTTTATATATTATATATTATATATTTTTATATTTTATTATACTTTATATCATCCTATCCTACTTGTTACCCAAAAAAAAAATCACCTTTTGAGTTCTAACCCAGCCCTCCCCTCATGATAGAATTTTAACTAGATTGACACGATAGGATAAGTGACAGGATTGGCTTGTCCCATCCTGCTGGCTCACCAAACAATAATTTCAGATAGGATATAATAGCTTATCCTATCCTGTCTATCTTATCCTGATCAACAAACGGACCCTAAAGAGACAGGTATTCGCTAACCTCACTAGTATAGACCCAGACCTCCCAATAGAATCTACCAAAAAAAAAAAAAAGTCCTCTCAATAGAAAATCTGATTGCGAATTTGGATTTGTACAAATGGATACAACTTTGATGGAATCAGGAATGCAAAAGATAGAGACAACAAGGTGGAGATGTATCATACGTTCGGACTAATTTATGTCAACGAAACAAATTTTAAAACGATTGAACTCATAAATAATGTCATTGAATTTGTAACTTGTTAATCAACTTGCACTAATCTCTCTGTTTTTTTTTTTTTAAACTTGCGATGAGATGCCAGAAATTCGATCTTTCACTAGGTTATTTATTCCCTTTCTAACGTATAGATTAAAGTTTAGTATAAGGTGAAATAAATGTGTGTTTCGATCAACATTTGATAAAAGTGATTTTGAATTGAATGTAATTGATTTTATAAAATTGATTTGGTTAGAATTGAGTTTGAAGTAACGTGATTAATGTTTGGATGTTTTAACTTTGAAAGTAAGTTTGATGCAAAACTTAGTGTAAATTTTTTAACTCAACTCAAAAACTACTTTTTGCAACTTCTAGTCACAATCATTTTTGGAGACAAAATCAATTTTACCTGCCAATGACCAAACAACTCTTTTTACTAAAATCACGTTTAATAGATGACAAAATCAATTCTAGAGATTTTCAACGTGAAACTAAACACACACTCGTTCACAACTCTGGACACGTAACGTAACTTAAAGACAAACATAATTTGTTTTTAGGCATGAAGTTACACGCTTACATTATTGATCGGAAAGAATGAACTTTATCGGGATGAGGATAAAGGCAAAGGGGATAATGAATTTAATGATAATTTATTCAAAGCTAATTCTGTTCAACTATCAACTTATATTATTAATTAATTAATTAAATAAAATTATGGACATTCTTAATTATTTATGGATTTAATTGATATATACTGACAGTATAAAGTTTTTTTATACTGTCAACCAATCAAAAATTGATATATCATTATAAATACTTGATTTTTATCTTAACCACAATAAAAATCATTAATTCAATGATTTCTGATTGATTGTCAGTATAAAGTTATACTGACAATATATATAAATTAAACCTATTATTTATTTATATTTCTCATCCATTAATGAGAACTTTATAAAATAAAACATTCTAATGAAAATAAGGTATATCTATCATTTATTAACTAAAGTTGATTGAGATCTCTTGGCAAAAAGAAAAAAAAAAAAGATTGATTGAGATCTTAATACACTCCTTATTTGATAACTAATTTAAAATGTTAGAATCAAGACCTGTCAAAATTGATAAATAGCACTTTTTTTTTTCTTTATCGAATAGCTAGCTTCCTTAAGCATGTTGGCAGAAATTCGATTGTTGACATGTAGATGGAAAAAAACTTAGATAAAATTCACTACGATAACTTCAATGTTTCAAAATGAATTACTCTCGAACGAAATTACAACCTAAAACTTTCTAAAATGAATGATATTTTTTTTTTTAATAGAAGAAAAGATGCGATCACTAAGAACCTCTAAAATCATAGGCTAAAAGATGAGCAATATAATCAGGAATATGTTCTACCTTTGGCTAACTAATGCATGTTTAGCCAATCTATGGGCTAAGTGATTAGTCTAAAAATGAATGAATGGTACTTTGCTTTTATCTAATTTAAATTTAAATTTAAATTTAAATTTAAATTAAAAAATGATAGGAAAATGGTTAAGATCGAAGATGGGGAGGCGCGTGTTTGTCAGGCGCTGGTTTAACTCTAATCAAGACAAACCTTCCTACAGAAGAGGCAACTGAAAAAACGAAAGGATCCACCATCATCATACTTCTCCTTCCCCCTTCCACACAAAATTAGACAGTTTCGGATCATATCTTTCTCTCTCACACACACATCGGGCGCGCACACACACACACCGGGCGCGCACACACACACACTCTCCTTCCTCTCCAGTGAGTGTTCCATCAAACCCTAATTCCTCAATTTCAACTTTCCTATTCCATTCATCATCGCTCATATTCATCATGCTGATTGTGATTCCGATCTAATTCGATTTTTGATTCTTTCTTGTGATTGATCCTCATTGTACACCATTTATTTATTTCATGTTTTACTCGTAAGAATTCACACTCTTCATCTCGATGCAGCATTGGATTTTGATGCATCTCTACTCTTTTTTGGATTACATTGCATACAATTTTTTAGGATCTCATCGCATGCTAACATATACATATATATGGTTAGATTTGACTTTTTTGTGAATCGATTATTCCAAATTGAAGATAATAATCACGTTTATTAGTTATTACTAGATTTCATTTCAGTGATTGATGTGATGTGACGTCACGATGCGTGTTATTAAGATTCTTGTGATTTTTCAATTTTCATGTGTGGTTGTAGTTTGAGATATGGGGATATACCTCAGCACTCCCAAAACAGAGAAGGCTTCTGAAGATGGTGAGAGTGACAGACTTCGCTATGGTCTGTCTTCCATGCAGGGTTGGCGTGCTTCCATGGAAGATGCTGTAACTACTCTTTTTCTTTTCACTCATGGAATGAAAGTTAACTTGTTTGTTATTTTGCTTACTGTTTCGTGATGCGATATATATGTCATGGAAGAATGATATTTGATTGTATACCAGGGAAGTTATTGTATAAAAGTAGTGTGGATTTATTACCAGGGCTATGATCAGACAACCAAGTGTAAGGAGAATCCTTAGCTAGGTTGACATGATTGGTGCCGATAAGCTAATTTAGTGACATAATTGTGACTGGTAAGCTAATTTTGTTATATGCTCGTGCAATTGACTGGGAATGTTGTAAAAGGACTCGTATCTTCTGTGTAATGAAACTTATAGATTACTATTTTTTTGTCATTAATATGCTATGATGAATGTGAACTATTGATGTGAATTTGCTCATACTCAGATAACATAAATTTTCATAGGGATAAATTGCCCTCCTCTTGTATAACTATGCTCGTGAGATGTTACTTCTCTTTGGAAGTAATGGCTACATATATTTGATGTAGATGCTTGGACTACCTTCATTCTTTTGTGCTTCAGTAGCCTGTTATTATATTACAATCTATTTAGTATTTAATGGTGTATACAAATTTTAATTCTTTTATATCACTTGCCAGCATGCAGCTCATCCATATTTAGACGAGTCTACATCCTTCTTTGGTGTTTATGATGGCCATGGAGGTCAGTATTAGCTATTCGAGTTTTCAACAATATTTTTTTTATCATGCTCATGCTCATTGTTAACAACAGTAAGGAAATTATTTTTGTATTGATTTGTCTATCATTTAAATTTCTTTGAACCAGTTTCTTACCATTGTACTTGCCCCTGGAAACTAATTGTAAGGAAACTTATTTGGTTACTTAGAATGCTGAGCAATCTGAAAGAGGGGTTTCAAATGTTTGATATTGTTTGAAGCTTGGTGCTTTCATTTTTATGCTTCCTTTGTAATCCACCTTAACATGGGTGGCTTTTACTACTAAACGTATCAGTTGTCTTTTTGGTGTTACTGATCAGTAGTTAATTTTCTTTTGCATGACCTCATCTGCTTCGTGTTTACACTTATCCAATTACACTTATAATATGAATAAATATTAATTACAATTCTTTCAAATTTGTCATAGGATGTAAAATACTGCTTTAAGATTTGGTCATTTGCTTTCTCCTCCACCTCCTCATTTATTATTGCTTGCACTATGTTTTATGTGGTTCATAAGGCCAATATATTTTCATTCTTGATAAGCAATACCACTGTAGTCCTAACATTTTCGCTCATTATTTGTCGACTCATCTGGGGTCAGACTTGAGTTTTGGACACAGATGCCTTCCCAATCTACCTACTTTACACGTGTAATTTTTTTTCCCCATGGAATTTTTATATGCAATTTCAGGATTTTGTTCTGCTGGCCATGTTAAAGAAAAAAGTAAAGGAAAAGGGGGAATAATTTTATTTTTTGTGTGTAGTTTAATTAATATTGATTAAAGCTTACCTGTGGAGTTCGAGATGTTTATACATCTTATGATCTTAAATCATTTCAAAAGTATTGTGACGAGGCTGACAATATAGCATGCTTATCGGCTAACATATAGTTTTATAATCCTCAACATGGTCTCACTGATTTGCAGGCAAAGCAGTTTCGAAATTTTGTGCCAAGTATCTACACCAGCAAGTGCTTAAGCATGAAGCTTACATAGCAGGAGATTTAAGCACATCTTTACAGAGATCTTTTCTCAGGTAATTTAGTTTATTGTTTTTTTATTTATAGAATTTTCATTAATTTACTGGATGCCAATAAAAGCCAGAGGGTGAGATAATAGGGTATGTTTTCATCCATCTGTAAAATATAATTGATCCGGCCTAGGTTGATACTTCATGTTCAACTATTCCATGTTCAACTATTCCACCAAATGGTTTACCTTATCTATGTAATTAAGTAATTTATATGCGCCAGGGGAGATTTGGTATCCTGGTCTCTTCAGGACACAAATATAGCTGGAAACAAAGTTATGAACAGTTACAAATAATTTAAACACTTTTTTCGTTCTCTCTATTTCTCCATTTTCACGAGTTTTTAGATTGTTTAAAAATTCTCCTTTTATCTCCATTTTCTTTGTATCTTAATTTTACTAAAATACATCTCAAGATAATTTTATGATTAAAATATTCATAAAATAAAGGAATTTTAAAATGAAATGCATGTCAACGTGTGTTAAGCCCTTTATTCTCGTTAAATGATTAGACGTGTCACCACCTGAACTGAGTTGTTTTTATAGAGTGGTAGTGTTTATTTTTTACTTATCTTTCTCTTCCTCAATAGTTAAAATCAATTGCACACTGGGGCTTTATAGACGAGAAAGTTTTATGCCATATAATAGACATGGGGGATATGGAGTTTAGACAGAATTACTTCTGTCAAAGTCATTCCTGTTTCTCTCTTTATATTTTCCTTCATATTGTGGCAGAATGGATGACATGATGCGTGGACAAAGAGGATGGAGAGAATTAGCAGTCTTGGGAGATAAAATAGAAAAGTTGTCTGGTATGCTTGAGGGTTTTATATGGTCTCCCAGGAGTAGTGAAGCCAATGACCGCACCGATGATTGGGCTTTTGAGGAGGTACAAATAAGGAACACATTTGTTTTTTCTTGCACCTCCGCTGCTTGTTTTTCTAATTTATTATTTGTTAAACATGCATGTTGGAAAAGTTTTTATTTATGGAATTTAAGGTTTGAGAACTTTAATAGATGCTCTTAAAGTTTGCTCAAGTATTTTCAATTTTCATATATAACAAAGGCTGTGAACCATGTTTGTTGATGTACCTTAGTACCTTTTGAACTTTTCCTGGGCTAATATTTCCCAGCAAAACAATTTTTTTTTTAAAAAACAAAACTATACTGGTCAGTATGTCTCTTGGTGTTGAATTATTGATGGGTTATTTTCAGAGCTGTCTTTGCTAGAACTGCTTTCGGACTAAACAGCATTTAATTGCCACTTTCTAAAACCTTTTGGTGCTACTTTGCTTGTGTGTGGGTGTGGAATAACTTTTTCTTAATTAAGAAGAGTGTTTTAGAATTTAAATATCTCATCTTTCTTTCATTTCCTAGTGGGAAAACGCTAGGTTGTTGTTGCATCTGTTTCATGTGTTTCCTCAATTGTCTATCTCTTACATATGGTGCTTGTTCACTGTGATAGACTTGATGTTTGAATAAATGTGAACCTCAAAAGTCAATTATTGGATGATGTTATCATCTATGCGACAATTTGACAGAAGGCCTTTCTGATTAAGTGATTACAACTAAAAGTTATAAGGTCTATTGTGGGACATAGCCCTTTGAATTCGTATTGTATTAAAAAAAACATTTTGAATTGAGGAAGTGTTATGCTGCAAATTAGGGACCTCATTCTGATTTCACTGGACCAAACTGTGGAAGCACGGCTTGTGTGGCTGTCATCCAAGGAAATAAACTTGTCGTTGCAAATGCTGGTGATTCTAGATGTGTATTATCAAGGAAGGGCCAGGTACTTCCATAGTTCCACCTATTGCAGTTATTTAAATCTTCTATATTTTTAATACACTTGCAATGTAGGGTAGTTAATGAATGTGCAGGTGCATGATGATAATGGTTGCTAATTCAGAGTTCAGTTTTTGACATTTTGTCTTTTGAGATAGGGATTTTGTTTATGATAGAACCCAGCAGTGTCGTTTAAACAATATAGCCAGTCCCCCCGGGAGGGAAAAAGGCTTTATTTGCTGTTGTATTCTGAGATAGATTAACTTGCACATGTTTAATGTACCGAGTTTTATTTTTAATATTTTTGAAGAATGGGTATTGACATAATTTAGCACTTGATGATTGTATTTATATCACAATAATTTTGACATATAGATGCATTCCATTGCAGTCTAGACTTCCCCCGTCTTTGGCAATACATCTAGTCCTGAATTATGAGTTTACTCAGTTTAGTGTCTACAAATTAATGCCTTAACTGCATGGCACAGCTACTGTTCCACAATATTCGTATGCTCTGTTATAATGAAGTTTTATTTGCAGGCACACAATTTGTCTAAAGATCACAAGCCTGACCTTGAGGCTGAGAAAGACAGGATTCTAAAAGCTGGTGGGTTCATCCAAGTTGGACGGGTGAATGGAAGTTTAAACTTGGCTAGAGCAATTGGTAATAGAAGCTCCTTCGTTATAAATTCTTAACGTAAAGCAAAGGTGAGTTTATTATTTTTTTCTATTACAGGAGACATGGAATTCAAGCAAAACAAGTTTTTGCCTGCTGAGAAGCAGATTGTGACTGCTGATCCAGACATAACTTCTGTAAGTATTGCTCAGTGGCCAGTGCATTATATGCTATAAAACAAGTTAGTATTTATGAATTTTTGTAGTGACTTGTTTGTCCATTATAAACTGAACATTTATTTATTTGGAAAAAAATATAACGTTAATTTCTTATACTTCTGGCATCATCCAAAATGCTCCTTTATAATGTTCTTCTCAATTTCTTTGCATTTATATATTCTTTGTAACAGGTTGAGCTTTGCGATGATGATGAGTTTCTTGTAATAGCTTGTGATGGGATATGGTAGGTTACTTGGTTACTTAAATTTCCCCTAGAAACTCCATTCATATTATCAAATTCATATAGATGGCAATACTCCTTTTTTCTGTGTGTAATTCTTTCTATAATTTATTTATTTACTATTATATAACATAACTGGTTATCTGTGTAGGGATTGCATGTCGAGCCAACAGCTCGTGGACTTCATCCATGGACAGTTACAGACAGTAAGATTTCTCTGGTTACCTTGGTTTATTTTACAGATAAAAATAATTTGAATACAGCATCTACATTTTTGTAATTGCAAAATCTGGTCATAACATTTATATAAAATCATGAGTATGCAGGAGAGTAAACTTTCTGTGGTTTGTGAGAAAGTATTTGATAGGTGCTTGGCACCTACTGCTGGTGGCGAGGGATGTGATAACATGACCATGATCTTGATTCAGTTCAAAAATCCGTTGAATCCAGGTGCTTCCGTCATAAACGAGGCTCAGTCATCTGCCCCACCGTCTGAAGCCGATACAAGTTCAGAGAACACAGAATAAAAGTGAGGAAGAATTTCAGACATGACTAAGATGGCTATCAATTTCTTACTGCATGTTGAAGTATCGATGGGCAGGGGTTCATGGGTACTATTTTATACCCAGATTTCAGGACGTTGATTCTCAATAGGGGATTGTAAATTTGTGAAATACTGCAACTTGAATGGGCCATTGACTTTGTACATAAGTATGGGTATTTAGAATATGAAGGGAAAACAATGCTTCAGCAAGCATACTCGCACAGTTACATGGATGGATAACTCACCATTTCGAAACTTACCAATGCCAACGATCGTTAACTGGAGAAACACGTAAATGAAGTTGTCTGGAATCTGGAGTCATGTTCATTTTCCATAATCTGTTGAAGTTTCGTAAGGAATCTGTTATGTACGGCATTTACAGGTGACTTTTTTCTCTGTGCACTCTAAAACCCCCCTAGTTGGTTGATGCACCCGTGATACTGACATTATTGTTGATTTTCATTTTGGGAGATGATACTTGTTCGTTAATTTATTGTCTGGTTCTATTGCTGTTAATTTATAGGTTTAATGAATTTTCTAGTCCCTGTAAAGTAGGGTCGTTTTGAAATTAGTCACTGGAAAGTTTTTTGTTGGGTTTTGATATTTGTATTTCCAAATTTTTTGAAACTGGTCCCCGGTGTTAGTAACTTCCGTTAACTTGCTGATGTGGCTGATGGGGTGCCACGTCAGTGATGCCACGTCATTTTCTTTAATTATTAAAAAACTTTTTATTTAATATTTTTTTATTTCAAAAAAATAAATATTAAAAGACTCATTTGCTCCCTCTTCTATTCCTCCTCCATCGCCCCCCTCCTCTTCTTCCATTGAGCTTGCTTTGAACTTGCTCAAGGTCAAGGCAATGTCACCGGAAATTCCACTTGATTCGCCATCGCCACCGCGACCCTAGCCACTCATCTATCGCAATCGAAAACTCTGGCGCCATCCAAATCACAAAGTCACCACGATAGCAGAAAAACATAAAGTGGAGACTCTTCTCGTTCCTCACCAAGCTCTCCATTCGCGACACTCCCTCCCTTGTTGCCGTCAAACTCAAATCCATCACTCGAAACCTCGACATGACCATTGTGTCGTTCCTTTCTTGCATACTCTCCACCGTTTCCTCTGACAAATACATAGTTCGCCAATGTGTGAACCTCTTAGGTAGCGTTTGGTATAAGTTTAAAAAGTTTTTTCGGGAATGTTGGTATGGGAATAAAGTTTTCCCATGTTTGTTATAAGTTTTAAAAATTTATTCCCAGGCATAAAAGATTCTCGGGAGTAAAGTTAGTGAACGATAGTTATAAACTTGGGAAAACTCTATTCCCATGTATGAAGGTGAGAAAACTTTATTCCTGAGAATCACATTTTCAGGAATGTGGTTTACCTGGGAATAAAACACTCCAGATACCAAATGCTACCTTAGGGTTTCTCCCCGAAACGCACAGCAACACGCCACGTCACCAAACAACAGTTCTCCGCCTTCGTGAAGCCGTTGGCATAGGTGCTGTTCACGGAGTAGGACCCGAACTCGTAGGTCGGAGCGGTGCTTTGTTTAGCTTAAAATGTTTGGAATTGTGGTGGTTGTTTATAGATCAATGGATTCAGAATAGGAATCGTTCGCTATGAAGAGAGAGCGTTGTAGCAATGTTGATACATGGTTGATGCGTTGGTGGAGGATGTGGAGGAGGAGGCGGTGGTGGAGTAAGAGAGAGGGTGTCGGTGGTGGAGGAGGTTGTATGGTCTAGGGAAGTGGGTCATGAGTTATTTAATATTTATTTTTTTGAAATAAAAAATATTAAATAAAAAGTTTTTTAATAATTGTTTTTTTTAAAAAAAAACCTGACATGGCATTGCTGACGTGGCACCCCCGTCAGCAAGTTAACAAAAGTTACTAATAGGGGTGAGCGTGGGACAGGTTGGGACGAGTTATGCTTGACCCTTATCCGGCCTTAAATATTGATAGGACAAAATCTTTGAACCTGAACCCATCCCTAGACCCGAAGGAACCCGATCATATGTGGGTTGGTTTAAGACCGAGTCTAAATAGGACTGGACCGGGTTGAGCCGAATTTAAATATATTCCTTGTAAACAAAATTTCTGAGTGGGAAAATGTTAATTTTTTTATACGGCAAAATATCAGCAAAAGATGCTACCTAAAAGCCACCAATTGATCCAAAATTAGATGTTACAAAATATCAACAAATATATCTTTTTGCTAGATGCTTCCTTGATGTTCATGTTAGCAAAGTCACATTGTTAAAAAAAAAAAACTCTCATCAAACTAGATTCTTTCAATGTCATAAAAGTCATAAAATGCTTCCTAAAAGCCACCAATTGGTCTAGTATGAGACGTGAGATGTGAGAGTAGAAGTTTAGTAATTTCTTCATACTTCCTTCTTAGTGACTGCACGTGAAATGTATTCTAGGGAGGTATAAAAGTATATCTTTATTATATGGGACGGGTTGGGTAACCCGAAGGTCAACCCGGACCCGTCCCTAACCCGACGTCGGGTCACAAAGTGGGACGATGTTTAGGACGGGTTGGGACGGGTTAGGGTTAGATCCGTCCCGAACACCACGGGTTGGGACGGGTTCTAGGACCGGGTCGGGTTTTGCACACCCTTAGTTACTAACGACGGGGACCAGTTTCAAAAAATTTGGAAATACAGGTACCAAAACCCAACAAAAAAATTTTCCAGGACTAATTTCAAAACAACCTTTCTATATAGGGGCTAAAAAGTTCGTTAAACCTAATGGGGAAGGATCTTGATAGAATCTGTAGCGACTTAATTATTGTGCTTACCCCTTTCCTGCCATGCAAGGTTGTATTGTGGCTCAAGTCAAGTTGTACCGCCTAGGAGCTATTCTAATATGAAACTGACTTATTTGTCCATTAAAGCTGAAACGCTTGTAAATTCTAAACATTTAGGCTACATTTAGATTAAGAGTTGGAGTGCTTTTATTTTTAGTATAATGGAGAGAGGGAAGTGCTTTTAATGTGTGGGAATAGTTGTTTTATATTTAGGTGAGAGTCGAAAGGAGGATCATCATAAAGCCTTATAGCCCAGACTAAGGGACTAAACCACAAATCTATAGCAAAATCGAAACAGAGCAGGCTTGCTTGTGGTCCAAAATAAGTAAACCCATGCCAAGGCTTTCAATCATGGTCTACACTTCCCTATTTAAGGGCTTTGTCACGATTAAAACCCAAAACAAAGATTTCGTCCAAAACTTAACATGTCACTAATAATAATAATATGGCTTTGATAAATTGATGATATAGATGATAATATCATCACAACATCAATTAGTGACACATCAAGTTGAAGATTTTTTCAGTGGAACACACCATAGAAAATCAAATTGATTTGTAGCTTGAAATATAAGAGGTCAAATTAAAAATAAAAATAGAAGATCAATTTAGAAAAATAAAAATAAAAGTCTATTTTTCCAAAAATATAATATTGTATAGACAAGTGTAAGAGCAACAAACAAAAAAGATATCTAAATGACCTGCCTCAATAGATATATTCTGAATCATTAGGCCTTTCATTACAATAAGAAATCCAAAATAACACCGTATTTCAAGAGTCCAAACAATTTTTTAAAAATTAAAATAGTATAATCTACATAATTTGCGTGAAGGTTATAAAACATTATAAAAAAGTTCGAACAAATAATATTATAATAAGAGTAATCGTAAAGAATGTCACAAAGGGGTATAATTGCATTTCACACAAGACATGTACAGTAGAAAGGTATATTTATAAACCTTAGATAGCTAACGTAAGTTACGTAACCAGGCTAACTAGCCTAAAGTCATGCGCCTAAAATCATGCAGGGAATACGAACAAAGTGATAAGCTAGTTACAAGGGAATATTAACAAAGTGATAAGCTAGTTACAAAGAAAGATAAAATAGAAACAACTTGATATGCCTAAGACTTGGTCAACACATCTATATTATACGCCCCCGCAAGATGGAGGAGGGTTCAACGACGCCAATCTTGGAAGTAAGAAATTCATGTCTTGATCGTGAGAGCGGCTTGGTGAGCAAATCAGCAAGTTGGTGACCGGAAGGAACATGAGATACTTGGAGTTCATTTTTAGTCACTACGTCAGGTACAAAATGATAGTCAATGGCTAGGTGCTTCATACGCGAATGAAAAACCGGATTTGCACACAAGTAGGTTGCACCAATGTTGTCTGAAAATATAGTAGGTGACTGATGTATTTGGATCCCAAGTTCCATCAAGAGTTGTAACCATAAAATCTCGGCTGTGGTGGATCCAATGGTGCGATACTCCGCTTCTGTTGAGGATCAGGCAAGAGTGGACTGCTTCTTGCAGGACCAAGAGATGGCATTGGGACCAAGATAGACAATGTATGCACCAGTAGACTTTCGATCAGTCGTGTCACCACCCCAATCTGCATCACAAAAAACGGTGATGTTAAGAGTGGTGGTACCAACTAAATGCAAGCCATGCGAGATTATATGTTTGAGATAGCATAGAACACGCTTGACTGCCTGCATATGAGTGACAGTGGGAGCCTGCATATATTGTGATAATTTATTCACAGCAAAAGCAACATCTGGGCGAGTGATAGATAAATAATGCAAAGAGCCAATGATGCTACGAAAAGAAGAAGGATCACAACTAGAGGTACCGGCATCTGAGATAAGAGAACAAGAAGTAGACATTGGAGTGCCAACAGGTTTGGCATCATGCATGTTCCCTTTCTGCAGAATATCTATAATATAGTGTTGCTGAGATAGAAAGATACCATTTGAGGTAGGAATGAGCTCCCCACCAAGAAAATGACTCGGGCTATCAAGATCCTTCAGAGAAAATTCCCATCTGCAAGAATTGAAATGCCATTATCCTATTATTCCTAGGTTTGGATAGGAAACTCATTTGAAAATAATTGATTCTCGGGGTCAGAACTGAGTTTTGTTGAAGTAAAATTTTTTAATTTTTTAGTTGAAAACAATTGATTCTAGATGTAATACCTACAAAATTCTACATATTTATACCTGATTTTATTTTATCATCCAAACAAAATCACTTCTTGTAAACTTACTTATAAAATATTATTACCAAACACGAATCATTTTTTTCAAACTTTATTTTTTAAAATCAATTCTTCCCAAATCAATTCTATCAAACACACCGGAAAAAGTATGCAATAACAGTTCCTTTCTTGTAGATAAAGAGAGAGAGGGATCAGACCGAGCATTAGAAAAACCACAAGCCACCACAAAAGACAATTCATGATACCAGGCACGTGGAGTTTGCTTGAGACCGTATAAAGCTTTATGAAGTTTACATACATGATTCGGAAAATTCTGAATTTCCGATGAACAAAACCAGAAGGCTATAAATCGTACTGTTACGAAGTATTTTCTTCATATTATTAAAAGGGTTTAATATTATTGTAGTATCTTGAAAAACTTTTCTTCAAAAAAAAAAAATCTTGAAAAACTTTTTTTACTTAATATTGTAGTGTAATTTTTATAAGTTTGATTATGTCAATGAGTATATAACATATCAGAGATATTAAATAAATTAGTAACATATCATTAAATTAAGTATAAAAAATTTTATGCACAGAAAACACAAAAATTAAATTCTGATAATACGGAAAAAAGATATTCTAATAAAATATAGTGGTCTATCAACCATAAAAAAAAATCTTGTAATTAACAGATCACTGCAATAAGAAGGAAAAGAATATCCCTGTTTGGTAAAAACTAATGGATTATGAATAAGTTAGCTGATAGTGGATAACGAATAAGCTAGTTGATAGCGGATATCAAATTATCTAGCAGATTGGATTTGAAGTGTTTAACAAAATTAGCTGCTGGACTAACTGATAAATATAAAATGACATAAAAAAATATGTTTGCAAGTTTTTTATATAAATTATATGTATATATATATATTATTTATTTTAAAATAATTATCACTTTTAACACTTTAATTTATTTTAAATCATTTATCTTTTAAAAAATTATAATATTAATTTTGTTTTAATTATTTTTAATGAATAAAATATAATAATAAAAATAAAATTATATACTTATATGATTTTTGTATAAGTTTATTTTTTTATAGATGAAAATATATTTTCTATTTTTTATCTTAAATATAAGTCTAAATAGTGAAATTAATTTTTATTTATATGCTATGCTAAATGATTGATATTTTATTTTATTAGCTAATGATAAACGAGGAATTTCATTAAGATTGCAGGATAAAAATAGAATAAAAAATTGTTGGAACCAAAGTAGTTTTGAATCTAATAATCTCTAAGTTTTGATGCTAACAAAAGGATTAAATTTGCTTAGCAAAATGTTAGTTGAGATCTAACATGTGCTTTCAGTTATACATGAATACTTTAAGATAAGTAAAAGAAACTTGAGATAAGTTCAAATTGAAAAATACGCGTCCACCCCTGTAGACGGGCTGCTCAAATACTTTGGTAAAGTTACTTAGTCATTTAATTAAGTAGACTGATTTTCTTGAGTAGACGAGGCTCTAAATATTTGCTAGATAAATACCTAAATAACTTGTTAGGTACTGCAAGTCCAAAGACTTGATAATAAGCGCGTCCATCTTGCCACGTAAGCAGACGGAAGTAATTAGTTGAAGTTAATGAACTGAAACACAAAGTAATCTAGTAGACGAGCTCTAACCGCCACGTCACTAGACGAAGATCTTTATAACTCATTAAAGAATAGCAAGTCCGAAAACTTGATAGACAAGATGATATGCCACGTCATCAGACGAGCTAAGTAAAATATAGAACAAACTTGGACTCTCATATAAATGAGTAAACAGAGTTTTCTTTTTAGACGAGCTCCATCCTTGTAATGAATTAAATGCAATCTGAATCTCTTGAATTTATTTTAAATGATTAATATTTATTTCAATAGAATATTTGTTCTTCATATTTGTTTTATCTGCTTTAATGTTTCACCTTGTTGTATAAGAAAGATAGTACAATCAAGAAATGCAAAAAACAGAATCGTACAATAAGATACTGCAAAATGATATGTACGATGACAACTTTATGACTGAAAAAGATGGATTATACACAAAGAAGGAACAACAAGTGCTCAAGCTGCAATACTCAAAGGAGTGAACCTCCTATTTCATGCTACCTCGATAACCAAGAGTACTATTCAGCATTGCTACAATCAAGTTACCGGTCACAACGGATATCATGCATTAAATGCTATCTCTAAACGGGATTATTCAATGTAACCGTTGAAGAAATACAAGTGAAGAAGAAGGTCACTATAAATTGAAGACCTCAGATACTGAAGCTTAACTCTTGCCTGCACAATCTTGCTAGCTGAGTACTTTTACCAATTGATAATCACTCATTCCATTATTCTTTCAAGAGCAAGAGTCTGTATTCTTTAGTTTGAATATTGTTGTAATATTCAACTGATCTTAAACTGTCATATTCTCACACATACTGAGTTAAGAAGATCAAACATTAAATCTCTTTGTTAGAGTTAGAGCCTGAAGAGGCTTGGTAATAAAGGAATACTCGTAGCCTGGAGAGGTTGTAATCTATTTGGAGAAATAGTGGATAAATCCTTCAAGTCGAAGGGACTGGACGTAGCTCTTGGTTGGAAGAGATTGAACCATGATAAAATCTGTTGTGTGAATCTTCTATCCCTAAACTCTGTAGTTTTATTTGCTTATACTAACTGTTGGGTTTTGATATTGCTTTTGTTAAAGTCTTTTAAAAAGGATCTTTGTCATTGTGTGTGCTTCTGTTTTAAAATCTCTTTGAGTGCAAAAAATTGTTTTAAAGGTTGTTTTCGAAAATTATTAACAAACACAATTCAACCCCCCTTCTTTTGTTTGCCTGTGTCCACTTCAGTTGGTATCAGAGCTCAGCCTCGAAAGGGTTGAGCATCTAACAAGTGCTGAGGGAGTACGATCCAACAACCATGGATGCAGAAGGACAAGCTATCAACATACCTCCTCTCTTTGATGGTTCTGATTATGACTATTGGAAGAAGAGGATGATGGCCTTTTTGGATGCACAAAGTCTAGACATCTGGGAGCTCATAGAAACTGGTTACACTGAACCCAGAAATGAAAATGGTGCTGCTGTTGCTAGAGCAAATTGGACAGCAGATCAAAAGGCAAAGAATCAAATCAATCTTAAAGCTAAGCATTATTTGATGTGTGCCATCACCAGATCTGAACATGACAAAGTTCACAGCTGCAATACTGCTAAAGAAATCTGGGATACTCTTGCCCTAGCTCATGAGGGTTCCTCACAAGTTAAGGAATCCAAGATCAGCATGCTGGTTTATCAGTATGAGCTGTTCAAGATGGGTGAACATGAAACAATAGACCAAATGTTTGGAAGATTCCAAACCATCACCAACAGTCTCAAATCTCTTGGAAAAATCTATGAAAATAGAGATCATGTCAGAAAAATCCTGAGAAGTCTATCCAAGCAGTGGAGACTCAAAGTAACTGTTATTCAGGAAGCAAAAAACCTGAATACACTCTCTCTGGAAGAGCTTCTTGGATCTCTCAAGGTTCATGAACTTGAACTTAATGAAGAAGAAAATTCCAGAAAAGGAAAATCTATTGCCCTAAAGGTAAAGAAAGCAAGTTCATCAAAAGTTCTCAAAGTTGCTGAGTCATCTGATGAGTCTGAATCTTCCGATGATAATGAAGGATCAGATGAGGATGAATTATCCTTTATCTCCAAGAAGATTCAACATATGTGGAGAAAGAAATGTGGTTTCAAAAGGGAGCAACTCAATAAAAAGTTTTTCAAGGAAAAGTTAGACTCCAAGGAAAAAGGTCCACCCTTGTGCTTTGAATGCAAGAAACTTGGTCATTTCAAAGCAGACTGCCCTGAGCTAAAGGACAAAAATAAATTCTTCAAAAAGAAGAAAGGCTTAATGGCTACATGGGAGGATCTTGATCTGTCTTCTTCAGATGAAGAAAATGAAGCTGAGGAAGAGGCAGATATCTGTCTCATGGCAGACACTGCATCAGAAAGTGAATACACTGATGCCGAGGTAATGGACTCTAACCCGTCCACTCTTCAAAATGCTTTTGATGAATTGTTGCATGAGTCATGTATAATATCACGGGAATATAAGAGTCTCAAAAAGAAATTTTCTAAACTATCTAAAGAATATGATAGGGTCTGCACTGAAAAACAAAACCTCAAAAATGAAAATGACATACTAAAATCAATGAATGTCAGTCTAGCTGACAAAATGGTGTGTGAATTTGATTTTTCTTGTGAAGTTGCAAAACTGAAACAAGATGTAACATATCTAACTGATTCTCTGTCAAAGCTTGTAGGAGGCTCAGATAAGCTTAGTCTCATTTTAAGGTATTCTAGATCACCTTATGATAAATCTGGTCTTGGTTATGACAAAGAGAAGCAAGATGCATCTCACAAAAATTCAAAACCACTTAAACAGCATAGAGCTTCAAAAGTTCCAAATAAATATACCAAAGCTAAGTCTAGCTCGTCCAACACCTTTTGTAAAGTGTGTGGAAAAAGTGGGCATAAAACATCTAGATGCATGCACAATAAATATGCTAAGTATACTCGTCCAGTGACAACTAACAAGAAAGGACCCAAGTCAGTTTGGGTACATAAAGATAAGATAATACCTGTTGCAGATTTGCTTAACAATAGGAAGAAAACAGATGTCTTGGTACTTGGACAGTGGCTGCTCACGACACATGACGGGAGAAAGGTCTATGTTCCAAAACCTTATGCCCAAAGATGGTGGCTGGGTCACATTTGGAGGAAATCAGAAAGGGAAATCATTGGTATAGGTAAAATTGGTAAACATCATTTTCCCTCCATTGATAATGTTCTTTTAGTAAATGGCTTGAAGCACAATCTACTGAGCATAAGTCAATTATGTGACAGTGGATATGCAGTGTCTTTTGATAAGAACATGTGTACTGTCAAGAAAGATGATGGATCACTTTTATTCACTGCAAAAAGGCAAAACAATATCTACAAGATTGACTTGGAGGACCTCTCAAATCAAAGTGTCTCATGTCTAGTGTCCATTGAAGTAGAGCGATGGATTTGTCACAAAAGGCTAGGTCATGCAAGCTTGAAATTAATTTCAAAGCTAAACAAGCATCACCTCGTAAGAGGACTACCAAACCTTAAGTCAAATCTGATGCTCTCTGTGATGCATGTCAAAAGGGAAAGCAAGTCAAAAGTTATTTTGAATCTAAGAATGTTGTTAGTACCAATAGACCACTAGAGTTGCTACACCTTGATCTTTTTGGTCCAACAAGGACTGCCTCTGTCAGTGGCAAGAAATATGGTCTAGTCATAGTAGACGATTACACTAGATGGACATGGGTTATGTTCCTAACTCACAAGGATGAGTCTTTTAAGTTCTTTTCTGTATTCTGCAAACGTATACATAATGAAAAAGGCATGTGTATCACTTCAATCAGAAGTGACCATGGGGGAGTTTGAAAATGAGCTATTTCATAAGTTCTGTGAAGAGAGTGGTATCCTTCACAACTTCTCAATACCTAGAACACCACATCAAAATGGTATGGTAGAGAGAAAGAACAGATCTCTTCAAGAGATGGCTAGGACTATGCTCAATGACAAGTCTGTCCCTTGACACTTCTGGGCTGAAGCTGTTATTACTGCCCGTTACATTCATAACAGAATATACATTAGACCTATCCTGAATAAGACTCCTTATGAACTGTGGAAATGAAGAAAACCCAACATATCTTATTTTCACCCCTTTGGTTGTAAATTCTTTATACTGAATACTAAAGATCAACTTGGTAAGTTTGTTGCTAAAACAGATAGTGGAATTCTATTAGGATATTCTGAAACATCTAAAGGCTTTAGAGTTTATAATTCTAGGACTCTAATTGTAGAGGAAAGTATTCATGTCAAGTTTGATGACAAACAGCCTGATAAGAAATTATCAGGGCTAGATGAAGCTTTTGCAGATCTTGATCTAAGCATTCTAGGAGACTCACCTGAGATAAAAGATGATGATCAAGAAGATGACCCGACACAACAACCAGAAACTTCCACTTCTCAACATGATACAGTTCAAAAATCTTGGTACTTCAAGAACTATCATCCACAAGATCAGATCATTGAAAACCCTAATGACAAGCTAAGAACTAGATCAACCTTCAAAGAACAAGACAATTCTGCACTAGTCTATGAGTTGGAATCAAAGACAGTAGACAAGGCTCTATTAGAAGATGATTGGATTCTAGCTACGCAAGAAGAACTCAATCAGTTTGAAAGAAGTGACGTTTGGACTCTGGTTCCACTGCCCAAAGACAAATCAGTGATTGGAACAAAGTGGGTTTACAGAAACAAACTTGATGAAAATGGTAAGGTAATCAGAAACAAAGCAAGACTTGTTGCTCAAGGTTTCTCTCAAGAAGAAGGTATAGATTATACTGAAACCTTTGCACCTGTTGCTAGATTAGAAGCTATTAGAATTCTACTTTCACTCGCTGCACATCATAGTATTATGCTTTTTCAGATGGATGTTATGAGCGCTTTTCTAAATGACTTTATTAATGAAGAAGTCTATGTTATGCAACCTCCGGGTTTTGAGTGTGAAACCCATCCTGAACATGCATATAAGCTTAAGAAAGCTTTGTACGGTCTTAAGCAAGCTCCTAGAGCTTGGTATGACAGACTAAGTTCCTTTCTTATGGAAAATGGATTCAATAGAGGAAAGGTTAACACAACCTTATTTAGAAAATCCATTAAGTCTAATTTCATAGTCGTACAGATATATGTTGGTGATATTTTTTTTGGTAGTACTAATGAGTCTCTATGCAAAGAATTCTCTAAGTTAATGCAGAAAGAGTTTGAAATGAGCATGATGGGATAGCTCAAATTCTTCCTTGGACTTCAAGTAAAACAAATCATGGACGAGGTGCTCATCCACCAAACTAAGTATGCAAAAGAACTTCTGAAGAAGTTTAAGATAGATGACTGTAAACCAATGAACACTCCTATGCACCCCACTTCCATACTGAACAAAGATGATAAAGAGAAAAAGGTAGACCAAAAGGTATATAAAGGTATGATAGGATCTCTCTTATATCTTACTGCGTCTAGGCCTGATATTATGTTCACTGTATGTTTATGTGCTCGATTTCAATATGATCATAGAGAAACTCACTTATCAGCAGTTAAGAGATTTTTTAGATATTTAAAAGGTACTAATAATCTTGGTTTGTGCTTTAATAAAAATGAAGATTACAGATTAGTTGGTTTTTATGATGCTGACTATGCTGGAGATAGAATTGAAAGAAAAAGCACTAGTGGAGGATGCCACTTCATTGGAGCTAATCTTGTCTCATGGTCAAGCAAAAGACAAAGGACCATTGCTTTATCAACTGCTGAAGCTGAGTATATATCAGCTGCAAGTTGCTGCTCACAACTTCTCTGGATCAAACATCAATTGGAGAATTACAATGTATTTGTAAGTAGTATTCCGCTTATGTGTGATAATACTACTACAATAAATCTATCTAAGAATCCAATTTTGCATTCTAGAGCTAAGCACATAGAGATTAAACATCATTTTATTAGGGATTATCTGCAAAAAGGTGTGATTGATATTCAATTTGTAGATACTGACCATCAATGAGAAGATATCTTTACTAAACCTCTTGCAGAGGACATATTTATCTTTATTAGGAAGCATCTTAATATGATATGTGTGGATTAACTCAGGCGTCCAGCCTCGAGAAAAAATTGTTTGGCTAATCCTGCGTCTATTATCCATGCTCGTCTAATATATATTTGAAGTTGTGCATCTATTGCATAATGTATTGCACGTCCATATGACGCGTCCACTGATACTGGTTATCTCGTCCATTGAAGAGTTTCAGACGAGTTCACATCTGCCTATGATTAAAAATATTCTTTTTGTATGTTAATAAATGCATTTATTTTGTCACAAGACAAACTTATCCTTTATTCTCTTTGCTGAGTCAGTACTTCCATCAATGCCATCAAGGCCTTTTTATGGTTCCAAGTTACCAACGTCGTTTTATCATAATGACATGTCATGTCAAAAGTTTTTTTTTTTAAACTTTGATATTCAAAATTCCTTTAAAAGTAATCATTTCCCTTTGAGAAAAACTTTACGCTTCCATAACCTCTCGAGCTATCTCTCTCTACCTCTCTCTGCTTTCAAACCCTAAGCTCCTTGATCACCTACAATGGCTTCTTCAACCTTTAACGTGGACAAGCTCAACTTAGCTATAGAGCATCATTTCAACCTTGGTGTGCTTCAAGACTACAATCTTGACATAAGCAAATATGTCAATGCAGCTAGGTGGGGAGGACTCTTCGCGGAGAAAGTCTCCGTCTTTCCCAACCTAATCAGGGATTTCTGGAAAAACGTCCAACTGACTGAAATTGATTTCTACTCAACTGTGCTAAGAAAGAAGATTACAGTCTCGGAGAAGACTATTGCTGGTGCAATCTTCTGTGCTCAGGAAGGTTTAGTTTTCACCGAGTCTTGGGAAGAGGACTTGGGTGGCTTTGAGACTATAGAAGTCTGTCTCATGAAGGAAGATACAGTCAGAACTCACTCTTGGAAGGCTGTTGAAATGAAGGACATCGTTCGCATTCTTCATCAGCTTCTCAACAAGGTGGTTCTTCACAAGGTTGGATCCAAGGACAACCTCTCATCTTTGCACAAATTCTGTCTCTGCCATCTTCTCACAGAAACAAGAATTAATCTTCCAAGAATCTTGTATGGAAGATTCAGAGACACTGTGATGAACAAGAAAAGGCTCTCTACAGTTCCTTTATGCCATCTTCTCTCAAAGATTTTCAAGGCTGAAGAGATACATGAGTTTCTTGCTGCTAAGACTCCTGAGGAGCAAGCTACGTTATTAACTGATAAACCAATGTCTGTTGCAGACTTTGGAAAGATGAATATAGCCAACATGAACCTCAGTACCTATGTTGCTGCTGCAATGGCTAAGACTGAGGAGTTGATGAAGGTTAAAGAAGAGATGGCTGAATAGAATAATGCTGAAGTCCTAGGGGTTAAAAGGGTAACTAGGCAGAAGACCACTGCTACAAGGAAGTCTGCCCCCAAGAGGCCAGCTAGTGGGATTGTTATTAGGGACCCTTCTGATGCCCCTGCTGCAAAGAGACCAAGAAAAGTTATCCTCTCTCACAATGAAGATGAGGAAGCTGATGAGGATAGTATTCCTATCAGTTCTATTCTGAAGAAGCAGAGGACCTCTGTTGCTTCTGCTGAGGCCGTTGTGCCTATTCCAACTAAACCAAGGACGCAACCAGCAAGAAAAGCTAGGTCAACTAAGAATCCTAAGGTAACCATCTCTGCTAATGATCCTGTTCAAATAGCAGTAGATGCCCTAGTGTCTAGTTTAGAAACTAGGATAGATGATGTGCCTGTCTCCTCTCCAAATGACGTGTATATTCCCACACCCCTTTCACCCCAAGCAATACAATCAACCACCTGACAAGCCGATGATCCCTAGTTAAATCAACCAGATGAAGGCATTTCCCCTGGTGCACCTTTCCCCAAACCCCTGAGAACCTTATTTCCTTCCTTCACCTCAACTTCTGTCCTTTACAATGGCAAATCTAAGGATTGGACCAAGGTAAAAAGGGAATGGAAAATTCTGTTTCATTCTCGCCAACATGAATCAGAACACATTCCATACAAATGGTATCATCTACCTGAGTATGAGGAAGAAGTTAGCCCATCTGTTGGACTCCTCTACCTATCTCATCCTGAGTGTCAATTAATCAAGAATGTGCCTTCTCAAATGTACAATGACTTAGGGCCATTAGTCACTCACCTACCCTTAACCAAATTCCCCCCCAGAAAAATTTACCCCAATCTTGTCAAAATTCCTCCCTTTTTACCCCTCACTGATGGAGTTGCAAGACACATCATACCCGTCTGGGAGACTGACCCCAAAAGGAAAAATCTTCCTTCTATTCCTGAGAGAAGAGCAATATCTTCTAAGCATGTCCCCATGATCATGCCAAGGGACACAAAATGGGTGTCCTTTGAGCATCCCAAAATCTATGGGAGGGCTGCTGACTTCTTTCTGGATCAGCTCTACTATAATATGCTGACGTGGAAATTCAGTCAAATCAGAGCCGATAGAGCTGCACATTTTGTCCCTCCATCCTGGCTGAGGCATAATGAAGCAACCAGGATTCGAATCAAGCCCTACAGGATCTTCCCAAGGTCAGAGGAAAGTGTGGTCTCTCACACTTTAGATATATGATCTATAAAGATCTCTCGGGGACTTCCAATAAACATGAGAAATGTGGAATTTATCTACCCTATTAGATGGGCAAAGGAGTTCACAGTGAAACCCAAACCTACTCCAAAGCTTATCACAGATGAACTTGTTGCTGAAGAAAATGGTCAAATTGTCATTGCTGATAATTTAGAAGATACTTCTGAATCCTGTCACCAAAGAGCTCATCAGAAAGACAATCTTCTCAACCTTTATCACTAGTTGTAGTGCATCCTAAAGATCATTCAAGAACACCGAGCACTTTTCATGAGTCTACAGAAATCTCAAGGCAACAGACTCTGCGATCAAATATTGAAGAAGTCCTTGGTAAACTAGTTGATTAAAAGGTTGGCAAGTTAGTAGATGAGAAGGTTGAAAAGATAGCTGAAAAGATCAAGGAGGATGTTCATCAGCAAGTTCAAACCTCAATGGCTCCAACCTTAGAGGTTGTGAATAAAATACTTGAATTCCTCATGGACTTCAAGAATAGTCAAACTCAGAACCCTCCTCCTCCACCACCTCCTTCTGCTTAGCCTTTATTTTTTTTTCTTTCTTCTGTACTGACAGTGATGGTCCTCTCCTTTTTACCTTTTTGACTGATGACAAAAAGGGGGAGAAAAGAAAAGAAAGAGAAACATATATATATATATATATATATATATATATATATATATATATATATATATATAAAGATAGTTTTTGAAAAGCTTTTATGTGTTTGCTTGTGCATATTCTTTTCTACTTACTAAACTGCTCTGATACTTATGTTTGCTTATTTGCTTTGATATAAGCTGCTCTGATACTTATGTTTATTTATTCCCTTATATAGACTCTAAGTGTGATAAGCTGTTGCCCCTATCTGTTAACTTATAAATTCTGCTCAAGCATTTGAATGCTTTGTCTTAGGGGGAGCCCTGCAAGCTCTCTTAGACTTTGTTTTTCAAATTTAATTAGTTTTGTCATCATCAAAAAGGGGGAGATTGTTGGAACCAAAGTGGTTTTGCATTTAATAATCTCTAAGTTTTGATGCTAACAAAAGGATTAAATTTACTTGGCAAAGTGTTAGTTGAGATCTAACACGTGCTTTCAGTTATGCAGGAATACTTTAAGATAAGTAAGAGAAACTTAGGATAAGTTCAAATTAAAAATACGCGTCCACCCCTATAGACGGGTTGCTCAAATACTTTGGTAAAGTTACTTAGTCATTTAATTAAGTAGACTGATTTTCTTGAGTAGATGAGGCTCTAAATATTTGCTAGATAAATACCTAAATAACTTGTTAGGTACTGCAAGTCCAAAGACTTGATAATAAGCGCGTCCATCTTGCCACGTAAGCAGATGGAAGTAATTAGTTGAAGTAAATGAACTGAAACACAAAGTAATCTAGTAGACGATCTCTAATGCTACGTCACTAGACGAAGATCTTTATAACTCATTAAAGAATAGCAAGCCTGAAGACTTGTTAGACAAGAGGATATGCCACGTCATCAGACGAGCTAAGTAAAATATAGAACAAACTTGGACTCTCATATAAATGAGTAGACGGAGTTTTCTTTTTAGACGAGTTCCATCCTTGTAATGAATTAAATGCAATCCGAATCTCTTGAATTTATTTCAAATGATTGATATTTATTTCAATAGAATATTTGTTCTTCATATTTGTTTTATCTGTTTTAATGTTTCACCTTGTTGTAAAAGAAACATAGTACAATCAAGAAATGCAAAAAGCAGAATCGTACAATAAGAGACTGCAAAACGATTTGTACGATGACAACTTTATGACTGAAAAAGATGGATTATACACAAAGAAGGAACAACAAGTGCTCAAGCTGCAATACTCAGAGGAGTGAACCTCCTATTTCATGCTACCTCGATAACCAAGAGTACTATTCAGCATTGCTACAATCAAGTTACCAGTCACAACGGATATCATGCATTAAATGTTATCTCTAAACGGGATTATTCAAAGTAACCTTTGAAGAAATACAAGTGAAGAAGAAGGTCACTATAAATTGAAGACCTCAGATACTGAAGCTTAACTCTTGCCTGCACAATCTTGCTAGCTGAACTTTTACCAATTGAATTTTTTCAAGAGCAAGAGTCTGTATTCTTTAATTTGAATATTGTTGTAATATTCAACTGATCTTAAGCTGTCACATTCTCACACATAGTGAGTTAATAAGATCAAACATTAAATCTCTTTGTTAGAGGTAGAGCCTGAAGAGGCTTGATAAGAAAGGAATACTTGTAGCCTGGAGAGGTGTTGAATACTTGGTTGTAATCTATTTGGAGAAATAATGGATAAACCCTTCAAGTCGAAGGGACTGGACGTAACTCTTGGTTGGAAGAGAGTGAACCAGGTTAAAATCTCTTGCGCGAATCTTCTATCCATAAACTCTTCAGTTTTATTTGCTTATACTAACTGTGGGGTTTTGATATTACTTTTGTTAAAGTCTTTTAAAAAGGATATTTGTCTTTGTGTGTGCTTCTGTTTCAAATCTCTTTGAGTGCAAAAATTGTTTAAGGTTGTTTTCGAAAATTATTAACAAACATAATTCAACCCCCTTCTTGTGTTTTCTTGTGTCAACTTCAAAAATGATAAGCTATACGCTATAAGCTCAAACGCTACTTGAAGTAGCGTCTAGGGATGACAATGGATTGGGTCTGGGTAGGGTACTATAGTACCCGACCCCATACCCGCGTTTGAAAAAATTACCAGTATCTGGATTCGTACCTGCGTTGGTAGCAACTTTAGTACCTTTACTCGTACCCTCTGGGTACCTAAGTACCCATACCCGCACCCATTACCCGCACTTTAACTGTGAAAAACAATAAATAAAAGAGAAATGTTATGAAAATTAAAAAATGATTCAAACGTTTTTTAAATCTACTAATAAAACATTACAAAACAAAATATTTAAATAAATAAAAAATCCAAAAAAGTATTATAGATACAACTTGGTTTAGAAATTTAAGAATCTTTAGATTAATTTTGGTTTTAAAATTTGTATCATAGTTAAAATTATATATTAGTAATATAAATAAATAAATAATTATATATACATATACATATGTGCGGGTGGGTACCATAGTACCCATACCCGCACCCATACCCATTCAAATTTACGGGTAATTTAGTAATTATCCGTACTCAGACTTTTACCTATTTTACAGGTAATTACCTACCCATTTTGGGTAAATTTTGCGGGTATCCAATGAATATGGTACAAATTGTCATCCCTAATGTTCCTGCTGAGATCCGATTTGTCGAAATCTCGCCATAGAACGTTAAACCAAGGGGGTTGTTTTAGATTTTGGCTTGACAGAATGTGATATTCCGGTCCTACGTATCCCAGTGGGAATCAAAGCCAGACGTAGTTCTAAGTTCATCCCTTGTTGGGGCGGTGATCTCGATCCCTTAATTTTGTATCGGACGAGTACTAGGGAGCAAGGACTGTCTGAGAGTCTCTTGGTCGACACTAGTTCCTCTAACACGCTTAAGGGAGAGTTACCGGGATTCAGTGAAAAGTGAGTTTCTTATGAGGGGTACTCCTCCTTTTATAATAGGATTCCACTATCTCTTAGAGATCTGATTTATCTCTTAATATCTTTTAGAGATTTGATTTATCTCTTAATATCTCTTTTGAGATATGATTCCTTAATTTAAGGGATATTATCTCTTTTAACCAGATAAGGTTATTTTAGATAATATCAGGATTTAATATCAATATCTTATTCCTTTAATTAAGTGATCTTTGATTTATTATCCTTAATTTCCGGACTGGGCCGGTTACTTGAGCTCGGTGGCCGGGTTAGTAATCTCGGCCAGTACACAAGCCCCCCAAGCTTTGAGCTGATTAGGCGTAGAAGCTTTCATGATGTTTAGCCGAGCTCTGTATCCTGGCTCATACACAAGCCCCCAAAGCTTCGAGCTGATCATGAAAGCTTTTTCGAAGGAGCCGAGGCTAGGAGCTTGGTTTCACCTTTTGGTCTTTCATCTCGGCGAGGTGAGTGGCCGAGCTTCATACCTTATATGTGTTCACATCCTCCAACTCGGTGAGCATCTCGGGTGACCGAGCTTGACGCTTTCGAGGTACCGAGCCGAGGTGGGGATGGTTACTCGTTTCCTGTTGAGGCCATACTTTCTCGGTTCCCGAGATAAAAAAGACACGTTACTGTGTGTGACGCGTGGCCTTCACGGCATCATTTCTGAGGCTTGCGCTGTAGTTGCATGCTCGAACGATAAGTCGAGAGCCGGAGCTCAACCGAGCGGTCGGGAGCCGGAGCTCAACCGAGTGGGGAGCTTCGCATTTCGGTCAATTCTTAAGTTCAGCGGACTCGGTGAGCGAGTCTAGTAATCATTTCCCTTTGATTGTTTGGGTTTGGAGATCTAGTTTTACTTCTCGTCCAACGTTTTAGTTTGGTGGGCTCAGTGGCCAAGTTTAACATCTCGATCAGTATATAAGCTCCCCAAGCTTTGAGCTCAGAATAAGCGAAAGAGTTTTATGAATGAAGCTGAGCTTGTCCTTGGTGTTGATAAAGTACTGGATTTGCATAGATCCTCTTACTTCGGCTGATACCTCTTGGGTAGTAACATGTTCTGAACTGAAGAAACTTCAATCTTACCTTTGTTAGGACAAGTTCAGAGGCTGGTAGCTGAGATTCGACTTATCAGTGATTCAGGCTCGAACCAATCTTTTGAAGAGTCAAGTTCAAACTCGGTCAATAGGAATTGACCTCGGTGCTTGCATTTCATCCTTTAATTTTTGATGCTTTCAAGATGTTTATCTTGAGAGTTTGAATTTGACTTGCCTTTTGCCAAACGTAGCTCGGTCTTTGAAGTTCTTGAGAGCTCTTAACATTTTCTTTGAGTAGCTCATAACCCTTTCATTTGGTGGACTTTGACATACCCACTAACCTTGAAATTTGACCTCAAATTATTTTTCCCGATCTTGAAGGTGTGTTCAGAATAAAATTTCCTAATATCTTCTCCAATTTGTATGAGAAAATAGCTTTCATACAAGTTCTTCGAGTTGTAGGCTAGGGGATATCCTTTCTCTGTACTTTCCGAGAATGTCCTTCCTTTATCCCTACTAGTCCCCCCAAGCTCCGAGCTTGAAACAAGCGAAAGAGCTTAAATGTCAACCCGCATGTCTTAACATGCTTTTTGGTGCCGAGGACTTCGGACTATGATTCGCGGGAGCATTGCTCGGAAATCTGTTTTTTGTAGAACCAAGCCTTTCTTGGGTTATCGTCTTGCTTGGCCGAGCACTGCTCGGACTTTTGCGCGGAGCCCAGTCGTACCTGGGATTCCGGCTTATTTGGTTGAACACTACCAGGATTTCCCCTGAATCCTGGGTCTCTAACATTCATGATCTACTGTGGACTTTGTCTTGGTGCGAAGATGTCGTGGTTGGCCTAGGATTTTTATTGCGAGGAGGGAAACATTGCTCGACTTCGAGTTTTTCCGGTGCGTAGTGCGAGGGAGCATGGCTCGACCTCGGCTTTTTGGTGTGAGGGGACAATGCTTGACCTCGGCTTTCTGGGCTTCTGCCCTTTGTTCTTAGCTAGACAATTTAACTCTGTCCCTACAGTGGGTTCTCTAGTTGTTAAGCCAGCATATGCTCGGCTTTTACTAGAATTGGTCCATGATGCGAGCAGAAAAGCTATGGTCCGCTTACGCTCTTCTGAGTCTCCTCCATTACCTGTTTTTCGAGCTACGAGCTTTCCAATAATGAAAAGTATGAAGGCGGAAGCTGCCCGAACTTTGCGCACTGGGGATGAGCTTGAAAAAGCCATGGCAAAGTGCGAAGAGCAATTGAAAGCACAAAAGGTGGAGCTGAAAGAAGGCAATACCACCTTTATGGCCAAGCTGGAAATGGAAAGAACCGATCGGCTCAACCTTCTGAAGGTCGTGGAAGGGCTTCAAGCCGAGAAGGAAGCCAGTGTTGAGTTGCGTAAGTTGCTAGAAACCGAGAAGGAGGAGAATCTGAGGCTCCGTTCTGATCTGGCTGAGGCCGAGGCTTCTATCATGAGGGAGCATGTTAATGGCTTTTCCCGAGGCGTGAAACAGTTTCAGCATTTCGATCCAAATGCTGACTTCTCCTGTGCTGATGCGGACAAGGATTTTAACCGAGATGGAATCCTAGTTCCCTTGTTCGAGCTGGAGGATGAGAAGGGGGAGAATCAGGGGCTCCGTGCTGATCTAGCTGAAGCTGAGACTTCAATCATGAGGGAGCATGTTAATGGTTTCTCCCGAGCCGTGAAGCAACTCCAGCACTTAACCCTACTGCCGACTTCTCCAAATGGCGTGGATAAGGATTTCAACCGAGATGGGATCCTTGTGCCATTGACCGAGCTGGAGGATGAGGATGAGGAGGCCGCAACTCATGGAGAAGAGGGCGAGGACCAATTGGACGAGGATGGACCGGAAGGTGAAGTGGGCCAACCTGGCCAGATGGACATGATCGCTCCCAATGCCGAGGTGGACCTCGAGTCTTGATGTTGTATAAGTAGTTTAAGAAATATTTTTGTTTTTTGTGAGACTTATGTATTCGGGGACTTTCCCCTTTACCTTAATGAAATTTCTTTTCTTATTTTTTGATCTATTTATATCTTGGCAAATTTTCTGATGTTTTATGGGTTTGGTTCGTTAACCCTGATTGATTAATGTTATCTGATACATATTTATAGGCTCGGCACTTTGATCCTAATCGGTCGAATGTGGCTCTTGCTCAGGATTCGAGCACCTTTAGAGGCTTCGGTTGGCCTCTTCAGGGTTTAGCACCTTCTTAGGTTTTATCTCCTGCTTAGGAGTCAAGTACCTTTAGAGGCTTCGGTTGGCCTCTTCAGGGTTTAGCACCTGCTTAGGTTTTATCTCCTGCTTAGGAGTCAAGTACCTTTAGAGGCTTCGGTTGGCCTCGTCAGGGTTTAGCACCTGCTTAGGTTTTATCTCTTGCTTAGGAGTCTCCTGCTTAGGAGTCAAGTACCTTTAGAGGCTTCAGTTGGTCTCCTCAGGGTTTAGCACCTGCTTAGGTTTTATCTCCTGCTTAGGAGTCTCCCTCCTCAGGGTTTAGCACCTGCTTAGGTTTTATCTCCTGCTTAGGAGTCTCCTGCTTAGGAGTCAAGTACCTTTAGAGGCTTCGGTTGGCCTCCTCAGGGTTTAGCACCTGCTTAGGTTTTATCTCCTGCTTAGGAGTCAAGTACCTTTAGAGGCTTCGGTTGGCCTCTTCATCGGGAGCCGGAGCTGAATGTGAGTTTTCCAGGGGAGCCGGAGCTTCAACCACTTTGTAATCGCAAATTTTGTGACTCTGGGAGTGGTATCAGCCGAGCATCACTTTCCTCAAATAAATAACATGATATGATGCTACATAACACAACATTAAAGGCGTGGAGTAAAACATACCAAAACATATTAGTTTTAAGCTATATTTAAGGAATAATATCACCTGGGCATTTTGCGGCCTCTCGATCTAGGCATTCCCTGAAGTTGCTAAGGTCGAGCTCTCCTAGACCGAGCTGTGCTGGTTGAGCTCTGTAAGATATTTTCTTCAGCTCTCCGAGACCGAGCTCTCTAAGAAACCTTCTTCCCTCTAAGCTCTATTTTGCTTCTTCCAAGTCGGCTAGGACCGAGTTGTAATCGAGGTTGACGTTGCATCACCTTTTGGCTACTATTTCGGAAAAGAGCCTTTTGGGTGAGAGGATATGATGCTCGGCTCTCTTCAACTACAGTACATGATTCTACACCAATTGTTAAACAAGGTACCATTTCTATTGAAGATGATCTCTATTGATTTTTCACAAGGAAAAGCCAAAACGCTTGTTCCCCCTGCAGCGGTATAGGTAGATGGACCAGGGGTCCCATTCCTCCAAGTGGGCCTTTGAGAATTAGCTACTATACGGCGGTGGATCAGCACATGTGCTGGTTGAAAATTTAATATTGCTGCTTGTTCTCATCCTTTGACCTCTCCTTATTACAACCAGGGACTAAATCCTGAACTGCTTTCTGCTTCACCTTTACCATTCTCACTTCTGTTATTCCCTGTTGCCTTCATCCTTTTTCCATCACCATCACTCATGGCATTGGCATTGGCACCGCCATTGTTGGTGGAGGTGCCTTTAGCGGATTCTTCCTCGGAATCACGCCTCTTCCTGTTTGGGATTGGCGGTCTGCTCACTCAATTGATCGGGTCGCTACCCGGGCTGCCGGGTTGGAGCCGTGGCGGTATGACCACCGAACTGGGTAAACCCGAGGCCCAAGACGGAATCGACGGATGCGACCGCTCCAGGAGGCGGGAAGTGCCAGATCTCAGGCAAGTGAAACGGCATCGCATCGGTGGAGGCTCCATTGGCGTAAGAGGCGCCGTCCATCATGGGGACCGGATCCATGTGTGGAGTCAATAAGAATGGAAGAAGAGTGACATTCAACTTCTTAGATTGGATTAGATGTGAGGTTGGACTCAGAGAGAGAAAAGAAACGAGTGTTTATTTTTTCTTCTTTCTCTCTGTGTATTGTATTTCACCATTGATATTGATCTTGAGTCCATGATTTTCCTCAAGCACTTGTCGTCGGAGGCGGACACGAGGAAGCGGGAGTCGGAGGAGAAGGCCAGATCGGAAACGCCTTGCTCATGGCCTGGAGTACTCTTGCTTTGGGGGAGAGGCTCAGCTGTTTGAATCGGAGTCGAAGTTGGTGAAGGCGTAGGTGCGGAGGGTCTTGTCAGCCGAGGATGAGGCAAGGAGGCGACCGTGGGAGGAGAGTTTGACGGCGGAGATGCCGCTCCTGTGGCCGGTCAGGGTTTGGGAGAGAGTGGAGGGACGGTAAATTTTCGATGGCTCCGTCGTCATTTTTGCTGCACAGTTATTGGAATGTGTGGCCAGGGGAAGAGTTTTACCTGGCCCCACGGTGGGCGCCAAATGTTCCTGCCGAGATCCGATTTGCCGAAATCTCGCCATAGAACGTTAAACCAAGGGGGTTGTTTTAGATTTTGGCTTGACAGAATGTGATATTCCGGTCCTACGTATCCCGGGGAATCAAAGCCGACGTAGTTCTAAGTTCATCCCTTGGCGGGGCGGTGATCTCGATCCCTTAATTTTGTATCGACGAGTCTTGGGAGCAAGGATCGTCTGAGTCTCTTGGTCGACACCAGTTCCTCTAACACGCTTAAGGGAGAGTTACCGGGATTCAGTGAAAAGTGAGTTTCATATGAGGGGTACTCCTCCTTTTATAATAGGATTCCACTATCTCTTAGAGATCTGATTTATCTCTTAATATCTTTTAGAGATTTGATTTATCTCTTAATATCTCTTTTGAGATATGATTCCTTAATTTAAGGGATATTATCTCTTTTAACCAGATAAGATTATTTTAGATAATATCAGGATTTAATATCAATATCTTATTCCTTTAATTAAGTGATCTTTGATTTATTATCCTTAATTTCCGGACTGGGTCGGGTACTTGAGCTCGATGACCAGGTTAGTAATCTCGGCCAGTACACCTAATAACGTCTGAAAAAACAATATACTCCAGTAAAAAATGCTATACACTAAATTTTAAAATGATTACCAAATATGATTATTTTTTTATCCGTTATAAATTATCCGCTATATATATAAGTAGATTTGACAAACCAAACATACTTACGTGTCACAAGCAAGGTGGACCATCTGATTCTGATGTTTGGCGCACTGAGCAAGCAGAAGCCCGATTTTGATGCCATTTTGATCGCATGTGAGCCACGTGTCGAATCTGTAATACCCCTTATCCACTTACTGAGAAGGACCGTTCTTATCCGAGCCCGCCTTTTATGATTTTATATCTTACGAGTTCTTCGCTCTTTGGCCATATTTTATCACGAGTTCAGTTTTTTCTTCCGTTTATTTATCACTTTATCGTTACCCACACCGCGTCAAAACTAAACACGTGGAAGCCGCCACCTCCTCTTTTGATCGTTTCGTTATTTTCTCACGAGGAATGCTACTCTCATATGGGTCGTGTGACGCTATAGAATACTTCATCTGTTCCATGATATAAGAAACAAAAATCTAAAATATAATGATCAAGAAAATATATTAAAATATATTAATTATAATTAATACTCATATAAATTTCTAAAAACACCCCTTCTAGTTTTAATGAATATTTGACAGCCTATAATCATTGACAATAATTAACAAGGACAATCTTGGAAATTAACATTTAATATATGTGAAAATTGATGTATATTTCTTATATTTTGGATAAAAAAGGATTCATTTTTTTCTTATATTATGGATCGGAGAGAGTATTTCTTCGGTTTCCTAGGGTTATCCTCCACGCACGACTGTGGAGACTAATCCCTCGAGCCGGGTAGGACCACAAGGGTGACAAAGTTCTCCCTCAAAAGAGTTTTAACACTGCTGTATTCCCTGGACCAAGATTCGAACTCACGACCTCTGGTTAAGCTGGAAGAGACCCGTGGCACCTTATCCAAACGCTCTTGTTAGCAAGACCATAAGGTGGTGTTTGGTATCTCGAATGATTTATTCCCAAGCAAACTACATGTCGGGGAATGTGATTTTCGGGAATAAAGTTTTTCCACCTTTGTAACACCCCGATTTTCACTGTTTCAAAATAATCGAAACGCGGATGATTATTTGTATATATTTATATGAGTATTAGAAAATTATTTTAAATAAACGGAGTTCATCACTCAATCCTACTTGAATGTAGGAAGATACGATTAAAATTTAGGTTTGAAAGTCAGGCGAATCCCGGCCCGTGAATTTCATTGAAAGTATAATTATACTGCTCAAAAGACATAATTTTAATTCGTGAACGAAAGACTTAAGATTATTATTTTATTTCCTAAAATTCTGTATTTTTAGAATTATTTCATAAAAAAATGAAATAATATACGTTTCTGGTAAATGACGTGTCGGGTGAACAAGGAGAGGGATTTCGGAGTTTCCAAGAGCAGATAAAGAGGTTATCTTAGAATTTTGAGATGATTCATGGGGATGAATCACACTTTTGAGTGTAGAAGATTCTACCAGGTTAAAGTGACAATTTATGAATTTTATGCTTAAGTCCTTGAACTTTCTTTTAATTATACTTTGGTCCCTAAGTTAGTTTCTATGTTTTTCCAAGTGAATTGAGCCAGAATCTTTGTTCCCAATCTATGAGTGGACCGTGGCCATGAAGCCCAAATTCCTTACCCATGAATTTAATTTCATGAAGCCCATTAGAAATTATATAAGTTTCCTATGTCATGTTTATGCTTTAAGCATTTTGGTGGGCCCAAAATAATTAAATTCAAGCCCAAGTTTTCAAGGCCCACACGCAAGCCTAAGAAGGAATGGGGGCTGCCTTAATTTGGAAGAGTCAAGTTGATTCTTGAAGCTTCCACCATGTTCCACCATGTTCTCCTAAGTTCTACACTTTTCTAGCAAGATTCAAAGTATTCTAGGTTCTTCCCAAAAAGTCTCAATAAAATTCAACAAAGATGAGTCACATGTGAACACAATAAATGTGGCACATGGCCATCATTTCAAACTATTGACAATTTGCAAAATAGTCCTTATACTTTTGGAATATTTGTAAAATGGTCCCTAGGAATTAATTGCACTTAAGTCCTTTGAAAAATCACCTCCTTTCTACTTGGTCCTTCAAAAGTGGCGCAGCCACCCTTCTATAAATACCCTCCCTCACATCTCATTTTCTTCCTATTGCCTTTTTGTTTCAAAAACTCATAAGTCATAAGCTTTGCTAGCATCAACTTGTGAAGCAAGTTCTTGGATTTCACTTGTCTTTGATCTTCAAGAGGTGAATCATATCCTTCTTCTTTAATCATGTCTATGTTCTTCAATAAGTTTCTTGATTCAAAGTTTATCTCATCTATGTTCATCACTTTTAAGTTTTAAATCTAGAACTTTGAAAATTCATAATAAATTCTAGAAAAATCTCATGATGTTGAAACCACTTTCTATATTCTTGATACCATGCATACTATCTAAATCTAAGAGCATGATGTAATCAAAAAATTTCCTTCCTAATAAACTAGCTTTGGCCGAACCTAGGAGAGTAGGTTTGATAGGATTTTGTTCATGTGTTGTCATGTATGATCATGTATTTCATATGACATGTATGTCTACACACTCTAATCCCTGTTAGTTTATTAAGATGAAAAGCCTTACTTAAAATCTCTATGTTGGCCTAACCCTAGGTGGATGAGATTTGACGAGTTTTGTTCAAAGTTTTCATTAATGGTCTTGGTAATCAAGCTATTAGTATGTTTGCTTCATAAATCCAGGTTGGTTTATCAAACTAAAAACCCTAGCCCCATGAACATGTCAAGGCCGAATCTTGGTATAGGAAAGTTAGGAAGTTTTGAGTTTGAAATTTAGTTGTTTAGTCACTAATCCATGATCTTGGTTGATTAAGGACCATTAATCCATGACTTAATCATGATTAGAAATTTTAGTCACCCAAAACCCTTAGAAGCCATGACCATGTAGTAGGGTTTTGGATGTTTTTAGTTTCTTGATTTGTAATTATTTGATTGTAATGGTTGAAGGTTAAGTATAAAGCGGTGTACGTGAGTTTCCGGCATCCGATGAATTAAATTCAACTTGTTGTGAATCTTCGAGAGGTAATGGGAGCTTACCTAAGGGATTTTCTCAATAACTAATTGCTTTTAGTGTGGTTTATATGATTTATATGTGGTTGTGGTTATTTGTTTATGTTGTTTACGTTGTGTTGTTTATCTGTGTATCGGTGATTTATATGCTTTTAATTTATTTAATTATCTGCAGTAGTATATAATATTGCTATGATGCATGATCTGCCTGGTGATATAATTCTGATGATGTTGTTGAATGTTGTTTGAGAGGCCTGACAGTGGTCAGTGCACAACCGATTAATCAGATAAAAACTTTAATAAGCTGTGAAAATTATATTCAACGTTTTATGGGAAATGTTGGAATATAATAGTGGTGGAAAATATTATTTTGGAAAAATAATGAGTTTTGAGAAATATTATTATTTTAATAATTTATTAGTGTAAAAGTAATTTGAGTCACGGTGAGAGCGTAACCGTGAAATTTTTTGGTACTACTAATTTTTACGCAAGAAATTACGTAATATTATAAAAAGTTATTTTGTGAAATTAATATTCGAAAATACCTTATAAAATAATAATAATAATAATAATATAAAATAAAAAGTCAAAGTTTGACTTTAAAAACATTTTCTTGGAAAATGATAAACGACAACAAGTTTCGAAATTATTTATGGTGACAGTCTAAAAATAGCAGTACTTGTTTTGAGAAGAGATTTAATATGAATTGATTTAATTTTTAGAGTTGAAGTTTCAATAAAAGAGTTCTTGGCGATTTGACGTTTTGCAAACGAATTTCAAGTAAAAATGATTTTCGGTAAATGAGTTTTACTTAACGACATAAACGACGATATAGAACTTAGTAACCGAGATGTCGGGGTACTAGTGTTGTCTTATTTTGGATTTGTTTTTCACAGACAAAAACGATGTAAAACGATGATATGGAACTTAATAACCGAGACGCCGGGGTATTAAGGTTCGTTGTGTTGTAGACTGGGTATCTACTTAAAGAAGTTAAAACGTTTTAAGATGTTTTCTATTATCACGAACCTAAGACTGATTGCAACGGTCTAGGGGTTTCGTGATTGAGCACTCGGACTTTGAGGTCCTGTGTTGTTAACAAAAGTTGTAAAGATGTTAAAACGATGATGCTTTTGAGAGCATTCGATGTTTAAAACGATGATGCTTTTGAGAGCATTCGATGTTTGAAACGATGATGGGTTGTAAGTTTTTGAGAGCTTTGACAAAGAAAATTGTTGAGAACAAAATGTTTTTCTTGCATGCATTTGGCAGACGTGCCATGATCAAACGAGTGATTACCTTGCGGCGTCAGGGTAGATCATACCAACGATGTTCTTATTGTGCTAGGTGGACAATGAGGCCCCATCAACGTTGTAATCACCTGTGCCTCGAGGTTGGACAGTGTGAGATGGGTTTTGGCTGTGTGCCTGTGGCTGTGTGCCTGATTGCCTAATGTGGCAATTGAGCCTGATCAACTCATCACGAGGTTGGAGATATCTCATGAGATTAAGTGTGGATGTTTAGATGATGTATAGAAGTGTTCATGCATAGTTTTCCAATGTTGATGTTTGGGGTGTAAAACCCATTGGTAAACTGTATGCTATAGAATTGATGCTTAGGTTGATATAAATATGAAATTGTGCATGTGCCTTCTTTTGTGTCGCGCATTTAGTTATTTTGTTAAATCCATATATTGGCGTCTCACCCTTACAAACATATCAGAGCCGCACAAGGGATAAGATCTCTACAAAAAGGAGAAGGCTGTCTAGTTCGAGACATGTTGTGCTGCTTCGGTTGGCGGTAGTGTCTGTTAGTTACGACCAGCTTAGGTCCTATTTTGATATATTGTGTTTTGGAGAATAAAACTGATAATGATCTAGGTGTGAAAACATATGAGTCAGTATAGTTGTATGACTTATATACATTATGTATTTAAGTGTGATTTGATTACGTTGTTGTTGCTATAAGGTTAAAAAGAAAAAAAAATTTATCACCATATTTTGAAAAGATGAACGTTGAAAAAACATTATTTTCCGAAAGCAACCAACAAATTAAGTTTTATTTCCGCAAACGGGTAACCATGTGATGACCTGAGTTAGGGTGTCACAACCTTCACACATGATAATAAAGTTTTCCTAAGTTTATAACGTTCATTCACTAATTTTATTATCGGGAATCTTTTATGCCTGAGAATAAATTTTTAAAACTTGTACCAAACATGAAAATTTTTTATTTCAACACCTATATTGTCGGAAATATTTTATAAAACTTACATCAAACTCTGTCCAAGAGTGATAACTTTAATTCATTTATAACTCTTTAATTCATTTATACAATAGAGGTTTGACAAAACAACTAGATTTTCAAAAAAGAGCTGAAATATACCTCAAACTCAAAACCACAGCTGCAGATTAACCTCAAACTCAAAGGTCAAAGATAAACAACTCTATTTTTCGATTCAATTCAAGAAGGGGAAAAAAAACAGCGAGCCTTCCTATTGAGACCAAGTAAGAGCTAAAAAAAAAAAACAGATAAGATAAGGCGAAGCATCTCCCTTTTCACCACCAGGTATCTCTCCATTAAACACGGCGTTCCACGTCACGCCACGCTATATTCAACGGATAAGAATAAAGAATACGACCTCACATTTATCCTCTTCACCACTAATTTAGCATTTATTAATATTTATATAAATCTCTTTCCTCCATTATATATAGTCTTACTATTACTATTACTGCGTCGTATCCTTTCATCGCAATTATTGGAAATTATTTAAATTTATTGAAAAGCTCGCAGATTCGGATACAGAGTCTCTATCAAATCAACTTGCCGTGCCAATTGATCCTCTCTATACAATTCCTTCCTCTCAAAAAAATATCAGAGTTTCATACTTTATAGCCAAAGGTTTTCTGGGTCGGTATTAGATTTTTCTGATTTTGGAGAAAAAAGAGCTTATTTCAATGGCTGCGGTAGCTGCTGGTGTTGTTGGTGGAAATGGGTCATCTTCATCTTGGATGAAATTCAAAGGGAGGAGGGAAAGGAAGCACAACAAGGTGAATAGGGTTAAGATTTGTTGCTCTTCTTATTCTTCTTCTTCTGCTGCTGCTGTGATGGATCCTTATAAGACATTACGGATTCAACCAGGTGCCTCTGAATCTGAGGTCAGGAAAGCTTTTAGACAGCTTGCTTTGCAGGTTTGTTCCTCAATCTTTCTTTCTTTTTTGTTTCCCTAGTTTTATTGTCATAGATTTATGCCTTTTTTCTTCTTATAAATATTTGATTGAATTGATATTTGGGTTTTGCCATTCCAATTTTGAATGACGGGGTTATCAGTTTCTTATTTTTTTGGGTACAATTTCTTATTTATTTTTAGGTTTGATTTTCAATTTAGTTTTTATTGATAAAAAATTTAAATCATTTTCAATTTGGTCTTTATCTTTAATTGATGCTATAACATCATTTGGTGGAGTTAAAACATCGTGATCAAACTGAGAATGATTATCGCACGTGATGACTGATTTGTGCACATGACAATCATTCTCAATTTGGTTGATAATCATTTTCAATTTAATCCTTCACATGACAATGTTATAATATCAATAATCGGTAAAGATTAAATTGTTAATGATTGTCATATATGGGAAATGACTTGAAAATTTTGTGTATAAGGATTAAATTGAAAATCATGTATATGGACTAAAGACTAAATTGAAAATCACCCATACGGACCTAAGTATTAGTTTAAGCTTATTTATAATGTTTTTTTTTTTAAGATTTGTATAAAAAAAAAAAAGGACAAAATGATGTGACATTTTTTTATAATTCCCAATGAAAATAGAAATGAAAACAAGAAATTGGTACTAAGCAAATTGGTCCTGGTGTTAGGTGACTGAGTTCAATGTGGGGTTATTTTTTTATAGAAATATTAATTGGTTGGTGTTCTATTGTGTTACAGTACCATCCAGATGTATGCAGAGGGAGCAATTGCGGGGTGCAGTTTCACCTAATCAACGAGGCTTATGATGTGCGTTACATTATCCATCACCTACCGTTAATCTACATTTATGTTACAATATAGTATTATATTGTGTTGAATACTGATAATTTATTTGCACTTCATCAATTGGAAACAGAAAACTACTGGTTTTTTGGGACTCATTTTATGATTTTATTCATTGGTTGTACAATGATTGTGATGCTTTTTTTTTTGGTCTCATGAAGTGTTATGTAATTAATATTTGGAATGATATGATCATTACCCAAATTAGCATTGTTAAACAGCAGCAAAAGCAATATGTTTTCATCTTATTGAGCCGTTGTTTTTACTTCAGCATAATTTAGAACCTTTCTAACTGGACCATTATCTAATTGGAATTCCAATGTTGAATGCAGGTTGTAATGGCCAATTTGAGGGGAGAATCAAATGTGACACAAGTGTATGAAGCGTATGATGCAGGCATTGATGAGCCACTGAGGGGAATGAATGATCCAGATTGGGACATGTGGGAAGAGTGGATGGGATGGGAAGGAGCAGGAATTCGTGACTATTCATCTCATATTAATCCTTACATTTGAAAATTTCTCTCTAATTTATTAGTCTATCAATCAATAATTATGATGCATTGGTTGTAGTGGGTCTTGTAAGCTAGACCCTTTATCAACTTTTGTCCCCACCAAAAGTGGTTGTGGTTGGTGTTCTTTGTACATAGTCCAAGTGAATGTAAATGCTCCTCTGCATAATTGAGATTGAGGAAGTGACTCATTGTTAATTTGTATTTGTTAATACTTACAAATAAAGTAACAAACCAACAAATGAAGGTTTTAAATTGCAGCTGTATTACGGGAAAATACGGTCGATGTAATTATGATTGTGATACGGTTTTGACGACTGTTTAAACCAATATGTCGTGATCTACATTTTAGTTTCGGACCCAGATTTAAAACCTTGCAACAAATAAAAGACAAAAAGAAAAAAAAAAAAAGTTGATTGCATGAACAGGTTACACCATACCACTTATTTATTTCAATCCACAGGGAGAGGGGTAGGGATAAGGAGGTAGCCAATATCAGGTTCTCTCTTGTAACATTTCGAAGTCTTAATTTGTCATTACCCGTTATGTTGCACTGACAGTCAAGGCTCATTCCTGCATATAAAATAATTGTATTTATTCTGAAGCTATCCCTTGGAGACATTATTCATTCATTTTGATTTTTTTTAATTGTTATGTAAGCTAGGAATCTTTCATGGAAAACTTAATCATATAAAGCATAGCATCATCTGTGTTACTTTCCACGCTATCAACATTAATGAAAGGGCGCCGTCTGATTTATGTTTAGTTGGCATCCAGATTAATGTCTCTTTCTTAGAATTGAGAATGAATTTCTAGTTGTGTCAAGGTTTTTCTTTCACATTGTCCAGGCTTTTTTAACTCCATAGTGTAATTTATGTAGAAAATTACCAAAATTGTGTAAGTTGAAAAGAAATTATTTGGATGGGGTAAATCATACATGACATATACGACGACTTTGAAATCGTATATGTCGTTTACGACTTTACTTTTGTACGACTCCTGTGTTTTTTACGACTCTTCTACTAGGAAAGTCGTATATGACAAGTAATCTGACTTTTGTTATTTTATTTGAAGTCGTATATGACATATACGACTTCAAAGTCGTATATGTCATGTACAACTTATCACATCCGGATAATTTCTTTTAACTTACACCATTTTAATAATTTCCAATATAAATTACACCGTGGAGGTCAAAAAGCCCATTGTCCATTATGTAAGTTGGTAATTGATTAAGGGTACGCCTCTAAATGCAACCTCTTTGAATATTGGTTGGGACCCAGTCTTATGCTTTGGCCAAGTACTAGATGGCGGAGCCTTTTATCTCTGTGTGAGACTGTAATGATCGGTAAAGGTTACGGTGCACCATCCACCAAGGTAATGTAGTGGTGCACCACCCAAGTGGCAAAACCTGGATCATCCAGATTGTCAATTGTTTTTTTTTTTTAAACTTTTCAACCTCTATAGAGGTGAATTCTATAATGCATCCCCTTCAAAATAATGCATGAGTGCGGCGGCGTCTAGCATGAAGTAGTGTACCAAGTGCCTCATCGCCGAGGCACATGTTGTAACCTTAGGATATATTGATATTTTATTCAAGGGCCAATATTAGCTTTCTCAAAAAAAAAAAAAAAAAACTCGACCTCCCACCGTCTGCTTGGCTCGACGTGTGTTAAAGAAATTTCCCAAAATAACCCTCAAATAAGTTTTGATTATAAAAAATTGAAATAGAGTGACTATGAGTAATTACCCAAAATAACCCTAAATTAAGTCGTGAATTTTTAAAATAGTAACAGTTGTGTAACCCTGAATCTCCATTAGCGCCGAACCATGGTCGTTGTTGTGGCGGTGGCTCACAGCGGTGGCTCGCGGCGGAGGCTGGAGGGTGGGTCTCGACAAATCAACCACCCCACTTACCCAGATCTGATTTGTGGTTCGCGGTGGAGAGAATGAGATGCCGAGAGAGATGGATCGAGACAGAGAGGGAAAGGGGAAAGAACCTTGCGGCGGTGGCTCGCTGCGGAGGGTGTATGTCGACAAATAAACCACCCCTTAACAACCGCTCCTTCGTTCGTCGTTCTGGGCCTAGCATCGTTCATCTACTTCAACATTGCATTATTGTCACTTCTGCAGGTTCAATTTGTTAGTCATTTTTAGGGTTTAAATGCATAATGACAAATGGTGCCACCTATAGTTGCATTTGGTTGATGGTTGTATGAATTTTATTAATTTGTTAGTGACTTTTGAATTTTATTTGAATGTAGATAAGCGAAGATCTTGGGATTTGTCCTCCCATGCAATTTGCCAGTGATTAGAAGAAATTGCTTTAAAATTGGATGATGGTTAATTTCCCAGACTTAGTATGACACTTGATCGTTGCTTGTTAAAAACATTGACCGATTCACAGCAAAGGTGTTATTGTGATATAAAAATGACGCGCTTTAACCATATGAATTTGCAGACACATATTTAAGTTTGATGTCATTTGCATTTGTGCAAAGATGATATTTAGCATATTTGTACTGGCCTTAGCGTTAGGGTCCTGCTTAAAGTTGTATGCTCCAATGGGTAATGAGTTCAGGTGCATGTGTTTATGTTGGATTTCATATCCAGTGTTGGTAAATTGTGTTGTTGTGTTATTTGTTGTAGCAACTAATGGCAATCTCACAGGGGGCGGGTTCTAATGGTTTCTCTGGCACTCCATCACAAAGGCTTCGTCTAAATGTTGTGCCTGTGTTGTCAGGTTGTTATCTCTGTTGATTCTTTAATTCCTCTTTAAGGAATCAATTATTTCTGGTACAATATAATCCATTAATGGATGGACATGTGTGGTCACATGTCTTGTGGTCATGTGTCTTGTGGTCATGTTTATCCAGTAGTGTTACAACGTGCATGACATGAATAAAACCAGGAGTAGTAATGAATCCATTATTGGTGCTAATAATCGATTTTTTATAGGAATGCTGGAACTCAACAAGTAATCGATTCACTAACACACAAGTAACATATTCACTAACTAGGGGCATTTTGGTAAAATGCGTATAGAGGTAACCGATTCAATAACCGATTCATTAACTAGGGGCATTTAGGGAAAATGGCGTCGATATTTATTTTAAAGAAGAATTCGTTTTACTATAAACAACAGTCATCAGCGGGTAAAACAGGTGCCTCAGTGATGAGACACTTGGTACACTACTTCATGCTAGCCGCCGCTGTGTAGTTTAAAGGGGATCAATGGTCCATTCAATTTGACACTTGTCATGCCACTTGTCATAAGTTAAATTTCAATATTTTGGACTTGGTCGGATTAATTTTTTTAGAAATTTTTGGGCCACACATGTATTGTTTAAATGTGTTAGGGTCATTATTTTAATTAGCCAAATTAAAATGATCTAATTCAGGTAAGGTTTATGGCTAAGGACATAATTGTCATGAAAAATATTATGCAGATACCTAAAGTCTTATTTCTATTTTTATGATGGGCTAAAATAGAAATAAGAAAAGTCTAAGAGTCTTGACTCTTCATTAAAGGGCATGAACTCATTATAAAAGGTTATGGTCCCCAAGTCATATGCAATCAATTTTCTTTTCTAACATCCCATCATTAGAAAGGAGAGGCTCTTTATGGTTTGAGAGGAATTGTGCATGCTTGACTTGTAAGACCATGAACCACTTGTTTCTCCATTATTCTCCATGAGTTCGGGTATGCTTCCACTATTATCTTTCATTCTTGATGATTGAACATGACTTGTCTTGATTTGATGATGGTCTCCATCTTTAAGTTTCTCCCATAAAGTTTTCCAACAAGTGGTATCAGAGCCACAAGTTTATGTTGAATCATTAAGAAAATTTTGTTTTATGAATGATTGAGTGTTCTTCATTTGATGATTTAAATTGTAAAAATGTCAAATTTAAGAACAAATATGGATACAATTTTATTGAATATTGAACTCATGTCATATCCATACTAAATTATTACGAATTCATGGATTGATTTTTTGATTTATGATATCAAATCATAAATGTTGGTTTAAAATATCATGTTATTGTCATGGATTTGGTTTTGAGTTTTAGTTGAAATCGATATTTTAAATGCTTATGAAATTCGGTGTTAATTTTCTTCATGAGCATTGATCATTATGATTCATGAATTACTGGTTTTCATTCAAATAAATTATATGTTGTCCAAGGACGGTGATAGATTTGGTGGGGGTAATGACAGCTTGTCCATTATTTTTTGAATCATTGAGCACCGGTTCGATTCCCATATTGGAACTTTGGAATATTTATGAATCATGTGTGTTTAATTAAGTTTAAAGTTTACATCTTACACAAATGGTTTAGTGGCATAGTGGTATGAGCGTGTGCGCCCTTTCAATTGCTCCGTGTTTGATTCCCATTTTTGCATTCAGTGTTATATTTTGTTATCTTTTTCTGGAAAATGTGACAATATAACAAAACATGGCTCTAGTGGGATACAAAATCGTGAGCGTGAAGATGAGAAAGATGAATGCTAAACACCAGGCTGCCTAGCATCCGTGTAAGTTCTAGTTCAAACAATTGTTCTTAAATGAACAAAATGTTTTGATAGACCAGCGTATTGTTTGAATTCGGTGGTTGAAGTCGCACGGCGTTTCGGATAGGGTACAGGTTCGATTTCCAGATGCTATGTTTTGATTTATTTTCAATTCATTTTTCTGGAAAATGAGCAAAATGTTGTAAATAAGGTCTCCACGGGGGATCGAACACACCCAGTATATGGACTGAAGCATGGTGACCACCACACTATCTAGTAGATATTGTTGTTTGATGTTCAAACAATTATATATTAAGGCAATCAAAATAAATTCAAATTTTCTGGTTTTTTAAATTGTTTAACATTTTAAGTGAACCAATTAAAGCAAGAAGTCGCCAAAGTGATCTCTCTTGTTTAGATAGCTCATTAAAAATATTGAATGTTAGTGTGTATGTGTATCCATGCGGGTATTAATCGACTCAAATAAAGGTTAATATTTGGCCGGATTACATGCACGCCTGTGATGGTAAACATGTGATGATTATAAGGTTGTACATGTGAATGATAAATCAGTCCAAAGAATGGTTTATTATTTGACATGCATTATTGTCAATGTTTGATCATTACAACAAGAATACCACTAGCAGTTAATATTACTGTCCAAAGACTTGATATTAATGTTGCACTGGGTATCTCGAGATGGGGTATGCCATTATTTGAATTTATTGATGATTTACTTTTTGTTATGATTTTTTTGACGCAAAATTTTTTGATGATTGAATTTTTGTTATGATGTGAGTATATTTATGTTATTTATTTGTTATCTCTTCAGCTACTATTACTACTATATCTGCTACCATAAATTCGATTTCGGTCCTTAATGGTACAAACTTTAAGGATTGGAAAGAGAACATTTTAATTTTTCTTGGCTGCATGGATCTTGACCTTGCACTAAGGATGGAGCAACCCCTTTCTCCTACAGACTCCGGTACCTTTGAAGAGAGGAAATTTTATGAGAAGTGGGATCACTCCAATCGTATGAGTCTAATGATCATTAAGCGCAGCATTCCAGAGGCATTTAGGGGTGCTATATCTGATGGGATATCAAGTGCCAAAGAATTCCTTGCCGAAATTGAGAAACGCTTTACCAAAAGTGATAAGGCAAAAACAAGCACACTCCTTCAAAGCTTTATTTCTATGAAGTATAACGGTACATTATGGAAATGTATAATATTGCTTCCAAGCTTAAGGATCTAAAACTCGAGTTGTCTGAGGACTTACTCGTGCATTTTGTAACACCTTGTTTTTCCTATGTTGTCTGTAGCAGTAAATACATATTTAAATGTGTTTATTTTAGATTAAACTCAGAGGATGATTTTAAATTAAACTAAAATCATTTTCTTGTGTTGTTATATCATATGAAGTCACGGTAAAAATTTCGGTTGAAAATTCAGACGGAAGCCAGTCTGCGTTTTCACTACCGGTACAAGTTTACTATGCAGAAAACCTAATTTTGACCCGTGAACAAGACGATTAATGTTTTTATTATGTTTCCTTCAACTTTGGTTATTTTAAAAATTTTCGTTCAAAAATAAAATACAATATTTTATTCGGACGAAAACATCGGAAGAATTACGATCGGAAATGCTACCTAGTATGAAATGGAGCAGATAAGGGACCATAAAAGAAGTAAGGAGACATGATGGAAGAGGCTATGACACACTCCAAAAGTGCAATCATCACACTTTTCAATTTATAATACTATTATAATCAAAAAGTCATTTCTCTCTCTTCCTCCATCCAATCAAGCATTAAACCACCAAGCTTTCTCAACAAACTCTCCATCTCTTCTCCCTTGGCCGTGGAACTCTCCCCCTTTCCCTATATATTTCGCTTTCATTTTCACTTCATCATCTTCCTCCTTCAAACACCATTAAACCTTCATATTCTTCTTTCTTCTAAAAGTTCAAGGCTTTAGTTTTTATTCATATTTTCTACTTAAGTTCTTCATTAAAGTTATTCCTTATAATAAGGGTAATGCTCTCATATGAATCTTTTTGCAAGTTTCATCTTTTATTTCTTAGTTTACTTTATGTGTTCTTTATATGCTTTAAACTTCTAAAATCTCTCTAAAATGGTAGAAAACTCCTTTCGAGTTGAAAACACTTTCTATAGTCTTGTATTAACTTATATTTTCACATACTAAGAGGTTGTGTAAAACAAAAATCTCTACCCATAACTTACAATGAAGGGCGAATGCTTGCATTTGTGACTTAGGAAGTTTTTGTTTCAACTTTTGGAATATGATCATGTGTTTGAGTTTCTAACTATCCCTTGATATTGAATCTATAAATCTTGGAAGTTTTGATAGCTTGTTCCTATGATGGCCGAAAAATATGAATAAGTAGGCCTAGGATACTGTGTTTCAACTTTCCAAGTATGATCATGGATTTAGAACTCTTAATACCTTGTGATTCTAAACCTAAGAGTTGTTGTTAAACAAAGAATATTTTCCTCATCATCCTATGATGGCCGAAACTTAGTGTTTAGGGGCTAGGATGTTTGAGTTTTTATTTTTCCAAAATGACCCCGGACTTGAGCTCCATAAGATATTTGGATGCTAAGTCTAAGAGATTGAAAAGTTTAAAGATTTCTAACTTGTTTATTGTAACAGCCTGATTTTAATTATGCTGTTCAACCGATTAAAATATAATTAATTATATTTTAATTTGAGAGTTAAAAATTGTTTTTGATTAAAATAAAATCATATTCATAATCTACTTTATGGTAGAGGGTTACTATAAAATTTTCGGTTGAAAATTCAGACTAAAGTCGGTCTGCGTTTTCATTGCTGGTACAAGTTTACTGAGCAGAAAACCTAATTTTGAACAGTGAACGAAACGGTTAGTGTTTTTGTGATGTTTTGTATGATATTGGAAATTTTTGAAAATTCGAGTTCAGAAATAAAATATAATATTTATTCGGGCGAAAACGTCGTAAGAATTACGATCAGAAAATACAATCGGGTACGAAATGGAGCAGATTAGGGAGCACAAAAGAAGTGAAGTGACTTGATGGGACTTGATGGAAATGGGTTATGACACACTCCAAAAGTGTAATCATCACACTTTTCAAATTATTTCATATTATATTCTAAAAACCTATTTTTCTCTCTCTTCTCAAACCAAACAAGGCACAAGGTCAAAACTTACTCTCCAAGCTCATTCTTCTCTCCTCAGTTTCGTGCCACTTTCTCCCTTCTCTATATATACACCTCTCAGTTTCACTTCATCACTTTCCTTCTCTAAAACTCCATTAAAACTTCATCTACTTCCTTTTCTTTTAAAAGTTCAAGCTCTTAAGGCTTTAGATTTTATTCATCTTTTCTACTTGAGTTCTTCATTAAAGTTCTTCCTTATACTAAGGGTAATGCTCTCATATGAATCTTTTTGCAAGTTTCATCTTTTATTTCTTAGTTTGCCTTATGTGTTCTTTATATTCTTTAAACTTCTAGAATCTCTCTAAAATGGTAGAAAACTCTTTTTGAGTTGAAAACACTTTCTATAGTCTTGTATTAACTTATATTTTCACATACTAAGAGGTTGTGTAAAACAAAAATCTCTACCTATCTCTTCCTATGAAGGCCAAAGCTATGCATATGTGGCCTAGGAGGTTTTTGCTTCAACTTTTGGAATATGATCATGTGTTTGAGTTTCTAACTATTCCTTGATCTTAAATCTATAAATCTTGGAAGGTTTGATAGCTTGTTTTCCTATGATGGCTGAAAATATGTATAAGTAAGCTTAGGATACTATGTTTCAACTTTCCAAGTATGATCATGGATTTAGAACTCTTAATACCTTGTGATTCTAAACCTAAGAGTTGTTATCAAACAAAGAATATTTTTCCTCATTATCCTATCTAGGCCGAAACTTAAATGTTTTAGAGCAACGATGTTTGAGTTTTATTTTCCAAAATGATCACGGACTAAGGCTCCTTAATATAAAATGATGCTAAGTCTAAGAGATTGGAAAGTTTAAGGATTTCAAACTTGTTTATTCTATGTTATTGAACCTAGGATGTGTTATTTCTTATTTTCCAAAATGATCATGGACTTGATCTCCATAAGATATTTAGATGCTAAGTCTAAGAAATTAGAATGTTTAAGTTTCCATTGTTTTCCAAAATGATCATGGACTTGAGCTCCATAAGATATTTGGATGCTATGTCTAAGAGATTGGAGAGTTTAGAGATTTCTCTCCTATAAATCCTATGAAGGCCGAACCTAGAAGGTTATGGACGTAGGATACTTTGTTTTTCATTTTCCAAAATGATCATGGACTTGAGCTCCTAATACATTTGGATGCTAAGTCTAAGGGATTGAAAAGTTTAAAGATTTCTAGCCTATTTATCCTATGATGGCCGAACCTATGATGATTGTGGACCTAGGATGTTTTGTTTTCATTTTTCAATATGATCATTGACTTAAGCTCCTTAATACATTTGGATGCTAAGTCTAAGAGATTGGAAAGTTTAAAGATTTCTAGCCTATGTTGTAATACAATGCCGAAACCTACCCTAAGTGTTTGGATGATTTTTATTCCGTATCTTCAAGTTATAGCAATTTAGCTAAGTTACCTTGAACCTAAGTGATAAGTATCCATAGGCTTATGTTGACAAAAGAATCCTAACTCTAATTTGAATTAAATGGCCAAACCTAGCCTAAAGAGCACATATATGAGTTTGTTTGATTTATTAGTTATTATGTTGATTGGTTGAAGGTGGAGTTAGTACTTTGTGGTGTGACAATGAGGAGCTTCGAGTTCGGGAGTTCGGTGATAACCCAGGTGGGGGAAATAACCAACCTATCATCGGAATGGATAAGTAGTAGATTATATAATAATTGTGTAGGGCGACCTAAACCCTACTACTAGTCGAGTAATCGACAAGACCAAAATCACATTGGAAACCTTTTCTGAAAAACCAATGGCGATTCGGGGATTGTAGGTTTATCGATATTAGGTTGATTTTATATTGTTGATGGTTGATTTGATTTTATTACCTTTATTGAATTGATTTTGTGCTATATTGGTGATATGAGAATATTTTGATTGATAGTGTTATGCATGATCTGCCTGGTTTGTATTATTATGCTTAGTGGTTTTTAAGAAAATATATATATGTTTTCTAAGAGATGATTGTTTTGGGTTTGAGGATGAGATTCAAGTATAGGTGTTGTTGTCCACAACCATGTATTGGTAATATAATACACAAGGACAAAAGTGTATTGGTAATATAATACACAAAGACAAAATTGTATTGGTAATATAATACGCAAGGACATCTGTGTATTGGTAATATAATACACCACGTATTGGTAATATAATACACGTAAAACACTTCTGTGTATTGGTAATATAATACACCGTGTATTGGTTATATAATACACGTGAAAATCGAGAGTTATCGCGAGACCACTTCCACCTTTGGGAATGGGGGTGGAACACCTTAACGGGAATGGAGGTGTGCAATAGGTGGAACATCCTAACGGGAATGAGGGTGTACCCCGATGCAAATGATGGATGGTGACAGGAGTGGTAGTGGCCACGATAACATAAAGACATGGTGACAGGAATAGAGAGGTTACGTTAAAATAAAGTGTTAGATTGCCTGAGAGTAAGGGTATAGGATGATATATATTAACCCGATGATGATTCGTTAGTTATGTGTGTTGATTGTCTCTGACAATTACCGTGATAATTTACTATGACTCTTTTCTCGCTTTTTGATGATAGAATTGTTTCTTATCCTCTGTATATTTCCGTGTGTTATATTTTATCTTCTTGTGGAATCGCATTTGAGAAGACCCTGTGGATGAGCGTAACCAGGAGGAATTGGATGGAACTCCCTACGAATCGGAGGCGGGAAGACGAGTTGTGACCCATGGTGATTAGGGTCTAGTTAGTTATGGCCAGTGCGTCTCATGAGGCGTATTTTTATTATGTTTTTTGGTGTTTAACTTTTTGTCTACGTATATGCCTGTGAGGGATCCTACTGATAGGATATCCTCAACAATGTTTTGTAATATGCATAATATACTTATATTGTGATATGCCATTCTATACGAAGTTCTATACTTTATAAGTTAAGTTTTAATTTTTACGTATTTTCACGTTAATCGTGCGATTAAGTAATTAAATAATGAGGTTTTAATTATAGTGACACAAAGAGGCACAAATGGGTGTCTCTCATTTTGGTATCAGAGCAGTTTGGTTCTAAAACGGACTGTGGGGTATGTCCGATCAGAATCAAGGACTGCAAGGTTTAGGATGTTGTTACTGGCCGTGTTGGGTCCACATCGGATTTTGACTATGCTTAGAAGTTGGGTAGTGTGTTCGAATCTGATGCGAGAAGTTAATATTAGTATGGCATATGGTATTTATATACTTGTCTATGTAGTATTACATGTCATACTAATGAGAATGGATGATCTTTTAACAGAATCATGACTCGAGGAAGAAGACGTCCAACTAACAGTGGTGACGGAACTCTAGAAAGGATTATTGGAGCTGTCAATGGTAATGCTAACAATACTGAGAATGGAGGAGGACCATCTTCGACTCCAAATGCAATGGAAACCCTAGCTGCTGCTATGCTATTGCAAACCCAGCAGAATACTGAGATGCTGCAGATGAACAAAGTGCAGCTAGAAATTAAGAATCAGAGAAGGCGGCGCAGAACAAGATGCCGGTTGACTAATTTTATGAACGGACAGCCACCTTATTTGCTACTATGTGTTGCAGCGAGGAGAAGAAAGTGACTTATGCTGCCTTCATGTTGACTAAAGGAGTAGAGTTCTGGTGGAGAGGCAAGAAAAGGTTATTGGAGTCTGAAGGCAGAAATATTACCTGGCAACTATTTACCGACTGCTTTTTCGAGAAGTATTTTCCGCGTCTAGTTAGATGTGAGAAGGAAAAGGAATTCACAAATCTCAAACAAGGCAACATGTCTGTTGGTGAGTATGCATCATGTTTTGAGGCTCAGATCAAGTTCTCGGAATTCTATCAAAGGTTTCCGAGTGAAGACTGACAGTGTAGAAGATTTGAGGAAGGACTTAGGGACGAGCTGTAGAGGGTTGTAGTGTCTCTCGACATTCAGTATTTCCCGGAACTAGTCGAGAGATGCAGTGCCATTGAAAGTATAGATTTGAGGATGGGCAATGAGCATAAACAATTAAGGAGTGGAGGCCCTATTCGATCGGATACTCAAAGGAGAGTAGATAGTGATTCTTAGAGGAGACGAGAACCATATACTAGACTAGTGCAGACAGCTGTACCAGTATCAGTTCCTATAGCACCAGTGGGTGGAGCAGGTCAACAGCAGCAGAAGGGCTTAGCTTGTTTCAGATGCGGGGGACCGCATTATGTGAGAGATTGTCGAGAGATGCGTGTTTGTTACATCTGTGGTGAACCAGATCACTTGGCTCGTGATTGTAAGAAACGGAATATGCAATAGCCTGTAGTTACTGCAGATGAACTGGTGTGCCAAGAGGTGGAGCTGGAAGAGGAGTCCCAGCAGCAGGACCACAGGTGGCTAGACCTCAGGCCACTGGAACAGTGTTCACCGTGAGGGGAGATGAGTCCCCTCAACCTGTGAATCTTATACAAGGTATGTACTGGATATCTGGTAGACCTTGTTTGTTTATCTACGTAGCATGTTAAACAAGAAGCTTACTGATAAGCCTCTGGCTCATCTAGTTTTATGGCTAGTATGACCGTGGTTTTGTGCTAATTATATTTCGTTTTCGCCCAAATTAGACTCGATTGTCTTCAAGCAACATTTTGAGTGTCTAAAGTATTTTTAGGTTAATTTAGTTGATTTAGAGTCGAATAAAGTACTTACTGTTAATCCTTGTTTTCAGGTAATAAAGAGAAGCAGTTCTGGAGTTTCTCGCCCCGCGAACCCTCTTCTCGCCCCGCGAACCTGAAGGCTGACTGTTCCAGAAAATGCAAACCTTTCTGTGTCGCCTCGCGAACCATTTATTCGCCTCGCGAGCCTGGCATCACGGTTAGTCCCTGATACTCATCACGGGCATAATAAGAAGACTCTTCCATTACTCGCCTCGCGAATACTAAGCTCGCCTCGCGAAAAAGCCAAACATTGAAGACTGTTCATAATATTCGCCTCGCGAGCTCGCGGAATCCAGAATCTGTATTTAAGTCTGTTTTAGGTCAGAACTGAGGATTTTTTGGAGTTTTTATCTTTTCTTTTCTTTTCACAAGATGCGGCTGCAACAATGAGGTTTAGTTTTATGTTTGTAATGGAGAGCTAGTCTCCTTGATTAATCTACTGCGATTGGGTTCCATTGACGCTTGAGGTTTTGTAATTCCTAAACTTAATGCTATTCTCTTTCAATATTTGTTCTGTATGTTCTGTTTGCTTAATTCAGAATTATATAGGACATGTATTGATTTGTTTCGATGATTGTATGTTCCTATACTTAATCGCGTTTGCTTAATTCGCGTGTGTTCGTTCATGTTCGCTTAGTTCATGAGTGCTTCACCCCGTTTGCTTAATTCGGGAATAGGAACATATGTCTCGTAGCATTGGTTTCACTTGTTAATTGATGTTACAATCGAAAAGAGAGTAGAATCCGCTTAGGTCTTGGAATTATATAAACCGGTGATAGTGGGAAACCGAGAACAGTAGGTTGATCGTTTTTAGTTATTTGATAATTACTTAGTTTACATTGTTTTCTGTTTTGTTTCTTTAATTTAGTTTCAAACCCAAAACACCCCAAAAACTGACTTTTTCTGTTAACAACAACCCAAGAGTCCTTGTGAGACGATACTCGAGTTGTCGCTCCCTATCTACATATTTTGTAAATCGCTCGCTTTTTGGCGCGTGGCGACAGCGCGTTCAAAAATTGGCACCATTGCCGGGGACTCTTGTTGTTATTAACAGATAAAAAAAAAAAATTTGCTGAATTTGTCTGGCTATGAATCTTAGTACTGCCATGGATAATTACATGTATGGTTATATGCCTAATGTTTATTATGAGCCACCACCATGTATATGTTATCCTAACTTTGCTGGAAGTTATGAGTTTAGCAGTGGTTTTGACATGATTGGAGTGAATGAGGAGCAACCTTTGTATCATAGCCAACATGGAGGACAGGGCATCTTGGGTGAGATAGCATTTTTGGTGAATCAAACGACACGCGAGCTACAATATCATCCTGACCCCACACTACACCAACTCAGTCTGGAGGAAATGGTACAACAAATGGCAAAGAATAATATTGAATTCCAACAGAGGATGGAGGCAAGTCGTCAGGATTTTGCCACTCAAAATGCTCACATCGTTTCCTCCTTAGCTACACTGCAAACTCCACATCTCCTTGAGGAACATACAGATTCACAAATAGATGTTCTTGACAATACCTCTTTTGAACATGATTTTGATAATGATGTCAAGAATACTTCTGTTGATGAACTGTGTGTTGAATCTCCAGATATTCACACCTCCCCTGATTCTATCTATTATACTTCATGTGCTGATTGTACTGACACTGCTTCGTGTGCAGCATGTTTTGAAAGCTCATTCTTTTCAGGAAACATAGAAAATGAGGATCAGGAGGACATTTGCTTCACCATGCTTGAGGATGATGAAGAACCTTTGGAATTAGATGATTCTATGAATTCATATGCATGTGTTGAAAGTGATGGGATGGATGAACTGTGTGCTGAATTTCCAGATATTCAGACCTTTTCTGATTCTGTTTATTGTACCATATGTACTGACTGTACTAACTCTAACCTTTCTGTGGTGTGTGCTGAGAATTCTGCATGTATAACAGGTGATGGATTTGTCAGTGCAGTGAATGAAGATTGTGCAGAAAATGAAGTAGCACCAGAGATCCTCTCTACCTATTTGCCACCTCCCCCTGTGTAACCATCAGCGATGGAGTTCAAGCCTCTGGATTTTGCACCCTTGGATATGAAGACACTATGGCCAGTCCAAGAGGTTGAACCCCACTTTTATTGGGAGGACTTTAGTGACAAGGTTGACAAGGAGGTCATCTTTGACCCGAGAGGGAGAGAGAAGTCCGCAGCACTCAGCGGAGTTACCATAATTGTCAAGTGCCCACTCCCATACTTATGCTGCATGCCAAGGGATCCGGGAGGATCATACTGCAATTTGAGCATTCCGTGGCCGCTGTATCACAGACAGTGGGATCCTGGTGGAACCATCCCCATGAGTTTTCTCTGAACCCTACTCTTTTTAATTGCTTTTCCTTGCTTTATTTTTGTTTTGTTTTCTTTTAGCTCCTGAATAATTTGAGAAGATCACGAGTATGTGTGTTGAGTCTTGTGTCGGCAAGCTTGATTGGATTTTAGTTGAATTTGCATAGATGGATTGCATGTTATGTGTTGACTGTTTTCCCCCTAGGATTTGAGATTTGGAAAAGTGATCCCCATGTGATTGAAAACTGAACTTTGAGATATTTTGTTGTGATTGCATGATTTATGATAAGTTTGGGGTGAAGGGATGCACACACTAGGGATAGAATCTCGGTCAAACAATTTGCGAAAAATGTCCAGGTGAGGATTTGAGCCTCCAACATGTTTTTAACTGTGTGAATCACTTTTAAGCTGCACTTTCCCGAATTTGCTTGAGTCTCTACATGGTTTGCATGTCTATGTGTTTGCATCAAATGATTTAGGCAGATTTTCTTTGTAAATAGCTACTTAGCCTAGATTGAACCATCCCTAATGCATGTTCCCTAGTTAGCCCCATTGAGCCTAATTAGCCTATTGTTCTTGATAACCTCATGTTATAAGCCAAAATCTGGAAAAACCATGTTAACCCGATCTTAGGATTAGGAGAGCATGGAAGCTTAGCAAGAGAATGGTTGCAAGAAACTAAGTTTGGGGTGGCTACAAGGATGTGACATGTCATTCTGGGGTGAGAAAAAGAAAAAATAAATAATAAAAAGGTTGGAGCCAAAGGGCAAAAAGAAAAAAAAGAAAGAAAAAAAGAAAAATAAAAAATAAAAAAAAAAAGAAAAAAAATAAAAAGTGCAAAAATGTCAAAAAGGATATCTAAAGAAAAAAGGCTGTAGTCACCCAAAGCATAAAAAAAAATGAAGAAAGGAATCTGAGTGGAAATTCAATGTATCAAATGCTCATGCTCTTTTAGTTCCTAGGGACTTAAAGCCTAGTTCCTTTGAATATCCTACCCTTAGCCAGGCCCCATTACAACCTTAAAAGACCTTTTGATGTTGCATGCATGTTTTCATGGGAACCATTTTGAGATGAAAATCAAATTCATGGGAAGTGTTCTTAAAAGTGAAATTGAGTGAAATGTTGATAACCTAGACAAACTGAGAGATTGAGTGAAACACTAAACCCCTTCGTGAGGAAGGCGATTGTTTGAATTTGGTGATCTCCTTTTGTGTGTAACTTGGATCCCTTGCTTAGATTTCTGATTGCTTGAATGATGAAATTCTCAAATGTTTAGAGTGAATGCATGTGGGGATTGCTTTGTTTGAAAGAGGGGGGACATTGAAGGAAAAATTATTTTGGTGAATTGCTTGAAATTTGTGCAAAATTGATTGAATCTTTTAAGCTTGCCATGTCTTGAGTCTTTTTGACTTTTTGAGTTTTAGTTTGCTTGGGGACAAGCAAGGTTTACTTACTAGAAGGATTAGTTCTTGGGGATGAGGTGTAGTGAGCAATTGGTTATTGAAAGAAGGGGTTATTAAGAGAATTCATTTTAAGTACTTGATATAATCTAGAATCGTGGAATACACTCTAAGGAACTAAGATTGTGATTGGGTATATGGAGTAGGCAGTAATGGTGGTATTGATCTTGGTGCTAAAATGTAAGGGTCAGATGTTGTAACCGAGGTTTTCTAGTGGACTAGTATTAAGAATAGAGAAAGGAGTAAGTTTGGATTATGCCCTTCGAGGCGATAGATTTAAATCAAAAAGTTAAAGGACAATGAACAAAAAGTAGTGGTGGATAAGTTCGAGGATAAATAGCATGTTATAAGAATGAATTTTGTTATGAAGTTACCACTGTTAATTAAGGGAAGACAACGATGAAAAATTACGAGGAATGAACATTTTTTTTTTATATAATTATTGCAAAAGCAAAAAAATAAATTTTGAAATCCCAACAAGGTTGGAACCACAAAACCATCCATCAAAAGCCTCACACTACACTTTATTAATGAATAAAAGAAGAATACAAAAAGGAGAACATGGTGGGACATGTTGCTTAAACCCATGCAAAGAGAAAAAATCAAGAAAATCTGTATCTGAGCAAACTAAGCCTATCTCTAACAAAATCCTCACTAATAAAGGGAGGAATTGTACCCCACCAAATAAATCTCAGATTGTGTATGCCATGATTGGCTAACTTATCCGCACAGTGATTCCCTTCCCTATAAATATGTGTAACTTGAATAGAAAGAGCCCTAGCTACTACCATACAGTTTCTCCACCTTGATTGAAGACGCTATGGAACCAAATTCTGGTTGCTAAAAGCCTTCAAAACCAAAACTGAATCAGTTTCAATCCAAATGTTAGACCAACCTCTATTGTGAGCTATTTCTATAGCATGCATAGCAGCAGATATTTCTGCTGCAAGTGATGATGAATTGCCTAGGTTGCAAGAAAAACAGCCTAGGGCAGCCGCATTGTGGCTTCTAAAGATACCCCCACATGCAGATGGACCGGGGGAACCATGAGCTGCACCATCAATATTACATTTAGTCCAATTGCATGGAGGAGAGAGCCAAATTACTTCTGTAATCTTTGGTGCCTTGCTGTAATGACAATCAATGTTAAAGTTCTTGAGGATAACCAACTCATTGACAGTATTTGACATGGCACCACTTGCCAGCTTTCCTGAAAACCAAACAGCTGAACTTACCAAATTTTGAGCAGCTGCTATACCGAGGGCCTTATTCTTGAACCTGCACTGGTTCTTGCTGTCCAAACTACCCAGATGACATGAATAACAGCAGCTAGAGATACTTCATAGACTTGAGGGCTAGAGCCTCTACACATCGAGAACAGGTTCTCTATAGAGGAATGATCAATTGTGTGTAACAGTTTTGAACTTAACCATCCCCACAGAGCAGCTGCATAATTGCAGGTAAGAAACAGGTGGGAAGAAGATTCCTCTGCTGAGCCACACAGACTGCACATTGAGGCCATGTTGTAACCCCTTCTCCTTATATTTTCATCGGTTGGCATCTTGTGATGAAAAAGTCTCCAAACTAGAAATGATCTAGAGGGAGGAATTGCCCTGGACCAAATTCTCTTGAATTTTGGAGCAAGGTTTCTTACAGGATTTAGGAAACTGAATGCATCCTTGAAAGAAAGAAAACCATTGGCTGCACTATCCCATACCAATCTGTCCTCACAAGGCTCTATGGGAATGTGAATTTGCAAAACTTTGTCCATTATGCTAGGGAAGTGTTGCTGCAAGCAGAGAGGTATGTTCCGGGAATTATCAACAATGAAGTCAAGAACCATGGCGATAAATCCTGCTGCCAATCAGTTGGAATATTCATCAGATTGGCCAGGGGCTCGGGCAACCACTTGTCTGTCCAAAAATTAATAGAGTGGCCATTCCCTATTAACCAAGAGGAGTGCTCTTTAACCATAGGAAACCAGACCTTTAAAGCAGGCCATAAGGAAGAGTTAACATGATGAGTAATAGGCATAGAGTTTCTGAGAAATCTTGCTTTTAGGAATTTGGCCCACTGCTCATTTGAACAGGTTACCTCCCAGCAAAGTTTCAACATAGAGACCTCATTAATGGCTCTAATTGGCCTAAGACCGAGACCACCATCCACTACAGGAGAACAGACAGTTTTCCAAGCCACAGTTATATGCTTCCTTTTGTGAATGTCTCCAGACCAAACAAAATTTCTGATCCAACCATCCAGCTGATTTAACAATAAGGCATGCCACTTGTAGATGTGAAAGCTATAAGATAGAGTACCTCGAATCACTGAGTTAACTAGCTGCACTCTTCCCATGATAGAGAGGAGAGAACCTTTCCAAGAGGCCAACTTTCCTTTAATTCTGTCTATGATAGGCTGCAGATATAGAGCTTTTGGTTTCCCTTTAAAAAGAGGCACACCAAGGTAATAAAAAGGGAGGGAGCCTGCTGGAAACCTCAAGAAATTGCTCAGTTCATCCACTCTTCTAGAGGACATTGATCCTGCATAAAATCTGCACTTCTCAAGACTAAGGACTTGACCAGAAGCTTGTCCATAATTCTCAAACAGTTGCATAAGGTGTCTAAGGGTAGCTTTGGATCCTTTGCAGAACACCATAATGTCATCAGCATAAAAGATGTGGCTAGGAGTAGGAAAATCCCTTGGGCTAGCCATGTGCTGTAACTTGCCCAACTCAACCAATCTAGAGATCCCTCTGCTTAGAACTTCTTCGACCAAGCAAAGAGGAGAGGAGATAGAGGATCTCCTTGCCTTACTCCTCTTTTGCAAGTGAAAAAACCAACTGAGAAGCCATTCACTGAAATAGAAAGATGAGCAGACTTCAAATAGTGTGAATCCAAGAGCAGAATTGTTGATTAAATCCAAAGGAATGCAGAACTTTCAATAGAAAATTCCAGTCCAAGGTGTCAAAAGCCTTTTTGATATCAAACTTCAAGGCAATGTTGCCTCCAAACAGCTTGTTACTGCCTCTGAGGCAATACAGATGCAGTCTGATATACGCCTTCCTCTAATGAAACCTCTTTGCTCGGGGGAGATGATTTTTGGCATGATTCCAGCAAGCCTATCTGCCAACACTTTGGTGATCACCTTAAACTGAAAATTTGCAAGAGCAATAGGCCTATAATTCTCAATCTTGTCAGCACCAACAAACTTGGGGATGAGGACAACCTTGTTAGAATTTAGATATGGAAGAATCCAGCCCTCTCTAAAGAACTGCACAACTGAGTTGTGAACATCACTTCCAACAATGTCCCAGTATGAATGATAAAAACTTCCTCGAAAACCATCCGGTCCCGAGGCACTATTCCTGTCCAGATCAAAAACAACATTCTTGACCTCCTCTAATGTTGGAATATTAGTGAGCATTACATTATCATGAGGAGAGACCAAGGAAGGGATGACTGATTCTATGATGCCATTGTGCACATTAGATTAAGAAGCATTGGTAAGATGTTACCCAGTTTTGAGTTAAGAAATTCTGAGGACGAAATTTTCTTTTAAGAGGGGTAGTAATGTAAAAGCCTGATTTTAATTATGCTGTTGAACCGGTTAAAATATAATTAATTATATTTTAATTTGATAGTTAGAAAGTGTTTTTGATTAAAATAAAATCATATTCATAGTCTACTTTATGGTAGAGGGTTACGGTAAAATTTTCGGTTGAAAATTCAGACGAAAGCCAGTCTGCGTTTTCACTGCTGGTACAAGTTTATTGAGCGTAAAAGCTAATTTTGAACCGTGAACGAAATGGTTAGTGTTTTTGTGATGTTTTGTATGATATTGGAAATTTTCGAAAACTCGAGTTCAGAAATAAAATATAATATTTATTCGGGCGAAAACGTCGGAAGAATTACGATCGGAAAATACAATCGGGTACGAAATGGAGCATATTAGGAAGCACAAAAGAAGTGAAGTGACTTGATGGGACTTGATGGAAATGGGTTATGACACACTCCAAAAGTGTAATCATCACACATTTCAAATTATTTCATATTATATTCTAAAAACCTATTTTTGTCTCTCTTCTCAAACCAAACAAGGCACAAGGTCAAAACTTGCTCTCCAAGCTCATTCCTCTCTCCTCAATTTCGTGCCACTCTCTCCCTTCTCTATATATACACCTCTCAGTTTCACTTCACCACTTTCCTTCTCCAAAACTCCATTAAAACTCCATCTACTTCCCTTTCTTTTAAAAGTTCAAGCTCTTAAGGCTTTAGTTTTTATTCATCTTTTCTACTTGAGTTCTTCATTAAAGTTTTTCCTTATACTAAGGGTAATGCTCTCATATGAATCTTTTTGCAAGTTTCATCTTTTATTTCTTAGTTTGCTTTATGTGTTCTTTATATGCTTTAAACTTCTAAAATCTCTCTAAAATGGTAGAAAACTCCTTTCGAGTTGAAAACACTTTCTATAGTCTTGTATTAACTTATATTTTCACATACTAAGAGGTTGTGTAAAACAAAAATCTCTACCTATCTCTTCCTATGAAGGCCGAAGCTATGCATATGTGGCCTAGGAGGTTTTTGCTTCAACTTTTGGAATATATTCATGTGTTTGAGTTTCTAACTATTCCTTGATCTTAAATCTATAAATCTTGGAAGGTTTGATAGCTTGTTTTCCTATGATGACTGAAAATATGTATAATTAAGCTTAGGATACTATGTTTCAACTTTCCAAGTATGATCATGGATTTAGAACTCTTAATACCTTGTGATTATAAACCTAAGAGTTGTTATCAAACAAAGAATATTTTTCCTCATTATCCTATGTAGGCCGAAACTTAAATGTTTTAGAGCAAGGATGTTTGAGTTTCATTTTCCAAAATGATCCTGGACTAAGGCTCCTTAATATAGAAGGATGCTAAGTCTAAGAGATTGGAAAGTTTAAGGATTTCTAACTTGTTTATTCTATGTTGTTGAACCTAGGATGTGTTATTTCTTATTTTCCAAAATGATCATGGACTTGAGCTCCATAAGATATTTGGATGCTAAGTCTAAGAGATTGGAATGTTTAAGTTTCCATTGTTTTCCAAAATGATCACGGACATGAGCTCTATAAGATATTTGGATACTAAGTGTAAGAGATTGGAGAGTTTAGAGATTTCTAGCCTATAAATCCTATGAAGGCCGAACCTAGAAGGTTATGGACGTAGGATACTTTGTTTTTCATTTTCCAAAATGATCATGGACTTGAGCTCCTTAATACATTTGGATGCTAAGTCTAAGAGATTGGAAAGTTTAAAGATTTCTAGCCTATTTATCCTATGATGGCTGAACCTATGATAGTTGTGGACCTAGGATGTTTTGTTATCATTTTCCAATATGATGATAGACTTAAGCTCCTTAATACATTTGGATGTTAAGTCTAAGAGATTGGAAAGTTTAAAGATTTCTAGCCTATGTTGTAATACAAGACCGAAACCTACCCTAAGTGGTTGGATGATTTTTATTCCATATCTTCAAGTTATAGCAATTTAGCTAAGTTACCTAGAACCTAAGTGATAAGTATCCAAAGGCTTATGTTGACAAAAGAATCCTAACTATAATTTGAATTAAATGGCCAAACCTAGCCTAAAGAGAACATAGATGAGTTTGTTTGATTTATTGGTTATTATGTTGATTGGTTGAAGGTGGAGTTAGTACTTTGTGGTATGACAACGAGGAGCATCGAGTTCGGGAGTTCGGTGATAACCCAGGTGGGGGAAAGAACCAACCTATCATCGGAATGGATAAGTAGTAGATTATATAATAATTGTGTAGGGCGACTTAAACCATACTAGTAGTCGAGTAATCGACAAGACCAAAATCACATTGGAAACCTTTTCTGAAAAACCAATGGCGATTCAGGGAATGTAGGTTTATCGATATTAGGTTGATTTTATATTGTTGATGGTTGCTTTGATTTTATTACCTTTATTGAATTGATTTTGTGCTATATTGGTGATATGAGAATATTTTGATTGATATTGTGTTATGCATGATCTGCCTGGTTTGTATTATTATGCTTAGTGGTTTTTAAGCAAAGATATATATGTTGTCTAAGAGATGATTGTTTTGGGTGTGAGGATAATAATGATTTAGAAGTGCCTAACCTAGATGATGCATGTTAAAGAGGTGTTACGGTATAGAATATGTGTCAAGTTCTAATGGAAGGTTAAGGCACTAGGATGTTCTTAAAACGGGTTGGTGAGATTCAAGTATAGGTGTTGTTGTCCACAACCGTGTATTGGTAATATAATACACAAGGACAAAAGTGTATTGGTAATATAATACACAAAGACAAAAGTGTATTGGTAATATAATACGCAAGGACATCTATGTATTGGTAATATAATACACGCAAAACACTTCTTTATATTGGTAATATAATACACCGTGTATTGGTAATATAATACACGTAAAAATCGAGAGTTATCATGAGACCACTACCACCTTAGGGAATGGGGGTGGAACACCTTAACGGGAATGGAGGTGTGCAATAGGTGGTGTAACATCCCTGACTGCTCTAGTGTCCAGGAAATTCTAGTGAAATGAGAGAATTTTTAGATTCATGATTGTAAACATGTACCGATCATACATTTTTACCTCCCTGAACCTACTAAAGGATCTTCATACACTGGATGTTGCTGTATTATTTTGGATTAATGAAGTTCTTTTAGATACTTTTGTTGATGATGAAATCTAGGCAAGTATACCTAGTCGTACAAGTAATACGGTGTTGAGACCGATATCGTTCCCACGAGGATCAGTTGCCAATTACCAATTCACAAATCAAACAACTATCTAGACTAAACTATGGCATGAAGAGAAATCAAAACATAAAATAAAGCAACAAAAGGAATAAAATATTTTTGGTCTTTTGGGAATTTTTATCAAACACTTGGAGTGCAGAAAGAGGTGTTGGGATTAAACTTCACTAAACCTTAGCCTCATGCAATACCAAGACCACCAATCCAGTTTATGCTTCGAATATTAAAATCAACCCACAAGATTACTCAAGCCCTAATTCCTTAGGTGGAATGAGCCTAAATCCCCTAATTAAACCCTAATTCCTTAGGTGGCCTAATTAGTGAATTTGCATTAAGAATAGGGATTACACAATTACTAATAAACCAAAATCCATTCCTAGATGCAAGGTTTACTAGGTGATTAATTCCAGATCAAGAATTGATAAGAACATCCCCATTGCAAATCAAATCTCAAAATCATTTCATGGGTGGCCAAACCACAAAAAGCATTAAGCAAAGGAATTAAACACTAATAGGGAAACATAAACACAGATTGATCAATCAAGGCAGTTACATAATATTCAGTTTAGCTACATCCAATCCCAACAAAAAGGGAATTTAGCTACTCACGGTAATAGAAACTACAAAAGAGCAAGAGAGAAGAGAAGAAGAAAACTCAATGAAGAATCCTCCAATCTTCTTTCAATCCAAGAGCAGAGAAAAACCACTTTCTTAGGGTTAAATCCTTCCCCCAGCCGCCAGCCTCCAAGTCTTCCTAGGGTAAAAGTGCTCCTAGGGTTCCAGCGTTTCACCAAAAGTCGCCTTCCGTTCTGATGTCTATTTATAGATTAGGCGCGCGTCACGGCCGTGATGGCCATCACGGCCAGGCCGTGACGGCTTCTGCCTTGGGCGCGCTTTCAATTTTGGATTTATCACGGCCGTGAAACTCATCACGGCTAGGCCGTGATCAGTTCTGTCTGGTTCAGCTAACATGTCACGGCCGTGATGGGCATCACGGCTAGGCCGTTACAGCTTCTGACTTTTACCTTCTTTTCTTTCCAGTTTTTCTTGATCATGGCTGTGATGGTCATCACGGCTAGGCCGTGATGGGCTCTGCTTGGCTCATTTTCTTCACTTTTCAAGCTCTATCTTCATCCAAGCTTCATCATGGTCAATCTTGAGCATTTTACCCTTAATTCCTGCAAAACAACACCACGAAACCGCCTTACCCGTTCCAAGGTAAAAAGTAACAAAAATCAAATTAAAATTGCCTATACTATATGAAAATGCATGCAAAAATGTACATGAATTATGATGTGAAATCACACTATCAACTTTCTTCTGATAGTATGATCTCGATAGTAAGAGATCCTGTTTAGTTTCAAGTTACGTAATTTCGAGGACGAAATTCTTTTTAGATGGGTAGTATTGTAACACCCTGTTTTTCCTATGTTGTCTGTAGCAGTAAATACATATTTAAATGTGTTTATTTTAGATTAAACTTAGAGGATGATTTTAAATTAAACTAAAATCATTTTCTTGTGTTGTTATATCATATGAAGTCACGGTAAAAATTTCGGTTGAAAATTCAGACGGAAGGTCGGTCCTGGTTTTCACCTGCAGTACAAGTATACTATGCGAGAAAACCTAATTTTGACCAAAGTGAACGAGATAGTTAGTGTTTTTATTATGTTTCCTTCGACTTTGGTTATTTTGAAAATTTTCGTTCAAAAATAAAATAAAATATTTTATTCGGGCGAAAACGTCGGAAGAATTACGATCGAAAATGCAACCAGGTACGAAATGGAGTAGATTAGGGACCATAAAAGAAGTAAGGAGACATGATGGAAGATGCTATGACACACTCCAAAAGTGCAATCATCACACTTTTAAAATTATAATACTATTCAAATCTAAAAGTCATTTCTCTCTCTTCCTCCATCCAATCAAGCATTAAACCACCAAGCTTGCTCAACAAGCTCTCCCTCTCTTCTCCCTTGGCCGTGGAAATCTCCCTGTTTCCCTATATACACCCCTTTCATTTTCTCTTCATCTTCTTCCTCCTTTAAACTCCATTAAACCTTCATCTTCTTCTTTCTTCTAAAAGTTCAAGCTCTTAAAGTTTTAGTTTTTATTCATCTTTTCTACTTAAGTTCTTCATTAAAGTTATTCCTTATACTAAGGGTAATGCTCTCATATGAATCTTTTTTGCAAGTTTCATCTTTTATTTCTTAGTTTACTTTATGTGTTCTTTATATGCTTTAAACTTCTAAAATCTCTCTAAAATGGTAGAAAACTCCTTTTGAGTTGAAACCACTTTCTATAGTCTTGTATTAACTTATATTTTCACATACTAAGAGGTTGTGTGAAACAAAAATCTCTACCCATCTCTTCCAATGAAGGCCGAATGCTTGCATTTGTGACCTAGGAAGTTTTTGTTTCAACTTTTGGAATATGATCATGTGTTTGAGTTTCTAACTATCCCTTGATCTTGAATCTATAAATCTGGGAAGTCATAGATCCATTACCTGATGTCTCGTCTCGTGGGAGCATTTGTGGAGACCCTGCTTGCAGCCAGTGTCAGTAACCAGTTCAGAGCGTTTTGTGGATAGTCTTCCGTCTTCTAACTTTTTAGAGTTACATTTTTGGATGTGGTTCCGGACCCTCTTTCCCCGTGTCTTTACTTACTCTCTTTTAAGTTGTATCTTCTAGATGTCTAATTCTGTTGCAATGGCCGTTGATAAGGCCCTAACTTATGTACTGAAACTTGGCTCTCATTGGGATATGAATATGAATATATATGTTGTCTTTAATTCATGTTCTGAGTGTTCATCACCTTTATCTTGTTCATCTTTCCAAAAAAACAAAATTAACTACCATTTTTAGTGTACTCATCCATCGGGAAAATGATACCTTCCGAAAGTAACCAGCATTGTAAATCAGAAATATTTCCGCAATTGGGTAACCATGTGATTCCAGGTTTAGGGTGTCACACATTTGGTTTTGGTTTCTCTTCCTGCACAATTCAGTCAATTTAAGATCAGTTGCAATTGTCAGAAGGAGAAATGGTCTCTTAATGAGCTCATTTCATATTGTGTGCAAGAGGAAGAGAGGATGAAGCAAGAAAGAATTGAAAGTGGTCACTTGGCAAGTACCTCTAATGACAAGGGCAAAAAAAGGAAAGATAAAGCTGCTAATATTGAAGTTACTAAGGGTCCAACACAAAAGAAGCAAAATAAGGGTGAAGAAAGTTGCTTCTTATGTGGCATGAGTGGACATGACAAGAAGGGATGTACCAAGTACCACGCCTGGTGTGCAATGAAATGTATATTCCTTATTTTGGTTTGTTCTAAGGTAAATTTAGTTTCAGTACCTAGAAACACTTGATGGTTAGATTTTGGTGCTACTACTAACATCAATGTTTCAATACAGGGTTGCCCAAAATATCGAAGGCCAACTAATGCTGAAAGATTCATTTATGAAGGAGATGGCTTATCGGTAAAAGTAGAGGCAAATAATGCTCGAATGGGTGTTGTATCACTAGATGATACATTTGTCCAGTGGGAGTTTGTATTTGGATGCTTTTCTAAGGGAGATATACTTTATGATTATTTCTGCAGTATACAGTTTTGGTTTGTTTTTCACTTTGAGGTTTTTTTTGATCTCGTTAAGGAATAAAGTAGGTCCAGTTGAAAATTGACATGTATAGATCACCTTCATGTGATTTTGATGCTGCACATTTCATGATTAATCTATGTCATTTGGTTGTGTTAATATTAGTGATCATTGATGGGTTTAATTATGATTGATATAACGAAAGCCGCTTTGATTCTATATATTGATATAACTAATGGGCGAGATAGTAATATGTCCAAGGTTTATAATGGCGGATTTTGAGCTCATAAAGTCTAGCATATTTGTAAGGATACATATGTGACCAGTTGGAGATTGTCAGAAAATTTTGGGTCACACATGTAATGTTTAAATGTGTTAGGACTATTATTTTAATTAGCCAAATTAAAGTGATCTAATTTAGGTAAGGTTTATGGCTAAGGAGATAATTATCATGAAAAATATTGTGGATTTAAAGTCTTATTTCTATTTTTATGATGGGCTAAAATAGAAATAGGAAAATTCTACGAGTCTTGACGTTTCATGAAAGGGCATGAACTCATTATAAAAGGTTATGGTCCCAAGTCATATGCAATCAATTTTCTTATCTAACATCCCATCATTAGAAAGGAGAGGCTTTTTATGGTTTAAGAGGAATTGTGCATGCTTGACTTGGAAGACCAAGAACCACATGTTTCTCTATTATTCTTCACGAGTTCGGGTACGCTTTCGCTATTGTCTTTCATTCTTGATGATTGAACATGACTTGTCTTGATTTCATGATGGTCTTCATCTTTAAGTTTCTCCCATAAAGTTTGCCAACAAATTAGTCAAAACAATGATTTTGTATTGACAAAAATATTATATTTATTTTAACAAATAGAAAATACCTTTTATATTTTTATGAAACTTTTATTATTTATAATAATAATAATAATTATTTATTATTTATAAATATTAAAATGTTTTTTTTACTATGTTATTTTTTTATCCCTTGTTCCTCTAATGTGCCTCCCCGAGCAAGTTTTGCTCATGAGTAGTGCCAAAAATTCCATCAACAATTACATTAGAAATAGCAATGCCAACACACAAAGACCACCACATGTTAATCTTGTCAATTGCACCAGCAATAGTGGCAAATTCTCAATAGGTTCACTGTAATCAACCTTTGGAATAAGTCCTGTGATGGTGTGGTTTGGTTCAAAATCACCGTAATCATCCAAGGCCCCTTATTAACAAGGTTTTGATTTTTTTTAAGAGACGGTTTTGATTTTTTTAAAAGAAACACTAGTGCAGAAAAGGGATTCCACGTCGGTTATTTATGGCTTTCCACATCGGTTTTCAAACTGACGTGGAAACGACCGATGTGGTTTATTGCCACTTTACACATCGGTTATAAAACCGATGTGTAAAGTATATTTTAAACATCGGTTTTCTTTTAACCGATGTGGAAAATTAATTTGTCAATTGATAAGCAGTTGAAAATTACACTTTCTACATCGGTTTTTCCAAAAACCGATGTGGAAATTTGACTTTTCACATCGGTTTTAATAATAACCGTTGTGTAAAGTGAAATTTACACATCGGTTTTTATTAAAACCGATGTGTAAGTGAAATTTACACATCGGTTTTTGTAGAACCGATGTGTAAAATCTCATTTTTTTTTAATCTGTTATTTACATTTCAATCATTCCTTTCCCCTGTTTCAGTAATGCAGATCAATACCAGAATAACATACTGTAAATTTTGGGGTAAACATAATGTAGTTATTGCACCAAACTAGTAGAAAATGATAACAAGCAGCCACATACAATTGGAAGACACAAATTTTTATAGTTCATTCGATGACAAGAAACAAAGAAGGTAAAGAACCACACGTGATTTAGGCATCACATGAGTTGGATAACAAATGGGCAAGGCAAACTAATTGGTAAAGTAAGAGCACTTACTAATTCATAACCATCAATTCCAGGAACTTGTTTAAGCTAACAAACCAGCAGTACCCTGATCAAACAAGAAACAACAACAGAACACCAAACCAGTTTTGACATAATTGCAACAAAGTTTTAACCATATCAAAAGCAAAACATACTTCATTCAATTCTTGGCACAAATAATCAGCTCTTACACATATGGTTAAAAATACTGACATTTCATCAAATGACTAGTGAGCACAGAATCTGAAAACAGAGGGCATCAGGCCTAATTAATTTCGAATGAATGAAAACAACACTTTATCAAGGCTACATCAAAACACGAGAGAAGAAGAATTGAACCAGACCTGAGCAAATAATCGCTTGAACCGCGGAATCACGGGAAGATACCATAACACCTTCGCAGGAGGACCTTTGGTGACTACATCACAACTAGAATCACCATCCTTCACTTTGTAGCGTGATACCCCACACCTGGGGCACTCGTGCATCTCTTCAAACTCTTTCCTGTACAATATGCAATCATTGGGGCAAGCGTGTATTTTCTTATACTCCATACCCATCGGACACAATATCTTCTTCGCCTCATAGTTTCGAGATGGCAATGTGTTGCCTTTTGGAAGCATTTCTTTCAACAACTCAAGCAATTCGGTAAAGCTTTTATCGCTCCACCCATTTCTCGCCTTCACATTGAACAATCTTAACACCGCTGACAACCGTGTGAAATTAGTGCACCCCGGATACAAAGCCACTTGCGCATCACTGCACAAAGTACCATACACATGTGCGCGCCGAAAAGACTCTTGCCCAACATCACGGATCATGTCCTCTAGTCCATCGTCCATTTCCACGTCATCAACTTCCTCTCTATCCGACACCCTCGGCCTGTCTAACGATTCACCATGACATATCCATGTTGTATAACTCTTGCAAATCCCCTCACAAATAAGATGATCACGTATCTCCTCAGCTTCTAGTCGTCTCTCATTCAAACAGTTAACACAAGGACAATAAAACCTTCCATTACCACTATCAGGAGCATTTGTTTTTGCAAACTGTAGAAAATCTTCCACTCCATTCTCATACTCATCACTTGTCCGTCTAGCATTCATCCAACCGCGATCCGTGACTAAACCAATACCTTCGTACTTAGTCCAACATATTCATCAACCACTTCTTATGACAGGGTATGGCCCTATCCCATTTGAGAAGAAACTTTTTCAACATTCGGTTAACAGTTAGTCCTTAACTCTCATGCTCATACTTGACAAAATTTCGGCAGCATTTCCCTGCGGTCTCCGACGTACACTACTTGAACGCGATGACATCCACCACGATAAAGTATGCACCCGGAGAACGAAAGGAAATTTATCAATCCGAACTTTCATCAAGTATATAACATTAGAATCAATGAATAACTATTTTAACTGAATTAAGAAAAAGTTTTTTCCCAAACTGTCCAACTTTGGACAATTCAAGATCCAACACAATGAGCGGTACATTAAGCACATACACGTACGCTCAGTAGTATTGTATCTCAAACGGGAAACTAAGGCTTTACTAATTTTTGTGGGCATATTCTCGAATCAAATAAATTTTCAAGAAAATACATTAAAACTCCAATGAAAGCTTTTCAGCCAAAACGTACCTTCTGAGAGACACGCCTAGTTGTTATTGTGCAAAGACAGCAGAGAAGTGAACAAAGCAGAGGCAGTAGCACTATGCAATGAAGTGTAGATCACCCTGCTGCAAAATGAACATCTAAGAATTCTAATGAAAACCATAAAATTGACAGACACTATAAGGTCTTTTTAAAGTCACTTACCAAAACACAGAGAGGAAAAGGGTTAAAACAAGATCGAAGAGTTTGATAGGTCGTTGTTTCTTTTCCCAGGAGAGCAAGTTGAATATCTCAGTAAAATCAATCAAATGATTTCCTATTCTATACCTGATCAACGGAATAAAATAGGCAATTAGCAGGACCATGTTAATCACATTCCAGTATATTAAGATACCAAGCTTATTGCTAAAAAACAGAAAGCAAACAATTCATCTCCTTTGATCCTCTAACTAGTAAGCAACCATCTACGAACCAAAGAAAAACTAGTGACAGACAAGAATTGCCATAATAGGGCAGTCAGTAAGAGATATAAACAACAATTTGTCATGTAATCACAAAATTAACACCGCCTTTGTATACATGAATCTGAACATGAGCCAGATACATATTCTTAATTTTGTTTCCCTCAACTTTATATCATTAACTAGCAATTTCAAACAAACTATCCATTCCCAAAATAAATCCCGTAACATAGACCAGAATTTTAATCTCCCTGTACCTTTCGTTTCGGCTTTAGGGCATTTGGCCAGGGAGGTGCTGGGGTGTGTCTAAGTGTATTTGTTGTCTATGTTTTTATGAATATACTTCTACCCAGTAACGTAAGAAAGCTTTAATGAATATACCTTCAATTATTCTGAGAACTTTATTTTTACTCTAAATAAACATTTATGTTATAACAATGCTCAGAAATAAGAAAGAAAAAGTGTGAAACAGAGGTGCAAGAATAATAAAGAAAAGGAGTTCACCAGTTTGATGTTGTGTTCTTGAAGAGAAGATGCTTCCTTTTCACAGAGAAGTTGATAAATAAAAACCCTAATGTGAAAGAAAGAGGAAATAAGAAAAGAGTAAGAAAGAAAAATCGAAGTTGCAGCTGATGAGTTTTGAGGAAATGTTAAATGTGAGGAGAGGAAATGTAAAATGGAACCTTACCTTCAATATTCAACAGCGCCCTTTGTTTGATGTTTGAGGTACTGTGCAATGCTGGTTTGGTTTTGCAAATAGAACTCAAGGGAGGAGGAGGGTAGCTCGCGGATGGCCGTTCTCTGGTTCGCAGTGGTTCTCTGGCTCGCAGTGTATAGGGTAGGGTTAGAGGTCGCCGCTGTTGGTGTAAGCTAGGGAGGGAGAGTGAGCTCAGACGGAGGAGATGAACGCGCGTTAGCAGAGGGAGGGAGTGTTTTCTGTTTTAGCTAGGGTTCATAAACTGAAGAATGGGTAGAGCGCGAAATAGAAGGAGGGAAAGAGAAAAATTGGGAATATTACACATCGGTTATTTGAAAAACCGATGTGTTAACAATGTTATACACATCGGTTATTGTAAAACCGATGTGTAAACATTAAACTTTTATCTTCTGAATTTTTTTTTAAATTTTATACATCGGTTAATATAAACCGATGTGTAAAAGTAACATTTTAATTTCTATTTTTTTTCTTTATAATTTTCTACATCGGTTATTTAGAAACCGAGGTGGTTAATCACTATTTTACACATCGATTAAGATAGAACCGATGTAGAATGTTAAAAATTCCGACTTTAAATTTTTTTTATGTTAATTTTAAACATCGGTTAGAAATAACCGATGTGGAAACTTTTTACACATCGGTTATTCTTTAAACCGATGTGTAATACTTTGGTTTTAATTTTCAAAATGCCACCGCCTCGTTTTACACATCGGTTTCTAATAAACCGATGTGTAAACTCCGATGTAGAATCCCTTTTCTGCACTAGTGAAAAATATTACATGTATAAATAAAAAATTAACATAGTAACAAAATAACATTTTTAATATTTATAAATAATAAATAATAATAATTATCAATAATAAAAGTTTGATAAAAAATAAAAGGTATTTTCTATTTCTTAAAATAAATATAATATTTTTGTAAATATAAAATCATTGCTTTGACTAATTTGACAATTAAAAAATATTGAAATTTAACTTATGACAAAGTAGCATGACAAGTGTCAAATTGAATGTACCATATTGATCCACTTAAAAGTGCATCCATGCACCATTTTGAAGAGGATGCACTATAGAAAACACCTCTATAGAGGTTGAGAAGTAAAAAAACCCAAATGACAATCTGGATGGTCCAGATTTTGTCACTTGGGTGGTGCACCACTACACCACTAGTGGGTGGTGCACCACAGCCTTAGTGATAGTTGAGTTTTTGTTATTCCTATGCCTAATTTTTATACCAAACTCCTTGCATATGATATTCTTATGTTACCGTGATTTGAGGGATGTTTTTAAAAATAATTACAAAACCGCCACATTATTTTTATTCTGTTTTCTGTTTCTAAAGATTTGTACAGTAAATGTAACGTCCTCCCTCAGGGCATTACTTACGTAACACAAGAGGAATTTAAATTAAAAGATAATTTGCTAGTGCTTTCGAAAAATAATTTATATAAGTATATAAGTGTCTGAAATTGGGTGAAAAATTTTTGTCACGACTCCATACCTAAGCCTTAATTGATCGACACACAAACTTACTATCATAGTTTGACAAGCCTATTTAATTTAAAGGATATACTTAAATACAAGATAGTATTTTTACAAAAATTTCGACAGAATCTCCTCTGTAATTCAGACATCCCAGAGTAAAATAACACCTGTTAAAATATTTACATTTTCACTCCAGAATTCCAGTTACATCAAATTCAATCAGGCATCAATACATAAAAATAATAGATATAGCCACAAACTTTACAAAACCAAAAGAAATAGCTTAGATTTTTCATTCAAAAGATATGCTCTCCGAGCTATAGACATTCCCTTTTTAAAATAAAGGCTCTCTGAGCCAAACTCATACATACCATCAAAATAATCTAAGTCTCAAACCCTAAGCTGGTCATTCTAAAAGTTATTCCTGAGAAGAACTCACGTGATCGTTCCACAATCAAATACTCCGTCAAGCAACTAGATCTAAGTCTCTGAGTGACTTAGGAAGACTCCTCTGCACATCTGTACTAAAATACCCAGGTACAATAGCAAACCAGAAGAAACCTGATATGTTTGTAAGGGTGAGATACCGACAAATGGATATATCACACAACAACCATATACATGATACATACATCACATAATCATATAAGCAGTTAAATCATGCATATACATAACATAACAGTGTTATATCAAAGGGTCTCAAACCCGCACACCAATCTTTTGAAAATATGCATGACACTACAATCATCGTGGCTCTATCCTAATCTCATGAGATCACAACACCATGTTATCACCGGAGAAGATAGAGTTGGTCAAGCTCTGCCCACCGGCCATTGCCACCGCATCCTCGATGCACCAGGCCTCTTGGTCGACAACGCCACATGCCCTTAACGAAACAACTAGCAATGTGATCGACTCTCGGATACCCCATGGGTATCCTCAATAAGCAAAGGCACGTTTGCAGGGAAATGCATATGAATAAAAACTTTCCTTTTAAGGTTTTTCTTTGTGTAAATATTTCACTGTCAAAGCTCAAAGCTAATGACTTAACATTATTTCCCCATCACTTGAAAACTTAGAAACATAGGATACACAGTCCGAATGCTCAATCACAATGCCCAAGACCGTGGCCGCAGTCAAGGTTTGTGGTAATGGAAATCAATATACTTTTAGTCATATTTTACTTATCATGCTAAGGACAATAGCCCACAACAACGGAAATCAGAACGAACTGTCCTCAATTCCGCGAATTGGACTTGAAGTCCATAACATTACGAATATGACTTTACGGTCCCGAATTAACACTGATCCAAGATCACGTGCTAAGCATGGAAAACTAGAGGCGACGTCTCACGTCTAGATTCCTATTCTTTTAGTATTTATCTTTCATTTGACGAAAACAATTTTCGAAATCGAAAGCCTCGATAACCTATGCTGGCTATCGGAAAGTTTCTAATTCATTTGGGAGAAAACCTTTTCTTTTGAAAATCCTTTATAAAACGTTTTTGAAACACTTTTAACTTTGAAAATCCCCAATAGGATATTGTAAAATATTTTCGAAAGTTTTCACTTAAAACACATAGTTCGAAAAGGGTTTTTCTCTTGCATTCTAGAAATCACTAAAACTATATTGTCACATAAAACAAGTACTTTTAAACATTCAAGCTTTTTGGAAAAGAACACCCATCCTTTCATATTCAAAGCTTATTAAGGTTTTTAATCCTTATTAATGATTGAGCACAGACACACGTCCGGCTTAGCAAACTTCAAACAACAACAGCAGTATGTACACATATATATATTCACAGTTCAATGCCAATATCACAGTTCATCACAGTTATACATCTCAACATATATAACGATACAGTTCAACTTCATATAATAGCATAACATTTCAGATAATCCAGTAATTCAATAACAGTCAAGTAAACAATTAATCAAATACACACATGCATACAGTTATTGAATATCCCTAGGCAAACTCCCCTTACCTTTGAAGACAAGTAAATGATCCTCGTCTTAATACTCACGTTAGCTCCAAGAGTGTAACTATCTACTCCATCAAGCAAGCATAGCCGTGTCAAACGTCTCAGGGAGGAAATCCAACAACGCGCAATAACCAAAAATCAAGAAATCAATTTCACATGATCAAACACACATTCTAACTTTATCTAAACACTTAATCTAATTACCAAACAAGGTTATTTTTAAAGAAAATCATGTTTGAAGCTCACGCTTCCCAATACCCTTTAAGGAAACTTTGTTTTGATTAAAAGATCATGAAAAAGAACTTTGGAAATCATCGATTAAGAGTCCTAATTGCACTAAATCATAATTAATTTCACAAAAACATACCCAAATTCAAATAAAATCAAATTGGGGGTTTAGGGCTCCTTATTAAAATTTAGGGAAAACTCAGAATAATGAAATTGGTTTAGGGAAACACAAATTCACAGTCCCAATCTCATAAAACAACCTTAAATTTCAAGATTAAAATATGAAATCAAAGGGTTAGGGTTTTAAAAATCCATTTGGGGCTTTTTGAATATAAGCAAAATAGATGGGGTTTTCACTTACCCATACAAGGAAGAAGAAGAGAGAAGCTGTCATGGTGGCTGAAGGTGGTCCGGTGCGGCGGCGTCACGGCGGCCAAGAGTGGTGTCGAATGAACAGCACCGCGGGGCGACGAGTGGCGGTGCGCAACCATCTTCTTCCTACTGCGTGGTGGTCGGACAGCGCTCCAAGGTGGTCCTGTGGTGGCGATCCGACGATGAATGGCGGAGTAGCTACCAGGCGAGCGTGGGACTTGGCTCGCGGCTGTCTCCTCCTCGTGAGACGCGGTCCAACGGTGGTCGCAGTCCAGTGTGGCGTACGACGGTTTTCAAGGAGGGAAGGTGGAGATGAGGTTAGGAGGAGGAAGATGAAGTTGAGGGAGAAAGGGCCCTTGGCTGAAACAAAAAGAAGAAAAGACGGAAATAGAGAGAAAAGAGTTGGGGGCGTCGAGTGAGAGAAAGAGAGAAGAGAAAGTTGAGTTTTTTTTAAACTAGTTACTTAGTGATGGGTACAAAATGAGTGATAAATATTAGGCCTAAAATAAACATGTTTTTACTTTTTAGAATCTAAAAATAAAGATTGATAAGGATATAATTTCGAAATTCAAGTTAGAGTAAAGATTAATAATTGAACTGATCCACTAAGAAAATACTCAGTCCAAAATTTAATCTCCGAAAATTACCAAACCAAAATATTCTTATCTCTAAAAATTAAATAGGATAAGAATATGAAAATGCTTTTCTATTAATCATATTATTTAAAATATTTTTTTGTACTGGTTTAATAGTGACAATAACGTAATTATTGTCTAGTAAGCGTGCATTCACTGAACTAAGTCAGTGCTAACGCACCCAATAAAATAATTTGAAGAGAGTAATTTAATTACTCAAACTAAACCACATAACATAATAAATTTAAACATCCAAATAAAATAATTAATCATAGGTGTAAAAACTAGGGTGTTACATTACTACCCCTCTAAAAAAAATTTCGTCCTCGAAATTTCGTAGCTTAAAACTAAACATGATTTTGTAATCACACCTTAACCCTAAAATCTTACTTGGTATTCTCATCGCTTCATTCTTTTTTTTTATCTATAACTTTATAACAAGATCGATTCTTATACTATTTTATTCATCCTCGAGATTTTTCACTACCGAATTATCCCCACTACCTTTGATATTTCATCTTAGTCTATTACACTTTAAAGAACCAAATCCACGCTTAATCTCTTCACTTCTCATTATAGATCCATTAGAAAACTTTCTCCAATATCTAACTTTCACAGCTAACATCAAAACCAACACTAACTTTACCATAACATCAATTAACCTTCTACTCAAGAGATGCAATCATAGTCTTAGTTCATTTGGGCTTAGTCTACTCTTTTAGTCATACCAAATTCACACTTTTCAAATCTCCAATCAAAACGTCATAACATTCCTGAATTGCACATGATATACTTTGCGCCAAAAACCTAAGAAATTTAATCTTATTAAAATTGAACCTTACCACATCCAACATAGTCCGTTCTCTTCTTAATTCCTCTCGGATCTTTTGCCTACTTCGATTTCATATCCTTCATTTGTCTCTCATTTTCAATTTAGTTCTCAAGCTCCGTTAGTATCCCCGGTTTAAGAAATTTCCCATGCATCTACCCTATTGCCCAAAGAAAATACACAACTCCTAACAATTCCTTCATCTAAAGGCAGGGCTCCATCACTTATGCAAGGAAATGCTTGTATCGTATATGCCCTTATCTTATTTATTTGCAGCCGAGAAAAGAGATTATAAAACAGAGTTTTCCTAAGGCCATTACCCTTAAGAACTGCACCAAAATAAACACAAGAAATCAAAGTGGACACTCCCCAATGGCAATCTTGAATTTAAAATATCTAGTCTCCACTATGGATCATCAACCACATTTTTACCAAAATAAGACTTCAAAGATTATAAACATTTCATCATGGCATATCACACTCGAAAGACATAATCAAAACTTAATCGCCTCTTGTCTCAAAATTTGTCTGCTAGTAAAACTTCTTCAACACCTTATCCTCACGATGAACATCAGGTTCAACACTAACTTTTTACCCCATCATACATCAACCTTCAACTTAAAGTATACAATTGTTGTCTTAGTTTCCTTTGGACATATTCCACCACTCCAAATTATATCATAGTCATTCATTTCAATCTTAAAGAATACGATTACACTTCTCCATGCAATTACAATCAAAAGGAATCACTTCGACTTGAATTATCCAAAATCATAATTCTTAAACTTTTCTAACAACTTAGTTTCACTCAAGAACTCCATTTTACTATTTCCGTTCAACTTAAGGAAAACTACCATATATATATTTCCGTTAATCCTCTGACTCGCGAAGTCAACATTAACCATAAACATTGATCACTACTCTAAATTCCTTTAATGATACATCTGCCTCGATCACGATAAGATCCATTGTAATCATCTCAATCAATGATGTTGAACTTAAGGGTTCTCATAGTACCATTCACATCTATACATTAACGGAGCTCCTATCAACTCTAGTTCGTCCTACCATAGAGATGACAAAAATTTAGGTACCACACTATCTCCCAGCTAACCTGCTAAGGATAGGTAATCTCATTACTTATCCATCCCACTGAGGATGATCAGTTGGACTTAGTCTCAACTTAGTCCTCAAAAGTAAACCTAACCGACACAGGTTGATAAACTTCCGTTTTTCATCTGAAACAACACTTAAAGATACTCCATGAAGTCTGAACAATCCTCCGATACATTATTCGGTTCACTAACTCCGCTTTTGGATCTTAACTCGTAAGAAGATGTAAACTTCACCAGTCGATCAACGATCACTTGAATTCAAACAAGACTCATGTAGGTCTTCAGAAAACTCATAACAAAGATTGAAGGAATGCCAACATCTCAACAAGGAAGGTCTCAATTGTACATCTTGATGTGGAGATATCCATCTCACGACTGATGAGATAGGTCACACATCGACAACATTTGAAAAATACGTAGAATTAAGATGATCAATGACAACAAGTACTTTCGAACCGCAATAAGACAAGACCTTGGTGATCATAAAAGAATTTCTCAAGAAAAGAAATTTTTTCTTGATTTCACTTTCACATAAGCATAGAAAAGAATTTCATTAATTAAAGGACACAGGAACATCCAATATGGAAAAAGATCATTCCATCAGGTTCGTGGATGTAAAAATGCATGATCAATACACATTTACAAACATGAATCTAATAAAGTTCATTCTTCCACAAGAATCTTCCAACGGATTCAAAGAATCAAGGGGTGAATAATGTCTAATCCCAAGAGGATTAATTCTTATTCTTAATACAAAGAATTTACAAAATGATGACTTTCACCTCTATCAAAAATAGAAGTGACGAAACTAAGTTTCACCAAGAAACTTCTGCTATCACGAAATTATCTGTGTTATAACTCAAGAAATAGTCATAACCACTTATCTCCACAAAATGTGAAAGTATCCAGACCAATGAATTCCGATAAATCAATTCACTCAAATGTCTAATACATCGAGGATTATTTAGAAGTGGGAGTACAACTTCTCACAAACAAAGAAATGAATAACTGGAAATCAATGAATTAGCATAACTAATTCAGGAGTCCTGACAGATTTCAAATTAAGGTCAGAAAATACTTGTTCATAATTCGTCCTTTACTTAGTTGTCAGGAATCCAGACGGTGACATGAGCCTTCACACAACATTGGTGCTTCACAAGGGAAACACTCGGTCTAACAAACGGTTTAGACCACCGACCTTTCAGTTGAATGAGTCATTTAACTCGTTTTAACTTCGTAGGCAACATCCTACACAAAGCGACATAGATCTGACCGAATCCAGAAACTAGATCAATCAAAAATCAATGTCCTTTGCTAACCGTAAACCTAGAATATTTCCAGGGAACACTCCCGGAAAAATCCTTTTACACAAGCATCTTGTTTCGAATGTCTGACACGATTCGCAAGAATAATCGAATGTCATATTCGAACCCAAGTAACATTCAAGATCTACGGTCTCCCAGGACATAAATCCTTGGAAAAACCATCAACAAAACATATACTTGTGCATCAACACACATTGCTTCAACAAGAAACAATTCAAACAAAATCCAACCAGAGATCACACAACAAAAACTTAATAGACCTATTCCCTAAAGATCCCGAAAGACTCGACCAGCTCTGATACCACCTTGTAACGCCCTCCCTCAGGGCATTACTTACGTAACACATGCGGAATTTAAATTAAAAGATAACTTGCTGGTGCTTTCGGAAAATAATTTATATAAGTATATAAGTGTCTGAAATTGGGTGAAAATTTTTTGTCACAACTCCATACCTAAGCCTTAATTGATCGACACACAAACTTACTATCATAGCTTGACAAGCCTATTTAATTTAAAGGATATACTTAAATACAAGATAGTATTTTTACAAAAATTTCGACAGAGTCTCCTCTGTAATTCGGACATCCCAGAGTAAAATAACACCTGTTAAAATATTTACATTTTCACTCCAGAATTCCAGTTACATCAAATTCAATCAGGCATCAATACATAAAAATAATAGATATAGCCATAAGCTTTACAAAACCAAAAGAAATAGCTTAGATTTTTCATTCAAAAGATATGCTCTCCGAGCTATAGACATTCCCTTTTTAAAATAAAGGCTCTCTGAGCCAAACTCATACATACCATCAAAATAATCTAAGTCTCAAACCCTAAGCTGGTCATTCTAAAAGTTATTCCTGAGAAGAACTCACGTGATCGTTCCACAATCAAATACTCCGTCAAGCAACTAGATCTAAGTCTCTGAGTCACTTAGGAAGACTCCTCTGCACATCTGTACTAAAATACCCAAGGTACAATAGCAAACCAGAAGAAACCTGATATGTTTGTAAGGGTGAGATACCGACAAATGGATATATCACACAACAACCATATACATGATACATACATCACATAATCATATAAGCAGTTATATCATGCATATACATAACATAACAGTGTTATATCAAAGGGTCTCAAACCCGCACAGTCAATCTTTTGAAAATATGCATGACACTTCAATCATCAGGCTCTATCCTAATCTCATGAGATCAAAACACCATGTTATCACTGGAGAAGATAGAGTTGGTCAAGCTCTGCCCACCGGGCTGTTGCCACCGCATCCTGATGCACCAGGCCTCTTGGTCAGACAACGCCACATGCCCTTAACGAAACAGCCAGCAATGTGACTGACTCTCAGATACCCCATGGGTATCCTCAATAAGCAAAGGCACGTCTGCCAAGGGAAATGCATATGAATAAAAACTTTCCTTTTAAGGTTTTTCTTTGTGTAAATATTTCACTGTCAAAGCTCAAAGCTAATGACTTAACATTATTTCCCCATCACTTGAAAACTTAGAAACATAGGACACAGTCCGAATGCTCAATCACAATGCCCAAGACCGTGGCCGCAGTCAAGGTTTGTGGTAATGGAAATCAATATACTTTTAGTCATGTTTTACTTATCATGCTAAGGACAATAGCCCACAACAACGGAAATCAGAACGAACTGTCCTCGATTCCGTGAATTGGACTTGAAGTCCATAACATTACGAATAGGACTTTACGGTCCCGAATTAACACTGATCCAAGATCACGTGCTAAGCATGGAAAACTAGAGGCGACGTCTCACGTCTAGATTCCTATTCTTTTAGTATTTATCTTTCATTTGACGAAAACAATTTTAGAAATCGAAAGCCTCGATAACCTATGCTGGCTATCGGAAAGTTTCTAAATCATTTTGGAGAAAACCTTTTCTTTTGAAAATCCTTTATAAAAGTTTTTGAAACACTTTTAACTTTGAAAATCCCCAATAAGATATTGTAAAATATTTTCGAAAGTTTTCACTTAAAACACATAGTTCGAAAAGGGTTTTTCTCTTGCATTCTAGAAATCACTAAAACTATATTGTCACATAAAACAAGTACTTTTAAACATTCAAGCTTTTTGGAAAAGAACACCCATCCTTTCATCTTCAAAGCTTATTAAGGTTTTTAATCCTTATTAATGATTGAGCACAGACACACGTCCGGCTTAGCAAACTTCAAACAACAACAGCAGTATGTACACATATATATATTCACAGTTCAATGCCAATATCACAATTCATCACAGTTATACATCTCAACATATATAACGATACAGTTCAACTTCATATAATAGCATAACATTTCAGATAATCCAGTAATTCAATAACAGTCAAGTAAACAATTAATCAAATACACACATGCATACAGTTATTGAATATCCCTAGGAAAACTCCCCTTACCTTTGAAGACAAGTAAAGGATCCTCGTCTTAATACTCACGTTAGCTCCAAGAGTGTAACTATCTACTCCATCAAGCAAGCATAGCCGTGTCAAACGTCTCAGGGAGGAAATCCAACAACGCGCAATAACCAAAAATCAAGAAATCAATTTCACATGATCAAACACACATTCTAACTTTATCTAAACACTTAATCTAATTACCAAACAAGGTTATTTTTAAAGAAAATCATGTTTGAAGCTCACGCTTCCCAATACCCTTTAAGGAAACTTTGTTTTGATTAAAAGATCATGAAAAAGAACTTTGGAAATCATCCATTAAGAGTCCTAATTGCACTAAATCATAATTAATTTCACAAAAACATACCCAAATTCAAATAAAATCAAATTGGGGGTTTAGGGCTCCTTATTAAAATTTAGGGAAAACTCAGAATAATGAAATTGGTTTAGGGAAACACAAATTCACATTCCCAATCTCATAAAACAACCTTAAATTTCAAGATGAAAATCTGAAATCAAATGGGTTAGGGTTTTAAAAATCCATTTGGGGCTTTTTGAATATAAGCAAAATAGATGGGGTTTTCACTTACCCATACAAGGAAGAAGAAGAGAGAAGCTGTCATGGTGGCTGAAGGTGGTCCGGTGCGGCGGCGTCACGGCGGCCAAGAGTGGTGTCGAACAGAACAGCACCGCGGGGCGACGAGTGGCGGTGCGCAACCATCTTCTTCCTACTGCGTGGTGGTCGGACAGCGCTCCAAGGTGGTCCTGTGGTGGCGATCCGACGATGAATGGCGGAGCAGCTACCAGGCGAGCGTGGGACTTGGCTCGCGGCTGTCTCCTCCTCGTGAGATGCGGTCCAACGGTGGTCGCAGTCCAGTGTGGCGTACGGCGGTTTTCAAGGAGGGAAGGTGGAGATGAGGTTAGGAGGAGGAAGATGAAGTTGAGGGAGAAAGGGCCCTTGGCTGAAACAGAAAGAAGAAAAGACGGAAATAGAGAGAAAAGAGTTGGGGGCGTCGAGTGAGAGAAAGAGAGAAGAGAAAGTTGAGTTTTTTTTAAACTAGTTACTTAGTGATGGGTACAAAATGAGTGATAAATATTAGGCCTAAAATAAACATGTTTTTACTTTTTAGAATCTAAAAATAAAGATTGATAGGGATATAATTTCGAAATTCAAGTTAGAGTAAAGATTAATAATTGAACTGATCCACTAAGAAAATACTCAGTCCAAAATTTAATCTCCGAAAATTACCAAACCAAAATATTCTTAACTCTAAAAATTAAATAGGATAAGAATATGAAAATGTTTTTCTCTTAATCATATTATTTAAAATATTTTTCTGTACTGGTTTAATAGTGACAATAACGTAATTATTGTCTAGTAAGCGTGCATTCACTGAACTAAGTCAGTGCTAACGCACCCAATAAAATAATTTGAAGAGAGTAATTTAATTACTCAAACTAAACCACATAACATAATAAATTTAAACATCCAAATAAAATAATTAATCATAGGTGTAAAAACTAGGGTGTTACAGTAAACAGTGGAAACATATAAAAATTGTTTTCAGTGTTTCTTGTACAAATATTTGAAAATAGGAAACAAAATGAAAACAATTTTGTAATTATTTCTGAAAACAGAAAAATGGAAACAAAACAAACAGCTTCTTATCTTTTGCCACCTTTTGCTTCCTACGAAGGAAACCAAATAGATTTTTCGTTGTCCATGTGTTATTCCTTTTCCCATTGTGCATTCTACGCTTCAATTTGTAGTCATTACAGATAATTCTTTTTCAGCCTCAATTTCTTCTCTTATATATCACCTAGATGTTATACCCTTTTCAATTGTTTAGGATAAGGGAGCCGCAGTTGGTTTATGTTGTGGCATGATTTACACTGTGTTTGGTTAATAAAAGAAAATGAGAGGAAAGAAAATAAGAGGAAAGAAAGGAAGAGGAAAGAAAATGAATAGAAAAGGAGACAATTATTTAATTTTTTGGTATGAGAGAAAATTAAAGGAAAGAAAACTTCTCCCCTTATTATGTTGGATAGAAAGTGGGAGGAAAGATAAAATATATTTATGAAATGACATAAATAACCTCATAATAATTTTGAAAAATAATAAACGAAAACATTTTGGTCTTTTTCAAAAGAAAAATTGTCACCTCACATTTGAACCAAACGAAGGAAAAGGAATGGCGGCTCTATTTTCTATCCTCATCTTTTCTTTCCTTAACTTTTTTTTTGCGTTCCAAACTGATGTTTACACTTGTTTAAAATAAGACAAGGAAGCTTTAACTTAAATACAAGATATAGATTTATTAAACAGGACCATCCTGTTTTTCTACAATAGGAGAGGATCCTGATCCATTTTTTACACTATCAATCAATTATAAATTACTACATTATTAAGAGAAGTTTGGCTCTTATCATAACTACTTTAAAAGTCACACATAGGATGATTTGTGATTGATTGATAAAGTAAAATAAATTATATTGATAGTGTACCAAAATTAAACTCTTAAAAAAACCACCAAAAACATATGCATTAATATCTCTGATAAAAAATAATTACAAATTAACAAAACTTATTAATACAGAAATTAAAATATCATATATTGAAATTGTAAATAAAAATATGTTAAATTCATATGTAGAAAGGGAATTTCCCTACTTGGCATATAATAAGATTTTGGCTAAATCAACCTTTTCATCCCCTAACTTAATTGTTTTGCTCAATTTAGTCCCCTAATTTTTGTTTGTGTCAAGTTAATATTTTAAGTTTTCAAACGTTAGCATTTACCCTAATTGTCAGAAATATCATAAAATTGTTAAAAATTCCGTTACAAATGACAAAAAAATAACTTTTTTTACTTTTTTCCCTGTTCAACGACTTCCACCATCGGAAACATTTTTCGGCGACCGAACACTTTTCACTCCAAAAAATTAAACAGAGGGGTTGGTGCGAGGAACCACTCACCATTTATATTTTTGGTCATTCCTTGAAACTTAGAGCTATACAAATTGCTAAAAATTACTTCCTACTAAAGCACACAAGAAATGTAATCACTACGACACAAAGCCAAAAACCACCTCATTCAAATGTTGAAGGGAATGGATCTTTTCTAATGTGAAGAGTTTCAATAAAAAAAAAGGATGGGTCGGTGTAGAAGGATAAGAGAGGAAATGAAGAAGAGGAAATTGGGAACCTAGAAGTTGAGAATACACTACAAGAAATGGCACTATTATCAACGGCCTCTTATCGTGGTCATGCAGCCTTAGGTAATTTCATCATTTCCGACGGCTTAGTCCGTCAGTAACACATGTGTAGAATTTTGACCAGCGTACCCCGTTGGAAAGGAAATAAATGCTCCCAAGAGACAGACCGTTGGTATCGCCGCCGATAACTTCAGCACAAATAGGAGTGAAAAATGTGAAGTTCCTAACGAAATAAATTTGAAGTTTTAAAATTGGATTAAAGGGGGTAAAGGAAAGGGGAAAAGGATGTCATCCCTCTTTTAATCTCCTTTTCCTTTAACGGAGTTTTTGACATTGATATAACATTTCTTATGATTAGCATACCAATGTTAACATTTAAAAACTTAGAAGACTAGTGTGACACAAATAAAAGTTAGGGGACCTGTAACACCCATTTTTTCTTATAAAGGCTATAAGTGTTTGTTTATGCTTTATATATGTTGTATGTGGTGTTAGCCTCTTAGAAATACGCCCTAGGAATGTTAAAATGGAGTTGAATGTGATTTTGAAGTGAAAAGTCCCTTTCTGACACATGAGCACGACCGTGCTCATGCTCAACACGACCTCGTGCTCAAGGTGTGCTCAGTGGCTAAGTGAGCCACGAGCACGACCATGCTCAAGGGGAGCACGGTCGTTACAGAAAATGTGAGTTAGTGACGTGCTTCTTGCAGACCCTGTGCTTGATTAAGCATGACCCCGTGCTCGATGTTGAGCATGACCGTGCTAAAGGTGAGCACGCCGGTGCTCAGGATCAGACAGCTTATATAAGTTAGTTTCGTGAGGGTTGCGAGCCAAACCCTCACATTGTCACTTTTAGCAACCCCGGTGCGGTTGCAACCCCTCTTTCCTTTGAACCCATCAAGTTCTTGGAGTTATCGCGTTGTTTGAGAAAGGATTCGCCCGTTAGTGCCAATTAAAGGTAACGTAGTCATTTCTCTGTTAATCTTTTTTTCCTATTTCTTGGATTTAGAGATTAATTGGTTATTCCTTTTGTGTTTGGCCAAGGCCTGAGGAATTCGTCGAGCCGCTCGAGGGAACCGCAGTAGATTTGCTTACGCTTGGCAAAGGGTTTAGATCTTCATACCAGGTTTGGGGAGAAGGGATAGTATGAACGTTTAGGCATTGGGGGTAGCATAAGATGAAGGGTTAACCCATGACCCTGTCGTAATGTATTTGCATAATTGATGTTGTCTGCTATATGTATGATATGATTTCAATGTTATTGGCATGCTTTGATTATTGTATTGTTTGTGAATAATTGATGATGATGACGTGTATGCCATGGATGAATGTTAATGATGATGTTGTCATGATATGAATGAGTGTTTGATTGTTACGATTGTTAATGCCAACATTAATTAATGTTAATGAGACTTTAAAGAATGTTAATGATGATGAATAGAATTAAGGGATGATTTCCCCAATGTTCATAAGACTCGAACCATAGTGAAGAGAAGTGAGATTGTTGCTTAATGGTATAGTTAAGACCCTAGGATTGATCCATGAGTGTTTTAGGGACTTTAATAACGAAACAGAATTAAAGGATTAATTCCGCAATGATTATAAGACATGGAGATTAATTAAAAGTGACGAGAATAATGCTTGAAGGTTTAGTTGAAAGACCCTAGGATTGATCCTTGAGTGTTCTAGGGAGTTCTCAAGGAACCTCTTGTGTTTCTTCCTAGATCAGTACGACCACGCTCAAGTGAGCACGGTCATGCTCAATAGACAGCACGATCGTGCTCCCCTAAACAGAACAAACGTTGAAACAGGGACAAGGGTGATTTCACCCAAATTGTTTCCAATGATGAAATAAGACACCAATGGAAGTAAATATGAGTTAGATAACTTGCTAAAAACTTAACAAAGATAATTAAATACAAACGTTTAGATGGTTAAGACGGTGATGATGTGTTACCGTACGTTGTTGTATCTTGGTTCTTATTGGCCAAGGGGGCGTTGATGCTTATTGGTCAAGGTGTTATTGATGTTGAACCTTGGTGCTTATTGGCCAAGGAGGCCTCGATGCTTATTGATCGAGGTGTTGATGGTGATAAAACTTTGGTGCTTAATAGCCAAAGTGGAGGTGGTGTTGCTTGATTGTGTTGTTGTTACTCATGCATTCACGCATTGGAGATGTTAGTGGGGGACGTTCAACATAGGGGAGGTCATCCGAGAGTAAGGCAATCTGGCCATCCGCGGTGATTCATCCGAGGGTTAGGTGAATCTGGGACCCCCGTGGTTGTGCATCCGAGAGTAAGGTGCATCAGCTATCCAAGGGGTTCACCCATGGTTTGGTGAACTGCCGGCGTTGGTGCTTATTGGCCAATCTGGACATGTAACTCCGTAGTTGACTTCCTGAGGTATATTGGATCCACATGCATAACTGAGTAGTGGAGTAGTCCTGCACCACATAGCATACATTGTTGATATGATGAGAATGATATTAATATGTTATGTATGATGTTATGTTATAATATGCTTGATTGTGATGTATGCTCATTTTGCTAACTGCTTCCTTTGCCGTTGTGTTTTATACATGTTTGTTACTCCCTATATTTTGTTGTTTGCTTGCATGTACCTTATTGTTATGCAGAGGATGATGAGCAACCTATTGAGGAGTGACTCTGAGGAGCCGCGACTCGTAGTTTTGGAATTTGGTTATACCAACTCTGTAATGTGACATCTGGGTTGGGTTTGCTTTTATAGTTATGTTTCTTTTAAAACTTGTTTATTTCCGTGTTGAGACGTTTCGTTACAATGTGGTATCTTCTACCTTGATTTTCATTTTAAATAAATGATATGCGTGCGTTTATTTTATTTTCTTTTTATCTTTTATTTTATGCTTTATAAATACATGCGTGGTAGAGGGTGTCACATTTAGTGGTATCAAAGCAAGTATGTCTTATCAGGCCGTGGTATGAGTCTGTTATGAGTCTTCTGTGTGCTCTTGTTTGAATTGTCTATATTAATGTAGGCAATGATGCATAGTGATAGGAGCCTGAGGCTTTTCCTGCTTAAGTTCTCTGTATTTAATAGTTGTCTTAAACCTTATAGGAACCTATGGTAGGAAGAGGTAGGAATGATCAGGTTATCGCTGATGCTTTTGCACTGCTTGCCAATGCTATAGGACAGAACCAAAACAACAACAATGGAGGACCAGCTGAGTTTCAGGGTCTGGATACGTTTCAGTGGAATAACCTGCCTTCGTTCAAGGCGAGACACCCCGCAGTGCCTCTTTGTGTTATTAGATTAAATCCTTATTAATTAATTTCTTAATCGCATGCTTATCGTGAAAATACGTAAAAAAAAATTAAAAACTTAACTTATAAAGTATACAACTTCATATAGAATAACATATCACAATATAAGTATATTATGCATATTACAAAACACTGTTGAGGATATCTTATCAGTAGGATCCCTCACAGGCATATACTTAGACAAAAAGTTAAACAACGGAAAACATAATAAAAAAAATACGCCTCACGAGACGCACTGGCCATAACTAACTAGACCCTAATCACCATGGGTCACATGTCGTCCTTGTAACACCCCGATTTTCGCTGCTCTGTAATATCGGTAATAAATATATAAAAATATATATTTTTATCCGAGACTTAGAAAATGATTTTGGATAAACCAAGGTCATTTCGTTGTTATACTTATTTTCATAAGGTTACGGGGAAGTTTTTGGTTGAAAATTCAGACGGAAGCCGGTCTGTCGTTTTCTGGATTTTCACTGACAGTAAAAGTTTACTGCTCAGAAGACCTAATTTTAAGTCGTGAACGAGATGAAAAATGTTTTTATCGTATTTACTACGATACTGGAAGTTTTGAAAATTTTGGTAAAAAAATTTAAATATTATATTTGTTGCAGGCGTATACGTCGAGATTAGCTCTAGGAAAAACCTGGCCCAGATGAAACCCGGAGTCGGCAACGTAGCTGAGATAATGGATTTGACCGACTTGACGAGCATTTATGACGAGCTTATCCGAGTCATAATGGCCATAATGGCGCATTTATGACAAAGTGAATTTTTGCTATGAAATGACCATTTTGCTCTTGTCTTTTTATGACAATTGCAAACAAATGCCATTGGAAAAGTTGACTAAAACTTACCAAAACCCACGGCTCCAATCCTTCTTCATTAAGTGTGGTTCCTTCTTCATTAAGTTGTTGCCTTCTTTATTAACCATTTTCTTCCATTTCCATGTCTTTCTTCTCCAAAGTCCTTAACTTTGCCATAAGAACACCATAAGAAAACCTTGAAGAACATCATCCAAACTTTGTTTTTCTTGGATCATCAAGAGGTAATAACTTATTCTCTTGTCATTTAAATCATTTATCTTTATCACTTTGGTAGATTTAGGACTTAAATCCATATGTTCTTCATTTGTTCAAAGTTCATGGAACTAGATTTAAAAATTCATAACTTATTCTAGAAAAATCCTTTTGACATGAAACCAATTGCTATGATCCTTACAAGAAGATGAAGGCTGTCTAGTTTGAGGCATGCTGTGCTGTTTTTATCGGTTGTAGTGTCCGTTAGTTACGACCAGCTTAGGTAATGTTATGTTTTAAGAATAAAGTTGATTATGATTTATATGAGAAAAATATGAGGCAGTGTAGTTGAAGGACTTCTATACACTGTGTAGTTAAGTGTGATTGAATACGTTGTTGTGGTTATGAGGTTAAAAGAAGGAGGAATTTTTTTTTATCACCATATTTTGAAAAAAATAAACGTTGAGAAAATATGATTTTCCGAAAGCAACCAGCAAATTAAGTTTTATTTCCGCAAACGGGTAACCATGTGATGACCTGAGATTAGGGTGTCACAGTCCTCCAGCCTCCGGTTCGTAGGGAGTTCCATCCAACTCCTCCTGGTTACGCTCATCCACATGGTCTTCTCGTACGATTCCACAAGGAGATAAAATATAACATATATAAATATACAGGGGATAAGAAACAGTTCTATCATAAAAAAATGGAAAAGTGTCATAGTAAATTATACAGTAATTGTCACAGACAAACAACACACATAACTAATAGATCATCCTCAAGTTAATATATCATCCTCTACCCCCAATCTCATGCTGCTCAAAGACACCATAGCTACACACCTATTTCCTAAGGTGGAAGTGGTCTCGCGAGAACTCTTGATTTTACGAGTATTATATTACCAATACACGGTGTATTATATTACCAATACACAGAAGTGTTTTACGTGTATTATATTACCAATACACGGTGTATTATATTGCCAATACACAGAAGTGTTTTACGTGTATTATATTACCAATACACGGTGTATTATATTACCAATACACTTTTGTCCTTGTGTATTATATTACCAATACACTTTTGTCCTTATGTATTATATTACCAATACATGGTTTTGGACAACAACACCTATAGTTGAATCACTAACCTGTTTTAACAACATCTTAGTGCCTTAACCTTCCATTTGAACTTGACACATATTCTATGCCATAACACCTCTTTAACATACTGATCTAGGTTAGCACTTCTAAATCATCATTATCCTCACACCCAAAACAGTCATCTCTTAGACAATATATATATATATATATATATATCTTTGCTTAAAATCCACCAAGCATAATAATAAAAACCAGGCAGATCATGCATAACACAATATCAATCAAAATATTCCAATATCACTAACATAGCACAAAATCAATTCAATAAAGGTAATAAGCTCAAATCAACCATCAACAATATAAAATCAACCTAATGTCGATAAACCTACAATCCCCGAATCGCCATTGGTTTTTCAGAAAAGGTTTCCAATGTGATTTTGGTCTTGTCGATTACTCGACTACTAGTAGGGTTTAGGTTACCCTACACAATTATTATATAATCTACTACTTATCACCGAACTCCCGAACTCGAAGCTCCTCGTTGTCACACCACAAAGTATTAACTCCACCTTCAACCAATCAACATAATATCCAATAAATCAAACAAACTCATCTATGTTCTCTTTAGGCTAGGTTTGGCCATTTAATTCAAATTAGAGTTAGGATTCTTTTCTCAACATAAGCCTTTGGATACTAATCACTTAGGTTCTAGGTAACTTAGATAAATAGCTATAACTTGAAAATATGGAATAAAAATCATCCAACCACTTAGGGTAGGTTTCGGCCTTGTATTACCAAATAGGCTAGGGTTTTCAAAACAACAAAATTTCTTAGATCAATGATCTTAGAGTATTAAAGAGTATGAATCAATCATTAGATTTTACAAATCAATCAAAAACCTTTCACCCCTTTTATGTTTGGGTTTCGGCCTCTTTAGTATAAGTATGCTAGAAATTTCCAACTTTCCAATCTCTTAGACTTAGCATCCAAATGTATTAAGGAGCTCAAGTCCATGATCATATTGGAAAATGAAAACAAAACATCCTAGGTTCACAACCATCATAGGTTCGACCATCATAGGATAAATAGGCTAGAAATCTTTAAACTTTTCCAATCTCTTTGACTTAGCATCCAAATGTATCAAGGAGCTCAAGTCCATGATCTTATTGAAAATGAAAACAAAAATCCTAGGTTCACAACTATCATAGGTTCGACCATCATAGGATAAATAGGCTAGAAATCTTTAAGCTTTCCAAAACTTTAGATTTAAGATCAAGAGGTATCTAGAAGCTCAAATACATGATCATCTTTCAAAAAGTTGAAACAAAACTTCCTAGGTCACTAATACATAGTTTCGGCCATCCTTGGAAAAATAGGTTAGAAATGTTTGTTTGATACAAGCTCTTAGAATATGAAAGTAGAGATTAATAGAAGTCCATAAAAATTGGTTTTAACTCAAACGGAGTTTTCTACCATTTTCTAGAGATTTTAGAAGTTATAAGAGCTTAAGAACATTTTAAGAAGACATACAGTAAACTCATGAAATAAGCGATAAAACTTGAAATAGAAGAGTATGAGAGGGTTACCCTTGAAACTAGAAAGAAAAGTATGAAGAACTTGAAGCTTGAAACTACGTAAAAATGGAAACTTTAAGTGTTAGAAACTTAAAAATGAGAAAGTGAAGAAGTAGGAAAGTGATGAAGAGAAAATGAAATGGGTATTTATAGAGGGAGAGATGAAGAAGAGAGAGAAAAATGGGTTTTTAGAATACAATATGATATAATTTGAAAAGTGTGAAGATTACACTTTTGGAGTGTGTCATAACCCATGTCCATCACATCCCATCAAGTCATTTCACTTCTTTTGGGCTCCCTTTTCTGCTCCATTGCATATCCGGTTCAAGTTTCCGATCGTATTTCACCCAGAATAAATGTTATATTTTATTTTCGAACTAAATTTTTGAAAATTTCCAATATCATGCAAAACATCACAAAAAAACTAACTGTTTCGTTCATGGTTGAAAATTAAGTTTCTTCTCAGTAAACTTGCACTGTCAGTGAAAACACACTCGACTTTCGTCTGAATTTTCAACCCAAAATTTTACCGTAACCCTCTACCATAAAGTAGACTATGAATATGATTTTATTTTATTCAAAAACGCTTTCTAACTCTTAAATTAAAATATAATTAATTATATTTTAACCGGTTGAACAACATAATTAAAATCAGACTGTTACACAAGGGAGCTTATGACCCTAAAGGTGCTCTTTTGTGGATACGAGAGATCGAAAAGATTTTTCGGGCTATGGCATGCAACGATATCCAGAAAGACATTTTTGGGACTTTCATGCTGATGGAGGAAGCTGAGCATTGGTGGGAGAATTGTCGCTAACGTATGGAAGCTGAGGGTTCAACGGTTACTTGGAATGCCTTCAAGGACATATTCTTGGAGAAGTACTTTCTAGATGACATCCGCGACACGAAGGAGATGAAGTTCTTAGCTTTGAAGCGAGGAAACATGTCCGTAAGGGAGTACGTTGTGAAGTTTGAGGAGCTTGCTCGTTACTACACACTTTATCAGTATGTGACTAATGATCGCTCCAAGTATGTGAAGTTTGGGGATGGTCTGCATCCAGAGATCAAGCAAGCTATCAGTTATTAGGAGATTCATGTTTTTTCGATCTTGGTGAACAAGTGTAGGATCTTCGAAGATGCCTACAAATCCAGAGTGGCAAACTACAGGACTTCGGATGCTCAGGGCAGTAGGAAGAATGATAAGAAGGACAGGGGAAAGTAGCGTCTAGCTCCAGTTGGCTGGGACTTCAAGCAGGGTGGCAAGAAGCCACAATTTTCTTTAGGCATGTTTAGGAGTTGGGATTCTTCTGCTCCTAGACCCACCCGATGCGGCAAGTGTGGATAGGATCATTACACTGCTCAGTGCAAGGAGACTGATGTCATCTGCTTCAAGTGTGGCAAATCTGGCCACATCAACCGAGAGTGTGGAGGAACAAAGTCAGAACCGTAGAGTGCTAGCAAGAATCAGAGTTCCCAAACCAATCGACTGAAGACCAGTGGAAGGGTCATTACTCTTAGTCAAGTTGAGGCCTTCGAGTCCGAGGACTTGATCCAAGGTATGTGCCTCATTGATGGAACTCCTTTAGCTGTCTTATTTGATTCGGGTGCGACTCACTCGTTTATATCACATGAATGTGTCAAAAATCTTAAATTGCCCGTGACCCTCTTGATTGTGATTTAATTGTTGCCACACCCACAAATAAACATGTTCTTACTTCACATTTATGCAAGAATTGTCTCATTACCCCTAAAAGAACTTGATGTTATTCTTGGCATGGACTGGTTATCTTCTAACCATGTTCTCTTAAACTGTTTTGATAAAACCATTGTTTTTGGAACTCCTGTGGAATCTAAGGATCCAAGATTTCTCTCTATCAACCAAGTTAAGGCTTCTATGAAAGAAGAGGCCCAAGTTTACACGATGTTATCTTCCCTGGAAGTAGAGAGCAAGCCTGGTGATGGAAATATGGCAATAGTGAGAGAGTTTCCTGAAGTGTTCGCTGGGGATGTTTATGAGTTGCCCCCTGAGAGAGATGTGGAGTTTACCATAGACTTAGTGCCGAGAACGGGACCCGTATCCATAGAACCCTATAGGATATCTCCTCTAGAGCTAGCTGAGTTGATGAAACATTTGGAGGAACTGATTCAAATACAGTTCATTAGGCCCAGCGTGTCCCCATGGGGAGCGCCAATGTTGTTGGTGAAGAAGAAGGATGTCAACATGAGGTTGTGTGTCGACTATCGACAACTCAACAAAGTGACCGTTAAGAATAGGTATCCCCTCCCTAGGATTGATGATCTTATAGACCAGTTAATAGGAGCTTGTGTTTTCTCCAAGATAGATCTGAGGTCAGGATATCATCAAATTCGTGTTAAGTATGAGGACATCCCAAAGACCGCGTTTAGAACGCGTTATGGTCACTATGAGTATTTGGTTATGGCCTTTGGTGTGACTAATGCTCCTGCCGTGCTCATGGATTATATGAACAAGACCATTCACCTTTACTTGGACAAGTTTGTGGTAGTTTTCATAGATGACATCTTAGTGTACTCCAAGACCAAGGAGGAACATGAGGAACACTTGAGGGTTGTCTTGGAGACCCTTAAAGAGAACCAGTTGTATGCTAAGTTGTCTAAGTGCGAGTTTTGGTTAGAAGATGTGAGTTTCTTAGGTCATGTCATCTCTAAAGGTGGGATAGTCGTTGATCCGTCTAAGGTAGAGACTATGCTCCACTGGGAAGCACCAAAGTTGTAACACCCTTCTCGGGCGCTACATTGTCTGTGACACTTCTATTCTATAAGATCGAGTAAAGCGGAAAATAAATATTTTCGACCAAAAATACGGGTTTACTTTTTTTTTCTTCTTTTCGCAAATAGTATGATACATAGTCTTTAACCTACATCATCAAACTTGTGCATAAATATTTTACAACCATTCTCCAGGTACTAACAATCATAAACATAAACATCCAGAAAATGGTGTGGAAATACCAATGCCAGTAAATTAACAACATACTGGAAATATGTTTATAATAATAATAATCGCATTGGAGACGCGGCTCCACAAATATAAACATAGACACAAGACTCATCATGCTGGCCAATACAAAACAATGACGAAATGTCATCCCCGCACAACCGTAACAGTCAAGGATGATACGTCGTCACGTCGGGGGTATACTCCTCACGTACACTATACAAAAGTGATTGAGACTGTGTCGTTGTATCCATGTCATCTCAAACTCCAACTGAGTGTGGTGGCGAAGCAGTGCTGTCATCATCTTCGCAGATCGTAAAACAAAGAAGAAAACCAAGCAAATACAGAAAATGAGGTGAGATCCCCATTCATCATACACATAATGCAGATATGCAGTGGTACGACACACATGTACGTTCAACCATCAATATACAGTTATATCATCACTCATATCAGAATAATAATGTTTCATAGAAACATAATCACAGGGCACCGTTCACCTTGATAGGAGACATCTAAGACTTGAGGAAAGACCTCTGATTCCTATACCATGGTTTTAAGAACAGTCGGAGAGAGTGGTTCGGATGATTATTCCAGATTATACCAGCCTTGGGTAAAAAAATGTATCAACAGTAAGCAACGTGCACATAGACTTTTTCAGGAACATCCTACACTACCAGAACACACATAGCATCTAGTCGAGTATGTCGGTGTATTACAAGATCACCACGCCACAGAGGAGCTACCAACTGGGCCTATATGAGTATTTCATACCCCGACGTCCCCAAGCATCAACCAAATCATCACTATGGAATTCCACCCGCATTAAAGTATCAGCTCAATCTCCTAGGCATAACGGCTTCACAGAACATAGTTTCACAATGTATTAAGGCAAATTGCCGGAATGCGTTCTTCTTGTCTACCCACCGGATGACCTCTTGATTCCATCGGAATCCTTTCGACGTGCTTTCTCAGATGCTAGATGTTTTCAGGTCCAAATCACCGACCCTTAACATCGAGCTAAAGTTCTCAAGTAACCTTTCATCTTTGTGCAAAAGTATCTTAAAGCACTTGATTACAAATCTTAACCCATTAAGAAATTGGATCACAAGTCCAATTATGTATTTCTCTGCACTTTTCTAGTTGAGCCTTTTTCTTAGCTTCTAAAGAAAACAAATAACTCTTAGTCCATTAAATCTTATGGAGGTGTGGACAATGAATTATCTATACTTTTTGACATTAGGTCTTGTTCCACCCTACGTCATAAATTATTAAGTTCATATTTTCACTAAGTCGTTCACGACTTAGGTTTTTGCATTTTACTGTAAATATTGTCCTTACGGACTAGAATCAATTCTTTTATTTAAAACCAAAATCTTTGGCTAATATAAATCATTTTGAAATCAAATTCCACCAAAAGTACATAAGTACCAAATTTCTTAAAAACTGTTTCTCAAAAACATTAAAATACTTAAAACACAGTTTTGCTGCTTTTTACTATATTTCAACTTAATTTCGTATTTTCTAAAATATAATCGTTTTTATAAAATCCTTCAATTTCTTAACTTCAAATACCTATGTTAATATATTTACATGCTAATTTCGAGCCTCATTCTACGGTTTGTACAAAAATCCTAAAACTTGACCGAACGTCGCTTAATTTGAAAATCGCGGAAGTCCTTTTTCAACGATTTTTAAACCTAATGGTCCAAAAATTATTTTGGAGTCTTAGGACATTTAAATAGACTTCAAAAAAAGTTTCAAATTGTCAAAAACAATTTTGGTCGAAATTAGAACCTTTGTTCATTTTACGTGTCTGATTTCGCGAAAATTCTGTTTTTAAGTATGCTAAAACATGATTTTTGTTCTCTTAAGTCTTAAAATCAAATTAAACCCCATTTAAAACCTTTAAAACATGGCAAGGCAGTTTATACTACCTTGAAAACATTTCTACAAATAAATGTATTTTCTTCTTGGTTTTGTTACTTTTTAACACCTTAACATTCATAGAATTATATAACTTTGAGAAACAATGTTGTAATGCTCTTTTTCAAGTATTGGCCGAAACAAATTCACAAGTAATTGCTAAGATTTTCACTTCACTAAACCATTCATAACCACATATACACATTCATGTATCAAAACACTAAATCATGGCATGAATTTTAAAACATTAGGCATACTTTGTAATATATGATTAAGTGTGCAATTTATAATTTTTCTCAAGTAAGCATGCATAAAATAAGCATATTAATCATAACCATATCACAACCAAGCACTAAATCATTTCCTCCAAGAGGATCACACACATATACACATAAATACATAACCCTCACACTTAGGGTTTTAGAACCAACACACAAATATATTAAACCACCAACATATCTACCCTAAGGTAGGATGATGGTAATCTCCCCCATACCTTTGTTGATCACTTGGAAAATCAAGCAAAAGGATGGCTTTTCTTCTAGGCGTGCTCACGGTTTTGGGATTGAAAAACCTAGCAAGATTAAACCAAAATACAATAGGATTAAACACATGGTCTTAGCTATGATCATATAAGATAATCCATGGTAGAAATCCTTAGTTGTAGGAGAAAGGATGATGGATCAAGAATGAATGTTCCTAGGCTTGAAAATACCCATTTTCAAGTAAGGCTCTAAAGGAAAATTTGTATGTGATGAGATAGGCTTAGGATGATTAGAGGAGCAAGGATCTAGTCTTGCTTTTTCAAACAAGCTCCTGGTTGATAATTTGTGGGTGATGGCCGAATTTGATGCATAAGAACAAAGGAAAGGATCTGTTTCATAACTTGGAGGATAACTTAGAAGTGAAATGAAGATGAGTGGAGGTAATGAAGTGGACGAAATTTTAGGGACATAAGGGTCACAAAGTTATTGGGACAAGCTTGGAATTTTATGGAAGACAAAGGACCACTTGGACATTTCTTATGAAATCTATATATTTTTCAAATTTGTAATCATGATGTTGGTGAGTCACGATAGTCATTACCATGACTCACCATGGTGACTCATTGTCAACGAGTCATCATGGATGACTCGTCGGTCTGTCTCCTGGCGTATCTCTGCAGTTCCGTATCAGGCTCTGTCGTTTACCCAATTTAGGTTTTCGCACGTTTCCCGTCAAAATTTGCCAGAATAAAATACAGTATTTTATTTTTGTGAAATTTTTTAGAAATAGACTATATCAATGAAATTATGATAAAATCTAGAATATCTCAGTTTCAATTTAAATTAGGGTTTCTACCGGTATAAAACTACTCTTCAGTAAAAACACAGACCGGTTTCCGTCTGAGTTTTAAACCCAAAATTGAACCCTAACTTCCTACAATATAGTAGGTTCTAGATATATATTTGTTTTTTCCAAAAATCATTTTCTTGATTACCGGTAAAAATATAAACATATACTTAATTACCGATACAGCAAAACAGATAAAACGTAGGAAAAAGACATGGTGTTACAAAAGTCAGTGACCAAGATTAGTAGTTTCTTGGGTCTAGTAGGGTACTATATAAGGTTTATAGAGGGTTTGTTTAAAATAGATTTACCCTTGACCGGTCTCACCAAGAAGGGACAACTCTTTGTGTGGGACACTAAATGTGAGGAGAGTTTCCAAACCTTAAAGGAAAGGTTAACAGTAGCACCAATTTTAGTTTTACCCAATCCTAGTGTCCCTTTCGTAGTATACTGCAATGCTTCTAAGCAAGGTTTAGGTGGTGTGTTGATGCAAAATGGTAAAGTAGTAGCCTATGCTTCTAGGCAGTTGAAAACCCATGAGAAGAATTATCCTACCCATGATTTGGAATTAGGTGCTGTAGTGTTTGCCTTAAAGATCTGGAGGCATTATCTGTATGGGGCAAAGTTTGAGGTTTTTAGTGATCAGAAGAGTTTAAAAAATATCTGTTTAACCAGAAAGAGCTCAATATGAGGCTGCATAGGTGGATGAAGTTCCTTAAGGATTATGATTTTGTGTTGAATTACCACCCAGGGAAAGCCAATGTAGTAGCAGATGCCTTAAGTAGAAAAACCTTGCATGTCTCAGCTTTGATGGTAAGGGAAATTGATTTGATTGAGGAGTTTAGAGACTTGAGCCTAGCCTTGGAAGTTACCGCTAAGAGTATTACTCTTGGAACTTTGAAGATTACAAACAGTTTGATGGATCATATTAGAGAAGTTCAGAAGGTAGATGTTTACCTAGTAAGTCAGAGAGATTTGCTTGCTCAAGGTAGAAACCTTAGTTTTAAGGAAGGAACGAACGGAGTTTTGAGGTTTCAGGACAGAGTTTGTATACCTGATGTTTCGGAGCTTAGGAAGTTGATCCTTGAGGAATGACATAGGAGTGGACTGAGTGTGCACCCAGGTGCCACTAAGATGTATCAGGACTTAAAGCGTATGTTTTGTGGCCTAGGATGAAAAGGATGTGGCTGAGTTCGTCTTTATGTGCTTAGTGTGCCAAAATGCTAAAATGGAACACCAGAAACCTTTGGGTAAGATGCAACCTTTGAACATCCAGAATGGAAACGGGACATCTCTATGGATTTTGTGTCTGGACTCCCTAAGACTCCAGCTGGTTGTGATGCTATATGGGTTGTTGTGGACAGGTTGACTAAATATGCCTATTTCATCCCCATGAACATGGAATATCCTTTAGAGAAGTTGACTAGATTGTACATCAAAGAGATAGTTAGGCTACACGGTGTACCCTCTAGCATAGTGTCAGATAGAGACCCTAGATTTACCTCTAGGTTTTGGAATAGTTTGCATAAGGCTTTAGGAACTAAGCTTAGACTAAGTTCAGCTTATCACCCATAGAGTGATGGTTAGTCTGAGAGAACCATCCAGTCCTTAGAGGACTTGTTGAGAGCTTGTGTGCTAGAACAGTCAGGTAGTTGAGCAAGTTTTTGCCCCCGATAGAGTTCACCTACAACAACTGCTTTCATTATAGTATTGGGATGGCACCTATGAAGCCTCTTATGGGAGGAGATGTAGAACACATTTGTGTTGGAATGAACTCGGTGAGGATGTTGTACTAGGATCTGAGATAGAGCAAGAAACCACAGAGAAAGTGAGGATGATCCAGGAAAAGATGAGAGTGGCACAAAGCAGACAAAAGAGCTATCATGACAAGAGAAGGAAGACTCTCGAATTCCAGGAAGGTGATCACGTGTTCTTGAGAGTTACTCCAACAACTGGGGTTGGTAGAGTGATGAAAGCGAGGAAACTTACTCCCAAATTCATTGGCCCTTACCAAATTCCAAAAAGAGTCGGTGAAGTTGCTTACCAAATCGCGTTACCACGTTTCTTAGCCAAACTTCACAATGTTTTTCATGTGTCTCAACTTCGTAAGTATATTCACGATCCTAGCCATGTGATAGTAACCAATACAATTCAGTTGAAAGAGAACTTGACTTTTGAGGTACTACCGCTTCGGGTTGAGGATCGGAGGGTGAAGCAGCTAAGAGGGAAGGAGATTCCTTTGGTTAAAGTTGTTTAGAGTGGGGTTACTGAGGAAAGTACTACATGGGAGTTGGAGGGAAAGATGACGAAAGCGTATCTGCACCTTTTCAATTGAGGTGGGTTGAAATTTCGAGGACGAAATTTTTATAAGGGGGTGGAATTGTAACACTCCGTTTTTCGTATAAAGGCTATAAGTGTTTGTTTATGCTTTATATATGTTGTATGTGGTGTTAACCTCTTAGATATGCGACCCGGGAATGTTAAAACGGGGATATATGGGATTTTGAAGTGAAAAGTCCCTTTCTGGTACATGAGAACGACCGTGAACGACCCCGTGCTCCAAGGTCTGCTCAGTCGCTAAGTGAGCCACGAGCACGACCGTGATGGAATGTGAGTTAGTGACATGCTTCTTGCGGACCCTGTGCTAGATTAAGCACGACCCCGTGCTCGGTGTTGAGCATGACCGTGCTTAAGGTGAGCACGCCCGTGCTCAGGGTCTGACAACTTATATAAGTTAGTTTTGTGAGGGTTGCGAGCCAAACCCTCACATTGTCACTTTTAGCAACCCTGGTGCGGCTGCAACCCCTCTTTCCTTTGAACCCATCAAGTTCTTGGAGTTCTCTTGTTTTTTGGAAAAGGAGTCACCCGTTAGTGCTAATTAAAGGTAACATAGTCATCCCTCTGTTAATCTCCATTTCCTATTTCTTGGATTTAGAGATTAATTGGTTATTCCTTTTGTGTTTGGCCATGGTCTGAGGAATTCGTTGAGCTGCTCGAGGGAACCGCAGTAGATTTGCTTAGGCTTGGCAAAGGGTTTAGATCTTCATACCAGGTATGAGGAGAAGGGATAGTATGAACATTTAAGCATTGGGGGTAACGTAATAAGAAGGGTTAACCCATGACCCTGTCATATGTTATTTGCCTAATTGATGTTGTCTGCTATATGTATGATATGATTTCAATGTTATTGGCATGCTTTGATTATTGTATTGTTTGTGAATAATTGATGATGATGACGTTTATGCCATGGATGAATGATAATGATGATGTTGTCATCCTATGAATGAGTGTTTAGTTGTTACGGTTGTTAATGTCAACGTTAGTTAATGTTAATAAGACATTAAAGAATGTTAATGACGATGAATGGAATTAAGGGATGATTTCCCCAATATTCATAAGACTCGAACCGTGGTAAAGAGAAGTGAGATTGTTTCTTAATGGTATAATCAAGACCCTAGGATTGATCCATGAGTGTTTTAGGGACTTTAATAATGAAATAGATAAAACTTTGGTGCTTAATGACCAAAGCGGAGGTGGTGTTTGCTTGATTGAGTTATTATTGCTCATGCATTCATGCATTGTAGATGTTAGTAGGGGACGTTGAACATAGGGGAGGTCGTCCTAGAGTAAGACGATCTGGCCGTTCGTGGTGATTTATCCGAGAGTTAGGTGAATCTGCCCCCCCCCGTGGTGGTGCATCCGAGAGTAAGGTGCATCAGCTATCCAAGGGGTTTATCCATGATTTGGTGAACTGCTGGCATTGGTGCTTATTGGCCAATGTGGATATGTAACTCCGTAGTTGACTTCCTGAGGTTGATTGGATCCACATGCATAACAGAGTAATGGAGTAGTCCTGAGCCACATAGCATACATTGTTGATATGATGAGAATGATATTAGTATGTTATGTATGATGTTATGTGATAATATGCTTGATTGTGATGTATGTCATCTTGCTAACTGCTTCCTTTGCCGTTGTGTTTTATACATGTTTCTTACTCCCTATCTTTTGTTGTTTGCTTGCATGTACCTTCTTGTTATGCAGATGATGATGAGCAGCCTGTTGAGGAGTGACTCTGAGGAGCCGCTACTCGTAGTTTAGGATTTCCCTGTTTTTAGTTTGTTTATCCGAGATGTTTTCTGACGTTGGTTATACCAGCTCTGTAATGTGACACCGGGGTTGGGTTTGCTTTTATAGTTATGTTTCTTTTAAAACATGTTTATTTCTACTTTTGAGACGTTTCGTAACAATGTGGTATCTTCTACCTTGGTTTTCATTTTAAATAAATGATATGCGTGAGTTTATTTTATTTTCTTTTTGTCTTTTATTTTATGCTTTATAAATACATGCGGGGTAGAGGGTATCACAAGACCAACATGAATAAAACAATTACGCTAGAGGATGGAAAGACTAATTTTGCTTAAGATCTCACTACTTTTAAAAAAATGTACTATTTTATTTTTCATGAATTAGGAATGGAGGAATAAAATCAGCTTAAATTACTTCTTTTGTCATATTTGTGGTTTAAGGTTTTTGCACAAGTAGTCAAGGACTAAAAAGACTACTAAATAACTAAAGTTTGTTGATCTCAGTGGTAAAGAGCTCGATTTTCCTAAAGCAAAGTCTCGAGTTCGAGTCTTATGAATTGAAAAATAGGTATTCTAAGAGCTTTGCCCCTTAGGTGAGTCTCCCTAACTCGACATGAATCAGTTAGGATTTCTGAGCACTAAGGGTCTTAGATGGATTCGGGTTCAGTACTCCAGTTAAAAATCATTGCATTCATTTAAATTCACTTAACTTATGAGTGGGAAAATAAGTGTTATAAAAGCTTTGTCACTTAGATGAGTCTCCTTGACTCAACTCAGATTATTTGAAATCCAAAGTGACATTCGAACACTAAGGGTCTCGTATCAAGAAAGAAATCTTTTAATTACCCTCAAACTTAGAAAAACATCTCGCTCCATTAATGCTATGTTATTCCATTTAGCAAAGATTTTACTTTTCTTTCTTTTTTCTTTTTTTGGTTTTTTACTTTCTTCTTCTTTTTACTTGTGTTTCGATGTTGGGCTCAACAAAAACTTGCAACAAAGCAAAAAAATAAAATAAAAAAATCCAAAAAATAAAATTGGGTTAAGTGTGATCATTTAATGGGCTAAGCGGAAAGATCAAAATATTTTTTTGCATCTTTTTATATTTTTTATTTTCAAAATATTAATTAAAAACAAAAAATATCTAGACAAAATTAAGTGTTCACACATAGTTTAGTTGCTTTATTAATCAAAACTCGACCAATCATATCTCATTCGTTTATTTTGTTTAAATAGATTACTTTTTAGAATTGGTAATTGGTCATTCGTTCCCTGAGAAAGATATATGGTTTCTCATCATTTTATCATTATTTGCACCTATTCGATACACTTGTCGAGATCCTATCAGGCGTATAGTAAGATCTTGGTAAAACTAGTGTTTTCACCCAATAACTTAATTTTCTTTTTGCTCAATTCAGTACCCTAACTTTTGTTTGTGTCAAGTTAATCCTTTAAGCTTTCAAATGCTAACACTGTTATCCTAATTGTTGGAAAATAACACCGTTAAAAATTATGTTAAATTGAATAAAAATTTATTTTTTTCTGATCTCTTCTCTATGGTGACTTCCATCATTTTTTTTTTCTGATGGGAAACGTTATTTTTGGAGACTGAACTCTTTTCACATCAAAAAATAAATAGAGATGTTGGTGCGAGGAACCATTCACCATTTATATTTTTGGCCATTCATTGAAACTTAAAGCTACACCAGATGCTAAAAATCACTTCCCAAGAAAGCATGCAGGAAATGTAGCCACAACGACACAAGGGCCAAAAACCACTCATTCATGTTTTAAAAGGAATAAATATTTTCTAATGTGAAAAGTTTCAATACAAAAAACAAAAATTAAAAAATGAGAGCGAGGAATGGTATAATAGGATGTTGGAAGCGGAAATGGGAACCCTAGAAGTTGAGAAGAAGTAATAAAGAAAGAAATGAAATTTAAAGTTCTATAATTAGATTAGAAGGGGATAAAGAAAAGGGAAATGTGTTGGTGCGAGGTCACCGGAAAAATGGTTTTTGATGAAAGAAATGGTGCACGAAGTCATCAGAGAGAGAAGGGAGAAATGGGAGAAAAAATATTTTTTAATTAAACTTTAACGTTATTTTTTTATAGTGTTCTAATGTTTCTAACGATTAGAATAACGATGTTGACATTTGCAAACTTAGAGAATTAATATGACACAAATAAAAGTTAGGAGGCACACTTAAACAAAAAAAATTAAGTTGGGAGATGAAAAGATTAAATTTGCCTAAGATTTTACTAATTTTTTTAAAAAAATTATGCACTATTTTATTTTTCATGAAATAGAAATGGAGGAATAAATTAAATTACTTCCTTTATCATATTTGTGATTTGAGCAATGTTATACCGTTCGAAAATATTTATACGAAAATGATGATGAAGGGACAATGTTACATTTCAGTTCACAGATCGTAATTTTAAAAAATAAAATATAACTTAGTGGCTGGACTGGAATCATGCCAGGTCATCCTCAAGCCGTTTTCGTAGCATTTGTTTCGTACTAAGGATAATTTTCCATGTGATTTAATGTTTTTTCACAAAGAGTCAAGGACTAAAAAATCTATTAAACAAAGAAAGGCTGTTGGTAGCATTGGTAAGGAGTTCGTAGTCTTGGGGTCAAGTCTTATTAATGAAAAAAAATAGCTGTGATGTGACATCGTCTACCGCGCATGTATTTATAAAGCATAACATAAAAGAAATGTTAAAGTAATGTTTTGGTCCCTATACGTGACATTGATTTTCAATTTGGTCCCTATACGTAAAAAATTATCAATTTGGTCCCTATACGTGACACTGATTTTCAATTTGGTCATCACCGCTAATTGGTCCCTATATAAGAGGACCAAATTGCAAATTATTGTCACATGTAGGGACCAAATTGAAAATACTTATCACATGTAGGGACCAATTTCAAATTTTTTTTGTTGAATTGGTCCCTACATGTGACAATAATTTGCAATTGGTCCTCTTATATAGGGACCAATTAGCGGTGAGGACCAAATTGAAAATTATTGTCACGTATAGGGACCAAATTGATAATTTTTTACGTCTAGGAACCAAATTGAAAATCGATGTCACGTATAGGGACCAAACCATTACTTTAACCTAAAAGAAATAATTTAAATAATATAAACACATGCATATCATTTATTATAAAATGAAAACCAAGGTAAACGGTACCACATTGTAACAAACTTCTCAATGCGGAAATAAAGCAAGATTTAAAAGAAACATCACTGGAAAACATAAACCCAACCCCAATGTCACATTACAGAGCTGGTATAACCAAAATCCGGAAACACATCGAATAACAACATAAACTAAAGATAAATACTAACTAAGAGTAGCGACTCCTCAGAGTCACTCCTCAACAGGCTGCTCACTGTCATTTGCATAACAAAAAGGTACATACAAAGCAAACAACAAAAGACAGGGAGTAAGAAACATGTATAAAACACAACGGCAAGGAAGTAGTAAGCAAGATGAGCATACATCATATAAACATAGCATGTTATCACAAACCATCATACATTACATATTTACATCATCCATAACAATTCATTGAATGTATGCTATGTGGTGCAGCACTACTCCACCACTCCGTTATGCATGTGGATCCAATCTACCTCTGGAAGTCAACTTCAGAGCTACATATCCACATTGGCCATTAAGAACCAACGCCGGTAGTTCACTAAACCATGGGTGAACCTCTTTGATAGCCGATGCACCTTACTCTCGGAAGCACCACCATGGGGGGCCAGATTCACCTAACTCTCGGATGAATCACCGCGGACGGCCAGATCTCCTTACTCTCGGACGACCTCCCTTATGTTGCACACCCCCCACTAACATCTCCGATGCGTGAATGCATGAGCAACAACAACACACAATCAAACAATAACCACCTCCGCTTTGGCCACTAGGCACCAAAGTTTTATTACCATCAACACCTCGACCCAAAAGCATCGAGGTCCCCCTTGACCAATAAGCACCAAGGTTCAACATCAACAACACCTTGACCATTAAGCATCAAGGCTCCCTTGGCCAATAAGCACCAAGGTACAACAACGTGCGGTAAACATCGTTACCGATTTAACCATCTTTAACGTTCATGTTTAATTATATTTGTTAAGTCTTCATTGAATCATCTATCTTGTCTTTACTTCGATTGTTGTCTTATTACATCATAGGGACAATTTGGGTGAAATCACCATTGTCCCCGTTTCAGCGTCTGTTCTGTCTAGGGGAGCACGGTCGTGCTTCCCCTAGCACGAGCGTGCTGACTTTTAAGTCAAGCACCGTCGTGCTGTTTATTGAGCACGATCATCCTTACTGGAGCATGGTCGTATTGTTTCCGGGTAGAAGGGTTGGAAACCATTGCTAAGCTTCCTAGGGCATTCAAAGATCAATCTTATTGGCTTTTAACTAACAATCAATCATTAACTTGTTATTCTCGTTTAATCTTCATGTTTTATAATTATGGGGAATTATTCCTTTAATTCTGTTTCATTATTAATGCCCCTAAAACACTCAGGAATCAATTTTAGGGTCTTGACTATACCATTAAGCAACAATCTCACCTTACTCGCCTCGCGAGACTGCAATTTTTGGTCGCGCTGTCGCCACGCGCCAAAAAGAACGAGCGTTTACAAAATAATGTAGATAGGGAAGCGACAACTCGAGTATCGTCTCACAAGGACTCTTAGGTTGCTATTATTAACAGAAAATCAGTTTGGGGGGGGGGGGGGTTTGGAGTGAATGCAAATAAGAAACAAAGCAAAACAAAGCAATGAAAACAGAGCAGTTTAAGAGATTAACAAATAAACTAAAGACGATCAACCTACTGTTCTTGGTTTCCCACTATCATTGGTTTATATAATTCCAAGCCCTAAGAAAATTCTAATCCCCTCCCGGTTGTAGCAACAATTTACAAGCGAAACCACTACTACGGATATATGTCCCTATTCCCGAATTAAGCAAACAGGGTGAAGCACTCATGAACTAAGCGAATATGATTGAACACACGCGAATTAAGCAAACGCGATTATATATAGGAACATAACATCACCGAAACAAATCAACACAACACTACACACTCCTGAATTAAGCAAACAGAAACATATAGCATCGCATTGAAAAGAGAAAAGCAAACAAAACAGGAATTACATAACCTCAAGTGTGGTAATGGAAACCAATCACAGTAGATTAATCTAGGAGACTAGTTCTCCATTACAGAGGCAAACAATAAACTAAAGAGAAAACAAAAGACTAACTACTGACTAAAACTAGCTATATGCTAGCTGACTGGTTCTGCCTTCAAACAGGCTTATATACAACTTCTGGAATTCACTGACTCGCGAGGCGAACACTGTCTCGCGAGGCGAATCTTGCAGCGTTTGGTATTCTCGCGAGGCGAAGTACTACTCGCATGGCGAGGAATGGAAAAGTCATGACTTCTGGTCTTCAACCTCGCGAGGCGAGGATTGTATTCGCGGGGCAACACTGAAAGGATGCAAATTTTCTGGCACAGTCACCTTCAGGTTCGCGAGGCGAATGCTCTTCTCGCGGGGCGAAAGCTCCAGATTTATTTCTTTTTGTTAACCTGAAACAGAAAATAGCAGTAAGTGCTTTATTTAACTCTAAATCAACCAAATTAACCTAAAAATACTTTATGGACTCAAAATGCTGCTTAAGGACAATCAAGTCTAATTTGGGCGAAAATGATATAAAATTAGCACAAAGCCAAGGTTTTTCTAGTTATAAAACTAGACTAGCCAGAGGCTGATCAATACCATTAAGCAACAATCTCACTTCTCTTTACTACGGTTCATGTCTTATGAACATTGGGAAATCATCCCTTAATTCCATTCATCTTCATTAACATTCTTTAATGTCTTGTTACATTAATCTCATCATTAACCACATCAACAACCAAGCATACACTCATGGCATGGTTTTTGGGAATTTGCGTATAAAACAAAATAACGCAGCGGAAAAAAATTCCCATCGAAGGATCCTTGCGAATGGTCATGATTCATGGTTAGAAGATTTACCTCTTGAAGCGATGACCATTGATTGAAATCGTCTATCACGAACACCGCACGAGTGATGTCTCTAAGGTATCCACACGAGCAGATCCCGTGAACGTCCAACGTCACGAACACGAAGCGTCTCTGCCTCACATTGCTAGCTTCGAAAACCGAGACCTACTGCTCACTGTCACTCTCTATGTGCGGCTAGGGTAAAAACCGTATAGGCACAATAGCTTAAGTGGTCTACTTATAGTAGCACCTCCTTAAGTGAGTTAGTGAGCAGCGTTTGACCTAAGCCCCATGTACTATGCGCTAGGCCCAACAGAAGAGTCCAACTCTCCTTTTAATGCTTCTTTTGATCTGCTCTTATGTGTGTGACCCTATAGGTTCCCAAAACGTTAGTAGTAATATTAAATCCCATTTAATATTACAAATATTGAGCGGTATCTAGCAATACATCACTGCCACCTAAGTAGTGAGAAAGTCAGTGATTTGACGAAACCTTTCTGTGACAAATATTCATGTGCATTATTATCCCTTTGTCCATATATCTATATTGAACACAAGACATAGAATGTGTCACCCTTGTATGGTTCAATATCATGTTCCCTGATACCCGAGTAGACTTAACAACAAATGAGGTCAATATCTCATATTGACTCATTTCAGCACGGCCATGCATTTTACAGTCTCATTCTATCAGGGGGCCCACAGATATTACTCTTGTTATGTATGAGGGACAAATTCCATCTAGGTCACTCACATCCCTCTGCATGGCTAGTGGTATGCCCAATGACCGTCTTTATAATCATCCTATTACAGATGACGTTTGACGATATTAAAGCACACGACTCCTCATGTAGGGATCGTAGCAATTTCAGGTCGAAGGATTGCATACACCATTGTCACTATGAGAACTACTTATGACACTCACATAACGCTCCATGTAGTGTTCTCATGGTGGGTCAATCCAGTACATCATTACTCTAATGTGTACCTATGTGGCGACTCGATATCTCATATCCATGACCCGTGAGATATGGTCATCAGTCTGCACACATAATAGTCTCAATGTATTATTATTGTCCTTATTAATAAAATACTTGACTACGGATATTTAAGAATAGGGTTTCATTGTTCAATAGTGTCTCACGATCAAGGCATGTACTTGATATTCTATTAAACTGAAATTTCTATTCTAAGGACTTTATTATGTTTAAAAAAGTAACACAATAAACTGGAATGCCTCATATCATATATATATATATAATGGCAAGATACAAATGTAAGTCTAAGAAATACACTGGCCTCTAGGGCTTACACCAACAATGGTAACATCATCATCAATAACAGTTTGCAATTCAAACATACCAATCACATATAGAACATTGATAATAGACATATAACAAACAAACATCATTTAGGCAATTAGAAAGCAACAGGGACATGAGTTAACCTTTCATCTTACGCTACCCCCAATGCCTACATGTTCATACTATCCCTTCTCCCTATACCTGGTATGAAGATTCCCACTACAACAACACAAGCAAACTATCCTCGTTCCCTCGAGCGGCTCGACGAGTTCCTCATGCCTTGGCCAAAAATGAAAAGAATGGCCAATTAATCTCTAAATTCAAAAATAGGAAAAGGCGATTAAGAGAGGGATAACTATGTTACCTTAATCGATACTAGCGCGCGTGACTTCTCTCCCAAACGAACTCAAGAACTCCAAGAACTTCAAAGGGTTCAAGGAAAGGGAAAGGGGAGAGGTTTCTGTCACACTAGGATTCCCCAAAGTGCCAATATGAGGGTTGGCTCGTAACCCTCATAGAAACCTTCTATTTATATACATCCTGACTCGAGCACGGCCGTGCTCCCACTAAGCATAGGCGTGCTTAACATGGGCATGGTCGTGGTTAACTAAGCACGGGGTCCACACTGTTAACGTCACTCACTCACGATTCCCGACACGGTAGTGCTCCCTCGGAGCACGACCGTGCTCGTGGCTCAAACAGTCACAGAGCATGCTGAACAAGCACGGGTGTGCTTGACATGAGCACGACTGTGTGATAATCTGCTGGCTTATCATGTTTGATATATTATTTTTGAGTGGATTTAATCAATTAAGTTGAGTTGAATACTTGATTTAACCCAAATTAGACTTTGTTTTCCTATTTTACTTATTTTAGAGTCAATGTGTGCATTTAATTGATTTTAATTAGAATTTAATTGATTTTCTCAAGATTTTCTTATTTTTATTTTTAGGAAAGGACAAAGAAGAAGGATTGCAATAAAATTGAAGATTGCCAATTAAATTGCAAGGGCCCACATGATGGATTTGAATCCAAATCAATTTGGATTTGAATTATTATGATTAAAAGATAATTCTATTGGCACTGAGAGATAAAATATTGGATCCAAATCAATTTGGATTTGGATAATAATTTCCTATCACATCAATAAAGGTTATGATAAGATTTGGCAATTAATTTGGAGATATTGATTTGGCAATTAAATATGAAGATTAAAATGCTTAGGACCAGTTATGTTGGAGTTTGCATGAAGGCGGAGCTTGAAATACAAGAAAAATGAGCCAAACAGAGCCCATCACGGCAAGGCCGTGATAGGCATCATGGCCATGATAAAGCAGGGCTGAAAGAGAAAGAAGAACACAAAGTCAACCTATCACGGCTAGGTCGTGATGGCCATCACGGCCTTGACAGGCCAACCAGTGTCAAGTTCTCCAGGACAGAATCTATCACGGCCTGGCCGTGACACGCAAAATCTGGAATTTTGATTTGCTGATTTGATTTGTAATGGTTTCAAATCCAAGTTAACCTACTCTATAAATAGGGCAACTAGGCTCGAAAATAGGAATCTCTTGACTGTTACCTTAGGCAAAAATTAGGATTTCTCTTTTTCTCAATTTCTTTTTTTCTCTTAGGATTTTTATGCTTTTGTATTCAAGGTTGCCATGACCATGGCAATGCTTGAGTAGTCTTTTTATTTCTAGGAATTGGGGCTATGGCCAAGACTTGTGAATTACTTGTGAATTTGATGCGCACTTATTTGCATGTCATAGATACTCTAAGGACGAACCTAGAGGTGAACTTAGGTATTGGATCTATGGGGATTGAACTTAGGACTTAAATCACAAGAGTTAGAAGCGGTCATTTGTGTGTTCATTGAATTGTCACGAATCTTAACAGGTTCAATTTAAATACAATTACCACGATAGTAGGGGTTGGTTTAATTGGGCACGGTTCTTGTATCTCGAGAGGGAACATTAACTTATTTAGGATAAATTCACCTTCAAAGAAATTTTGATAATTAACAAGAGGGGTAGTCAATTTAGTAGCATGAACAGTCTTGTTGGTAACCCAATTCCTGGAAATCTCTTTTGAAATTTAAAATCCCAAAAATATTTGATTTTATTTTATTGTTTCTTTTATTTTCTTGAAATCTTTTCACACCTATTTCTCAGTCTAAATAGTTGTGTAATTTGTGAAGTGACACTTGGTTTCCCAATCCCTGAGTTCGATACTCGGTTTCTCACCGTTTTATTATTACTTGCTTCGATCCGGTACGCTTGCTGTGTTGGTGTGCTGACTTCGTCCATTACCTGAGCTTGCTCCACATTATGTGGATCTATCCACATGCATGCATGCGGCTCTAACCTCCTGCCAACCTGCTCCACATTATGTGGATCTATCTACGTGCATGCATGCTGTTCTATCTACTTGCTATCTCTTATCCACTTGATCCTACTTTTCTGTTCTATTTTCAAATTCAAAATGGCCTGTATCTGTTATATAACTCGCTGCACTCTGTTGTAATTGTAACGGAACATTATCAATCATTAATACCATTAGCTTTAACCTTTATATGCTGAAGCCTATCACCGTGCTCTTGTACCAGAAAGGGATTTCCTGCTTTAAAATCCCACTTTGCCCTTTATAACATTCCTAATGTCAAACTCAACATACAACATACATAGCACACGTATAAACACTTTAAGAGCTGGTAAACGAAAAACGGTCTGTTACATGCGATAAGAGATTTTCCTCTCAAATGGGTCTCCCCGACTCGACTTGAATTAGTCAGAATTCAAGTGATTTCTGGACATCGGTAGTCTCTTAACCAAAAAAAATTTACTAAATAACCTATACTATAATTTAGAAAAATATCTCGCTCTATTAATGCTCTCTTATTCTATTTAGCGAAGAAACAAAGTGATAAAGTTAAAGTTTTAAAAAATAATAATTAATCGCTTATTGTGTTTCTAAAGCAACAGATAAGATGAAATAAAATATTTTCCCCCAAAGCGATAGATATTATGAAACCAAGAGAATAGATCATCATACGTGTATTTATAAAGTAGTTATTCTAAAAACCAACCATTTTAATGACACGATAATTGATTGGTTGATAAGATTAAAAAAAAAAACTTTACACTCGTCATTAGAGATGTAATTGAGCTGAGCTATTTGTGAACTATTTTGACTTGACTTGTTAAATACTCGATCAAGCTCGTTTGTTTAATTGAATAAACAAATTCAAGGTTGAAATTGAGCTCGATTATTTAAATGAGTCATGCCCAAGGCTTACAAACTCGACATTAATGGCTCATGTATAGCTCGTTTATATATATATATATATATATATATATATATATATATATATATATATATATATATAATAAAAAATTTAAACTATATATTTCCTAATTTTTGTATAAAATCACTTGTGTATAGTTTTCTTTTGACAATTTTTTATGAAAAATATTTTTAATTTGTGAGTTAAAACGTATGGTTATAAATTTGTGAGTTTTTTAGCCTTTGTTATTTATATTATGGAAACATATAGAGCTTTATTGAGAGTGTGAAAATTAAATTTTAAGTTTCTTTTTTGTAGTAGTCTAGAAGTTATAAATTTTATTTACTGGATTATGAAAACTCAATAGAGTAGAATTTTTGAATTTCACATACAACATGTTAACCACATATATCTATTTGTAGATTATCATATAATATTAAAATCTTTATTAACACTAAATTGATAAACTTAAAAAACACCTTATCGACAAATATCTTAAATTCAAAAATAATTAAGTTATAAACAAGCTAAACAAGGCAAAATCAAGCTTTACTCCTTTTTAAGAAGCCAATATGAAGCTTTTAGTTAGGTTAGCTCGTTTAAATAAATGATCCAAGCATGAGCAACCCATTTTTTCCACAATCCAAGCTCAAACTTCAAGTGCTTGGATCAACTCGACTTGTTTACACCCCTACTTGTCACAATTAATTAAATATTAAATTACCATTTCGTTTGATGATTTAATAGTATTAAAATTTTTCTTTACATCCATAGTGTCTTTTATAATTGAGGAATGCTAGGGACACACCCTCTGTCACATGCTTTTAGACACGCTCTTTCTTATTGGTCCATCTCACCCGTTCTTAACCTGCTTACCACTTTACCAGGTTATCAAAAATTAATTATTTTTTAAAAAAATCTTCACTTTCTTCCCAAATCAACTTCGTCCAAACCAACACCCAATGCAAGCCACACCGCCACCGTGAACAACCAGTCAGAGTCGTCGCCGTCGTCACCACGTCTTCCATTTCACCGTCGTTCTCCGACGCAAACTAATATCGTGACTTCCATGCTTCCCCTGGACGAGCACTTTGCACGGACTAGATGCCGTCCAGACCATCAATTGTGCGCCAACATCTGCCACCGTCTCAGAGTTTTCTTTCATTCGACGACCATCACATTGTCTCTTCTTGTAACATCCCTGGTGTTGGTCTTTTCAGCGTGCTTTGTCCCCACTCACACGCTTCCTGGAAAAACTTCCTAGGAGGTCACCCATCCCAGAATTGCTCCAAGTCAAGCACGCTTAATTGTGAAGTTCTTAAGTGATGTACTCCCAAAAAGAAGATGCATCTTGTTGGTATATGTAGTACCAATCAATTCATATAAGCCATCATATACTGTATAGTCACACACTTACACAGTCTCAGGATCCCTCTCATTCCGGTGTGTAATCGGTTCATTCAAGTGTCCCTCCGCCTAGAAGCCTGCCAGGAGCCGCTCCTTGTTCGTACCTTCATGCACCGGCGACCACTCCCCGCCCTCGTCAGTCCCGTGTGTCACATACCCACCAGTTTTTGCTTGGTTCCTCCCCGAACCACACCGTACTGGGAGAGGTGCCACTCTGATACCATTTGTAACATCCCTGACTGCTTTATGGATTGACGACTGTCACCACAAACCAACACGGGCCTTTTCAGAGTGCTTTGTCCTCACTCACACGCTTCCAGGGAAAACTTCCCAGGAGGTCACCCATCCCTGAATTGATCCAAGTCAAGCACGCTTAACTATGGAGTTCTTAAGTGATGGGCTCTCGAAAAGAAGATGCATCTTGTTGGTATAGGTAGTACCAATCAATTCATATAAGCTATCCTATATTGTATAGTTCCTTACCTATATAGTCTCAGAAACCCTCTCATTCCGGTGTGTAATCGGTTCATTCTTGTGTCCTTCCGCCTAGAAGCCAGCCAGGAGCCGCTCCTTGTTCGTGCCTTCTTGCACCAGCGACCACTCCCTGCCCTCGTCGGCCCCGGGTGTCACACTTCTTCTCTGTCGTCTTGTCGGGAGCCCCAAAGGAGCTCAAAGGGAATCGAGCTACTCGTCGACACGCTACCTGGGCTCCCAGTTTGGCGAGCCATAGAAGAAATGGACTTTGATTGTTGTGAGCCCTGCCCTGTATAAGAAACCATTTTAGTCAAAACATCCATTCATTTCTTCAAACACAAAAAAATACAAGGGCTCTTTATAGAATAGAGATCAATAAGTCCAAATAAAAACATAAATTTATAATTAATACTTGAAAGTTAGATCACATTGGGATCATAAGGGGATTTATGGAAGAACAATAGGACTAGGTGACACAATGCCGTGACCATAGTCCAAATCAAGTAATAATCGGTTGGTAGGAGTCAAATGAGTAGGACCAAAATAAAGATCATAGGATAGACTATGGAAACGTAAAGAACAAAATATAAGAAAAATAATGCATATCATTTATTATGAATAATCAAGAAGCACAAGAAAATAGGAAAGAGACAGCTAGCACAGCAACAAAATAGCAGCATAAAAAGGGGTTTTCAATTTATAGACTCGGTAACTTACATACGTATCAGTATAACATTGTAACACCCCGATTTTTTGTTGCTTTCTGTAACACCCTGTATTTTACTGTTTTAAATAACAGTAAATACATATAAATATATTTATAAGTTTATTAGAGTTTTATAAAGTTATTCTAAGTGAACGGAGGATAGTATTTAATCCTACTTGACCGTAGGAAACTACGATTAAAATTTAGGTTGGAAATTCAGGCGAAACCCGGTCTGCGAATTTCATTGACAGTATAATAATGCTGTTCAAAAGACCTAATTTTAATTCGTGAACGAGAGACTTAAGCTTAGTATTTTATTTTCTACAACTTTGTATGTTTAGAATTTTTTTCAGAAAAAAATAAAATAATTTGAGTATTACGGGCGGAGAGTGGAATCGGGTAGACGACGGAAAGGAGATTAGAGATTCTAAGAGTGGTAAGAGGATTTAGTTTAGGATTTTGAGATGATTCAAGGGGATGAATCATATTTTTAAGTTTAGAAGGTTTTTCAGGATTAAATAGAGATTTTTGAAATTTACGGTTAAGTCCCTGAACTTTCTGTAAATTACCATTTTGTCCCTAAATTAGTTTTTTCGTTTTTTTCAAATGGATTGGGCTAGAATCCCTTTTTCTAATCCTAAATGGCCGTGGCCTATAAGCCCAAATATTGTTAGTCCATAGTTGAGTCCATAAAGCCATTCAAGTTTTCTTATCTTAGGTTAAAAGGCCTAAATCTTCAAAGTGGGTCCCACAACCCATAAGAAAATGAAATCAAGCCCAAATGTTCAAGCCCATTCGAAAGCCCATGTAAATTATGGCTGCCTATTTTAATTGGAATTGTCAAGATGATTCTAGAATTTTCTAAAGGTTTCTACTTAACCTAGATTTGTCTACAAGTTTCTTGATTCTTCTAATACATTGAATTATCTACTTTCTTAACTTGTTTTGCACTCATAAATTCAGCAAATTAAGTCAAGGATAAGATGGCATTTAATGTGATTAAACCCATCATCATGACATTCTATTGTCTATTTGCAAACTAGTCCTTCAACTATTGGAATCTTTGCAATTTGGTCCTTGGAACTTAATTGCACTTTAATCCTTTTAACATGACAACTCATCTTATCTAGATCCTTCTTGAAATGTCGCCACTTACACTATAAATACCTTTCTCTCATTTTTCATTTAGTTCTTTGGCTACTTGTCTTCTAAAACTCTAAAGTTCTAAGTTCTTAGTTCTAAGTTTCTCAAAGCAAGTTCTTGGATTGTCTTCATCATTGATTATCAAGAGGTAAATCCTAATCTTTGTCTTAAATCATGTCTATGTTCTTTAGATAGTTTCTTGATTCAAGCCTTATATCATGGAAGTTCATCATTTTCAAGTTTCAAACCCTAGGTCTTTGAAAAATCATAATAAATCCTAGGAAAATCTAATGATGATGAAACTACTTTCTATCTTCTAGATATCATGTCTACTATCTAAATCCAAGGGCATGAAGTAATCAAAAATTTCTTTCTTGAAAAACTAGCCTTGGCCGAATCTATCACCTTAGGGTTGGTAGAGTTTTGTTCATGTGTTTTCATGTATGATCATGTATTCTATATGGCATGTATGACTACACACTCAATCCATGTTAGTTTCTTAAAATGACTATTTTACTCAAAAATGTTCATGTTGGCCGAACCCTAAGTGGGTAAGTTTTGTTGAGTTTTGTTCATGATTTTCATAAATGATCTTAGAAATCAAGTGTTTAGTAAGTATGCTTTATAAATCCAAGATGATTTGTTAATCTAAGAACCCTAGCTTCATGAACCTAGTATGGCCGAACCTATGTATAAAAGAGTTAGGAAGTTTGAGTATAAAACTTAGTTGTTTAGTTGATAATCTATGGTTTAGGTTAATAAAGGATCATTAATCCATAACTTAATCATGATTAGAAGTTTAGTTATTCAAAAACCCTAGAAGCCGTGACTATGTATTAGGGTTTAGAATGTTCTAGTTTCTTGAATTGTAACACTTTGGTTATAATTGAAGGTTAGTTGAGTACAAGTTTACAAGGTAACGGGAAATTCGGAAGGAGTTTGTAAGTTGAACAAGGAGTCTTCAAGAGGTAAGGGGGGAGTACCGAGAAGGATTCTATTCAATGGCTATATGCTATCCAATTGTTGTTTGTAATTAATTGTTTGTTAGTGTTTATTTATGTTGTTTATTGTTGCTTTATTGATATCTGTGTGGTTTATTTTGCATTAATTGTTTATTGGCAATTATATTATGAACTGTGATGCATGATCTGCCTGGGAAATATCTGTGATATAATTGTTGTTTGATGTGTGAGAAGCTTGACGATTGGTCGAGTGCACAATTAAGAAAGTTGGATAAAAGCTTTAAGAAACTGTATTGAATTATATTCAAGGTTTTAGTGGCAAGTTATTGGTATATGATATCAAAGGGAATTTCTTTTGAGAAAAATAAAGAGAGTTGAAAAATATTATTATTTTAATAAGTTGTTTTTGGAAAAGTGAATTATGAGTCACAATGAGTTCAACACGGTGAAAATATTTTAGTATTGTTAAATTTTACGTAAGAAAATCGAGAATATTACAGAATATTCTTTTATTAAATTAATTGATGAAAACAAGTTAAGGGTGATTTTAGAAGATTAATTAAGTGGAAAAAGTTAAGTTTTTGGCTTAAAAGTCTTAAAAACAAAATTTGACAACAAATCAAGAAAATCTAGACGGCAAGTATTTTTAAAACGGTAGTGCCTATTTTGAGAAAGTTAAATCTCAAGTGACTCATTGGTTTGTGAAAACTAAGTTTTATTTGTTAAGAATTTTTATAATGAATTTCTACCATTAGAAAAGAATTTCTAAAAATCGAAAGTCGATTTAACAACGTTGAAAATACGATTGGACTTAGTAACCGAGACGTCGGGGTACTAATGTTCTGTGATTGTGAAGGACTCAGTCATTTGGACTTGGAGTGCCTATGTTGTATACATGAGGTATACATGAGGTATACATGAGGTATACTGTGATAAAACATTGAAGATGTTTTCTAGAAGCACGAACCTAGTCTTTGGTGCACCAGGTCGAGAGGTGTCGTGATTGAGCACTCGGACAGTAAGGTCCTGTGTTGTAATGAAAGTTTTAAAAAGTGTTTTAAAACTATGTGAGTCGTAAGCCATTTTGAGTTTCGGCAAGAGAAAGATTGAGCACAAAGAAAAGAACAAAACAAAAGTGTTTTGCATGCATGTGGCAGACGTGCCTGCGATTTGTGGTTGTGACACAAATGCATCAACTACCACCGGCGAATGGTAGTTACGACGTGCATTATCTCATTGGTGCATAGGAAGGACTTTGAGATCCCCATCTTACTTGCTAATGGCGGTGCCACTGATTGTGGGCATTAGCAATGTTTGGCCGTGTTAGTGCCTTGACTGTGTATGCCTACGTTGTTTTCAAGATGGGAAGAGGTCAGGGACCCGGTTGGCGATTAGCCAAGTTAGCCGATGTGGCTTTGGAGTCTGATCAACTCACCACGAGGTTGGAGATATCTCATGAGATTAGGACGAAAATTAGATGATGAATAGAAGTGTCATGCATAATTTTATGGATGATGTTTGGGGTGTTGAACCCATTTATAAACTGTTAGTTTATAATTAATTGTATGTGATAAATGTTGATGTGGTATTTGATGGCTAGAGCGTAGTTATTGAGTAAGATCCAAGTATTGGTTTCTCACTCTTACAACATATTCAGATGAATCCAGACGTACCACTGCGTGCGATCGAGGGTTCGTACACTCACTTTTGATCGGGCACAGTATGGTGGTGCATGGGATATAAATAACGGGGCACTGAGCGCCACCTACCATGGCCCTAGTACTGAAGTTATTGGCACGATAGAAGAAGGACCCAATCAGAGGACGCATGTAGTAGAAACAATCTAGATATAGTTACCACCGGCCTGGGTTTGTATCTTCAATATCTGGAGGAGCATGGAATGATGGATCCTTTACCTCAACCTCTTCAGATATTAGGAAATGGAGAAATTCCAGTTGAAGAAGAGCTAGTAGCCGGTGAAGAAGATCCAGAGGAATACCTAGAGGACGATCCGGAGTTTCAACCTCCTGCAGTAGATGATGGTGATTCTTCAGAGGAAGCAATGGAAGCGGAGGCATCATCAGACTTGTCAGCTGTAGGTGGGATTGATCCTTATGGTCTTCCCAATGGGTTTCATTAGCTTGACCATCTTAGGTATAGTTTCCGGGGTAGTGAGTCTTGATAGTTTTATTTTGGCTTCTTAGAGCCTTAGTTTTGAAATGGTTGTAAACCAGTTGTTGTTGATATGTATATATGTCTTTATCTTCTTTGTTTAGTTTGAAGGAGAATAGTCTATGCTTCTAAAAGCTTTTTGGATATCTCCTAGTATAGGAGTTGTATATGTAAACGATGAAGCATATGTATATTTATATGGATGTACATATATGTGGTTTATGTTTATAATAGTTATATGTTGTATGTAAAGAGAGAAAAAAAAAATTAAGCACTATTTTTATATAAGGTTAGTTACCTTAAATTATATTTTCCGAAAGTAACCAGCGTAATATACTCATAATTTATAATTGGGTATTAATGGGATAACCCTAGAGTAGGGTGTCGCACTTTCAAATGTCGGTAATAAATATATGAAAATATATTTTTATCCGAGACTCAAAATGATTTTGGGTAAACCACTGTTATTTTCACGTCATGTTTTATATCTTAGGGTTATGATGAAATTTTGGGTTGAAAATTCAGACTGAACCTGGTCTGTGTTTTCATTGACAGTAAAAGTTTACTGCTCAGAAAACCTAATTTTAATTTGTGAACAAAATGAAAAATGTTTTTATCGTATTTACTACAATACTGAAAGTTTTGAAAAATTTAGTAAAAATAATTAAAATCTTATATTTGCTGCGGGCGAATACGTAGAGATATCTCTAGGAAAAACCTGCGTCAGATGAACCAGGGAGTCAGCAACGGGGCTGAGGTGATGGATTTGACTGATGTGACAGGCATTTATGACGATCCTATCATAATGGCCATAATGGTGCATTTATGATAAAGGGATATTTTGCATGGAAATGATGATTTTACCCCTAGCTTTTCATGAATTTTACAAGCTTTGCCATTGTGTTTTTGGACCAAAACACCCCTAAACCCACGGCTCCACCATTATCACCATCCCTTAGGCAATTTCTTCATTTCATTCATGTCATTTTCTCTCCAAAGTTTAAGCTTTTGCCTTAGAACTCATAAGAACACCATAGGAGTTTTGTGAAGAACATCATCAAGATCATCCTTTTCTTTGATCATCAAGAGGTAACAACTCTTCATCTTGTCATTTAAAGCCTTTCTCTTCTCAACTTTTGTGGATTTATGACATGAATCATCATGTTCTTCATTTCATTCAAAGTCCATGAAGCTAAATTCAAAAATCCATAACTAATTCTAGAAAAATCCTTTTGACATGAAACCAATTGCTACGATCTCTTAATCATCTCTATTTTCATCATCTAGAAGCACATGATCATGAGAAATTTCTTTCCCAACTTTCTGAACTGGGCCGAATCCATGAAAAAGTGATGTTCGTGGGTTTTGTTTCATTTTCATGTCTTGATTCATGATTCAATCTTTTAGTACCTTGATAGTTCTTGTATGTAAGTAAATAGAAGATCAAAAATCAAACCCTAACCTATTTGTTTCATAAAGGCCGAAGCCCTAGTTCTTGGAACTAGATGAGTTTTATTCCATGTTCTTGGTTTAAGTGCTTAATCATGTTTAAGTTACTTATGGATCATAAATCCCTAAGTTAACAAAATTTTTAACTTTCCTAACCTAGAAAATCTGTTGAGGCCGAAACCTAACCTTCATGATCCAAGTATGTTGTTGTTTGATTTGATTTATTTTGGTTGCAATTCGTTTGAAGGAATCGTTTAAGTTAGCTTGACTTAAGCTGACGAAGGAGAATTGCATCGGGATAGGGAGATTAATTGAATCTTCTAGTTCAAATCTTTAAGAGGTAAGGGGAGTATTCCTGAGGAGTTTAAGATAATCACATGCTTGTTGTTTGAGTCATTTGTTAATTTTCTGTAGAAAATATTTTATGATATTGCATTGTTTACTGTTAACTGTTGGATTAATTTGATATTTATCTGAGTAATTGAATTTATGTGATATGTGGATTTACATGATTATAATTATTTGGTTATATTATAATTGTGATGCATGTTATAGATGGATATATGTCATGTTATTCTGTGATTGAAATTTATCTGCTGTTGAGTGTTGGATTGAGAAACCTGACATTGGTCAATGTTTAAAAATTAATTTGAGGATAAAAGTTTAATAAGCTGGGATAATTAATCAGAGGTATCAATTTGGGAAATTTTGAGAAAAATGAAAATTATTATTTTAATAATATTTTGTGGAAACTGTGTAAATAAGCGACAGTAAGGGCGAAACCGTGAAATTTTTTTACAGGCTCTAATTTTTGTAAAATAAATTCAATTTTATTATAAAATGTTATTTAAAGTGATTAAGTTCCGAAAATAATGTTATATAGCAGACAGAACAATTACTTCTGACAGAAAAGTGATTTAAGTTATAAAAAGAATTTTATTAAAATTCTTTGGAAAAGATTAAATATATAATTATTTTATTATTATAAATTTATTTATTGATTATTTTTTTGAAAAGTTGACTTTTATTAAGAATTATTTGCAGAAATAAAATAGTCAGAAATAAAAGAATTTATCAATGATTTTCAGGTTTTATCAACTTTTTAACAGAAAAAGGATTTCTGTAAAAGTATTTTTATTCCTGAAATTATTCCGTTAAACTTGGATAAGTTTTCGGAGCTTTTGTTTTGGATTTGTTTTTCACTGAGCGAAAGGTTTTACAAGCAGATAAATAAACCTAGGAACCGAGACGTCGGGGTTCTAGTGTTCTATGGACATGTAGATCAAGGATCTGTGTCATTGGACGGAGTGTCCTGCAATGAACTTTTTTGGACCGTGTATCCTAAATTGATGTGGAAAGTGTGAGTTCCATATCCGCGAAGCCTAAGACCGGTGCATCGGTTTAAGGTCCTCGTGATTGAGCACTCGGACTATGTGTCCTGTGTTGAGTTTAAAACATTTGGGCTGTGTGTCCTGTGTTTGTTTAAGGGGAAAGTCTTAATAAGAAATTAAGCATGGTCGTTAGCTTTGTGCTTGAACAAGGAAATATTATTACGACAAAGAAAACAAATAGAGAATAAATTTTTTTCTCATGCATAGATGGCAGACGTGTCATGTGTTTTGATCATTGAGTCCGGAGTGGATCAATGTATCTGTTATGGACTATGTTCCATTTGATCATTGGGATTCTGTGTGAGCCAATGTATCTTTACTGGACTGTGTGTCAAATAGGTTATGGACAATAATCTCCATTGTTCGCAGTGACCATTGGGATTCTGTGTGAGCTAATGAGTTACATTTTTGAACAATAACCCTGGTGAAACTGTGTGTGACCAGTGTGTTATGTGTTCCCTTGGGCATTGTTTTATTTCGTTTTTGCCGTGTGCCATATGCAGAGCTTGATCAGCTCGAAACGAAACAAAAAGTTGTGGGATCTCTGGAGATTAGGTATTAAAAATAGAGCCTGAATATTGAAGTGCCATGCATTTTTATAAAATGACGATGACTGCCGGGTATGAAACCCTTTGAATTAAATTACTCTGCTGTTTTGAAATAATGTTTTTATGTTGTGAATATATGGTATTTGCAATTTGTGTGTCGTGCATGGGGTTTTATTATCAAAACTCATATATTGGAAACTCACCCTTGCACATTCCTTTGTGATTTCCTCTACTATGTGGAATCTACATATATATATCTGCGTTCAGATGGATCCGAGCGCAGCGGACCTAAACTACTCAGGGGTTCGAGCCCTGATGTTTGACAATGATGATCAAGGGAATGCCTGGGTGATTAACCCAGGGACTCGGAGTGCCACTTACACCGGTCCTATGAGGACGCTCCGAGGTACTGTAGCAGACGGACCACAGCAATTGATTCATAGTAGGGAGACGATTGAAGTTTCATTACTGCCCATTTGGTTGATCCTACGATATCTGGTACAACACGGAAATCTAGAGCACCAACCACCTCCTTTTGTTCATCCATTGCAGCAAGTAGCACCGGAGTCACCTCTTGCACCCATAGTCTTGATTCTAGAGGATGTCCAGGTGGAGATGGAGGAGGACCCCAAGGAGGATCCGATGGTTGATCCAGACTATATTCCTTTAGGGGACGAAGGATCTCCAACTGTTGGAGAGGGGGCTGTTGTATCCTCTCCAGAAACACCTCCCGGAGGTGGGGGAGTTTATACTGGACTCCCCAATGGATTTCTGTAGTGATGACCAGCTTAGGATGTACTTTTCGGAACGAGTGGGAATTTTAGGTTAGTCTGACTTAGTGGCTACTGAGAGCCATCTTTTGAGTAGTGTTTTTCAGACTCTCACTATGACATAGTTATGATGTTTCAGTTAGTGTAAAATATGTGTGACAGTAGATGGTGACTGATGAGTGTGATTTCACCTCATATTTCATTGACATTTTGCATGCATTTTCATATAGTTTAGGCATGTCTAATTTGATTTTGGTTAGTTTTTACCTTGGAACGGGTAAGGCTGTTTTGTGGTGTTGTTGTGCAGGAATTAAGGATTAAAGTGCTCAAGATCAACCATGATGGAGCTTGCATGAAGATGGGCCTTGAAAAGTAAATGAAATGAGCCAAACAGAGCCCATCACGGACTAGCCGTGACAGCTATCACGGCCATGATCGAGTAGAGCTGAAAAGAAAGAATGGAAAAGTTAGAACTGGTCACGGCCTGCCCGTGATGTCCATCACGGCCGTGATGTCCATCACGGCCGTGACATGCCAACTGAACCAGACCCTCACAGGCAGAACTGATCACGGCCTAGATGTGATGGTGGTCACGGCCGTGACAGACAAACCAGCGAAGCAACTTCCAAGTCAGAATCCGTCACGGCCTAGCCGTGACAGGCATCACGGCCGTGACACGTGATATATGGATCTTTAGAAACTGATTTGATCTGAAATTGTGATTGCTTGGGATTCAAGTTACCCTAATCTATAAATAGGGCAATTAGGCTCAATTTTTAGGGAGAGACTTTTAGGGACTTTTGGGCTGCTACTCTTAGGCAAATAGGATTTCTCTTCTCCTTCTTCTTCTCTTCTCTCAGGTTTTCATTTATGTTTATGTTAATCAAGCTTGCCATCACCATGACAATTCTTGAGTAGTAGCTTTATTTCTAGGGATTGGGGCTATGCCCAAGATTTGTTTTATGTTATGAATTGATATTTTCCCTTTGTTAATTTCAATTTTGCTTTAGATCTGATTTCTATTGCTTTAATTACTTGTAAATTCGGTAGCCACTTAGATACTCTAAGGAGGAACCTAGCGGTGAACTTAGGTATTGGATCTATAGGAATCAGACTTAGGACTTAAATCACGAGAGTTAGAAGCGGTCCTTCGAGGGTTCACGAATTGTCACAAAGCTTAAAGGGGTCAATCTAAATTCAACTACCACGAGAGTAGGGGTTGGTTTAATTGGGCACAGTTTTGGTAACCCGAGAGGGAGCATTAACTTGTTTAGGATAAATTCGCCTTCAAAGCAATTTTGATAATTAACAAGGGTAGTCAATTTGGTAACATGAACAATCTTGTTGGTAACCCAATTCCTAGGAATCTCTTTAGATCTGAAAAACCCCTAATTGATTTACTTTTCTGTTTTAATTGATTGCAATCTTAAATATATGAATTTCTAGTTAATCCTTACTTCAAAAATCAAATCTTTTCAAAATCTTTTTTTTATATATATAGTCCAGTTTAATTGATTTGATAATTAGTTGTGATTTGAGATCACGGTCTCCGAGGGATCGATCTTTTTATTACTTGACGACGAATCCGATACACTTGCCGGAATCCACCCCATCAGTGACCTGGTAAGAAAAAGGTCTTTTGTAAAACGTTGAGGCATATGTAATATATATAGTGATGTATATTATTTTACGAGTGTTCGAGTGTGTGTACAGTAAAAAAGAAAAAGAAAAAATTTTATCACTATTTTTGAGAAGTTTAGGGAATTAAAAAACGAATCTTGTTTTTCGAAGGAAACCAGTAAATTAGTATCTTTATTAAGTTTGATGTTTGAACCATGTTACGTAAATGTGATGCCTGGAAAATGGGGTGTCGCAAACAAGATCGTGGCAAAGTAGAATAATATGTAATCAAGGACAACTTCAACCAATTCAAGCTAGTAAAGAATCTATAATAGTGAGAGAATGAAAAGGTAGCAGATTGGTACAATTATCAACATCAAAAGATCTAATTTTTTTTTTATACAAGGGAAAAAGAGTAACGAAACTATTTGAGGAAAGCATTAAAACATGATGAGTGAATCACTATAAGAGAATGGAATGCACAAAATAAAATTAATCAACATAACCAACTAATGGCTAATACTAGAAAAGAGGTGAGTTTTTTTTTATAGTTGTAAATAGTACTTTTGTAAGGAGAAAGATAGTAATTATGGTAGTAAAATCATAAAGTAAATAGAACAAATATATCCAAGAATAAGTCATGTGACCATAGGTGGAACAGAAGAAGGTCGTTAAGAGTAAAGCCTGGCCTCCTATGAAAACTCCCAAAATAAGAAGAAACTTTATACTTATAGCATAAGTAGTCCATACCCTAGGCCTTTTATGATTGAACTGCTCTGATATCCTAAAATGTAACACCTACTTATTCTAGGTCATTAGCTAGGCTAGCCTTCTTTCTAATTACTAATTTTTTTTATGTCCTTTTCTTTACTAACAATTTACATGCCTGTCTATGCTAAATAATCCCTTATGACTAAGCACAATCAAGTTCATATAATAAATGAAACTTTGTGCCAAAAATAATTACATAACTTAGTTTACAAACATGGTCAGCTATGAAATTTTTAATGTTCTCTATTAGAGTCTCATCCACTTCCACTTTCTCCTTCGAGCATGCCTATCATCAGTTCCTACATTGCACCAAGAATTTCCACGCAGCATAAACACAAGTAGGGTGAGAACTTGACAATTCTCAGTAGTAAGTGTTTATTAACAAAACAGAACTAATGGAAATTCCATCAGATTGGTTTTCTCAAATAGTTTTCATAATTCCATATACTTATCAAAAGTAGAGTCTTCCGATCCAGAAAATACTTTATCTTTGAAAAATAATTTTTGTAGTACAAAAACAGTATATACATATACATAGATACATATATACATACACATATCTCATAAGTATCGACATGGTTATCACAAAACAGATACGTCATCAGAATACGCTTCGTCTCATAACAATCAAAGTCTTACCATATCAATTAGCCAAAGCCGTGAGTATCAAGCATGCAATACTAATGCAAATGCATGTCATGTGGGCCCAATCTGTAATATCCCTGACTGCTTTATGGATTGACGACTGTCTCCACAAACCAACACGAGTCTTTTCAACGTGCTTTGTCCTCACTCACACGCATCCTGGGAAAACTTCCCAGGAGGTCACCCATCCCAGAATTGCTCCCAGCCAAGCACGCCTAACTGTGGAGTTCTTAAGTGATAGACTCCCGAAAAGAAGATGCATCTTATTGGTATAGGTAGTACCAACCAATTCATATAAGCCATCCTGATCTGTATAGTCTCATACCTACACAGTCTCAGGATCCCTCTCATTCGGGTGTGTAATCGGTTCATTCATGTGTCCCTCTGTGACACCCTAACTTGGGTCATCACATGATTACCCGTTTGAGGAAAATAAAATCATAAATTCGCCGGTTGCTTTCGGAAAATAATGTTTTCTGAACGTTTGTCTTAAACAAAATGGGGTGATAAATTTTTTTCTTTTTTAACATCGTATACACACACACACACACACACACACACACACACACACACACACACACACACACACATATATATATATATATATAAGTCATACAGCTATACTGCCTCGTATGTTTCACACTTAAACATTCATAAGAAAAGATTATTTCCAAAACAGAAATTAGCGTAAACCTAAGCTGGTCAAACACTACGACAAAAAGGAGCAGCATCAGCATGCCCCGAACTAAACATTCTTCTTCTTTTAGACGCCATAGCCCTTAAGAAGTTCATCTGAATTCTGCCACGTAGAGCCCAGAAGAGAAACCACAAATAAAACATGCAAGAGTGAGAAACCGACAATTGGATCATAACGCGAGAACCATATGTACGACACAACAAAACATGTACAAACTCAGATCAGTTAATTTCTCATCATTAATTAACATACAACACAATTTATCAAAGGGTCTCACACCCGAACATCGTCGTTTTAAAATACAAATGCATGAACACTTCAATATTCAGGCTCTAATATTTCGTACTTAATCTCATGAGATATCTCCAACCTCTTGACGAGTTGATCAGACTCTATTGCCACAGGCACACCGCCACAGGCACACAACCAAAACCCATCGCACACTGTCCAACATCGTGGCACAGTGATAACATCTGAGATGGGGTCTCATTGTCCAAACCCCGGGCACAATGAAGAACATCTTTGTACGATCTACCCTGACGCCGCAAGGTAATCCCTCGTTTCATCATGGTACGTCTGCCAAATGCATGCAAGAAAACATTTTGTTCTCAACACTTTTCTTTGTGTTATATCTTTATTTGTCAAAGCTCTCAAAAGCTTACAACCCATCATTGTTTTAATATCTTTACAACTTTTATTGACAACACAGGACCTCAAAGTCCGAGTGCTCAATCACGAAGCCCCTAGACCTTGCAATCAGTCTTAGGTTCGTGGTAATAGAAAACATCTCAAAATGTTTTAACTTCTTTAAGTAGATACCCAGTCTACAACACAACGAACCTTAATACCCCGACGTCTCGGTTATTAAGTTCCATATCATCCTTTACATCATTAAGTAAAACTCATTCACCGAAATTCCTTTCTACTTGTAATTTGTTTATAAAACGTCAAATCGTCAATAACTCTTTTACTGAAACTTCAACCCTTTAAATCAATTCAGATTAAATTTCTTCTCAAAATAAGTACTGCTGTTTTTCAACTTTCACTGTAAATAATTTCAAAACTTGTCGTCGTTTATCATTTTCCAAGAAAATGTTTTTAAAGGCAAACTTTGACTTTTATAATATTTTATTATTATATTATTATTATTATTATTATTATCATTTTATGTTTATTTTTATAAATTATTTTTGAATATTAATTTCACAAAATAACTCTTTATAATATTACATAATTTCTTGCATAAAAATCAGCAATACTAAAAAATTTCACGGTTACGCTCTCACCGTGACTCATAAATTTCTTTTACACTAATAAATCCTTAAAATAATAATATTTCTCAAAACTCATTATTTTTCCAAAATAATATTTTCCACCATGATTATATTCCAACATTCCCCATAAAACGTTGAATATAATTTTCACAGCTTATTAAATCTTTTATCTGATTAATCGGTTGTGCACTGACCACTGTCAAGCCTCTCAAACAACATTCAACATTCAAAAACATCATCAGGATTATATCACCAGGCAGATCATGCATCATAACAACATAATATACAACTGCAGATAATTAAATAAATTAAAAGCAGATCAATCACCGATACACAGATAAACAACACAGCGTAAACAACATAAACAAATAACCACAACCACATATAAATCATATCAACCACACTACAAGCAAATAGTTATGGATAAAATCCCTCAGTTAAGCTCCCTTGACCTCTCGAAGACTCAAACTAACGTTTTCAAACAATCTCCCGATTTGATCCGGTTTCCTCCGTCGGCTTAAATCAATTAACTTGATTGTTTCCTTCAAACGAATTGCAACCAAAATAAATCAAATCAAACAAAAACATACTTGACTCATGGAGGTTAAGGTTCGGCCTCAACAACTTTTCTAGGTTAGGGAAAATTAAAATTTTGTTAACTTAGGGATTTATGATCCATAAGTAACTTAAACATGATTAAGCACTTATACCAAGATTATTAACTAAGAACACATGAACTAAAACTCATCTAGTTCCAAGAACTAGGATTCTGTTTTCTCAAGATCATAGGCTAGAAGTTTTTAAAATTTCTTCAACTCTTGGATTTAATCAATATACAAGACTTAGAGTTGGATTCAAGTGTTACAAAACAACTTTTGAATCACTAAACCATCAAGTGTTCATAGCTAGGGTTTCGACCTTAATGAAACCAATAGGTTAAAATTTGATTTTTGATCTTATATATACTTAAATACAAGAACTATCAAGATACTAGAAGATTGAATCATGAATCAAGACATGAAAATGAAACAAAACCCATGAATATCACTATTCAATGGATTCGGCCCAACCCAGAAATCAAGGAAATAAATTTCCCATGATCATATGCTTATAGATGATGAAAATAGAGATGATTATAAGATCATAGCAATTGGTTTCATGTCAAAAGGATTTTTCTAGAATTAGTTATGAATTTTCAAAGTTCTAGATCTAGAAACTTAAAAGTGATGAACATAGATTAAATAGACTTTGAATCATGAAACTTATTGAAGAACATAGGCGTGATTAAGGAAGAAGATTAGGATTTACCTCTTGAAGATCAATGACAAAGGAAATCCAAGAACTTGCTTCACAAACTTGACACAAAAGGACTTATGAACTTTAGGGTATTTTCAACAAAAAGGCAATAGAAACTAAGTGAAATGTGAGAGAAAGTATTTATAGAGATGGGTGACGCCACTTTTAGAAGGATCTAGTAGGATGAGTTGTCTTGCTAAAAGGATTGAAATGCAAATACTTCCTAGGGACCATTTTGCAAAGATTCCAAAATTTTAAGTACTAGTTTGAAATTTGCCAATAAATTGTCATGATGACTTTTTGCCACATTTAATGTGAGCTTATCTTGACTAACTTTGGGCTGAATTTTTGTCATAGATATTTTAGGAAGAATCATGAACATTGGAGAAGATTAGAGAATGATGTAGAATAATGTGGAAGAATGTAGAACATTCTAGAAAATTCTTGGCTCATCTAATATTTATGAGGGCATCCCCTTCTCCCTCACGGGCTTGCGCATGAGCCTACTCAATTTGGGCTTGAATTCATTTTTGTGGGGCCCACTTAAAGATTTAAGCTTAAGTATAACATAGGAAACTTGTATAGTTTAAAATAGGCTTTATGGAATCAATCCATGAACTAGAAATTTGGGCTTCATAGCCACGGTCCAATAAGGGTTTGGAAACAAGGATTCTAGCCCAATTCACTTGAAAAAAACTTAGAAACTAATTTAGGGACAAAAGGGTAATTAACAGAAAGTTCAGGGACTTAAGCGTAAAATTCATAAATTTTCACTTTAACCCTGTAGAACCTTCTAGTCTTAAAAATATGATTCATCCCCTTGAATCATCTCAAAATCCTAAGATAAACCCTCTATCGGCTCTTAGAAACTCCAAAATCCCCTCCGTCGTCTACCCGATTACGTGTTTGGCCCGAAAACGTAAATTATTTTATTTTTTTTTTCTGAAATAATTCTAAAAATACAGAATTGTAGAAAATAAAATAATAATCTTAAGTCTTTCATTCACGAATTAAAATCAGGTCTTTTGAGCAGTATTATTATACTGTCAATGCAATTCGCGGGCCGGGTTTCGCCTGACTTTCCAACCTAAATTTTAATCGTAGGTTCCTACATTCAAGTAGGATTGAGTGGTAAACTCTGTTTATTTAAAATAATTTTCTAAAACTCAAATAAATTTATAAACATATTTATATGTGTTACTGTTATTTAAAACAGTGAAATACAGGGTGTTACACCCTCCGCCTAGAAGCCTGCCAAGAGCCGCTCCTTGTCCGTGCCTTCTTGCACTAGCGATCACTCCTCGCCCTCGTAGGCACCCGGGTGTTACATGCCCACCAGCTTCCGCTTGGTTCTTCCCCGAACCACACCGTACTAGGAGAGGTGCCGCTCTGATACCGTTTGTAACATCCCTGTCTGCTTTATGGATTGACGAGTGTCCTCACAAACCAACACGGGTCTTTTCAACGTGCTTTGTCCTCACTCACACGCATCCTGGGAAAACTTTCCAGGAGGTTACCCATCCCAGAATTGCTCCAATCCAAGCATGCTTAACTGTGGAGTTCTTAAGTGATGGGCTCCCGAAAAAAAGATGCATCTTATTAGTATAGGTAGTACCAATCAATTCATATAAGCCATCCTCAACTGTATAATCCCAAACCTACACAATCTCAGGACCCCTCTCATTCGGGTGTGTAATCGGTTCTTTCATGTGTCCCTCCGCCTAGAAGCCTGCCAGGAGCCGCTCCTTGTCCGTGCCTTCTTGCACCGGCGATCACTCCCCGCCCTCGTTGGCACCCGGGTGTTACAAAATCTCATCAACTTGCTCCATGGAGGCTTTCTGTTCTCCGGGGAGTAATCGGATCGGGAGTTCATGCTATCGGGTACCCTCGACACACTATCCACTGTCCGCGATATTGGTTAGGCCAGGAGTCGAGATAGTACTATGTGCGCTCAGTCATAGTCTAAAAATGGGATCCACCCTATCCATTTGTACAAACACCATGACCTTTCACAACACTCATCCCCAAGGACTAGTGGTCCTGCCTTCCCAATTCCCGTGCACCAGCGTAACTCCCAGAACAATTCTGATATATCACGATTTATGGATGCATGCATGACCAAAAACAATGTTCTCATATTATAATTTGTAAGTTACTAATCAATATCATATATCATATCAACCCTCTGATTTCTACATGTACACTTGCAATTCATTCTCAATTTGCTAATATAGTACTGCAGCATCAAGATTTAATAGCGGGGGGGTAGGGGTGTATGTGGGACGGGTTTGGCTTGCCCCTCACCCGACCCTAAATAGTGATCGGGCCACTTATGTGAACCCAAAACCGTCCCTAGACCCGAAGGAACCCGATGGTGTTCGGGTTTGATTAAGACTAGGTCAATGTGGGATGAGACTTGGTTAGCCCGAAGTGATTTCATCACTCTAAAATTGTAACACAATTGTAACTCATGTTCGAAAATTTACAAGTTGTTGCCTTCTTTTGTGTGCAATTTGCACATTCATTATTGTACTTTAGTTATAAATTAAAATCTGGCGCTATTAAAGTAAAGGGAACCGTGATGATATAAAATTGTACAGCTGGTGCACCAGGAGTAGATTCAACAATTGCAGGAGGGTTTGGGTTACAGTTTTCAGTCATGTTTGCTATAGTTGAAGTAAGCTCTCCGTCTGCCATTTCTTTTTAGCTAAACAACAATGATCAAATAATCAAAAAATAGAACATAGATATGAGCAAAAAAAAAAAAAAGATAATAGGAACATAGGACATTGACCCATAACAGAGAAACTAGCAAAACCGAAAGCATACTTAAAAGGGTGCATATAAAAAATATCAAACACAAACAAAGAGAGAATGGTGTTTGTATGACTTTCAGATAAGCCAAAATTTTATTAACACAGATGAGTAAATGAATAGTAGGGATGGTATGTAAACTAACACTGATTTTATTAACACAAACACTGAGCACTGAACAATCTATGTAATTCCAAGCCAAATCAGAGAAATATTGAACCAAATCAAAGAAATCAGAGAAATACAAGAAACCAAATCAGAGAAATATTGAACCAAAAACTCCTCTTTTCATCACAATGGAACCAAGAATAAAAGAGACAAACAAAAAATAGAAAATACAAGAAGGGAATGGAAAGGAAATAGAGAGAAGTTACTATTTAGGGTTCCTGTGTGAACTGATGGCAATGGAAGGAGGAGCAGCGACGATCGACGTTGTAGCGAGGGCGTCCTTGAGGTGCAGGCGGGGACGACGTCTTTTCTTTTAAAGTTTGACAGAGCAAAGTGAAATGAAAACCTAAAGTGTAAATGAAAACCTAAAGTGAAAATCTAAAGTTTTTTCTTTTCTTTGTGGGTGTGGACCGTGTGACTGTGACGTGAGAGTGTACGTAAGTGTAAGGCACACAAGTGAAGTATTTTTATTAGAGCTGGGCCGGGTAACCCGATGGTTGACCCTAACCGGTGCCGGGCCAGAATGTAGGACACATGTTCGTCCATTTTTTAATTCGGGATGGGTCAGACTTTGTCCAAAACCGTTTGGGTCGGGCGGGGTTGTGCACACACCTAAGCAGGGGACTTATGTGAATCCACCCATACCAGGAAAATAATAAAAAGAAGAAAAGAGCGTTGCACTTCTCCACCAAGTCTGTAGCACAAGAAACAAAGAAAATATTCAAGACAAAAGAAAAACCCACTTACCTTAGCCAATTTTTAATCCACATACAGATCAATAGTCAACCAAGTAAGTCCATAATGACAAAACAAATTTTCCTTCATTCTATATAATTTTATACACACACAAATGTATATATATGTATATATATATTTCAAACATTTAAATATTTTAAAGAAACAATAAAAAGAAATGGAATGATCATATCTGCCAAAAAGATAAAATTGATGGCAAAGTTTGTTAAGCTGCTTTGATTTTGATATTGAATATTTAAAAGGAGAAAATAATTTTATCCCTGATTTCTTTACTAGGGAATTCTTGCAGGGTACTCCTCCCAGATGAATACTAGATCCCGAGGTGGATCTTCCCGAGGTTGGGTTCCACCTCACCTTCTAGGACAAATATTTCTCCAAAAGCATTAAATATTTCATCAAAATAAGATACTTTACTTCTTCAAGTAAATCAAGAAAAAGCAAATGCAGTAACACCTAAGAGACTAAATCACAATGAAGTCTCTAGGAATCTTGATTGGAATTTAGTAGAAATTCTGCCTCCAGAAGAGCCAGAACCTTCTCAAATGCAAATTCCAATTGAATATAAATTTGGAATGTTTCAATAAGCTTTGCGCCTTTTAGTAGGTGTGAATCTACTAGATCTTTCAGAACTCCCTAAGGATCTAGACAGTCAAATAATTCAAGAAGATCTGTTGATTCAATCAACCCAACTCATTCATTAAGATTAGTAGGCGTAAGAGATCATCCTGTTATTCCTCAACCTGAATATAGAGTAGAAACACCCTAGACAGTTCAAAGAGAGTCTCCAACTCAATCTGAAATAAATCAAAGATTTGAAACTAATCAATGTGTTGTCATTACAAAATTTTACATTGATAAAGAAAAATTACAAAGAGAATTTTTAGATAAAAAGAATGCTAAGAAAAGAAAATCGTTTTTTAACACTTTTTCACAACAAGAGATAAGGAAATATAGTTCCACCTATTATACTTATCTCGAAGAGGTAGAGGAGGACATTCCTTACTTTACTTGGATTAAAGAACACTGTTTCAAAAACTTAGAATTAAAAACTTTAAATTCGGCTGAAAAGACATGGAGAACAACTAAAGGAAAAGAAGTTGTCTCTGTTATCCCTCCACTTGAAGAAATAATCTTTCCAAACATAAAAAATATTGACATAACAGCATCTCCTTTCAAAACTATGAAAGAAGATACAAAAGCTTTAACAATTCAACCAAATCGAAATGATATTAAAAATATTCAACAACAATTAAACTTTACAAATCAGCTATTATACCAGGTAGCAAGTATCTCGAAGGATAATGAAGTAATTTCAGTAGAAGAAACATCAAGAAAATTAGAAAAATCAATAATAACTCCTTATAAACTCTCAGATTTAGAAATTAAAAAAATAAAAATAGGAAAAGAACCTACTGGTGACTTATTAGTTGAAATAAATAAAAGACTATCTTCATTAAAAATATCTCAACCAAAATTAAATATGATAAATGACAAAGATATATCAGAACTAGAAAGTCAATTCAAAGATACTGAAGAAATGGTAAATAAAATAAAAAATACTTCAAAATGTTATCTGTAACACCCCCCTTGGGCATTACTACATAACACGTGCGAAAATAAAATTAAAAGGATAATTTGCTGGTGCTTTCGGAAAATAATGTATATAAATACATAAGTGTCTGAAATTGGGTATAATTTTTTTTTTCACGACTCCACCCCTAAGCCTTAATCGACACACAGACTTACTATCATAGCCTGACAAGCCTATTTCATTTAAAGAATATAATTGAATAAAAACTAGTATTTTTACGAAAATTTTGACAGAGTCTCCTCTGTAATTCGGACATCCCAGGGTAAAAGAACACCTGCTAAAATAATTATATTTTCATTTCCAATTTGATTACACCGATACATCCAGACAAAGTATGTTAAAATATATATATATATATATATATATATATATATATATATTTTCCCCAGTTCTTGGTCGGTTCTACCACCTTTCTGGGTTTATGCTTTATTTCATGTTTTAATTTCTACAGTACTTGTTTTTACTGTTTTACTATTTTAATCTCTACAGTATCTGTTTTTATTATTTTTATGTTTTAATTTTCATATTTTATTTATTTTAATTGATGTAATTTCCGCCTGTTTTCCTACTTCTTTCATCCTGCTCTTCTTTCCCCCTTTCCTTCCTTGACCCCGTCATCGATCTGGTATCAGAGCCAGATGGGGAAGTAGGAACTGTAGTATGAATCTGAGATTCATACCTTGCTGAATAGTAAAAAAAAGAAAAGAGTTTTTCCAGAAGAAATTATTATGTGGTTTTATCCACATCTATCCTTGTCTTCCAAGGATAATCTATCGAATATTTGACTGAGTATGCATGGAACCAGTCAAAAAATAAAATCTTTGTCTTAACTTTGTTAAGAAATTGGTAATATTCTTCCTGAATATTTTTCCTTTTTGTTCCCTTGAACTCTTGCAAGAACCACTCTCTTTGAGGTTTCCATTCCTCAGAGTAAAAATCCTTGCGAAGGGATTCCTTATCTATAATGAGCTTACAAATCATTATAAGATTCATTAAGAGAGGAAAAGGTTGGAGACTGAATTGATCGTTGTTAAAGCTTGGAAAAAGAACGCGATAACATAATTTTCAACATTCAGATATCATTGCCTTCCTTTGGTTCCATAGTAATTGTAAGTAGTAATCTGAGATATACCTTGCTGGATAATTTTAATACTAAATATAAAATTAAAGCCTTTACAAGAAAATTACAAAATTCATTAGATCTTATTATTCTTAACCATAGCTGTACCACACCTTTGTTTAATAAGGATTTACTTTAATTAACCAAAAGCTACCTCAAAGTAGACTTACTGCTACTCGATATTCATACTTTAATTTATCTTGCTTCAAGCATCGGCAAATTAGACTTACTGCCTCATCATCATCCTTCGAGGTCTTACTCACTCTGACTTTAACAATATAAACCATAGCATAAACACGGAGGTCCTTACCAGTTAAAAGGTACCCAAACCAGTTAAGCATAATAATTTCTTCTGAAAAAACTCTTTTTTTTTTTTACTATTCAGCAAGGTATGAATCTTAGATTCATACTACAGTTCCTACTTCCCCACCTGGCTATGATACCAGATCGATGACGGGGTCAAGGAAGGAAAGGGGGAAAGAAGAGCAGGATGAAAGAAGTAGGAAAACAGGCGGAAATTACATCAATTAAAATAAATAAAATATGAAAATTAAAACATAAAAATAATAAAAACAGATACTGTAGAGATTAAAACAGTAAAACAGTAAAAACAAGTACTGTAGAAATTAAAACATGAAATAAAGCATAAACCCAGAAAGGTGGTAGAACCGACCAAGAACTGGGAAAAATAAAAACAAAATGAAACCGGAGCGGAGGCAGAGCCTCACCAGAACCGGTGGAGGGAGATATTTTCTCCTTTCATCTGGATCAGCTATTGAATTAATGACTTCAAAAAGGAGATCTTGTTCCTTAGTTAAGACATTAATCTCAGGAGATGAATCGGAGCTAAGATCTCCAACATCATCTTCTTGAATATGATTGACATCTTCAGTAAAATCACCATCTGATTCTTCTTCTGAAGTATCGGATTGGATTAAAAGGTTATTCAGTTGTTCCTCAACTGATGGTTCAAGATTCAATTCTTTGATTTTCTTTTTTAGCCTACAGTATTTACTGATATGGCCAGGTTTGCCGCAGTTATAGCAAGTAACCACTTTTCTGGGGAACTTATCCCCAGTGGTTGGTTTAGGTTTGAACTCAGGTTTGAATTCTGGCTTAGGTTTACCATACCTTTTGTTTTTCTTGTACTCAGTATACTTGGTATACTTAGTCTTTTGGGGTCTGCCTTCATATTTCTTTGAAGACTTGGTTTTATCCTTTGGATCCGTATACCAAATTGTTCACAAAAAGACCCTAAATCCTTCTTGGCGGCCTTTTCTTTTTTGAATTGATCCCTGACCTTGTCTTCCTTACAAAGTCTTGCCCCTATCTTCTGGGTTGCTGCAATGAGTTGACCCAAAGAGCATATCATTGCATATACTTCTAAGCATTGGAATTCTGCTCAACAAAATTATTCTACTGTCAAAAAAGAGATTTTGGCAATAGTTTTATGTATTTCAAAATTTCAATCTGATTTACTTAATCAAAAATTTTTGGTTAGAGTAGATTGTAAATCTGCTAAAGATATTTTACAAAAAGATGTTAAGAATTTAGCATCAAAACAAATTTTTGCTAGATGGCAAGCAATTTTAAGTGCATTTGATTTTCAAATTGAATTTATCAAAGGCTCTTCAAATTCTCTACCTGACTTCCTTACTCGTGAATATTTACAGGGTAGGTAAGAGAGAGAGATTGGCAGCAATGCCAAAGACAGAAACTTCCTCTTCAAAGGGGAAGGGTAAAGGTATTGTCCTTAATAAAGGACCCAAACGCCAAGGTGCATCCAAATCTGGGCCTTCAGCCCAAAAGCAATCAGGGTTATCGATATATATATATATATATATATATATATATATATATATATATATATATATATATATATATATATATATATAGATGATATCCATAAGCTGTACAAGACCAAAAGGAACAGCTTAGATTTTCATTCAAAAGATATGCTCTCCGAACCATAAACATTCCATTTTAAAATAAAGGCTCTCTGAGCCATACTCATACATACTTATCAAAATAATCTAAATCTCAAACCCTAAGCTGGTCGTTCTAAAAGTTATTCCTGAGGAAAATTCACGTGATCATTCAACAATCAATACCTCATCAAGCAACTAGATCTAAGTCTCTGAGTGACTTAGAAAGACTTCTCTGCACCATCTGTGTTAAAGTACCCAAGGTACAATAGCGAACCAAAAGAAACCTGATATGTGTGTAAGGGTGAGACGCCAATATATGGTTTTAACACAATAACTAAATGCACGACACCACATAACACATATACATTTATCACACAAGCATTTATAATCTAATAGTCTATCAATGGGTTCAACACCCCAAACATCATCGTTTAAAAATTATGCATGACACTTCATATTCATCATTTAATTTTCGTCCTAGTCTCATGAGATATCCCAACATAAAATGAGTTGATCAGACTCCATAGCCACACTGGCTAACTTGGCACTCTGCCAACAGGTGCGCAACCTCTTCCCATCCACATAGGTATACATAGCCAGACACACAAGGCCAAACACATTGCTAATGTCCACAATCAGGGCCTACCATTAGCAAGTAAGATGGGGTCTCCATGTCCTCCCTAGGCACATGAGATAAATGCACATCGTAATTACCTTTCGCCGCTGGTAATTCATGCATTATGCCACAAACCGCAGGCACGTCTGCCAAATGCATGTAAAACACTTTTGTTTTGTTTTTTTCTTTGTGTTCAATTTTTCTTTGCCGAAGCTCAAAATGGCTTACGACTCACATAGTTTTAAAACACTTTTAAAACTTTCATCACAACACAGGACCTCACTGTCCATAAAACTTTTATCAAAACATAGGACCTCACTGTCCATAAAACTTTTATCACAACATAGGACCTCACAGTCCGAGTGCTCAATCACGACACCTCTCGACCGGTGCACCAGTCTTAGGTTCGTGGCACTAGAAAACATCTTCAATGTTTTCAACATGGTATACCACACGTATACGGTATAGGCCCTCAAAGTCCAAATGACTGAGTCCATCACAACACAGAACCTTAGTACCCTGTCGTCTCGGTTACTAAGTTCCACACCACTTTTAACACTAAATCAGTTTTGCTTTCATAAATTCTTTTTCCAAAATTGGAAATTCATTAACAAAATCCTTAAATAATAAAACTTAGTTTTCACAAAGGTGAGTCACTTGAGGTTTTAACTTCCTTAAAATATGTAATGCCGTTTCAAAATACTTGCCTTCTACATTTTTCCAAATCTGTCATCACACTTTTCCAAATCAGTCATCAATTATCACTTTTAAAGCTTTTTAAGCCAAAACTTAGCTTTTTCCACGGAAACAATTTTCTAAAATCATCATTAACTTCTTTTCAACAATTAATTTCGTAAAATAACTTTGTATAATATTGCAAACTTTCTTACATAAAAATTAGCAGTACATAAACATTTTCACGATTTCCCTCTCATTGTGACTCATAGGTTACTTTTACACTAATAAATCATCAAAAATAATAATATTTCTCAAAACTCGTTATTTTTCCAAAATAATATTTCTCACCACTATTATATTTCAATGTTTCCCATAAAACATTGAATATAATTTACACAGCTTATTAAAGCTTTTATCTGATTAATCGGTTGTGCACTGACCACAGTCAGGCTTCTCAAACAACACTCACAAGCAACATTCAACAACAATTATCAGAATTATACCACCAGACAGATCATGTATCATAGCAATATCATATACCAATAATCCAATAATTTAAAGCAGATCAGACATTGATACTCAGATACACAACACAACATAAACCACATAAACAGATAACCACAACCACATAAATTATACAGACTACACAACAAGCAAATGGTTATTGAGAAAAATCCATCAGGCAAGCCCTCCTTACCTTTGAAGACAAGTAAAGGATCCTCGTCCTAATGCCCACGTTAGCTCATATCTACTCCATCAAGCAAGCATAGCCATGTCCAAACGTCTCAGAGAGTAAATCCAACAACGCGCAACAACCAGAAATCAAGAAATCAATTACACATGATCAAACACACATTCTAACTTGATCTAAACACTTAATCTAATCACCAAACAAGGTTATTTTCAAAGAAAATCATGTTTGAAGCTCACGCTTCCCAATACCCTTTAAGGAAACTGTTTTGATTAAAAGATCATGAAAAAGAACTTGGAAATCATCCATTAAGAGTCCTAATTACACTAAATCATAATTAATTTTACAAAAACATACCCAAATTCAAATAAAATCAAATTGGGGGTTTAGGGATCCTAAATACAATTTAGGGAAAACTCATTTTAATTAAAGAATAATGAAATTGGTTTAGGGAAACACTAATTCACAGTCCTAATTTCATAAAACAACTTAAATTTCAAGATGAAAAATCTGAAATCAAAGAGTTAGGGTTAGGGTTTTAAAATCAATTTGGGGGTTTTGAATCTGAGACACAAGAGAGGGTTTTGACTCACCCAAGCTTGAAGACAAAGGACGCAGTGACCAGCCTTGGGGCGGCGGCGGCATCACGCAACTCCGGCGAGGTGGCAGTGGCGGTGGAACACTCCCTACAACAACCCAGATCTATAAAGTGAAGCTAAGCTTCATAGAAAGTAAGAAGAAAACTCAAAACACTATAAGAATGGTGGAACCACCATGGAAGCGACGGCGCGCGGTGTTTACCGCGGTGGAGAGACGATCGTGCGACGACGGACCGGACGCATGGGTCGCGCGGCGTGGTCGTGGCCGGACAGAGGCGGCAGTCGTAGCTGTGCTGAGGTGGTGGTCGCGGTTCCGGCTAGCTTCCAAGCGGCGCTGCTATGGTGAGAGGAAGGAGGAAGAAGATGAAGTTAAGGTGGAAGGAAGAAGAAGAAGAGAGAAAGAAGAAAGAAAGAAAGAAAGAAGAAGCAGAGAAGAAAAGAGAGAGTGAGGGAGAGAGCGTCGAGAAAGAGAGAGAGAAAAGTGAGAAAATTGAGTTTTTAAACCAGTTACTTAGTGATAGGTACAAAATGAGTGATAAATATTAGGCCTAAAATAAACATGTTTTTACTTTTTGGAATCTAAAAATAAAGATTGATAAAGATATGATTTTGGAATTCAAATTAGAGTAAAGATTAATAGTTGAACTGATCAACTAAGAAAATACTCAGTCCAAAATTTAATCTCCGATTAAGGTCAAACCAAAATTTTTAACTCTAAAATTAAATAGAATAAATATATGAAAATTCTTTTCTCTTAATCATAGTATTTAAAATATTTTTCTGTACTGGTAATAATAGTGACAATAACATAAATTATTGTCTAGTAAGCGTGCATTCACTGAAATAAGTCAGTGCTAACGCACCCAATAAAATAATTTGAAAATAATTTGAAGAGAGTAATTTAATTTCTCAACTAAACCACATAACATAATAAACTTAAACATCCAAATAATAAACTTAAACATCCAAATAAAATAATTAATCCTAGGTGTAAAAACTAGGGTGTTACATTATCCAACTTCTCGAAATTATTACTTGAGACCCACTTTACCAGATATTCAATTGGAAGATAATAATTTAGATTTAGCATCACAATACACTGGTGATGGAATAGTAGAATGGAATATTGATTGGTTTTCAGAACATCAAATAATGCGAAAATTAGAAGAAATGACCATGGCAGCAACAGCTTATAGATCAAAAAGAAATACTGCGGCATGCACAGTTAAGTTATTAATTCAAGGTTTCACTGGAAGTCTAAAAGGATAGTGGGATAATAATTTAAGAGTAGGAGAAAAACAACAGATACTTACATTTGTAAAAACTGAAATAGTAAATAATGAAACTGGTAAAACTGTACAAATAGAACAATAGGTAGAAGCATTAATCTTTACAATTTCTCAAGCGTTTATTGGAGACGCTAATGTTTTTACAGGTGGATCTTTAGAAATATTGAATAATCTATATTGTTCGACCTTAGGCTAATTCAGGTAGTATAAAGATTATTTTTTAGCAAAAATTTATACTAGGACTGACTTTAGACACTCTTATTGGAAAGATAAGTTTATCTCGGGCCTTCCCAAGAACTTTTCACCAAAGGTTAGAGATAATATAAAAAATGAATACCCAGGAACTCCTTTAGAAGAATTAACTTATGGAAGAATAATTTCACTAATAAATAAAACAGGTTTACAATTTTGCACAGATATAAAAATGCATAGACAAGCAAAATATGAAGGTAAAACAAATAACAAAGAAACAGGAAATTTTTGTGAACAATTTGGTTATGAAAAGGTAACTCCCCCTTCAAAACAAAGAAAGAATAAGACACAAAAATTCAAAAAATATAAAAGTTTAAGAAAAAAATAAACAAATAGAAAAACCTTATAATCCTTATAAAAAACAAAATAAAACATACAGTAAACCCTATAATAACTTTGATAAAAATATAGTATGTTATAAATGTTCATATAGCAATGAAATGTAGGGTAAAACAAAAAATAAAAGAATTTAAAAGGGACAATGATATAAAAGAATAAATTGTAAAATTTCTTTTATATGATACAGAATCATCCGAGACCTCCTCTACATATGAGGAACAAGAAAAAATATATTAGAATCAAGAAACTTCTTCTGATTCTGATGTAGGTTGTTTAAGTTGTGGATGTCTTGGAGTTAACTGTGATTGTAAATTCACAATCAATGTTATATCTAAAGAAGCAAAAGTCTTGTTAGATTTAGTTGGTAAAATTGATAATCCTCAAATAAAATTGGAAATGTTAGAAAAATACAAAGATTTAGAAAACCAAGAAATAACAACAAATAAGTTTGAAGGATATAATTTACAAAATATATTAAATCATGAAACATCTTTTTTAGAAGAACCAATAACTCTTCCTTCTTTGTATAAAGAAGTTAAAAATCTAAAAACAGAGATAAATTAATTAAAACAATAGTATAAAATTTTGTAATTTTTTTTTTCAAAATTCCTTGGGGAAAGGAAAGGCAAAAGTTAGTTCTTTTTCCTCTTTATCGTCATTTCAAAATGATGATGATCTTGAAAATGAATTTTATGTTCTTTACAATAAACATAAAAAAGAGATTGATGACACAAATTTCTTTTTAAGAATTAAAACAATGCAGCAAAAATGGTATGTTAAAGTAAATTTAAAAATTAAAAAATCTTTTCCCAAACCCTTTATTGCACTTATAGATTCTGGAGCAGATCTCAATTGTATTCAAGAAGGATTAATTCCAACTTAATATTATGAGAAGATGCTTCCAAAACTATATACTGCAAATAATAAAAAATTAAAAGTAAATTATAAACCCTAAACCAGAATGCCATTGCGTATCATCTCAAGAATTAGTATTAATAAAGTGAGAATATAATAGATAAATCAGAGTATAAATAAAAATATTGTTATCAAACTATCTGTTTATTTCATGTAAACAAGAGTACAAAATTACAAAAGATTATTAACTATAAACTTGTTATCAAGTGACTTACAACAAAGAGCTCCAATGTAACTTGCTTCAAAAGCTTTTACACTACAAGATTACAAAGAAAGCTTTAATTAGTAAGTGAGGTTGAAGGTAAGTTTGTCTTCAACTGAGAAGGAGAGGCTTCTTAAATAGAAGGGAGAAGTTTCTCTGAATAATGCAGACTTGAAATCATTTGAAATCCGAAAAGCAAGTACGGTTGACTTTGCTGCTTTAATTACTGTAGCCATGTTAACTTGTCGGCCAATAAATCAGGGTCGGCACTGTTGGTGTAAGCCCTAGAGGCCAGTGTATTTCTTAGACTTACATTTGTATCTTGCTATATATGATATGAGGCATTCCAGTTTATTGTGTTACTTGTTTAAACATAATAAAGTCCTTAGAATAGAAATTTCAGTTTAATAGAATATCAAGTATATGACTTGATCGTGAGACACTATAGAACAATGAAATCCTATTCTTAAATATCCGCAATCAAGTATTTTATTAATAAGGACAATAATAATACATTGAGACTATTATGTGTGCAGACTGATGACCATATCTCACGGGTCATGGATATGAGATATCGAGTCGCCACATAGGTACACATTAGAGTAATGATGTATTGGATTGACCCACCATGAGAACACTACATGGAGCGTTGTGTGAGTGTCATAAGTAGTTCTCATAGTGACAATGGTGTAAGCAATCCTTCGACCTGAAATCGCTACGATCCCTACATGAGGAGTCATGTGCTTTAATATCGTCAAACGTCATCCATCAGAATGATGATTATAAAGACGGTCATTGGGCATACCACGAGCCATGCGAGAGGGATGTGAGTGACCTAGATGGAATTTGTCCCTCCTACATAACAGGAGTAATATCTGTGGGCCCCCGATAGAGTGAGACTCAGAAAATGCATGGCCGTCTTTGAAATGAGTCAATATGAGATATTGACCTCATTTGTTGTTAAGTCTACTCTGGGTCGTCGGGAACATGATATTGAACCATACAAGGGTGACACATTCCATGTCTTGTGTTCAATATAGATATATGGACAAAGGGATAATAATGCACATGAATATTTGTCACAGAAAGGTTTCGTCAAATCACTGACTTTCTCACTACTTAGGTAGCAGTGATGTATTTCTAGATACCGCTCACTGTTTGTAATATTAAATGGAATTTAATATTACTACTAACTTTTTGGGAACCTATAGGGTCACACACATAAGAGCGGATTAAAAGAAGCATTAAAAGGAGAGTTGGACTTTTCTATTGGGCCTAGCGCATAGTACATGGGGCTTAGGTCAAACGCTGCTCACTAACTCACTTAAGGAGGTGCTGCTATAAGTAGACCACTTAAGCTATTGTGCCTACACGGTTTTGTTTTACCCTAGCCGCACATAGAGAGTGATAGTGAGCAGTAGTTCTCGATTTTCGAAGCTAGCACCGTGAGACAGAGACGCTTTGGGTTCGTGACGTTGGACGTTCACTGAATCTGCTCGTGTGGATACCTAAGAGGCATCGTTCGTGCGGTGTTTGTGATAGACGATTTTAATTCACTGTCATCACTTCAAGAGGTAAATCTTCTAACCATGAATCATGACCATTCGCAAGGATCCTTCGATGGGAATTTTTCCGCTGTGTTATTTTTTTTATACGCAAATTCCCAACAGTGGTATCAGAGCCGCTTGCGAAACCATGATTCTGTTACGTGGCTTACCTGTTATGTATGATAACATGTTTATAATGTGAATCGTTTTTCTGAAAATTGTTTTCTGAAAATCATTTGCATCCGTTTTGCGAAACCTTGTTTCTGTATTTTTCGTATGTATATGATATATGCGTCTGTTGCATGTTTATGTATATATGCGATATGTACATTGGTTCTGGAATCCTTATTATGTTCTGCGATGGCGTCAAGTGTTGATGTTAAACATGATCGGTTTCAATTCTCTGTTGGCGGCGTTAAGGGGTTTCAGACATGAAGAGGTCATGTTCTTGCGACTGAGGTTCCAAGGGTTGAAACCCTAACCCTGCCCCGACCCCCGCAAGGGGCGGCCTCCCCTTGACCCCCGCCCGCTGACCGGGCAGCGGGACCCCCGTCCTACCTCTGCGTTGTGTGTTATTTCGAAATTCAAATTTTGAAATCTTTTGTATCACTTAATAATAATATTAATAATAATAAAAGAGGTATTATTATTGTTTGTTATCATTTGCGTTGTGATGCATGGTGGATGGCTATGACCTTAGTCTTTTGGTTTATTTTGAAATACGGCCTGCGTGCCGTGCCTTTCTCTTATATTCCATATGTATATTCTTTTCTCATCTCACTCCCCTCATATGTAAAATGAGGTTTCTGTTTATGTAATGTAATGATGGAGACAAGAAGACGTTATCCAGTGGGAGATCATGCTTGGAGAAGCTTGGACGCTCCTAGGTTTCAATTTAGATTCTCTCATTGGCTTGGGAGAATCAATGCGTTAGGGGCCATAACCATATCACATTTATTTGCCTTATATATGTATGAGATGCATGTATGTATATAGTATGTTAAAAAGGGTTTAACTAATATATGTATGAGATGTATGTATGTAAATAGTAAGTTAAAGAGTTTAACAAATGATGAGATCAAATTTTAATCAAATCCCTCAAAAGGAAATATTAAGTCACATTTAAAGGCCTTCCAATGCATGGCACTCGTCAAGACTATGATCGATTAAGTGTGGGTCCACCAAAGCGGGGTACCTTTATCTATACTAGTAAGACGTGATGGGACAAATGTAATGTTCAACTGCTATCCATTGGGTCTGACTTAACTAAGCCAACTTCAATAGGATTGAAAGGCTTAGAGGCTTAAAAGTTGGGCTTTAGTCCATGTGATGAATTAGAATAAGAGTTATTCACCCAACTGTCCAAGAGTTGCATGAGATGCAATCAGAAAGTGTTTCCTACCTATATAACCGAATTTTGAGTGATCAGCCAAAGCTGACTTAAAGCTAGGTGAAATATGGATCTTGGCCCACTAGAAAATCTTCCAACGGGATTTTCCGAATCAATGATGAGGGTCATTGTTTTGAGTAAAATAGTGGGAGGCGTATTTAATTAAAGACCTTATTAAATAACTTCATGGCATGATACTTATTTTTGCATATTTATTTCTGTAGATTACCATGGCATCAAACACATCAAGTAACCTGTCATTGCAATCCGTCCTTGAGAAGGATAAACTATCCGGAACAAATTTTCTGGACTGGTACAGAAACTTGAGGATTGTCCTCAAACATGAGAAAAGGCTGTATGTTCTTGAGGAGCCTATTCCTGAGCCACCAGCTTCAAATGCTCCTAGGGCTGACAAGGATGCTTATAAGAAGCATCAGGATGACGCCTTAGACGTCGGCTGTCTTATGCTTGCTACCATGACCTCTGAGCTGCAAAAGCAACATGAGACCATGGAGGCGTACGATATGATCGTGCACCTCAAGCTGCTCTACCAAGAGCAAGCAAGGCATGAGCGGTTCGAAGTTTCCAGAGCCCTTTTCTAGTGTAAATTGGCAGAATGAAGCCCTGTGAGTCCTCATGTACTCCAGATGATCGGGTACATTGAGAATCTTGAGAGACTGGGATTTCTTTTAGGCCAAGAGTTGGCCACCGACTTAGTTCTGCAATCGTTGCCTGAGAGCTATAGTCAGTTTGTCATGAACTATAATATGAATGATCTTGACAAACCTTTACCAGAATTGTTGAGCATGTTAAGAACTGCTGAACAAAATATTAACAAAGGAAAGGGGAAGGCCATTTTGATGGTCCAGGCTGGAAATAGCAAAAAGCATCCCAAGAAGCCCAAGTACAAACAAAAGGGCAAGGGCAAGGCCATCAACAAGTTCAAGCCCAGTACTTCTGGCTTGAAGCCTGTGGGTGGTGTGGCTAAGGAAGGCAATTGCTTCCACTGTGGTCGGACTGGACATTGGAAGAGGAACTGCCCAAAATACCTGGAAGAAATCAAGAAGAAGAAGGGAAGTGAGACTTCCACTTCAGGTATGTTTGTTATAGAAGTCAATTTATCTACTTCTGCATCATGGGTATTAGATACCGGATGTGGTTCTCACATTTGTACAAATGTGCAGGATCTAAACAGGAGTAGACCATTGGCAAAAGGTGAAGTCGACCTACTAGTTGGAAATGGAGCAAAGGTTGCTGCTTTAGCTGTAGGGACTTATGTATTGACTTTGTCCACTGGGCTCACTATTCCGTTAGAGAACTGTTATTTTGTGCCTGCAATTAGCAGGAATATCATTTCCGTTTCTTGTTTGGACAAGATTGGTTTTTCTTTTATAATAAAGAACAAAAGTTGTTCTATTTATTTGGATGATATTTTCTATGCTAGTGCACACATGAGTAATGGGCTTTATGTCCTTGATCTCGAAATGCCCATCTATAACATAAATACTAAGAGGTTCAAACCAAATGAGTTGAACCCGTCTTATCTTTGGCATTGTCGTTTAGGCCATATAAATGAGTAGCGCATTTAGAAGCTCCATAAAGATGGACTCTTGGACTCATTTGATTATGATTCATATGAGATATGTGAGTCTTGTTTATTGGGAAAGATGACTAAAGCTCCATTCACCGGAAAAGGTGAAAGAGCTAACGATCTTTTGGGTCTTATACATAGCGATGTATGCGGACCCCTAAACACATTAGCTAGAGGTGGTTTTCAGTACTTCATCACATTTACTGATGATTTCAGTAGATATGGATTTGTGTATCTTATGAAACATATATCGGAATCCTTTGAAAAGTTCAAGGAATTAAAAAATGAGGTACAAAACCAACTTGGTAAAAATATTAAAACTCTTCGATAAGATCGAGGTGGTGAATATTTGAGCCTAGAGTTTGATGATCACCTGAGAAAGTGTGGAATTTTATCTCAACTCACTCCACCTGGAACACCACAATGGAATGGTGTTTATGAGAGGAGAAATCGAACCTTGTTGGACATGGTTCGGTCTATGATGAGTCATGCAAACCTTCCAAACTCTTTCTGGGGACATGCTCTATTAGCAGCAGCTTTTACACTTAACCGTGTTCCATCCAAAACGGTAGAAAAGACACCATATGAGATATGGACTGGTAGACGACCCAGCATGTCTTTTATGAAGATTTGGGGTTGTGAAGCATATGTAAAACGTCAAGTTTCTAATAAGCTTGATCCCAAATCTGATAAATGCTTCTTTGTGGGGTATCGCAAAGAAACCAAGGGATACTATTTCTATAATCCTTCCGAAGGCAAAGTGTTTGTCGCACGGACTGGTGTATTCCTAGAAAAGGAGTTTATCTCCATAGGAACCAGTGGGAGGAAGATAGAACTTGAAGAAATTCAAGAATCACAGAGTAGTGACCTACCATTGGTAGAACTGGAGCGACCTTCACAAAATGCTGTGGAGGAACAACCTGCTCCAGTAGCACAAGACCAGCGTAGGTCTAACAGGATACGTCACCAGCCTGAGAGATATGGATTTCTCATGACTCCACAAGGTGATGTATTGCTCATGGATCAAGATGAGCCTGTGACTTACCAGGAGGCCATCACTGGCCCAGAATCTGAGAAGTGGCTTGAGGCCATGAAATCTGAGATGGATTCCATGTACACCAACCAGGTATGGACCTTGGTAGAGCCACCTGAAGGGGTAAAACCCATAGGGTGCAAGTGGGTTTTCAAAAATAAAACTGACATGGATGGTAAAGTACATACCTTTAAGGCGCGATTGGTGGCTAAGGGTTTCAAGCAAATTCATGGTGTCGACTATGATGATACCTTTTCACCTGTTGCGATGCTTAAATCCGTCCGGATCTTACTTGCTATCGCTGCATACCATGATTATGAGATATGGCAGATGGATGTCAAAACTGCTTTCCTTAATGGAAAGCTTCTTGAGGATGTGTACATGACACAACCTGAAGGCTTTGACATTTCAGAGGATGCCGAAAAGGTATGTAAATTGCAGCGATCAATCTATGGATTGAAGCAAGCTTCCAGAAGTTGGAACCTTCGTTTTGATGATGCTGTAAGAGAGTACGGATTCATCAAAAATGAAGATGAACCTTGTGTCTACAAGAAGGTTAGTGGGAGCATTGTTGTTTTTCTGGTGTTATATGTAGATGACATATTACTCATTGGAATTGACATCCCTACACTACAAAATGTAAAGACATGGTTAGGGAATTGCTTCTCTATGAAAGATTTGGGTGAAGCTACCTATGTATTGGGAATCAGGATCTATAGGGATATATCGCTGAAATTGCTTGGCCTAAGTCAGAGTACATACATAGACAAAGTGTTGAGACGCTTTAACATGCATGAATCCAAGAAAGGACTCTTGCCTATGTCACATGGTATATGCCTATCAAAGGCACAATCCCCTTCCACTCAAGATGAAAGGGATCGCATGAGTAAGATTCCATATGCATCCTCAATTGGATCTATAATGTATGCCATGTTATGTACTCGACCAGATGTATCGTATGCTTTAAGCATAATGAGCAGGTACCAGTCTGATCCCGGTGAAAGTCACTGGTCTGCTATCAAGAACATCCTTAAGTACTTGAGAAGAACTAAGGATTCGTTCTTGGTATATGGAGGCGAGGAAGAGCTTGCTATAATAGGTTACACCGATGCTAGCTTCCAGACCGATAAGGATGATTCCAGATCGCAATCTGGTTATGTGTTCTGCCTGAATGGTGGGGCGGTGAGCTGGAATAGTTCAAAGCAGGAGACAGTCGCCAATTCTACTACAGAGGCTGAGTATATTGCCGCCTCCAATGCAGCAAAGGAGGCTGTTTGGATCAGGAAGTTCATTGCTGAGCTTGGTACAGTTCCTAGTATTGTGGACCCCATTGATCTCTATTGTGATAACAATGGGGCCATTGCACAATCTAAGGAACCTAGATCTCATCAGCGATCCAAACATATACTTAGGCGCTTCCATCTCATTCGAGAGATTATCGATAGAGGAGATGTGAAAATATATAGAGTACCAACACTTGATAATGTTGCTGACCCACTTACGAAACCTCTTGCTCAACAGAAGCATGAAGGTCACACTAGATCGATGGGCATTAGATTTATGCCTGATTGGCTCTAGTGCTAGTGGGAGATTGTTGGTGTAAGCCCTAGAGGCCAGTGTATTTCTTAAACTTACATTTGTATCTTGCTATATATGATATGAGGCATTCCAGTTTATTGTGTTACTTGTTTAAACATAATAAAGTCCTTAGAATAGAAATTTCAGTTTAATAGAATATCAAGTATATGACTTGATCATGAGACACTATTGAACAATGAAATCCTATTCTTAAATATCCGCAGTCAAGTATTTTATTAATAAGGACAATAATAATACATTGAGACTATTATGTGTGCAGACTGATGACCATATCTCACGGGTCATGGATATGAGATATTGAGTCGCCACATAGGTACACATTAGAGTAATGAAGTACTGGATTGACCCACCATGATAACACTACATGGAGCGTTGTGTGAGTGTCATAAGTAGTTCTCATAGTGACAATGGTGTATTCAATTATTCGACCTGAAATCGCTACGATCCCTACATGAGGAGTCGTGTGCTTTAATATCGTCAAACGTCATCTGTAATAGGATGATTATAAAGACGGTCATTGGGCATACCACGAGCCATGCAGAGGGATGTGAGTGACCTAGATGGAATTTTTCCCTCCTACATACAGGAGTAATATCTGTGGGTCCCCTGATAGAGTGAGACTGCAAAATGCATGGTCGTGCTGAAATGAGTCAATATGAGATATTGACCTCATTTGTTGTTAAGTCTACTCGGGTATCAGGGAACATGATATTGAACCATACAAGGGTGACACATTCCATGTCTTGTGTTCAATATAGATATATGGACAAAGGGATAATAATGCACATGAATATTTGTCACAGAAAGGTTTCGTCAAATCACTGACTTTCTCACTACTTAGGTAGCAGTGATGTATTGCTAGATACCGCTCACTGTTTTTAATATTAAATGGAATTTAATATTACTACTAACGTTTTGGGAACCTATAGGGTCACACACATAAGAGCGGATTAAAAGAAGCATTAAAAGGAGAGTTGGACTTTTCTATTGGGCCTAGCGCATAGTACATGGGGCTTAGGTCAAACGCTGCTCACTAACTCACTTAAGGAGGCGCTGCTATAAGTAGACCACTTAAGCTATTGTGCCTACACGGTTTTGTTTTACCCTAGCCGCACATAGAGAGTGATAGTGAGCAGTAGTTCTCGATTTTCGAAGCTAGCACTGTGAGACAGATACGCTTCGGGTTCATGACGTTGGACGTTCACGGAATCTGCTCGTGTGGATACCTTAGAGACATTGTTCGTGCGGTGTTCGTGATAGACGATTTTAATTCACTATCATCGCTTCAAGAGGTAAATCTTCTAACCATGAATCATGACCATTCGCAAGGATCCTTCGATGGGAATTTTTCCGCTGTGTTATTTTTTTTATACGCAAATTCCCAACAGGCACAACACGCCAAACGACTTTCTTTTGGTTTAATTAATGCGGGTTTTTGGAATGATTCTGTCGGCCATCATAAATCTGAGGGATTCGACAAATCCAAAGTAACATTATTGATCAAAGAATCCTACATCCGGGTCATTGTTTTCCAGATAAGGATTGTAGTCTGAACCATGAGAAGACAATTCTTCGTCTTCTTCATTGTCTGAACCAATTGATGATAGAGCGTCCTTCAACATCTTTTTGTATTATTAGGGTGTTGAGGCACTGAAATTAACTGTGTATGGAGATAAATCCTAAGAGGAAGATTTTAAGACTTCTTTTCCTTTTTGGAGAAACTGAAATTGGTGACTTAGGAGGTTCAAGGGTGGAGGAACCTTTCTTTAATGAACCTTCTTTTTCCAAGTAACAAATTTTGTTTCAACCACTTGATTATCGAATTTCTGCCACCATGAGACTGTATTGGTTGAGCAGATGTATTTTGGAAAGGGTTCGGGTAAATGTTGATGATATTCAATGTTAAACTTAAGTGACCAAGCAATTCCGAACTGTGAACAAAAGTGAAGCAATTTTCCAAAGATAGGAATCGATGGAGTTAATTTTTTTTATTCGTTGTAAATCTCAAAAAGTGAATTAGGGATTATATCGGCAGAAAGCCCATAAATCCAAAACCATTCCATAAACCAATTCGGGTATTTGGACTGGTTATTCAAAAAATTAAAATACCACGAATGTTTTGGATTTGGTTGAAGAAGAACCAAAGTCCAAGCTTGTTGGTAATCAAAATAGTTATAAATTGGAGGGTCGAATACCCTAGAAAACCTTTTTGGCAAAAAGGGGTTTTGTCCCCAGTCTGAAAGGTGTGAGACCTTCATTATTTTAAATTGTGAATGAGCAACAACTTCAGGTTCATTGGAATTGAAGTTTATCTCCATTTTTACTAAATTGGTATCAATTAAAATGAATTGGTAGAACTGTAAATTTTTGGTGGTGCTGTTGTTGGGAACCCAACCAAAACCATTAGGAATAAGTCGTTTTAACAAACCCCAGGGATTTTCTATAGAGGGGTTACCGAATTCTTGTTTTAGAAGAGTATGCTCTTGACAAGCTCCTTTTTCTTTAAATGCAAGGGGTTCTCTTGGTGTGGTTATTTTCTTCAATATTTCATCACTCAAGGGTGCAAACTTATTTTGAGATTGAGTGGGGTTATTTGTGGGAGTTATTGAAGTGAGATTTTTTTTTTGGTTATTTGGGCCGCCGAGGGGGCAAAAGAATCTGGGGTTAATGTTTTTGATCTGTTTGGTGAGGGTGGAGCCCCACCTCTGTTTGGTGATCTTTTGCTGCTTTGCAATCAATTCTAAGAAAAACTTTTTATTTATTAATTCATCTTGAAACTTTGTAATACATAGTACTATAGATAAAATCTCTTTTTTAATAGTACTATATTTTTCTTGTGATTGGATCCAAAGACCTGAAAGAATCGTACCACCTGTTCAACTTTGGAATGAGGAAGGATTTGTAGTAGGATACCACCATATCCTTTATCTGATGCATCAGTTTGAACAATAAGACTGGCATCTGGATGAGGAATACCTAGACAAGGAAGAGACTTGACATCCTTTTTTATGTCTAAGTCTAAATCGGATAACTCTTTTGACCAAGGTTTAGGGTTTGAGGTTTTCCTAAGCCTAGAATATAGAGGCTTACAATTAATCTTAATATTTGGGATAAACTCTGAGACATAATTTAAACAACCTAAAAAACGTTGTAATTGTTTTTTATCAGTTAATTCATTTGGAAAATTTTCAGCAAAAGTGATGCTTCTGCTTATTGGTGTTATTGCTCCTTGATGGATTTCATGACCCAAGAATCTTATTTTTGTCTGAAGTAGTTTTATCTTTTTGGCAGATATAACAATTCAATTTCTTTTTATTGTTTCTTTGAAAATATTGAGATGTTTGAAATGTTGATCTAATGATTGTAAAAAGATTAAAACATCATCAATATAGACAATGGTAAATTCTGAATGAGGATTCAAAATGTCATTCATTATGTGTTGAAATTCAGAAGGTACATTTTTTAATCCCATAGGCATTACATTCCATTCGTAATGACCAAAAGGAACTGTAAAAGCAGTTTTATATTTTCCTTCTTCTTCTAACTTTATTTGATTGAAACCTGATTTCATATCAAATTTTGAAAATATTATTCCATCATGTAACCTTTTTATTAAATCTCTTTTATTGGGAATTGGATATCTGATCCATTTCGACACTTTATTTAAAGGTTTATAATTAATCACCATGCGAGGCTCTCCTCTCTCTATTTCGGATTGATTTGAAACACAAAGCTGTGCAACTCCAGGGTGACTTGCTAGGCCTAATAAGTTTCTTATCAAGAAATCCTTTTATTTCTTTTTTACAATACTCCAAAGTTTAGCTATTCATTTGAATTGGGCGAGCTTTAGTAGGAATGTTACTTTCATGAAAACCTTTTTCATATGGCAAGGATACCATATGAGTTTTCTTTTCCCAGAAGGCATTAGGAACTTCTGAGCAAACTTCTTGTTCAAATTCCTTTTGTATTTTATTTATTTTTTCTTTAAACGAAGGATCTTGAAATTGCTTTTCTATTTTTTCATATAGAATTTCTTTTTGTAAAAACCCTATTTGATTTTATTTCCTTTGAATTATTGTGAAGAAATTATTCTCTTCTAAATTTTCATTGAGATTATTCAACTCTTTTCTTTTTATTGGATTTATAAATTCAAACAATATTTCTTGATTGTATTTTATTGTTTTTATTCCTTCTTCAGTTATTTGTATTGGATAAAGTTGAGTGAGAAAAGGAGTACCCAAAATTATCTGTTCTGAAGTATCTTTTACCAAAAGAAATGAGCTAGCAAACCATATTCCATTATTACAAATGCTAGCATCTTCTATGTAACACCCCGACTTTTCACTGTTTTCTAATATCAGAAATTTATATAATTATGTTTATATTTTTATCTGAGACTTAGAAAACTATTTTAAATAAACGGAATTTACCACTCAATCCTACTTGAATGTAGGAAGCTACGATTAAAATTTAGGTTGGAAAGTCAGGCGAAACCCGGCCCGTGAATTCCATTGACAATATGATAATACTGCTCAAAAGACCTAATTTTAATTCGTAAATGAAAGACTTAAGTTTAGTATTTTATTTTCTACAATTCTGTATTTTTAGAATTTTTTTCAGAAAAAATAAAATAATTTACGTATTATGGGCGGAAAGCGTAATCGGGTAGACGACGGAAGGGAAATTAGAGTTTCTAAGAGTAGTAAGAGGGTTTATCTTAGGATTTTGAGATGATTCAAGGGGATGAATCATATTTTTAAGTCTAGAAGGTTTTTCAGGGTTAAATAGAAAATTTAGAAATTTACGGTTAAGTCCCTGAACTTTCTGTAAATTACCCTTTTGTCCCTAAATTAGTTTTTTTCGTTTTTCCAAGTGGATTGGGCTAGAATCCTTGTTTCTAACCTTAAATGGTCGTGGCTTATAAGCCCAAACTTTTCTAGTTCATAGTTGAGTCCATAAAGCCCATTTAAGTTTCTTATCTTAAGTTTAAAGGCTTAAATCTTCAAGTGGGCCCCACAACAAACAAGAAAATGAAACCAAGCCCAAATGTGTCAAGCCCAAATGCATAAGCCCATAAGAGAAGATGACTTTCTCATTTGATGGATGAATCAAGATTTTTCTAGAATGATCCACACTTTTCTACATCATTCTTGGTTTTTCTTCAACATTCTAGATTTGTCTCAAATGTTCTTGAATTATCCTAACTTGTCTTTCACTCATCAAGTCAGCCAACCAAGTCAAAGATAAGCTAGCATTTAATGTGACAAAAATCATCATCATGAAATTTTATTGACTATTTGCAAACTAGTCCTTCAACTATTCGAATCTTTGCAATTTGGTCCTTAGAACTTAATTGCATTTTGATCCTTGAACATGACAACTCACCATCATCTAGAGTATTCCAACATTGACGCCACTTTCACTATAAATACCCTACTCTCACTTTTCATTTAGTTTCTTTTGCCATTTGCTTCTAAAAACTCTAAAGTTTACAAGTTTCTTAGTTCTAAGTTGTAAAACAAGTTCTTGGATTTCCTTTGTCATTGATTTTCAAGAGGTAAATCCTAATCTTCATTCTTAATCATGTCTATGTTCTTGAGTAAGTTTCTTGATTCAAGTCTTATATCATGGTTGTTCATCATTTTCAAGTTTCTAACCCTAGAACTTTGAAAAATCATAATAAATCCTAGGAAAATCTAATGATGATGAAACTACTTTCTATCTTCTAGATATCATGTTTACTATCTAAATCCAAGAGCATGAAGTAATCAAAAATCTTTTTCTTGAAAACCTAGCTTTGGCCGAACCTATCACCTTAGGGTTGGTAGAGTTTTGTTCATGTGTTTTCATGTGTGATCATGTATTCTATATGGCATGTATGACTACACACTATAATCCATGTTAGTCTCTTAAAATGAATATTTTACTCAAAAATATTTGTTTTGGCCAAACCCTAAGTGGGTAAGTTTTGTTGAGTTTTGTTCATGGTTTTCATAAATGATCTTAGAAATCAATCTCTTAGTATGTATGCTTTATGAATCCAAGTTGATTTGTTAAACTAAGAACCCTAGCTCTATGAACCTATTAAGGCCGAATCTATGTATAAAAGAGTTAGGAAGTTTTGAGTTTTAAACTTAGTTATTTAGTCACTAATCTATGATTTAGGTTAATCAAGGATCATTAATCCATAACTTAATCATGATTAGAAGTTTTAGTCATTCAAAAACCCTAGAGGCCGTGACTATGTATTAGGGTTTAGAATGTTTTAGTTTCTTGAGTTGTAACTATTTGGTTGTAATGGTTGAAGGTTAGTTGAGTACGACGTTTACAAGGTAACTGAAATTTCGAAGGAATCTGTAAGTTCATCAAGGAGTCTTCAAGAGGTAAGGGGAGCTTACCTGAGGGATTTTTCTTAATAACTATTTGCTTGTGGTGTGGTTTATATGATTTATATGTGGTTGTGGTTGTTGGTTTTGTTATTTACGTGGTGTGGTTTATCTGTGTATTGGTGTGGAGTTGTGTTTAATTTATTTAATTATTTGCAATTGTATATTCTACTGCTATGATGCATGATCTGCCTGGGAAATATCTGTGATATAACTGTTGGTTGATGTGTGAGAAGCCTGACAGTGGTCAGTGCTCAATTAAAGTTAATTGGATAAAAGCTTTAAGAAGCTACGCAAATTATATTCAATGTTTTAACGGCAAAATATTGATATATAATATTAAAGGAATTTTATTTTGAGGAAAATGAGGAGTTTTGGAAAATATTTTAGCACTGCTATATTTTATATAAGAAAACCCGGAATATTACAAAATATTCTTTTATGAAATTAATTGGTGAAAATAAGTTAATCATGATTTTAGAAAATTAATTAAGTGGAAAAAGTTAAGTTTTGGCTTAAAAAGCCTTAAAAATAATATTTGACGGCAAATTTGGAAAAGTGTAGACGGCAAGTATTTTTGAATCGGCAGTGCATATTTTGAGGAGAATAAACCTCAAGTGACTCATTGGTTTGTGAGAAACTAAGTTTTATGATTTAAGGATTTTATAATGAATTTCTACCTTGGAAAAAGATTTTCTGTAAATGAGTTTACTCAATGACGTATTTTTGTAATTTGGATAAATTACGGAGATATTATTTTGGATTTGTTTTCATAGACGAAAAACGACGTAAACGACGTAAACGACGATGTGGAACTTAGTAACCGAGATGTTGGGGTACTAATGTTCTTATGACGTTATCCTATTTTTGATTTGTTTTTCACAGACAAAAACGATGTAAAACGACGATATGGAACTTAGTAACCGAGACGTCGGGGTACTAGTGTTCTTTTGATGTTATAGACTTGGTGTCTCGTAGGTAGACGGTGTGTCTACTTCACGACGTAATAAACGACGGTAAACGATTTATGATGTTTTCTATCACCACGAACCTAAGACTGATTGCAAGGTCTAAGGGCTTCGTGATTGAGCACTCGGGCTATGAGGTCCTGTGTTGTTAATAAAAGTTGTAAAGATGTTTAAAACGATGATGGGTCATAAGCTTTTGAGAGCTTTGAGAAATAAAGATTTAACACAAAGAAAACGACGAGAACAAAATATTTTATATGCATGCATTGGCAGACGTGCCCACGATGTCCTATGTCGGATACCTTGATGACAGGGTATTTTGGCTACGAAGTTATGTCGGATACCTTGATGATAGGGTATTTTGGCTACGAAGTTATGTCGGATACCTTGATGACAGGGTATTTTGGCTACGAAGTTATGTCGGATACCTTGATGATAGGGTATTTTGGCTACGAAGTATGTATGGTGCTTTGATAAAGTATTCCATGCCACGAAGTGCCTAATATATTTGGCTATTGAGCTTGATCAACTCATTTACGCGGTGTTGTGGGATCTCCGGAGATTAGGAAAAGTTAGATGATGTATTGAAGTGCTCATGCATAGTTTTCCAACGTTGATGTTTGGGGTGTGAAACCCATTGATAAATTGTATGCTATAGTATGGATGCTTATGTTGTTATAACATGAAATTGTACATGTGCCTTCTTTTGTGCGAGCATTTAGTTATTTTGTTAAATCCATATATTGGCGTCTCACCCTTACAAACATATCAGTGCCGCACAAGGGATGAGATTTCTACAAGAAGGAGAAGGCTGTCTAGTTCGAGACATGCTGTGCTGCTCAGGTTCACGGTAGTGTCATTTAGATACGACCAGCTTAGGTTATATTGAGTTATGTTATGTTTTGAGAGTCACTAAACTGATAATGATCTAGATGTGAAAATATATGAGGCAGTATAGTTGTATAACTTATATACAATATGTAATTATGTGTGGTTTGAGTTTGTTGTTGTTGTCTTGAGGATTAAAAGAAACAAAAATTATCACCATATTTTGAAAAGATGAACGTTGAGAAAACATTATTTTTCGAAAGTAACCAGCAAATTAAGTTTTATTTCCGTAAACGGGTAACCATGTGATGACCTGGGTTAGGGTGTCACATTCTAATTTATAACTTACTTGTAATTTTTGGTTATTAGAAGTATATAATTTTTGAAGCGTTTCCTCATAATATTGGGTTGGAATTAGTCCTTCTTGAATACAATTGAGATCTGCTCCTGAGTATATTAGTGCAATGAATGGTTGATGAAAAGATTTTTTAATTTTTAGATATATCTTAACATGCCATTTTTGTTGCATTGTTTTTATTCACCAAAAGAAATTTGTTTCTTCATCGTAAAGAGTATCGAATTCATTTTCGAGATTAACATCAAAACGAGTTGAAGAAGAATATGCAATAGTTTTTCCAGTCTTTCCTTTTCCTTTCCCCAAGGATTTTTGAAAATTTTGTTGCAAAATTTTGTATTTTTATTTTAAATCAGAAATTTCAGATTTTAGATTTTTCACTTCTTTATATAAATTGGGAAGATTTATTGGTTCTTGAATAAAAGATGTTTTAGGATTTAAACTATTTTTTAAATTATATCCAGAAAACTCTTTTGTTGTTATTTCCTGGCTTTCTAACTCTTTATATTTTTCTAACATTCCTAATTTTACTTGTGGATCTTCAATTTGACCAACTAGGTCTAACAAGACTCTAGCTTCTTTGGAAATAACATTAATAGTGAATTTACAATCACAGTTATTTCCATGACATCGACAACTTAAACATCCAATATCAGAATCAGAAGATGTTTCTTGATTCTGATAAATTATTTCTTGTTCTTCATCTGTGGATGAATTATCAGATGAATCTGTTTCATATAATAAAATTTTGTAATTTGATTTTTTATTTCACCATCCATTTTAAGTTCTTTTATTTTTTGTTTAACTCGACATTTCTTTGCTATATGACCTGCACGTCCACATTTATAGCAAATAATATTTTTTATCCAAATCTTTATTATATGGTTTACTGTATGTTTTATTTTGTGGTTTTCTATAAGGTTTATAAGGTTTTTCAAGTTGTTTGCTTTTATATTTTCTAAATTTTTGTGGTTTACTCTCCCTTTGTTTAAAAGGAGGAGTTATTTTTTTCATATTCAAATTGTTCACAAAAATTTCCTAATTCTTTATTATTTGTTTTACTTTCATATTTTTCTTGTCTATGCATTTTTATATCAGTGCAAATTTGTGAACCTGTTTTATTTGTTATTGAGATTATTCTTGCATAAGTCAAATCTTCTAAAGGAGTTCCTGGGTATTCGTTTTTTATTTGAGATCTTACCTTTTGTGTGAAATTCTTTGGGAGACCAGAGATAAATCTATCTTTCCAATAGGAATATCTACAGTCTGATCTTGTATAAATTTTTGCTAAAAAATTTTCTTTATACCACCTAAATTCACCTAAGGTTGGACAATAAAGATTATTTAATATTTCTAATGATCTATCGGCAAAAACATTTGAGTCTCCAACAAACGCTTGAGAAATTGAAAAGATTAATGCTTCTACTTGTTGATCTATTTGAATAGTTTCAGGTTCACCTTGTTCATTGTTTCTTACTTCTTGTTTTACAAATGTAAGAATTGTTTGTCTATCTATTTCCCTTAATTATTATCCCACCATCCTTTCAGGCTTCCAGTAAAACCTTGGATTAATATTTTGATTGTACTTAGGGCATTATTTCTTTTTGCCCTGTAGGCAGTTGCTGCCATTGACATTTCTTCTAATTTTCTCATTATTTGATGTTCTGAGAATCCATCTATATTCCATTCTACAATACCATCTCCAGTATATTGTGATGCTAAATCAAGATTATTATCTTCAAATTGAATATTTGGTGAAGTGGGTCTATGATAATAATTTCGAGAAGTTGGATAGCTTTTTGAAACATATTTTATCTTATTTATCGTATCTATTCCTGTATTTTCAAATTGTTTTTCTATTTCTAATATGTCTTCATCATTTATCATATTTACTTTTGGTGAGGATATTTTTAATGAAGCTAGCCTTTTATTTATTTCTTCTAAAAGGTCGCTAGTAGGTTCTTTTCCTATTTTTATTTCTTTTATTTCAGAATCTGAAAGTTTATAAGGAGTTATTATTGATTTTTCCAATTTTCTTGATGTTTCACCTTTTGAAGTATTTCATTATCTTTTGAAGTATTTGCAGCTTGGTATAAAAGTTGATTTGTATAGTTTAATTGTTGTTGAATATTTTTTATATCATTTCGAGTAAGATGTTGAATTGTTAAAGTTTTTGTATCTACTTTCATAATTTTAAAAGGAGATGTTGTTATTTCAATGTTTTCTATATTTGGAAAATTTATTTCTTCCAAAGGAGGAATTAAAGAAATAACTTATTATTCTTTAGTTGCTTTCTAAATCCTTTTTGCTAAATTCAAAGGTTTTATTTCTAAATTTTTGAAACAATGTTTTCCAAACCAAGTAAAGTAGGGAATGTTGTCATCCTCTACCTCCTTGAGATAAGCATAGTAGGCTTCTCTATATTTTCTTATCTCTTTTTGTGAAAAAGTGGTAAAAAAACCATTTTCTTCTATTATAATTTTTAGATTCTAAAATTTCCTCTTGATTTTTTTGTTTATTAATGTAAAATTTTGTAATAATAAAACATTGATTATGTGTTTCAAAACTTTGATTTATTTTAGATTGAGTAGGTGACTCCTTTTGGGTTACTGGTTGGATTGATTGTGATGTTTGAACCCTATATTCAGGTTGAGGAATAACATGATGATCTCTTATTCCTGCTAATCTTGACGAATGAAATGAGTCAACTGATTTTCTTGAATTATTTGATTGTTTAGATCATTCAGGGGTTCTAAAGGATCTAGTAGATTCACACCTACTGAAAGGCGTAAAACTCATTCGCTCCTGCCGAGATCCGGTTTACCGGAGCATCGCCGTGAACGTCAAACCAGGGATGAATAATTGGGGTTGTTTAAGGCCATGGCTTGACAGAATTCAATATTCCGGTCCTACGTATCCCGATGGGAATCAAATCCAGACGTAGTTCTCGGTTCAACCCTTGGCCGTGGTGATATCGATCTCTTAATTTTGTATCGGATGAATACTAGGGAGCAAGGACACTCTGATGGTCTCTTGGTCGACGCTAGATTCTCTAATACGCTTAAGAGAGAGTCACCAGAGTTCAGTGAAAAGTGAGTTTCTATCATGGGTACTCCTCCTTTTATAATAGGATTCCCCTATCTCTTAGAGACCTGGTTTATCTCTTAAATATCTTTTAGAGATCTGATTTAACTCTTAAATCTCTTTTGAGATCTGATTTATTTCTTAATTCTCTTTTGAGATGTGATTCCTTAATTTAAGGGATATTATCTCTTTTAGCCAGATAAGGTTATTTCAGATAATATCATGATTTAATATTTAATATCTTATCCCCTAATTAAGTGATCTTTAATTTATTATCCTTAACTTTCAGACTGGGCCGGGTTTACCCTTCGGCCAGTACACAAGCCCCCCAAGCTTTGAGCTGATTAGGCGTAAAAGCTTTCATGATGTCAGCCGAGCTCAGGAACTCGGTTTCATCTTTCTGTCTTTAGGCCAGCCGAGGTGATTGACCAAGCTTTATACTCTATGCATATACATACATCCTCCAACACGGTGAGAAGCTCGGGTGACCGAGCTTGATGCTGGGTGACCGAGCTTAGTGCTTTCTGGATGCCGGACTCTGTATCTCGGCTCATACACAAGCCCCCCAAGCTTTGAGCCAATGGCGTGGAAACTTTTTCGCGGGAGCTGAGGCTAATCGAGGTGGAGGTATTTACTTATTATGTGCTGATGCCATACTTTCTCGGGCTTTGAGATGAAAAAGAAACGTCACCCTGTGTGACGTGTGGCCTTCGTAGCATTGTTCCCGAGATCTGCGGATTGTGGCCCGCTACTAGTTTCTCGTGATGGCGGTTTACATTCTGACATCTTTGCCACGTGTGGCCTCTCCATTAGCTGGTGAATTCGGCCAGACTCGAGGGGACGTTTCCCTGCTCTCGCCCAACAACCGTCATTAATGCGAGGAGAGGACGTTATACTTTTTCCTATAAATTTGGGCGAGCCTCTGGCGTAGGTCTTCATCCTTTTTCAAGCCCTAGACTCTTCTTATCCTCAAGTTCCTTTCTGGTCCAAGCATTCATACGTCCTTCAAGGTATGTCCCGCTCTTTCAAACTCCCTTAGGTTTGCTTTCTGATTGTGAATCCATGGAGACCTCATTTGAAGTATCTCAGAATGCTTTTTCTGGGGTTCAAATTGTGGAGCCTGAACTTAACCTGATTGGGGGACTCCCCCCATTCGTCTTCCTCTTCTTCTCGCGGCGGTGGTGGTGGCAATGGTGCCTCTTCCTCCAATGATGGGGATAGCTCAGCTATTCCCGATGCCGTACCCATTTCCAGGCGTCGTAAGCATACCACTAGGATGCCCAGAGTTCCTTACCCTGACATTACTATACTTGCGTATTTCTGGGTGAGGTCAGATGTGGGAGCTTTTCATTCCAACTTTAGGAATTTTGAATCCCTTTCCTCCATAAAAAACAAAGTTTCCTCCTTTGGGGGCAGTGTGGAGTGTCTGCCGTGTTCTGGGGACGAACATGTCTTTCTGCATTCAGCTCCAGGTCAACCCTCCTTCACATATGTGATAAAAATCATGAATGTTACCCCAACCCAGCTTCATCCGAACAGCTGGGCTTTTTTAAAGGCCTTCCAGATCCTGTGTGAACAGATAGGCGTGGTGGCCACTTCTCCTATCTTCCTTCATTTTTATAAGGTCAGGTTTGGGGACCGGGTTGGTTGGATTTCCCTTAGCGAGGCTGAGTCTGGGGGCATTATTGGGCTCTACAAGAGCTCATATAAATTCTTCAAGTCGAACTTTTTCAAAGTCCGACCCACTGCAGGGAACGAGTCTTTATTTTATGACTCGGATGAAGTCTCCAGATTTCCCCTCTACTGGCAACCCCACCCCACTAAGTTCCACAACTATGACGTCGGCTGCATGACAATTGAAGAGAAAACCGACGTCGAGCTCTTAAAACTCTATCCTCGGCCATTGCCCTATGGTAGACTTTTATTGCTCCCCAAGTCATCAACTCGGCAAGCCGATTTTGATTGTAAGTAGTTTTCTAATGGGTGTTTTACCTACCCAGCCACGTACTTGTATCTAACTGATTTTCCTCCTTTTGCAATGATAATGGGAAAATTCAACTACAAGGCCTTGATGAAGAAGTCATCTGCTGGTGGATCAGTTGTCGCTTCAAATGTTAAGAGGAAGAAGAAGAAGTTTGCTGAAGCTTCTGACTTGAATGTTCGTCCTCCGAAGAGGACCTGGGCAGATCTGGGGCCAGAGGTGTCGATTGGAAGCTCTCCTCCCTTGCTGATGATTGGAGAGACTTCTCCTTCTGCTAGTCGACCGAGCAACGCTCCCATGGTGACCGATCTCACCTCGGACACTAAATGGTATAATGGTAACTGTAATCCAGGGATCAGCTCGCTCTGGGCAAATGAGTTCGACCCTGCAGGCCTGATCTATGGCCAAGTGTTGAAACCGTCAGATGCCCGACTGTTGTTGGAGCAGGGCCCTGAGGAAAGTATGGAGGAGGCCATCGCCTATGCTCTCCGCATTGCCTCAGTCACTCGTTTCTGGAGCTAGCATCTAATTAATAACGTGAAGAAGATGGAGGTGATGAGGGCGGATGCGGCCCGGGCCCTGAGGGTGAGAGACGAGCTTTCTCAGGCCCTGGCCAAGAGCCGACTGACTCAACCTTCACAACGTTGTGAAAGGGCTGCAAGCCGAGAAGGAAGCCAGTCAGGAGCTGCAGAAGTTGCTGGAGACCGAGAAGGAGGGGAACCCGAGGCTCCGTGCTGATCTAGCTGAAGCTGAGGCTTCAATCATGAGGGAGCATGTTAACGGTTTCTCCCGAGCCGTGAAGCAACTCCAGCACTTCAACCCGACTGCTGACTTCTCCAGTGCCGATGTGGACAAGGATTTCAATCGAGATGGAATCCTTGTTCCATTGACCGAGATGGAGGACGAGGATGAGGACGCCGTAACTCACGGGGAGGAAGACGAGGGTCAAGGGGCCGAGGAGGGACCTGAAGGTGAAGTGGGCCAACCGGGTCAGTCTGCTATCATCCCTCCCAATGCCGAGGAGGATCTTGATCCCTGAAATTGTATAAGTAGTTTAGGAAACACGTTTTTGTGTAGTCCTCTTTTATGAACCTTCATGTATTCGGGGCCTTGCCCCTTTATTTTAATGAAATTTCTTATTTACTTGTGAATCTATTTGCACTTGGAAAATTTTCTGATGTTTTTATAGGATCGGTACGTTGACCCTGATTGGTAAATTTTAACTTAGTTAGCCTCTTTATGTTTTATACACCTTTATAGGCTCGGCACTTCGACCCTGATCGATCGATTTTGGCTCGGTCAGCCTCTTTAGGATTTAAGCACCTTTATAGGCTCGGGATGACCTCTTTAGGATTTAAGCACCTTTATAGGCTCGGGATGGCCTCTTTAGGATTTAAGCACCTTTATAGGCTCGGGATGACCTCTTTAGGATTTAAGCACCTTTATAGGCTCGGGATGGCCTCTTTAGGATTTAAGCACCTTTATAGGCTCGGACGACCTCATTAGGATTTAAGCACCTTTATAGGCTCGGACGGCCTTTTTAGGATTTAAGTAGTTTTAATGCCGTATTTTTTTTTTTGCATAATAGCTCAACTGAAGAAAATTTTATTTATTTATTTTTCCTAGTATGCCTCGTTAAAACCTTCTTGGCCAAAACCTAATGGGAAAAAGACCGAGATAGGAAAAAGAGTGCATCACTTCTAACCTTAGCTAAAATAAAACTTAAGGTGGGAAGTGTTCCATGTTCTTAGAACCGACTTTTTTGATAATTCTTCTAGCCTGTAGGCACCATTTCCTAGATTTTCTGCTATCCTGAGTGGGCCTGACCAGTTTGCCGCGAGCTTACCCTCTCTGGAGTCTTTTCTCGTGTCGCTTTGCAGTCTCAGCACTAAGTCACCATGCACAAATTCCCTTGGGCGCAGCCTTGTGTTGTACTTCCGAGTTGCTTTTTTCTTGCACAGCTCGTCCCTGATTTTTGCTGTATCTCGGACTTCCTCGACCATGTCAAGCTCAACTCGGAGTTCTTCTTCATTTTTACTTTGATTGTGATGCTGCTTTCGAAAGGAGAGCTCACCGAGCTCAACTGGAATCATCGTATCGGTTCCATAGGTTAGTTTGAACAGTGTTTCTCCCGTCGAGGATTGTGGTGAGCAATGGTAAGCCCACAGAATGCTCGGTAACTGCTCAACCCAAGCCTCTTTTGATTGTCCCAACCTTCTTTTGAGCTCGTTTAGAATAACTTTATTGGCTGCCTCTGCTTGGCCATTTGTTTGTGGATGCTCAACCGAGGTCACTTTGTGTTTAATTCCGAGGTTGGAGTAAAACTCTCCGAGCTCCTTATCGGTGAATTGCTTTCCGTTGTCTGTAACAACTGCATAAGGAAGGCCATGCCTGCATATAATGTTTTTCCATACAAAATTCTGAACCTTTTTGGCAGTTATCGTAGCCAATGGCTCTGCTTCAATCCACTTAGTGAAGTAGTCTACTCCTACCAGGATGAACTTGACTTGACCCTTGGACACTGGGAAAGGACCGACTATGTCCATCCCCCACATAGTAAAGGGCCATGGTGAGAACATGGAGTGGAGCTCTTCTCCTGGGGCTCGAGCTATGTTGGCGAACTTCTGACAAGGGTCACACCTATTGGTCCAAGTAGAAAAATCGAGTCTCATGGTTGGCCAGTAAAACCCTGCTCGTAGGATCCGAGCTGCCAGAGATCGGCCACCTGAATGCATTCCGCAGATTCCTCAGTGCATCTCATCCATTACATACTCGGACTGCTCCTTTGTGAGGCACTTCAGTAACGTCCTGGAGAATCCTCTCTTGTACAACTCACCGTCTAAGATGGTGTAGTGACAAGATTTCAGACGGATTCGCCTTGCCTCCTTTTGGTCATCAGGTAGTTTGTCCGAGGTTAGATACTCCCAGATTGGAGTCATCCAGCCCCGGTCATAGTGCTCGGTCACTGTCACTTCATAACTCTTTATGCTCGGCTCGAGGAGGTTTTCTTGAATGAAAGTTCTTAGTTGGCCAGCCCTCTTGGTGCTTGCCAATTTGGACAGCAGATCCGCTCTGGAATTTTCTTCTCGAGGTATGTGCTCAATGGAGAAATGCTCAAATTCAGACATGAGGCTATTAACCTTGCAGAGATATCTGGTTAGTTGGGGGTCTTTTGTCTGATAATTGCCCGAGATTTGTCCCGTTACGAGCTGTGAGTCACTTCTGCATTTTAGCTCCCGGACCTCGATTTCTTTAGCTAACAATAGCGCAGCAATAAGGGCTTCATATTCTGCTTGGTTGTTTGATGCAGTGAACCCAAACTTCAAAGATTGCTCGAGGATTAGATCATCAGGTCCCTTAAGAATTTTTCCAGCCCCGCTTCCTTTCAAGTTAGATGATCCATCAACATACAGGAGCCAAATGAAGGATTCTGACCTCGGTTTGGAAGAGAGCGCGGCAATAAAATCAGAGAGGCATTGGGCTTTCATTGGCCCCCTCGGTTCATACCGTAGACCGAACTCTGACAACTCCACTGACCAAGCTATCATTCGTCCGGCTAGATCAGGTTTCCTGAGTACTTGCTTTATGGGATGATCAGTCTTAACGACGACCTGGTGAGATTGGAAATAGGACCGTAACCTCCGAGCTGCCATAACTAAGGCGAGAGCCATTTCTTCAATTACTTGGTATCGCGTTTCCGCATCTTTCAGGATCCTACTAACATAGTACACCGGCATCTGTTGCTCCTCCTCTTCCTGGATGATCACTGCACTGATCGCATAATCATTGACGGAGAGGTACATGTACAGATCTTTGCCGAGCTGAGGCTGAGTGAGGATTGGGGGAGATGCTAAGAAGAGTTTCAGATCTTCGAAGGCCTTCTCACATTCTTCAGTCCAAATGAAATCCTTTGGCTTTTTCAAGAGCTGCAAAAAAGGTCTTGCCTTCTCTGCAGACTTCGGGAGAAAGCGGGATAGGGAGGCTAATCGGCCGGCTAGCCTCTGAATTTCCTTCACATTCTGAGGAATTCGCATTTCCATGACGGCTTTGCATTTATCTGGATTACTGATAAGCCTCTGGCTCATCTAGTTTTATGACTAGTATGACCGTGGTTTTGTGCCTATTATATCTCGTTTTCACCCAAATTAGGCCTGATTGTCCTCAAGCAAGGTTTTGAGTCCCTTAAGTAGTTTTAGGGTTATTTAGTCAATTTTTGAGTCAAATAAAGCACTTATGGCTATTTCATGTTTTCAGGTTGACTTAGAGTCCAAGGAATGAAGGAAACAATGGAAATTGCAATCTGGAAACACTCGCCACGCGAGCAGATACTCGCCCCGCGAGAGTGAGGACCAGCCAGTGCCAGAAAAGTCATGTTCTCTGCCTCGCCCCACGAGCTATTGCTCGCCTCGCGAGCCTGAAGTCAGCAAGCATTACGGTCATCCCGTGACACCCATCACGGGCGTGAAGAGAAACCCCTGAAGACAGAGACCATCACGGCCTGGCCGTGATGAAGGTCACGGCCATGACAGATAAGCACCCGAAGACAGAGACCATCACGGTCTGGCCGTGATAGGCATCACGGCTGTGACAACCCAGGTTTTGAAGACTCGCCTCGCGAGAATCACGCTCGCCTCGCGAGAATCACGCTCGCCTCGCGAGAATACAAATTCAAGAAGGCGCCATTTTAATATTCGCCTCGCGAGAGGCCACTCGCCTCGCGAGAATGCGCAGTTTCTGAAAGTTATAAATAGCTGTTTAGGGCAGAACAGAATCATCTTTTGCTAATCCTTGTTTTCGAATTTTCTCTGTTTGTATCGCGTTTTTGATGGAGAACTAATCTCCCTAGGTTGATCTGCTGTAATTGGTTTCTGCCAACACTTGAGGTCTTGTAATTTCTGATTTAATTCTCTTCTCTCTTTCAATGCTATTCGCTATTCTCTGTTTGCTTAATTCAGTTTGTATCGAATTGGTGTTGATTTATTTTCGATGATTTTATATTCCTAAACTCAATCGCGTTTGCTTAATTCGCGTGCGTTCAATTCGTGTTTGGTTAATTCACGAAGGGCTTCATCCGTTTGCTTAATTCGGAATTGGGAATAAATGTCCCGTAGCGTCGGTTTCGCTTGTTAATCGATGCTACAATCGAAAAGGGATTAGACTCTGCTTAGGGCATGGAATTACATGAACCGATGATAGTGGGAAACGAAACAGCAGATTAATCGTCTTAGTCTTATTTGATAATCATGTAATTTGCTCTGTTTTTACGCTCTGTTTTCATTCTGTTTTCCAATCAACTTCAAACCAAACACCCCCCCCCCCCAAGAAAACTTATTTTCTGCGATAATAGCACTTCAAGAGTCCTTGTGATACGATACCCGAGTTGTCGCACACTAAACTACATTTTTACCAACCGCTCATCTTTTGACGCGTGCGCGACAGCGCGTCAAATTGGCGCCGTTGCCGGGGACTCTTGGTTGTTGTTCTCGCTTTCTTTTTTTTTTCTTTTTCGTTTTTGTTTTGAATTAGACTGGCCACTAGGTCTACTTGTCCTGACTTGTGTGATTTTGATCCTGAAATTGAAAGAACACTGCACACACGCCTTAGGGCAATACGGGCAAGCACTAGTGGTAATTCTGATTTCGAACCTGTTTTTAATAACATGGGTGACCAAAGGACATTGAGGCAGCTTGCTGCCCCTGATGTTAACTACAATGGGTTGTGTATTGAGTATGCTGGTGTGGTTGCTCCTTTTGAACTTAAATCTGGTTTAATACACTTGTTGCCAAGATTTAGTGGTCTTGCAGGTGAGGATCCACATAAGCATTTGAAGGAATTCCAGGTGGTCTGTTCTACACCCTTGAGGCCGGAAGGCATTACTGAAGACCATATCAAATTGCGAGCCTTCCCTTTCTCCCTTGAAGGCGCTGCAAAGGATTGGCTATATTATTTGGAGCCAAATTCTGTCACAACTTGGAATGATCTGAAAAAGGTTTTCTTGGAAAGATACTTCCCTGCCTCCAGAGCTGCTTCCATCAGAAAGGAGATATGTGGCATCAGGCAAAGCAATGAGTCATTGGCTGAGTACTGGGAGAGGTTCAAAAAGTTGGTATCTAGCTGCCCTCAACACCAGATTTCTGAGCAGCTCCTTATTCAGTATTTTTATGAGGGATTGCTCCCAATGGACAGAAATATTTTGGATGCCGCTAGTGGAGGAGCACTCGTCGATAAAACTCCAGCTGCTGCGAAGCAATTGATTGAGAATATGTCATTAAACTCCCAGCAGTTCACAACCAGGAGCAACTCTGTCGAGACAAGGGGTGTAAATGAGATCCAAGGTTCATCTTCCAACAAGGCACTCGAAACCAGAATCGATGAGCTCACTTGTTTGGTGAAGCAACTGGCAATGGAAAAGGTTCAGCCGGCGAGGTTGTGTGGCATGTGTAGTTCTCCTGAGCATCTGACCGACACGTGCCCTATTCTGAAGGATGGGTCAATTACTGATATGCCTCAAGCTTATGCAGCTAATCTCTACAACCAAGGCAATAATCAGAACCGTATGGTACTCCTGACCTCTCCACAAATAGGTACCATCCCAACTGGAGGAATCACCCTAATCTGCGGTATGGGAACTCATCCCAACAACAACCAGTGGCACCACCACCGAATCCTCCTCAAGTGACCACTTCTACACCTTCCGGACCTTCATTAGAAGACTTGGTCAAGCAAATGGCTGCACAAAATCTCCAGTTTCAGCATCAAGTTGGACAGTCTCAGCAGCGAACAGATGCTAGCATTCAGGATTTGAGGACACAGATTGGACAGCTTGCCACATCCATAAACAACTTACAGCAAGCTCAGGGATCGAGCCAACTACCTGCACAGACAGTGGTGAATCCCAATGCCCCCAATCCCAATGTGAGTGCCATCTCTTTGAGATCCGGGAAAGTAGTAGAGGGAGCCCCTGAGAAAGATGAGTAAACTGTTGAGGCTATTCCTGAGCCCTCTGTTGTTGTTGAAACTAAGAGAGTGTATGTGCCCCCGATTCCCTTCCCACAAAGAGTGCAGAAAAATAAGAAGGTTGATGGGGAAGACAAGGAGAAGGAGATCTTAGATGTGTTCATAAAGGTGGCGGTAAACATTCCACTCCTAGATGTGATTAAGCAAGTTCCAAGGTATGCAAAGTTTCTGAAGGATTTGTGTACCCACAAGAGGAGGATGAAGGGTAATGAGAGAGTTAACTTAGGGCGAAATGTTTCAGCCCTCATTCAGCCCAAACTTGCCCCTGAGAAGGTTACAGTTTCAGCCCTCACTCAAGCACTGCCACAGAAGTGCAAGGATCCGGGCACTTTCACTATTCCATGCACCATTGGGGACAGCAAATTCGACAATTGCATGTTGGATTTGGGAGCCTCCATAAATGTCATGCCCACCTCCATTTTCAACAACCTTGATCTGGGCCCTTTGCAACATACAGGACTTACCATACAGTTGGCCAACAAGACCAATGCTCGCCCCATGGGAGTGGTAGAAGATGTGTTGGTACGAGTTGATGATTTGATTTTCCCTGCCGACTTTTACATCCTGGACATGGCAGGGGAAACCAATTCAAGCAGATCACCAATCATCCTGGGCAGGCCGTTCATGAAGACGGCAAAGAAAAAGATAGATGTTGATGATGGAACCATGTCCATGGAGTTCGGTGACATTATTGCAAGGTTCAACATTTTTGATGCTATGAAGCATCCATTGGAAGAGCACTCTGTTTTCCAAATAGAGTTGCTCTCCGAAATTGTTGACGACACCTATGATGACTTGGTTGCTGATTTTCCATCCATTTCTGATTTTAATGATGTTTATTCATGTAATGATTGTACTAACACTAACCCTTGTGTTGTTTGTGCTGAGATTGATTCTACTTTGCAGGGTGATAGTGTAAGTGAAGCTGTCTTTTCGGCTGAAATTCTTGACAGCCCAGCTGCTCCAAACATACCATCTGTGGAGCAGCCACCCTCCTTGGAGCTTAAGCCACTTCCTGGCAATCTGAAGTATGCTTACTTGGAGAGGAATGAAAAACTCCCGGTTATCATTTCCTCCAACCTTGACTCTGACCAGGAAGCTAAACTCTTGGAGGTTCTGAAGAAGCACAAGAGAGCAATTGGATGGACCTTGGCTGACATTCCAGGAATTAGCCCCTCTAGATGTATGCATAGGATTTTATTGGAGGATGGGGCTAAACCAGTTAGGCGACCCAGAGGGGCGGCTAAATCCATTGATTCTGGATGTGGTAAAGAAGGAGGTAACAAAACTCCTACATGCGGGTATCATATACCCCATCTCTCGATAACACTTGGGTGAGCCCGGTGCAAGTTGTGCCTAAGAAATCTGGCCTCACGGTGGTAAGAAATGAGAACAATGAGCTTGTCCCCACTAGAGTCCAGAATAGCCGGAGAGTCTGTATTGACTATAGGAGGTTGAACCAGGCCACTCGAAAGGATCACTTTCCTTTGCCGTTCATCGATCGGATGCTCGAACGGCTGGCCGTAAAATCCCACTCTTGTTTTCTTGATGGCTTCTCCGGGATACTTCCAGATCCACATTGCACCGGAGGATCGGGAGAAGACCACTTTCACTTGCCCCTTCCGGACGTTTGCCTATAGGAGGATGCCATTTGGCCTTTGCAACACTCCCGGCACTTTCCGGAGATGCATGATTAGCATTTTTACTGAATTTATTGAAAATTGCATGGAAGTGTTCATGGATGATTTCACAAGATATATGGCTCCTCATTTGATGCATGCTTGCATAGTCCGAATTTGGTTTTAGAAAGATGTATTGAAACCGATCTTGTGTTGAACTATGAAAAGTGTCATTTTATGGTTGAACAGGGGATTGTTTTGGGGCATGTTATTTCTAGAGAGGGAATTTCAGGAGATCCTGCTAAAATTGATGTGATTTCCACATTGCCTTACCCATCTTGCGTTCGCGAGATTCGTTCTTTTCTTGGTCATGCAGGTTTCTACAGGCGCTTTATTAAGGACTTGAAAGAAGATAGCTCTCCCTCTGTCGAACTTGTGAAGAATGATGCCATATTCAGCTTTGATGATAACTGCAAGAAGGCGTTCGACTTCTTGAAAAAGGCATTGACCTCTACCCCATCATCCAGCCCCGACTGGATGCTCCCTTTGAGCTCATGTGTGATGCTTCTAACTATCTTGTGGGGGCGGTCTGGCACAAAGGGTAGGCAAGTCTGCACATGTCATTTACTATGCTTCTAGGACTTTAGATGCTGCACAATGTAATTACACCACCACCGAAAAGGAACTTCTAGCTGTTGTTTTTGCTCTCGATAAGTTTAGATCATATTTGCTAGGTTCCAAGGTTATTGTTTTCACCGACCATGCAGCTCAGAAATATTTGTTAAAGAAACCGAAGCGAAGCCGAGGTTGATTCGGTGGATGTTGTTGCTCCAAGAGTTCAATGTAGAGATCAAGGACAAGAGTGGAGCCGAAAATTTAGTGGCTGATCACTTGAGTAGGATAGAGAGGGATGAGGATCCGTCCCCATTCGGATGACTTTCCGATGAGCAGCTTTTTACAGATTGCATGGCGTTGCCCCTTGGTTTACCGACCTTGTGAATTACCTAGTTGCTTTGGTGTCTTTCCGACAGGAGCAACTAGGTCACAAATCCACAAACTAAAGAGCGACGCCAAGTACTATGTTTGGGACGATCCATTTCTTTGGAAGTTTTGTAGTGATCGGTGTGATTAGGCGGTGTGTCCCCGACTATGAGATTGAGTCTATTTTGCACTTTTCTCATGCCTCTCAAGTAGGGGGGCACTTTGGGCCACTGAGAGGACTGCGAGAAAGGTCCTAGATTCTGGTTTTTATTGGCCCACCATCTTTAGAGATGCTTATGAGGTGTATCGGACTTGTAAGGAGTGTCGGACAAATAGGTGCAGCCATCACTCGCAAGAGTGAAATGCCACAAAGAGCCCATGCTCTTCTCGTGAGGTGTTTGACGTGTGGGGGATCGACTTTATGGGTCCTTTCCCCGCATCTTTTGGCTTTCTTTACATTCTCTTGGCTGTTGACTATGTTTCAAAGTGGGTGGAAGCTATCCCCACTAGGACTAACGATTCTAAAGTTGTTGCAAATTTTGTTAGGTCCAATATTTTTTGCGAGTTCGGCATACCTCGTGCCATCATCGGTGACCGGGCACTCATTTCTGCAACCGCACCATGGAAGCTCTACTCCGAAAGTATGGGGTTGTGCACGAGTCTCCACTCGCTTACCATCCTCGGACCAATGGCCAGTGAGATCTCCAACAGGGAGATAAAACAAATCCTAGAGAAAGTTGTGCAGCCGAATAGGAAAGATTGGAGCCGCGCCGTCTAGAAGACGCACTTTGGGCTCGGAGGACCGCTTTCAAGACGCCGATAGGGATGTCCCCCTTTAGGCTTGTATTCGGCAAGGCATGCCATCTCCCCTGTGGAAGTTGAGCACCGTGCTTATTGGGCGATCAAGTCTTGTAACTGGAAATACAAAAATCTGGTATTGAAAGGAAACTCCGATTCTGGCGACTTGAAGAGCTTAGGCTAGAAGCCTATGAGAGCTCTCGGATTTATAAGGAGAAAACCAAGCACTTTCATGATAGATTGATTACTAGGAAGGAATTCTCTGTGGGTCAGTGGGTTTCTTGTTTAACTCCCGCCTTTGAAATTGATGGTCGGGAAACTTCGGTCCCGGTGGATTGGACCATTTGTTGTTACTAATGTTTTTCCTCATGGTGCAAGAGAGATTAAAAGTGCAGGTAGCAACAAGGCATTCAAAGTTAACGGGCAGCGGCTGAAGCTATTTCATGAGAGCTCGGGACTGTGGATGCTACTTGTTGAGGAGCTCTCTTTGGGGAGCCCACCTACACCGCAACCTTATCAGGGAGCACCCTTTCCTTTCCCTCACTCTGTTTTGATATTTGTGTTGTTCATTGAGGACAATGTATGTTTTAAGTGTGGGGGAGGGAACCGTTTGTTTTGTTGTGTTTTGTGTTTTGTTGTGTTTTCTTTCGCTCTTGAATAATTTGAGAAGCTCAAGAGCATGTGTGTCTTGTGTCGGCAAGCTTGGTAGGTTTTGGTTGATTTAGCACAGATTGATGGCATGATTTATGTTGATGATTCCCCCTAAGTTTTTGAAATTTGGAAATTGTGATCCCCATTTGAAAAATTGAAAACTGAACTTTGAGATATTTTGTTGTGAGAGCATGATTTATGATAAGTTTGGGGTGATAGGGTGCACACACTAGGGATAGAATCTCGGTCAAACAATTTGCATGAATGTCCGGGTGAGGATTTGAGCCTCCAACATGTTTTTGATTGTGTGAATCACTTTCGAGTTGCACTTTCCCGAATTTGCTTGAATCTCTTCATGGTTTGCATGTCTATGTGTTTGCATCAAATGATTTAGGCAATTTTCTTTGAATTAACTACTTGACCTAAATTGAACCAGTCCCTAATGCATGTTCCCTAGTTAGCCCCTTTGAGCCTAATTAGCCTATTGTTTCATGTTGACCTTATGTTATGAGCCTGAATCTGAAAAAAACCATGTTAACCCGATCTTAGGATTAGGAGAGCATGGAAGCTTAGCAAGAGAATGGTTGCAAGAAACTAAGTTTGGGGTGGCTACAGTGATATGATGTGTTGTTGGGGATTGAGAAAAAGAAAAAAAAATAAAGGTTGGAGCCAAAGGGCAAAAATAAATCTCTCTAAAAAAAAAAAAAAAAAGAAGCAAAATGTCAAGAAGGGTATTAGAAGAAAAGGGCTGTAGCCACCCAAGGCAAAAAGAAGAATAAGAATAGGAACTTGAGTAAGGAATTCAATGTGTAAACAGCTTCATGCTCTCTTAGTTCCTAGGGACTTCAGCCAGTACCTTTGTATATCCTTCCCTTAGCCAGGCCCCATTACAACCTTGAAAGACCTTTTGATGTTGCATGCATGTTCTCTGTGGGAACCATTTTGAGATGAAAATCAAATTCATGGGAAGTGCTCTTAAAAGTGAAACTGAGTGAAATGTTGTTAGCCTAGACAAACTGAGAGATTGAGTGACCACTAAACCCCTTTGTGAGGAAGGCGATTGTTTGAATTTGGTGATCTCCCTCTTGTGTGTAACTTAGATCCCCTGTTTAGATTAATGATTGTTTGAATGATGAAATTCTCAGATGTTCAGAATAAATGATTGTGGGGATTACATTGTTGAAAAGGGGGAAACATTGAAGGGAAATTGTTTTGATGAATTGCTTGAAATTTGTGCGAAATTGGTTGAAATCCTTCTAACTTGCCAAGTCTTGAGTCGTTTTGAGTTTTAATTTGCTTGGGGACAAGCAAAGTTCAAGTTTGGGGTATTTTGATAAGCCTCTGGCTCATCTAGTTTTATGACTAGTATGACCGTGGTTTTGTGCCGATTATATCTCGTTTTCACCCAAATTAGGCCTGATTGTCCTCAAGCAAGGTTTTGAGTCCCTTAAGTAGTTTTAGGGTTATTTAGTCAATTTTTGAGTCAAATAAAGCACTTATGGCTATTTCATGTTTTCAGGTTGACTTAGAGTCCAAGGAATGAAGGAAACAATGGAAATTGCAATCTGGAAACACTCGCCACGCGAGCAGATACTCGCCCCGCGAGAGTGAGGACCAGCCAGTGCCAGAAAAGTCATGTTCTCTGCCTCGCCCCGCGAGCTATTGCTCGCCTCGCGAGCCTGAAGTCAGCAAGCATTACGGTCATCCCGTGACACCCATCACGGGCGTGAAGAGAAACCCCTGAAGACAGAGACCATCACGGCCTGGCCGTGATGAAGGTCACTGCCATGACAGATAAGCACCCGAAGACAGAGACCATCACGGTCTGGTCGTGATAGGCATCACGGCTGTGACAACCCATGTTTTGAAGACTCGCCTCGCGAGAATCACGCTCGCCTCGCGAGAATACAAATTCAAGAAGGCGCCATTTTAATATTCGCCTCGCGAGAGGCCACTCGCCTCACGAGAATGCGCAGTTTCTGAAAGTTATAAATAGCTGTTTAGGGCAGAACAGAATCATCTTTTGCTAATCCTTGTTTTCGAATTTTCTCTGTTTGTATCGCCTTTTTGATGGAGAACTAATCTCCTTAGGTTGATCTGCTGTAATTGGTTTCCGCCAACACTTGAGGTCTTGTAATTTCTGATTTAATTCTCTTCTCTCTTTCAATGCTATTCGCTATTCTCTGTTTGCTTAATTCAGTTTGTATCGAATTGGTGTTGATTTATTTTCGATGATTTTATATTCCTAAACTCAATCGCGTTTGCTTAATTCGCGTGCGTTCAATTCGTGTTTGCTTAATTCACGAAGGGCTTCATCCGTTTGCTTAATTCGGAATTGGGAATATATGTCCCGTAGCGTCGGTTTCGCTTGTTAATCGATGCTACAATCGAAAAGGGATTAGACTCTGCTTAGGGCATGGAATTACATGAACCGATGATAGTGGGAAACGAAACAGCAGATTAATCGTCTTAGTCTTATTTGATAATCACGTAATTTGCTCTATTTTTACGCTCTGTTTTCATTCTGTTTTCCAATCAACTTCAAACCAAACACCCCCCCAAGAAAACTTATTTTCTGCGATAATAGCACTACAAGAGTCCTTGTGATACGATACCCGAGTTGTCGCACACTAAACTACATTTTTACCAACCGCTCATCTTTTGACGCGTGCGCGACAGCGCGTCAATTACCTTCGATTCCTCGGTGTGTTAGCATATATCCCAAGAATTTTCCTCCTTGTACACCAAAAGACCACTTCTCTGGGTTTAGCCTCATGTTGTACTTTCTGAGCTGGTCGAAGATTTCTTCGAGGTCGGCAGGGTGCTGGCTCGGATCTTCGGATTTTACTACCATGTCATCAACATATACTTCCAAGTTTTTTCTGATTTGACTGGCGAAGACCTTGTCCATAAGCCTTTGATATGTTGCCCCGACATTCTTTAGGCCGAAGGGCATTACTCGGTAGCAGTAATTTGCCCTATCAGTCATAAATGCTGTTTTTTCCTCATCGGGTGGATACATCCTGATCTGGTTGTAACCTGAATATGCGTCCAAAAAGGACAAAACCTTGTAACCTGAGGCCCCATCCACCAGTCTGTCGATGTTGGGCAAGGGATAGGAATCCTTTGGGCATGCCTTGTTGAGGTCGGTATAGTCGGTGCACATCCGCCATTTACCATTGGCCTTTCTGACTAATACCACGTTGGCTAGCCAAGTGGTGTATTTCACCTCTCGGATGAAATTTGCTTTGAGCAGTTTAGAAGTCTCCTCGGCCATTGCTCGGCGCCTTTGTTCGCCAAGTTTCCTTTTTCTCTGAGTTACAGGTTTAGCTTCGGGACATATAGACGGCTTATGGCACATAAAGTTGGGGTCTATGCTCGGCATATCCGATGTCTTCCAGGCAAACAGGTCAACATTCTTTCTTAGGACCATGTGAAGCCTCTCTCTGAGTGAGGGGTCCAGTTGACTACCGACGTGGGTGCACTGTTCAGGATGGGCTCCCAACTGGAACTTTTCTAAAGACTCTGTTGGTTCAGCCCTGGACTCGTACATCTCCGTTCTTGGGTCTAGCTCAAACATGCTGACCGAACTGGCTGAAGTTACTGAGCTGACCGAGCTTACCACCTCTGCTTTACCATCCTCGCTATTCTTTGGGCCGTCCTGGTGACGGGTAACCTTCAGGCTGTCCACATAGCACTGCCTGGCTAGCTTTTGGTCAGCTCGGACTGCAATTATCTCCCCAGAGTCTGCTGGGAATTTCATTATAAGGTGTGGGGTAGAGACAATTGCCCCGAGCTCATTCAACGTCGGTCTTCCGATAAGGATATTGTACGAAGTGTTGGCATCCACAATAACGTAGCTGACTGATACGGACTTGGAGAGTCTGCCTTCTCCGAACGTTGTTAATAGGTCTATATAACCTCGGGTCTTGACTTGTTCCCCGACAAACCCTACTAGCTTGTCCTCCTGCTCTTTTATTAGCTTTTCCGGGATTCCGAGCTTCTTGAAGGTTGCCAGGTAGAGAATATCGACCGAGCTCCCCTGGTCAACAAGTGTTCGTCTGACCGACAAGTTGGCCAGCTCGACCGTTATCACCATTGGGTCATCTTGATTTGGATCTACCCCTTGGAAATCATTATCTGTGAATGTTATGGGGGGTCTTGCTCTTGGAGGCCTTCCAGACACCGTGTTAACAGATCGGAGGGCTTTCACATGACGCCTCCGAGCCGAGCTCGTTGTTCCTCCGCCTGCAAACCCCCTCGAGATTGTATTTATGACTCCCCTGATTCCTCCCTCTGATTCTTAGATAGGGGTCCTTTGGTTATTCAGCCGATCTTCGCCCTGATGGTTTCTTCGTAAGTTTGCATCTCGGTCTCGGTTATCATGACCGTGTCTCCGTTGTCTTCGATCGGGTCGTTTGCCTCCGTTGTCATCTCGACGGATGAAACGATCAAGACGACCTGCTTGTACTAACTCCTCAATCTTTCTCTGGAGTGTTATGCACTCTTCATTGGAGTGTCCATAGTTTTGATGCCACATGCATTCTTTGCTTCTGTCATCATTGTTCGGTGTTTTGGATGGTCCAGGTAAGGTAAGCAACTCGGCGCTGCACACCTCCTGAAGGATGGATGCCCGAGATCGATTCAACGGAGTATAAGATGGATACCTGGGATGCCTCTGCGGGAATTCTCTTTCATTGGTTTTTGGGGTCCTTTGTGAGTCAGACCCCCTGTTTCTGTCTTTGTTCGAGGTTGAGCTCTTGTCCTCGAAACCTCTTTCTCTCCTTTTAAATTCCAGCATCTCTTTCGAGTTCATGAAACCTGTAGCCTTTTCCTGCAACTCTTCAAAATCTCTTGGTGGCTTCCGAGATAGGTACTCGAAGAATGGTCCTGGCTTTAGACCGGTCATGACGGTGTGGTGGCAGAGTTCCGAGCTCATGTTGGGAATCAGGATCTGCTTAGCATTAAAGCGGGCCATGTAATCTCTGAGTGATTCATTCCTTTCCTGTTTGAAATTTACCAGTGAGACTGAGTGCCTTCTGTGCCTTCGGCTTGCCGCAAATTGTGCAGTGAACTTTGTTATGAGCACATCAAAGGAATCAATCGACCGAGGTGGCAGATTTGTTAGCCAGGTCAGAGTTGGGCCTTGCAAAGTAGTTGGAAAAACTTTGCACATGACGGCCTCTGAATCAGTCACCAAGTAAATAGAGGAAATATAGGACTCCACATGCTCAGTTGGGTCAGTGGTGCCATTGAATTTGTCGATGTTAAGGGGCTTAAAGTGGGTTGGCACGATTACCTCATTAATGTCATCAGTGAAGGGCAACCTCGGACGCCGGTTTGATGTCCTTCCTTTCCGGCTAGTCCATTCTGCGTGAGATTTGACTTCTGAATCCCCCAGGAGAGGTTTAGTTTTGGATGCTCGGTTAATGCCCCGAGGAAAGTGTGCCGGAGGAGCCTTCTGGCCAGGCTCGAGTGAGGATTGCTCTCCGTCTGAAGGTGTCAGGGACCTTTCTCTTTTCCGGGCTTTCAAAAGCTTCTGATTTTGTGCGCGTATCTCCTCGTTCTCCTTCCGAAGCTGCTTGAGCTGTTCCATAATTTCTTCCAACCGAGTGTTGTCTTCATGGATGGGGGAGGAAAGATGATTGACGTGGTTCTGGGCGTTCGAAGCCTCATGGTCCTCATGATTCATGCTGCTCGCCCCTCCTCGCAGACCATTCCGTGTGGTCACCATTAAACTTTTCTTGTGGAACAGGGGAAAGTTTCACCTCGTGCCCCACGGTGGGCACCAAATGTTCCTGCCGAGATCCGGTTTACCGGAGCCTCGCCATGAACGTCAAACCAGGGATGAATAATTGGGGTTGTTTTAGGCTATGGCTTGACAGAATTCAATATTCCGATCCTACGTATCCCGATGGGAATCAAAGCCAAACGTAGTTCTCGGTTCAACGCTTGACCGTGGTGATCTCGATCTCTTAATTTTGTATCGGATGAATATTAGGGAGCAAGGACTCTCTGATGGTCTCTTGGTCGACGCTAGTTTCTCTAATACGCTTAAGAGAGAGTCACCGGAGTTCAGTGAAAAGTGAGTTTCTATCATGGGTACTCCTCCTTTTATATATAATAGGATTCCCCTATCTCTTAGAGACCTGATTTATCTCTTAAATATCTTTTAGGGATCTGATTTATCTCTTAAATCTCTTTTGAGATCTGATTTATCTCTTAAATATCTTTTGAGATGTGATTCCTTAATTTAAGGGGATATTATCTCTTTAAACCAGATAAGGTTATTTCAGATAATATCATGATTTAATATTTAATATCTTATCCCCTAATTAAGTGATCTTTAATTTATTATCCTTAACTTCCGGACTGGGCCGGGTATCCGAGCTCGGTGGCCGGGTTTACCCTTCGGCCAGTACATTATTGAAACATTTCCAGATGCATACTCAATTGGAATTGACATTTGAGAAGGTTCTGGCTCTTCTGGAGGCAGAAATTCTTGTAAATTCCATTCAAGATTCCTATAGACTTCATTATGATTTAGTCTCTTAGGAGTGACTGCATTTGCTTTTTCGAGATTGACTTGAAGAAGCAAAGTATCTTCTTTTGAGGAAATATTTAATGCTTTTGGAGAAATATTTGTTTTCATAGCTTTGTAATATATTTTGTATATCACAACCATCGGATAAGAATTTGGGTTCCAAATTCCTTCCTTTATTTTTACATCTAACTTTATATTATGCTTATTTTTTCCCAAACTTTCTAAAGACATAGTATAATTTGGGTAATTATTGAAAAACTTTGGACCATCATGAAGGTTGGTTTTGATTATTGAAAGAACTTGATCCTCGAACTTTGCAGGATGAGTGTGACACCCCTTTTCGTGCGCCACATTATGCAGATGCATGTAATAAAATAATATGAGAAATTTTAAAACATTTACAACATGTATTTTTAATCAATAAAACATATATACAACATATCAGAGCATTGCAGAAGCTAGGGCATAGACCGAAAACTGACACTCCACTGGTCGTGATGTAAATACTAAAGACTCAACTTCAACTCTGAAGGTCCTCGTCACCTTCTTCGTCTCTATGCTAACTAAAGGCTCACCTCCATCTTCGATTCACGAATAAAACCCAAAATAAATATAAACTGAGACATACTGGAGGTAAGAAACTCTAATCATCGTAAAGGGGGAACATCATAAAATACTACTTATCAACATGTATATAAACAAACACAACCGTCTCCCAAGATCATCGTCACATCAATCAACCTCAACATCTCAGTAACAAGGAGCATAACTTATTCTAATGCATAACTGGTCCTACATGCATGATTGGCCAATTCTACAACAACGTTCAGTCGGTAGTTGGGCTACTAACTCCTGCGTTGTAACAGCCTGATTTTCGGTATGCGGTTAATAAATTAAAATATAAGTAATTATATTTTAATATGAAGTTTAGGAAATGTTTGTAATAAAATAAAAAAATCATATTCTTGATCTACCTTACGATAATAGCTCACAGTAAAATTTTCGGCTGAAAATTCAGACGGAAGTCGGTCTGCGTTTTCTCTACCAGTATAATTTTACTGAGCCGGAAACATAATTTTAACCCGTAAACAAGACAGTTAGTGTTTTTAGGATGTTTTGTGTGGGTATGGAGATTTTCACAAAATCTCGTCCGGGGCCAAATTCTAAGTATTACCCGAGCGAAATCGTCGAAAAATACTATCGGGGAAGTCATCTGATACGCAATGGAGCAGAGCACAATGGAAACGAAAGGACTAGAAGAGACATGATGTGATGGCAAATAGTAACCACCATCACTCATCTTTTCAAAATTTTACTTTTTCAACTCTTTTCTCTCTCCTACCTTACCTCCACCTTACAACACCATACCTTACCACCATACCTCCCATACCTCCTATCTTCCTCAACAATCCACTTCAATTTTCTCTCATTTTTCCTCTCCTTTTCTCTCCAAAACCGTGCCCCCTTTCCCTCCATCTATATATACCCATTTCATCACTTCACTCACACTTTTCTTCTTCTTCATCTTCTTCCTTTCTTTTTAAAAAAAAAGTTCAAACCTTTAAAGCTTTGGTTTTTACTTCTCTTTTCAACTTGATTCCTTCATCAACGTTGTTCATCTTCTTGAGGGTAATGATCCTATTTAGTTTTCTTTTCAAGTTCTTGCATTCATTTCATAGTTTATGCTTTATGTTTTCTTTAAGCTCTCAAACTTCTAAAAACTCTTAAAAATAGTAGAAAACTCCGTTTGAGTTGAAACCACTTCCTATGTTCTTGTTTTTACTCCTATTACAACATACTAAAATACTGTGTAAAACAAAAATTTCGAACCCCTTTATCCATGCAAGGCCGAAACCATGCCTATGGTTTAGGTTGGATTTTGTTTCAACTTTTGCTTTTATGAACTTATATTTGAGTTCTATTCCAAGATGATCATGACCAAGGGCTCCTTTATACTAAAGGATGCTGGGTTTAAGTGATTGGAAAAGTTTAAATCTTTTTCATTGAGTTTCCTATAGTGGCCGAAACTCATTTGTTTTGGACCTAGGATGTGTTGTTTTTATTTTCCAAGATGATTATGGATTAAAGCTCCTTATGTGAAAGGATGCTATATCTAAAAAGATTGGAACGTTTTAGGTTGTTTCTCTTCCAAAATGATTATAGATTGAGCTCCTTAATATCAAAGGATGCTATGTCTAAAAGATTGGATGATTTAAAGATTTCTAGCTTAAAAATCCTATGATGGCCGAAACCTAAGGTTTATGGACCTAGGATGCCTTGTTTTTCATTTTCCAAAATGATCATGATTTTAAGCTCCTTACTATGTATGGATGCTAAGCTAAAGAGATTGGAAAGTTTAGAAATTTCTAGCCAATTCAATTATGTTGGCCGAAACTTATATTAAAGGAAATAAAATGTTTTTGATTTGCTTTGTGAAAACTAGTACTTGATCCATACTCCTTAATACTCTAAGATCATTGATCTAAGAGGTTGTGTCGATTTGAAAATCCTAGCCTATTTTGTTATACAAGGCCGAAACCTACCCTAAGTGGTTGGATGATTTTTATTCCATATTTTCAACTTATGCCAATTTATTTAAGTTACCTAGAGTCTAAGTGATAAGTATCCAAAAGCTTAGGTTGAGAAAACAATCATAGCTCTCATTTGAATTAAATGGCCGAACCTAGCATAATGAGGGCATAGATGAATTTGTTTGATTTATTTTTAATTATGTTGCTTGGTTGAAGGTGGTGTTGGTAACTTGTGGTGTGGCAACGAGGAGCTTCGAGTTCGGAAGTTCGGTGAGAACTCGGGTGGGGGAAAGAATCAATCTACCGTCGGGAACGATAAGTAGTAGATTATATATTAATTGTGTAGGGCGACCCAAACCCTACTAGAAAATCGAATAATCGACAAGACCAAAATCACGTTGGAGTTGTTTTTCTGTAAAACCAATGTTGATTCGGGGATTGTAGGTTTATCGGTGTTGGATTGCTTATATGATATTGAGAATGTATGAATTTATTGATGCTGATATTACTGTGATATTTTAATATGATATTGAGAATGTAGGAATTTATTGATGCTGATATTACTGTGATATTTTGTGATGATTGATATGTTTATATGAGAATGTATTATAGCTTGATGATAATTGAACTGCTTTGTTCCACAATGTTTTGATATATGGTTAGAGATTTTGATGTGTATTAATACATGATAATTAGAGGAATGTGTGTGGGGGTTCATGATATCTGAGTTTAGAAGTGCCTAACCGAGATGTGATTATTGTTGGGTTTATTCATGAAATAGTGATGAGAGGTTACGGCACTAGGGGGTGACCTGAAACATGGTCTGTGATATTTTCATATGATCGACTTGAAACATAGTCTGGTTGACTTGAAACATAGTCTGGTTGGCTTGAAACATAGTCTGGTTGGCTTGAAACAAAGTCTGGTTGACTTGAAACATAGTCTGGTTGACTTGAAATATAGTCTGATTTACTTGAGATGGAAATTTGGATACGTAGCTGTGGCCAAACATTCATACTGCATTGCATTGCATCATGACAAAGGGTAGAGGAGGATATATATCAATTTGAGGATGACTTGTTAGAAATGTGTGTTGATTGTCTATGGCAATTAGTGTATCATTTACTATGAATCTTTTTCCGCTTTTGATGATAGCATGTTTCTTATCCCCTGTACTTTTCTCTGCTTTGTTCTATCTTTTATGGCTCGTGTTCGAAGATCCTGTTGATGAGCCGAACGAGGAGGAGCTGGACGGAACTCCTTACGAGCCGGATGCCGGAGGACGAGCTGTGACCCATGATGAGTAGGGTCTAGTCCTAGTTATGGCCAGTGCGTCTGTGTCACGGCGCTTTATCTTTTCCGCCTTTACGTTTGTATAACTTGTACACCTGTTAGGGCTCCTATTGTCGGGATGCTCTAAAACAGTGTTTTGTTTAACTCTGATTTCACTTACATATGCTTAATATGGTCATGTTTTCTTATTCCTGTTCTACATGAATATGTTTACTTAATAATTTAAGTTTTAATTCCGCCGTATTTTCATGTTAAGTTTAAGAATAAGAACATAATAATAAAGTTTATCTCCAAATAAAACACCGAGGCACAGCGGGGTGTCTCATTATGGTATCAGAGCCGTTTGCTTCTAAAAACGGACTGTGGGTTATGTCCGATCAGAATCAAGGACTGCTAACTTTAGGTGTTGTTACTGGCCGTGTCTAGTTGAATCCACATCGGATTTAGACTATGTTTAGAAGTGGGGTAGAGTGTCCGAACCTAATGCGAAACAATTAATATTAGTATGGCATATGGTATTTATATACTTGCTTATGTAGTATTATATGTCATACTAATTAGAGTGAATGGTTTCTTTCACTCAGAATCATGGCACGTGGAAGAGGACGTCCATCAAACAGTGGAGGAAGGACTCCAGAAAGAGTAATCGGAGCTGTCAATGGAGGAGGATCATCTTCGACTCCAAACACAATGGAGACAATAGCGGCTGCTTTGCTATTGCAAACCCAACAGAATGCTGAGATGCTGCAAATGAACAAGGAGCAGCTCGAGATAAAGAATCAGAGGAGGGCGAGGATGCCAGATTGACAACTTTTATGAATGGAAAGCCACCTCAGTTCCACGGAGAGTATGATCCTGAAAGGGCTGAATGGTGGATATAAGAGATTGAAAAGATATTCGACACTATGCGCTGCCGAGAGGATAAGAAGGTGACTTATGCTGCCTTTATGCTGACCGAGGGGGCAGAATTCTGGTGGAAGGGCAAGAGAAAGTTATTGGAAGTCGAGGGTAGTGTGATCAATCGGAAGCTATTCACCGATTGCTTCTTTGAGAAGTATTTTCCGTCGATTGTAGACGCGAGAAGGAGAAGGAATTCACGAATCTCAAGCAGGGCAACATGTCTGTCGGCGAGTATGCCTCGAGGTTTGAGGCGCTGATCAAGTTTTCAGAATACTATCAGAGGTTCCCTAATGAGGACTGGCAATGCAGAAGGTTTGAAGAGGGACTCAGGGATGAGCTGCAGCGGGCTGTAGTGTCTCTGGACATACAGTACTTCCCAGAGCTAGTAAAGAGATGCATTGCCATCGAAAGCATAGACTTGAGGATGGCTAATGAACAAAAACAATCGAGGACCGGGGGTCCTAATCGGTCAAATTTCCAGAGGCGTGGAGGAAGTAATTCTCAGTGGAGACAGAAACCATATGCTAAGCCTGGGCAGAAGCAAGGACCAGGACCAGCAGCGGGAACGGGTCAGCAATCGCATAATGTAGTTTGCTTCAGATGTGGAGGGCCACATTATGCCAACAACTGTCCAAGTAGGCCCAACTGTTTCAACTATAGGAAACAAGGCCACATAACACGAGACTGCAGACTGTCGGTTAAACAACAGTCAACAACTACTGGAAAAAGTGTCGGAGATCATAGAGGTGACCCAGCAACCAGACCACAAGCCACTGGAAGGGTGTTTACCGTGAGGGGAGATGAATCCACTCAATCTGCTGATCTTATACAAGGTTTGTGCCTGATAGCTGGTAAACTCTCTAATGTGTTATTTGACTCAGGCGCTACTCATTCTTTTATATCGCATGAGTATGTGGATCATTTGAAATTGACTGTGTCTAAATTGCCTTATACCCTTACGGTATCTACTCCAACTAGTAAACCTTTGATTACCATATATGTTTGCTTAAAATGTCCTATAGTGCTTGAAAACCGAGCTTTTGTTATAGACCTTATCTGTTTGCCTATGCAACAGATAGATGTTATCCTTGGCATGGATTGGCTTTCGGCTAACCATGTAATGCTAGATTGTTCTAGTAAGACCCTATCATTTCTTGAGCCTTCTAGTATAGTATCTGCCAATGAAGGAGTACCTTTGAGGAGTAACAACTCTCAGGAGTTTGTGATGCTTTTTGCAACGGAGGCTAATGAGATCCCCAGCATAGATTCTATGCCTATTGTGAGGGATTTTCCTGAAGTTTTCCCCCCAGACGTTCCAGGTTTGCCACCAGAAAGAGAAGTGGAATTCACTATAGATCTCGTACCAGGGACAGGGCCTATATCTATAGCACCGTATCGGATGTCACCAGTGGAACTAGCTGAGTTGAAGGAACAATTGGACGATATGATGGGGAAAGAGTTCATCAGACCGAGCGTTTCACCTTGGGGTGCACCGGTGTTGTTCGTTAAGAAGAAGGATGGAAGTACGAGGTTGTGCACGGATTACAGGCAGTTGAATAAGGTGACGATTAAAAACAAGTATCCGTTGCCTAGAATCAATGACCTAATGGATCAGTTGAAGGGAGCGTCAATATTCTCTAAGATCGATTTGAGGTCCGGGTATCACCATATTAGAGTAAATAAGGAAGATATACCCAAGACGGCTTTTAGGACGAGGTACGGGCACTATGAGTATTTAGTTATGCCTTTCGGTGTAACTAATGCGCCAGCCGTATTCATGGATTATATGAACCGAATTTTCAGACCGTTCCTCGATAAGTTTGTCGTTGTGTTCATCGACGATATTCTTATCTACTCTCGTACGCGGGAAGAGCATGAGGAGCATTTGAGATTGGTACTGCGAGTCTTGAAAGATAGGCAGCTTTATGCCAAACTTTCCAAGTGTGAGTTTTGGCTGGAAGAAGTACAATTTCTAGGGCATGTAATTAACAAAGAAGGAATAGTCGTAGATCCAGCTAAGGTTGAAGCAGTTCTTAAATGGGAACGACCCAAGTCCGTGAGTGAAATATGGAGTTTCTTAGGACTTGCTGGATATTATCGAAGGTTCATAGAGGGATTCTCTAAGATTGCGCTGTCTATGACGCAGTTAACGAGAAAGGATACAACTTTTGTGTGGACGGACAAGTGTGAGCAGAGTTTCCAAAAGCTGAAGGAAAGATTGACTACATCACCTGTGTTGATCTTACCTGACCCCCTAGGACAGTTTGACGTATACTGTGATGCGTCATACCAAGGTTTAGGTTGTGTTCTGATGCAAGAGGGAAGAGCAGTGGCTTATGCTTCCCGACAGTTGCGAATTCATGAGATGAACTATCCGACTCATGACTTGGAGTTAGCAGCAATAGTGTTCGCATTGAAGATTTGGCGACACTTTTTGTATGGAGCAAGGTTTAATGTTTTCAGTGACCACAAGAGCCTAAAGTATCTTTTTGATCAGAAGGAATTGAACATGAGACAGCAGAGGTGGATGGAGTTCATCAAAGATTATGATTTTGAGTTACTGTACCATCCTGGGAAGGCCAATGTGGTAGCAGATACTTTAAGTAGGAAGTCCTTGCATGTATCCACAATGATGGTTAAGGAGTTGGAGTTGTTAGAACAATTCCGAGACCTGAACATAGGAATGGAGTTAAGAGAAAATAAAGTTTGTTTGGGTAGGATCACTATTAGTAGTGATTTCATGCAGGATCTCAAGGATAAGCAGATTCAGGATTTGTACCTTCAGGAGATAAGTAAAGGAATATACGAGGGAAAAGTTTCTGAGTTCACTAGAGGAACAGATGGTGCATTAAGGTTTAGAGATAGAATATGTGTGCCAGAGGATGCAGAGCTTAGGAATATGATTTTAGAGGAGGCACATAAAAGTAAGTTGAGTTTCCATCCTGGATCCACAAAGATGTATCAGGATTTGAAGAAAATGTTCTGGTGGAAGAGGATGAAGAAAGAAGTAGCGGAGTATGTCTTATCTTACCTGGTGTGTCAGAAGGCGGAGATCGAACATCAAAAACCAGCAGGATTATTGCAATCTCTAGATATCCCAGAATGGAAATGGGATAGTATAGCTATGGATTTTGTGGTCGGATTACCACGGACTCCTAAGAAGCATGATGCAATTTGGGTTGTCATTGATAGATTGACGAAGTGTGCTCACTTCTTGCCTATTAGAGAAGGTGATAAATTAGAGAAGTTAACCCATATTTACATCGATGAAGTGGTTAGGTTGCATGGTGTGCCATCAAGTATTGTCTCAGATCGAGATCCTAGATTCACCTCTAATTTCTGGAGACAATTGCAAAATGCTTTCGGATCGAAGTTGAGAATGAGTTCTTCCTATCATCCCCAAACCGATGGGCAATCAGAGAGGACAATTCAATCATTGGAGGACCTATTGAGAGCTTGTGTGTTGGAACACACTGGCAGTTGGGATACGTTTTTGCCATTGATTGAATTTACTTATAACAACAGTTTCCACAGCAATATTGGAATGGCACCATATGAGGCGTTGTATGGCAGAAAGTGTAGGACCCCGTTATGTTGGTATGAGACTGGTGAAAACCAAGTTTTGGGTCCAGATGTGGTACAACAGACTACGGAACAAGTCAGGAAGATAAGGGAAAAGATGAAGGAAGCACAAGATAGGCAGAGGAGCTACAGTGACAAGAGGAGGAGACCATTAGAATTCCAGGAAGGTGATCACATATTCTTGAGAGTTACTCGAAAAACTGGAATTGGCAGAGCTATGAAATCCCGAAAACTTACTCCTCGTTTCATTGGACCTTTTCAGATTCTTCGACGAATTGGGCCAGTAGCTTACCAAATTGCCTTGCCACCTAATCTTTCCAACGTTCATGACATCTTTCATGTTTCTCAATCGAGAAAGTACCACCCTAATCCATCTCATGTGATTGAGTCTGAGTCTATACAATTGCGAGAGAACCTGGAGCATGAGGTATTACCTGTAAGGATCACAGATAGACGGATCAAGGAACTTCGCGGTAGGCAGATTCCTTTGGTTAAAATCTTATGGGATGAAGCTACTGGAGATGCAACTTGGGAACGCGAGGCGGATATGCCACAACAATATCCACATCTTTTCTAAGGTACGTAAATTCCGAGGACGGAATTTTCTTTTAAGAGGGGTAGTAATGTAACAGCCTGATTTTCGGTATGCGGTTAATAAATTAAAATATAAGTAATTATATTTTAATATGAAGTTTAGGAAATGTTTGTAATAAAATAAAAAATCACATTCTTGATCTACCTTACGATAATAGCTCACAGTAAAATTTTCGGCTGAAAATTCAGACGGAAGTCGGTCTGCGTTTTCTCTACCAGTATAATTTTACTGAGCCGGAAACATAATTTTAACCCGTAAACAAGACGGTTAGTGTTTTTAGGATGTTTTGTGTGGGTATGGAGATTTTCACAAAATCTCGTCCAGGGCCAAATTCTAAGTATTACCCGAGCGAAATCGTCGAGAAATACGATCGGGGAAGTCATCTGATACGCAATGGAGCAGAGCACAAAGGAAACGAAAGGACTAGAAGAGACATGATGTGATGGCAAATAGTAACCACCATCACTCACCTTTTCAAAATTTTACTTTTTCAACTCTTTTCTCTCTCCTACCTTACCTCCACCTTACAACACCATACCTTACCACCATACCTCCCATACCTCCAATCTTCCTCAACAATCCACTTCAATTTTCTCTCATTTTTCCTCTCCTTTTCTCTCCAAAACCGTGCCCCCTTTCCCTCCATCTGTATATATACCCATTTCATCACTTCACTCACACTTTTCTTCTTCTTCATCTTCTTCCTTTCTTTTAAAAAAAAAAGTTCAAACCTTTAAAGCTTTGGTTTTTACTTCTCTTTTCAACTTGATTCCTTCATCAAAGTTGTTCATCTTCTTGAGGGTAATGATCCTATTTAGTTTTCTTTTCAAGTTCTTGCATTCATTTCATAGTTTTTGCTTTATGTTTTCTTTAAGCTCTCAAACTTCTAAAAACTCTTAAAAATGGTAGAAAACTCCGTTTGAGTTGAAACCACTTCCTATGTTCTTGTTTTTACTCCTATTACAACATACTAAAAGACTGTGTAAAACAAAAATTTCGAACCCCTTTATCCATGCAAGGCCGAAACCATGCCTATGGTTTAGGTTGGATTTTGTTTCAACTTTTGCTTTTATGAACTTATATTTGAGTTCTATTCCAAGATGATCATGACCAAGGGCTCCTTTATACTAAAGGATGCTGGGTTTAAGTGATTGGAAAAGTTTAAATCTTTTTCATTGAGTTTCCTATGATGGCCGAAACTCATTTGTTTTGGACCTAGGATGTGTTGTTTTTATTTTCCAAGATGATTATGGATTAAAGCTCCTTATGTGAAAGGATGCTATATCTAAAAAGATTGGAACGTTTTAGGTTGTTTCTCTTCCAAAATGATTATAGATTGAGCTCCTTAATATCAAAGGATGCTATGTCTAAAAGATTGGATGATTTAAAGATTTCTAGCTTAAAAATCCTATGATGGCAGAAACCTAAGGTTTATGGACCTAGGATGCCTTGTTTTTCATTTTCCAAAATGATCATGATTTTAAGCTCCTTACTATGTATGGATGCTAAGCTAAAGAGATTGGAAAGTTTAGAAATTTCTAGCCAATTCAATTATGTTGGCCGAAACTTATATTAAAGGAAATAAAATGTTTTTGATTTGCTTTGTGAAAACTAGTACTTGATTCATACTCCTTAATACTCTAAGATCATTGATCTAAGAGGTTGTGTCGATTTGAAAATCCTAGCCTATTTTGTTATAAAAGGCCGAAACCTACCCTAAGTGGTTGGATGATTTTTATTCCATATTTTCAACTTATGCCAATTTATTTAAGTTACCTAGAGTCTAAGTGATAAGTATCCAAAAGCTTAGGTTGAGAAAACAATCCTAGCTCTCATTTGAATTAAATGACCGAACCTAGCATAATGAGGGCATAGATGAATTTGTTTGATTTATTTTTAATTATGTTGCTTGGTTGAAGGTGGTGTTGGTAACTTGTGGTGTGGCAACGAGGAGCTTCGAGTTCGGAAGTTCGGTGAGAACTCAGGTGGGGGAAAGAATCAATCTACCGTCGGGAACGATAAGTAGTAGATTATATATTAATTGTGTAGGGCGACCCAAACCCTACTAGAAAATCGAATAATCAACAAGACCAAAATCACGTTGGAGTTGTTTTTCTGTAAAACCAATGTTGATTCGGGGATTGTAGGTTTATCGGTGTTGGATTGCTTATATGATATTGAGAATGTATGAATTTATTGATGCTGATATTACTGTGATATTTTAATATGATATTGAGAATGTAGGAATTTATTGATGCTGATATTACTGTGATATTTTGTGATGATTGATATGTTTATATGAGAATGTATTATAGCTTGATGATAATTGAACTGCTTTGTTCCACAATGTTTTGATATATGGTTAGAGATTTTGATGTGTATTAATACATGATAATTAGAGGAATGTGTGCGGGGGTTCATGATATCTGAGTTTAGAAGTGCCTAACCGAGATGTGATTATTGTTGGGTTTATTCATGAAATAGTGATGAGAGGTTACGGCACTAGGGGGTGACCTGAAACATGGTCTGTGATATTTTCATATGATCGACTTGAAACATAGTCTGGTTGACTTGAAACATAGTCTGGTTGGCTTGAAACATAGTCTGGTTGGCTTGAAACATAGTCTGGTTGACTTGAAACATAGTCTGGTTGACTTGAAATATAGTCTGATTTACTTGAGATGGAAATTTGGATACGTAGCTGTGGCCAAACATTCATACTGCATTGCATTGCATCATGACAAAGGGTAGAGGAGGATATATATCAATTTGAGGATGACTTGTTAGAAATGTGTGTTGATTGTCTATGGCAATTAGTGTATCATTTACTATGAATCTTTTTCCGCTTTTGATGATAGCATGTTTCTTATCCCCTGTACTTTTCTCTGCTTTGTTCTATCTTTTATGGCTCGTGTTCGAAGATCCTGTTGATGAGCCGAACGAGGAGGAGCTGGACGGAACTCCTTACGAGCCGGATGCCGGAGGACGAGCTGTGACCCATGATGAGTAGGGTCTAGTCCTAGTTATGGCCAGTGCGTCTGTGTCACGGCGCTTTATCTTTTCCGCCTTTACGTTTGTATAACTTGTACACCTGTTAGGGCTCCTATTGTCGGGATGCTCTAAAACAGTGTTTTGTTTAACTCTGATTTCACTTACATATGCTTAATATGGTCATGTTTTCTTATTCCTGTTCTACATGAATATGTTTACTTAATAATTTAAGTTTTAATTCCGCCGTATTTTCATGTTAAGTTTAAGAATAAGAACATAATAATCAAGTTTATCTCCAAATAAAACACCGAGGCACAGCGGGGTGTCTCATGCGTCACCAACATGGGTTCCGTCATCTTGGTCGCTCCGGATAGTCCACCTCAACCTCGTGTGACAATTGTTCAAACAGCTATTGCAACTATTCATACGACCCCTCTGTGTACAGATACACAGATACACCTCTTGTGCGATAGCACAGCTATGCACCAGTATTATCCGACCTCGTATGATAGCCATTCAAATGGCTTATCGTAGCTAGTCATACGGCACCTTGTGAAAACTATCCAACTTTCTTTGTAGTAGTTCACAATACGCCAACATCATCCTTATATTAGTAAACGCTCAAACAGCTATTGCGGCTACCCATAAGGTTGACCAACGCAATGATATGCACATGCATCCATCACTACATAATTTCACACCATCTTTCCATCTAACACCTCATTATTACCACATGACATCATAACTTCCTAATCAAGCTATCAACCTAGTTTCATATCAAACATCTCCAAAGTATCACCAATATTGATCCACCATATGTAACACCCAGTTTTTCCTATGTTGTTTGTAGCAGTAAATACATATTTAAATGTGTTTATTTTAGATTAAACCCAGTGGATGATCTTAATAAAACTAAAATCATTTTCTTGTGTTGTTATATCATATGAAGTTACGGTAAAAATTTCGGTTGAAAATTCAGACGGAAGCCGATCTGCATTATCACTGTCGGTACAAGTTTACTGAGCAGAAAATCTAATTTTGACCCGTGAACGAGATAGTTAGTGTTTTTATTATGTTTCCTTCCACTTTGGTTATTTTGAAAATTTTCGTTAAAAAATAAAATAAAATATTTTATTCGTGCGAAAACGTCGGAAGAATTACGATCGGAAATGCAACCGGGTACGAAATGGAGCAGAATAGGAGACATAAAAGGCTTCGGGTGATATGAGGGAGTGAGGTGACTCACTAGAGGTATGACCTAAGCTACCTCCTAAAAAGTGGTCATAATGGCACTTTTTGAAATATATCATATTATATTCTAAAAACCTATTTTTCTCCTTCCACTTCAACCAAACAAGGCACAAGGTCAAAACTTTCGCTCCAAGCTCATTCCTCCCTCCTCAATTTCGTGCCACTCTCTCCCCTCTCTATATATACCCCTTTCATTTTCACTTCATCATCTTCCTCCTTCAAAACTCCATTAAACCTTCATCTTCTTCTTTCTTCTAAAAGTTCAAGCTCTTAAAGCTTTAGTTTTTATTCATCTTTTCTACTTAAGTTCTTCATTAAAGTTCTTCCTTATACTAAGGGTAATGCTCTCATATAAATATTTTTGCAAGTTTCATCTTTTATTTCTTAGTTTACTTTATGTGTTCTTTATATGCTTCAAACTTCTAAAATCTCTCTAAAATGGTAGAAAACTCCTTTTGAGTTGAAACCACTTTCTATAGTCTTGTGTTAACTTATATTTTCACATACTAAGAGGTTGTGTAAAACAAAAATATCTGCCTATCTCTTCCAATGAAGGCCGAATGCTTGCATTTGTGACCTAGGAAGTTTTTGTTTTAACTTTTGGAATATGATCATGTGTTTGAGTTTCTAACTATCCCTTGATCTTCGATCTATAAATCTTGGAAGTTTTGATAGCTTGTTCCTATGATGGCCGAAAAATATGAATAAGTAGGCCTAGGATACTATGTTTCAACTTTCCAAGTATTGATCATGGATTTAGAACTCTTAATAACTTGTTTATTTTATGTTATTAAAGCTAGTATGTGTTACTTTCATTTTTCCAAGATGATCATGTACTTGAGCTCCATAAGATATTTGGATGCTAAGTCTAAGAGATTGGAAAGTTTAAGGATTTATAACTTGTTTATTTTATGTTATTAAAGCTAGTATGTGTTATTTTCATTTTCCCCAAGATGATCATGGACTTGAGCTCCATAAGATATTTGGATGCTAAGTCTAGGAGATTGGAAAGTTTAAAGATCTCTAGCCTATAAATCCTATGAAGGCCGAACCTAGAAGGTTATGGACTTAGGATACCTTGTTCTTATTTTTCCAAAATGATCATGGTTTTGAGCTCCTTAACACATATGGATGATAAACCTAAGAGATTGGAAAGTTTAGTGAATGCTAGCCTATTTTACTTGCCTTGGTCGAATACCCTAAGTTTACAACTTAGTGGGATTTTAATTTAACCTTGTTAAAGGATCATTGTTGATGAACTCCTAACACTTAAGGATCATAAATCCATGAGTTGTATACTTTTCGGGAATCTCTAACCCTAAGAACTAGTCTTGGCCGAACCTATACCTTGTGGTTTAGTGTTCTTGTTTTATTTTAACTTGTGATTTTGTGTTCATAACCTTAGACTTCCATCGCAGAGGAAACGAGGACGTTCGTGACATACCTCTTCGAGCATCTAATCTCCTTACCTTCACAGAAGGTAAGAGGGGATTTCCTAGGGATATTCAATGACTATATGCATGTGTGTATGTGTTTAACTTGAGTGATTTGAATATTATTATGATATGGAGCCAATACTTGAATGACTTGTTTGCTTGAGCTATTGTGATTATTACTTGAAGTTGATGATTACTTGCTTTACAGTATTGTAAATTATATATATGTGATGAACTGTCATTAACTGTGATATTACTGTTTGAGATATATTACTGTTGATTGAAGTTTGAGAAGCCGGACTTGGGTCTGTGCCCAATGATTATAAGGATTAAAAGCCTTAATAAGCCTTGAATAGAACTTTGAAAGTTTTGGTTTCATTTATAAAAGTTCCATATTTAAAGTGTTTACTTCAAAAAGAATAAGATTCTCGTTTTTAAAAGAAATGTTGAAGTGATTTCAAGTCAACGGAAACTATCCTTTCATGATCTAAATTTTTGTACGAGAGAAAACCTTTTTCAAACTATGTGTTTTATGAAAGAAAAACCCTTTGAAAATATTTGACTTTATTCCATCAAGGATTTCAAAAGCAAACGAATTTCCAAATGTTTTATAAAAGACTTTGTAAAGGAAAAGATTTTCTCCTAAATGATTTAGACACGTTCCGGTTACTTGGACAAGTGACCGAGGTTTTGTTTTGGTTTTTGATTTTCACTGAGTGAAAAGTAAGAACATGTGAAAGAGAATACTAGTTCGCGAGACGTTGCCTCTAGCATTCAGTTTATGCACGTGATTTGGGATCCGTGTCAAGAATTATGGACCAAGGGTCCTAATTGTGATATTATGGGCAGGAGTCCTAATTTTGGAATTGAGGACTGTGTGTCCTAATTTCCTCGTTATGGGCTAGGAGTCCTTATCATGTTGAAAAAGAACATGGATAAAATTATAATTATTTCTACGACCACAACTCGGACTGCGTGCCCCGTGTTATTGATTTTCAAGTAATGAAAATTGTGAATAGTCGTTAGCTTTGGGCTTCGACAACGAAAAAGAGTGAACACAAAGAAAAGCCTCGATAATGAAAAGTCTCTTATTCATATGCATTTCCCCTTGGCAGACGTGCTTGAGTTACCGAATACCCGCTTAAGATGTGGTATTTGATGATGTATACATCATAATGACCGTTATAAGGGATTTGTGATGGTGTTGATCCGGGACATGAGGTGACGGAGACAACTTGCCAAACGTGGCGTATGAGCCTGATCAACTCTTTCTTTCTTAATGATAAACGGTGATGGCATCTCATGAGATTAAGATTAGAGCCTGATAATAGAAGTGTCATAAAATTGATTGATTCGGGTATGAGACCCACTTAAAGAATACTTGATGTTTACCTATGAGTGATGTTTAAAATGTTAATATGCCAAGGTGTTGTATGTATCATGTGTATGGTTGTTGTATGATATATCCATCTGCCGGTGTCTCACTCTTACAGTTATATCAGGTCTCTTTGGGTTTTGCTGTAGTACCTTGGTACTCTAGTACCGATGTTGCAGAGGAGTCTTTCTAAGTCACTTGAAGACCTAGTGTTAGAGGTTGGGGAAGTATTCTGATTTGGGGGTCTCTCCAATGAATATATGATAGAATGACCAGCTTAGGAGTCTGAGTTGGGGTTGTTTATCTAAAGAGGTCGGTAAATGTAGTGTTATATACATCTATCTGTAGTTTGAACGTTTTCTTTCAAAAGTGGAAACCTAGAGAAATGTTGTATGTCATGGTAACTTTGTTATGAACGTGACTTTACGTTTTGAATGTATGAACGATGGATTTCAGAGTTATCCTTAAAGGAAAAAAAAATTTATACCCCAGTTTTCTGACTTAAAAGAAAACAATTTTCCGAAAGCAACCAGCAAATTATCTTATAATTTACTTCCGCATGTGTTACGTAGTAACACCCTAATACCCTAGGGGGTCGGAGTTACACCATACATCAATATATCAACAACCCATAGTACAATATTATCAACAAGACAACATCATATAATCAACAGAGAAATAAAAGAATAACCATATATCACGTAATCAACTAAGCATGTTATCATATATCATATTATCAACCAACAATCAACGGGGGTTGAGAATCCCCACACATGTAAATGTTCATATTTTATGCCAATAGTCCCGATAATTGAAATTTCTTCCCCCTCACCTTGTGTACAATTGTATCGACGTCTCGAACCTTGTGAAACAAGATCCTCTCTTTCCCTCTAGGTTACTGCCACGCGTCTTAAAAGGCTCTTCGGTGATCCAAAATTTTACCCTAACACAAGGACAAAGTCCCGACAATGTCATGACTCTTGACTTTGAAACAGTTTTCCAAACAGATCTAGAATCAAAGCAAGATACAAGAAAGAAGGAAACGACAATGTTAACGTGTCGACGCGTTAGAGATTTGAGCATTACCACAGTTGTATCGAAGAATCACGAGTTTATACTCGTAGTACTCGTTGTCCTGATCACAGAATCGAAGTCGGAATCGCGACCGGACGAATGAATTGTCTTCAGGCTTAACTTCTCTCTCTAAACTCTCCTCCCTCTCTCTAACTTCGTGCTCTCTGTCTTCTGTAATTTTTCCATCCGAGGTAACTTAAGTTACCTCTTGGACAACTTTATTTTTTTTCAAATTCCTGGCGCTCAAGCTCCGCGTGAGTTTACCCACGCTCAGTGTGGGAGCGTCCACCAGCATGCTTGCATGCGTTCCACGTCACCCGCCACGAGTCCTTGTGCATGGCACCACTTTCCCACGCTCAGCGTGGCCTCTGATCAGCAACGTTGACCTCGCGCGTTTCTTCGCGTTCTGAGCTCGTTTAAAATCCGATTGACCTCAAATTTGAGATATAGGCTCATCAAGACCTAATAAATAACCTCAAACCATCAAAAATACCTAATCTCAACCCTAACTCCAAATCTCTTGTTTCACACTCTTAAACCTTAAAGACAATCAACGGGGAAAACCCTATGATTCGTGTACGTTCAAACTCACTCGAGATGACTGCATACTTTCCAAGAAAAGGTTTCTAGACCTCAAACAACATCTTAATTATTTAATCCAAGCCTTAAACCTAATTCTCTTACTTAAACAAAACATAAAAATTATGGCTGTTACAAAGAGTATTTCTTAGGCATACACACACAGGTGTATCTATGCCAAATCTATGAAGAGAAATTCCTAACTTGTGTGTGTACGCCTAAGAGATACTCGTCCTGTAAAGTTTGAGGATCAAGTTTTTTCAATAATCGAAACCAACCTTCATGATGGTCCAAAGTTTTTCAATAATTACCCAAATTATACTATGTCTTTAGAAAGTTTGGGAAAGAATAAGCATAATATAAGTTAGATGTAAAAATAAAGGAAGGAATTTGGAACCCAAATTCTTATCCGATGGCTGTGATATACAAAATATATTACAAAGCTATGAAAACAAATATTTCTCCAAAAGCAATAAATATTTCCTCAAAAGAAGATACTTTGCTTCTTCAAGTCAATCTCGAAAAAGCAAATGTTGTCACTCCTAAGAGACTAAATCAAAATGAAGTCTATAGGAATCTTGAGTGGACTTTACAAGAAATTATGCCACCAGAAGAGCCAGAACCTTCTCAAATGTCAATTCCAATTGAGTATGCATATGGAAATGTTTCAATAAGTTTTGCGCCTTTCAGTAGGTGTGAATCTACTAGATCCTTTAGAACCCCTGAATGATCTAAACAATCAAACAATTTAAGAAAATTAGTTGACTCATTTCATTCGTTAAGATTAGCAGGAATAAGAGATCATCATGTTATTCCTCATCAGGAGATAATGAAATACTTTCAAAAGGTGAAACATCAAGAAAATTGGAAAAATCAATAATAACTCCTTATAAACTTTCAGATTCTGAAATAAAAGAAATAAAAATAGGAAAAGAACCTACTAGCGACCTTTTAGAAGAAATAAATAAAAGGCTAGCTTCATTAAAAATATCCTCACCAAAAGTAAATATGATAAATGACGAAGACATATTAGAACTAGAAAAACAATTTAAAGATACAGGAATAGATACGATAAATAAGATAAAAAATATTTCAAAAAGCTATCCAACTTCTCAAAATTATTATCATAGACCCACTTTACCAGATATTCAATTTGAAGATAATAATCTTGATTTAGCGTCACAAAATACTGGAGATGGTATTGTAGACTGGAATATAGATGGATTCTCAGAACATCAAATATTGAGAAAATTAGTGGAAATGTCAATGGCAGCAACTGCCTGCAGGGCTAAATGAAATAATGCCCTAAGTACAGTCAAAATATTAATCCAAGGTTTTACTGGAAGCCTGAAAGGATGGTGGGATAATAATTTAAGGGAAATAGATAGACAAACAATTCTTACATTTGTAAAACAAGAAGTAAGAAACAATGAACAAGGTGAACCTGAATCTATTCAAATATATCAACAAGTAGAAGCATTAATCTTTTCAATTTCTCAAGCGTTTGTTGGAGATGCTAATGTTTTTGCAGATAGATCATTAGAAATATTCAATAATCTTTATTGTCCAACCTTAGTAGAATTTAGGTGGTATAAAGATAATTTTTTAGCATAAATTTATAGAAGAAAAGACTGTAGACATTCCTATTGGAAAGATAGATTTATCTATGGTCTCCCAAAGAATTTCACACAAAAGGTAAGGACTCAAATAAAAAACGAATACCCAGGAACTCCTATAGAAGATTTGACTTATGGAAGTAAAACAAATAATAAAGAATTAGGAAATTTTTGTGAACAATTTGGATATGAAAAAATAACTCCTCCTTCTATACAAAGGAAGAGTAAACCACAAAAATTTAGAAAATATAAAAGCAAACAACTTGAAAACCCTTATAAACCTTATAGAAAACCACAAAATAAAACATACAGTAAACCATATAATAAAGGTTTTGATAAAAATATTAGTTGCTACAAATGTGGACGTACAAGTCATATAACAAAGAAATGTCGAGTTAAACAAAAAATAAAAGAACTTAAATTGGATGATGAAATAAAAAATCAAATTGCAAAAATTTTATTATATGAAACAAATTCATTTGATAATTCATCCACAGATGAAGAACAAGAAATAATTTATCAGAATCAAGAAACATCTTCTGATTTTGATATTGGATGTTTAAGTTGTGGATGTCTTGGAAATAACTGTGATTGTAAATTCACTATTAATGTTATTTCCAAAGAAGCTAGAGTCTTGTTAGACCTAGTTGGTCAAATTGAAGATCCACAAGTAAAATTAGCAATGTTAGAAAAATATAAAGAGTTAGAAAGCAAAGAAATCACAACAAAAGAGTTTTTCTGGATATAATTTAAAAAATATTTTAAATCCTGAAACATCTTTTATTCAAGAACCAATAACTCTTCCCTGTTTATATAAAGAAGTGAAAAAATCTAAAATCTGAAATTGCTGATTTAAAACAAAAATACAAAATTTTACAACAAAATTTCCAAAAATCCTTGGGGAATGGAAAAGGAAAGACTGGAAAACTATTTCAAAATCTTCAACTCGTTTTCATGATAATCTCGAAAATGATTTCGATACTCTTTATAATGAAGAAACAAATTTCTTTTTGAGAATAAAAACAATGCAACAAAAATGGCATGTTAAGATAAATCTAAAAATTAAAAAATCTTTTCATCAACCATTCATTGCACTAATAGACTCTGGAGTAGGTCTTAATTGTATTCAAGAAGGATTAATTCCAACCCAATATTATGAGAAAACACTTCAAAATTTATATACTGCTAATAACCAAAAATTACAAGTAAGTTATAAATTAGAAGATGCTAGTATTTGTAATAATGGAATATGCTTTGCTAGCTCATTCCTTTTGGTAAAAGATACTTCAGAACAGATAATTTTGGGTACTCCTTTTCTCACTCAACTTTATTAAATACAAATAACTGAAGAAGGAATAAAAACAATAAAAGACAATCAAGAAATATTGTTTGAATTTATAAATCCAATAAAAGGAAAATAGTTGAATAATCTAAATGAAAATTTAGAAGAGAAGAATTTCTTAACAATAATTTAAAGGAAAGAAATAGAGCGAGGAGAGCCTCGCATGGTGATTAATTATAAACCTTTAAATAAAGTGTTGAAATGGATCAGATATCCAATTCCCAATAAAAGAGATTTAATAAAAAGGTTACATGATAGAATAATCTTTTCAAAATTTGATATGAAATCTGGTTTCTATCAAGTAAAGTTAGAAGAAGACAAATATAAAACTGCTTTTACAGTTCCTTTTGGTCATCACGAATGGAATGTAATGCCTATGAGATTAAAAAAATACACCTTCTGAATTTCAACACATAATGAATGACATTTTGAATCCTCATTTACAATTTACCATTGTCTATATTGATGATGTTTTAATCTTTTCACAATCATTAGATCAACATTTCAAACATCTCAATATTTTCAAATAAACAATAAAAAGAAATGGAATGGTTATATCTTCCAAAAAGATAAAACTATTTCAGACAAAAATAAGATTTTTGGGTCATGAAATCCATCAAGGAACAATAACACCAATAAGCAGAAACATCACTTTTGCTGAAAAGTTTCCAAATGAATTAACTGATAAAAAAATATTACAACATTTTTTAGGTTGTTTAAATTATGTCTCAGAGTTTATCCCAAATATTAAGATTAAGTGTAAGCCTCTATATTCTAGGCTTAGGAAAACCTCAAACCCTAAACCTTAGTCAAAAGAGTTATCCAATTTACTCTTAGACATTAAAAAGGATGTCAAGTCTCTTCCTTGTCTAGGTATTCCTCATTCAGATGTCAGTCTTATTGTTTAAATTGATGCATCAGATAAAGGATATGGTGGTATCCTACTACAAATCCTTCCTCATTCAAAAGTTGAACAGGTGGTACGATTCCATTCAGGTCTTTGGATCCAATCACAAGAAAAATATAGTACTATTAAAACATAGATTTTATCTATAGTAGTATGTATTACAAAGTTTCAAGATTACTTAATAAATAAAAAGTTGTTGCTTAGAATTGATTACAAAGCAGCAAAAGACGTTTTGCAGAAAGATGTTCAGAATTTAGTTTCAAAACACATTTTTGCGAGATGGCAAAGTCTTTTAAGTTGTTTTGATTTTGATATAGAATATTTAAACGGAGAAAATAATTTTATTCCCGATTTTTTAACTAGGGAATTTTTGCAGGGAACTCCTCCACAATGAATACTGGATCCAAAGGTGGATCTTCCAGAGGTGGGGCTCCACCCTCACCAAACAGATCAAAAACATTAACCCCAGATTCTTTTGCCCCCTCGGCGGCCCAAATAACCAAAAAAAAATCCCACTTCAATAACTCCCACAAATAACCCCACTCAAACTCAAAATAAGTTTGCACCCTTGAGTGATGAAATATTAAAGAAAATAACCTCACCAAGAGAACCCTTTGCATTTAAAGAAAAAGGAGCTTGTCAAAAGCATACTCTTCTAGAACAAGAATTCGGTAACCCCTCTACAGAAAATCCCTGGGATTTGTTAAAATGCCTTATTCCTAATGGTTTTGGTTGGGTTCCCAACAGAAGCACCACCCAAAACAATAAAAAGAATTGGAATTGTCATATCTGCCAAAAAGATAAGATAGTTCCAAACAAAAATAAGATTTTTAGGTCATGAAATTTATCAAGGAACTATTACTCCAATAAGTAGAAGTATTACATTTACTGAAAAATTTCCAAATGAAATAAAAGATAAAAAACAATTACAAAGATTTTTAGGATGCCTGAATTATGTCTCTGAATTCATTCCCAATAGTAGGATTAAGTGTAAGCCTTTGTACTCTAGGCTTAGAAAAACCTCAAATACTAAACCAAGGTCAGATGAGTTAACCCAGTTGATAATAGACATAAAAAAGGATGCCAGATCACTTCCTTGTCTAGTAATTCCTCATCCCGATGCTATACTAATTGTTCAAACAGATGCGTCCGGTTTGGGATTTGGTGGTATCCTACTCCAAGTTCTTCCACAGGCAAAAGTTGAACAAGTTGTCAGATTTCATTAAGGTCTTTGGATACAATCTCAAGAAAAATATAGTACTATAAAAAAGGAGTTTTTATCTATAATGCTATGTATCACAAAGTTTCAAGATGATTTAATAAATAAGACATTTTTGCTTAGAATTGATTGCAAAGCTGTAAAAGATGTTTTGCAAAAAGATGTTCAAAATCTGGTTTCAAAACACATTTTTGCTAGATGGCAAAGTTTGTTAAGCTGCTTTAATTTTGATATTGAATATTTAAAAGGAGAAAATAATTTTATCCACGATTTCTTAACTTGGGAATTCTTGCAGGGTACTCCTCCCAGATGAATACTAGATCCTGAGGTGGATCTTCCCGAGGTGGGGTTCCACCTTCACATTCTAGATCAAGACAATTAACCCGAGTTATTGGCCCCATCAGCCTAAAAAATAACCCAGAAAACCTTCCTAAAATAAACCAAACATAATCCACAAATAAATTTGCACCTCTGTAGGATGAGAGTTCACCCAAAATAACCTCCCCTAGAGAGCCCCTTACTTCAAAATTAAAAACCATCTGTAGGAAACATGTTCTTATAGAACCTGAATTTTGTAATCTTGATATCAATCCTTGGGATATGTTTATTCAACTTGCTCCAAATGGATTTGGTTGGATTCCTACCAGCAGTGCCAGGAAGAATTTACAGTTCTATCAGTTTATTCTTATTGATACGAACTCAGTCAATATTGAGCAAGAAACAAACCCTGAAGCCCAGAAATAATTGCATTTCAAAATTCAAGATAAAAAAGGTCCTTACTCTTGAAGTCTAGAAACAAGGTCCATTTACCCCAAAAAGATTCTCAAGGGTATTTGACCCTCTTGTTTACAATTATTATGATTATCAAGAGGCTTGGAAAATGGTTCTTCATCAACCAAATCCTCGCCATTCTTGGTACTTTAATTTTTTAAATAACCAAACCAGGTTTCCAAACTGGTTTACGAAATGGTTTCGGAAGAATGGTCTTTTAGCAGATATTCTTCCAAATTCACTCTTTGAAATTTATGAAGAATATGGAAAAATACTACATTTCTGTGCTCAATTCGGGATTTCTTCGTTACTTAAAATAAACTTTGAATATCATCAACGTTTACCAGAACCGTTTCCGAAATACATTTGTTCAATAAATACGGTTTCTTGGTGGAAAAAGTTCAATAATGATGTGGTAGCAACTAAGTTCGTTAGTTGGAAAAGGAATCGTTCCAAAAAGGTTTCTCTCCACAAACCCCAATAAAATTAATGGAAGTTTGTAGTTCAGAAATAACTCCATTCACTGTCAATATCAGTGCCTCAACTCCTGAAGAATACAACCAGAATTGAATGGCCACCCTCTCTTCAATTGATTCAGATGATGACGAAAAATTATATTCAAGTGAGTCAGATGTTAATTCGTATCTAGAAAATGGATATCCGGATTATGGTTTCTTTAATCAATAATTCATTTAGTCACAAGTCTTTGTCGCATATCTAAACAAAATAAAGATGGTCGACAAGATTCCTCTCAAATAACAACTTTAATTAAAGTAGTTTTGTCATGTTGTGCCGACGAAGAATTATTGACTGACAAGAATTCACAAAGCTACAGTAAAAGTAAAGCAATAAGTCAAAAGGTGGTACAATACTTACTTTGCAGATTCCAAATGAATTCAAGTCCGTCCTACTCAGAGTTCTGCTCCCCTCTATTTAAGAAGGCTTCATTCGTCAGTTGGAGGCAGACTTACCTCGACCTCGGTTACTAATTAATTTTCATTGTAATCTTGCAGTGTTAAAGATTTTGAAGTAAGATACTTTGAAGTTCGTATTTTGTAAGTTACATTGATAACAGTCTGAATTTTATAGCTCCTTTGTAATATGTACTCTGTTTACATACTCTGAAATAACATTTCAATAGCAATAATTTCAGTACCTTATGTTCTACTCTGATTTCATCTATTTCTTTCAAATTTTCTAATACTATTTCCCGAGATGATCCGCAGTGGCATTCTGGTATCAGAGCCTTAGTGCTCTGATACTTTTATCATTTTACAGGTGTCTCTTTCCTTGCAGTGTTAGTCAGTCGTTAAGGTGTTCCCGGTAGTAAAGCCCGAAGGATAGTGTTGCAAATCCACGGTGTCTGGGGACCATCTATAAGTGCAATAAAGGGTTTGTGAAAATATTTTTTAATTTTTAAATTTACTTTAACATGTCATTTTTGTTGCATTGTTTTAATTCTTAAAAAGAAATTTGTGTCATCAATCTCTTTTTTGTGTTTATTGTAAAGAATATCAAATTCATTTTCAAGATCAACATCATTTTGAAATGACGATAATTATGCATTAGGATTTCTTTTCTTTTATGTTTTTTTACCCAAATAATTATTTATATATTTATATTTATAAACCTACATGGACGTTTCATTCCTAATCCTAATACATATATTATATACTAGTATTTTTGCACCCGTACGATGTACGAATCATCAATTACTATTATTATTGATAGCATTGTTATCATTAATAACTTGAGTTGTGTCTCCATATGTACGAAACTTTTTTTTCCTTTATACCAAATTAAGTCCACTATATCAAACATTTTATTGACTTATTTCACACTTTGCTTTCAATATTTCCTTCTCACCCATAATGGTGGTAGTCATTCATCTCCAAGGCTTTTTATTTATAGACAGAAGTGATCAGCAAAAACCTTGAAACAATTTTATCTATAATTTGAGTGCAAAGAATTGAATATTATTTTTATTTTGAAATGATATTACAATACGTAATGTAACACTATGTGTTAAGTGTTCCTACTCGATTATTACTAATGATCAACTAATCCTCTTAAATCATGTGGTGCTGACACGTGTCACTTTATTAGAATATCATCAATTCCACTTATTAATTAGTATAGATATAGATTTATTATTTAAAATAGAATAAACAAAGGCAAGGATGTAGAAAAAAATAGATTAGAAAATATGAATAACTCTATCTCTATTTATGTCAATTCATAGATTGTCGTGTTTGACTCCCAAAACATTGTACCTTTACCGGTTTGTAAATATTTTAAAACAAAAAATATATAAATTTTTGAAAATAAAAAAAAATAATAAAAAAATTTCATCATTTGACATGTGGCTTGCACCATTGTGCTATACTAAAATCAATATTTCCCCTTATTAATTAGTATAGATATAGATTTATTATTTTAAATAGAAAAAACAAAGGCAATGATATAGAAAAAAAAATACAAAATATGAATAGCTCTGGCTCTATTTATGTCAATACAGATATTAGAAAAATAAAAATGTAAATTAGAAAAAAAATTAGAAAAAAAATTTAAAAAATTTAGAAAAGTATATAAAAAATATTTAAAAAATAGGAAAATAATAATTAAAAAAAATTACAAAAGTAAAATTAATTAGAGAACAAAAATATTTTAACGCTGCATGGAAAGAAACACTTGTAACCGATACAAGTAAGGGTGTTCTCGGTAGTAAAGCCCGCAGGTTATGGTCGTAAATCCATTGGTAAGCCAGGTGCGACACCCCTTCTAGGGTCATCACATAGTTACCCGAATAAAAAAAAATTAAATTATTAAATGCTGGTTACTTTCGGAAAATATGCTTTTAGGTAAACGTCCCTTACGAAAATAGTGCTGAATTTTTTTTCTTTAACATAGAACCATCATAAACATAAACAAACATATATGTATATCTATATATATGCATCACCTTTTTAAATACACCCTACCTAATAGGAGATAACAAAAGAGCCCTCATAAGTATAGGCTATTCTCCATCAAGCTAAGTAAAGAAAAGAAAGACATATACATATAAGCAACGAGTAGTCTAGAACCATACCAAAAACTCATGGCTCTCAGTAGCCAGATCAAAAATTGACAAGACTCGCTACCCCAGAACTATACCTGTAGCTGGTCAAGCTAATGAAAACCATTGGGGAGATCAGGATGATCAACCCCACCTATAACAGATGTGTCTGATGAAGATGCCTCCGCTCCCGCTATGTCGTCGGAAGAATCATCATCATCAACAGCAGGAGGGTGAAACTCAAGATCGTCCTCAACATATTCATCTGGGTCCTCCTCGCCCTCATCCAACACTACCTCAGCAGGAGGTACTTCGGGTCCTACTATCTGAAGCGGATGTGGCTGGGGTGGCAAATCCAGTAACCCGTGCTCAGCCAAGTACTGTAGGTATAGCCATACAGGAGGTAGAGATACCTCAACAGTCTCAACAACGTGTGTCCTTTGCTGCAGTCCTTCTTTTACCGTGCCAATAACTTCTCTATTGGGACCATGATAGGTGGTGCCGAGTGCCCCAGGGTTAATCTCCCAAGCACCACCAAAATGAGCTCTATCAAACGTGATCGATCGGATCCTCGAATGTACCAGAGGTATATCCACTTCCATCTAAAACATGCAAGAGTGAGAAACCAATATATGGATTTTACTCGACAACTACATGCTAGACATCACATAACACATACACATTTACTAAACACAAGCATTTATAAGCAACTAGTTTATCAATGGGTTCAACACCCCAAACATCATCTTGTGAAAATTTATGCATGAACACTTCATATTCGTCATCTAATTTCGTCCTAATCTCATGAGATATCCCAACACGTGATGAGTTAATCAGGCTCGATTGCCACCACTAGGCAAACAAGCACACAGCCAAAACCCATCGCACACTGTCCACACCCAAGGCATCAGTGATAACAACGTAGATGGGGTCTCATTGTCCAACCCGGGCACAATGAGGAAAACATAGTATGAAATACCTGACACCGCAAGGTAATCACATATAGAACCGCGGGCACGTCTACCAATGCATCAAAACACTTTTGCTTATAACTCTTTTCTTTGTGCTCAATCTTTATTCACCGAAGCTCAAAATGGCTTACGACTCACATAGTTTTAACACCTTTAAAACTTTCATTACAACACAGGACCTCACAGTCCGAGTGCTCAATCACAACACCTCTCGATCGATGCACCAGTCATAGGTTCGTGGTAATAAAAACATCTTAAATGTCTAAATACGGTATACACCACGTATACAGTATAGGACCCCAAAGTCCATAACAACAAAGAACCTCAGTACACCGACGTCTCGGTTACTAAGTTCAACAACACTTTCAACACGGTTGAGTTAATTTTTGTTTTCAGAAAATCCTTTAAAATTGGAAATTCATCAATAAAATCTTTAAATAATAATGATTTGTTTTCACAAAAGTGAGTCACTTGAGGTTTCAACTTACTTAAAATATACACTGTCGTTTCAAAATACTTGCCGTCAATTATCATTTTTAAAGCTTTTTAAGCCAAAATTTAGCATTTTCCACTTAAACAATTTTCTAAAATCATAATTAACTTATTTTCACCAATTAATTTCATAAAATAATATTTTATAATATTCCATAATTTCTTACGTAAAAATTAGCAGTGCAAAAATATTTTCACGGTTTCGCTCTCATTGTGACTCAGAATTCACTCTTACAGTAATAAATTATTATAATAATAATATTTTCCAAAATCTCTTATTTTTCCCAAATAAAAGTTTCCATTAATATTATATATTAATATTTTACCATTAAAACATTGAATATAATTTACGAAGCTTCTTAAAGCTTTTATCCAATTAATTTAATTGGCCACTGACCACTGTCAGGCTTCTCAAACATCAATCAACAATAATATCACAGAGATATTTCCAGGCAGATCATGCATCACAGTAGCATAATATAATTACAGATAAACAATTAAGCGCAATTAAAAACACACAGATACAAATACCATATCTTAAACAACTTAAATAAATACTAACAGACAAATAATTACAAACAAACACAAGATAACATATAGCCATCGAATATATCCCTCAGGTATTCCCCTCTTACCTTTCGTAGAGTTTCTCGTGAATTAGTGAATTTCTTCGGAAGTCCGGATATCGCGTATACATCGCACTCACTCAACCTTCAACCATTACAATCAAATAATTACAAATCAAAAAACTAAACATTCTAAACCCTACTACATGGTCACGGCCTCTAGGGGTTTTGAGTGACTACAATTTCTAATCAGGATTAAGTCATGGATTAATGGTCCTTAATCAACCAAGATCATGGATTAGTGGCTAAACAACTAAATTTTAAACTCAAAACTTCCTAACTCTCCTATACCAATATTCGGCCTTAACATGTTCATGGGGCTAGGGTTTTTAGTTTGATAAACCAACTTGGATTTATTAAGCATACATACTAATAGCTTGATTACCAAGATCATTAATGAAAACTTTGAACAAAACTCATCAAATCTCATCCACCTAGGGTTCGGCCAACATAGAGATTTTGAGTAAGGATTTTCATTTTAATAAACTGACATGGATTAGAGTGTGTAGACATACATGTCATATGAAATACATGATCATACATGACAACACATGAACAAAAATCCTACCAAACCTAATCTCCTAGGTTCGGTCAAAGCAAGTTTATTAGGAAGGAAATTTTTTATTACATCATGCTCTTGGATTTAGATAGTATGCATGATATCAAGAAAATAGAAAGTGGTTTCAACATCATGAGATTTTTCTAGAATTTGTTTTGAATTTTCAAAGTTCTAGACTTATAAACTTAAAAGTGATGAACATAAATGAGATAAACTTTGAATCAAGAAACTTATTGAAGAACATAAACATGATTAAGGAAGAAGAATAGGATTCACCTCTTGAAAATCAAAGACAAGTGAAATCCAAGAACTTGCTTCACAAAGGGATGCTAGAAAGCTTATGAACTTGTGAGTTTTTAAAACAAAAAGGCAATAGGAAGAAAATGAAATGTGAGGGAGGGTATTTATAGAGATGTGACTGCACCACTTTTGAAGGATCAAGTAGAAAGGAGGTGATTTTTCTAAGGATTTAAGTGCAATTAATTCCTAGGGACCATTTTGCAAAAATTCCAAAAGTATAAGGACTATTTTGAAAATTGCCAATAGTTTGAAATGATGGCCATGTGCAACATTTAATGTGTTCACGTGTGACTAATCTTGTTGAATTTTCTTGAAGCTTTTTGGGAAGAATCTAGAATACTTTGGAGTGTGTTAGATTTGTCTGGAACTTAGGAGAACATTGTGGAAGATTCAAGAATCAACTTGACTCTTCCAAGGTAAGGGCAGCCCCTACTCCTTCTTGGGCTTGCGCATGGGCCTTGGAAATTTGGGCTTGGATTTAATTATTTTGGCCCACCAAAATGCTTAAGGCATAACCATAATCTAGGAAACTTACATTATTTCTAATGGGCTTCATGAAATTTAATTCATGGACAAGGAATTTGGGCCTCAAAGCCACGGTCCACTAATGGATTTGGAGCAAAGATTCTGGCCCAATTCACTTGGAAAAACATAGAAACTAACTTAGGGACCAAAGTGTAATTAAGAGAAAGTTCAAGGACTTAAGCGTAAAATTCATAAATTGTCACTTTAACCTTGTAGAATCTTATAGACTCAAAAGTGTGACTCATCCCCATGAATCATCTCAAAATTATAAGATAACCTCTTTATATGCTCTTGGAAACTCCGAAATCCACTCCGTCGTTCACCCGATTACGTATTTCACCCGTAAAACGTATATTATTTCATTTTTTTCTGAAATAATTCTAAAAATACACAATTGTAGGAAATAAAAATCTTAAGTCTTTCATTCATGAATTAAAATTAGGTCTTTTGAGCAGTATAATTATACTGTCAATGGAATTCACGGGCCGGGTTTCGCCTGACTTTCCAACCTAAATTTTAATCGTAGCTTCCTATATTCAAGTAGAATTGAGTGGTAAACTCCGTTGACTTAAAATAATTTTCTAAAACTCTAATAAACCAATAAACATATTTATATGTATTATTGTTATTTAAAATAGTGAAATATAGGGTGTTACACCGGGTGGTCCCGGTGTCTCGGTAAGAAATCTGTTTCTGATATAGGTACTAGATAACTTAGGTTCAGTTGCCTTGTCTAACTTACTAAAGACGGTGTCTAGAAAAGGTAAAGAAAAGGTAGAAGAAATAGATCAAACCAGTTCTAGTGAGACTCTTAATTCATCTTTAATAAATGAACAACAAATAATTTTACCTGATATTGAACAAAAATTAAACAATTGGAGCATTCCTTTAATAAATGTTTCTGAAATTTATAAAACAAAATTAATGGATAAGTTCAAGTCTGATTACATAATCAAGACTGCTGAATATACCATTAAAGTAGATAAGACTCAAGAGAGCTTGAATCTCTTGAATTTATCTATGTTAAAAGAACACAAGCAAAAATATTGATTTTTGCATATTGGCTTAATACAAGTAGCAATAAAACCTCTTCATAGATTCGGCATAGATACACCTGTGTGTGTATGCCTACGAGATACTCGACCTGCAAAGTTCGAGAATCAAGTTCTTTCAATAATTGAGACCAATCTTCATGATGGTCCAACTTTTTTCAATAACTATCCAAACTATACCATGTCTTTGGAAAGTCTGGGAAAAAATACACATAATATTAAATTAGATATAAAAATAAAGGAAGGAATTTGGAATCCAAATTCTTATCCAATGGCAGTAATATATGAGATATATTACAAAGTCATGAAAACAAATATTTCTCCAAAAGCATTAAATATTTCCTCAAAAGGAGATACTTTGCTTCTTCAAGTCAATCTCGAAAAAGCAAATGCAGTTACTCCTAAGTGACTCTATCATAATGAAGTCTCTAGGAATCTTGATTGGAATTTACAAGAAATTCTGCCTCCAGAAGAGCCTGAACCTTCTCAAATGTCAATTCCAATTGAGTATGCATCTGGAAATGTTAAAATAAGTTTTGCGCCTTTTAGTAGGTGTGAATCTACCAGATCATTTAGAACCCCTGAAGGATCTAAACAATAAAATAATTCAAGAAAATCAGTTGACTCATTTCATTCGTTAAGATTAGTAAGAATAAGAGATCATCCTGTTATTCCTCAACCTAAATATAGGGTTGAAACACCACGATCAGTCCAACCAATAAACCAGAAAGAGTCACCGACTCAATCTAAAATAAATCAAAGTTTTGAAACACATAATCAATGTTTTGTTATTACAAAACTTTACATTGATAAACAAAAAATTCAAAAGGAATTTTTACAATCTAAGTATGATAATAAAAGAAAATAGTTTTTTTACCACTTTTTCACAACAAGAGATAAGACACTACAGGGAAGCCTGCTATGCTTATCTCGAGGAGGTAGAGGATGACCACATTCCTTACTTTACTTGGTTCGAAAAACATTGTTTCAAAAATTTAGAATTAAAAAATTTGAATTCAGCAAAAAAGATTTGGAAAACAACTAAAGGAAAAGAAGTTATTTCTGTAATTCCTCCTTCAGAAGAAATAACTATTCCAAATATAGACAATATTGAAATAACATCATCTCCTTTCAAAGCTATGAAAGAAGATACAAAAACTTTAACAATTCAACATCCTACTCGAAATGATATTAAAAGTATTCAACAACAATTGAATTTTACAAATAAGCTTTTATACCAAGTTGCAAATACTTCAGAAGATAACGAAATACCTTCAAAAGGTGAAACATCAAGAAAATTGGAAAAATCAATAATAACTCCTTATAAACTTTCAGATTCTGAAATAAAAGAAATAAAAATAGGAAAGGAACCTACTAACGATCTTTTAGAATAAATAAATAAAAGACTAGCTTCATTAAACATATCTTCAGCAAAAGTAAATATGATAAATGATGAAGATATAATAGAACTAGAAAAACAGTTTGAAGATACATGAATAGATAATATAAATAAGATAAAAAATACTTCAAGAAGCTATCCAACCTCTCGAAATTATTGTCATAGACCCACTTTACCAGATATTCAATTTGAAGATAATAATCTTGATTTAACATCACAATATACTGGAGATGGTATTGTAGAATGGAATATAGATGGATTCTCAGTGTAACACCCCCCTTGGGCATTACCTTCTAAACACGTGCGAAAATAAAATTAAAAGATAATTTGCTGTTGCTTTCGGAAAATAACTTATATAAGTACATAAGTGTCTGAAATTGGGTGTAAAATTTTTGTCATAACTCCATACCTAAGCCTTAATTGATCGACACACAAACTTACTATCATAGCTTGACAAGCCTATTTAATTTAAAGGATATACTTAAATACATGATAGTAGTTTTACAAAAATTTCAACAGAGTCTCCTCTGTAATTCGGACATCCCATATAAAATAACACCTGTTAAAATAATTACATTTTCACTCCAGAATTCCAGTTACACCAAATTCAACCAGGTATCAATTCATAAAAATAATAGTTATAGCCATAAGCTTTACAAGACCAAAAGAAATAGCTTAGATATTCATTCAAAAGATATGCTCTCCGAGCTATAGACATTCCATTTTAAAATAAAGGCTCTCTGAGACAAACTCGTACATACAATCAAAATAATCTAAGTCTCAACCCTATGCTGGTCATTCTAAAAGTTATTCCGCAAGTAATACCTCATCAAGCCACTAGATCTAAGTCTCTGAGTGACTTAGAAAGACTCCTCTGCACCATCTGTGTTAAAGTGCCCAGGGTACAACATCGAACTAGAAGAATCCTGAAATGTGTGTAAGGGTGAGACGCCAATATATGGTTTTAACACAATAACTAAATGCGCAACACCACATAACACATATACATTTACCACACGAGCATTGATAAGCTAATAGTCTATCAATGGGTTCCACACCCCAAACATCATCCATAAAATTATGCATGACACTTCTATTCATCATCTAAATTTTCGTCCTAATCTCATGAGATATCCCAACATCATATGAGTTGATCAGACTCCATAGCCACACTGGCTAACTTGGCCAACTGCCAACAGGTGCGCAACCTCTTCCCATCTTCAAAAAGGCATACACAGCCAGGCACACACAAGGCCAAACACATTGCTAACGTCCACAACCAGTGGCCCTACCATTAGCAAGTAAGATGGGGTCCCAATCTCAATGTCCTCACTAGGCACATGAGATAATGCATATCAGAATTACCTTTCGCCGCTGGTAATTAATGCATTAAACCACAAATCGCAGGCACGTCTGCCAAATGCATGCAAAACACTTTTGTTTTGTTCTTTTCTTTGTGATCAATCTTTCTTTTGCTGAAGCTCAAAATGGCTTACGACTCACATAGTTTTAAAAACACTTTAAAACTTTCTTCACAACACAGGACCTCACTGTCCATAAAACTTTTATCAAAACATAGGACCTCACTGTCCATAAAACTTTTATCAAAACATAGGACCTCACAGTCCGAGTGCTCAATCACGACACCTCTCGACCGGTGCACCAGTCTTAGGTTCGTGGCACTAGAAACATCTTCAATGTTTCAACATGGTATACCTCATGTATACAATATAGGCCCTCAAAGTCCAAATGACCGAGTCCATCACAACACAGAACCTTAGTACCCCGACGTCTCGGTTACTAAGTTCCACACCACTTTTAACACTAAATCAGTTTTGCTTTCATAAATTCTTTTTCCAAAATTGGAAATTCATCAATAAAATCCTTAAATAATAAAACTTGGTTTTCACAAAGGTGAGTCACTTGAGGTTTTAACTTCCTTAAAATATGTACTGCCGTGTCAAAATACTTGCCTTCTACTTTTTTCCAAATCTTTCATCACACTTTTCCAAATCATTCGTCAATTATCACTTTTAAAGCTTCTTAAGCCAAAACTTAACTTTTTCCACTGAAACAACTTTCTAAAATCATCATTAACTTCTTTTCAACAATTAATTTCATAAAATAACTTTGTATAATATTACAAACTTTCTTACATAAAAATTAGCAGTACTTAAACATTTTCACAATTTCGCTCTCATTGTGACTCAAGTTACTTTTACACTAATAAATCATCATCATCAAAACTCCTTATTTTTCCAAAATAATACTTTCCACCACCATTATATTCCAACGTTTCCCATAAAACCTGGAATATAATTTACACAGCTTATTAAAGCTTTTATCTGATTAATAGGTTGTGCACTGACCACAATCAGGCTTCTCAAACAACACTCACAAGCAACATTCAACAACAAACCACCAGACAAATCATGCACCATAGCAATATTATGTACAAATAATCAAATAATTTAAAACAGATCAGACACTGATACTCAGATATACAACACAACATAAACCACATAATCAGATAACCACAACCACATCAATTATACAGACTACACAACAAGCAAATGGTTATTGAGAAAAATCCATCAGGCAAGCCCCCTTTACCTTTGAAGATAAGTAAAGGATCCTCGTCCTAATGCCCACGTTAGCTCATATCTACTCCATCAAGCAAGCATAACCATGTCCAAACGTCTCAGAGAGTAAATCCAACAACACGCAACAACCAGAAATCAAGAAATCAATTTCACATGATCAAACACACATTCTAACTTGATCTAAACACTTAATCTAATTACCAAACAAGGTTATTTTTAAAGAAAATCATGTTTGAAGCTCACGCTTCCCAATACCCTTTAAGGAAACTTTGTTTTGATTACAAGATTATGAAAAAGAACTTTGGAAATCATCCATTAAGAGTCCTAATTGCACTAAATCATAATTAATTTCACAAAAACATACCCAAATTTAAATCAAATCAAATTGGGGTTTTAGGGCTCTTAAATACGATTTGGGGAAAACTCAGAATAATGAAATTGGTTTAGTGAAACACAAATTCACAGTCCCAATCTCATAAAACAACCTTAAATTTCAAGATTAAAAATCTGAAATCAAAGGGTTAGGGTTAGGGTTCAAAAATCAATTTGGGGGTTTTGAATCTGAGACACAAGAGAGGGTTTTGACTCACTCAAGGAAGAAGATAACTTGAAGGTGGTGCTGTGGTGCTCCTCGCGGCGGAGGACGGCGATTCCGGCGAGGTGGCAGTGGCGGTTGCAATGTTCCTGTAACACCCAAGCACTCAAAACTTGAAGATAAGGCTAAAAGATGAAGGAAAGAACATAAACTAACAAAGAGAGGTGAGAAACCACCATGGAGACGGCGGCGCGCGGTGCTTACCGCGGTGGAGACGATCGCGCGACGGCAGCAACCAGTGCAGGAGGTGGCGCCATCGCATCTCCTCCTCCCTACGTTGAGCGGCGGCCGGCGAGCTTCCTTGTGGGGTGGCGGCGCTGCTATGGTAAGAGGAAGAAGGAAGATGAAGTTGAGGTGGAAGGAATAAAAAGAAAAGAGAAGGAAGAAAGAAAGAAGAAGAAGTTGCAGAGAAGAAAAGAGAAAAAGAGAGAGATAGCATCGAGAAAGAGAGAGAGAAAAGTGAGAAAGTGGGTTTTTAAACCAGTTACTTAATGATAGGTACAAAATGAGTGATAAATATTAGGCCTAAAATAAACATGTTTTTACTTTTTAGAATCTAAAAATAAAGATTGATAAGGATATGTTTTCGAAATTCCAGTTAGAGTAAAGATTAATAGTTGAATTGATCAACTAAGAAAATACTCAGTCCAAAATTTAATCTCCGATAAATGTCAAACCAAAATATTTTTAACTCTAAAATTAAATAGAATAGGAATATGAAAATGCTTTTCTCTTAATCATATTATTTAAAATATTTTTCTGTACTGGTATAATAGTGACAATAACGTAAATTATTGTCTATTAAACGTGCATTCACTGAAATAAGTCAGTGCTAACACACCTAATAAAATATTTTGAAGAGAGTAATTTAATTACTCAAACTAAACCACCTAACATAATAAACATAAACATCCAAATAAAATAATTAACCCTAGGTGTAAAAACTAGGGTGTTACACTCAGTACATCAAATAATGAGAAAATTAGAAGAAATGTCCATGGCAGCAACTGCCTATAGGGCAAAAAGAAATAATGCTCTAAGTACAGTCAAATTATTAATCCAAGGTTTTACTGGAAGCCTATAAGGATATGGTGGGATAATAATTTAAGGGAAATAGATAGACAAACAATTCTTACATACATAAAAAAAGAAGTAAGAACCATGAACAAGGTGAACCTGAAACTATTCAAATAGATCAACAAGTAGAAGTGTAACACCCTAGTTTTTACACCTATGATTAATTATTTTATTTGGATGTTTAAATTTATTATGTTATGTGGTTTAGTTTGAGTAATTAAATTACTCTCTTCAAATTATTTTATTGGGTGCGTTAGCACTGACTCAATTCAGTGAATGCACGCTTACTAGACAATAATTACGTTATTGTCACTAATATACCAGTACAGAAAAATATTTTTCATAATATGATTAAGAGAAAAGCATTTTCATATTCTCATTCTATTTAATTTTAGAGTTAAAAATATTTTGGTTTGACATTTATCGGAGATTAAATTTTGGACTGAGTATTTTCTTAGTGGACCAGTTCAACTATTAATCTTTACTCTAATTTGAATTTCGAAATTATATCTTTATCAATCTTTATTTTTAGAATCCAAAAAGTAAAAACATGTTTATTTTAGGCCTAATATTTATCACTCATTTTGTACCTACCACTAAGTAACTAGTTTAAAAACTAAAGTTTCTCTTTTCTCTCTCTCACTCACTCGACGCCCTCACTCTCTCTTTTCTTCTCCTTCTCTGCAACTTTTTCTTCGTTCTTTCTTTCTTCTTTCTCTTTTCTTCTTCCTCCCACCTCAACTCCATCTCCTTCTTCCTCCTCCTTCTCAACCAAACAGCAGCGCCGCTCACCCCACCAGGATCGCCGCCGGCCGCCGCTCAAGATGGAAGGACGAAGACGCGCCACCTGCACACATTCGCCTCTGCAGCCGCGCGAAGAAGCATCTCCTCCACAGTGAGCAGCCGCGGTAAGTCCGATCAGCCGCCTTCCATGGTGGTTTCGAACCCAACTCGTTGGTTAAGCTTCTCTCTTTTCTTTTATGCTCTCTTTCAACTCTGTTGCTCTTGTTCACTGTAGAACCGCCACTGCCACCTCGCCGGAATCGCGTCCGCCGCCACGAGGAGCACCACAGCACCACCTTCAAGTTGTCTCCAAGCTTGGGTGAGTCAAAACCCTCTCTTGTGTCTCAGATTCAAAACCCCTAAATCGATTTTGAAACCCTAACCCTAACCCTCTGATTTCAGATTTTAATCTTAAGATTTAAGCATGTTTTATGAAATTAGGACTGTGAAATTGTGTTTCCCTAAACCAATTTTGTTATTATGAGTTTTCCCTAAATTTTAATAAGGAGCCCTAAAACCCCAATTCGATTTTATTTGAATTTGGGTAGGTTTTTGTGAAATTAATTATGATTTAGTGCAATTAGGACTCTAAATGGACGATTTCCAAAGTTCTTTTCATGATCTTTTAATCAAAACAAAGTTTCCTTAAAGGGTATTGGGAAGCGTGAGCTTCAAACATGATTTTCTTTAAAAATAACCTTGTTTGGTAATTAGATTAAGTGTTTAGATAAAGTTAGAATGTGTGTTTGATCATGTGAAATTGATTTCTTGATTTTTGGTTGTTGCGCATTGTTGGATTCCCTCTCTGAGACGTTTGACACGGCTATGCTTGCTTGAGGGAGTAGATAGTTACACTCTTGGAGCTAATGTGAGTATTAAGACGAGGATCCTTTACTTGTCTTCAAAGGTAAGGGGAGTTTGCCTAGGGATATTCAATAACTGTATGCATGTGTGTATGTGTTTAATTGGATATTTACATGTTGATTGAGCTTACTTGATTATCTAATGTACTTGAACTGTTATGCTATTATCTGATGTTGAACTGTACTTGTTCTAAATGATATAATGCATATATGTGATGAATTGCTTTCAACTGTGATATTAGCATTGAACTGATGATATATACAGTTGTTGATTGAAAGTTTGCTAAGCCAGACGTGCGTCTGTGCTCAACCGTTATAAGGATTAAAAACCTTAATAAGCTTTGAAGATGAAGGGATTGGTGTTTCTTTTCCAAAAAGCTCTTTAAACTTAAAGTACTTGTTTTAAATGTTGAAATGGTTTTGGTGAACTATTGTTATACAAGTGAAAATCATTTTCGAACTATGTGTCTTCAAGTGAAAACTTTCAAGGTTTTGGCAATATCCTATTGGGGGAGATATTTCAAAGACAAAAGTATTTCAAGGATGCTTTATAAAAGATTTTCAAAAAAAAGGTTTTCCTAAATATTTCAGAAACTTTCCGATAACCTGGATAGGTTATCGAGGATTCGGTTTTGAATTTGTTTTTCACTGAACGAAAAATAAGTACTTAAGAAAGAGAATCTAGTACGCGAGACGTCGTCTCTAGTATTCAGTGATGCGCACGTGATCTTGGATCAGTGTTAATTCGGGACTACGAGTCCTGGTTATGATGTTATGGACTGAGAGTCCAATTCTCGAAATTGAGGACAGTTCGTTCTGATTTCGTTGTGATGGACTTAGGTCCTAATCACGTTGTGTTGGACTGTGTATTCTAACCGCGTGTGATGAACATGATTAAAGGTGAAGGTTGTTTTCTACGACCACAACCCTTGACTGCGGCCACGGTCTTGGGCATTGTGATTAAGCGTTCGGACTATGAGTCCTATGCTTCTGAGTTTTCAAGTGATGGGGAAATGATGATTTAAGTCGTTAGCTTTGAGCAGCGACAGTGAAAAGAATGAACACAAAGAAACCCTTTTAAATAAAATATTTTCTCATGTGCATTTCCCCAAGCAGACGTGCTATTGATGTATATATATCAGAGACAAAGATGGTATCTGGGAGTCTGTCCATGTAAACCGAGTGAAGAGGCACATGTGACGTTGCTCGTCCTGAGACCTTAATGCATGAGGGTAAGGAGGCAACTGCCCGGTGGGCTAGAGATTGACCAACTCTAATTCTTCTCCAGTGAAAAACGATGTTGATATCTCATGAGATTAAGTTAGAGCCTGATATTGAAGTGTCATGCATATTTTCAAAAGATTGACTGTGCGGGTTTGAGACCCTTTGATATAACACTGTTATGTTATGTATATGCATGATTTAACTGCTTATATAATTATGTGATGTATGTATCATGTATATGGTTGTTGTGTGATATATCCATTTGTCTGTATCTCACCCTTACAAACATATCAGGTTTCTTCTGGTTTGCTACTGTACCCTGGTATTTTGGTACAGATGTGCAGAGGAGTCTTCCTAAGTCACTCAGAGACTTAGATCTAGTTGCTTGATGAAGTATTTGATTGTGGAACGATCACGCGAGTTCTTCTCAGGAATAACTTTTAGAATGACCAGCTTAGGGTTTGAGACTTGGATTTTTGATAAGTATGTATGAGCAAGACTCAGAGAGTCTATATTTTAAAACGGAATGTTTATGGCTCGGAGAGCGTCTCTTTTGAATGAAAACTTAAACTTTTCCTTTTGGTCACGTATAGCTAATTGATATAACTATCTTTAGCATATTAATGCCTGGTTGTATTTGGTGTAACTGGAATTCTGGAATGAAAATGTAATTATTTTAGCATGTGTTCTTTTACCTGGGATGTCCGAATTACAGAGGAGACTCTGTCGAAATTTTCGTAAAATACTAGCTTTAATTAAAGTATATTCTTTAAATTAAATAGGCTTGCCATACTATGACAGTAAGTCTGTGTGCCAATCAAGGCTTAGGAGTCGTGACAAAATTTTTGTACCCAATTTCTGACACTTGTATACTTATATAAATTATTTTCCGAAAGCACCAGCAAATTATCTTTTAATTTAAATTCCGCATGTGTTACGTAAGTAATGCCCCAAGGGGGGGCGTTACAAGAAGCATTAATATTTTCAATTTCTCAAGTGTTCGTTGGAGACACTAATGTTTTTGCAGATAGATCATTAGAAATATTAAATAATCTTTTTTGTCCAACCTTAGGAGAATTTAGGTGGTATAAAGATAATTTTTTAGCAAAAATTTACACAAGAACATACTGTAGACATTCCTATTGGAAAGATAGGTTTATCTTTGGTCTCCCAAAGAATTTTGCACAAAAGGTAAGAACTCAAATAAAAAATGAATACCCAGGAACTCCTTTAGAAGAATTAATTTATTGAAGAATAATTTCAATAATAAATAAAACAGGTTTACAATTTTGTACTGATATAAAAATGCATAGACAAGCAAAATTTGAAAGTAAAACAAATAATAATGAATTAGGAAATTTTTGTGAATAATTTGGATATGAAAAAATAACTCATCCTTCTAAACAAAGGAAGGGTAAACCACAAAAATTTAGAAATTATAAAAGGAAACAAATTTAAAAACCCTATAAACCTTATAGAAAACCACAAAATAAAAAATATAGCAAAGCATACAATAAAGGTTTTGATAAAAATATTATTTGCTATAAATGTGGACGTGTAGGTCATATAGCAAAGAAATGTCGAGTTAAACAAAAATTAAAAGAGCTTAAAATGGATGATGAAATAAAAAATATAATTGCAAAAATTTTATTGTATGAAATAGATTCATCTGATAATTCATTCACAGATGAAGAACAAGAAATAATTTATCAGAATCAAGAAACATCTTCTGATTCTGATGTTGGATGTCTAAGTTGTGGATGTCTTGGAGATAACTATGATTGCAAATTCACTATTAATGTTATTTCCAAAGAATCTAGAGTCTTGTTAGACCTAGTTGGTCAAATAGAAGATCCACAAGTCAAATTAGCAATGTTAGAAAAATATAAAGAATAAGAAAGCCAAGAAGTAACAACAAGAGAATTTTCAGGATATAATTTAAAGGATATTTTAAATACTGAAACATCCTTTATTCAAGAACCAATAACTCTTCCCTTTTTGTATAAAGAAGTAAAAAATGTAAAATCTGAAATTTCTGATTTAAAACAAAAATACAATATTTTACAACAAAATTTTCAAAAATCCTTGGGGAAAGGAAAGCGAAATACATTTTCAAATTCTTCTTCAACTCGTTTTGATGATAATCTCGAAAACAAATTCGATGCTCTTTACAATGAAGAGAAAAATTTCTTTTTGAGAATAAAGGCAATGCTACAAAAATGGCATGTTAAGATAAATTTAAAAATTAAAAAATCTTTTCATCAACCATTCATTGCATTAATAGACTCTGGAGCTGATCTCAACTATATTCAAGAAGGACTAATTCCAACCCAGTATTATGAGAAAACACTTCAAAAATTATACACTGCCAATAACCAAAAATTACAAGTTATAAATTAGAAAATGCTAGTATCTGTAATATTGGAATATGCTTTGCTAGCTAGCTCATTCCTTTTGGTAAAAGATACTTCAGAACATATAATTTTGGGTACTCCTTTTCTCGCTCAACTTTATCCAATACAAATAACTGAAGAAGGAATAAAAACAATAAAAGACAATAAAGAAATGTTGTTTGAATTTATAAATCAAATAAAAAGAAAAGTGTTGAATAATCTAAATGAAATTTTAGAAAAGAAGAATTTCTTAACAATAATTCAAAGGAAAGAAAATCAAATAGGATTTCTACAGAAAGAAATTCTATATGCAAAAATAGAAAAGCAACTTCAGGATCTTTCTTTAAAAGAAAAAATAAATAAAATACAAAAAGAATTTGAACAAGAAGTTTGCTTAGAAGTTCCTAATGCCTTCTGGGAAATGAAAACTCATATGGTATCTTTACCATATGAAGAAGGATTTCACGAAAGTAAGATTCCCACTAAAGCTCGTCCAATTCAAATGAATAGTGAAACTTTAGAGTATTGTAAAAAGGAAATTAAAGGATTTCTTGTTAAGAAACTTATTAGGCCCAGCAAGTCTCCCTGTAGTTGCACAGCCTTCTATGTTTCAAATCAATCAGAAATAGAGCATGGAGAGCCTCGAATGGTAATTAATTATAAACCTTTAAATAAAATTTTGAAATGAATCAGATACCCAATTACCAATAAAAGAGATTTAATAAAAAGATTACATGATGGAATAATCTTTTCAAAATTTGATATGAAATCAGGATTCTATCAAATAAAGTTAGAAGAAAAAGACAAATATAAAACTGCTTTCAGAGTTCCCTTTGGTCATTTCGAATGGAATGTAATGCCTATGGGATTAAAAAATGCACATTCTGAATTTCAACACATAATGAATGACATTTTGAATCCTCATTCATAATTTACCATTATTTATATTGATGATGTTTTAATCTTTTCACAATCATTAGATCAACATTTTAAACATCTCAATATTTTTAAAGAAACAATAAAAAGAAGTGGAATGGTTATATCTGCTAAAATGATAAAACTATTTCAAACATAAAAAAAAGATTTTGGGGTCATGAAATCCATCAAGGAACAATAACCCCGATAAGCAGAAGCATCACTTTTGCTGAAAAGTTTCCAAATGAATTAACTAATAAAAAACAATTACAACATTTTTTAGGTTGTTTAAATTATGTCTCAGAATTTATCCCAAATATTAGGATTAAGTGTAAGCCTCTTTATTTTAGGCTTAGGAAAACCTCAAATCCTAAACCACGGCCTGATGAGTTAACTAAATTAGTCGTAAATATAAAAAAGGATGTCAAGTCTCTTCCTTGTCTAGGAATTCCTTATCTCGATGCTAGTCTAATAGTTCAGACAGATGCATCAGATTTAGGATATGGTGGTATCATACTCCAGATCCTTCAACAGCCAAAAGTCGAACAAGTCGTCAGATTTCACTCTGGTCTTTGGATGCAATCTCAAGAAAAATATAGTACTATTAAAAAGGAAATTCTTTCTATAGTGTTATGTATCACCAAATTCCAGGATGATTTAATAAATAAAAGGTTTTTACTTCGAATTGATTGCAAAGCTGCCAAAGAAGTATTTCAAAAAGATGTTCAAAATTTAATTTCAAAACATATCTTCGCCAAATGGCAAAGTCTATTAACTTGTTTTGATTTTGACATTTTTTTTAATAAAAGGCTAGGCATGCAAAGGCATCACAATTGGACAAGGCATCCCAACTAGGTTGGCACCCCAGGCCCTACCAATCATCTGCAGCACACCAACAAAATATTATTAATATAAAGATAGAGAATACAAAGAGAGAGCATGGGGGGACTATGCCAAGACCCATGGATAACTATCTAAATCTGAACTGAGGTAATCCCAGTTTATCATGAAAGAAATCCTCCCTTGCAAAATCTGGTAAATTATCCCACCAAGTAAAACTAGAGCCAGAAACACCAAAGGAAGCTAACTTATCAGCACATTTGTTGCCCTCTCTGAAAATATGAGTAAAAATTGAATTCAATTGAGCGTCAATCAGCTTGCAATTTCTCCATCTAACTCTGAAGTTCCATGGGGTTAAAGAGTGATATTTAGTTGAATCAACGACCAAGGTAGAGTAACACTCAAACCATATGTTTTTCCAACCTTTTTTGGAGGCTAGATCAATGGCAATCATGACAGCACTGAGCTCTGCGTGGAAGGCAGATGTTATATAGGAGGAGAAACAACCAAAGGAATCTCCAAGGGAGTTTCTCAAAATTCCTCCAGCACCAGCACGGCTAGGGCATCCCTTAGCAGCCCCATCAGTGTTGCACTTTAACCAACCAAAGGAGGGAGGAAACCAATCTACCTGTTTTGATTTTGACATTGAATATTTAAAGGGAGAAAATAATTTCATCCCTGATTTTTTAACTCGATAATTCTTGCAGGGCACTCCTCTCAGATGAATACCAGATCCAGAGGTGGATCTTCCAGAGGAGGGGCTCCACCTTCTCCTAATAAATCAAAAATATTAACCCCCGATTCTTTTGCTCCTTCAGTCTCTCAAATAACCCAAAAGAATCTTCCTCCAAATAAACCTACAAATAGCCCCACACAAACCACAAATAAATTTTCTCCTTTGACCGATGAGATACTTGCCACAATAACCTCTCCTAGAGAACCTCTTACATTCAAAATAAAACCAATTTGCAAAAAACATGCTCTCTTAGAGCAAGAATATGGTAACCCTACCACTGAGAATCCTTGGGATATGTTACAACAGCTTATTCCAAATGTATTTGACTGGGTCCTAACCAACAGTGCTACAACAAATTTATATTTCTATTAGTTTATCCTAATTGATACAAATTCAGTTAAAATTGAACAGGAAGTTAATGCTAACATCCTGAAATAATTACCTATTCAAAATGCAAAATAATGAAGGTCCTTACACTTTCAGATTGGAAACAAGGCCCCTTCATGCCCAAAAGATTTTCCAAGGTATTTGACCCTCCACTTTACAATTACTTTGATTACCAAAAATCTTGGGAGATGGTACTTCATCAACCAAATCCCCGCCATTGTTGGTACTTCAATTTTCTAAATAACCAAACCAGATATTCCAACTGGTTTATGGAATGGTTTTGGGTGAATGGCCTATCAGCCGATATTCTTCCAAATTCACTTTTTAATATATACAATGAATATAAGAATTTAACCCCATCAATCCCAATCTTTGGAAAATTACTTTATTTTTGTGCTCAGTTTGGGATTGCCTGGTTGCTCAAATTCAATTTTCAATATCACTCACATTTACCAGAACCATTTCCCAAAAAAATTCGTTCAAAAAAGGCTCCTCCCGCCTTTGAACCTCCCAAGACTCCTCCTCCAAAAGCAAAAGAAGTTTGCAGTTCATCCACTCAAGAAGTAACCCTATATACAATTAATTTCAGTGCTGCAACTCCATAAGAATATAAAAAATTGTTAAAAGAAGCCCTCTCATCAATTGGTTCAGATGAAGAAGACGACAATTTATCTTCTCTTGGGCCAGACTACAATCCATATCTGGAAAATGCAGATCCAGATGTTGGGTTCTTCGATCAATAATTCAATTAAAGTCACTATGATCTTGTCACGTTTCCCACAGATTTAAGATGGCCGACAGGATTCCTCTCAGTCACCAGCTCTCAATAAAACAAAAAGAAAATTCATTTGTCATGTTGTGCCGACCTTGATTTATTGACCGACAAGCTCACATGGCTAAAGCAATTAAAGCAGCAAAGTCAAAAGTAAAACAGTACCTGCTTTGCGGATTTCAAATGATTTCAAGTCCGCATTTTCAGAGGATCTTCTCCCTTCTATTTAAGAAGCCTCTCCCTCTGAGTTGAAGACTCAGACTTACCTTCGACGTCTATTACTAATTAAGTTTTCTTTGTAATCTTGTAGTGTAAAAGCTTTGAAGCAAGTTACATTGAAGCTCTTCTTTGTAAGTCAAATGATAACAAGTTTGTAGTTGGTATACTTTTGTACTTCTATACTCTTGAAATAAACAGATAGTTTGATAACATTGTTTTGATTTATACTCTGATTAATCTATTTTATTCTATTTTATTCTCACCATTTCAATATATATATATATACACACACACAGAATGCCACTGCGGATCATCAATTTGACCAACTAGGTCTAACAAGACTCTAGCTTCTTCGGAAATAACATTAATAGTAAATTTACAATAACATTTATCTCCAAAACATCCACAACTTAGACATCCAACATCAGAATCAGAAGATGTTTCTTGATTCTAATAAATTATTTCTTGTTATTCATCTGTGACTGAATTATCAGATGAATCTGTTTCATATAATAAAATTTTAGCAATTTGATCTTTTATTTCATCATCCATTTTAAGTTCTTTTATTTCTTGTCTAACTCTACATTTCTTTGCTATATGACCTGCACGTCCACATTTATAGCAAATAATATTTTTGTCAAAACCTTTATTGTATGGTTTACTGTATGTTTTATTTTGTGGTTTTCTATAAGGTTTATAGGGTTTTTCGATTTGTTTACCTTTATTGAACCTTTTATAACTTCTAAATTTTTGTGGTTTAATCCTTCTTTGCTTAGAAGGAGGAGTTATTTTCTCATATCCAAATTGTTCACAAAAATTTCCTAATTCGTTATTATTTGTTTTACTTTCAAATTTTACTTGTCTATGCATTTTTATATCAAAACAAAATTGTAAACCTGTTTTGTTTATGATTGAAATTATTCTTCCATAAGTTAAATCTTCTAAAGGAGTTCCTGGGTATTCATTTTTTATCTGAGTTCTTACCTTTTGTGCAGAATTCTTTGGGAGACCAGAGATAAATCTGTCTTTCCAATAAGAATGTCTACAGTCAGTTCTTGTGTAAATTTTTGCTAAAAAATTATCTTTATACCACCTAAATTCTCCTAAGGTTGGACAATAAAGATTATTTAATATTTCGAGTCATCTATCTGCAAAAACATTGGCGTCTCCAACAAACGCCTGAGAAATCGAAAAAATTAATGCTTCCACTTGTTGTTCTATTTGAATTGTTTCGGGTTCACCTTGTTCATTATTTCTTATTTCTTGCTTTACAAACGTAAGAATCGTTTTTCTATCTACTTCTCTTAAATTATTATCCCACCATCCTTTTAGGCTTCCCGTGAAACCTTGGATTAATAATTTGACTGTACTCAGGGCGTTATTTCTTTTTGCTCTGTAAGCTGTTGCTGCCATTGACATTTCTTCTAATTTTCTCATTATCTGATGTTCCGAAAATCCATCTATATTCCATTCTACAATACCGTCTCCGGTATATTGTGATGCTAAATCAAGGTTATTATCTTCAAATTGAATGTCTGGTAATGTGGGTCTATGATAATAATTCCGAGAGGTTGGGTAGCTTTTCGAAGTATTTTTTTTCTTATTGATTTTATCTATTCCTGTATCTTCAAACTATTTTTCTAGTTCTGTTATATCTTCATTCTTTATTATATTCACCTTTGATTCTAAGTCAATCTCAGTGGTTGCCATTTGCAATGCTATTGCTGCTAATGTCTCCTTTGCCGGGAGGTTTTGTAAGGGATCCTTTTACTCTAATGTTCATCAGTTGATGATCCTTAAGAAATTTAACATCAAGGTTAACCTTTCGAAGGCCCCATCCATTAAAGTAGTTACGTGGCTGCCCCCTAGCTTCAATTGGATTAAAGTAAATACTGATGGCGCTGCTAAGGGAGCTCCAGGTGTGGCAGGTTGTGGTGGTATTTTCAGAGGGGGAAACGCTTCTTTTCTTGGCTGTTTTGCTCTCAATGTTGGTGTCTCGTTTGCTTTCCATGCTGAATTACTTGGAGCTATTATTGCCATTGAACTGGCTCACAAGAATGGTTGGAAGAAGCTTTGGTTAGAATGTGACTCCTCTTTAGTAGTCAATGCCTTCAACTCTAATGGTATGGTCCCTTGGCATCTTAGGAATAGGTGGCTAAACTGTATTGCTCTTACTAGAGATATGTCCTTCTTTTGCTCTCATCTGTATAGGGAGGGTAATGCTTGTGCTGACAAGCTGGCCAATTTTGGTTTGCGTCTTGATGGTTTTTGTTGGTGGAGCTCATTGCCCTCCTTCTTATCAGAGGATTTTGGCATAAATAGGATGAGTCTTCCTACTTTTAGATTTTCTTAACTTTGTGGGTCAGGTTAATGCCCCCCCCCCCCCCCCCCACATTTCTGTTTTTCTTGTTTCTACTTTTTTATCAATAAATTGGGTGTGCTGCAGATGATTGGCTTTGCATGAGGCGCCAGCCTAGCTGGGATGTCTTGCTTGGCAGTGATGCTTTTGCACACTTCTTTTGATTAAAAAAAAAAGTAGGTTCTTTTCCTATTTTTATTTCCTTCATTTCAGAATCTGACAATTTGTAAGGAGTTATTATTGAATTTTCTAATTTTCTTGATGTTTTACCTTTCGTAGGTATTTCGTTATCTTCTGAAGTACTTGCAACTTGGTATAAAAGCTGATTTGTATAATTCAATTGTTGTTGAATATTTTTTATATCATTTCGAGTAGGATGTTGAATTGTTAAGGTTTTTGTATCTTCTTTCATAGTTTTGAAAGGAGATGCGGTTATTTCAATATTGTCTATATGTGGAAAAGTTATTTCTTCGAAAGGAGGAACTACAGAAATAACTTCTTTTCCTTTAGTTGTTTTCCAAATATTTTTTGCGGAGTTTAAAGTTTTTATTTCTAAATTTTTGAAACAATGTTCTCCAAACCAAGTAAAGTAGGGAATGTTGTCATCCTCTACCTCCTCGAGATAAGCATAATAGGTTTCCCTATATTGTCTTATCTCTTGTTGTGAAAAAGTGGTAAAAAACCATTTTCGTTTATTGCTGTTTTTGGATTCCGAAAATTCCTTTTGAAGTTTTTGTTTATCAATGTAAAACTTTGTAATAACAAAACACTGATTATGTGTTTCAAAACTTTGGTTTATTTCAGATTGAGTTGGTGACTCTCTTTGGTTTAATGGTTGGACTGATTGTGGTGTTTCAACCCTATACTCAGGTTGAGGAATAACAGGATGATCTCTTATTCCTGCTAATCTTAATGAATGAAATGAGTCAACTGATTTCCTTGAATTGTTTGTTTGTTTAGATCCCTCTGGGTTTCTAAATGATTTGGTAGAGTAAAGGTGCAAAGCTTATTGAAACATTTCCAGATGCATATTCAATTGGTATTGTCATTTGAGAGAGCTCTGGCTCTTCTGGAGGAAGAATTTCTTGTAAATTCCAGTCAAGATTCCTAGAGACCTCATTATGATTGAGTCTCTTAGGAGTGACTGCATTTGCTTTTTCAAGGTTGACTTGAAGAAGCAAAATATCTTCCCTTGAAGAAATATTTAATGCTTTAGGAGAAATATTTGTTTTCATGGCCTTATAATATATTTTATATATTACTCCATTGGATAAGGATTTGGATTCCAAATTACTTCCTTTACCTTTATATCTAATTTGATGTTATGTTTATTTTTTCCCAGACTTTCCAAAGACATGGTATAGTTTGGATAGTTATTGAAAAAAGTGGGACCATCATGAAGATTGGTCTCAATTATTGAAAGAGCTTGATCCTCGAACTTTGCAGGACGAGTATCTCTTAGGCATACACACACAGGTGTATCTATGCCTAATCTATGAAGAGGTTTTATTGCTACTTGTATTAAGCCAATATGCAAAAATCTATATTTTTTCTTGTGTTCCTTTAACATAGATAAATTGAAGAGATTGAAGCTTTCTTGAGTTTTATCTACTTTCATGGTATATTTTGCAGTCTTGATTATGTAATCAGAATTGAACTTATCCATTAATTTTGTTTGATAAATCTCAGAGACATTTATCGATGGAATACTCCAATTGTTTATTTTTGTTCAATATCAGGTAAAATTATTTGTGGTTCGTTTATTAAAGATGAATTAAGACTCTCACTTGAATTGGGTTTATCTATTTCTTCTACCTTTTCTTTACCTTTTCTAGACACCATCTTTAGTAAGCTAGACATGGCAAGTGAACCTGAGTTATCTAGTACCTATATCAGAAACAGAGATTTCTTACCAAGACACCGGGACCACCTGGCTTACCAACGAATTTACGACCCTAACCTGCGGGCTTTACTACCAGGAACACCCTTACGGCTGACCAACGCTGCACAGAAAGAAACACTTGTAACCGATACAAGTACAAGATCACTAAGGCTCTGATACCAGAATGCCACTTCGGATCATCTCAAGAATTAGTAAACTAAATGTAGTAAAGAAATAGATGAATCAGAGTATAAATCAAATTAATGTTATCAAACTATCTGTTTATTTCATGTAAATGAGAGTACAAAAGTACAAAGGATTATCAACTTAAAACTTTTTATCAATGGACTTACAAAGACGAGCTTCAATATAACTTGCTTCAAAGCTTTTACACTACAAGATTACGAAGAAAACTTAATTAGTAAATGAGGTCGAAGGTAAGTCTGAGTCTTCAACTGAGGAATGATGCCTTCTTAAATAGAGGGGAGAAGGTCTTCTAGATGGAGCGGACTTGAATTCATTTGAAATCCGCAAAAGCAGGTACTGTATCTCTTTTGACTATTTGCTTTATTTCAACTGTAGCCATGTGAACTTTGTCGGCCAATAATCTATCGTCGTCACAACACGACAAATGACTTTCCTTTTGCTTTAATGAGAGTGGGTGACTGAAAGGAATCTTGTCGGCCATTTTAAATCTTGAGATGATTGATTTGTAAAATTCAATTGTTGTTGAATATTTTTGATATCGTTTCGAGTAGGATGTTGAATGGTTAAGGTTTTTGTATCTTCTTTCATAGTTTTGAAAGGAGATGCTGTTATTTCTATATTATCTATATTTGGGAAAGTTATTTCTTCCAAAGGAGGAATTAACTTCTTTTCCTTTTGTTGTCTTCCAAATCTTTTTTGCTGAATTCAAAGTTTTTATTCCTAAATTTTGGAAATAGTGGTTTTCAAACCAAGTAAAGTAGGGAATGTTGTCATCCTCTACCTCCTCGAGATAAGCATAATAGCTTCCCTATATTGTCTTATCTCTTATTGTGTAAAAGTGGTAAAAAACCATTTTCTTTTACTGTCATTTTTTGATTCCAAATTTTTTTTTTTGAAGCTTTTGCTTATCAATGTAAAATTTTGTAATAACAAAACATTGATTGTGTGTTTCAAAACTTTGATTTATTTTAGATTGTGTTGGTGACTCTCTTTGGTTTATTGGTTGGACTGATTGTGGTGTTTCCACCCTATATTCCGACTGAGGAATAACATGATGATCTCTTATTCCTGCTAATCTTAATGAATGAAATGAGTCAATTGATCTTCGTGAATTATTTGTTTGTTTAGATCCCTCAAGGGTTCTAAATGATTTAGTAGAGGTGCATCTACTAAAAGGTACAAAGCTTATTGAAACATTTCCAGATGCATATTAAACTGGTATTGTCATTAGAAAGTTAGGAAATAACAACTAAAGAATTTTCAGGATATAATTTAAAGGATATTTTGAATCCTGAAGCATCCTTTATTCAAGAACCAATAACTCTTCCTCTTTTATATAAAGAAGTTAAAACTTTAAAATCTGAAGTTTCTGAATTAAAACAAAAATACAAAATTTTACAACAAAATTTTCAAAAATCCTTTGGGAAAGGAAAAGGAAAGATTTCAAACTTAAACTCTTCATCCACATATTTTGACAAAGATAATCTTGAAAAAGAATTTGATACTCTTTATAATGAAGAGACAAATTTCTTTTTAAGAATAAAAACAATGCAACAAAAATGGCATGTTAAAATCAACTTAAAAATTAAAAAATCTTTTCATCAACCATTCATTGCATTAATAGACTCTGGTGACTCTCTTTGGTTTATTGGTTGGACTGATTATGGTGTTTCCACCCTATATTCCGGCTGAGGAATAACAGGATGATCTCTTATTCCTGCTAATCTTAGTGAATGAAATGAGTCAATTGATCTTCGTGAATTATTTGTTTGTTTAGATCCCTCAGGGGTTCTAAATGATCTAGTAGAGTTGCATCTACTAATAGGTGCAAAGCTTATTGAAACATTTCCAGATGCATATTCAACTGGTATTGTCATTTGAGAGGGTTCTGGCACTTCTGGAGGCAGAATCTCTTGTAAATTCCAATCAAGATTTCTAGAGACTTCATTATGATCGAGTCTCTTGGGGGTGACCAAATTTGATTTTTCAAGGTTAACTTAAAGAAGCAAAGTATCTTCTTTTGAAGAAATATTTAATGCTTTTGGAGAAATATTTGTTTTCATGGCCTTATAATATATTTTTATATATTACTGCCATTGGATAGGAATTTGGATTCCAGATTCCTTCCTTTATTTTTATATCTAATTTAATATTATGTTTATTTTTTCCCAAACTTTCCAAGGACATGGTATAATTTGGATATTTATTGAAAAAAGTGGGACCATCATGAAGATTGGTCTCAATTATTGAAAGAACTTGATCCTCGAACCTTGCAGGACGAGTATCTCTTAGGCATACACACACAGGTGTATCTATGCCTAATCTATGTAGAGGTTTTATTGGTACTTGTATTAAACCAATATGCAAAAATCTATATTTTTGCTTGTGTTCTTTTAACATAGATAAGTTCAAGAGATTTAGGCTTTCTTGCATTTTATCTACTTTAATGGTATATTCAGCAGTCTTGATTATGTAATCAGACTTAAATTTATCCATTAACTTTGTTTTATAAATTTCAGAAACATTTATTGATGGAATACTCTAGTTATGTAATTTTTGTTCAATATCAGGTAAAATTATTTGTTGTTCGTTTATTGAAGACGAATTAAGACTCTCACTAGGACTGGGTTGATCTATTTCTTCTACCTTTTCTTTGCCTTTTCTAGACACCATCTTTAGCCAAGTTTTCTAGTACCTATATCAGAGACAGGGATTTCTTACCGAGACACCGGGACCACCTGGCTTACCAACGGATTTAGGACCCTATCATGCAGGCTTTACTATCGGGAAAACCGTTACGGCTGACCAACACTGCACAGAAAGAAACACTTGTAACCGATACAAGTACCAGAGCACTAAGGCTCTGATACAAGAATGCCACTGCGGATCATCTCGAGAATTAGTAAAATCAAAGTAGTAGTGAAATAGAAAAATCAAAGTAATAGAAAAATCAGAGTATAAAATCAAAATAGTGTTATCAAACTATTTGTTTATTTCTTGTACATAAGAGTACTTGATTACAAAGGATTATCAGAGTAAAACTTTTATCAATCGACTTACAACAACGAGCTTCAATGTAAACTTGCTTCAAAGCTTTAACACTACAAGATTACAGAGAAAACTTAATTAGTAAATATGGTCGAAGGTAAGTCTGCCTTCTGCTGAGGAATGAGGCCTTCTTAAATAGAGGGGAGAAGGTCTCCCAGATTGTTCAGATTTGAATTCATTTGGAATGCGCAAAAGCAGGTATTGTATTCCTTTTGACTTTAATGCTTTATTTCAACTGTAGCCACGTGAATTTTGTCGACCAATAATTTATCGTCGGCACAACACGACAAATGACTTTTCTTTTTGCTTTATTGAGAGTGGGTAAATGAAAAGAATCCTGTCGGCCATCTTAAATCTGTGGAGATGCGACATGATCATAGTGACTTCTTGAATTATTGATCAAAAAACCCAATATATGGATTTGCATTTTCCAGATAAGGGTTGTAATCTGACCTAACAGAAGATGAATTATTGTCTTCTTCCTCGGAATCAATTGATGAGAGGGCCTCTTTTAACAATCTTTTGTATTCCCGGGGAGTCGAGGCACTGAAGTTAATTGTGTAAGGGGTTACTGCTTATGATGAACTGCAAATTTCCTTTGCTTTTGAAGGAGGAGTCTTGGGGGGTTCGAAGAATGGAGGAACCCTTTTTGAACTACCCATATTCTTCCAAGAAATGAATTTTGTTTCTACCACCTTCTCATTAAATTTTCTCCACCATGAAACTGTGTTTACTGAACAAATATACTTCGGGAACGGTTCTGGCAGATGTGAATGATACTCATAATTGAACTTGAGTAGCCAGGCAATCCCGAGTTGTGCGCAGAAATGAAGTAATTTCCCAAAAATTGGTATTGATGGGGTTAAATTTTTTTATTCATTATAAATTTCATAAAGAGAGTTCGGAAGAATATCTGCGGATAATCCATTCTCCCAAAACCATTCCATGAAACAATTGGGGTATCTGGTTTGGTTATTTAGAAAATTAAAGTACCGTGAATGGTGAGGGTTTGGTTGATAGAGAACCATTTCCCAAGCCATTTGACAATCCCAATAATTGTAAATAGGGGGATCAAATATTCTCGAGAATCTCTTGGGCATATATGGGCCTTGACCCCAATCTGAAAGAGTGAGTACTTTCATTATTTTGCACTTGGAATAAGAAATTATTTTGGGGGCGTTAGCATTCACTTCCTGTTCAATTTTGACAGAATGTGTATCAATTAAAATATATTGATAAAACTGTAAACTCTTGGTAGCACTGCTGGTAGGGACCCAGTCAAATCCATTGGGAATTAATTGTTGTAGCATGTCCCATGGATTATCAGTTGTTGGGCTACCATATTCCTGCTCAAGAAGAGCGTGTTTTCTACAGGCTGGCTTTATTTTGTAGGTCGGAGATTCTCTTTGGGAGGTTAATTTAGATGGTAGTTTATCACTTAAAGGAGTGAATTTATTTGGGCTTAATGAAGGGTTATTTGTGGGATTGATTGTGTTGGAATGTGTGGCTTCGACTCAAGAGGGGAGGGGTGAATTGAGTCTACAAATTTCTTTTGAATTTTTCAACAAAAATTTCTTTAACAAAATTTATCACGCAATCAATTATATAAAAGAAATAAATTAAAAAAAGAGGTAAAGAGAATACTTGAGCTAGGATTTTATCCTGGTTCAGCCACCAACCACCAGTGACCTACGTCCAGTCCCCACTCCACCTGTGGGATTTTCTTCTACTTACAAACAAGCTTATAACTGGTGCTTGCAACCTTTGTACACAACAGAGCCCTTCTCACTAGTGATACCCCACCCTTGTGTAGAAGCCTCAATCACAACAAAGAGGGATACCACACCCTCACAAAAAAGTTTCAGCAAAGGAAGAACAATATGATACACTCTTCTAGTGCAGATGATTACAACTTGAAGCCCTATGAGTATGATGATAATAACACAATTTGGCTCACAAATAATTTTCAGATCAAGATGTATTTTTCACGTATTCTCCTCTCTTATGAATTTTCAACAAAAGCCACTTTTATAGCCTTTTGAAAATATGACCGTTGCACCTCAAATAAGGAAAGGACTTATGTCATTGAAAGCTAGCCGTTGCACCATTAAATTTAATGTTCAAATCAATTGGGTGGTTTAAAAAAGTTTAAAAAACAATTTGAATTGGAATTTGAAATGGAAAGCTAGCCGTTGCACCATAGTTTCACACATATATATGTAAAGAACAATGTACTATTATTTTGGTCATTAAAAGAAATCCTTTGATTCAGCTAAAAGGAAGATGCACCGTTTGAAAGTTGAATTGGAAATTAATTGATATTAATGCCTATAATGATTTTGAAATCATCCGTAATTTGAAAACTAATTTTATGAAAGTGGTCATTATTGAACAAATTACCGTTGCCAATCAATTGGCAATATTTAGTCAATCAATTTATTTCATTCCAAACTCAATTAATCACGTTTTTTAATTGAGAGGAAAAGCTTAGTCAATTGAAAATAAAATCTCAATCATAATTAAATTGAATCAAAGGCTCAAACGGTTGAAGCTTTAGTGCAAATCAGTTTTTATAAGATTGACAAAAATTTTCCATTTGCTATATATTTTATGTTGACCAAACTCTGTACACGGTTTGAAAAAGGGAAAAATTGATCATTTCAATTGAAATTGCATCATTTTGAAATTGCATTATTTGATATGCTGCAACGTATTGAATAAATTGATTGCACCTTGAAAATTAATAATTGCATGGGATTGAAAAATGATTTTATATTTTGAACAACTTAATCTTTTTTTTTTGTTAAATCAGATTTATATTTAATTTTTTTAATTTAAAATCAATTTGAAAAATACTTTGTTAATCAAAAGCTTAATTAAAAATCTTTTATCCAAAAGTGTAGTGTTTTAGTTAAATTGATTAAATGAGCCAAAGTGAGTTTTAGCCATCATACCCTTACAAGATAACTAAGACCTAGTATATATACTCAATCTTGCTTGAGGTCTTGATACTTGATTTTCTGGTACACCATAATAATTTGAATTTGTGCACGTGGTACCTGCATGCTATAAGAAAAATTCTCTTACCTTTTTGTTAGTGTTTGTCATTCATCAAAATATATAAATGTGTGATTACATATACTCCCCTTTTTGATTATGACAAACCTTACCTTCTTACCTATGTAATGTGGTGTCAGAGTCATATACGCACTGCATGAGCGTGGATTGGATTTCCCCCCATCTAAAACATATTACTCAATAGATGCATCAGTTAAATTCAGAAGGCATAAATTCAAATTATTAGGCAATGAAATATTATAAGCATGCTCCCCCTGAATAGTTCAATTACATTTATTTTATGCAAGATTAATATTCCAATTCTTCTCCCCCTTTTGGCATGATCAAAAAGAAAGTTTATGGATAAAAGATAATAAATAAAGATGATAACTTTCATTCATCAAAATAGATGAAAAGTGGGGCATTAATAGAGTTAATAAAATAAGTATGTGTAGTAGCCAATATGGAGGTTGATTTTATGATTCACGGTATCCAAACTAACAAAATCAGACTATCACAATAGAACGGACGATGCAGGAGCACATTGACCAACTGGATGCAATTCAGTTTATGCAGTTAATTTGGAAATTTATTATCAAAAAGTGTGACACATAGTTATAGGAACTATGATAAAATTAATTGTCCTGCTCACATATTTATTAATAAAATTATCGACAGAGAGCAAATTTGATAGATATGTGAGAATAAAAGTAAACATGTAAGATTAATTGATGTAAGATAAATCTAGGATGCCTAATTCTCTTCTGATGTAAAAGAAACTCTCTTTATTGAGGGGTTTAGTAAGGATATCTGCTAATTGCTTAGTTGTACGCACATGCTCCAAAACACGTCTCCATTTTGTACATGATCCCGAATAAAATGGTGTCTTATCTCAATGTGTTTTGTCCTAGAATGTTGAATGGGATTCTTAGTTAAGTTAATGGCACTAGTATTATCACATCGAATGGGGATATGATCTAATTGGACACCATAGCCTAACAGTTGTTGTTTCATCCAAATAATTTGGGCACAACAACTCCCTGCTGCTATGTATTCCGCCTCAGCGGTTGACAATGCCACACTAGCTTGTTTTTTGCTAAACCATGAAACTAAGGCACTACCTAAAAATTGGCATGTCCCACTAGTACTTTTCCTATCTAACTTGCAACCTGCAAAGTCAGAGTTGGAATACCCAACCAAATTGTATGTATCGCCTTTGGGGTACCACAAGCCCATGTCTTTTGTCCCAACTAAATAACTCATTAGTCGCTTAACCGCCGCAAGGTGGGATTCCCTAGGACTAGCCTGATATCTAGCACACATGCAAACACTAAACATGATGTCAGACCTACTTGCAGTAAGATACAAGAGGGATCCAATCATACCTCGATATTTTGTCAATTTAATAGGCTTACCATTTTCATCCTTATCTAAGTAGCATGAGGTGCTCATTGGTGTGGCTATCTCCTTGGCATTGTCCATTCCAAATCTTTTTAAAAGTTCCTTGCAGTATTTTGTTTGACTTATGAATATGCCGTTGTCTGTTTGTTTGATTTGAAGCCCAAGGAAGAAATTTAATTCTCCCATCATCGACATTTCAAATTCTTCCTGCATATGCTTAGAGAATTCTTTGCAAAGAAACTCATCAGTAGCACCAAAGATTATATCATCCACATACACTTATACAAGAAGAATATCATATGATTTTCTTTTAATAAATAAGGTTGTGTCAACCTTTCCTCGTGAAAAACCTTTTTCTAAAAGAAACTTGCTTAAGCGCTCATACCAAGCTTTAGGAGCTTGCTTTAAACCATAAAGCACTTTCTTTAAGCGAAACACATGATTGGGTAGGTCAAAATTTTCGAAACCAGGAGGTTGATTTACATACACCTCTTCTTGAATAAAGCCATTTAAAAAAGCACTTTTTACATCCATTTGATATAATTTAAAATGCATAATGCAAGCAAATGCAAGTAACATGCGAGTGGCCTCAAGTCTGACTACGGGTGCATACGTTTCTTCATAATCTATGCCCTCATCTTGATTGTACCTTTAGCTACAAGTCTAGCCTTGTTTCTAATAATTATACCATTTTCATCTAATTTATTTCTAAAGACCCATTTAGTCCCAATTGTTTGATTTTTTGATGGCCTAGGGAGTAGTTCCCATACCTGATTTCTTTCAAATTGGTTTAATTCCTCTTGCATGGCTAACAACCAAAATTCATCACAAATAGCATCGTCAATGTTCTTAGGTTCTATTTGAGAAACAAAAGCCATGTGATTGCATTCATTTTTAATGGAGTTTCTAGTAATTACCCCTTTAGAAATATCACCAATAATGTTGTCCTATGGATGATTTTTGGAAACTCTCCATTCTTTGGGAAGATCTTGAAGTTCTTCTTCCTCTTGCTTGATCTCATCATCATTGCCTTCTTTGTCCTCTTGATTTTTCTTTTCATCCAAGTGGGTATGTTCTAAGGAATCTGCAAGGTCATCAATAATATCCTTTCCCAACCTTTTGGGGTTAGTCTCATCAAAAGAAACATCCACTGATTCCTCAACAGTTAAAGTTCTTTTATTGTATACCCTGAAGGCTTTGCTAGATGATGAATAACCTAAGAATATCCCTTCATCAGCTTTGGCATCAAATTTTCCTAAATTATTTTTACCATTATTAAGCACAAAACATTTGCATCCAAACACACGAAAATGAGAGATATTGGGCTTCCTTCCTTTATATAATTCATATGGGGTTCTCTTTAGAATTGGTCTAATTAAGACCCTATTGAGAACATAGCAAGCAGTGCTAACTGCATCCGCCCAAAAATATTTTGGGAGGTTTACATCGCTTAATAGTGTTCTAGCGAGTTCCTCTAAAGCCCCATTTTTTCTTTCTACCACCCCATTTTGTTGTGGGGTCCTAGGCGCAGAAAAATTATGTTTTATGCCATTTTCTTCACAAAAAAATTTCAAACATTTCGTTTTCAAATTCCCCGTCATGGTCACTTCTAACAGATACAATTTTTAGATCCTTTTCATTTTGAATTACCTTGGATAATTTTTTAAAAGCTTTAAATGTGTCACTTTTGTGTGAAAGAAATAAGGTCCAAATGAACCTAGAGTAGTCGTCAACAATTACTAACGCGTAAAAATTGCCACCATGGCTCTTAGTTCTAGAAGGCCCAAAAAGATCCATATGTAGGAGTTGCAAGGGCCTCTCCGATGAAACAATATTAATTGGTTTGAAGGAAGCCTTTGTTTGTTTACCTTTTTGGCATGCATCACACAATCCATCCTTTTTAAATTTCATTTTGGGTAAACCGACAACAAGTTCTTTTGAAATAAGCTTGTTTAAGTGCTCTGTGTGTATGTGTGCAATTCTACGATGCCAAAGAAAACTGTCTTCTTCTCTAGAGACAAGACAACATGCATCATTTGAAGAGATATCATCTAAGTCTATCATATAAATATTATTAATTCTTTGTCCAATTAATTTCTTATTTTTATCATGCAAATTTTCAATTAAACAACTTTTAGAATCAAAGCTAACCTTGTTACCTTTGTCACAAAGTTGACTTATGCTTAGGAGGTTGTGCTTTAGTCCTTCCACAAAAAAGTACATTATCAATTGATGTTGTCAGACTTTTACCAATACTTCCAATCCCAAGAATTTGCCCTTTGTTATTGTCACCATATGTCACATGTCCTCCAACTTTTGGTGTGAAGGATGTGAACTTGCTAATGTATCCCGTCATATGCTTAGAGCAGCCGCTGTCAAGGTACCAAATTGTAGTCTTGGCTTTCAAGCATACCTAAAAAACAACAATTATATTTTGTTTTTAGGTACCCAAATTTTATTGGGTCCTTGGTTGTTAGTGTCATATGATGTTCCTTTAGGAACCCATTTTTTCTTTTCATTCTCCTTTCTCATATTAAAAGTTGATACGGTATGCCCTTTTCTAGCACAATAATATACACCTTTTTGGATTCCCAAAAGAACATTCAAGTTATCTCTACCATTGGTGAATTTTTCAAGAGTGATCTTCAAGTCATTTACTTGTTTTTCATATTCAGTACACTTTTTGCATGTAAAATTTCCTAGAGTATATCCAATGCTATGGTTTTCCTTCTCTAATTCCAACCTTTTGTTAAAGTAATCACTTGGTTTTGCAAATAATTAACCATTTTCTTTGATTTTTCTAATGCCTTAGCCAATCTCATAGAGTCATTGTGTAGTTCAAGAAAGGCATCATGCAATGCATCATATGAGCAAGAAGAAGAAGAAGAGTTAGAGGTTACCTCATCATCGCTTTCGTGGCCAGCCATGAGACATAAGTTAGCTTCCTCATTGTCTGAATCATCGGTGGTATCCAAATCATTTTCATCCCAAGTTATGTAAGCTCTTCCAGGTTTGTTTTCCTTCTTTTCTTTTCTTTCGAATTTGTCCTTCTTTTGTAATTTAGGGCAATCATACCTCATGTGACCGGGCTTTCCACATTCATATCAAGTAGGTGTGGAGCTTGGACCATCTCCCTTATTGAAACTCTTTTTGGGAAATGTTGATGATCTTCTTGAGTTAGCTTTCTTTTTCACAAATCTTTTGAATTTCTTTACTAGCATTCCCATTTCATCATCTGAAGCGTCTTCCTCTTCTTCATCTTTTTCACTCTCTTCCTCATTTTTGGAGGAGGATGCTTTCAAGGCTAGGCTCTTCTTTTTCTTGTCTTTTTCTTCGTGTTCTGACATCCGACTAAGTTCTAGTTCATGCTCTTGTAATTTTCCAAATAGTGTCGCTAAGTTCATTGTGGTGAGATCTTTAGATTCAGCAATTGCTGTCACCTTCGGCTGCCATTCCCTGCTCAAACAACGTAGAACTTTATTAATTAAATCTTCATTATCAATATTCTTATCCAGACCATCAAGCTGGTTCACAATGTGAGTGAAGCGTTTCTGCATGTCTTGGATGGATTCTCCTTGCTTCATCATGAACATCTCGTATTCTCTTATCAGAGTGTTTGTCCTTGCGCGCTTGACTTCACTCGTTCCTTCATAAGTGACTTGAAGCGTATCCCACATTTCTTTGGCCGTCTTGCAATTTGAGACCCTGAAAAATTCTCCCCTACTCAAAAAAGATGTTATCATATATCTAGCACGTAAATTTAATTGTACTTTCTTTTTCTCATCCTCAGTTTGTTCACATCTAGGCTTAATAACAGACTTACCATCTACATCTTTCATAGGGACAAAAGGTCCATTTTCAATAGCATCCCACACATCATAATCTTGTGCTTGAATAAAAATTATCATGCGTTCTTTCCAATATGCATATTCTTCACCATTAAAGGCAGGGGGTCTGCCAAGGGAGGTTCCTTCAGGTAGGAAGTCATTCGAAGTCATTTCTCTTGAAGCTGCTAAGCTCTTTATGCAAGAGTCTAGCTCTGATACCACTTGTTGGAATATGTGGCTTCGATTCAAGAGGGGAGGGGTGAATTGAGTCTACAAATTTCTTTTAAATTTTTCAACAAAAATTTCTTTAACTAAATTTATCACGCAATCAATTATATAAAAGAAATAAATTATACAAAGAGGTAAAGAGAATACTTGCGCGAGGATTTTATCCTGGTTCAGCCACCAACCACCAGTGACCTACGTCCAGTCCCCACTCCACCTGTGGGATTTTCTTCCACTAACAAACAAGCTTATAACTGGTGCTTGCAACCTTTGTACACAACAGAGCCCTTCTCACTAGGGATACCCCACCCTTGTGTAGAAGCCTCAATCACAACAAAGAGGGATACCACACCCTCACACAAAGTTTCAGCAAAGGAAGAACAATATGATACACTCTTCTAGTGCAGATGATTACAACTTGAAGCATTGTGAGTATGATGATAATAACACAATTTGGCTCACAAATAATTTTCAGATCAAGATGTATTTTTCATGTATTCTCCTCTCTTATGAATTTTCAACAAAAACCACTTTTATAGCCTTTTGAAAATATGACCATTGCACCTCAAATAAGGAAAGGACTTATGTCATTGAAAGCTAGCCGTTGCACCATTAAATTTATTGTGCAAATCAATTGGGTGGTTTAAAAAAGTTTAAAAAATAATTTGAATTGGAAAGCTAGCCGTTGCACCATAGTTTCACACATATATATGTAAAGAACAATGTACTATTATTTTGGTCATTAAAAGAAATCCTTTGATTCAGCTAAAAGGAAGATGCACCGTTTGAAAGTTGAATTGGAAATTAATTGATATAAATGCCTATAATGATTTTGAAAGCATCCGTAATTTGAAAACTAATTTTATGAAAGTGGTCATTATTGAACAAATTACCGTTGCCAATCAATCGGCAATATTTAGTCAATCAATTTATTTCATTCCAAACTCAATTGATCACGTTTTTTAATTGAGAGGAAAAGCTTAGTCAATTGAAAATAAAATCTCAATCATAATTAAATTGAACCAAAGGCTCAAACGGTTGAAGCTTTAGTGCAAATCAGTTTTTATAAGATTGACAAAAAATTTCCATTTGCTATATATTTAATGTTGACCAAACTCTGCACACGGTTTGAAAAGGGGAAAAATTGATCATTTCAATTGAAATTGCATCATTTTGAAATTGCACTATTTGATATGCTGCAACGTATTAAATAAATTGATTGCACCTTGAAAATTAATAATTGCATGGGATTGAAAATTGATTTTATATTTTGAAAAACTTAATCTTTTTTTTTTTGTTAAATCAGATTTCTACTTAATTTTTTTAATTTAAAATCAATTTGAAAAATACTTTTTTAATCAAAAGCTTAATTAAAAACCTTTTATCCAAAAGTGTAGTGTTTTAGTTAAATTGATTAAATGAGCCAAAGTGAGTTTTAGCCATCATACCCTTACAAGATAACTAAGACCTAGTATATATACTCAATCTTGCTTGAGGTCTCGATACTTGATTTTCTGGTACACCATAATAATTTGAATTTGTGCACGCGGTACCTGCATGCTATAAGAAAATTTCTCTTGCCTTTTTGTTAGTGTTTGTCATTCATCAAAATATATAAATGTGTGATTACAGATTGGTGGTAGGTTTTTCTGGGTTATTTGGGAAGCAGAAGGGGCAAAGGAGTCAGTGGTTAATTCTTTTGATTTACTGGGAGAAGGAGGAGCCCCTCCTCGAATTGATCCACCTCTGGATCTGGTAGTCATTGGTGACCTTTCAAAAATTCCCTGGTTAAAAAATCAGGGATAAAGTTATTGAGATGTTTAAAATGCTGGTCTAATGACTATGAAAATATTAAAACATCATCAATATAAACAATGGTAAACTCTGAATGAGGATTTAAAATGTCATTCATTATATGCTGAAATTCAGAGGGTGCATTTTTTAATCCCATAGGCATTACATTCCATTCGTAATGACCAAAGGTAACTGTGAAAGCTGTTTTATATTTGTCTTTTTCTTCTAATTTTATTTGATAAAATCCTGATTTCATATCGAATTTTGAAAAGATTATTCCGTCATGCAACCTTTTTATTAGATCTCTTTTATTGGGAATTGGATATCTGATCCATTTCAAAACTTTATTTAAAGGTTTATAATTGATTACCATCCGAGGCTTTCCTTGTTCTATTTCTGATTGATTTGATACATAGAAGGTTGTGCAACTCCAGGGAGACTTCCTTGGCCTAATAAGTTTCTTATCAAGAAATCCTTTTATTTCCTTTTTACAATATTCTAGGGTTTCACTATTCATTTGAATTAGGCGAGCTTTGGTTGGAATTTTAATTTCATGAAATCCTTCTTCATAGGGTAAAGATACCATATGGGTTTTTCTTTCCCAGAAGGCATTACCAGAATGCCACTGTGGATCATCTCAAGAATTAGTAAAATCAAAGTAGTAGTGAAATAGAAAAATCTGAGTATAATTTGGATAGTTATTGAAAAATGTGGGACCATCATGAAGAATGGTCTCAATTATTGAAAGAACTTGATCCTCGAACCTTGCAGGATGAGTATCTCTTAGGCATACACACACAGGTGTATCTATGCCTAATCTATGTAGAGGTTTTATTGCTACTTGTATTAAACCAATATGCAAAAATCTATATTTTTGCTTGTGTTCTTTTAACATTGATAAATCCAAGAGATTTAGGCTTTCTTGCGTTTTATCTACTTTAATGGTATATTCAGCAGTCTTGATTATGTAACCAGACTTAAATTTATTCATTAACTTTGTTTTATAAATTTCAGAAACATTTATTGATGGAATACTCCAGTTATATAATATTTGTTCAATATCAGGTAAAATTATTTGTTGTTCGTTTGACGAATTAAGACTCTCACTAGGACTGGGTTGATCTATTTCTTCTACCTTTTATTTACCTTTTCTAGACAATGTAACACTCCGATTTTCGCTGCTTTCTAACATCGGTAATAAATATATAAACATATTTTTTATCCGAGACTTAGAAAATGATTTTGGATAAACCAAGGTCATTTCCTTGTTATACTTATTTTCATAGGGTTACAGGGAAGTTTTTAATTGAAAATTCAGACGGAAACCGGTCTGCCGTTTTGTGTTTTCACTGACAGTAAAAGTTTACTGCTCAGAAAACCTAATTTTAATTTGTGAACGAGATGAAAAATGTTTTTATCATATTTACTACGATACTGGAAGTTTTGTAAAATTTAGCGCAAAATTAAAATATTATATTTGATGCGGGTGAAAACGTCGAGGTATCTCTAGGAAAAACCTACATCAAATGAATCAGGGAGTCAGCAACGAAGCTGAGATGGCTGATGTGACTAATGTGACGAGCATTTATGACGATCATATCCGAGTCATAATGGCCATAATGGCGCATTTATGACAATAGGATATTTTTGCATGGAAAGGACGATTTTACCCCTAGCTTTCGATGAATTTTGCAAGCCTTGCCATTGGTATTTTGGACCAAATTGCCCCTAAACCCATGGTCCCCCTTCACATAACCACACTTAGGCAATTTTTCAACTCACTTATATCATCTTCATGAACAAAAACTCATTTCCCTCAAAAACCCTAATCGGGTAGAAACCGAATCGGGTATGTTTGTGTAGAGAGATATTGGGAAACAGACTGACAAGTCATCTATGATGACTCAAGAAGAATGAACCACCATGGTGAGTCATGGTGATAACTTACTCTAGTCATCATGACGACAAAGAATATACCTAGATATTTTAAACGTTAACCTAACCTACTCTGGTTAAATCCAACCGAGGTTAACTAACCATGATTTGCAACACAAAATATCTTCTCCCTAACATATGGTGTAGGAGGCAGCCACATCTCTACAAATTTTATGACCACATGTTTTATTAACCATGATTATAAATAAACCCTAGTGAAGTTATTATTAACTACGGTTGAGTTATTATATTATTTTCTAACTTAAAGATCAAATAAACTCAACCATGGTTCTTTTATCTCATTAAACCACATATTTTCTCCTCACACCCACCTCTAGGCCGCACCCATCTCCTACACTTGGACCATTTTCACTCATTTTCCTACTTCATCATTTTTGTTCCTCCAAAATTTCATGTTCTTCATTTTCTCTCACAAGTTCTTCACTTGTTCTTCATTTGTTCTTTACTTATTCATCATTTTTCTCTAACTTAGAAACATAACTTCATGATTCTTCCTTCATGAAACTTGTTCCTTAGATCATTGCCATCACTTAATCCATTTTGTTCTTGAATCCATGAACTTTCAAGTTCATCTTTTCTCTTCTCAAATTTCGGCCCACACCCATACATAACCATCCAAACCTTGTTTTTATCTTCTAAGATCATATTCTCACTTATCTAGATGATCTAAACAATTTCTATTTCACATCTCAAGTAATTTCCCCACAAAACACAAAGAACTCCAAGAACAACCATAGGTGTTCATACTCGCCAAATTTTTCAGAGATTCTGACCATTTTCGGTTATGAATCTCGGAAAACTTTCTACATGAAAGTTGTTCCTCTTTCTCTCTTATTTCCAACGACATAAAGATCATAAAAAATGGACAAGTATATTGACATATATGTCCAAATTACCGAAACTACTCTAAATCTTCATCATCTTCATCTTTCTCTCTAAACTACTCAAGAACACTTAGAACTTCAAGGTGATTTTGTGAAGAACACCATCCAAATCATCATTTTCTTTGATCATCAAGAGGTAGTCTCTCTTAATCTTGATATTTTAAGCTTTTATCCTCATAATATTCTTGAGTTTATGTCTTTGATCATCATGTTCTTCATTTTGTTTTAAAGTTCATGAAGCTAACTTCGAAAATCCATAACTAATTCTAGAAAAATCCTTTTGACATGAAACCAATTGCTATGATCTCATAATCATCTCTATTTTCATCATCTAGAAGAATATGATCATGAGAAATTTCCTTCCCAATTTTCAGAGCAGGGTCGAGTCCATGAAAAAGTGGAGTTCATGGGTTTTGTTTCATTTTCATGTCTTGATTCATGATTCATGATTTAGTCTCTTGATATCATGATAACTATTGTATACAAGTGATTTGAAAACCAAAGAAATAAAACCCTAGCTTTTTATTTTGTGAAAAACCGAAACCCTAGTCTTGGAACTAGATGAGTTTCATTCAAAGTTCTTGGTTCATGATCATTGATTAAGTCTCCATCAGATTGAAGGATCATAAATCCACAAGTTAGAAAATTTTTAACATCCTTAGCCTAATGATCTTGAGTAGACCGAACCATTACCATATGGTTTAGAAAGTTTTTTTTTTTGGTTAGATTTTAATTAATTTTGTGATGATTTGTTGTGAAGGATAAATAGTTGTTGATTATCCTGAGTGTACGAAGGAAACAGAGATCAAATCGAGAAATCGTTCGTGAAACAAATACTCGAATCTTCAAAAGGTAAGGGGAGTATGCCTGAGGAGTTTAAGATAATCACATGCATATTGTTGGAGTCATTTGTTCATTTTTTGTAGAAAATATTTTATGATATTACATTGTTTGCTGTTAATTACTGGATTGATTTGATACTTACCTGAGTAATTGAGTTTATATGATATATGGATTTACATGATTATAATTATTTGGTTATATTATAATTGTGATGCATGTCATGAATTGATATATGTCATGCTATTTTGTGATTGAAATTTATCCACTGTTGATTGTTGGATTGAGAAAACTGACATTGGTCAGTGTTTAAAAATTAATTTGAGGATAAAAGCTTAATATGCTTGGTTAATTAATCAGAGGGATTAATTTGGGAAATTTGAGAAAAAATTGAAAAAAATATTATTTTAATAATATTTTGTGGAAACTGTGTAAATAAGCGACAGTAAGGGCGAAACCGTGAATTTTTTTTACAGGCTCTGATTTTTGTAAAATAAATTCAATTTTATTATAAAATGTTATTTAAAGTGATTTAGTTCCAAAAATAATGTTATATAGCAGCCAGAACAATTATTTCTGACAGAAAAGTGATTTAAGTTATAAAAAGAATTTTATTAAAAATTTTGGGAAAAGATTAAATATATAATTATTTTATTATTATAAATTTATTTATTGATTACTTTTTGAAAAGTTGACTTTTATTAAGAATTATTTGCAGAAATAAAATAGTCAGAAATAAAAGAATTTATCAATGATTTTCAGGTTTTGTCAACGTTTTAACAGAAAAAGGATTTCTGTAAAAGTATTTTTATCCCGTGAAATTATTCCGTTAAACTTGATAAGTTTTCGGAGCTTGTTTTTTGTATTTGTTTTTCGCTGAGCGAAATGTTTTACAAGCAGATAAATAAACCCAGGAACCGAGACGTCAGGGTTCTAGTGTTCTATGGACACATAGATCAAGGATCTGTGTCATTGGACGGAGTGTCCTGCAATGAATTTTTTTGGACTGTGTGTCCTAAATTGATGTGGAAAGTGTGAGTTCCATATCTGCGAAGCCTAAGACTGGTGCATCGGTTTAAGGGCCTCGTGATTGAGCGCTCGGACTGTGTGTCCTGTGTTGAGTTTAAAACATTTGGGCTGTATGTCCTGTGTTTGTTTAAGGGGAAAGCCTTAATAAGAAATTAAGCATTGTTGTTAGCTTTGTGCTTCGACAAGGAAATATTATTACGACAAAGAAAACAAATCGAGAATAAAAGTTTTTCTCATGCATAGATGGCAGACATGTCATGTGTTGTGATCATTAAGTCCGCTGTGGATCAATGTATCTGTTATGGACTATGTTCCATTTGATCATTGGGATTCTGTGTGAGCCAATGTATCTTTACTGGAATGTGTGTCAAAATTTATGCAATAACTATTGTGATTCGGAGTGATGCAATAGCTTATGGACAATAATCCCCATTGTTCGCAGTAACCATTGGGATTCTGTGTGAGCCAATGAGTTATATTTTTGAACAATAACCTTGGTGAAACTATGTGTGGCCAGTGTTTTATGTGTTCCCTTGGGCATTGTTTTATTTCGTTTTTACAATGTGCCATGTGTAGAGCTTGATCAGCTCGAAACGAAACAGAAAGTTGTGGGATCTCCGGAGATTAGGTATTAAAATAGAGCCTGAATATTGAAGTGTCATACATTTTTATAAAATGACGATGACTGTCGGGTATGAAACCCTTTGAATTAAATCATTCTGCTATTTTGAATAATTTTGGTATGCTGTGAATATATGGTATTTGCTATTTGTGTGTCGTGCATGGGGTTGTCTTATCAAAACTCATATATTGGAAACTCACCCTTACAAATATATCAGGTTTATTCTAGACTAAGGTAGTACTTTGGTACACTAGTACGGATGAAGCAAAGGAATTCCCTGAGTCATTCAAGGACTTAACTTCTAGATGCTTGAAAAAGTGTTCGTTAGTGGGAATGTCACGAGGGTATTTCCAATAACTGTCTTGTAGAGTGACCAGCTATTGGACTTTTGGTGTCTTATAAAGTAGTGGTACTTGGTTAGTCTGGATGTTTGGTTAGTGAGAGTCACTCCTTTGAGTTGTGATTCCAGATTACCACTACGTTATGATTACGTCTTTATTTTCTTATGTTATGATTTTGGAGATGACCTATTATGTGAAGGTTTAAATGTAAAACTCTTATGTTAATGGTGTATATTATGATACCTATTGAAGGGGATAAGTAACTAGAAAATTATATTTTCCGAAAGCAACCGGAAACATTTTATTGAGTGTATTTCCGCAACAAGTTACTTAAATGTGATACCCTGAAAAAGTTGTGTTGCAGACACCATTTTTAGCAAGCTAGACATGGCAACTGAACCTGAGTTTTCTAGTACCTATATCAGAGACAGAGATTTCTTACCGAGACACCGGGACCACCTGTCTTACCAACGGATTTACGACCTTATCCTGCATGCTTTACTACCGGGAACACCCATATGGCTGACCAACGCTGCACAGAAAGAAACACTTGTAACCGATACAAGTACCAGAGCACTAAGGCTCTGATACAAGAATGCCACTGCGGATCATCTCGAGAATTAGTAGAATAATAGTAGTAAAGAAATAGGAAAATCAGAGTATAAATCAAGATATTGTTATCAAACTATTTGTTTATTTCTTGTACATGAGAGTACTAAATTACAAAGGACCATCAAAGTAAAAATTTTATTAATCGACTTACAACGAAGAGCTTCAATGAAACTTGCTTCAAAACTTTATCACTACAAGATTACACAAAAACTTAATTAGTAAATCAGGTCGAAGGTAAGTATGCCTTCTGCTGAGGAATGAGGCCTTCTTAAATAGAGGGGAGAAGGTCTTCCAGATTGAGAGGATTTGAATTCATTTGGAATTCACAAAAACAGGTACTGTATTCCTTTTGAATTTAATGCTTTATTTCAACAGTAGCCACGTGAATTTTGTCGGCCAATAATTTATCGTCGGCACAACACGACAAGTGACTTTTCTTTTTGCTTTATTGAGAGTGGGTAACTGAAAAGAATCCCGTCGGCCATCTTAAATATGTGGAGATGCGACAAGATCATAGTGAATTCTTGAATTATTGATCAAAAAACCCAATATCTGGATCTGCATTTTCCAGATAAGGGTTGTAATCTGACCTACCAGAAGATGAACTATTGTCTTCTTCCTCGGAATCAACTGATGAGAGGGCCTCTTTTAACAATATTTTGTATTCCCGGGGAGTTGAGGCACTGAAGTTAATTGTGTAAGGGGTTACTGCTTGTGATGAACTGCAAATTTCCTTTGATTTTGAAGGAGGAGTCTTGGGGGGTTCGAAGGATGGAGGAACCCTTTTTGAACGACCCATATTCTTCCAAGAAATGAATTTTGTTTCTACCACCTTCTCATTAAATTTTCTCCACCATGAAACTGTGTTTACTGAACAAATATACTTCGGGAACGGTTCTGGCAGATGTGAATGATACTCATAATTGAACTTGAGTAGCCAGGCAATCCCGAATTGTGCGCAGAAATGAAGTAATTTCCCAAAAATTGGTATTGATGGGGTTAAATTTTTTTATTCATTATAAATTTCATAAAGAGAGTTCGGAAGAATATCTGCGGATAATCCATTCTCCCAAAACCATTCCATGAAACAATTGGGGTATCTGGTTTGGTTATTTAGAAAATTAAAGTACCGTGAATGGTGAGGGTTTGGTTGATAGAGAACCATTTCCCAAGCCATTTGACAATCCCAATAATTGTAAATAGGGGGGGTCAAATATTCTCGAGAATCTCTTGGGCATATATGGGCCTTGACCCCAATCTGAAAGAGTGAGTACTTTCATTATTTTGCACTTGGAATAAGCAATTATTTTGGGGGCGTTAGCATTCACTTCCTGTTCAATTTTGACAGAATGTGTATCAATTAAAATATATTGATAAAACTGTAAACTCTTGGTAGCACTGCTGGTAGGGACCCAGTCAAATCCATTGGGAATTAATTGTTGTAGCATGTCCCATGGATTATCAGTTGTTGGGCTACCATATTCCTGCTCAAGAAGAGCGTGTTTTCTACAGGCTGGCTTTATTTTGTAGGTCAGAGATTCTCTTTGGGAGGTTAATTTAGATGGTAGTTCATCACTTAAAGGAGCGAATTTATTTGGGCTTAATGAAGGGTTATTTGTGGGATTGATTGGTGGCAGGTTTTTCTGGGTTATTTGGGAAGTAGAATGGGCAAAGGAGTCAGGGGTTAATTCATTTGATTTACTGGGAGAAGGAGGATCCCCTCCTCGAATTGATCCACCTCTGGATCTGCTAGTCATTGGTGACCTTTCAAAAATTCCCTGGTTAAAAAATCAGGGATAAAGTTGTTATCACCTTTTAAATACTCAATTTCAATATCAAAACAACTTAATAAACTTTGGCATTTGGCGAAAATGTGTTTTGAAACTAAATTTTTAACATCCTTTTGCAAAACATCTTTGCAGCTATGCAATCAATTCTGAGCAAAAACCTTTTATTTATTAAATCATCTTGAAATTTTGTAATATATAGTATGTAACACCCCGATTTTCACTGCTTTCTAGTGTCGGTAATTAACATATAAAAATATATTTTTATCCAAGACATATAAAATTGTTTTGGGTAAAATACTATTAATTTCTTGTCATGTTTTATATCTTATGGTTACGATGCAATTTTGGGTTGAAAATTCAGACGGAACCCGGTCTGCGTTTTCACTGACAGTAGAAGTTTACTGCTCAGAAGACCTAATTTTGAGTCGTGAACGAGATGAAAAATGTTTTTATCGTATTTACTACGATACTGGAAGTTTTGAAAATTTTGGTAAAAAAAATTAAAATATTATATTTGTTGCGGGCACATACGTCGAGATGTCTCTAGGAAGAGCTTGAGCCAGATGAATCGGGAAGTCGGCAACGTAGCAGAGATGTTGGATTGAACGACTTGACGAGCATTTATGACGAGTTATCCGTATCATAAATGGCCATAATGGCACATTTATGGCAAAATTAAATTTTTCCAATGAAATGACCAAATTGCCCTTGTCTTTTTATGACAATTTCAAACAAATGCCATTGGACAAGTTGACCAAACCTTGCCCAACCCTCACGGCTTCAATAGTGTCATCTTCTTTAAGATAGTTGTCTTCTTTATATAAATACCTTTCTTCCATTTTCATGTTCTTTCTTCTTCAAAGTTCATAAATTTGCCATAAGAAAATTCAAAAGAACCTCATCCAAATCTTGTTTTTCTTGGATCAACAAGAGGTAATACCTTATTCTCTTGTCATTTAAATCATTTCTCTTCACAACTTTTGATAGATTCATGGCTAAGATTCATATGTTCTTCATTTGTTCAAAGTTCATGAAACTAGATTCAAAAATTCATAACTAATTCTAGAAAAATCCTTTTGACATGAAACCAATTGCTATGATCTTATAATCATCTCTATTTTCATCATCTAGAAGCACAAGATCATGATAAATTTCTTTCCTTGATTTCTGGTTATGGCCGAACCTAGGCTAACTTTGAGTTTTTAGGTTTTGTTTCATTTTCATGACTTGATTCATGATTCAATCCTTTTGTATCTTGCTAGTTCTTGTATTCAAATATATAGAAGATCAAAAAAATCAAACTTTAACCTATTGATCTCATCAAAACCGAAACCCTAGATTTGTGTACTCAAGGGTTTTGTGATTCAAAAGTTGTTTGTAACACTTGAATCAAACCCTAAGTTTTGTATATTGATTAAATCCCAAAAGTTGATGAAATTTTAAAACTTCTAGCCTATGGATCTTGAGGAAATCCGAACGCTAGTTCTTAGAACTAGATGAGTTTAGTTCATGTCTTAGTTCATAATCATGGTTAAAGTGATTAATCATGCTTAATTAACTTATGGATCATTAATCCTTAAGTTAATCAAATTTTAATTTTTCCTAACCTAGATAATGGATTGAAGCCGAACCATAACCTTCATAAACTAAGTGTATTGTTGTTTGATTTGATTTCTTTTGGTTATAATTCATTTGAAGGAAATAACTGAGTTAGCTGAGTCAAGCTGACGGAGAAAAATCATATCAGGATCAGAAAATTAACAGGAAATATAGTGTGGTCTTCAAGAGGTAAGGGGGGTATGCCTGAGGAGTTGAGATAATCTCATGCTTATTTGTGGAGTCATGTGTTAATTTTATGTATGCAATAGTTTATTTTATTATACTGTTTACTATTAATTGCTAGATTGATGTGATGTTTATCTGAGTAATTGAATTGAAGTGATGTGTGAACTTACATGATTATTTGTTTATATTATAATTGTGATGCATGTCATAAATTGATATATGCCATGTCATTTAGTGATTGGAATTTATCTGCTGTTGAGTGTTGGACTGAGTAATCTGACATTGGTCAGTGTTAAAAAAATTTAATTAAGGATTAAAAACTTAATAAGCTTGGACAATTAATCTGAGGGATTAATCTGGGAGATTTTGAGAAAAAGGAAAAAAATTATTATTTTAATAATATTTTGTGAAAACAGTGTAAATAAGCAATAGTAAGGGCGAAACCGTGAAATTTTTCACAGGCTCTAATTTTTATATAATAAATTCAATTTTATTATAAAATGTTATTTAAAGTGATTAAGTTCCAAAAATAATATTTACAGCAGTCAGAACAATTACTTATGACAGAGAAGTGGTATTAGTTATTTAATATTATTTAATTAATATTATTTAATATTAAATATTTAATTATTTAAATTTTCGAAATTTATTTATTTAATCTTTTTATTTATTAAAATTTTTGTTTTGTTGACCTTTATTGGAAATTATTTCTTAAAGTGAAATAATTAGAAATCGAAGGAAATTATAAATGATTTTTGAAATTTATTAACGTTTTAACATAAAAGAATTTATGTAATAATGTTTTTATTCAGTGAAAGTATTCCGTTAAACTTGGATGAGTTTTCAAAGCTTGGTTTTGTTTTACACTGAGCAAAATGTTTTATAAGCAGATAAATGAGCCTAGAACCGAGACGTCGGGATTCTAGTGTTGTATGGACACGTAGATCAAGGATCTGTGTCATGGGACGGAGTGTCCTGCAAGTTTTGTTTTTGGACTGTGTGTGTCCTAAGTTGATGTGGACAGTTTGAGTTCCATATCCGCGAGCCTAAAACTGGTGCATCGGTTTAAGGGCATCGTGATTGAGCATTCGGACTGTATGTCCTATGTTGGGATTAAAAGATTTGGACTGTGTGTCCTGTATTTGTTTTAAGTGAAAAGTCTTAATTAAAAGAATTAAGCATGGTCGTTAAGCTTTGTGCTTCGACGAGGAAAGATTATTACGACAAAGAAAACAAACGAGAATAAAAGTTTTTCTCATGCATTTAATGGCCATTGTGTCATGTAAATGGCATTGAATCCAGAGTGGATCAATGTATATGACAGACGTGTCAGGTGGTGATGATCATTGAGGTCCGGAGTGGATCAATGTATCTTTTATAGGACTTTGTGTCCAAATTGATAGGACTATATGTCCAGATTGAATATATGTGCCGCTATTTCCTAACTGGAACGGGGGAATAGTGTCGTTGCTTTGCATGAGCATCCTAACGGGAATGGGGATGTGCACAATTGTAATTGTGTCATTGCTTTGCATGAGCATCCTAACGGGAATGGGGATGTGCACAATTGTGTTAGGTGCAGGCATGACCATCCTATCGAGAATGGGGATGTGCACCATTTATTTTCTTGGGCATTGTTTTGTTCATTTTTACAATGCGCCATGTGCGAGCCTGATTAGCTTGAAACGAAACAGAAAGTTGTGGGATCTCCAGAGATTAGGTATCAAATTAGAAATTGAACATAGAAGTGTCATGCATTTTTATAAAATGACGATGATTGTCGGGCATGAAGCCCTGTGAATTATATCATTTTACTGTTAGAATTCATGTTATTATATTGTGAATATTTGGTAATTGCTATTTGAGAGTCTTGCATGGGGTTGTCTTATAAAACTCATATATTGGAAACTCACCCTTACAAACATTTTAGATGGATCCGGACGAGGTGGATTTGAACTACTCGGGGGTACGATCCCTGACGTTTGACAATGCTGATAGAGGAGACGCCTGGGTTATCAACCCAGGGGCTCGGAGTGCTACCTATACTGGTCCCTTGAGGACACTCCGAGGCACCTTCGCTGAAGGACCACAACAGTTAGTTCATAGCAGGGAAACCATTGAAGTATCGCTACCACCCATCTGGATGATACTACAGTATTTAGTACAACATGGGAGTCTGGAACACCAACCGCCTCAGTTTATTCAACCACTACAAAAAGTTGCACCAGGATCACCTCCTGCACCCATTATATTAGTTCCAGAGAACATTCCGGAGGAGATGGAGGAAGACCCAGAGGAGAATCCGGTGGAAAATCCTGACTATGTTCCTATAGCAGACGAATGGTCTGGAGCTGCTAGAGAGGGGGCTGTTGTATCCTCTCCAGACACATCTTCAGGGGGTGGGGGAGTGTACACTGGGCTTCCCAATGGTTTTATATAGTGGTGACCAGCTTAGGATGTAATTTTAGGAAGAGTGGGAATTTAAGGATAGTCTGAATTAGTGACTCCTGAGAGTCATCTTTTGCGTAGTATTTTCAGACACCCACTATGACTTAGTTGTAAAAATTTCTGATGATGTCAAATATGTGTGACAAGTGGATAGTGACCTAGTAAGAAAAGGGTCATTTATAAAATAGAGAAGTATATGTGAAATATATATATAGTGGTGTATATTATATTATGAGAGTTTGAATGTATGTGCAGAAAAAGAAAAGATTTTATCACTGTTTTTAAAAAGAAGTATAGGGAATTAGAAAATGCATCTTATTTTACGAAGAAAACCAGCAACTTAATATTTTATTTAGTTTGATGTTTGGGTAATGTTACGTAAATGTGATACCTGAAAAGGGGGTGTCGCATTAGTGGTATCAGAGCTGGTCGAGTCTTTCGGGAAATCTTTGGGAGTAGGTCTGTTGTGTTGATGTTGTGTGATCTCTGAAGAGAATTGTTTGAATTACTTCTTAGAAGTAATATGTGTTAGTTATTAGATTAAAGTCTTATTTTCTGGTTGCCATTTAACTGATTATGTCTTGTAGGTCAGTTATGGAACCAGAGGGTGGACTTGGACGTGGACGTGGACGCGGTCGAGGAAGAGGACGTAGGGGTGGTCATGTTAACGGCCAAGAGAATTTTGAGGAAAATTATGAAGAAGGAGGAGGTATGAACTTTGCTGCACAAGCAATGGCGGATGTAGCTGCTGCTATTATACAACAAACTGCAACGATGGCTGCCCAGAATTTGCAGGAACAAATTCGAGCGGAACAGGCTGCTGAAGGTAGAAGTCTTACTGCTTTTAGACGCCAGAATCCTCCACAATTTCATGGAGATGTGGATCCTGTTAAGGCTGACTTATGGATTCAGGAAGTGGAGAAGATTTTTGAGTTGATCAATAGTCCAGAAGGAGTGAAGGTACCGTATGCTACCCATTTGCTGTTAGGGGATGCTGAATATTGGTGGAGAGGTACTAAGCAACTATTAGAAGTAGAAAATCAGGTGATTACTTGTGAGATATTTAAGAACGTGTTTCTGAACAAGTATTTTCCACTAAGCGCTCGAGCAGAGAAGCAGCAGGAATTTTTACGTCTATCTCAAAGGGATTTAACTGTAGGAGAGTATGCAGCTAAATTCGAGTCATTGGCCAAATACTTTCGCTTTTTCCAAAACAATCCGGATGAAGACTGGAAGTGTGAACGTTTTGAAGCAGGATTACGGTTCGAGATTAAGGAATCTGTACTTCCGTTGGAAATCAGGAATTTTCAAGCTTTGGTTGAGAAGTGTAGGAAGATAGAGCAAATGAGGAAGGGAAGAGATAACAGAGGATATGCGGGAGGACCATCAAAGTCCAAAGGTCAATATCAGAACCAGAAAGGGAAGCAGGTCCAAAGTAAACCGTATTATCGAGCACCGGGAAGTAATCGTTATCAACAACCATATCATCCTGTAGCTACTGCATCAAGTGGTGGAGACCAGAAGAATCAAAATCAAAACACAATCAGGAAATGTTTCAAGTGTGGAAACCCAAATCATATGGCAAATAATTGTCCAGTGAAAGGACCCATGTGTTTTACTTGTGGTAAGATGGGACATATGGCTAGAGACTGTGGTAAACCAAGGACTACACCAGTTGTCAATACTGTCAAGACCAATAGACCGATAGCTAAGGGGAGAGTTTACACCATGAGTGGTGCTGAGGCTTCTGATTCTGACGATCTCATACAAGGTAGTTGTGACATAACTGGTAATCTCTTAACTGTACTTTTTGATTCGGGTGCGACACATTCCTTTATTTTGATGGATGTTGTGAAGCATTTGAAATTGCCTATTTCATCTTTGTCCTATGACTTGATTGTTTCAACTCCAACTGCTAGGCCAGTTGTTGTGAATTCTATATGTCTGAACTGTCCTGTTGTTATTCAGGATAGACATTTTCTTGTTGATTTGATATGCCTGCCTTTAATACAGTTATATGTAATTTTAGGCATGGATTGGTTATCTTCCAACCATATTATGTTAGATTGTGCAAATGAGACTCTAGTTTTTCCTAATCCTGAGATTTCTGGAATTTTATCTACCAACCATATAAGAACTTTTTCGAGAGAAAGAGGTCAGGGATACATGCTTTTAACTAACTTAGAAGTCGAGAGGGAGATCGATTTGAGTACTCTGCCTATTGTGAGAGAATTTTCGGATGTATTTCCTAATGATGTCCCTGGATTGCCGCCAGTAAGAGAAATTGAATTCTCCATCGATTTGACACCAGGAACAGGGCCGATTTCTATTTCTCCATATAGGATGGCGCCTACAGAGCTTGCAGAATTGAAAACTCAACTAGAGGACCTTTTGTCAAAACAATTCATTCGACCAAGTGTTTCTCCGTGGGGAGCACCAGTTCTGTTAGTGAGAAAAAAAGACGGAAGTTCGAGACTTTGTGTGGATTTTCGACAACTAAATAAAGTGACGATTAAGAATAAGTATCTGTTACCGCGTATAGATGATCTGATGGATCAATTGCGAGGAGCTGTTGTGTTCTCAAAGATTGACTTGAGAACAGGTTATCATCAGATTAGAGTAAAAAGTGAAGATATTCCAAAAACTGCGTTCAGAACTCGTTACGGACATTATGAATATCTCGTAATGCCATTCGGAGTGACGAATGCACCAGCAATTTTCATGGACTATATCAATCGGATTTTTCGTCCGTTTCTTGATAAGTTTGTTGTGGTGTTCATTGATGACATTCTTGTTTACTCTAAGAGTAATGAGGAACATAAAGAACATTTGCAACAAGTTTTACAGATTTTGCGTGAGAAAGTTCTGTATGCGAAGTTGTCTAAGTGTGAATTTTGGCTTAAGGAAGTGAAATTTTTAGGACATGTGATTACCGAGGAAGGTATTGCTGTCGATCCTGCAAAAGTAGAAGCAGTACTTTCTTGGGAAAGACCAAAGACAGTAACAGAGATCATAAGTTTTGTGGGTCTAGCCGGTTACTATAGAAGATTTATTGAAGGATTTTCTAAGATCGTTGCGCCGTTAACTTTGCTTACGAGAAAAGATCAACCTTTTGTGTGGGAAGACAAATGTGAAGAAAGTTTTCAGAAGATGAAGGAACAATTGACAACTTCACCAGTTTTAATACTGCCTGAACCAAACGAACCTTACGAAGTGTATTGTGATGCTTCTTATCAAGGTTTAGGATGTGTGTTGATGCAACATAGGAAAGTTGTAGCTTACGCATCACGTCAATTGAAGACACATGAAAGAAATTATCCGACGCATGATCTGGAGTTGGCTGCAGTGGTTTTTGCACTAAAGATCTAGAGGCATTACTTGTACGGAGCAATATTCGATGTCTTCAGTGACCACAAAAGTTTAAAGTATCTGTTTGATCAGAAGGAGCTCAACATGAGACAAAGACGTTGGATGGAATTTTTAAAAGATTACGATTTCAAATTGCAGTATCATCCTGGAAAGGCTAACGTTGTAGCTGACGGACTTAGCAGAAAAGCCATTCATATCTCAGCTATGATGGTAAGGGAATTGAAATTAATAGAAGAGTTCCGTGATCTCAATTTGATTATGGAATTTGATAAAGAGAAAATCAGTGTGGGAATGATCAAAATTTCTAGTGGATTAATAGAAGAAATCCGAGAACGACAAATTTCGGATGTATATCTTCAAGAAAAGAGGGAATTGATGAAACAAGGAAAGGTTGCTGAATTTATTTTGGGATTAGATCATATCTTAAGGTGCAATGGACGAATATGTGTACCTGATAATCCTGAGATGAGAAAGATGATTTTAGATGAATCTCATAAGAGTAAGTTAAGTATTCATCCTGGATCGAAGAAGATGTACCAAGACTTGAAACAAAGATTTTGGTGGCCAGGCATGAAAAAGCAAGTAGCAGAATACGTTGCATCTTGTCTGACGTGTCAAAAAGCAAAGGTGGAACATCAAAGGCCAGGAGGTATGCTTACATCACTAGATATACCAGAATGGAAGTGGGACAGCATATCAATGGATTTTGTGGTAAGTTTACCACGAACTTCTAAAGGCTTTGATTCAATTTGGGTAATTGTTGACAGGCTAACGAAATCGGCACATTTCTTACCTGTTAAGATTAATTATACAGTAGAAAAATTGACGGATATCTATATCAAGGAAGTAATCAGATTACATGGGATACCATCGAGTATTGTGTCAGATAGAGATCCAAAGTTTACTTCACGTTTTTGGGGAAGTTTACATCGAGCCTTAGGAACTAAGTTAAGGTTAAGTTCAGCTTATCATCCTCAAACTGATGGACAAACGGAAAGAACGATTCAATCATTAGAAGATTTGCTGAGAGCATGTGTTTTAGATCATCGAGGAAGTTGGGATGATTTGTTACCGCTGATTGAATTCACCTATAACAACAGTTTTCATTCAAGCATAGGGATGGCACCCTATGAGGCTTTGTACGGAAGGAAATGTCAAACACCTGTGTGTTGGTACCAAGACGGAGAGAGTATGATGTTAGGACCTGAAATCGTACAGCAGACGACAGAAAAAGTAAAACAAATCCGTGAAAGGATGAAAACAGCACAAAGTAGACAGAAGAGTTATTCAGATCAAAGGAGGCGACCTCTCGAGTTTGAAGAAGGTGAACATGTATTTCTGAGAGTCACACCAACGACTGGGGTAGGTAGGGTTATGAAATCCAGAAAACTTACTCCTAAATTCATTGGACCATACCAAATTCTTCGTCGTGTTGGTCCAGTAGCCTATCAAATTTCTTTGCCGCCTTTTCTTTCAAATATTCATGATGTGTTCCATGTTTCACAACTAAGGAAGTATATTCCTGATCCATCACATATAATTGAACCCGATGAAGTACAATTAAAAGAAAACTTGTCTTATGAGACTTCACCTGTACGAATCGAAGATAAGATGATTAAGCAGCTCAGGGGTAAGCAAATCTCATTAGTTAAAGTTATTTGGAATGAAACTACTGGAGAAGCGACGTGGGAGACTGAGGACAAGATGAGATTACAGTATCCTGAACTCTTTACAGGTACGTAATTTCGAGGACGAATTTTTTTTTTAGTGGGGTAGTAATGTAACACCCCGATTTTTACTGCTTTCTAGTGTCGGTAATTAATATATAAAAATATATTTTTATCCAAGACTTAGAAAATTGTTTTGGGTAAAATACTGTTATTTTCCTGTCATGTTTTATATCTTATGGTTACGATGCAATTTTGGTTTAAAAATTCAGACGGAACCCGGTCTGCGTTTTCACTGACAGTAAAAGTTTACTGCTCAGAAGACCTAATTTTGAGTCGTGAACGAGATGAAAAATGTTTTTATCGTATTTACTACGATACTGGAAGTTTTGAAAATTTTGGTAAAAAAAATTAAAATATTATATTTGTTGCGGGCATATACGTCGAGATGTCTCTAGGAAAAGCTTGAGCCAGATGAATCGGGAAGTCGGCAACGTAGCAGAGATGTTGGATTGACCGACTTGATGAGCATTTATGACGAGTTATCCGTATCATAAATGGCCATAATGGCACATTTATGGCAAAATTAAATTTTCCTATGAAATGACCAAATTGCCCTTGTCTTTTTATGACAATTTCAAACAAATGCCATTGGACAAGTTGACCAAACCTTGCCCAACCCTCACGGCTTCAATAGTGTCATCTTCTTTAAGATAGTTGTCTTCTTCATATAAATACCTTTCTTCCATTTTCATGTTCTTTCTTCTTCAAAGTTCATAAATTTGCCATAAGAAAATTCAAAAGAACCTCATCCAAATCTTGTTTTTCTTGGATCAACAAGAGGTAATACCTTATTCTCTTGTCATTTAAATCATTTCTCTTCACAACTTTTGATAGATTCATGGCTAAGATTCATATGTTCTTCATTTGTTCAAAGTTCATGAAACTAGATTCAAAAATTCATAACTAATTCTAGAAAAATCCTTTTGACATGAAACCAATTGCTATGATCTTATAATCATCTCTATTTTCGTCATCTAGAAGCACAAGATCATGAGAAATTTCTTTCCTTGATTTCTGGTTATGGCCGAACCTAGGTTAACTTTGAGTTTTTATGTTTTGTTTCATTTTCATGACTTGATTCATGATTCAATCCTTTTGTATCTTGCTAGTTCTTGTATTCAAATATATAGAAGATAAAAAAAATCAAACTTTAACCTATTGATCTCATCAAAACCAAAACCCTAGATTTGTGTACTCAAGGGTTTTGTGATTCAAAAGTTGTTTGTAACACTTGAATCAAACCCTAAGTTTTGTATATTGATTAAATCCCATAAGTTGATGAAATTTTAAAACTTCTAGCCTATGGATATTGAGGAAATCCGAACCCTAGTTCTTAGAACTAGATGAGTTTAGTTCATGTCTTAGTTCATAATCATGGTTAAAGTGATTAATCATGCTTAATTAACTTATGGATCATTAATCCTTAAGTTAATCAAATTTTAATTTTTCCAAACCTAGATAATGGGTTGACGCCGAACCCTAACCTTCATAAACTAAGTGTATTGTTGTTTGATTTGATTTATTTTGGTTATAATTCATTTGAAGGAAATAACTGAGTTAGCTGAGTCAAGCTGACGGAGAAAAATCAGATCAGGATCAGAAAATTAACAGGAAATATAGTGTGGTCTTCAAGAGGTAAGGGGGGTATGCCTGAGGAGTTGAGATAATCTCATGCTTATTTGTGGAGTCATGTATTAATTTTATGTATGCAATAGTTTATTTTATTATACTGTTTACTATTAATTGCTAGATTGATGTGGTGTTTATCTGAGTAATTGAATTGAAGTGATGTGTGAACTTACATGATTATTTGTTTATATTATAATTGTGATGCATGTCATAAATTGATATATGCCAGGTCATTTAGTGATTGGAATTTATCTCTTTGTTGAGTGTTGGGTCGAGTAACTTTGACATTGGTCAGTGTTAAAAAAATTTAATTAAGGATTAAAAACTTAATAAGCTTGGACAATTAATCTGAGGGATTAATCTGGGAGATTTTGAGAAAAAGGAAAAAAATTATTATTTTAATAATATTTTGTGAAAACAGTGTAAATAAGCAATAGTAAGGGCGAAACCGTGAAATTTTTCACAGGCTCTAATTTTTATATAATAAATTCAATTTTATTATAAAATGTTATTTAAAGTGATTAAGTTCCAAAAATAATATTTACAAGAATGTCGAACAATTACTTCTGACAGAGAAGTAATATTAGTTATTTAATATTATTTAATTAATATTATTTAATTAATATTATTTAATATTAAATATTTAATTATTTAAATTTTCGAAATTTATTTATTTAATCTTTTTATTTATTAAAATTTTTGTTTTATTGACCTTATTGGAAATTATTTCTTAAAGTGAAATAATTAGAAATCAAAGGAAATTATAAATGATTTTTGAAATTTATTAACGTTTTAACAGAAAAGAATTTATGTAACAATGTTTTTATTCAGTGAAAGTATTCCGTTAAACTTGGATGAGTTTTCAAAGCTTGGTTTTGTTTTACACTGAGCAAAATGTTTTATAAGTAGATAAATGAGCCTAGAACCGAGACGTCGGGATTCTAGTGTTGTATGGACACGTAGATCAAGGATCTGTGTCATGGGACGGAGTGTCCTGCAAGTTTTGTTTTTGGACTGTGTGTGTCCTAAGTTGATGTGGACAGTTTGAGTTCCATATCCGCGAGCCTAAAACTGGTGCATCGGTTTAAGGGCATCGTGATTGAGCATTCGGACTGTATGTCCTATGTTGGGATTAAAAGATTTGGACTGTGTGTCCTGTATTTGTTTTAAGTGAAAATTCTTAATTAAAAGAATTAAGCATGGTCGTTAAGCTTTGTGCTTCGACGAGGAAAGATTATTACGACAAAGAAAACAAATGAGAATAAAAGTTTTTCTCATGCATTTAATCGCCATTGTGTCATGTAAATGGCATTGAATCCAGAGTGGATCAATGTATATGACAGACGTGTCAGGTGGTGATGATCGTTGAGGTCCGGAGTGGATCAATGTATCTTTTATAGGACTTTGTGTCCAAATTGATAGGACTATATGTCCAGATTGAATATATGTGCCGCTATTTCCTAACTGGAATGGGGGAATAGTGTCATTGCTTTGCATGAGCATCCTAACGGGAATGGGGATGTGCACAATTGTGTCGTTGCTTTGCATGAGCATCCTAACGGGAATGGGGATGTGCACAATTGTGTCGTTGCTTTTCATGAGCATCCTAACGGGAATGGGGATGTGCACAATTGTGTTTGGTGCTGGCATGAACATCCTATCGGGAATGGGGATGTGCACCATTTATTTTCTTGGGCATTGTTTTGTTCGTTTTTACAATGCGCCATGTGCGAGCCTGATCAGCTTGAAACGAAACAGAAAGTTGTGGGATCTCCGGAGATTAGGTATCAAATTAGAAATTGAACATAGAAGTGTCATGCATTTTTATAAAATGACGATGATTGTCGGGCATGAAGCCCTGTGAATTATATCATTTTACTGTTAGAATTCATGTTATTATATTGTGAATATTTGGTAATTTCTATTCGAGAGTCTTGCATGGGGTTGTCTTATAAAACTCATATATTGGAAACTCACCCTTACAAACATTTTAGATGGATCCGGACGAGGTGGATTTGAACTATTCGGGGGTACGATCCCTGACGTTTGACAACGCTGATAGAGGAGACGCCTAGGTTATCAACCCAGGGGCTCGGAGTGCTACCTATACTGGTCCCTTGAGGACACTCCGAGGCACCATCGCTGAAGGACCACAACAGTTAGTTCATAGCAGGGAAACCATTGAAGTATCGCTACCACCCATCTGGATGATACTACAGTATTTAGTACAACATGGGAGTCTGGAACACCAACCGCCTCAGTTTATTCAACCACTACAACAAGTTGCACCAGGATCACCTCCTGCACCCATTATATTAGTTCCAGAGAACATTCCGGAGGAGATGGAGGAAGACCCAGAGGAGAATCCGGTGGAAAATCCTGACTATGTTCCAATAGCAGACGAAGGGTCTGGAGCTGCTGGAGAGGGGGCTGTTGTATCCTCTCAAGACACATCTTCAGGGGGTGGGGGAGTGTACACTGGGCTTCCCAATGGTTTTATATAGTGGTGACCAACTTAGGATGTAATTTTAGGAAGAGTGGGAATTTAAGGATAGTCTGAATTAGTGACTCCTGAGAGTCATCTTTTGCGTAGTATTTTCAGACACCCACTATGACTTAGTTGTAAAAATTTCTGATGATGTCAAATATGTGTGACAAGTGGATAGTGACCTAGTAAGAAAAGGGTCATTTGTAAAATAGAGAAGTATATGTGAAATATATATATAGTGGTGTATATTATATTATGAGAGTTTGAATGTATGTGCAGAAAAAGAAAAAAATTTATCACTATTTTTAAAAAGAAGTATAGGGAATTAGAAAATGCATCTTATTTTCCGAAGAAAACAAGCAACTTAATATTTTATTTAGTTTGATGTTTGGGTAATGTTACGTAAATGTGATACCTGAAAAGGGGGTGTCGCATTAGTGGTATCAGAGCTGGTCGAGTCTTTCAGGAAATCTTTGGGAGTAGGTCTGTTGTGTTGATGTTGTGTGATCTCTGAAGAGAATTGTTTGAATTACTTCTTAGAAGTAATATGTGTTAGTTATTAGATTAAAGTCTTATTTTCTGGTTGCCATTTAATTGATTATGTCTTGTAGGTCAGTTATGGAACCAGAGGGTGGACTTGGACGTGGACGTGGACGTGGACGTGGTCGTGGACGTGGACGCGGTCGAGGAAGAGGACGTAGGGGTGGTCATGTTAACGGTCAAGAGAATTTTGAGGAAAATTATTAAGAAGGAGGAGGTATGAACTTTGCTGCACAAGCAATGGCAGATGTAGCTACTGCTATTATACAGCAAACTGCAACGATGGCTGCCCAGAATTTGCAGGAACAAATTCGAGCGGAACAGGCTGCTGAAGGTAGAAGTCTTACTGCTTTTAGACGGCAGAATCCTCCACAATTTCATGGAGATGTGGATCCTGTTAAGGCTGACTTATGGATTCAGGAAGTGGAGAAGATTTTTGAGTTGATCAATAGTCCAGAAGGAGTGAAGGTACCGTATGCTACCCATTTGCTGTTAGGGGATGCTGAATATTGGTGGAGAGGTACTAAGCAACTATTAGAAGTAGAAAATCAGGTGATTACTTGGGAGATATTTAAGAACGTGTTTCTGAACAAGTATTTTCCACTAAGCGCTCGAGCAGAGAAGGAGCAGGAATTTTTACGTCTATCTCAAAGGGATTTAACTGTAGGAGAGTATGCAGCTAAATTCGAGTCATTGGCCAAATACTTTCGCTTTTTCCAAAACAATCCGGATGAAGATTGGAAGTGTGAACGTTTTGAAGCAAGATTACGGTTCGAGATTAAGGAATCTGTACTTCCGTTGGAAATCAGGAATTTTCAAGCTTTGGTTGAGAAGTGTAGGAAGATAGAGCAAATGAGGAAAGGAAGAGATAACAGAGGATATGCGGGAGGACCATCAAAGTCCAAAGGTCAATATCAGAACCAGAAAGGGAAGCATGTCCAAAGTAAACCGTATTATCGAGCACCGGGAAGTAATCGTTATCAACAACCCTATCATCCTGTAGCTACTGTATCAAGTGGTGGAGACCAGAAGAATCAAAATCAAAACACTATCAGGAAATGTTTCAAGTGTGGAAACCCAAATCATATGGCAAATAATTGTCCAGTGAAAGGACCCAGGTGTTTTACTTGTGGTAAGATGGGACATATGGCTAGAGACTGTGGTAAACCAAGGACTACACCAGTTGTCAATACTGTCAAGACCAATAGACCGATAGCTAAGGGAAGAGTTTACACCATGAGTGGTGCTGAGGCTTCTGATTCTGACGATCTCATACAAGGTAGTTGTGACATAACTGGTAATCTCTTAACTGTACTTTTTGATTCGGGTGCGACGCATTCCTTTATTTCGATGGATGTTGTGAAGCATTTGAAATTGCCTATTTCATCTTTGTCCTATGACTTGATTGTTTCAACTCCAACTGCTAGGCCAGTTGTTGTGAATTCTATATGTCTGAACTGTCCTGTTGTTATTCAGGATAGACATTTTCTTGTTGATTTGATATGCCTGCCTTTAATACAGTTAGATGTAATTTTAGGCATGGATTGGTTATCTTCCAACCATATTATGTTAGATTGTGCAAATAAGACTCTAGTTTTTCCTAATCCTGAGATTTCTGGAATTTTATCTACCAACCATATAAGAACTTTTTCGAGAGAAAGAGGTCAGGGATACATGCTTTTAACTAACTTAGAAGTCGAGAGGGAGATCGATTTGAGTACTCTGCCTATTGTGAGAGAATTTCCGGATGTATTTCCTAATGATGTCCCTGGATTGCCGCCAGTAAGAGAAATTGAATTCTCCATTGATTTGATACCAGGAACAGGGCTTTCTCCGTATAGGATGGCGCCTACAGAGCTTGCAGAATTGAAAACTCAACTAGAGGACCTTTTGTCAAAACAATTCATTCGACCAAGTGTTTCTCCGTGGGGAGCACCAGTTTTGTTAGTGAGAAAAAAAGACGGAAGTTCGAGACTTTGTGTGGATTTTCGACAACTAAATAAAGTGACGATTAAGAATAAGTATCCGTTACCGCGTATAGATGATCTGATGGATCAATTGCGAGGAGCTATTGTGTTCTCGAAGATTGACTTGAGAACAGGTTATCATCAGATTAGAGTAAAAAGTGAAGATATTCCAAAAACTGCGTTCAGAACTCGTTACGGACATTATGAATATCTCGTAATGCCATTCGGAGTGACGAATGCACCAGCCATTTTCATGGACTATATGAATCGGATTTTTCGTCCTTTTCTTGATAAGTTTGTTGTGGTGTTCATTGATGACATTCTTATTTACTCTAAGAGTAATGAGGAACATAAAGAACATTTGCAACAAGTTTTACAGATTTTGCGTGAGAAAGTTCTGTATGCGAAGTTGTCTAAGTGTGAATTTTGGCTTAAGGAAGTGAAATTTTTAGGACATGTGATTACCGAGGAAGGTATTGCTGTCGATCCTGCAAAATTAGAAGCAGTACTTTCTTGGGAAAGACCAAAGACAGTAACGGAGATCAGAAGTTTTGTGGGTCTAGCCGGTTACTATAGAAGATTTATTGAAGGATTTTCTAAGATCGTTGCGCCGTTAACTTTGCTTACGAGAAAAGATCAACCTTTTGTGTGGGAAGACAAATGTGAAGAAAGTTTTCAGAAGATGAAGGAACAATTGACAACTTCACCAGTTTTAATACTGCCTGAACCAAACGAACCTTACGAAGTGTATTGTGATGCTTCTTATCAAGGTTTAGGATGTGTGTTGATGCAACATAGGAAAGTTGTAGCTTACGCATCACGTCAATTGAAGACACATGAAAGAAATTATCCGACGCATGATCTGGAGTTGGCTGCAGTGGTTTTTGCACTAAAGATCTAGAGGCATTACTTGTACGGAGCAATATTCGATGTCTTCAGTGACCACAAAAGTTTAAAGTATTTGTTTGATCAGAAGGAGCTCAACATGAGACAAAGACGTTGGATGGAATTTTTAAAAGATTACGATTTCAAATTGCAGTATCATCCTGGAAAGGCTAACGTTGTAGCTGACGCACTTAGCAGAAAAGCCATTCATATCTCAGCTATGATGGTAAGGGAATTGAAATTAATAGAAGAGTTCCGTGATCTCAATTTGATTATGGAATTTGATAAAGAGAAAATCAGTGTGGGAATGATCAAAATTTCTAGTGGATTAATAGAAGAAATCCGAGAACGACAAATTTCGGATGTATATCTTCAAGAAAAGAGGGAATTGATGAAACAAGGAAAGGTTGCAGAATTTAGTTTGGGATCAGATCATATCTTAAGGTGCAATGGACGAATATGTGTACCTGATAATCCTGAGATGAGAAAGATGATTTTAGATGAATCTCATAAGAGTAAGTTAAGTATTCATCCTGGATCGAAGAAGATGTACCAAGACTTGAAACAAAGATTTTGGTGGCCAGGCATGAAAAAGCAAGTAGCAGAATACGTTGCATCTTGTCTGACGTGTCAAAAAGCAAAGGTGGAACATCAAAGGCCAGGAGGTATGCTTACATCACTAGATATACCAGAATGGAAGTGGGACAGTATATCAATGGATTTTGTGGTAAGTTTACCACGAACTTCTAAAGGCTTTGATTCAATTTGGGTAATTGTTGACAGGCTAACGAAATCGGCACATTTCTTACCTGTTAAGATTAATTATACAGTAGAGAAATTGACGGATATCTATATCAAGGAAGTAATCGGATTACATGGGATACCATCGAGTATTGTGTCAGATAGAGATCCAAAGTTTACTTCACGTTTTTGGGGAAGTTTACATCGAGCCTTAGGAACTAAGTTAAGGTTAAGTTCAGCTTATCATCCTCAAACTGATGGACAAACGGAAAGAACGATTCAATCATTAGAAGATTTGCGGAGAGCATGTGTTTTAGATCATCGAGGAAGTTGGGATGATTTGTTACCGCTGATTGAATTCACCTATAACAATAGTTTTCATTCAAGCATAGGGATGGCACCCTATGAGGCTTTGTACGGAAGGAAATGTCAAACACCTGTGTGTTGGTACCAAGACGGAGAGAGTATGATGTTAGGAACTGAAATCGTACAGCAGACGACGGAAAAAGTAAAACAAATCCGTGAAAGGATGAAAACAGCACAAAGTAGACAGAAGAGTTATTCAGATCAAAGGAGACGACCTCTCGAGTTTGAAGAAGGTGAACATGTATTTCTGAGAGTCACACCAACGACTGGGGTAGGTAGGGTTATGAAATCCAGAAAACTCACTCCTAAATTCATTGGACCATACCAAATTCTTCGTCGTGTTGGTCCAGTAGCCTATCAAATTTCTTTGCCGCCTTTTCTTTCAAATATTCATGATGTGTTCCATGTTTCACAACTAAGGAAGTATATTCCTGATCCATCACATATAATCGAACCCGATGAAGTACAATTAAAGAAAACTTGTCTTATGAGACTTCACCTGTACGAATCGAAGATAAGATGATTAAGCAGCTCAGGGGTAAGCAAATCTCATTAGTTAAAGTTATTTGGAATGAAACTACTGGAGAAGCGACGTGGGAGACTGAGGACAAGATGAGATTATAGTATCCTGAACTCTTTACAGGTACGTAATTTCGAGGACGAATTTTTTTTTTAGTGGGGTAGTAATGTAACACCCCGATTTTCACTGCTTTCTAGTGTCGGTAATTAATATATAAAAATATATTTTTATCCAAGACTTAGAAAGTTGTTTTGGGTAAAATACTGTTATTTTCCTGTCATGTTTTATATCTTATGGTTACGATGCAATTTTGGGTTGAAAATTCAGACGGAACCCGGTCTTTGTTTTCACTGACAGTAAAAGTTTACTACTCAGAAGACCTAATTTTGAGTCGTGAACGAGATGAAAAATGTTTTTATCGTATTTACTACGATACTGGAAGTTTTGAAAATTTTGGTAAAAAAAATTAAAATATTATATTTGTTGCGGGCATATACGTCGAGATGTCTCTAGGAAGAGCTTGAGCCAGATGAATCGGGAAGTCGGCAACGTAGCAGAGATGTTGGATTGAACGACTTGACGAGCATTTATGACGAGTTATCCGTATCATAAATGGCCATAATGGCACATTTATGGCAAAATTAAATTTTTCCTATGAAATGACCAAATTGCCCTTGTCTTTTTATGACAATTTCAAACAAATGCCATTGGACAAGTTGACCAAACCTTGCCCAACCCTCACGGCTTCAATAGTGTCATCTTCTTTAAGATAGTTGTCTTCTTTATATAAATACCTTTCTTCCATTTTCATGTTCTTTCTTCTTCAAAGTTCATAAATTTGCCATAAGAAAATTCAAAAGAACCTCATCCAAATCTTGTTTTTCTTGGATCAACAAGAGGTAATACCTTATTCTCTTGTCATTTAAATCATTTCTCTTCACAACTTTTGATAGATTCATGGCTAAGATTCATATGTTCTTCATTTGTTCAAAGTTCATGAAACTAGATTCAAAAATTCATAACTAATTCTAGAAAAATCCTTTTGACATGAAACTAATTGCTATGATCTTATAATCATCTCTATTTTCATCATCTAGAAGCACAAGATCATGATAAATTTCTTTCCTTGATTTCTGGTTATGGCCGAACCTAGGTTAACTTTGAGTTTTTAGGTTTTGTTTCATTTTCATGACTTGATTCATGATTCAATCCTTTTGTATCTTTCTAGTTCTTGTATTCAAATATATAGAAGATCAAAAAAATCAAACTTTAACCTATTGATCTCATCAAAACCGAAACCCTAGATTTGTGTACTCAAGGGTTTTGTGATTCAAAAGTTGTTTGTAACACTTGAATCAAACCCTAAGTTTTGTATATTGATTAAATCCCAAAAGTTGATGAAATTTTAAAACTTCTAGCCTATGGATCTTGAGGAAATCCGAAACCTAGTTATTAGAACTAGATGAGTTTAGTTCATGTCTTAGTTCATAATCATGGTTAAAGTGATTAATCATGCTTAATTAACTTAACTTATGGATCATTAATCCTTAAGTTAATCAAATTTTAATTTTTCCTAACCTAGATAATGGGTTGAAGCTGAACCCTAACCTTCATAAACTAAGTGTATTGTTGTTTGATTTGATTTATTTTGGTTATAATTCATTTGAAGGAAATAACTGAGTTAGCTGAGTCAAGCTGACGGAGAAAAATCAGACCAGGATCAAAAAATTAACAGGAAATATAGTGTGGTCTTCAAGAGGTAAGGGGGGTATGCTTGAGGAGTTGAGATAATCTCATGCTTATTTGTGGAGTCATGTATTAATTTTATGTATGCAATAGTTTATTTTATTATACTGTTTACTATTAATTGCTAGATTGATGTGATGTTTATCTGAGTAATTGAATTGAAGTGATGTGTGAACTTACATGATTATTTGTTTATATTATAATTGTGATGCATGTCATAAATTGATATATGCCATGTCATTTAGTGATTGGAATTTATCTGTTGTTGAGTGTTGGACTGAGTAACCTGACATTGGTCAGTGTTAAAAAAATTTAATTAAGGATTAAAAACTTAATAAGCTTGGACAATTAATCTGAGGGATTAATCTGGGAGATTTTGAGAAAAAGGAAAAAAATTATTATTTTAATAATATTATGTGAAAACAGTGTAAATAAGCAATAGTAAGGGCGAAACCGTGAAATTTTTCACAGGCTCTAATTTTTATATAATAAATTCAATTTTATTATAAAATGTTATTTAAAGTGATTAAGTTCCAAAAATAATATTTACAGCAGTCAGAACAATTACTTCTGACAGAGAAGTGATATTAGTTATTTAATATTATTTAATTAATATTATTTAATATTAAATATTTAATTATTTAAATTTTCGAAATTTATTTATTTAATCTTTTTATTTATTAAAATTTTTGTTTTGTTGACCTTTATTGGAAATTATTTCTTAAAGTGAAATAATTAGAAATCGAAGGAAATTATAAATGATTTTTGAAATTTATTAACGTTTTAACAGAAAAGAATTTATGTAATAATGTTTTTATTCAGTGAAAGTATTCCGTTAAACTTGGATGAGTTTTCAAAGTTTGGTTTTGTTTTACACTGAGCAAAATGTTTTATAAGCAGATAAATGAGCCTAGAACCGAGACGTCGGGATTCTAGTGTTGTATGGACACGTAGATCAAGGATCTGTGTCATGGGACGGAGTGTCCTGCAAGTTTTGTTTTTGGACTGTGTGTGTCCTAAGTTGATGTGGACAATTTGAGTTCCATATCCGCGAGCCTAAAACTGGTGCATCGGTTTAAGGGCATCGTGATTGAGCATTCGGACTGTATGTCCTATGTTGGGATTAAAAGATTTGGACTGTGTGTCCTGTATTTGTTTTAAGTGAAAAGTCTTAATTAAAAGAATTAAGCATGGTCGTTAAGCTTTGTGCTTCGACGAGGAAAGATTATTACGACAAAGAAAACAAACGAGAATAAAAGTTTTTCTCATGCATTTAATGGCCATTGTGTCATGTAAATGGCATTGAATCCAGAGTGGATCAATGTATATGACAGACGTGTCAGGTGGTGATGATCATTGAGGTCCGGAGTGGATCAATGTATCTTTTATAGGACTTTGTGTCCAAATTGATAGGACTATATGTCCAGATTGAATATATGTGCCGCTATTTCCTAACTGGAACGGGGGCATAGTGTCATTGCTTTGCATGAGCATCCTAACGGGAATGGGGATTTGCACAATTGTGTCGTTGCTTTGCATGAGCATCCTAACGGGAATGGGGATGTGCATAATTGTAATTGTGTCGTTGCTTTGCATGAGCATCCTAACGGGAATAGGGATGTGCACAATTGTGTTAGGTGCTGGCATGAACATCCTATCGGGAATGGGGATGTGCACCATTTATTTTCTTGGGCATTGTTTTGTTCGTTTTTACAATGCACCATGTGCGAGCCTGATCATCTTGAAACGAAACAGAAAGTTGTGGGATCTCCGGAGATTAGGTATCAAATTAGAAATTGAACATAGAAGTGTCATGCATTTTTATAAAATGACGATGATTGTCGGGCATGAAGCCCTGTGAATTATATCATTTTACTGTTAGAATTCATGTTATTATATTGTGAATATTTGGTAATTGCTATTTGAGAGTCCTGCATGGGGTTGTCTTATAAAACTCATATATTGGAAACTCACCCTTACAAACATTTTAGATGGATCCGGACGAGGTGGATTTGAACTACTCGGGGGTACGATCCCTGACGTTTGACAACGCTGATAGAGGAGACGCCTTGGTTATCAACCCAGGGGCTCGGAGTGCTACCTATACTGGTCCCTTGAGGACACTCCGAGGCACCGTCGCTGAAGGACCACAACAGTTAGTTCATAGCAGGGCAACCATTGAAGTATCGCTACCACCCATCTGGATGATACTACAGTATTTAGTACAACATGGGAGTCTGGAACACCAACCGCCTCAGTTTATTCAACCACTACAACAAGTTGCACCAGGATCACCTCCTGCACCCATTATATTAGTTCCAGAGAACATTCCGGAGGAGATGGAGGAAGACCCAGAGGAGAATCCGGTGGAAAATCCTGACTATGTTCCTATAGCAGACGAAGGGTCTGGAGCTGCTAGAGAGGGGGCTGTTGTATCCTCTCCAGACACATCTTCAGGGGGTGGGGGAGTGTACACTGGGCTTCCCAATGGTTTTATATAGTGGTGACCAGCTTAGGATGTAATTTTAGGAAGAGTGGGAATTTTAGGATAGTTTGAATTAGTGACTCCTGAGAGTCATCTTTTGCGTAGTATTTTCAGACACCCACTATGACTTAGTTGTAAAAATTTCTGATGATGTCAAATATGTGTCACAAGTGGATAGTGACCTAGTAAGAAAAGGGTCATTTGTAAAATAGAGAAGTATATGTGAAATATATATATAGTGGTGTATATTATATTATGAGAGTTTGAATGTATGTGCAGAAAAAGAAAAAATTTTATCACTATTTTTAAAAAGAAGTATAGGGAATTAGAAAATGCATCTTATTTTCCGAAGAAAACCAGCAACTTAATATTTTATTTAGTTTGATGTTTGGGTGATGTTACGTAAATGTGATACCTGAAAATGGGGTGTCGCATAGTACTATAGATAAAATCTCTTTTTTAATAGTACTATATTTTTCTTGCGATTGAATCCAAAGACCTGAATGAAATCAGACTACTTGTTCAACTTTTGATTGACGAAGGATTTGTCGTAGGATACCACCATATCCATTATCTGATGCATCAGTTTGAACAATAAGACTGGCATCGGGATGAGGAATACCTAAGCAAGGAAGAGACTTGACATCCTTTTTTATTTGAGGCTAAATTAGACAACTCTGTTGACCAAGGTTTAGGGTTTGAGGTTTTCCTAAGTCTGGAATAAAGAGGTTTACACTTAGTCCTAATATTGGGGATGAATTTCGATACATAATTCAAGCAACCTAAAAATCGTTGAAATTGTTTTTTATCAGTTAATTCATTCGGAAACTTGTCATCAAAAGTGATACTTCTGCTTATTGGTGATATTGTTCGTTGATGGATCTCATGACCCAAAAATCTTATTTTTGTTTGAAATAGTTTTATCTTTTTAGCAGATATAACCATTCCATTCCTTTTTATTGTTTCCTTGAAAATATTGAGATGTTTAAAATGCTGGTCTAATGACTATGAAAATAAAACATCATCAATATAAACAATGGTAAAATATGAATGAGGATTTAAAATGTCATTCATTATATGCTAAAATTCAGAGGGTGCATTTTTTAATCCCATTAGCATTACATTCCATTCGTAATGACCAAAGGGAACTGTGAAAGCTGTTTTATATTTGTATTTTTCTTCTAATTTTATTTGATAAAATCCTGATTTCATATCAAATTTTGAAAATATTATTCCGTCATGCAATCTTTTTATTAGATCTATTTTATTGGGAATTGGATATCTGATCCATTTCAAAACTTTATTTAAAGGTTTATAATTGATTACCATCCAAGGCTTTCCTTATTCTATTTCTGATTGATTTGATACATAGAAGGCTGTGCCACTCCAGGGAGACTTGCTTGGCCTAATAAGTCTCTTATCAAGAAATCCTTTTATTTCCTTTTTACAATATTCTAGGGTTTCACTATTCATTTGAATTGGGCGAGCTATGGTAGGAATTTTACTTTCATGAAATCCTTCTTCATAGGGTAAAGATACCATATGGGTTTTTCTTTCCCAGATGGCATTGGGGACTTCTGAGCAAACTTCCTTCTCAAATTCTTTTTCTAATTTAATTATCTTTTCTTGTATCAAAGGATCTTGAATTTGCTTTTCTATTTTTGCATATAGGATTTCTTTTTGTAAAAGTCCTAATTGATTTTCTTTTCTTTGTATTATTGTTAAGAAGTTCTTTTCTTCTAAATTTTCATTTAGATTATTTAATTCTTTGGTTTTTATTGGGTTTATGAATTCAAACTGTATCTCTTGATTGTCTTTTATCGTTTTTATTCCTTTTTCAGTTATTTGTATTGGATAAAGTTGAGTGAGAAAAGAGGTTCATAAGATTATTTGCTCTGAAGTATCTTTTACCAAAAGGAATGAGCTAGCGAGCAAATCCTATTATTACAGATACTAGCATTTTCCAACTTATAATTTACTTGTAATTTTTGGTTATTAGCAGTATATAATTTTTGGAGTGTTTTTTGGCAATATTGTGTTGGGATTAGACCTTCGTGAATACAGTTGAGGTCAGCTCCAGAGTCTATTAATGGAATGAATGGTTGATGAAAATATTTTTTAATTTTTAAGTTGATTTTAACATGCCATTTTTGTTGCATTGTGTTTATTCTTAAAAAGAAATTTGTCTCTTCATTATAAAGAGTATCAAATTCTTTTTCAAGATTATCTTTGTCAAAATGTGTGGAAAAAGACTTTGAGTTTGAAATCTTTCATTTTCCCTTCCCCAAGGATTTTTGACAATTTTGTTGTAAAATTTTGTATTTTTGTTTTAATTCAGAAACTTCAGATTTTAAAGTTTATAAAAGAGGAAGAGTTATTGGTTCTTGAATAAAGGATGATTCAGGATTCAAAATATCCTTTAAAATATATCCTGAAAATTCTTTAGTTGTTATTTCCTGAATTTCTAATTCTTTATATTTTTTCTAACATAGCTAATTTAACTTGTGGATCATCAATTTGGCCAACTAGGTCAAACAAGACTCTAGCTTCTTTGGAAATAACGTTAATAGTGAATTTACAATCACAGTTATCTCCAAGACATCCACAACTTAAACAGCCAACATCAGAATCAGAGGATGTTTCTTGATTTTGGTAAATTATTTCTTGCTCTTCATCAGTGAATGAGTTATTAGATGATTCTGTTTCGTATAATAAATTTTTTGAAATTTGGTCTTTTAGTCTCATCATCCATTTTAAGTTATTTTATCTTTTGTTTAACCCTACATTTCCTTGCTATATAGCCTGCGCGTCCACATTTATAGAAAATAATATTTTTATCGAAACCTTTATTGTATGGTTTACTGTAAGTTTTATTTTTGTGGTTTAATCCATCTTTGTTTAGAAGGAGGGGTTATTTTCTCATATCCAAATTGTTCAAAAAAATTTCCTAATTCCTTATTATTGGTTTTGCTTTCAAATTTTGCTTGTCGATGCATCTTTATATCAGTACAAAATTGTAAACCTGTTTTGTTTACTATTGAAATTATTCTTCCATAAGTTAAATCTTCTAACGGAGTACCTGGGTATTCATTTTTTATTTGAGTTCTTACTTTTTGACCAAAATTCTTATGGAGACCAGAGATAAATCTGTCTTTCCAATAAGAATGTCTGCAATCTGTTCTTGTGTAAATTTTTGCTAAAAAATTATCTTTGTACCATCTGAATTCTCCTAAGGTTGGACAATAAAGATTATTTAATATTTCAAGTGATCTATCAGCAAAAACATTGGCGTCTCCAATGAATGCTTGAGAAATTGAAAAAAATTAATGCTTCTACTTGTTGCTTTATTTGAATTGTTTCGGGTTCACCCTGTTCATTATTTCGTATCTCTTGTTTTACAAACGTAAGAATCGTTGTCTATCTGTTTCTCTTAAATTATTATCCCACCATCCTTTTAGGCTTCCAATGAAACCTTGAATTAATAACTTGATTGTACTTAAGGCATTATTTGCGACACCCCATTTTCAAGGTATCACATTTAAGTAACTTATTGCGGAAATACGCCCAATAAAAATAATGTTGCTGGTTTCTTTCGGAAAATATAGTTTTCTAGTTACTCATCCCTTTCAAAATTGGTGATAAATTTTTTTGTTTTCTTTTACTCTATATCCAATCCAACACCATTAACATAATATACAACTATAAAACATATATAGGTATCATAAGAGATTTACACTTAGGCCTTCACATAATAGGTCATCTCCAAAATCATAACATAAGAAAATAAAGACGTAATTGTCCCGTAGCGGTGATCTGGAATTACAACTCAAAAGAATGACTCTCAATAGCCAAACATCCAGACTAACCAAGTACCACTACTTTATAAGACACCGAAAGTCCTATAGCTGGTCAATACTAGTAATCACTATTGGGAAGACCACCATAGTTCTCCCAACCTATCGAAATATCCGGTAAGGATATTTCTACTCCCGGAACTATGGAAGTATCAGAACATATAAACTCCTAATCTACCAGAAAACCGGTAAGAAATCAGAGAGGTGGTAAAGATATCTCCACGGTCAAAGTCTGGTACGTACTTGATGTAGGTCCTGAATCGTTACCCTCGTGACATTCCCACTAACGCATGCCTCTTCAAGCATCTAGAAGGTCAGTCCTCGAACGACTCAGTGAATTCCTTCGCTTCATCCGTACTAGTGTACCAAAGTACTACCTTAGTCTAAAATAAACCTGATATATTTGTAAGGGTGAGTTTCCAATATATGAGTTTTGATAAGACAACCCCGTGCACAACACTCAAATAGAAAATACTATATATTCACAGCATAATAAAATTAATTCGATACAGCAGAATAATTTAATTCAAAGGGTTTCATACCCGACAGTCATCGTCATTTTATAAAAATGCATGACACTTCAACATTCAAGCTCTATTTTAATGCCTAATCTCCAGAGATCCCACAACTTTCTGTTTCGTTTCAAGCTGATCAAGCTCCGCACATGGCACATTGTAAAAATGAATAAAACAATGCCCAAGAAATCACATAACACACTGACCACACACAGTTTCACCAGGGTTATTATTAAAAAGTTTTGACACATTGTCTCACTGTACAAAGGCACAATGGTCGCTGTGAATTATGGAGTTCATTGTCCATAACCTATTGCTTCACACAGATTACAATAGTTAACGCATAAACTTGGACACACAGTCCTATAAAGATATATTGGCTCACACATATACAGAGGCCCAATATTTAAATGGAACGTAGTCCATAATAGATACATTGATCCACTCCGGACTCAATGATCACATCACCTGACACGTCTGCCATATACATTGATCCATTCCGGACTCAATGATCACAACACATGACACATATGCCATCTATGCATGAGAAAAACTTTTATTCTCAATTTGTTTTCTTTGTCTTAATAATCTTTCCTTGTCGAAGCACAAAGCTTAACGACCATGCTTAATTTCTTATTAAGACTTCCCCCCTTAAACAAAACACAGGACACACAGTCCAAATGTTTTAAACTCAACACATGACACACAGTCCGAGTGCTCAATCACGAGGCCCTTAAACCGATGCACCAGTCTTAGGCTCGCAGATATGGAACTCACAATTTCCACATCAATTTAGGACACACAGTCCACAAAATCATTGCAGGACACTCCGTCCAATGACACAGATCCTTGATCTACGTGTCCATAGAACACTAGAACCTCAACGTCTCGGTTCCTAGGTTTATTTATCTACTTGTAAAACATTTCGCTCAGTGAAAAATAAATACAAAACGAAAGCTCTGAAAACTTATCCAAGTTTAACGGAATAATTTCACTAAATAAAATTCTCTTGCAAAAATTCTTTTTCTGTTAAAACGTTGATAAAATCTGAAAATCATTGATAAATTCCTTTCTTTCCTGATTATTTTATTTTTGAAATTGATTATCAAAAAAATTTAACTTCCACAAAGTATTTACTAATTCAACTCATAAATTCATAATAATAAAATAATTATATATTTTTTTCTCAAAATAAATCAATAAAATTTTGTTTATTGCTTATATAATTTCTCTGTCATATGTAATTATTCTGACTGCTATAAAACATTATTTTCGAAACTTAATCACTTTAAATAACATTTTATAATAAAATTGAATTTATTTTACAAAAATTAGAGCATCCGAAAAAATTTCACGGTTTCGCCCTTACTGTTGCTTATTTACACAGTTTCCACAAAATATTATTAAAATAAATTTTTTTTTTCATTTTTCTCAAAATCTCCCAAATTAATCCCTCTGATTAATTATCCAAGCTTATTAAGTTTTTTATATTTAATTAATTTTTTTAACACTGACCAATGTCAAGTTTTTCAGTCCAACACTCAACAGCAGATAAATTTCAATCACAGAATAGCATGGAATATATCAATTCATGACATGCATCACGATTATAATATAACCAAATAATTATAATCATGTAAATCCACACATCACATCAATTCAGTTACTCAGATAAATATCACATCAATCCAACAGTCAACAGTATACAATGCAAGATAATAAAATATTTCCTATAGAAAATTAATAAATGACTCCAACAATAAGCATGTGATTATCTTAAACTCCTCAGGCATACTCCCCTTACCTCTTGGAGTTACAGATTTCCTCAGTAAAATTCTTCTCGGAAATCCTGATTCCTCCACAAAACTCAATACGCTAACCATAATAAATGTCCTTCACACAAAACACAACACAATTAACCAAATGAAACAACAAAACCCTTTTAACACACATGATTAGGTTCGGCCTACATGAGTTAATTAGGCTAAGGGTATCAAAATTTTACAAGCTTTTTGGATCAATGATCCTTGAGCATTAGAAAAATAAGATCAATGGTTATAACTTAAAAGTTGAAACAAAATCTTCTAATTCATCAAAAGCTAGGTTTCGGCCTTCATTCACAAATTTGGCTAGGATTTTGATTTGGTTTCTAAACTCTTGGATTCAATAATCATAGGTACTAGAGAGATGAAAACAAGTATCAATTATAGGAATTGAAACAAATTCATCTAGTCTCTCTAAGACCTAGATTCGGTTCACTATGGAAGAATAGGAAAGAATTTTTCTCTTGATTCATGTTCTTAGGTCATGAATATAGAAATCATAGTGAGTTCATAAAAATTGGTTTCATGTCAAATGGATTTTTTACAATTTTCTAGAAATCTTTAAAGTTATAGATCTAAGAATTGTATTTCATGAAATAATTGATCAAAATGGAATTTTATGGATGATTAATGAAGATACGAAGATTAGAGAGAGATTCCTCACCTTGGAATAAAAAGATTTATTCCAGAACATGAAGAACAAAGATGATCTTAGCAAGAACACTAAGGAGTTCTTTGTGTTTTGTGGGGAAATGACTTGAGATGTGAAATAGAAATTGTTTAGATCATCTAGATAAGTGAGAATATGATCTTAGAAGATCAAAACAAGGTTTGGATGGTTATGTATGGATGTGGGCCGAAATTTGAGAAGAGAAAAGATGAACTTGAAAGTTCATGGATTCAAGAACAAAATGGATTATGTGATGGAAATTGATCTAAGAAATAAGTTTCATGAAAGAATAATCATGAGATTGTGTTTCTAAGTTAGAGATAAATGATGAATAAGTGAAGAACAAATGAAGAACAAGTGAAGAACTTGTGAGAGAAAATAAAGAACATGAAGTTTTGGAGGAAAAAATTGATGAAGTAGGAAAATGAGTGAAAATGGTTCAAGTGTGGAAGATGGGTGCGGCCTAGAGGTGGGTGTGAGGAGAAAATATGTGGTTCAATGAGATAAAAGAACCATTGTTGAGTTTATTTGATCAAGGTTAAGTTAAAAAATAATATAATAACTTAACCTTAATTAATAATAACTTAACTAGGGTTTATTGATAATCATGGTTAATAAAACATGTGGTCATAAAACTTGAAGAGATGTGGCTGCCTCCTACACCACATATTAGGGAGAAGATATTTTTGGTTGCAAATCATGGTTGGTTAACTTCAGTTAGATTTAACCTGACGTAGGTTAATTAGGTTAACATTTAAAATATCTAGGTGTATTTTTTTGGTCGTCATGATGACTAGAGTAAATTATCACCATGAATCACCATGATGATTTGGATGATGTTCTTCACAAAATCACCTTGGTGTTCTAAGTGTTCTTGAGAAGTTTAGAGAGAGATGAAGATGATGAAGATTTAGAGCAGTTTTGGTAATTTGGACATATCTCTCAATATACTTATTGCGACACCCCCTTTTCAGGTATCACATTTACGTAACATTACCCAAACATCAAACTAAATAAAATATTAAGTTGCTGGTTTTCTTCGGAAAATAAGATGCATTTTCTAATTCCCTATACTTCTTTTTAAAAATAGTGATAAATTTTTTTCTTTTTCTGCACATACATTCAAACTCTCATAATCTAATATACACCACTATATATATATTTCACATATACTTCTCTATTTTACAAATGACCCTTTTCTTACTAGGTCACTATCTACTTGTCACACATATTTGACATCATCAGAAATTTTTTACAACTAAGTCATAGTGGGTGTCTGAAAATACTACGCAAAAGATGACTCTCAGGAGTCACTAATTCAGACTATCCTAAAATTCCCACTCTTCCTAAAACTACATCCTAAGCTGGTCACCACTATATAAAACCATTGGGAAGCCCAGTGTACACTCCCCCACCCCTTGAAGATGTGTCTGGAGAGGATACAACATCCCCCTCTCCAGCAGCTCCAGACCCTTCGTCTGCTATAGGAACATAGTCAGGATTTTCCACCGGATTCTCCTCTGGGTCTTCCTCCATCTCCTCCGGAATGTTCTCTGGAACTAATATAATGGGTGCAGGAGGTGATCCTGGTGCAACTTGTTGTAATGGTTGAATAAACTGAGGCGGTTGGTGCTCCCGACTCCCGTGTTGTACTAAATACTGTAGTATCATCTAGATAGGTGGTAGCGATATTTCAATTGTTTCCCTGCTATGTACTAACTGTTGTGGTCCTTCAGCGACTGTGCCTCGGAGTGTCCTTAACGGACCAGTATAGGTAGCACTCCGAGCCCCTGGGTTGATAACCTAGGCTACTCCTCTATCAGCGTTGTTAAACGTCAGGGATCGTACCCCCGAGTAGTTCAAATCCACCTCGTCCGGATCCATCTAAAATGTTTGTAAGGGTGGGTTTCCAATATATGAGTTTTATAAGACAACCCCATGCAAGACTCTCAAATAGCAATTACCAAATATTCACAATATAATAACATGAATTCTAACAGTAAAATGATATAATTCACAGGGCTTCATGCCCGATAATCATCGTCATTTTATAAAAATGCATGACACTTCTATGTTCAATTTCTAATTTGATACCTAATCTCCGGAGATCCCACAACTTTCTGTTTCGTTTCAAGCTGATCAGGCTCGCACATGGCGCATTGTAAAAACGAACAAAACAATGCCCAAGAAAATAAATGGTGCACATCCCCATTCCCGATAGGATGTTCATGCCAGCACCTAACACAATTGTGCACATCCCCATTCCCGTTAGGACGCTCATGCAAAGTAACGACACAATTACAATTGTGCACATCCCCATTCCCGTTAGGATGCTCATGCAAAGCAACGACACAATTGTGCACATCCCCATTCCCGTTAGGATGCTCATGCAAAGCAATGACACTATTCCCCCGTTCCAGTTAGGAAATAGCGGCACATATATTCAATCTGGACATATAGTCCTATCAATTTGGACACAAAGTCCTATAAAAGATACACTGATCCACTCCGGACCTCAATGATCATCACCACCTGACACGCCTGTCATATACATTGATCCACTCTGGATTCAATGCCATTTACATGACACAATGGCCATTAAATGCATGAGAAAAACTTTTATTCTCGTTTGTTTTCTTTGTTGTAATAATCTTTCCTCGTCGAAGCACAAAGCTTAACGACCATGCTTAATTCTTTTAATTAAGACTTTTCACTTAAAACAAATACAGGACACACAGTCCAAATCTTTTAATCCCAACATAGGACATACAGTCAGAATGCTCAATCACGATGCCCTTAAACCGATGCACCAGTTTTAGGCTCGCGGATATGGAACTCAAACTGTCCACATCAACTTAGGGCACACACAGTCCAAAAACAAAACTTGCAGGACACTCCGTCCCATGACACAGATCCTTGATCTACGTGTCCATACAACACTAGAATCCCAACGTCTCGGTTCTAGTCTCATTTATCTGCTTATAAAACATTTTGCTCAGTGTAAAACAAAACCAAGCTTTGAAAACTCATCCAAGTTTAACGGAATACTTTCACTGAATAAAAACATTGTTACATAAATTCTTTTATGTTAAAACGTTAATAAATTTCAAAAATCATTTATAATTTCCTTTGATTTCTAATTATTTCACTTTAAGAAATAATTTCCAATAAAGGTCAAAAAAACAAAAATTTTAATAAATAAAAAGATTAAATAAATAAATTTCGAAAATTTAAATAATTAAATATTTAATATTAAATAATATTAATTAAATAATATTAAATAATTAATATCACTTCTCTGTCAGAAGTAATTGTTCTGACTGCTGTAAATATTATTTTTGGAACTTAATCACTTTAAATAACATTTTATAATAAAATTGAATTTATTATATAAAAATTAGAGCCTGTGAAAAATTTCACGGTTTCGCCCTTACTATTGCTTATTTACACTGTTTTCACATAATATTATTAAAATAATAATTTTTTTTCCTTTTTCTCAAAATCTCCCAGATTAATCCCTCAGATTAATTGTCCAAGCTTCTTAAGTTTTTAATCCTTAATTAAATTTTTTTAACACTGACCAATGTCAGGTTACTCAGTCCAACACTCAACAGCAGATAAATTCCAATCACTAAATGACATGGCATATATCAATTTATGACATGCATCACAATTATAATATAAACAAATAATCATGTAAGTTCACACATCACTTCAATTCAATTACTCAGATAAACATCACATCAATCTAGCAATTAATAGTAAACAGTATAATAAAATAAACTATTGCATACATAAAATTAATACATGACTCCACAAATAAGCATGAGATTATCTCAACTCCTCAGGCATACCCCCCTTACCTCTTGAAGACCACACTATATTTCCTGTTAATTTTCTGATCCTGATCTGATTTTTTCTCCGTCAGCTTGACTCAGCTAACTCAGTTATTTCCTTCAAATGAATTGTAACCAAAATAAATAAAATCAAACAACAATCACTTAGTTTATGAAGGTTAGGGTTAGGCTTCAACCCATTATCTAGGTTAGGAAAAATTAAAATTTGATTAACTTAAGGATTAATGATCCATAAGTTAATTAAGCATGATTAATCACTTTAACCATGATTATGAACTAAGACATGAACTAAACTCATCTAGTTCTAAGAACTAGGGTTCGATTTCCTCAAGATCCATAGGCTAGAAGTTTTAAAATTTCATCAACTTTTGGGATTTAATCAATATACAAAACTTAGGGTTTGATTCAAGTGTTACAAACAACTTTTGAATCACAAAACCCTTGAGTACACAAATCTAGGGTTTCGGTTTTGATGAGATCAATAGGTTAAAGTTTGATTTTTTTGATCTTCTATATATTTGAATACAAGAACTAGCAAGATACAAAATGATTGAATCATGAATCAAGTCATGAAAATGAAACAAAACCTAAAAACTCAAAGTTAACCTAGGTTCGGCCATAACCAGAAATCAAGGAAAGAAATTTATCATGATCTTGTGCTTCTAGATGATGAAAATAGAGATGATTATAAGATCATAGCAATTGGTTTCATGTCAAAAGGATTTTTCTAGAATTAGTTATGAATTTTTGAATCTAGTTTCATGAACTTTGAACAAATGAAGAACATATGAATCTTAGCCATGAATCTATCAAAATTTGTGAAGAGAAATGATTTAAATGACAAGAGAATAAGGTATTACCTCTTGTTGATCCAAGAAAAACAAGATTTGGATGAGGTTCTTTTGAATTTTCTTATGGCAAATTTATGAACTTTGAAGAAGAAAGAACATGAAAATGGAAGAAAGGTATTTATATAAAGAAGACAACTATCTTAAAGAAGATGACACTATTGAAGCCGTGAGGGTTGGGCAAGGTTTGGTCAACTTGTCCAATGGCATTTGTTTGAAATTGTCATAAAAAGACAAGGGCAATTTGGTCATTTCATAGGAAAAATTTAATTTTGCCATAAATGTGCCATTATGGCCATTTATGATACGGATAACTCGTCATAAATGCTCGTCAAGTCGTTCAATCCAACATCTCTGCTACGTTGCCGACTTCCCGATTCATCTGGCTCAAGCTCTTCCTAGAGACATCTCGACGTATATGCCCGCAACAAATATAATATTTTAATTTTTTTTACCAAAATTTTCAAAACTTCCAGTATCGTAGTAAATACGATAAAAACATTTTTCATCTCGTTCACGACTCAAAATTAGGTCTTTTGAGCAGTAAACTTTTACTGTCAGTGAAAACACAGACTGGGTTCCGTCTGAATTTTCAACCCAAAATTTCATCGTAACCCTAAGATATAAAACATGACAGGAAAATAACAGTATTTTGTCCAAAACAATTTTCTAAGTCTCGGATAAAAATATATTTTTATATATTGATTACCGACACTAGAAAGCAGTGAAAAATCGGGGTGTTACATTACTACCCCACTAAAAAAAAAATTCGTCCTCGAAATTACGTACCTGTAAAAAGTTCAGGATACTGTAATCTCATCTTGTCCTCAGCCTCCCACGTCGCTTCTCCAGTAGTTTCATTCCAAACAACTTTAACTAATGAGATTTGCTTACCCCTAAGCTGCTTAATCATCTTATCTTCGATTCGTACAGGTGAAGTCTCATAAGACAAGTTTTCTTTTAATTTTACTTCATCGGGTTTGATTATATGTGATGGATCAGGAATATACTTCCTTAGTTGTGAAACATGGAACACATCATGAATATTTGAAAGAAAAGGCGGCAAAGAAATTTGATAGGCTACTGGACCAACACGACGAAGAATTTGGTATGGTCCAATGAATTTAGGAGTGAGTTTTCTGGATTTCATAACCCTACATACCCCAGTCGTTGGTGTGACTCTCAGAAATACATGTTCACCTTCTTCAAACTCGAGAGGTCGTCTCCTTTGATCTGAATAACTCTTCTGTCTACTTTGTGCTGTTTTCATCCTTTCACGGATTTGCTTTACTTTTTCCGTAAATCTGCTGCATGTATTTCAGGTCCTAACATCATGCTCTCCCCGTCTTGGTACCAACACACAGGTGTTTGACATTTCCTTCCGTACAAAGCCTCATAGGGTGCCATCCCTATGCTTGAATGAAAACTGTTGTTATAGGTTAATTCAATCAGCGGTAACAAATCATCCCAACTTCCTCGATGATCTAAAACACATGCTCTCAGCAAATCTTATAATGATTGAATCGTTCTTTCCGTTTGTCCATCAATTTGAGGATGATAAGCTGAACTTAACCTTAACTTAGTTCCTAAGGCTCGATGTAAACTTCCCCAAAAACGTGAAGTAAACTTTGGATCTCTATCTGACACAATACTCGATGGTATCCCATGTAATCTGATTACTTCCTTGATATAGATATCCGTCAATTTCTCTACTGTATAATTAATCTTAACAGGTAAGAAATGTGCCGATTTCGTTAGCCTGTCAACAATTACCCAAATTGAATCAAAGTCTTTAGAAGTTCGTGGTAAACTTACCACAAAATCCATTGATATGCTGTCCCACTTCCATTCTGGTATATCTAGTGATGTAAGCATACCTCCTGGCCTTTGATGTTCCACCTTTGCTTTTTGACACGTCAGACAAGATGCAACGTATTCTGCTACTTGCTTTTTCATGCTTGGCCACCAAAATCTTTGTTTCAAGTCTTGGTACATCTTCTTCGATCCAGGATGAATACTTAACTTACTCTTATGAGATTCATCTAAAATCATCTTTCTCATCTCAGGATTATCAGGTACACATATTCGTCCATTGCACCTTAAGATATGATCTGATCCCAAACTAAATTCTGCAACCTTTCCTTGTTTCATCAATTCCCTCTTTTCTTGAAGATATACATCCGAAATTTGTCGTTCTCGGATTTCTTCTATTAATCCACTAGAAATTTTGATCATTCCCACACTGATTTTCTCTTTATCAAATTCCATAATCAAATTGAGATCACGGAACTCTTCTATTAATTTCAATTCCCTTACCATCATAGCTGAGATATGAATGGCTTTTCTGCTAAGTGCGTCAGCTACAACGTTAGCCTTTCCAGGATGATACTGCAATTTGAAATCGTAATCTTTTAAAAATTCCATCCAACGTCTTTGTCTCGTGTTGAGCTCCTTCTGATCAAACAGATACTTTAAACTTTTGTGGTCACTGAAGACATCGAATATTGCTCCGTACAAGTAATGCCTCCAGATCTTTAGTGCAAAAACCACTGCAGCCAACTCCAGATCATGCGTCGGATAATTTCTTTCATGTGTCTTCAATTGACGTGATGTGTAAGCTACAACTTTCCTATGTTGCATCAACACACATCCTAAACCTTGATAAGAAGCATCACAATACACTTCGTAAGGTTCGTTTGGTTCAGGCAGTATTAAAACTGGTGAAGTTGTCAATTGTTCCTTGATCTTCTGAAAACTTTCTACACATTTGTCTTCCCACACAAAAGGTTGATCTTTTCTCGTAAGCAAAGTTAACGGCGCAATGATCTTAGAAAATCCTTCAATAAATCTTCTATAGTAACCAGCTAGACCCACAAAACTTCTGATCTCCATTACTGTCTTTGGTCTTTCCCAAGAAAGTACTACTTCTACTTTTGCAGGATCGACAGCAATACCTTCCTCGGTAATCACATGTCCTAAAAATTTCACTTCCTTAAGCCAAAATTCACACTTAGACAACTTCGCATACAGAACTTTCTCACGCAAAATATGTTAAACTTGTTGCAAATGTTCTTTATGTTCCTCATTACTCTTAGAGTAAATAAGAATGTCATCAATGAACACCACAACAAACTTATCAAGAAACGGACAAAAAATCCGGTTCATATAGTCCATGAAAATGGCTGGTGCATTCGTCACTCCGAATGGCATTACGAGATATTCATAATGTCCGTAACGAGTTCTGAACGCAGTTTTTGGAATATCTTCACTTTTTACTCTAATCTGATGATAACCTGTTCTTAAGTCAATCTTCGAGAACACAACAGCTCCTCGCAATTGATCCATCAGATCATCTATATGCGGTAACGGATACTTATTCTTAATCGTCACTTTATTTAGTTGTCGAAAATCCACACAAAGTCTCGAACTTCCGTCTTTTTTTCTCACTAACAGAACTGGTGCTCCCCACGGAGAAACACTTGGTCGAATGAATTGTTTTGACAAAAGGTCCTCTAGTTGAGTTTTCAATTCTGCAAGCTCTGTAGGCGCCATCCTATACGGAGAAATAGAAATCGGCCCTATTCCTGGTATCAAATCGTTGGAGAATTCAATTTCTCTTACTGGCGGCAATCCAGGGACATCATTAGGAAACACATCCGGAAATTCTCTCACAATAGGCAGAGTACTCAAATCGATCTCCCTCTCGACTTCTAAGTTAGTTAAAAGCATGTATCCCTGACCTCTTTCTCTCGAAAAAGTTCTTATATGGTTGGTAGATAAAATTCCAGAAATCTCAGGATTAGGAAAAACTAGAGTCTTATTTGCATAATCTAACATAATATGGTTGGAAGATAACCAATCCATGCCTAAAATTACATCTAACTGTATTAAAGGCATGCATATCAAATCAACAAGAAAATGTCTATCCTGAATAACAATAGGACAGTTCAGACATATAGAATTCACAACAACTGGCCTAGCAGTTGGAGTTGAAACAATCAAGTCATAGGACAAAGATAAAATAGGCAATTTCAAATGCTTCACAACATCCATCGAAATAAAGGAATGCGTCGCACCTTAATCAAAAAGTACAGTTAAGAGATTACCAGTTATGTCACAACTACCTTGTATGAGATCGTCAGAATCAGAAGCCTCAGCACCACTCATGGTGTAAACTCTCCCCTTAGCTATCGGTCTATTGGTCTTGACAGTATTGACAACTGGTGTAGTCCTTGGTTTACCACAGTCTCTAGCCATATGTCCCATCTTACCACAAGTAAAACACCTGGGTCCTTTCACTGGACAATTATTTGCCATATGATTTGGGTTTCCACACTTGAAACATTTCCTGATTGTGTTTTGATTTTGATTCTTCTGGTCTCCACCACTTGATGCAGTAGCTAGAAGATGATAGGGTTGTTGATAACGATTACTTCCCGGTGCTCGATAATACGGTTTACTCTGGACCTGCTTCCCTTTCTGGTTCTGATATTGACCTTTGGATTTTGATGGTCCTCCCGTATATCCTCTGTTATCTCTTCCCTTCCTCATTTGCTCTATCTTCCTACACTTCTCAACCAAAGCTTGAAAATTCCTGATTTCCAACGGAAGTACAGATTCCTTAATCTCGAACCGTAATCCTGCTTCAAAACGTTCACACTTCCAATCTTCATCCGGATTGTTTTGGAAAAAGCGAAAGTATTTGGCCAATGACTCGAATTTAGCTGCATACTCTCCTACAGTTAAATCCCTTTGAGATAGACGTAAAAATTCTTGCTCCTTCTCTCGCCGAGCGCTTTGTGGAAAATACTTGTTCGTAAACACGTTCTTAAATATCTCCCAAGTAATCACCTGATTTTCTACTTCGATAGTTGCTTAGTACCTCTCCACCAATATTCAAGAGATCCCCTAACAAAGAAATGGGTAGCATACGGTACCTTCACTCCTTCCTGGACTATTGATCAACTCAAAAATCTTCTCCACTTCCCCGAATCCATAAGTCAGCCTTAACAGGATCCACATCTCCATGAAATTGTGGAGGATTCTCGCGTCTAAAAGCAATAAGACTTCTACCTTCAAGAAATGCTCCGCTCGAATTTGTTCCCGCAAATTCCGGGCAGCCATCGTTGCGCTTTGTTGTATAATAGCAGCAGCTACATCCGCCATTGCTTGTGCAACAAAGTTCATACCTCCTCCTTCATAATTTTCCTCAAAATTCTCTTGACCGTTAACATGACCACCCCTACGTCCTCTTCTCTCGATCGCGGCCCACGCCCACGACCACGTCCACGCCCACGCCCACGCCCGTTCACCCTCCGGGTTCCATAACCGACCTACAAGACATAATCGGTTAAATGGCAACCAGAAAATAAGACTTTAATCTAATAACTCAACACATATTACTTCTAAGAAGTAATTCAAACAATTCTCTTCGAGAGATCACACAACATCAACACAAATGCACCTACTCCCAAAGATTTCTGAAAGACTCGACCAGCTCCGATACCACTAATGCGACACCCCCTTTCGGTATCACATTTACGTAACATTACCCAAACATCAAACTAAATAAAATATTAAGTTGCTTGTTTTCTTCGGAAAATAAGATGCATTTTCTAATTCCATATACTTCTTTTTAAAAATAGTGATAAAATTTTTTCTTTTTCTGCACATACATTCAAACTCTCATAATCTAATATACACCACTATATATATATTTCACATATACTTCTCTATTTTACAAATGACCCTTTTCTTACTAGGTCACTATCCACTTGTCACACATATTTGACATCATCAGAAATTTTTTACAACTAAGTCATAGTGGGTGTCTGAAAATACTACGCAAAAGATGACTCTCAGGAGTCACTAATTCAGACTATCCTAAAATTCCCACTCTTCCTAAAACTACATCCTAAGCTGGTCACCACTATATAAAACCATTGGGAAGCCCAGTGTGCACTCCCCCACCCCCTGAAGATGTGTCTGGAGAGGATACAACAGCCCCCTCTCAAGCAGCTCAAGACCCTTCGTCTTCTATAGGAACATAGTCAGGATTTTCCACCGGATTCTCCTCTGGGTCTTCCTCCATCTCCTCCGGAATGTTCTCTGGAACTAATATAATGGGTGCAGGAGGTGATCCTGGTGCAACTTGTTGTAATGGTTGAATAAATTGAGGCGGTTGGTGCTCCCGACTCCCGTGTTGTACTAAATACTGTAGTATCATCCAGATAGGTGGTAGCGATATTTCAATTGTTTCCCTGCTATGTACTAACTGTTGTGGTCCTTCAGTGACTGTGCCTCGGAGTGTCCTTAACGGACCAGTATAGGTAGCACTCCGAGCCCCTGGGTATAACCCAGGCGTCTCCTCTATCAGCGTTGTCAAACGTCAGGGATCGTACCCCCGAGTAGTTCAAATCCACCTCGTCCGGATCCATCTAAAATGTTTGTAAGGGTGAGTTTCCAATATATGAGTTTTATAAGACAACCGCATGCAAGACTCTCAAATAGCAATTACCTAATATTCACAATATAATAACATGAATTCTAATAGTAAAATGATATAATTCACAGGCCTTCATGCCCGACAATCATCGTCATTTTATAAAAATGCATGACACTTCTATGTTCAATTTCTAATTTGATACCTAATCTCCGGAGATCCCACAACTTTCTGTTTCGTTTCAAGATGATCAGGCTCGCACATGGCGCATTGTAAAAACGAACAAAACAATGCCCATGAAAATAAATGGTGCACATCCCCATTCCCGATAGGATGTTCATGCCAGCACCTAACACAATTGTGCACATCCCCATTCCCGTTAGGATGCTCATGCAAAGTAACGACACAATTGTGCACATCCCCATTCCCGTTAGGATGCTCATGCAAAGCAATGACACTATTCCCCCGTTCCAGTTAGGAAATAGCGGCACATATATTCAATCTGGACATATAGTCCTATCAATTTGGACACAAAGTCCTATAAAAGATACATTGATCCACTCCGGACCTCAATGATTATCACCACCTGACACGCCTGTCATATACATTGATCCACTCTGGATTCAATGCCATTTACATGACACAATGGCCATTAAATGCATGAGAAAAACTTTTATTCTCGTTTGTTTTCTTTGTCGTAATAATCTTTCCTCGTCGAAGCACAAAGTTTAACGACCATGCTTAATTCTTTTAATTAAGACTTTTCACTTAAAAACAAATACAGGACACACAATCCAAATCTTTTAATCCCAACATAGGACATACAATCAAATGCTCAATCACGATGCCCTTATACCGATGCACCAGTTTTAGGCTCGCAGATATGGAACTCAAACTGTCCACATCAACTTAGGGCACACACAGTCCAAAAACAAAACTTGCAGGACACTCCGTCCCAAGACACAGATCCTTGATCTACGTGTCCATACAACACTAGAATCCCGACGTCTCGGTTCTAGGCTCATTTATCTGCTTATAAAACATTTTGCTCAGTGTAAAAACAAAACCAAGCTTTGAAAACTCATCCAAGTTTAACGGAATACTTTCACTGAATAAAAACATTGTTACATAAATTCTTTTCTGTTAAAACGTTAATAAATTTCAAAAATCATTTATAATTTCCTTTGATTTCTAATTATTTCACTTTAAGAAATAATTTCCAATAAAGGTCAACAAAACAAAAATTTTAATAAATAAAAATATTAAATAAATAAATTTCGAAAATTTAAATTATTAAATATTAAATATTAAATAATATTAATTAAATAATATTAATTAAATAATATTAAATAACTAATATCACTTCTCTGTCAGAAGTAATTGTTCGATCTGTAAATATTATTTTTTGGAACTTAATCACTTTAAATAACATTTTATAATAAAATTGGATTTATTATATAAAAATTAGATCCTGTGAAAAATTTTACGGTTTTCATCCCTTACTATTGCTTATTTACACTGTTTTCACAAAATATTATTAAAATAATATTTTTTTTCCTTTTTCTCAAATTCTCCCAGATTAATCCCTCAGATTAATTGTCCAAGCTTATTAAGTTTTTGATCCTTAATTAAATTTTTTTAACATTGACCAATGTCGAAGTTACTCATCCCAACACTCAACAAAGAGATAAATTCCAATCACTAAATGACATGGCATATATCAATTTATGACATGCATCACAATTATAATATAAACAAATAATCATGTAAGTTCACACATCACTTCAATTCAATTACTTAGATAAACATCACATCAATCTAGCAATTAATAGTAAAACAGTATAATAAAATAAACTATTGCATACATAAAATTAATACATGACTCCACAAATAAGCATGAGATTATCTCAACTCCTCGGGCATACCCCCTTACCTCTTGAAGACCACACTATATTTCCTGTTAATTTTCTCGATCCCGATCTGATTTTTTTCTCCGTCGCCTTGACTCACCTAACTCGGGTTATTTCCTTCAAATGAATTATAACCAAAATAAATCAAATCAAACAACAATACACTTAGTTTATGAAGGTTAGGGTTAGGCTTCAACCCATTATCTAGGTTAGGAAAAATTAAAATTTGATTAACTTAAGGATTAATGATCCATAAGTTAATTAAGCATGATTAATCACTTTAACCATGATTATGAACTAAGACATGAACTAAACTCATCTAGTTCTAATAACTAGGGTTCGGATTTCCTCAAGATCCATAGGCTAGAAGTTTTAAAATTTCATCAACTTTTGGGATTTAATCAATATACAAAACTTAGGGTTTGATTCAAGTGTTACAAACAACTTTTGAATCACAAAACCCTTGAGTACACAAATCTAGGGTTTCGGTTTTGATGAGATCAATAGGTTAAAGTTTGATTTTTTTGATCTTCTATATATTTGAATACAAGAACTAGCAAGATACAAAAGGATTGAATCATGAATCAAGTCATGAAAATGAAACAAAACCTAAAAACTCAAAGTTATCCTAGGTTCGGCCATAACCAGAAATCAAGGAAAGAAATTTCTCATGATCTTGTGCTTCTAGATGATGAAAATAGAGATGATTATAAGATCATAGCAATTGGTTTCATGTCAAAAGGATTTTTCTAGAATTAGTTATGAATTTTTGAATCTAGTTTCATGAACTTTGAACAAATGAAGAACATATGAATCTTAGCCATGAATCTATCAAAAGTTGTGAAGAGAAATGATTTAAATTACAAGAGAATAAGGTATTACCTCTTGTTGATCCAAGAAAAACAAGATTTGGATGAGGTTCTTTTGAATTTTCTTATGGAAAATTTATGAACTTTGAAGAAGAAAGAACATGAAAATGGAAGAAAGGTATTTATATAAAGAAGACAACTATCTTAAAGAAGATGACACTATTGAAGCCGTGAGGGTTGGGCAAGGTTTGGTCAACTTGTCCAATGGCATTTGTTTGAAATTGTCATAAAAAGACAAGGGCAATTTGGTCATTTCATAGGAAAAATTTAATTTTGCCATAAATGTGCCATTATGGCCATTTATGATACGGATAACTCGTCATAAATGCTCGTCAAGTCGTTCAATCCAACATCTCTGCTACGTTGCCGACTTTCCGATTCATCTGGCTCAAGCTCTTCCTAGAGACATCTCGACGTATATGCCCGCAACAAATATAATATTTTAATTTTTTTTTACCAAAATTTTCAAAACTTCCAGTATCGTAGTAAATACGATAAAAACATTTTTCATCTCGTTCACGACTCAAAATTAGGTCTTCTTAGCAGTAAACTTTTACTGTCAGTGAAAACACAGACTGGGTTCCGTCTGAATTTTCAACCCAAAATTTCATTGTAACCCTAAGATATAAAACATGACAGCAAAATAATAGTATTTTGTCCAAAACAATTTTCTAAGTCTCGGATAAAAATATATTTTTATATATTGATTACCGACACTAGAAAGCAGTGAAAAATCGGGGTGTTACACTTATCCGTTTTTGATGATCTTTATGTCATTGGAAAGAAGAGAGAAATATGAAAAACTTTAATGTAGAAAGTTTTTCGAGATTCAAAACAGAAAAGAGTCAGAATTTCGTGGCAGTTTCTGGGGAATGAGGAGAAAATAACTTTGCCTATGACTCACTTATTGACATAATTGAAAATTGAATGATTCATTCACTTAACATAAATGCTCATTTATGGATAGGAAAAGTTATGTCCAAATGATTGGAATGGATATGGAAGTCGTGTGGGTTTAGGGGTAATTTGGTCCAAATTTACAATGTCATAGCTTGAAAAATTCATGAAGAGCCAAGGGGAAAATCGTCATTTCCAGGCAAAATATTCCTTTATCATAAATGCGCCATTATGGTCATTATGACGTGGATAGGATCGTCATAAATGCTCGTCACATCAGTCACTTCTGCTGACTCCTTGGTTCATCTGACGTAGGTGTTTCCTAGAGATATCTCGACGTATTCGCCCGCAGCAAATATAATATTAATTTTTACGCTAAATTTTTCAAAACTTCCAGTATCATAGTAAATATGATAAAAAACATTTTTCATCTCGTTCACGAGTTAAAATTATGTTTTCTAAGCAGTAAACTTTTACTGTCAGCGAAAACACAAAATTGCAGACCGGTTTTCGTCGGAATTTTCAACAAAAAAGTCCCCCGTAACCTTATGAAAATAAGTATAACATGGAAATGACCTTGGTTTATCCAAAATAATTTTCTAAGTTTCATATAAAAATATATAAATTTATATATTTATTACTGATATTACAAAGTAGCGAAAATCGGGGTGTTACAATATTTCGTTTTGCCCTATAGGCAGTTGCTGCCATTGACATTTCTTCTAATTTCCTCATTATTTGATGTTCTGAAAACCCATCTATGTTCCATTCTATAATGCCATCTCCTGTATATTGTGATGCTAAATCAAGGTTATTATCTTCAAATTGAATATCTGGCAAAGTGGGTCTATGATAATAATTTCTAGAGGCTGGGTAGCTTTTTGAAGTGTTTTTTATCTTATTAATTGTCAAACTGTTTTTCTAGTTCTATTATATCTTCATTTCTTATCATATTTAATTTTGATGAGGATATTTTTAATGAAGCTAGCCTTTTATTTATTTCTTCTAAAAGGTCGCTAGTTGGTTCTTTTCCTACTTTTATTTCTTTTATTTCAGAATTTGAGAATTTGTAAGGAGTTATTAATGATTTTTCTAATTTTTTTGAGGTTTCTCCTTCCGAGGGTATTTCGTTATCTTCTGAAGTGTTGGCAACTTGGTATAAAAGTTGATTTGTAAAATTCAATTGTTGTTGAATATTTTTGATATCATTTCGAGTAGGATGTTGAATGGTTAAGGTTTTTGTATCTTCTTTCATAGTTTTGAAAGGAGATGCTGTTATTTCTATATTATCTATATTTGGGAACGTTATTTCTTCCAAATGAGGAATTACCGAAATAACTTCTTTTCCTTTTGTTGTCTTCCAAATCTTTTTTGTTGAATTCAAAGTTTTTATTTCCAAATTTTGGAAACAGTGGTTTTCAAACCAAGTAAAGTAGGGAATGTTGTCATCCTCTACCTCCTTGGGATAAGCATAATAGGCTTCCCTATATTGTCTTATCTCTTATTGGGTAAAAGTGGTAAAAAACCATTTTCTTTTACTGCCATTTTTTGATTCCAAAAATTCTTTTTGAAGCTTTTGCTTATCAATGTAAAATTTTGTAATAACAAAACATTTATTGTGTGTTTAAAAACTTTGATTTATTTCAGATTGTGTTGGTGGCTCTCTTTGGTTTATTGGTTGGACAGATTGTGGTGTTTCCACCCTATATTCCGGCTGAGGAATAACAGGATGATGTCTTATTCCTGCTAATCTTAATGAATGAAATGAGTCAATTGATCTTCATGAATTATTTGTTTGTTTAGATCCCTCAGGGGTTCTAAATGATCTAGTAGAGTTGCACCTACTAAAAGGTGCAAAGCTTATTGAAACATTTCCAGATGCATATTCAACTGGTATTGTCATTTGAGAGGGTTCTAGCTCTTCTGGAGGCAGAATCTCTTGTAAATTCCAATCAATTGGGCGACTTGCTTGGCCTAGTAAGTTTCTTATCAAGAAATCCTTTTATTTCCTTTTTACAATAGTCTAGGGTTTCACTATTCATTTGAATTGGGCGAGCTTTGGTAGGAATTTTACTTTCATGAAATCCTTCTTTCAGGATATAATTTAAAGGATATTTTGAATCCTGAAGCATCCTTTATTCAAGAACCAATAACTCTCCCTCTTTTATAAACTTTAAAATGTGAAGTTTCTGAATTAAAACAAAAATACAAAATTTTACAACAAAATTTTCAAAAATCCTTGGGGAAGGGAAAAGGAAAGATTTCAAACTCAAACTCTTCTTCCACACATTTTGACGAAGATAATCTTGAAAAATAATTTGATACTCTTTATAATGAAGAGACAAATTTTTTTTTAAGAAAAAAAAACAATGCAACAAAAATGGCATGTTAAAATCAACTTAAAAATTGAAAAATCTTTTCATCAACCATTCATTGCATTAATAGACTATGGAGCAGACCTCAACTGTATTCAAGAAGGTCTAATCCCAACACAATATTACAAAAAAACACTCCAAAAATTATATATTGCTAATAACCAAAAATTACAAGTAAATTATAAGTTGGAAAATGCTAGTATCTGTAATAATGGGATTTGCTTCGCTAGCTCATTCCTTTTGGTAAAAGATACTCCAGATCAAATAATCTTAGGAACCCCTTTTCTCACTCAACTTTATCCAATACAAATAACTGAAAAAGGAATAAAAACGATAAAAGGCAATCAAGAGATACTGTTTGAATTCATAAACCCAATAAAAACCAAAGAATTAAATAATCTAAATGAAAATTTGGAAGAAAAGAACTTCTTAACAATAATACAAAGAAAAGAAAATCAAATAGGATTTTTACAAAAAGAAATCCTTTATGCAAAAATAGAAAAGCAAATTGAAGATCTTCGATATAAGAAAAGATAATTAAATTACAAAAAGAATTTGAGAAGGAAGTTTGCTCAGAAGTCCCCAATGCCTTCTGGGAAAGAAAAACCCATATGGTATCTTTACCCTATGAAGAAGGATTTCATTAAAGTAAAATTCCTACCAAATCTCGCCCAATTCAAATGAATAGTGAAACCCTAGAATATTATAAAAAGGAAATAAAAGGATTTCCTGATAAGAGACTTATTAGGCCAAGCAAGTCTCCCTGGAGTTGCACAGCCTTCTATGTATCAAATCAATCAGAAATAGAACGAGGAGAGCCTCGGATGGTAATCAATTATAAACCTTCAAATAAAGTTTTGAAATGGATCAGATATCCAATTCCTAATAAAAGAGATCTAATAAAAAGATTGCATGACGGAATAATCTTTTCAAAATTCGATATGAAATCAGGATTTTATCAAATAAAATTAGAAGAAAAAGACAAATATAAAACAGCTTTCACAGTTCCCTTTGGTCATTACGAATGGAATGTAATGCCAATGGGATTAAAAAATGCACCCTCTGAATTTCAGCATATAATGAATGACATTTTAAATCCTCATTCAGATTTTACCATTGTTTATATTGATGATGTTTTAATATTTTCACAGTCATTAGACCAGCATTTTAAACATCTCAATATTTTCAAGGAAACAATAAAAAGAAATGGAATGGTTATATCTGCCAAAAAGATAAAACTATTTCAAACAAAAATAAGATTTTTGGGTCATGAGATCCATCAAGGAACAATAACACCAATAAGCAGAAGTATCACTTTTGATGACAAGTTTCCGAATGAATTAAATGATAAAAAACAATTTCAACGATTTTTAGGTTGCTTGAATTATGTATCGGAATTCATCCCCAATATTAGGATTAAGTGTAAACCTCTTTATTCCAGGCTTAGGAAAACCTCAAACCCTAAACCTTAGTCAAAAGAGTTGTCTAATTTAGTCTCAAATAAAAAAGGATGTCAAGTCTCTTCCTTGCTTAGGTATTCCTCATCCAGATGTCAGTCTTATTGTTCAAACTGATGCATCAGATAAAGGATATGGTGGTATCCTACTACAAATCCTTCCTCAATGAAAAGTTGAACAAGTGGTCTGATTTCATTAAGGTCTTTGGATTCAATCACAAGAAAAATATAGTACTATTAAAAAAGAGATTTTATCTATAGTACTATGTATTACAAAATTTCAATATAATTTAATAAATAAAAGGTTTTTGCTCAGAATCGATTGCAAAGCTACAAAAGATGTTTTTCAAAAGGATGTTAAAAATTTAGTTTCAAAACACATTTTTGCCGGATGACAAAGTTTGTTAAGTTGTTTTGATTTTGAAATTGAATATTTAAAAGGTGATAATAACTTTATCCCCGATTTTTAACCCGGGAATTTTTGTAAGGTCACCAATGACTACTAGATCCAGAGGTGGATCAATTCAAGGAGGGGCTCCTCCTTCTCCTAGTAAATCAAAAGAATTAACCCCCGATTCCTTTACCCCTTCGCTTCCCAAGTAACCTGGAAAAACCCGCCACCAATCAATCCCACAAATAACCCTTCATTAAGCCCAAATAAATTCGCTCATTTAAGTGATGAAGTACCGTCTAAATTAACCTCCCAAAGAGAACCTCTGACCAACAAAATAAAGCCAGCCTGTAGAAAACACGCTCTTCTTGAGCAGGAATATGGTAACCCAACAACTGATAATCCATGGGACATGCTACAACAATTAATTCCCAGTGGATTTGGCTGGGTCCCTACCAGCAGTGCTACCAAGAGTTTATAGTTTTATCAATATATTTTAATTGATACACATTCTGTCAAAATTGAACAGGAAGTGAATGATAACGCCCCCAAAATAATTGCTTATTCCAAGTGTAAAATAATGAAATTACTCACTCTTTCAGATTGGGGTCAAGGCCCATTTATGCCCAAGAAATTACTCACTCTTTCAAATTGGGGTCAATGAAATTACTCACTCTTTCAAATTATCAAAAGGCTTGGGAAATGGTTCTCTATCAACCAAACCCTCGCCATTCATGGTACTTCAATTTTCTAAATAACCAAACCAAATACCCCAATTGGTTCATGGAATGCTTTTGGGAGAATGGATTATCCGCAGATATTCTTCCAAACTCTCTTTTTGAAATATACAATGAATACAAAAATTTAACCCCATCAGTACCAATTTTTGGGAAATTACTTCATTTCTGTGTACAATTCTGGATTTCCTGGCTACTCAAGTTCAATTATGAGTATCATTCACATCTGCCGAAACTGCCCCAAGTATATTTGTTCAGTAAACACAGTTTCATGGTGGATAAAATTTAATGAGAAGGTGGTAGAAACAAAATTCATTTATTGGAAGAATATGGTTCGTTCAAAAAGGGTTCCTCCAGCCTTCGAACCCCCCAAGACTCCTCCTTCAAAAGCAAATGAAATTTACGGTTCATCACAAGCAGTAACCCCTTACACAATTAACTTCAGTGCCTCGACTCCCCGGGAATACAAAAGATTGTTAAAAGAGGCCCTCTCATCAGTCGATGCCGAGGGAGAAGACAATAATTCATCTTATGTTGGGTCAGATTACAACCCTTATCTGGAAAATGCAGATCCAGATATTGGGTTTTTTTGATCAATAATTCAAGAAGTCACTATGATCTTGTTGCATCTCCATAGATTTAAGATGGCCGACATGATCCTTTTCAGTTACCCACTCTCAATAAAGCAAAAAGAAATGTCATTTGTCGTGTTGTGCCGACTATAAATTATTGGCGGACAAAATTCACGTGGCTACAGTTGAAATAAAGCATTAAAGTCAAAAGGAATACAGAACCTGCTTTTGCGGATTGCAAATGAATTCAAATCCGCTCAATCTGGAAGACCTTTTCCCCTCTATTTAAGAAGGCCTCATTGCTCAGTAGAAGGCAGACTTACCTTCGACCTGATTCACTAATTAAGTTTTCTCTGTAATCTTGTAGTCTTAAAGCTTTGAAGCAAGTTTACATTGAAGTTCATTGTTGTAAGTTGATTGATAAAAGTTTTACTCTGATAATCCTTTGTAATCAAGTACTCTTAAGTATAAGAAATAAACAAATAGTTTGATAACACTATTTTGATTTTATACTCTGATTTTTCTATTACTCTGATTTATACTCTGATTTTTCTATTACTTTGGTTATTAGCAGTATATAATTTTTGGAGTGTTTTTTGGTAATATTGTGTTGGGATGAGACCTTCTTGAATACAGTTGAGGTCTGCTCCAGAGTCTATTAATGCAATGAATGGTGATGAAAATATTTTTTTTATGTTGATTTTAACTTGCCATTTTTGTTGCATTGTTTTTATTCTTAAAAAGGAATTTGTCTCTTCATTATAAAGAGTATCAAATTCTTTTTCAAGATTATCTTCGTCAAAATGTGTGGAAGAAGAGTTTGAGTTTGAAATCTTTCCTTTTCCCTTCCCCAAGGATGTTTGAAAATATTTTTGTAAAATTTTGTATTTTTGTTTTAATTCAGAAACTTCAAATTTTAAAGTTTTAACTTCTTTATATAAAAGAGGAAGAGTTATTGGTTCTTGAATAAGGATGCTTCAGGATTCAAAATATCCTTTAAATTATATCGTGAAAATTCTTTAGTTGTTATTTCCTGACTTTCTAATTCTTTATATTTTTCTAACATAGCTAATTTAACATGTGGGTCATCAATGTGGCCAACTAGGTCTAACAAGACTCTAGCTTCTTTGGAAATAATGTTAATAGTGAATTTACAATCACAGTTATCTCCAAGACATCCACAACTTAAACAGCCAACATTAGAATCAGAGGATGTTTCTTGATTTTGGTAAATTATTTCTTGCTCTTCATCAGTGAATGAGTTATCAGATGATTCTGTTTCATATAATAAATTTTTGCAATTTGTTCTTTAATCTCATCATCCATTTTAAGTTCCTTTATCTTTTGTTTAACCCTACAATTCCTTGCTATATGCCCTGCACGTCCGCATTTAAAGCAAATAATATTTTTATAGAAACCTTTATTGTATGGTTTATTGTAAAGTTTTATTTTGGGGGTTTTTTTATAAGATTTTATAGGTTTTTCGTTTTGTGCCCTTTTATTGAATCTTTTATAACTTCTAAATTTTTGTGGTTTAATCCTTATTTGTTTAGAAGGAGGGGTTATTTTCTCATATCCAAATTGTTCACAAAAATTTCCTAATTCCTTATTATTGGTTTTGCTTTCAAATTTTGCTTGTCGATGCATTTTTATATCAATAAAAAATTGTAAACCTGTTTTGTTTATTATTGAAATTATTCTTCCATAAGTTAAATCTTCTAAAGGAGTACCTGGGTATTCATTTTTTGAGTTCTTACTTTTTGAGCAAATTTCTTAGGGAGACCAGAGATAAATCTGTCTTTCCAATAAGAATGTCTGCAATCTGTTCTTGTGTAAATTTTTGCTAAAAAATTATCTTTGTGCCATCTGAATTGTCCTAAGGTTGGACAATAAAGATTATTTAATATTTCAAGTGATCTATAAGCAAAAACATTGGCGTCTCCAATGAATGCTTGATAAATTGAAAAAAATTAATGCTTCTACTTGTTGCTCTATTTGAATTGTTTCGGGTTCACCCTGTTTATTATTTCTTATCTCTTGTTTTAGAAATGTAAGAATCATTTGTCTATCTGTTTCTCTTAAATTATTATCCCACCATCCTTTTAGGCTTCAAATGAAACCTTGAATTAATAACTTGACTGTATTTAAGGCATTATTTCGTTTTGCCCTATATAGGCGATTCTTTGCCATTGACATTTCTTCTAATTTCCTCATTATTTGATGTTCAAAACCCATCTATGTTCCATTCTACTATGCCATCTCCTGTATATTGTGATGCTAAATCAAGGTTATTATCTTCAAATTGAATATCTGGCAAAGTGGATCTATGATAACAATTTCTAGAGGTTGGGTAGCTTTTCGAAGTGTTTTTTTATCTTATTAATTGTGTCTATTCCCGTATCGTCAAACTGTTTTTCTAGTTCTAGTATATCTTCATTTCTTATCATATTTACTTTTGATGAGGATATTTTTAATGAAGCTAGTCTTTTATTTATTTCATCTAAAAGGTCGCTAGTTGGTTCTTTTCCTATTTTTATTTCTTTTATTTCAGAATCTGACAATTTGTAAGGAGTTATTAATGATTTCTCTAATTTCTTTGAGGTTTCTCCTTTCGAGGGTATTTCGTTATCTTCTGAAGTGTTGGCAACTTGGTATAAAAATTGATTTGTAAAATTCAATTGTTGTTGAATATTTTTGATATCATTTCGAGTAGGATGTTGAATGGTTAAGGCTTTTGTATCTTCTTTCATGGTTTTGAAAGGAGATGCTATCATTTCTATATTATCTATATTTGGGAAAGTTATTTCTTCCAAAGGAGGAATTACAGAAATAACTTCTTTTCCTTTTGTTGTCTTCCAAATCTTTTTTGCTGAATTCAAAGTTTTTATTTCTAAATTTTGGAAACAGTGGTTTCCAAACCAAGTAAAGTAGGGAATGTTGTCATCCTCTACCTCCTCGAGATAAGCATAATAGGCTTCCCTATATTGTCTTATCTCTTATTGTGTAAAAGTTGTAAAAAACCATTTTCTTTTACTGTCATTTTTTGATTCCAAAAATTATTTTTGAAGCTTTTGCTTATCAATGTAAAATTTTGTAATAACAAAACATTGATTGTGTGTTTCAAAACTTTGATTTATTTCAGATTGTGTTGGTGACTCTCTTTGGTTTATTGGTTGGACTGATTGTGGTGTTTCCACCCTATATTCCGGCTGAGGAATAACAGGATGATCTCTTATTCCTGCTAATCTTAATGAATGAAATGAGTTAATTGATCTTCGTGAATTATTTGTTTGTTTAGATCCCTCAGGGGTTCTAAATGATCTAGTAGAGTTGCATCTACTAAAAGGTGCAAAGCTTATTGAAACGTTTCCAGATGCATATTAAACTGGTATTGTCATTAGAAAGTCAGGAAATAACAACTAAAGAATTTTCAGGATATATTTTAAAGGATATTTTGAATCCTGAAGCATCCTTTATTCAAGAACCAATAAATCTTCCTCTTTTATATAAAGAAGTTAAAACTTTAAAATCAGAAGTTTCTGAATTAAAACAAAAATACAAAATTTTACAACAAAATTTTCAAAAATCCTTTGGGAGAGGAAAAGGGAAGATTTCAAACTCAAACTCTTCATCCACACATTTTGACGAAGATAATCTTGAAAAAGAATTTGATACTCTTTATAATGAAGAGACAAATTTCTTTTTAAGAATAAAAACAATGCAACAAAAATGGCATGTTAAAATCAACTTAAAAATTAAAAAATCTTTTCATCAACCATTCATATATTGCATTAATAGGCTCTGGAGCAGACCTCAACTGTATTCATGACGGTCTAATCCCAACACAATATTACCAAAAAATACTCCAAAAATTATACACTGCTAATAACCAAAAATTACAAGTAAAATATAAGTTGGAAAATGCTAGTATCTGTAATTACCTCAAGTTATTAATTCAAGGTTTCACTGGAAGCCTAAAAGGATGGTGGGATAATAATTTAAGAGAAATAGATAGACAAACGATTCTTCCATATATATATATATATATATATATATATATATATATATATATATATATATATATATATATATATATATATATATATACCAGAATGCCACTACGGATCATCTCAAGGATTAGTAGAAGAATAAAATAGTAGTGAAATAGAGAAATCAGAGTAAATGTGAAAGTAATGTTATCAAACTATCTGTTTATTTCATAAAACTGATAGTACAAAATTACAAAGGGTTATCAAATCTTTAAATGATGACTTACAATAATGAGCTTCAAAGTAAACTTGCTTCAAATAGCTTTATCACTACAAGATTACAAAGAAAGCTTAATTAGTAAATGGAGCTAAAGATAAGTATGCCTTCTTCTGGACCAGGGAGCCCTCTTAAATAGATGGGAGAGAGGCTTCGATGCGGATTTGAATGTGTTTGGAATCCGTAAAAGTAGGTACTATTTGACTTTTGACTTTAATGCCAAATTACTATAGCCATGTGACCTTTTGTATGCCAATAAATCATCGTCGACACAAACGGACAACTGACTTTACTTTTTCTTTATTGGAGAGAGTGACTGAAAAGAGTCTTTGTCGGCCATCTTGAATTTGTTGAGATGCAACAAATCTTTTGAATTAATGAGTTATTGATCAAAGAATCCAATATCTGGATCAGAATTTTCCAGATAAGGGTTATAATCAGACCCAACAGTGATTGAGTCATCATCTTCTTCGTTAGAATCAATTGAGGAAAGGGCCTCTTTCAAAAATCTTCTATACTCACGAGGAGTTGAGGCACTGAAATTGATGGTGTAAGGAGTTACTGCTTGAGACGAGCTTTCAACTTATTTTTCTTTTATTTGAGAAGGAGGAGTTTTGGGGGGCTACAAAAGCGGGAGGAACCCTTCTTGCTCGAACCTTATTTTTCCAGGAGGCAAATTTTGTCTCTATAACCTTCTCATTGAATTTCCTCCACAACGATACTGTGTTAACTGTACAGATGTACTTTGGAAAAGGCTCTGGTAAATGAGCATGATACTCATAATTAAACTTGAGCAACCATGCGATTCCAAATTGGGCACAGAAATGCAATAATTTTCCAAAAACTAGTATTGCAGGGGTTAAACTTTTGTATTCATTGTATAAATCGTAAAGGGAATTTGGAAGAATATCAGCAGATAATCCGTTCTCCCAAAACCACTCCATAAACCAATTTGGGTATCTTGATTGATTACTGAGAAAATTGAAATACCAAGAATGGCGAGGGTTTGGCTAGTAAAGGACCAATTCCCAAGCCTTCTGATAGTCCCAATATTTGTAAACTGGGGGGTCAAAAATTGGAGAGAATATTTTCGGCATGAAGGGGCCTTGACCCCAATCTGAGAGAGTGAGCACCTTCATTATTTTACACTTTGAATATGCAATTATTTTGGGTGCATTGGCGTTAACTTCTTGTTCAATTTTTACTGAATGAGTATCAATAAGAATATATTGGTAAAACTGTAAATTTTTTGTTGCATCGCTGGTAGGGACCCATATTCTTGCTCAAATAGAGCATGTTTCCTGCAAGCTGGTTTTATTTTGTAAGTTAAGGGTTCTCTCTGGGTGGCTGATTTGGTTTGTGGTTCATCAATCAAAGGTGCAAATTTATTTGGGCTTTGTAGAGGGTTATTTGTGGGACTTAATGGTGGAAGGTTCTTTTGGGTTATTTGAGAGGCAGAGGGAGCAAATGGATCTGGGGTTAATTCTTTGGATTTACTTGGAGAGGGGGAAGCCCCACCTCGCACAGATCCACCTCTGGATCTCGATGTCATGGGTGACCTTGCAAAAATTCCCTTGTTAAAAAATCAGGGATATAGTTATTATCACCTTTTAAATATTCGATTTCAAAATAAAAAAAACTTAGTAAACTTTGCCACCTGGCGAAAATATGTTTTGAAACTAAATTTTTAACATCTTTTTGCAAAACATCTTTTGCAGCTTTGTAATCAATTCGGAGTAAAAACTTTTATTTATTAAATCATCTTGAAATTTTGTAATACATAGTACTATGGATAAAATCTCCATGACACCCATACTCGGTCATCACATGGCTACCCGTTTGCGGAAATAAAAACTTAATTTGCTGGTTGCTTTCGGAAAATAATGTTTTATGAACGTTTGTCTTAAACAAAATGGGTGATAAAATTTTTTCTTTTCAACATCATCACAACAACGTTCACATAACCACACTTAGATATATCTATATATATATATACATATATATATAAAACAGCTATACTGCCTCATAAGTTTCACACTTAAACATTTGTAATAAAAAGATTATTCCCAAAACATAACTGAACTTAAACCTAAGTTGGTCAAAACACTAGGACAAAAGAAACAGCATCAACATTTCTCGAACTACACCTCCTCCTTCTTCCAGACGCCATAGTCCTTAAGAGGTTCATCTGAATTCCACCACGTAGAACCCAGAAGAGAAACCACAAATAAAACATGCAAGAGTGAGAAACCGACAATTTGATCATAACGCGAGAACCATATGTACGACACAACAAAACACATACAAACCTAGATCAGTTAATTTCTCATATTTAAATTGGCATACAACACAATATATCAAAGGGTCTCACACCCGAACATCGTCGTTTTTAAAATCTGAATGCATGAACACTTCAATACATCATCTAAACATTCATACTTAATCTCATGAGATATCCCAACCTCGTGATGAGTTGACCAGACTCGATTGCCACAGGCACACCGCCACAAGCACTCCCATCGCACACTGTCCAACATCGTGGCACAGTGATAACACTCTGAGATGGGGCCTCAATGTCCAAACCCCGGGCACAATGAAAACATCTTTGTATGATCTACCCTGACGCCGCAAGGTAATCCCTCTTCTAATCATGGCACGTCTACCATATGCATGCAAGAAAACATTTTGTTCTCGACACTTCTCTTTGTGTTATATCTTTCTTTGTCAAAGCTCTCTAAAGCTTTTGACCAACCATAATTTAAACCTTTTTAAAACTTCATTAAAGCACAGGACCTCTAAGTCCGAGTGCTCAATCACAAACCCTAGACTGATGCCTCAGGCTTAGGTTCGTGGTAGTAGAAAACATCTAAAAACGTTTTAACCTCTTTAAGTAGATACCCAATCTACAACATCACTAACCTTAGTACCCCGACGTCTCGTGTAACACCCTAGTTTTTACACCTAGGATTAATTATTTTATTTGGATGTTTAAGTTTATCATGTTATGTGGTTTAGTTTGAGTAATTAAATTACTCTCTTCAAATTATTTTATTAGGTGCGTTAGCACTGACTCATTTCAGTGAATGCACGTTTACTAGACAATAATTACGTTATTGTCACTATTATACCAGTACAGAAAATATTTTAAATAATGTGATTAAGAGAAAAGCATTTTCATATTCTCGTTCTATTTAATTTTAGAGTTAAAAATATTTTGGTTTGACATTTATCGGAGATTAAATTTTGGACTGAGTATTTTCTTAGTTGATCAGTTCAACTATTAATCTTTACTCTAATTTGAATTTCGAAAACATATCTTTATCAATATTTATTTTTAGATTCTAAAAAGTAAAAACATGTTTATTTTAAGCCTAATATTTATCATTCATTTTGTACCTATCACTAAGAAACTAGTTTAAAAACTTAAGTTTCTCTTTTCTCTCTCTCACTCACTCGACGCCCCTCACTCTCTCTATTCTTCTATGCAACTTTTTTCTTTATTTCTTTCTTCTTTCTCTTTTCTTCTTCTTCCTTCCACCTTAACTTCATCTTCCTCCTTTCTCCCACCATAGCAGCGCCGCTGAAGCTAGCCGGGAGTCTGCGCGACCACCACCTCAAGACACGGCAGCGGCCGCCGCTTCTGTCCGGCCACGACCACGCCCGCGCGACCCATGCGTCCGGTCCTCCGTCGCGCGATCATCTCCACCGCGGTAAGTACTGCGCGCCCACCGCCTCCATGGTGGTTTCTCACCTCTCTTTGTTAGTTTAAGTTCCTTCCTTCATCTCCTAGCCTTATCTTCAAGTTTTGAGTACTTGGGTGTTACAGGAACGCTGCAACCGCCGTTGTCCTCCGTGCCGTCGCCGTCCGCCGCCGCGAGGAGCACCACAGCACCACCTTCAAGTTATCTTCTTCCTTGGGTGAGTCAAAACCCTCTCTTGTGTCTCAGATTCAAAACCCCCAAATGGATTTTTGAAACCCTAACCCTAACCCTTTGATTTCAGATTTTAATCTTGAAATTTAAGGTTGTTTTATGAAATTGGGACTGTGAATTTGTGTTTCCCTAAACCAATTTCATTATTCTGAGTTTTCCCTAAATTGTATTAAGGAGCCCTAAACCCCCAATTTGATTTTATTTGAATTTGGATATGTTTTTGTGAAATTAATTATGATTTAGTGTAATTAGGACTCTTAATGGATGATTTCCAAAGTTCTTTTTTTTGATCTTTTAATCAAAACAAAGTTTCCTTAAAGGGTATTGGGAAGCGTGAGCTTCAAACATGATTTTCTTTGAAAATAACCTTGTTTGGTAATTAGATTAAGTGTTTAGGTCAAATTAGAATGTGTGTTTGATCATGTGTAATTCATTTCTTGATTTCTGGTTGTTGCGCATTGTTGGATTCCCTCTCTAAGACGTTTGGACATGGCTATGCTTGCTTGATGGAGTAGATATGAGCTAACGTGGGCATTAGGACGAGGATCCTTTACTTGTCTTCAAAGGTAAGGGGGGTTTACCTGATGGATTTTTTCTCAATAACCATTTGCTTGTTGTGTAGTCTGTATAATTTATGTGGTTGTGGTTATCTGTTTATGTGGTTTATGTTGTGTTGTGTATCTGAGTATCAGTGTCTGATCTGTTTTAAATTATTTGATTATTTGTATATGATATTGCTATGATACATGATCTGTCTGGTGGTATAATTCTGATAATTGTTGTTGAATGTTGCTTGTGAGTGTTGTTTGAGAAGCCTGACTGTGGTCAATGCACAATCGATTAATCAGATAAAAGCTTTAATAAGCTGTGTAAATTATATTCAATGTTTTATGGGAAACGTTGAAATATAATAGTGGTGGAAAATATTATTTTGGAGAAATAATGAGTTTTGATAAATATTATTATTTTTGATGATTTATTAGTGTAAAAGTAACTTGAGTCACAGTGAGAGCGAAATTGTGAAAATGTTTCTGTACTGCTAATTTTTATGTAAGAAAGTTTGCAATATTATACAAAGTTATTTTATGAAATTAATTGTTGAAAAGAAGTTAATGATGATTTTAGAAAATGGTTTCAGTGGAAAAAGCTAAGTTTTGGCTTAAAAAGCTTTAAAAGTGATAATTGATGACAGATTTGGAAAAGTGTGATGACAGATTTGGAAAAGTGTAGAAGACAAGTATTTTGAAATGGCAGTACATATTTTAAGAAAGTTAAAACCTCAAGTGACTCACCTTTGTGAAAACTAAGTTTTATTATTTAAGGATTTTATTAATGAATTTCCAATTTTGGAAAAGAATTTATGAAAGCAAAACTGATTTAGTGTTAAAAGTGGTGTGGAACTTAGTAACCGAGACGTCGAGGTACTAAGGTTCTGTGTTGTGATGGACTCAGTCATTTGGACTTTGAGGGCCTATACCGTATACGTGAGATATACCGTGTTGAAACCATTGAAGATGTTTTCTAGTGCCACGAACCTAAGACTAGTGCACCGGTCGAGAGGTGTCGTGATTGAGCACTCGGACTGTGAGGTCTTATGTTGTGATAAAAGTTTTATGGACAGTGAGGTCCGGTGTTTTGCTAAAAGTTTTATGGACAGTGAGGTCCTGTGTTGTGATGAAAGTTTTAAAAGTGTTTTAAAACTATGTGAGTCGTAAGCCATTTTGAGCTTCGGCAAAGAAAGATTGAACACAAAGAAAAGTACAAAACAAAAGTGTTTTACATGCATTTGGCAGACGTGGCTGCGGTTTGTGGCATAATGCATGAATTACCAGCGGCGAAAGGTAATTACGATGTGCATTTATCTCATGTGCCTAGGGAGGACATGGAGACCCCATCTTACTTGCTATTGGTGCCCTGAGTGTGGACATTAGCAATGTGTTTGGATGCGTGCCTGGCCTTGTGTGCCTATGTGGATGGGAAGAGGCTGCGTGCCTAGTGGCTGCGTGCCAAGTTAGCCACTGTGGCTGTGGAGTCTGATCAACTCATATTATGTTGGGATATCTCATGAGATTAGGACGAAAATTAGACGATGAATAGAAGTGTCATGCATAATTTTATGGATGATGTTTGGGGTGTTAAACCCACCGATATACTACTAACTTATAAATGCTTGTGTGGCAAATGCATATGTGTTACATGGTGTCGTGCATTTAGTTATTGTGTTAAAACCATATATTGGCGTCTCACCCTTACACACATATCAGGTTTTCTTCCGTTCGCTATTGTACCATGGGTACTTTAACACAAATGGTGCAGAGAGAAGTCTCCCTAAGTCACTCGAGAGACTTAGATCTAGTTGCTTGATGAGGTACTTGATTGTGGAATGGTCACATGAGTTTTCTCAGGAATAACTTTTAGAATGACCAGCTTAGGGTTGAGACTTAGATTATTTGTGATAGTATGTATGAGTTTGGCTCAGAGAGCCTTTATTTTAAAATGGAATGTCTATGGCTCGGAGAGCATATCTTTTGAATGAAAATATAAGCTATTTCTTTTGGTCTTGTAAAGCTTATGGCTATAACTATTATTTTTATGTATTGATGCCTGGTTGAATTTGGTGTAACTGGAATTCTGGAGTGAAAATGTAATTATTTTAACAGGTGTTATTTTACCTGGGATGTCCGAATTACAGAGGAGACTCTGTCGAAATTTTTGTAAAACTACTAGCTTGTATTTAAGTATATTCTTTAAATTAAATAGGCTTGCCAAGCTATGATAGTAAGTTTGTGTGTCGATTAAGGCTTAGGTGTGGAGTCGTGACAAAAATTTTATACCCAATTTCAGACACTTATGTACTTATATAAATTATTTTCCGAAAGCACCAGCAAATTATCCTTTTAATTTATTTTTGCACGTGTTTACAAAGTAATGCTCAAGGGGGGGTGTTACAAGGTGGTATCAGAGCTGGTCGAGTCTTTCGGGATCTTTGGGGAATAGGTCTGTTAAGTTTTTGTTGTGTGATCTCTGGTTGGCTCTTGTTTGAATTGTTTCTTGTTGAAGCAATGTGTGTTGACGCACAAGTATATGTTTTGTTGATGGTTTTTCCAAGGGTTTTATGTCCCGGGAGACCATAGATTTTGAATGTTACTTGGGTTCGAATATGACATTCGATTATTCTTGCGAATCGTGTCTGACATTCGAAACAAGGTGTTTGTGTATAGGGTTTTTCCGGGAATGTTCCATGGAAATATTCTAGGTTTATGGTTAGCAAAGGAAATTGATTTCAGATTGATCTAGTTTTTGGATTCGATCAGATCTCTATCGCTTTGTGTAGGATATTGCCTACAAAGTTGAAACGAGTTCGACGACTCGATTCAACTGAAAGATCGGTGGTCTGAATCGTTTGTTAGACCGAGTGTTTTCCTTGTGGAGCACCAATTGTTGTGTGGAGGTTGTGTTACCGTGTGGATTTCTGACAGCTAGGTAAAAGGACGAATTATGAACAAGTATTCTCGGACTTGCGTAGTTGATTTGGTAAATCAATTGCGAGGAGTTGTCATTTACTCAAGGATCGACTTGAAGACGAGTTATTACCAGATTGGAGTGATGACCTATCTAAGGTTTTGCATCGTCAATTCAGTTTATGAAGAAAGATCAACCCTTTGTATGTTTGATCGATTGATTAAGTTGTCCGGGATCGTACCCAATTCAAGGTGGTCATACTAAGCTTGGCTAGAAAGACGTGTATGTTGGTTGGAACCAAGACAAATCGATTGGATTTTAGATCTTGGGTGAGTGTCTTGTGATTAAGGAACTCTTCACTGCACCCTTTGATTCTCTTGTAATTGTCATTTGACATTTATTTCTCAAATCCTATGATTGTATTAGATAATCACAACGGTGAGGTTGGTGTGGGTCAGACAAATTTTCTGATTTTAATTTGGAATCTGTCAAGACTCATGAATTAGTTATGCTAATTCATAAATTTTCAGTTATTCATTTCTCTGTTTGTGAGAAGTCGTACTCACACTTCCAAATGATCCTCGATGTATTAGACATTTGAGTGAATTGATTTAACAGAATCCATTGGTCTGGATACTTTCACACTTTGTTGAGAGAAGTGGTTATGACTATTTCTTGAGTTATAACCCAGATAATTTCGTGATAGCATAAGTTTCTTGGTGAAACTTAGTTTCGTCACTTCTATTTTTGATAGAGGTGAAAGTCATCATTTTGTAAATTCTTTGTATTAAGAATAAGAACTAATCCTCTTGGGATTAGACATTATTCACTTCTTGATTATTTGAATCCGTTGGAAGATTCTTGTGGAAGAATGAACTTTATTAGATTCATGTTTGTAAATGTGTATTGATCATGCATTTTTACACCCACGAACCTGATGGAATGATCTTTTTCCATACTGGATGTTCCGATATCCTTCAAATTTATGAAATTCTTTTCTATGCTTATGTGAAAGTGAAATCCAGAAAAATTTCTTTTCTTGAGAAATTCTTTTATGATCACCAAGGTCTTGTCTTATTGCGGTTCGAACGTACTTATCGTCATTGATCATTTTAGTTCTACGTATGTTCTAAATGTTGTCGATGTGTGACCTATCTCATCAGTCGTGAGTTGGATATCTCCACATCAAGATGTACAATTGAGACCTTCCTTGTTGAGATGTTGGCATTCCTTCAATCTTTGTTATGAGTTTTACAAGACCTGTATGAGTCTTGGTTGAATTCAAGTGATCGTTGATCGACTGGTGAAGTCTACACCCTTCTTGCAAGTTAAGATCTACTATGCAGAGATGGTGAACCGAATAATGTATCATAGGATTGTTTAGATTTCGTGGAGTATCTTCAAGTGCTGTTTCAGATGAAAAACGGAAGTTTATCAACGTGTGTCGGTTAAATTTACTTTAAGTGTTGAGGACTAAGGTGAGGCTAAGTCCAACTGAGCATCCTTAGCGGGATGGATAAGTAATGAGGTGACCTATCTTTAGCAGGCTAGTTGGGAGATAGTGTGGTACTTAATTTTTGTCATCTCTATGGTCGGACGAACCAGAGTTGATAGGAGCTTTGTTAATGTATAGAGGTGAATAGTACTATGAGGACCCTTAAGTTCAACATCACAGAGTGAGATGATTACAATGGACCTTATCATGATCGAGGCAGATATATCATTAAAGGAATTTAGAGTAGTGATCAAAGTTTATGGTTAATGTTGACTTAGTGAGTCCGAGGATTAACGGAAAAATGTATAGGGTAGTTTTCTTTAAGTTGAACGGAAATAGTAAAGAGGAGTTCTTGAGTGAAACTAAGTCGTTAGAAAAGTTTAAGAATTATGATTTTGGATAATTCAAACTGAAGTGATTTCTTTAGTTGTAGTTGCATTAAGGAATGTAATCGTATACCTTAAGCTTGAAATGAATGACCATGATATAAATTGGAGTAGTGGAATATGTTCAAAGGAAACTAAGACTAAAAGTTAGTGTTGAACTTGATGTTCGTTGTGAGGATAAGGTGTTGAAGAAGTTTTGCTAGTATACAAAATTTGAAGCAAGAAGTGATTAAGTTTTGATTGTGTCTTTCGAGTGTAATAAGCTATGATGAAATGTTTATAATCTTTGAGGTCTTATTTTGGTAAATGTATGGTTGATGATCCATAGTGGAAACTGGACATTTTGATTCCAAGATTGCCATTGGGGAGTGTTCACCTGGATTTCTTGGATTTGTTTTGGTGCAACTATTAGGGGTAATGGCCTTAGATAAATTCTATTTTATAATCTCTTTTCTCGGCTGCAAATATATAAGATAAGGGCATATATGATACAAGCACTTCCTTGCATAATTGATAGAGTTATGTCTTCAGATGGATAAATTGTTAAGAGTTGTGTATTTTCCTTGGACAAGAGGGTAGATGTGCATGGGAAATTTCTTAAACTAGGGATACTAACGGGGCTTGAGAACCAAATTGAAAATGAGAGGCCAATGAAGGATATGAAATCGAAGTAGGCAAAAGATTCGAGAGGAATTAAGAAGAGAGACTATGTTGGATGTGGTAAGATTCAATTTCAATAAGATTGAATTTTTTAGGTTTTTGACGCAAAGTTTATCATGTGCAACTTAGGAATTTCTGATGTTTTGATTGGAGACTTGAAAAGTGTAAATTTGATATGACTAGAAGAGAAGACTAAGCCCAAATGGACCAAGACCATGATTGCATCTCTTGAGTAGAAGGTTAATTGATGTTATGGTAAAGTTAGCGTGGGTTTTGATGTTAGCTGTGAAAGTTAGATATTGGAGAAAGTTTTTCAAATGGAACTATATTGAGAAGTGAAGAGATTAAGTGTTGATTTTGTTCTTTGAAGTGTAATAGACTAAGGTGAAATATCGAAGATAGTGGAGATAATGCGGTAGTGAAAAATCTCGAGGATAAATAGAATGACGTAAGAATCGATCTTGTTATAGAGTTATCGTTGAAAGGAATGAATTGACGAGAATACAAAGTAGTATCTTAGGGTCAAAGTGTGATTACAAAATCCTGTGTAGTTTTGAGCTACGAAATTTCGAGGACGAATTTTTTTAAGAGGGGTAGTAATGTAACACCCTAGTTTTTACACCTAGGATTAATTATTTTATTTGGATGTTTAAGTTTATCATGTTATGTGGTTTAGTTTGAGTAATTAAATTACTCTCTTCAAATTATTTTATTAGGTGCGTTAGCACTGACTTATTTCAGTGAATGCACGTTTACTAGACAATTATTACGTTATTGTCACTATTATACCAAGACAGAGAAAATATTTTAAATAATGCGATTAAGAGCAAAGCATTTTCATATTCTCATTCTATTTAATTTTAGAGTTAAAAATATTTTGGTTTGACATTTATCGGAGATTAAATTTTGGACTGAGTATTTTCTTAGTTGATCAGTTCAACTATTAATCTTTACTCTAATTTGAATTTCGAAAACATATCTTTATCAATCTTTATTTTTAGATTCTAAAAAGTAAAAACATGTTTATTTTAAGCCTAATATTTATCACTCATTTTGTACCTATCACTAAGAAACTAGTTTAAAAACTTAAGTTTCTCTTTTCTCTCTCTCACTCACTCGACGCCCCTCACTCTCTCTTTTCTTCTATGCAACTTTTTTCTTTATTTCTTTCTTCTTTCTCTTTTCTTCTTCTTCCTTCCACCTTAACTTCATCTTCCTCCTTTCTCCCACCATAGCAGCGCCGCCTGGAAGCTAGCCGGAGCTGCGCGACCACCACCTCAGCACAGCCGCGGCTGCCGCCTCTGTCCGGCCGCGACCACGCCGCGCGACCCATGCGTCCGGTCCGCCGTCGCGCGATCATCTCCACCGCGGTAAGTACCGCGCGCCACCGCCTCCATGGTGGTTTCTCACCTCTCTTTGTTAGTTTAAGTTCCTTCCTTCATCTCCTAGCCTTATCTTCAAGTTTTGAGTACTTGGGTGTTACAGGAACGCTGCAACCGCCGTTGTCCTCCGTGCCGTCGCCGTCCGCCGCCGCGAGGAGCACCACAGCACCACCTTCAAGTTATCTTCTTCCTTGGGTGAGTCAAAACCCTCTCTTGTGTCTCAGATTCAAAACCCCCAAATGGATTTTTGAAACCCTAACCCTAACCCTTTGATTTCAGATTTTAATCTTGAAATTTAAGGTTGTTTTATGAAATTGGGACTGTGAATTTGTGTTTCCCTAAACCAATTTCATTATTATGAGTTTTCCCTAAATTGTATTAAGGAGCCCTAAACCCCCAATTTGATTTTATTTGAATTTGGATATGTTTTTGTGAAATTAATTATGATTTAGTGTAATTAGGACTCTTAATGGATGATTTCCAAAGTTCTTTTTTTTTGATCTTTTAATCAAAACAAAGTTTCCTTAAAGGGTATTGGGAAGCGTGAGCTTCAAACATGATTTTCTTTGAAAATAACCTTGTTTGGTAATTTGATTAAGTGTTTAGGTCAAATTAGAATGTGTGTTTGATCATGTGTAATTCATTTCTTGATTTCTGGTTGTTGCGCATTGTTGGATTCCCTCTCTAAGACGTTTGGACATGGCTATGCTTGCTTGATGGAGTATATATGAGCTAACGTGGGCATTAGGACGAGGATCCTTTACTTGTCTTCAAAGGTAAGGGGGGTTTACCTGATGGATTTTTTCTCAATAACCATTTGCTTGTTGTGTAGTCTGTATAATTTATGTGGTTGTGGTTATCTGTTTATGTGGTTTATGTTGTGTTGTGTATCTGAGTATCAGTGTCTGATCTGTTTTAAATTATTTGATTATTTGTATATGATATTGCTATGATACATGATCTGTCTGGTGGTATAATTCTGATAATTGTTGTTGAATGTTGCTTGTGAGTGTTGCTTGAGAAGCCTGACTGTGGTCAGTGCACAACCGATTAATCAGATAAAAGCTTTAATAAGCTGTGTAAATTATATTCAATGTTTTATGGGAAACGTTGAAATATAATAGTGGTGGAAAATATTATTTTGGAGAAATAACGAGTTTTGATAAATATTATTATTTTTGATGATTTATTAGTGTAAAAGTAACTTGAGTCACAATGAGAGCGAAATTGTGAAAATGTTTCATCTTTGCTAATTTTTATGTAAGAAAGTTTGCAATATTATACAAAGTTATTTTATGAAATTAATTGTTGAAAAGAAGTTAATGATGATTTTAGAAAACGGTTTCAGTGGAAAACGCTAAGTTTTGGCTTAAAAAACTTTAAAAGTGATAATTGATGACAGATTTGGAAAAGTGTGATGACAGATTTGGAAAAGTGTAGAAGACAAGTATTTTGAAACGGCAAATATTTTAAGAAATTTAAAACCTCAAGTGACTCACCTTTGTGAAAACTAAGTTTTATTATTTAAGGATTTTATTAATGAATTTCCAATTTTGGAAAAGAATTTATGAAAGCAAAACTGATTTAGTGTTAAAAGTGGTGTGGAACTTAGTAACCGAGACGTCGGGGTACTAAGGTTCTGTGTTGTGATGGACTCAGTCATTTGGTCTTTGAGGGCCTATTACGTATACGTGAGGTATACCGTGTTGAAACCATTGAAGATGTTTTCTAGTGCCATGAACCTAAGACTGGTGCACCGGTCGAGAGGTGTCGTGATTGAGTACTCGGACTGTGAGGTCCTATGTTGTGATAAAAGTTTTATGGACAGTGAGGTCCTGTGTTTTGATAAAAGTTTTATGGACAGTGAGGTCCTGTGTTGTGATGAAAGTTTTAAAAGTGTTTTAAAAGAAAGATTGAACATAAAGAAAAGTACAAAACAAAAGCGTTTTACATGCATTTGGCAGACGTGCCTACGGTTTGTGGCATAATGCATGAACTACCAGCGGCGAAAGGTAATTACGATGTGCATTTATCTCATGTGCCTAGGGAGGACATGGAGACCCCATCTTACTTGCTATTGGTGCCCTGAGTGTGGACATTAGCAATGTGTTTGGCTGCGTGCCTGGCCTTGTGTGCCTGTGTGGATGGGAAGAGGCTGCGTGCCTAGTGGCTGCGTGCCAAGTTAGCCACTGTGGCTGTGGAGTCTGATCAACTCATATTATGTTGGGATATCTCATGAGATTAGGATGAAAATTAGACGATGAATAGAAGTGTCATGCATAATTTTATGGATGATGTTTGGGGTGTTAAACCCACCGATATACTACTAACTTATAAATGCTTGTGTGGCAAATGCATATGTGTTACGTGGTGTCGTGCATTTAGTTATTGTGTTAAAACCATATATTGGCGTCTCACCCTTACACACATATCAGGTTTTCTTCTGGTTCGCTATTGTACCATGGGTACTTTAACACAAATGGTGCAGAGAAGTCTCCCTAAGTCACTCAGAGACTTAGATCTAGTTGCTTGATGAGGTACTTGATTGTGGAATGGTCACATGAGTTTTCTCAGGAATAACTTTTAGAATGACCAGCTTAGGGTTGAGACTTAGATTATTTGTGATAGTATGTATGAGTTTGGCTCAGAGAGCCTTTATTTTAAAATGGAATGTCTATGGCTCGGAGAGCATATCTTTTGAATGAAAATATAAGCTATTTCTTTTGGTCTTGTAAAGCTTATGGCTATAACTATTATTTTTATGTATTGATGCCTGGTTGAATTTGGTGTAACTGGAATTCTGGAGTGAAAATGTAATTATTTTAACAGGTGTTATTTTACCTGGGATGTCCGAATTACAGAGGAGACTCTGTCGAAATTTTTGTAAAACTACTAGCTTGTATTTAAGTATATTCTTTAAATTAAATAGGCTTGCCAAGCTATGATAGTAAGTTTGTGTGTCGATTAAGGCTTAGGTGTGGAGTCGTGACAAAAATTTTATACCCAATTTCAGACACTTATGTACTTATATAAATTATTTTCTGAAAGCACCAGCAAATTATCCTTTTAATTTATTTTTGAATATCATTTACACAGCTTATTAAAGCTTTTATCTGATTAATCGGTTGTGCACTGACCACTGTCAGGCTTCTCAAACCACATTCAACTACATCATCAGAATTATATCACCAAGTAGATCATGCATCATAGCAATATAATATACAACTGCAGATAATTAAATAAATTAAAAGCAGATCAATCACCGATACACAGATAAACAACACAACGTAAACAACATAAACTGATAACCACAACCACATAAATTATACAGACTACACTAAAAGAAAATGGTTATTGAGTAAAATCCCTCAGGTAAGCTCCCCTTACCTTTGAAGACAAGTAAAGGATCCTCTTCTTATTGCTTACGTTAGATCCAAGAGTGTAACTATCTACTCCATCAAGCAAGCACATCCGTGTCAAACGTCTCAGAGAGGGAATCCAACAACGCGCAACAACCAAAAATCAAGAAATCAATTACACATGATCAAACACACATTCTAATTTGATCTAAACACTTAACCTTATTACCAAACAAGGTCATTTTTAAAGAAAATCTTGTCTGGAGCTTCAGCTTCACAATACCCTTTGAGGAAACTTTGTTTTGATTAAAGGATCATGAAAAAGAACTTGGGAATCATCAATTAAGAGTCCTAATTGCACTAAATCATAATTAATTTCGCAAAACATAACCAAATTCAAATAAAATCAAATTGGGGTTTAGGGCTCCTAAATACAATTTGGGGAAAACTCATTCTAATCCTAGAATCATGAAATTAGTTTAATAAAACATCAATTTTTAGTCTTAATTGCATGACTACACATTTAGTTTCAAAGTCTAAAGCTAAAATCAAAATGTTAGGGTTAGGGTTTCAAAATTGGGGTTTTCAATATTAAGGAGAAGCACTTTGATGGTGACCTAAGGTGGTGGTGACGGCAGGGCGCGACGGTAGGGACGGAGAACGGCGACATTTTTTCTGTACAGCCACCAAAATCCAAAAGAAACAAGAGTTAAGCTTCAAAGGAAGAGAAAAGAAGGATCAACAACCCAAACTATGGTGGAAACACCATAAACGGTGACCGGAAGAGCTCACTGTGGCAGTGACAGCGGCAAACTGAGGCGCACCTGAACAAAACATGCAGGAGAACAGAAGCACGCGGCCTACCCCTTGCTCTGAGCGGTGGCCGGACATCGGCCTCCCTAGTGGCGGCACACGACTGATGGTGTTTGGGAGAGGGAAGGAGATGAGCTTGGAGTGGGAGGAGGTTTTGGTGTTTGAGGAAGAAGAAGAAAGAAAGAAAGAAAGAAAGAAAGAAAGAAAGAAAGAAAGAAAGAAAGAAGAGAAGGGGTGGCGTTAGAGTACGGGAGTGGGAGATATAAGGAGGAAAAAAATTTGTGATTAGTAATAGTAGGTACAAAATGAGTAGTAAATATTGAGCCTAAAAATAAATATGTTTTTGGCCTTTTGATTTAAAAATAATGGTTGACAATTATATACTTTCAAAATTTAAATTAGAGTCAAGATTGATAGTTGAACTGATCGATTAAGAAAATACTCGGTCCAAAATTTAATCTCCGATTAATGTCAAACCAGTTTATTTTCAAGTCTAAAATTAAATAGGATAAAATATGAAAATACTTTTCTCTTAATCATATTATTTAAAACATTTTTCTGTACTGGTAATAATAGTGGCAATAATATAATTTATTGTCTAGTAAGCGTGCATTCTCTGAAACAAGTCAGTGCTAACGCACCCGATAAAATAATTTGAAGAGAGCAATTTAATTACTCAACTAAACCATATAACAAAATAAACATAAGCATACAAATAAAATAATTAATCATATGTGTAAAAACTAGGGTGTTACAAAATCATTTGGAAATTTTATGGAAAAAGTACTACTTCTGCTTATTGGTGTTATTGTTCCTTGATAAATTTCGTGACCCAAAAATCTTATTTTTGTTTGAAACATTTTTATCTTTTTAGCTGATATTGCCATCCCATTTCTTTTGATAGTTTCTTTAAAGATATTTAAGTGTTTAAAGTGCTGATCTAATGATTTTCAGAAAATTAAAACATCATCTATGTAAGCAATAGTAAACTCTGAATGAGGATTTAAAATATCATTCATGATATGCTGGAATTCAAAGGGTGCATTTTTTAGTTCCATAGGCATTACATTCCATTCATAATGACCAAAGGGAACTGTGAAAGCTGTCTTATATTTATCTTTTTCTTCCAATTTTATTTGATAAAATCCTGACTTCATGTCAAATTTTGAAAAGATTATTCCGTCATGCAATATTTTTATTAAATCTCTTTTATTCGGAATTGGATACCTTATCCATTTCAAAACTTTATTCAAAGGTTTGTAATTGATTACCATTCCGGGTTCTCCTCTCTCTATTTCAGATTGGTTTGATACATAAAAGGCGGTGCAGCTCCAAGGAGACTTGCTTGGCCTAATTAGTTTTTTATCTAGAAATCCTTTTATTTCTTTCTTGCAATATTCCAAAGTCTCGCTATTCATTTGAATTGCTCGAGCTTTGGTAGGTATTCTGCTTTCATGGAATCCTTCTTCATAAGGTAAGGATACCATATGGGTTTTTCTTTCCCAAAAAGCATATGGAACATCTGAACAAACTTATTTTTCAAATTCTTTTTGAATTTTTATTATTTTTTATTATATTAAAGGATTTTGAATTTGTTTTTCAATTTTTGGATATAAGATTTCTTTTTGTGGAAATCCTATTTGATTTTCTTTCCTTTGAATGATTGTTAAAAAGTTCTTTTCTTCTATATTGTCTGTGAGACTATTTAACTCTTTAGTTTTTATTGGGTTTATGAATTCAAACAGTACTTCTTGATTGTCTTTTATTGTTTTTATTCCTTCTTCAGTTAATTGAAATGGATAAAGCTGAGTTAGGAAAGGAGTTCCTAAGATTATCTGTTCTGAAGTATCTTTTACTAAGAGGAATGAGCTATTAAAGCAAATCCCATTGTTGCAGATACTTGCATTCTCCAGCTTATAACTTACTTGTAGCATTTAGTTATTTGCCGTATATAATTTTTGAAGTGTTTTTTGGTAATATTGTGTTGGGATTAGACCTTCTTGAATGCAGTTGAGGTCTTCTCCAGAGTCTATTAAAGCAATGAAGGGTTGATGAAAAGACTTTTTGATTTTTAAATTTATTTTTACATGCCATTTCTGTTGCATTGTTTTTATTCTTAAAAATAAATTTGCTTCTTCATTATAAAGAGCGTCAAATTCCTTTTCAAGATTATCTTCGTCAAAATGTGTGGAAGAAGAATTTGAAACAATAGGCTTAGACTTTCCCTTCCCCAAGGATTTTTCAAAATTTTGTTGCCAAATTTTGTATTTTTTTTTTAATTCAGCAACTTCAGTTTTTAAATTTTTAACTTCTTTGTATAAAAGGGGAAGAGTTATTGGTTCTTGAATAAAGGATGATTCATGATTTAGAATATTCTTTAAATTATATCCTAAAAATTCTTTAGTTGTTATTTCCTGACTTTCTAACTCTTTGTATTTTTCTAACATAGCTAATTTAACTTGTGGATCATCAATTTGACCAACTAGATCTAATACGACTCTAGCTTCTTTGGAAATGACGTTAATAGTGAATTTGCAATCACAGTTATCTCCAAGACATCCACAACATAAACAGCCAACATCAGAATTAGGATATCTCTTGATTCTGGTATAATATTTCTTGTTCTTCATCAGTGAATGAGTTATCGGATTATTTTGTTTCATATAATAGAATTTTTGTAATTTGTTCTTTAATTTTATTATCCATTTTGAGTTTCTTTATCTTTTGTTTGACTCTACATTTTCTTTCTATGTGCCCAGCACGGCCGCATTTATAGCAAATAATATTTTTATCGAAACCTTTGTTATATGGTTTATTATAAGTTTTATTTTGGGGTTTTTTGTAAGGTTTAATGGGTTTTTCTGTTGGTGCTTTTTTATTAAACCTTTTATAACTTCTAAATTTTTGTGGTTTAAACCTTCTTTGTTTAGACGGAGGGGTTATTTTCTCATAACCAAATTGTTCACAAAAGTTTCCTAATTCTTTATTATTGGTTTTACTTTCAAATTTTGCATGTCTATGCATTTTTATATCAGTACAAAATTGTAAACCTATTTTGTTTATAATTGTGATTATTCTTCCATATGTTAAACCTTCTAGAGGAGTACATGGGTACTCATTTTTTATTTGAGTTCTTACCTTTTGTGCAAAATTCTTAGGAAGACCAGAGATAAATATGTCCTTCCAATAAGAATGTCTGCAATCTGTTCTTGTATAAATTTTTGCTAAAAAATTATCTTTGTACAACCTAAATTCTCCTAAGGTTGGACAATAAAGGTTATTCAAAATTTCAAGAGACCTATCAGCAAAAACATTTGCGTCTCCAATGAATGCTTGAGAAATTGAAAAAATTAATGCTTCTACTTGTTGTTCTATTTGTATTGTTTCTGGTTCACCTTGTTCGTTATTTCTTATTTCTTGCTTTACAAATGTAAGAATTGTTTGTCTATCAACTTCTCTTAAATTATTATCCCACCATCCTTTTAGGCTTCCTGTGAAACATTGAATTAATAATTTAACTGTGTTTAAGGCATTATTTCGTTTTGCTCTATAGGCAGTAGCTGCCATTGACATTTCTTCTAGTTTTCTCATTATTTGGTGTTCTGAGAATCCATCTATATTCCATTCTACTATACCATCTCCGGTATATTGTGATGCTAAATCTAGGTTATTATCTTCAAATTGAATATCTGGCAGAGTGGGTCTATGGTAATAATTTCTAGAGGTTGGGTAGCTTTTTGAAGTATTTTTTATTTTATTGATCGTATCTATCCATGTATCATCAAACTGTCTTTCTAGTTCTATAATATCTTCATTTTTTATCATGTTTACTTTTGATGATGATATTTTTAATGTGGCTAATCTCTTATTTATTTCTTCTAAAAGGTCACTTGTAGGTTCTTTTCCTATTTTTATTTCTTTTATTTCAGAATCTGACAGTTTATAAGGAGTTATTAATGATTTTTCCAATTTTCTTGACGTTTCTCCTTCTGAAGGTATTTCGTTTTCTTCAGAAGTATTTGCAACTTGATATAAAAGTTGATTTGTAAAATTCAGTTGTTGTTGAATATTTTTAATATCATTACGAGTGGGATGTTGAATGGTCAAAGTTTTTGTATCTTCTTTCATAATTTTGAAAGGAGATGCTGTTATTTCGATATTATCTACGTTTGGGAAGGTTATTTCTTCCAAAGGGGGAATTACCGAAATAACTTCTTTACCTTTCGTTGTTTTCCAAATCTTTTTAGCAGAATTCAAAGTTTTTATTTCTAAATTTTTGAAACAGTGATCTTCGAACCAAGTGAAGTAGGGAATGCTATCATCCTCTACCTCCTCGAGATAAGCATAATTGGCTTCCCTATATTGCTTTATATCTGATTGTGAGAAAGTGGTACAAAACCATTTTCTTTTTCTGTCATTTTTTGATTCCAAAAATTCCTTTTGAAGTTTTTGTTTATCAATGTAAAATTTTGTAATAACAAAACATTGATTGTGGATTTCAAAACTTTGATTTATTTCAGATTGAGTCGCTGACTCTCTCTGATTTACTGGTTGAACTGATTGTGGTGTTTCCACCCTATATTCAGGTTGAGGAATAACAGGATGATCTCTTATTTCTGTTAATCTTAGTGAATGAAATGAGTCAATTGATTTTTGTGAATTATTTGTTTGTGTAGATCCCTTAGGAGTTCTAAACAATCTAGTTGAGTTACTTCTACTGAATGGTGCAAAGCTTATTGAGACATTTCTAGATGCATATTCAACTGGTATCGTCATGTGAGAGGGTTATGGCTCTTCAGGAGGCAGAATCTCTTGTAAATTCCATTCAAGATTTTTAGAGACTTCATTATGATTGAGTCTCTTGGGAGTGACTGCATTTGATTTTTCAAGGTTTACTTGAAGAAGTATCTTCTTTTGAAGAAATATTTAATGCTTTTGGAGAAATATTTGTTTTCGTGGGCTTTATAATATATCTTGTATATTATTGCCATTGGATAAGAATCTGGGTTCCAAATTCCTTCCTTTATTTTAATATCCAATTTGATATTATGTTTATTTTTTCCTAAACTTTCTAAAGACATAGTATAATTTGGAAAGTTATTAAAAAAGGTGGGACCATCATGAAGATTGGTCTCGATTATTGAAAGCACTTGATCCTCGAATCTAGCAGGCCGAGTATCTCTTAGGCATACACACACAGGTGTATCTATGCCTAATCTGTGCAAAGGTTTTACTGCTACTTGTATTAATCCAATATGTAAAAATCTATATTTTGTTTTTGTTCTTTTAACATGGATAAATTCAACAGGTTTAGACTTTCTTGAGTTTTATCAACTTTAATTGTATATTCTACAGTTTTAATTATAAAATCAGACTTGAACTTATCAATTAACTTTGTTCTATAAATTTCAGAAACATTAGGGAATACTCCTGTTATGTAATTTTTGTTCAATATCAGGTAAAATTATTTGTTGTTCATTTATTAATGATGAACTAAGACTCTCACTTGAACTAGGTTTATCTATTTCCTCTACCTTTTCTTTACCTTTCCTTGACACCATCTTAAGCAAGCTACACATGGCAACTGAACCTAAATGTTCTAATACCTATATCAGAAACAGAGACTTCTTACCGAAACACCAGGACCACCTTGGCTTACCAACGGATTTACGACCCTAACCTGCGGGCTTTACTACCGGGAACACCCTTACGACTGACCAACGCTGCACATAAAGAAATACTCGAAACCGATATAAGTACCAGAGCACTAAGGCTCTGATACCAGAATGCCACTGCGGATTATCTCAAATCTTTAAATGACGACTTACAACAATGAGCTTCAAAGTAAACTTGCTTCAAATAGCTTTATCACTACAAGATTACAAAGAAAGCTTAATTAGTAAATGGAGCTAAAGATAACTCCTTATAAACTGTCAGATTCTGAAATAAAAGAAATAAAAATAGGAAAAGAACCTACAAGTGACCTTTTAGAAGAAATAAATAAGAGATTAGCCACATTAAAAATATCATCATCAAAAGTAAACATGATAAAAATGAAGATATAATAGAACTAGAAAGACAGTTTGATGATACAGGGATAGATACGATCAATAAAATAAAAAATAGTTCAAAAAGCTACCCAACTTCTAGAAATTATTACCACGGACTCACTCTGCCAGATATTCAATTTGAAGATAATAACCTAGATTTAGCATCACAATATACCGGAGACGGTATAGTAGAATGTGTAACACCCTAGTTTTTTTACACCTATGATTAATTATTTTATTTGGATGTTTAAATTTATTATGTTATGTGGTTTAGTTTGAGTAATTAAGTTACTCTTTTCAAATTATTTTATTGGGTGCGTTAGCACTGACTTATTTCAGTGAATGCACGCTTACTAGACAATAATTTACGTTATTGTCACTATTATACCGGTACAGAAAAATATTTTAAATAATATGATTAAGAGGAAAATATTCTCATATTCTCATTTTATTTAATTTTAGAGTTGAAAATATTTTGGTTTGACATTAATCGGAGATTAAATTTTGGACTGAGTATTTTCTTAGTTGATCAGTTCAATTATTAATCTTTACTCTAATATGAATTTTGAAATCATATCTTTATCAATCTTTATTTTTAGATTCTAAAAAGTAAAAACATATTTATTTTAGGCCTAATATTTACCACTCATTTTTCTACCTACCTACTAAGTAAATGAAAAAGGATATGTTCCTCCTCCTGGTCACTATTTGCGCACGTCGACCCCCCCCCCCCCCCCCCATTTCTCTTCGTTTTCTTTTTTTTTCTTCTTCCCTCTTCTTTCATTTTACAGACACATCTTCCTTTCCCTCCTCACATCAACTCACTATCTCCCATGGCTTGAAACTTTTCTCTCCCTTTAGCTCACAACTGCGCGCCGCGACCTTGGGAGGACCTCCAACTGCCGCTCGTGCCTGGACCAGGGAAGAAACCGCGCGCGTTCTGACCTCTGCTCCGCCCAGCCGTGCGTCTCCGTCATGGGTGTGTCGTCCAGTCCCCGGTCCGCCGCGTCTGATGGAGAGAAGACGAGCAAGCACTGCAGATCGCCGCCTGTACGTGCGGATCTGTCTTGTTTCGAGTTTGGGTCGCGATCACCGCCGCGGTGACACCTCCTACCGTCGTCCTCAGTCACTGCCGTCGTGCCGGACCTCATAGTAACCACCACCTCTTCTTCCTCCTCTTTGGGTAAGTGTTTACCCCTAATTTCTTCTAGTTTCAAGAATCCCCAATTCAGTTTGCAAACCCTAACCCTAACCCTAACCCTTTAATTTCAGATTATAATTTTGAAATTAAACCTTGTTTTATGAAATTGGGACTATGAATTATTGTTTCCCTAAACCAATTTCATTATTCTGAGTTTTCCCTAAATTTTAATAAGGAGCCCTAAAACCCCAATTTGATTTTATTTGAATTTGGGTATGTTTTTGTGAAATTAATTATGATTTAGTGCAATTAGGACTCTAAATGGATGATTTCTAAAGTTCTTTTTCATGATCTTTTAATCAAAACAAAGTTTCCTTAAAGGGTATTGTGAAGCGTAAGCTCCAAACGTGATTTTCGTTGAAAATAACCTTGTTTGGTAATAAGATAAAGTGTTTAGATCAAATTAGAATGTGTGTTTGATCATGTGTAATTGATTTCTTGGTTTCTGGTTGTTGCGCGTTGTTGGATTCCCTCTCTGAGACGTTTGACACGGCTATGCTTGCTTGATGGAGTAGATAGTTATACTCTTGGAGCTAATGTGAGTATTAAGACGAGGATCCTTTACTTGTCTTCAAAGGTAAGGGGAGTTTGCCTAGGGATATTCAATAACTGTATGCGTGTGTGTAAGTGTTTAATTGGATATTTACCTGTTGATTGAGCCTACTTGATTATCTAATGTACTTGAACTGTTGTGCTATTATCTGATGTTGAACTGTACTTGTTTCTAAATGATATAATGCATATATGTGATGAACTGCTTTCAACTGTGATATTAGCATTGCACTGATGATATATATACTGCTGTTGATTGAAAGTTTGCTAAGCCAGACGTGCGTCTGTGCTCAACCGTTATAAGGATTAAAAACCTTAATAAGCTTTGAAGATGAAGGGATTAGTGTTCTTTTCCAAAAGCTCTTTAAACTTAAAGTACTTGTTTTAAATGTTGAAATGGTTTTGGTGAACTATTGTTATACAAGAGAAAAATCCTTTTCGAACTATGTGTCTTCAAGTGAAAACTTTCAAGATTATTTGGCAATATCCTATTGGGGAAACATTTCAAAGATGCTTTATATAAGATTTTCAAAGAAAAGGTTTTTCCTAAATATTTTAGAAACTTTCCGATGACCTGGATAGGTTATCGAGGATTCGGTTTTGAATTTGTTTTTCACTGAACAAAAAATAAGTACTTAAGAAAGAGAATCTAGTACGCGAGACGTCGCCTCTAGTAATCAGTGATGTGCACGTGATCTTGAATCAGTGTGAATTCGGGACTACGAGTCCTGGTTATGATGTTATGGACTTAGATCCTAATCGCGTTGTGTTGGACTGTGTATTCTAACCGCGTGTGATGAACATGATTAAAGATGAAGGTTGTTTTCTACGACCACAACCCTTGACTGTGGCCACGGTCTTGGGCATTGTGATTGAGCATTCGGACTACGAGTCCTATGCTTCTGAGTTTTCAAGCGATGGGGAAATGATGATTTAAGTCGTTAGCCTTGAGCAGCGACAGTGAAAATGATGAACACAAAGAAATCCTTTTAAATAAAATATTTTCTCATGTGCATTTCCCCAAGCAGACGTGCTATTGATGATTATAACAGATACAAGGTGGTATCTGGGGAGTCTGTCCATGTAAACCGAGTGAAGAGGCACATGTGACGTTGCCCGTCCTGAGACCTTAATGCATGAGGGTAAGGGCGTAACTGCCCGATGGGCTAGAGCTTGACCAACTCTAATTCTTCTCTAGTGAAAAACGGTGTTGATATCTCATGAGATTAAGTTAGAGCCTGATGATTGAAGTGTCATGCATATTTTCAAAAGATTGACTGTGCGGGTTAGAGACCATTTGATATAACACTGTTATGTTACGTATATGCATGATTTAACTGCTTATATGATTATGTGATGTATGTATCATGTATATGGTTGTTGTGTGATATATCCATTTGTCGGTATCTCACCCTTACAAACATATCAGGTTTCTTCTGGTTTGCTATTGTACCCTGGGTATTTTAGTACAGATGTGCAGAGGAGTCTTCCTAAGTCACTCAGACTTAGATCTAGTTGCTTGATGAAGTATTTAATTGTGGAACGATCACGTGAGTTCTTCTCAGGAATAACTTTTAGAATAACCAGCTTAGGGTTTTGAGACTTAGATTATTTTGATAAGTATGTATGAGTATGGCTCAGAGTTAAGCAAATCTAAAAGTAGGAAGACTCATCCTATTTCTGCCAAAATCCTCTAATAAGAAGGAGGGCAATGAGCTCCACCAACAAAAACCATCAAGACTCAAACCAAAATTGGCTAGCTTGTCAGCACAAGCATTACCCTCCCTATACAAATGAGAGCAAAAAAAGGACATATCCCTAGTAAGAGCAATACAGTTTAGCCACCTATTCCTAAGATGCCAAGGGACCAAACCATTAGAGTTGAAGGCATTGACTACTAAAGAGGAGTCACATTCTAACCAAAGCTTCTTCCAACCATTCTTGTGAGCCAGTTCAATGGCAATAATAGCTCCAAGTAATTCAGCATGGAAAGCAAACGAGACACCAACATTGAGATCAAAACAGCCAAGAAAAGAAGCATTTTCCCCTCTGAAAATACCACCACAACCTGCCACACCTGGAGCTCCCTTAGCAGCCCCATCAGTATTTACTTTAATCCAATTGAATCTAGGGGGCAGCCACACAACAGCTTTAATGGATGGGGCCTTCGAAAGGTTAACCTGGATGTTAAATTTCTTAAGGATCATCAGCTGATGAACATTAGAGGAAAAGGATCCCTTACAAAACCTCCCAGCAAAGGAGACATTAGCAGCAATTGCATTGCAAATGGTAACCACTGAGATTGACTTAGAATCAAATCTGATGTTGTTCCTACAATACCAAATGCCCCACGTTTCTGTTTTCCTTGTTTCCTTTTTATCAATAAATTGGGTGTGCTGCAAATGATTGGCTTTGCTTGAGGTGCCAGCCTAGCTGGGATGTCTTGCTTGGCAGTGATGCTTTTGCACACTTCTTTATTTAAAAAAAAAAAAGAGTATGGCTCAGAGAGCCTTTATTTTAAAATGAAATGTTTATGGCTCGGAGAGCGTTATTTTGAAAGAAAACTTAAACTTTTCCTTTTGGTCTTGTAAAGCTAATTGATATAACTATCTTTAGCATGTTATTGCTTGATTGTATTTGGTGTAACTGGAATTCTGGAATGAAAATGTAATTATTTTAGCAGGTGTTCTTTTACCTGGGATGTCCGAATTACAGAGGAGACTCTGTCGAAATTTTCGTAAAATACTAGCTTTTATTCAAGAATATTCTTTAAATTAAATAGGCTTGCCATACTACGATAGCAAGTCTGTGTGCCAATCAAGGCTTAGGAGTCGTGACAAAATTTTTATACCCAATTTCAGACACTTGTATACTTATATAAATTATTTTCCGAAAGCACCAACAAATTATCTTTTAATTTAAATTCCGCATGTGTTACGTAAGTAATGCCCTCAAGGGGGGGCGTTACAAGGTGGTATCAGAGCTGGTCGAGTCTTTTGGGATCTTTGGGGAATAGGTCTGTTAAATTTTGTTGTGTGATCTCTGGTTGGCTCTTGTTTGAATTGTTTCTTGTTGGAGCAATGTGTGTTGACACACAAGTATATATTTCTTGATGGTTTTCCAAGGGCTTTATGTCCTGGGAGACATTAGATTTTGAATGTTACTTGGGTTCGAATATGACATTCGATTATCCTTGCGAATCGTGTCTGACATTCGAAACAAGGTGCTTGTGTAAAGGGTTTTTTCGGGAGTGTTCCCTGGAAATATTCTAGGGTTATGGTTAGCAAAGGACATTGATTTTTGATTGATCTAGTTTCTGGATTCGGTCAGGATCTCTGTCGCTTTGTGTAGGATGTTTCCTACGAAGTTAAAACGAGTTAGATGACTCATTCAACTGAAAGATCGGTGGTCTGAACCGTTTGTTAGACCGAGTGTTTTCCTTGTGAAGCACCAATGTTGTGTGAAGGCTCGTGTCACCGTCTGGATTCCTGACAACTAAGTAAAGGACGAACTATGAACAAGTATTTTCTGACTTTAATTTGAAATCTGTCAGGACTCCTAAATTAGTTATGCTAATTCATTAATTTCCAGTTATTCATTTCTTTGTTTGTGAGAAGTCGTACTCACACTTCTAAATAATCCTCGATGTATTAGACATTTGAGTGAATTGATTTATCGGAAATCGATTGGTCTGGATACTTTCACACTTTGTTGAGAGAAGTGGTTATGACTATTTCTTGAGTTATAACACAAATAATTTTGTGATAGCAGAAGTTTCTTGGTGAAACTTAGTTTCGTCACTTCTATTTTGATAGAGGTGAAAGTCATCATTTTGTAAATTCTTTGTATTAAGAATAAGAATTAATCCTCTTGGGATTAGACATTATTCACTTCTTGATTATTTGAATCCGTTGGAAGATTCTTGTGGAAGAATGAACTTTATTAGATTCATGTTTGTAAATGTGTATTGATCATGCATTTTTACATCCACGAACCTGATGGAATGATCTTTTTCCATACTGGATGTTCCGATATCCTTCAAATTAATAAAATTCTTTTCTATGCTTATGTGAAAGTGAAATCCAGAAAAATTTCTTTTCTTGAGAAATTCTTTTATGATCACTAAGGTCATGTCTCATTGTCGTTCGAAAGTGCTTGTTTTCATTGATCATCTTAATTCTATGTATTCTCCAAATGTGGTCGATGTGTGACCTATCTCATCAGTCATGAGTTGGATATCTCCGCATCAAGATGTACAATTGAGACCTTCCTTGTTGAGAGGTTGACATTCCTTCAATCTTTGTTATAAGTTTTCTGAAGACCTGTATGAGTCTTGATTGAATTCAAGTGATCGTTGATCGACTGGTGAAGCCTACATCTTCTTACGAGTTAAGATTCACAAGCAGAGTTAGTGAACCGAATAATGTGTCAGAAGATTGTTCAGACTTCGTGGAGTATCTTTAAGTGTTGTTTCAGATGAAAAACGGAAGTTTATCAACGTGTGTCGGTTAGGATTTCTTGAAGTGTTGAGGACTAAGTTGAGACTAAATCCAGCTGATCATCCTCCATGGGATGGATAAGGAATGAGGTGACCTATCTTTAGCAGGTTAGTTGGGAATAGTGTGGTATCTAATTTTTGCCATCTCTATGGTAGGACAAACCAGAATTGATAAGAGCTTCGTTAATGTATAGATGTGAATGGTACTATGAGAACCCTTAAGTTCAACGTCATTAAGTGAGATGATTACGACGGATTTTATCATGATCGAGGCAGATATATCATTAAAGGAAATTAGAGTAGTGACCAAAGTTTATGGCTAATGTTGGCTTCGTGAGTCCGAGGATTTACAGAAAAAAAGATATATGGTAGTTTTCCTTAAGTTGAACGGAAATAGTAAAAAGGAGTTCTTGAGTGAAACTAAGTTGTTAGAAAAGTTTAAGAATTATGATTTTGGATAATTCAAGTTGAAGAGATTCCTTTTGGGTGTAGTTGCATGGAGAAATGTAATCGTATTCTTTAAGATTGAAATGAATGACTATGATATAATTTGGAGTGGTGAAATATATTCAAAGAAAACTAAGACTATAATTGTGTGCTTTGGGTGGAAAGTTGATATATGTGATAGAGTTAAGGTTGAACTTGATGTTCGTTGTGAGGATAAGGTGTTGAAGAAGTTTTGCTAGTAGACAAATTTGGAGGCAAGAAGTGATTAAGTTTTGATTGTGTCTTTCGAGTGTGATAAGCTATAGCGAAATGTTTATAATCTTTGAAGTCTTATTTTGGTAAAAATGTGGTTGATGATCCATAGTGGAAACTAGATATTTTAAATCCAAGATTGCCATTAGGGAGTGTCCACCTGGATTTCTTGGCTTTGTTTTGGTGCAACTCCTAGGGGTTATGGCCTTAGAGAAACTCTGTTTTATAATCTCTTTTCTCGGCTGCAAATAAATAAGATAAGGGCATATACGATACAAGCATTTCCTTGCATAAGTGATGGAGCCCTGCCTTTAGATGAAGGAATTGTTAGGAGTTGTGTATTTTCTTTTGGCAATAGGGTAGATGCATGGGAAATTTCTTAAACCAAGGATACTAACGGGGCTTGAGAACTAAATCGAAAATGAGAGTCAAATGAAGGATATGAAATCGACGTAGGCAAAAGATCCGAGAGGAATTAAGAAGAGAACGGACTATGTTGGATGTGGTAAGATTCAATTTTAATGAGATTGAATTTCTTAGGTTTTTGGCGCAAAGTATATCATGTACAACTCAGGAATGTTACGACGTTTTGATTGGAGACTTGAAAAGTGTGAATTTGATATGACTAGAAGAGTAGACAAAGCTCAATTGGACTAAGACTATGATTGCATCTCTTGAGTAGAAGGTTAATTGATGTTATGGTAAAGATATTGTTGGTTTTAATGTTAGTTGTGAAAGTTGGATATTGGAGAAAGTTTTTCTAATGGATCATTGAGAAGTGAAGAGATTAAGCGTTGATTTTGTTCTTTGAAGTGTAGCAGACTAAGGTGAAATATCGAAGGTAGTGGGGATAATGCGGTAGTGAAAAATCTCGAGAATGAATGAAATGGTATAAGAATCGATCTTGTTATAAAGTATAGATAAAAGGAATGAAGCGATGAGAATACCAAGTAAGATTTTAGGGTTAAGGTGTGATTACAAAATCCTATGTAGTTTTGAGCTACGAAATTTCGAGGACGAATTTTTTTTAAGAGGGGTAGTAATGTAACACCCTAGTTTTTTTACACCTATGATTAATTATTTTATTTGGATGTTTAAATTTATTATGTTATGTGGTTTAGTTTGAGTAATTAAGTTACTCTCTTCAAATTATTTTATTGGGTGCGTTAGCACTGACTTATTTCAGTGAATGCACGCTTACTAGACAATAATTTACGTTATTGTCACTATTATACCGGTACAAAAAAAATATTTTAAATAATATGATTAAGAGGAAAATATTCTCATATTCTCATTCTATTTAATTTTAGAGTTGAAAATATTTTGGTTTGACATTAATCGGAGATTAAATTTTGGACTGAGTATTTTCTTAGTTGATCAGTTCAATTATTAATCATTACTCTAATATGAATTTTGAAATCATATCTTTATCAATCTTTATTTTTAGATTCTAAAAAGTAAAAACATATTTATTTTAGGCCTAATATTTACCACTCATTTTTCTACCTACCTACTAAGTAAATGAAAAAGGATATGTTCCTCCTCCTGGTCACTATTTGCACACGTCTACCCCCCCCCCCCCCCCCCCCCAATTTCTCTTCGTTTTCTTTTTTTTTCTTCTTCCCTCTTCTTTCATTTTACAGACACATCTTCCTTTCCCTCCTCACATCAACTCACTATCTCCCATGGCTTGAAACTTCTCTCTCCCTTTAGCTCACAACTGCCCGCCGCGACCTTGGGAGGACCTCCAACCGCCGCTCGTGCCTGGACCAGGGAAGAAACCGCGTGCGTTCTGACCTCTGCTCCGCCCAGCCGTGCGTCTCCGTCATGGGTGTGTCGTCCAGTCCCCGGTCCGCCGTGTCTGATGGAGAGAAGACGAGCAAGCACTGCAGATCGCCGCCTGTACGTGCGGATCTGTCTTGTTTCGAGTTTGGGTCGCGATCACCGCCGCGGTGACACCTCCTGCCGTCGTCCTCAGTCACTGCCGCCGTGCCGGACCTCCTAGTAACCACCACCTATTCTTCCTCCTCCTTGGGTAAGTGTTTACCCCTAATTTCTTCTAGTTTCAAGAATCCCCAATTCAGTTTGCAAACCCTAACCCTAACCCTAACCCTTTAATTTCAGATTATAATTTTGAAATTAAACCTTGTTTTATGAAATTGGGACTATTAATTATTGTTTCCCTAAACCAATTTCATTATTCTGAGTTTTCCCTAAATTTTAATAAGGAGCCCTAAAACCCCAATTTGATTTTATTTGAATTTGGGTATGTTTTTGTGAAATTAATTATGATTTAGTGCAATTAGGACTCTAAATGGATGATTTCCAAAGTTCTTTTTCATGATCTTTTAATCAAAACAAAGTTTCCTTAAAGGGTATTGTGAAGCGTAAGCTCCAAACGTGATTTTTCGTTGAAAATAACCTTGTTTGGTAATAAGATAAAGTGTTTAGATCAAATTAGAATGTGTGTTTGATCATGTGTAATTGATTTCTTGGTTTCTGGTTGTTGCGCGTTGTTGGATTCCCTCTCTGAGACGTTTGACACGGCTATGCTTGCTTGATGGAGTAGATAGTTATACTCTTGGAGCTAATGTGAGTATTAAGACGAGGATCCTTTACTTGTCTTCAAAGGTAAGGGGAGTTTGCCTAGGGATATTCAATAACTGTATGCGTGTGTGTAAGTGTTTAATTGGATATTTACCTGTTGATTGAGCCTACTTGATTATCTAATGTACTTGAACTGTTGTGCTATTATCTGATGTTGAACTGTACTTGTTTCTAAATGATATAATGCATATATGTGATGAACTGCTTTCAACTGTGATATTAGCATTGCACTGATGATATATATACTGCTGTTGATTGAAAGTTTGCTAAGCCAGACGTGCGTCTGTGCTCAACCGTTATAAGGATTAAAAACCTTAATAAGCTTTGAAGATGAAGGGATTAGTGTTCTTTTCCAAAAGCTCTTTAAACTTAAAGTACTTGTTTTAAATGTTGAAATGGTTTTGGTGAACTATTGTTATACAAGAGAAAAATCCTTTTCGAACTATGTGTCTTCAAGTGAAAACTTTCAAGATTATTTGGCAATATCCTATTGGGGAAACATTTCAAAGATAAAAGAATTTCAAAGATGCTTTATATAAGATTTTCAAAGAAAAGGTTTTTCCTAAATATTTTAGAAACTTTCCGATGACCTGGATAGGTTATCGAGGATTCGGTTTTGAATTTGTTTTTCACTGAACAAAAAATAAGTACTTAAGAAAGAGAATCTAGTACGCGAGACGTCGCCTCTAGTAATCAGTGATGTGCACGTGATCTTGAATCAGTGTGAATTCGGGACTACGAGTCCTGGTTATGATGTTATGGACTTAGATCCTAATCGCGTTGTGTTGGACTGTGTATTCTAACCGCGTGTGATGAACATGATTAAAGATGAAGGTTGTTTTCTACGACCACAACCCTTGACTGTGGCCACGGTCTTGGGCATTGTGATTGAGCATTCGAACTAGGAGTCCTATGCTTCTGAGTTTTCAAGCGATGGGGAAATGATGATTTAAGTCGTTAGCCTTGAGCAGCGGCAGTGAAAATGATGAACACAAAGAAATCCTTTTAAATAAAATATTTTCTCATGTGCATTTCCCCAAGCAGACGTGCTATTGATGATTATAACAGATACAAGGTGGTATCTGGGGAGTCTGTCCATGTAAACCGAGTGAAGAGGCACATGTGATGTTGCCCGTCCTGAGACCTTAATGCATGAGGGTAAGGGCGTAACTGCCCGATGGGCTAGAGCTTGACCAACTCTAATTCTTCTTCAGTGAAAAACGGTGTTGATATCTCATGAGATTAAGTTAGAGGCTGATCATTGAAGTGTCATGCATATTTTCAAAAGATTGACTGTGCGGGTTAGAGACCCTTTGATATAACACTGTTATGTTACGTATATGCATGATTTAACTGCTTATATGATTATGTGATGTATGTATCATGTATATGGTTGTTGTGTGATATATCCATTTGTCGGTATCTCACCCTTACAAACATATCAGGTTTCTTCTGGTTTGCTATTGTACCCTGGGTATTTTAGTACAGATGTGCAGAGGAGTCTTCCTAAGTCACTCAGAGACTTAGATCTAGTTGCTTGATGACGTATTTAATTGTGGAACGATCACGTGAGTTCTTCTCAGGAATAACTTTTAGAATGACCAGCTTAGGGTTTTGAGACTTAGATTATTTTGATAAGTATGTATGAGTATGGCTCAGAGAGCCTTTATTTTAAAATGAAATGTTTATGGCTCGGAGAGCGTTATTTTGAAAGAAAACTTAAACTTTTCCTTTTGGTCTTGTAAAGCTAATTGATATAACTATCTTTAGCATGTTATTGCTTGATTGTATTTGGTGTAACTGGAATTCTGGAATGAAAATGTAATTATTTTAGCAGGTGTTCTTTTACCTGGGATGTCCGAATTACAGAGGAGACTCTGTCGAAATTTTCGTAAAATACTAGCTTTTATTCAAGAATATTCTTTAAATTAAATAGGCTTGCCATACTACGATAGCAAGTCTGTGTGCCAATCAAGTCTTAGGAGTCGTGACAAAATTTTTATACCCAATTTCAGACACTTGTATACTTATATAAATTATTTTCCGAAAGCACCAGCAAATTATCTTTTAATTTAAATTCCGCATGTGTTACGTAAGTAATGCCCTCAATGGGGGGGCGTTACAGAATGGAATATAGATGGATTCTCAGAACACCAAATAATGAGAAAACTAGAAGAAATGTCAATGGCAGCTACTGCATATAGAGAAAAACGAAATAATGCCTTAAGCACTGTTAAATTATTAATTCAAGGTTTCACAGGAAGCCTAAAAGGATGGTGGGATAATAATTTAAGAGAAGTTGATAGACAAACAATTCTTACATTTCTAAAGCAAGAAATAAGAAATAAGAAATAACGAACAAGGTGAACCAAAAACAATCCAAATAGAACAACAAGTAGAAGCATTAATTTTTTCAATTTCTGAAGCAATCATTGGAGATGCAAATGTTTTTGCTGATAGGTCTCTTGAAATTTTGAATAACCTTTATTGTCGAACTTTAGGAGAATTTAGGTGGTACAAAGATAATTTTTTAGCAAAAATTTATACAAGAACAGATTGCAGACATTCTTATTGGAAGGATAGATTTATCTCTGGTCTTCCTAAGAATTTTGCACAAAAGGTAAGAACTCAAATAAAAAATGAGTACCCAGGTACTCCTCTAGAAGATTTAACATATGGAAGAATAATCTCAATTATAAACAAAACATGTTTAGAATTTTGTACTGATATAAAAATGCATAGACAGGCAAAATTTGAAAGTAAAACCAATAATAGAGAATTAGGAAACTTTTGTGAACAATTTGGTTATGAGAAAATAACCCCTCCGTCTAAACAAAGAAGGTTTAAACCACAAAAATTTAGAAGTTATAAAAGGTTTAATAAAAAAGCACCAACAGAAAAACCCATTAAACCTTACAAAAAAACCCCAAAATAAAACTTATAGTAGACCTTACAATAAAGGATTTGACAAAAATATTATTTGCTATATAAATGCGGTTGTGCGGGGCATATAACAAGAAAGTGTAGAGTCAAACAAAAGATAAAGGAACTCGAAATGGATGATGAAATCAAAAAACAAATTGCAAAAATTCTATTATACGAAACAGAATCATCCGATAACTCATTCACTGATGAAGAACAAGATATAATATACCAGAATCAAGAGACATCCTCTGATTCTGATGTTGGCTGTTTAAGTTGTGGATGTCTTGGAGATAAATGTGATTGCAAATTCACTATTAACATCATTTCCAAAGAAGCTAGAGTCTTATTAAACCTAGGTGGTCAAATTGATGATCCACAAGTGTTTTTGATAAAAAGGCTGAGGTGTGCAAAGGCATCACAATAGAGAAAGTGATCCCAACTAGGTTGGCACCAAAGACCCTACCCATCATCTGCAGCACACCAAAAATTTATTAAAAAGATAGAAAAGATAAATATAAAGCATGGGGGGACTAAAGCCAAAACCCATTGAAGAATCAAAAGGAATTTATGAATCTGAAATTAGGCAAGCCTAATTTATTCCTAAGAAGGTCCTCTGTAATAAAATTAGGAGGCAAGTCCCACCAGAAATGACCCTGGTTCTTCACTCCAAAAGCTGCTAGCTTGTCTGCACAAGTGTTTCCCTCTCTAAAGACATGGGAGACCCTAAATTGCATTTTGGAAACCAGCACCAAGCAGTTTTTCCATCTATTTCTTAGAGTCCAAGGCACAATACTAGGAGAAGAGAAGGCTTGCACAATGGTCGCGCTGTCACCACGCGCCAAAAAGCGAGCGATTTACAAAATAATGTAGATAGGGAAGCGACAACTCGAGTATCGTCTCACAAGGACTCTTTGGTGTTGTTGTTAACAGAAAAAGTCAAATTTGGGGGGTTTTGGGTATGAAATTAAATTAAGGAAAACAAAGCAAAAACAGAGCAAACAAAACAAAGCGGTTAAGAGATTATCAAATAACTAAAGACGATTAATCTACTGTTCTCGATTTCCCAACTATCATCAGTTTATATAATTCCAAGCCCTAAGCAGATTCTAATCCCCTTTCGGTTGTAGTAACAATTAACAAACGAAATCACTACTACAGATATATGTTCCTATTCCCGAATTAAACAAACGGGGTGAAGCCCTCATGAACTAAACGAACATGAACGAACATACGCGAATTAAACAAACGCGATTATATATAGGAACATAACATCACCGAAATGAATCAACACAACACTATACACCCCTGAATTAAACAAACAGAAACATATAGCGTAGCATTGAAGAGAGAAAAGCATACAAAACAGGAATTACAAGAACCTCAAGTGTGATGAAAATCAATCACAGTAGACTAATCTAGGAGACTAGCTCTCCATTACAAAAATAACGCAGCTATCTAAACTAAAAGAAAGCAAAAGACAAAAACTGACTAACTCCTCAATTCTGCCTTCAAACAGGCTTATATACAACTTCTGGATTCCGCTGGCTCGCGAGGCGAACACTGCCTCGCGAGGTGAATATCATGAACAGTTTGCAACGTTTGGTCTTCTCGCGAGGCAAATCACGGCTCGCGTGGCGAGGAATGGAAAAGTCATGGCTTCTGGTCTTCAGTCTCGCGAGGCGATACATGGATTCGCGGGGCGACACAGAAAGGTTGGCAATTTCTGGCACAGTCACGCTTCAGGTTCGCGAGGCGAATGCCTTCTCGCGGGGCGAAAGATCCCAGAATTATTTCTCTTTATTAACCTGAAAACAAGAATTAACAGTAAGTACTTTATTCAACTCTAAATCAACTAAATTAACCTAAAAATACTTTAACGACTCAAAATGATGCTTAGAGACAATCAAGTCTAATTTGGGCGAAAATGATATATAATTAGCACAAAACCACGGTCATACTAGCAATAAAACTAGATGAGCCAGCGGCTGATCACACAACTAACTGAGAGTCACACTCTAGCCATAGTCTGGTCCACCCCCACTCAAAAGCAGCTTCAATAGCAATCATTGCAGCAATCAGTTCAGCATGAAGAGCAAAAGAGAGGCCAAGGTACCTAGAGAAACATCCCAGAAAAGCACCTCTATAATCTCTAAAAATCCCAGCACTAACAGCATGACCTGGCACTCCTCTCGAAGCCCCATCTGTGTTGCATTTGATCCAGTGGTAAAGAGGGGGGGACCAATCTACCTGCTTGATAGAGGGGGCCTTATTCAGATGAGCATCTATACCAAAGGCTTTTAAGATCATGAATTCTTCTAGATAAGAGGACACAAAGCCCTTATAGTTCATACCCGAAATCCTGACTGAGCTGCTTATGAGGCTAATGGATCTTAAAACTGGGACTCTAACATTATTAAACCTGGTTTGATTCCTACAATGCCAGATGAAGTAAATCACAAAAACCAAAGCTGCTATGACAATATCCTTCACCTGACCACCTTTGAAGCTCTGCACTATATTGAAAGCCGAAGCAGTGGAAGTTAGATCAATAGACAGATTCAAGATAGAGGCCAGCCAGGACCAAATTGTTTCTGCAAATTTACACCTGAGAAAGAGGTGATCGGAAGATTCAAAAGCTGAACAGCAGAGATGTAATGCCCTTCGTTACATTAGTAACCCAAAACAAAATCAATGAAAAATCCTTTAAATAGTTTTAAATTAAACAAAACTTGTCATAAAAATTTGGCGACTTAATCGGGTCTGAAAATACCTCATATTAATTAAAATAGATATAAAGTATCCAAGCGATAATATAATAATAAATCCTTACATCCAAATAAAAACCCCAAGCCTAAAAAACCAGGCGTCTACTAATAAACCCAACGATAAAAATGTCTAGCCACATAGGCTCCTTATTTAAGAAAATACTAACCAAGCTAGGAATAATACTAAGAAAATTCGCTAGGTCTTCAGTCCTCTTCAGTCCTAGTGATGTCGTCCTCGTACTCTGAAAACAACACTTTTAATGAGATATAATCCCAGTGAATAAAAATAATTGTTTGATGAAAAGGTTCGCAAATAGTGTTGTTTTCAGCCGGTGCGGTAACCAGAAAAACATTCATGGTACCCGCTAATTTTTAAAATATTGAAAAAAATAAACCTCCAAAATAATAAATATATATAAATAAAATTAATGTCAAGCCTTTAAAGTACAAACTCATAAGCTCAGCAACGGTCACATCTCATTGCATTTAATCACATTCACCATGCAAACTCCACACAATGCAACTCCACGAACATGACTCGGTGATTCCCAGAATCACTTAACTTGACTCTTTGGTTCCCAAAACCGGTGTGAATCCCAGATCCACTAAGGTCTATGAGCTCATATCCATGCAATGGCGTCCCACTGCCTTCCCCATCCCGGATGGGGGTATCTAATATCCCATCCCAGATGTGGATATTTTCAATAAATTGATATCCCATCCCAGATGGTGATATCTCTCATCCTATTCCCGGAATAGAATGTACAACCGTCACCCCTTCCCGGAAGGTGATGACCAACTCATATGTACCATACAATATATCATCCCAGATGACTACCAAATATTTTCTCAAACCCCATGCATCAATCACCATAACAGATTTCAAAATACAAATACCATAACACAATACTATTTAATATAATATATGTTTGTTTAATATAATATATGTTTGTTATATGGTCTATGTCCTCAACGTACAGCTAGTGTTTCATGCCTATATTTATATATATCCAGATAGATAGAAGAAATTGGAATATAAATATAGAGGAAAAAAAACCATGGAACGCATATGTTACGCCACTGAGATTTTCCAATTTCCAAGTAGAAAACAAAACATCTGACAACAACAATGGACAAAAATTTGGTACCGGGAATCACGTATAACAATCATTATTCTCTTATAACATCGCCTTATTCAGTACATGATACATATATAACACCACTTTAATCTGAAAATATTCTTTTATAAATAATCAATCATTAAAGGGGGAGATATTTTAAGAGTCTCAAATCAAGAACCAAGAACCCTAAAATATTTTACTATTTCCAAAAGACAAAGTTACATGTAGAAGCATCAAATTATCTGTACCATGAAATTGTGAGAAAAGTTATTTTTACTCACCTTTTGCAGACCTCCAATGTGCTCTAAAAATTACGTATGATAAGGATTTGCGCTTCCCTAAAAATTCCCCTCCCATTTGGTGGCGTTCTTGGATCTGTGTTGTTACGGTTGTACTGGCAAGAAAGAAAGGAACGCCTGAATCGCTACACTGTGCGGCGCATCCTCCTGATTCCAACAATACGTGCGCACAACGCGCGCGCGTGTATGTGTGTGTGTGTGTGTGTGTATATATATATGTTGTTTCAGGGTTTTACGTTTTGTTTTGTTTTTTTTGTTTTTTTTATTTTCCTTTTTTTTATTTTCTTTTCCCTCTTTTTTTTTGTTTCTTTATTGTTTCTTTCTTTCTTTTTTTATTTTATAGAATAACTAGGCCCACTTGACTTATGAGCTACCCCTAGGCCCCTACGTGAAAAGTCTGTACTTATGTTTACATTTATATATATATATATACTTATATTTTAATTCATTATTCCCCTTGCAATTCCTAACCAACTCTAATAAATTTTATACTAACAAATCCTTTACACTAAACCTCTTAATTATATCTTATTTGTATTATATCATTATTTTTTTTTATAACATGATCTTTTTTTTTCAAATTAATTATATTAGAATTTTAGGATGTTACATTTTCTCCCCTCCTTAAAGAATTTCGTCCTCAAAATTCGTCTCATAGACACGCGCCTATTGTAACCTATGTCGTATTCTAAACTAAAAGGTTACCATACCTTAGATAATAAAATCTGGGCATTGACGCACGATGTCCTCCTCCATCTCCCAAGTGGCTTCCTCAGGAGTCAATCCGTCCCATAACACTTTCACCAATGGAATTGCCTTGTTCCTTAGAGTCTTAGTTCTCTTGTCCAAGATTTGACTAGGCTTTGGCTTGTAGATCAAATTATCCTTCAATTGTACAGACTCGGGAGCTATCACATGAGATTCATCCGGCACATATTTTCTGAGTTGCGACACATGGAAAACATCGTGAAGGTTTGCCAACTATGGCGGAAGAGCCAATTGATAAGCAACATGCTCGACTCTTTTAAGAATTTGGAAAGGTCCCATGAAACGTGGATTTAGCTTGCGGACTTTCTTCGACCTCCCTACCCCGTCTTAGGAGTGACTCTCAAAAATACATGCTCGCTTTCTTGGAATTCTTGAGGCTTTCTCCTTTTGTCGGCATAGTTCTTTTGTCTACTTTGCGCCGTGCGCATCCTCTCCCTAATCATTTTGATTCTCTCAGAGGTTTCCTGGACCAATTCAGGTCTTATCAAGGTTTTCTCTCCCACCTCGCACCAACATAAAGGGGACCTACACTTCCTCCCATATAGGACCTCATAGGGTGCCATACCTATACTTAGCGTGATAACTATTGTTATACGCAAACTCAATGAGAGGTAGGAATCTATCCCAACTCCCTCTTCATCCAGGACACACGCCCTAAGCATGTCTTCAAGGGTCTGAATGGTCCGCTCTGACTGACCATCCGTTTGGGGATGATAGGCCGTGCTAAGGTTCAACTTAGTCCCAAAGGCTTGCTGAAAAGCTCTCCAAAATCTAGAGGTAAACCTCGGGTCTTTATCCGACACTATAGATGTGGGTATCCCATGAAGCTTGACTATTTCCTTGATATAGAGGTATGCTAACTTGTCTAAGCTATAGGTTGCCTTAATTGGAAAGAAGTGGGCAGACTTGGTCAACCTATCCACTATCACCCAAATGGCGTCTAAGCCCAAACGTGTCTTAGGTAACCCCATCACAAAGTCCATAGAAATTCTCTCCCACTTCCATTCTGGAATCTCCAAGGACTGCAACAACCCCGAAGGCTTCTGATGTTCTATCTTAACCTTTTGGCACACTAAACACCTAGTTACGAAGCTAGCCACATCCTTTTTCATTCCTGGCCACCAATACATCCTCTTAAGGTCTTGGTACATCTTAGTTATTCCAGGATGTATAGTAGACTTTCCCTTATGATCTTCCTCTAATATCTTCTCTCTAAGGCTCCCCTCCTTAGGAACAATGGTCCTATTCTTAAACTTCACTAGCCCATCAACAGACAACTCATAACCCTCTTGTCCCAATCGAGACTGCAACTCCTGGCCTAAAAGTTGTTCCCGCCTAACCTCATCTCTAAGGTCACTATTAATTTCCAACCTATTCAACTTCAAGCTTAAGGCACTTAAGGACACATCCAACACCTCCAGATTCATGTCCCTAAACTCTTCCATGAGGTTCGGCTCTTGCACCATCAAGCTCGACACGTGTAGGGACTTCCTACTCAAAGCATCTGCCACCATATTGACTTTTCCTGGATGGTACTTCAACTCGAAGTCATAGTCCTTAAGGAACTCCATCCACCTTCGTTGTCTCATGTTCAACTCCTTCTAGTCGAACAGATATTTAAGGCTTTTATGGTCACTAAAAACTTCAAACTTTGCCCCGTAAAGGTAATGCCTCCAAATCCTAAGGGCAAAAACCACGGCTGCTAGCTCTAAGTCATGGGTTGGGTAATCCCCTTCATGTGGCCTAAGCTGCCTAGAGGCATATGCTACCACCTTGTCCTCCTGCCTTAAGACACATCCCAAGTCATTCTTAGATGCGTCGCAGTATACCACAGAACTCACTAAGGGATCCGGTATAGTTAAGACTGGTGATGACACCAATCTCCTCTTAAGCTCTTGGAACCCGTCCTCACACTCCTGGTCCCACACAAAAGGTTTCCCTTTCCTAGTCAATTGGGTCAAAGGTAAGGCTAGTCTAGAGAGTCTCTCTATGAACTTCCTATAGTAACCAGCTAAGCCTAAGAAACTTCTTACTTCGATTATCGTCTTAGATTGTTCCCATCCCAACACCGCATCAACTTTAGTGGAATCAACCACTACACCATCCTTTGAGATTGTGTGTCCTAAAAACTTTACCTCTTCTAGCCAAAACTCACACTTCTCCGGTTTGGCATAAAGACGCTCGTCCCTCAAGATATGCAACACCAACCTTAAGTGTTCTCCATGTTATTCTAGTGTCCTAGAGTATATTAAAATATCATCTATGAACACCACCACAAACCTGTCCAAAAAGGTCCTAAAGATTTGATTCATGCAGTCCATGAAAACGCCTGGGGCGTTGGTCACACCAAAGGGCATCACTACATACTCATAGTGCCCATACCTTGTCCTGAAGGCTGTCTTAGGGATGTCCTCGCTTCTAACTCTAATTTGATGGCATCCCGATCTTAGATCTATTTTGGAAAACACTAACGCTCCCCTTAACCGATCTAAGAGATCTTCTATCCTAGGCAAAGGGTATTTATTCTTGATGGTCACTTTGTTCAACTGCCTATAGTCAACACATAGCCTCATGCTCCCATCCTTCTTTTTCACCAGTAGGACAGGTGCTCCCCAAGGTGACACACTAGGCCTAATAAACCCCTTCCCTAGCATCTCCTCTAACTGTTTCTTAAGCTCGCTCAAATCTAAAGGTGCCATTCTATAAGGCGCTACCGATACTGGTCCACTCCCTGGCACTAGATCTATGTTAAACATAACTTCCCTATTCGGAGGCAAGCTAGAGACATCCTTAGGGAAAACATCCTGGAACTCACACACCATAGGTATAGCCGTCACATCACTGTCAACCTCTATCTTAGCAGAGAATAAGAGTATATATCCTTGAGCTCCCTCAACTAAGCACTTATGACAAGCAACAGCATAAACAATAGAACTGGGTACGGGAAAATCATTAGACATTTGTTGTATAGGAATGGAGATAGTTCTATCAGAGCAATTTATGACAGCATGATTTGCAGACAACCAATCCATACCAAGAATGACATCTAACCCAGACATGGGCAGGCATATAAGGTCAACAAAATAAGATACACCTTGGTACACTAAGGGACAGCTCGTTTATCATTTGCAGGAGTAGCAACACTCAAATCATATGGCAACTTAGAAACAAACAAAGATAGATTTTTCACATAATATAAAGATATAAATGAATGAGTTTCTCCCGAATCGAATAATAGAGTAACTTTTCTCCTGTACGAGTTGAAGGAATTCAGCCTCCTTCGGATCTAAGCTGCCTCGGAATGATGGCGGGTTGTCCTTCTTGAATTCGGAAAGTCCCCACGTGCTAAGGGTCCTATGTTGCCACCACTCCATTAGTGATTGGCCTCTATTCCCATTCAGTTGACGTAGAGTCTCTACCCGCGCTTGCATGACTCTGGCTATACAATCCAAAGATGGTGCAAGTGCAACGTTCGTCCCTCGCCTATTAATCGCCATAAATATGCTACTACCAATGAAATACTGGGTTGATCAGGTCCAATATCCCAAAGAATAGCATGCAGCATTTATAACTCTAACAAGCATCATATGCGCCCAAGTTTTGTTTTATAAAAGCCCCAATGCCATAGTTCGATTTAGAATCGAACTGCTCTGATACCATAAATGTAACGCCCTTCGTTACATTAGTAACCCAAAACAAAATCAATGAAAAATCTTTTAAATAGTTTTAAATTAAACAAAACTTGTCATAAAAATTTCGCGACTTAATCGGGTCTGAAAATACCTCATATTAATTAAAAAAGATATAAAGTATCCAAGCGATAATATAATAATAAATCCTTACATCCAAATAAAAAACCCCAAGCCTCAAAAACCAGGCGTCTACTAATAAACCCAACGATAAAAACGTCTAGCCACATAGGCTCCTTATTTAAGAAAATACTAACCAAGCTAGGAATAATACTAAGAAAATTCGCTAGGTCTTCAATCCTCTCCAGTCCCAGTGATGTCATCCTCGTACTCTGAAAACAACACTTTTAATGAGATATAATCCCAGTGAATAAAAATAATCGTTTGATGAAAAGGTTCGCAAATAGTATTGTTTTCAGCCGGCGCGGTAACCGGAAAAACATTCATGGTAGCCACTAATTTTTAAAATATTGAAAATAATAAACCTCCAAAATAATAAATATATATAAATAAAATTAATGTCAAGCCTTTAAAGTACAAACTCATAAGCTCAACAACGGTCACATCTCATTGCATTTAATCACATTCACCATGCAAACTCCACACAATGCAACTCCACGAACATGACTCGGTGATTCCCAGAATCACTTAACTTGACTCTTTGGTTCCTAGAATCGGTGAGAATCCCAGATCCACTAAGGTCTATGAGCTCATATCCATGCAATGGCGTCCCACTGCCTTCCCCATTCCGGATGAGGGTATCTAATATCCCATCCCAGATGTGGATATTTTCAATAAATTGATATCCCATCCCAGATGGTGATATCTCTCATCCTATTCCTGGAATAGAATGTACAACCGTCACCCCTTCCCGGAAGGTGATGACCAACTCATATGTACCATACAATATGTCATCCTAGATGACTACCAAATATTTTCTCAAACCCCATGCATCAATCACCATAACAGATTTCAAAATACAAATACCATAACACAATACTATTTAATATAATATATCTTTGTTTAATATAATATATGTTTGTTATAAGGTCTATGTCCTCAACGTACAGGCAGCGTTTCATGCCTACATTTATATATATCCAGATAGATAGAAGAAATTGGAATATAAATATAGAGAAAAAACAACCATGGAACGCATATGTTACGCCCCTGAGATTTTCCAATTTCCAAGTAGAAAACAAAACATCTGACAAGAACAATGGACAAAAATTTGGTACCGGGAATCATGTATAACAATCATTATTCTCTTATAACATCGCCTTATTCAGTACATGATAAATATATAACATCGCTTTAATCTGAAAATATTCTTTTATAAATAATCAATCACTAAAGGGGGAGATATTTTAAGAGTCTCAAATCAAGAACCAAGAACCAAGAACCCTAAAATATTTTACTATTTCCAAAAGACAAAGTTACATGTAGAAGCATCAAATTATCTGTACCATGAAAGTGTGAGAAAAGTTATTTTTACTCACCTTTTGCAGACCTCCAATGTGCTCTAAAAATTACGTATGATAAGGATTTGCGCTTCCCTAAAAATTCCCCTCCCGTTTGATGGCGTTCTTGGATCTGTGTTGTTACAGTTGTAGTGGCAAGAAAGAAAGGAATGCCTGAATCGCTACACTATGCGGCCCTTCCTCCTGATTCCAACAATACGTACGCACAGCATGTATATATATATATATATATATATATATATATATATATATATGTTGTTTCAGGGTTTTACGTTTTGTTTTGTTTTGTTTTTTTTCTTTTCCTTTTTTTATTTTCTTTTCCTTTTTTTTGTTTCTTTATTGTTTTTTTTTTATAGAATAACTTGGCCCACTTGACTTAAGAGTTACCCCTAGGCCCCTACGTGAAAAGTCTGTACTTATGTTTACATTCATATATATATATATATATATATATATATATATATATATATATATATATATATGTATATGTATATATATATATATATATGTATATATATATATATACTTATATTTTAATTCATTATTCCCCTTGCAATTCCTAACCAACTCTAATAAATTTTATACTAACAAATCCTTTACACTAAACCTCTTAATTATATCTTATTTTTATTATATCATTATTATTTATTTTTATTTTTTATAACATGATCCTTTTTTTTTCAAATTAATTATATTAGAATTTTAGGATGTTTTTTGTAACATCCCTGACTGCTTTATGGATTGAAGACTGTCCCCACAAACCAACACTGGTCTTTTCAGCGTGCTTTGTCCTCACTCACACGCTTCTCAGGAAAGCTTCCCAGGAGGTCACTCATCCCAGAATCGCTCCAAGTCAAGCTCGCTTAACTGTGGAGTTCTTAAGTGATAGGCTACCGAAAAGGAGATGCATCTTGTTAGTATAGGTAGTACCAATCAATTCATAAAAGCCATCCTCAACTGTATAGTCTCATACCTACACAGTCTCAGGATCCCTCTCATTCGGGTGTGTAATCGGTTCATTCATGTGTCCCTCCGCCTAGAAGCTTGCCAGGAACCGCTCCTTGTCCGTGCCTTCTTGCACCCGCGATCACTCCCCGCCCTCGTCGGCACCCGGGTGTTACATGCCCACCAGTTACCGCTTGGTTCGTCCCCGAACAACACCGTACTGGGAGAGGTGCCGCTCTAATACCCTTTGTAACATCCCTGACTGCTCTATGGATTGACGACTGTCCCCACAGACCAACACGGGTCTTTTCAGCGTGCTTTGTCCTCACTCACACGCTTCCTGGGAAAACTTCCCAGGAAGCGTGTGAGTGAGGACAAAGCACGCTGAAAAGACCCGTGTTGGTCTGTGGGGACAGTCGTCAATCCATAGAGCAGTCAGGGATGTTACAAGAGATCACACATTGAGACTGTAATGCAGCCTTTAGCTTTTAGGCAGTCATCCACAGGGAGCTTGTTGTGATTGAGCCTCCAAGTAACCAGAGCTTTTGAGGGAGGGATGAAGGAGTTCCATATGCCTCTGATCCTCTGACTAGCAGTAGGGGTAGGAGAAACATGTTTGTAGGCCAGTTTGAAGGACAGGCTGCCATCATCAGAGGTCGTCCAAACTAAAGTATCCATAGGGTTTTCAAATGCAGTGAGAATAGTCCTTCTAATGCCTGCTGCTAACCCAGGGACTGCTGCACAGAAGTTAGAAGGGATGTGCCAGCCATCAGTGTCAATGAAATCCGAGTCAGATGCCTTTAGAAGGTGATGCATAGTCTCTGGTAATTCCAATGAGTTAGCTACTGTTTTGTCCATCCATTTATCCAACCAGAAGTTTACCATTTGACCATTTCCAATCACCCAAGAAGCATTAGAGATCACTTGATGGTAGTATGTTTCAAAGCCTAACCATAAAGAGGACTTAACATAGGAGACAAGATGCCTATTTTTAATAAATCTTGCCTTTAAGAAACATGCCCAATTATCAGAGGAAGACATTACCTCCCAGCACAACTTTAAGGTGGCAGCAACATTTAACTGCCTCATTGATTTTAGGCCCAGACCACCATCTTTTAGAGCCAAACAAACATTCTTCCAGGATACTATCACCAATTTCCTTTTGTAGATGTCACCAGACCAAACAAAATTTCTTATGTAGGAGTCTAGCAATTTGAGCAAAGCAACTGGCCATTGGTAGACATGAAAGCTATATAAAACCATACCATTAACTATTGAGTTAACTAATTGTACTCTCCCCATGATTGACAAAAGGGATCCCTTCCAAGAGCACAATTTCTCCTTTAGTCTATCTACAATTGGCTGGAGATGGCGAGCTTTAGGCTTTTCCTTGAAAATTGGGACTCCAAGGTAGCAGAAAGGTAGACAACCATTAGAGAAGCCAAGAGTCTGTCTGAGTACCTACATTCTTCGAGCAGAAACTGAGCCCACAAAGAACTTACATTTATCATGACTTAGAAGTTGGCCAGAAACCTCTCCATAGAGTCTAAAGATCCTCATCAAGGCCGTGAGACTCCTCTTGGTTCCCTTAGAAAAGACCATGATATCATCTGCATATAAACAGTGGGAGGGTGTCTGGAATCCTCTAGGGCCTGCCATAGGCTGCATTTCATTGGAGTCAATCAGGAAGGAGATTGCCCTGCTCAAAACATCCTCTGTCAGGCAAAATAATAGAGGGGAGAGCGGATCCCCTTGTCTCACACCTCTGCTACAAGAAATATAGCCAGCAGGATGGCCATTTACCAGAAAAGACAATCTAGCTGATTTCAAGATGGTACTGATCCAACTGCAAAACAAAGGACTGAAACCAAATGCTACTAGGACTTTTTGCAGAAAATTCCAATCAAGGGTGTCAAAGGCCTCTGAGGTTGTAAGGATGCATTTTGAGATTTTTCTACCATGTATGAATCCTCTTTGCTGCCTAGAGATGATCCTGGGAGCAACCTTAGCAAGCCTGTCAGCAAGCACCTTGGTGATGACTTTGAATTGGAAGTTAGCAACAGCTATTGGCCTGTAATCTTCTATCTTTTCTGCTTCAGGAAATTTAGGGATTAACACCACTGTATTGGAGTTTAAATCAGGAAGGATCCAGTTGTGCTTGAAAAACTGAAGCACTGAGTTACACATATCTTCTCCCACTATTTCCCAGAATGTTTGGAAGAAGCACCCTCCAAAGCCATCCGGCCCAAGAGATCCATCACCATTCATGGAGAACACATCAGCCTTGATTTCCTCTTTAGTAGGAAGATTGGACAGCATGCAGTTAGGAATTACTTGCTGCACTAGATCATTCTCATTTCAATGATTCTCTGAGCCATACAGGTTTGTAAAGTATTGGACCACATGTTGCTCTATATCAGATTGGGAGTCCAAGATAACATCTCCTGGCTTGAGGGTTGCCATATGCTGGGTTGATTGCCTAACCTTAGCCATTTTGTGGAAGAAGGATGTATTTCTGTCTCCATCAGATAACCAGTGCAAGTTAGTCATCTGCTTCTAGAAGGATTCCTCAACATCTAAAGCTTTTTGCAAAGAGAACTGGGCCAAAGTCTCTTTATCCTTTAACTCATCCGAGTAACCTTCATCTGAGATCTCCTGCTGGATGGCATCTAAATCACATATGGCAGTGTCCACCCTTAGTTTAACATCTCCAAACATCTATTTATTCCATACTTTTAGATCAGCTTTTAACCACTTCAGCTTCTGCATGAGAACAAACATAGGGCAGACACTGACTGGCCTGGACCATGCCGGCCTTACCACTCTTACACAGTCACTATGTTCACTCCACATTTTAAAGTACTTAAACATTGAAGGCTTTAAAGCTATCCCTTTCTGCAAGGACAAAAGGATAGGGAAGTGATCTGATTTATGTCTAGGGATAGTGCAGCAACCAATCTTATCCCAGAAGGAAATTGCCTTTTCATTCACAATAGCCCTATCCAGTCTCAGCTCTGTATGATGTCTGCCAAACCACCCATTAGACCAGGTAAATTGGGCTCCCTCGGTATCAATGTGGATCAAATGGTTTACATCTGTCCAAGAACCAAATTCCTCACAGGATTGTCTTAGAGGAGGGTTTCCACCATGTTTCTCATGAGCACCAACCACAGCATTGAAGTCACCAATGTAAGTCCAAGGACCCTTATAAGATATGGACAAAGCTGTAAGTTCCTGCCATAAAGTCCTTCTTTCCTGAAAAGAGGTTGCAGCATAGATGCCTGCAAAGTAAATAACCTGAGTGCCATGACTCAAAGAGAAGGAACATTGCTGAGAGGATGCAGAGATTGTATTTGGGGAGAGCTCTTTCTTGCAAAGACATCAAATGTTAGGGGATCTATGGTCCCTATCATTAAACATAAAAGCCTTTAAGCCAAGCCCATTCCAGAAAGACAGTTGGATGGAATCAAAAATGACCCAAGGCTCAGAGATCAGAACCAAATCTGGTTTATGCAGAATACACATTTTCTTCAAGACAAGCCTAGTTTCTTTATTGCTTAGGCCTCTTGCATTCCAATAGAGAACTTTCATCGGATAGTGTTTTTGGATCCACCCTTTGCACGGGTATTATGAGTCTTATTCTGAATGTTCATCTGCTTTCTCAGTTTCTTCTTCTGCAATTTAGACCTCACAGGAGTGAATTCTGAATCCTCTTTTTCATTTGTAGTTGAACCTTCCAATTCCTCTTCCTGATCAGTCCAGAATTTGGATACCACTTTCATATCTTGTTGGACTATTTCAGGAATATGCCTGTCCTCCAACACTAGGGAAATCTCATAGGAGCAAATATAGGAGTCACTCTGAGCCCCAGGAGTAGGAGAGACATGAGTAGCCAAGGTATTAAGGTCAGTTGAAGAATTATGCTCAGGTAAAGAGTCTGAAACATACTCATCAGTTGGCCTGTCTTGAAGAGGCTTAATACCCTGATTGGATTCATCAAAAATTGTTTCTACAGATTCATTGTCATCCTCATGCTGAACATTACCAACATGATTTACCTTTTCTAGCTCATCCACCAGAATCTGCTGGATCACATAAGGGACATGATCAGGTAATTTAGTACCACTCGTGCCAGCAACATTATTTCCTCCTTTGAAGACAATATCCTGGGAAGCAACTTTTCCTTTGTCAACAGGTAGAGCTGTAGCTATATCAGCAAAGGTACTCCTGCCAGCTTCAGGGTTGTCTCCATTATCATTATGAGCTTCCTTATCTGACTGCCCTTCCTTTGTCTTTTCAACAAATTTAGTAATTCCCTTTTTGGTTTGCTTTCCTTTTTGAGCCAAAATTTTGGTACCCTTGTTTTCCTCATGGTTAACTGGTTTCTTTTTGCAGTTTGACAAAGAATGCCCAATAATCTTGCAAGAGGAACAGAAGGCAGAAAGGTATTCATATTCCACTCGCACATGAAAAGCATGATCTTTCCTTTCAACCCTTAGTGTCTCTCTAAGTTGGCCGAGTAGATCAATATCCACCAGTATTCTTGCAAAGTGGCCCAAGGTTCTATTTTTTGTGGCATCATCCAGAGATAACGGAGAGCCAATCCCCCTTGCTATCGAGAAAAGAATTTTTGGCCGCCAATATTCAAGTGGGAGATCAAAGATTCGAATCCAACATTGCACTCCTGGATCGAGATTCCAAGAGCCTACAGCCAGCACCCTTCTCATATCCTCCATGCAGGAGAAAGAAAACTCAAAAAAAAACTCTCCCAATAGGAATTAGCTTCCATTGGGATATTGGCTGCCACAATTTAGATAGGTTGGCTTTCAAGTCATCCACTTTGATCGGGTTATCACCTTTTGAAAGGAGGATTCTCCCATGCAGGCTAATTCTTGATGATTCTAGCCCAGCTAGATACTCATCCTCTGGTATCTGAATCACCATCGTATCTCCCATTACTCTAGGGACCGAAAGCTGGCTCATGGGGATGTTGCAGGCATTGTTCAGCGCCTGCACAAATGATTTTTTTTGTGGAACCAAATCCACACCTAGGGACAGAGAGGCGGGGATAGGAGGAGGAGGGGGGACAATGGATGGAGAAGGAGCAAGGATGTGAGGGGGGGGGGGGGGGGGGGTAGATTCTGGGAATAGGCATTGCCATGAGGCTACCATGACGCGAATGCATGCAAAACCCTAAAAGTTCAGGCGGAACAAAACCCTAGTAGAGCATTGTTTTTCAAATCCAAATTGATTTGGATCCAATGATCATGATCCACAAGTTAAATTAGCTATGTTAGAAAAATACAAAGAGTTAGAAAGTCAGGAAATAACAACTAAAGAATTTTCAGGATATAATTTAAAGGATATTCTAAATCCTGAATCATCCTTTATTCAAGAACCAATAACTCTTCCTCTTTTATACAAAGAAGTTAAAAATTTAAAAACTGAAGTTGCTGAATTAAAACAAAAATACAAAATTTTGCAATGAAATTTTCAAAAATCCTTGGGGAAGGGAAAGGCTAAGGCTACTGTTTCAAATTCTTCTTCCACACATTTTGACAAAGATAATCTTGAAAAGGAATTTGACGCTCTTTATAATGAAGAAGCAAATTTCTTTTAAGAATAAAAACAATGCAACAGAAATGACATGTAAAAATAAATTTAAAAATCAAAAAATCTTTTCATCAACCCTTCATTGCTTTAATAGACTCTGGAGCACACCTCAACTGCATTCAATAAGGTCTAATCCCAACACAATATTACCAAAAAACACTCCAAAGATTATATACAGCAAATAACCAAAAATTACAAGTAAGTTATAGGTTGGAAAATGCTAGTAACTGTAATAATGGGATTTGCATTGATAGCTCATTCATTTTAGTAAAAGATACTTCAGAACAAATAATCTTAGGAACTCCTTTTCTTACTCAACTTTATCCAATTCAAATAACTGAAAAGGGAATAAAAACGATAAAGGACGATCAAGAAATACTGTTTGAATTTATAAACCCAATAAAAGCCAAAGAGTTAAATAACTTAAATGACAATATAGAAGAAAAGAACTTTTTAACAATCATTCAAAGAAAAGAAAATCAAATAGGATATTTACAAAAGGAAATCTTATATGCAAAAATTGAAAAGCAAATTCAAGATCCTTCGATACAAGAAAAGATAATAAAAATACAAAATGAATTTGAGAAAGAAGTTTTCTCAGATGTCCCTAATGCCTTCTGGGAAAGAAAAACCCACATGGTATCTTTGCCTTATGATGAAGGATTCCATGAAAGTAAAATTCCTACCAAAGCCCGACCAATTCAAATGAATAGCGAGACTTTGGAATACTGCAAAAAGGAAATAAAAGGGTTTCTTGATAAAAAGTTTATTAGGCCAAGCAAGTCTCCATGGAGCTGCATAGCCTTTTATGTATCAAATCAATCTGAAATAGAATGAGGAGAACCTCGAATGGTAATAAATTACAAACCTTTGAATAAAGTTTTGAAATGGATAAGGTATCCAATTCCAAATAAAAGAGATTTAACAAAAAGATTGCATGACAGAATAATCTTTTCAAAATTCGACATGAAGTCAGGATTTTATCAAATAAAATTGGAAGAAAAAGATAAATATAATATAGCTTTCACAGTTCCCTTTGGTCATTACGAATGGAATGTAATGCCTATGGGACTAAAATATGCACCCTCTGAATTCCAGCATATCATGAATGATATTTTAAATCCTCATTCAGAATTTACTATTGTTTACATAGATGATGTTTTAATTTTCTCAAAATCATTAGATCAGCACTTTAAATACTTCAATATATTTAAAGAAACTATCAAAAGAAATGGGATGGTAATATCAGCTAAAAAGATAAAAAGGTTTCAAACAAAAATAAGATTTTTGGGTCACGAAATTTATCAAGGAACAATAACACCAATAAGCAGAAGTATTGCTTTTGTCGAAAAATTTCCAAATGATTTAACTGATAAAAGACAGTTACAAAGGTTTCTAGGTTGCCTAAATTATGTTTCCGAGTTTATCCCCAATATCAGAGTTAAGTGTAAGTGATGAGTGTGATTTCACCTCATTTTCCATGTACATTTCTGCATGCATTTGCATATAGTTAGGCCATTTTAGTGTTTATTTTGTTTAGTTTTTCCTTTGGAACAGATAAGGTGGTATTGTGTGTTGTTTTGCAGATATTCATGATTAAATGCCCAAGAATTAGCAAGTATGAAGCTTGGATGACTTAGAGCTTTGAAAGATAAGAAATTGAGCCAAGCAGAGAGTATCACGGCCTAGCCGTGATGGCCCTCACGGCCGTGAGGGAGCAAAGAGTGAAGAAAGAATTGAGCCAAAAGTCAGAAGCTGTCACGGCCTAGCCGTGATGGCTATCACGGCCGTGACGTGTCAGCTGTGCCAGATCTCCAAAAGTCAGAGACGATCACGGCCTAGCCGTGATGGTTATTACGGCCGTGATAAATCAGTTGGAAAAGTCAGAGACGATCACGGCCTAGCCGTGATATCTATCACGGCCGTGACCTGTTTGTTGGAAAAGTCAGAAAGGATCACGGCCTAGCCGTGATGAGTATCACGGCCGTGATGAATCAGTAAATGAAGCGGTGCCAAGTCAGAAACCATCACGGCCTAGCCGTGATGGCTGTCACGGTCGTGACCGGCCACGATTAATAAAAGAACTGAGCAGAACAGAAGAATGGTATTCAGAAAACCCTAAAGAAAAATCCTCTGCTGCTGTGGCTGTGTGCATCATTCCATGGAGCTCTCCCCTTTGTTCATCTCTGTAATTATTCCTTTTGTTTTACTTTCAATTATGTGTAGCTAAACTCCCCTTTTGTTGGGGTTAGACTATTGCTATCTGAACTTGGTTGTAAAAATGATTTGATTTTAATACAGTTTCCTTCTTCTTTATGAGTATATAATTCTATGCTTAATGCTTTCCTAGGCTTGATCATCTTAGGAATGATTAGTTGCTTTAATAGACAATTGAAAGGTTGATGTTAAAGCATGCTCATGAATTATATGCCAAGTAGTCCAAGAATCTAGACATAGGTGTTGGCTGCTTGCAATCTTATGAATCTTGTTCTTAATGCAATTTCTCTTATTAATCCACCTAAGACATTAGGGTTTAATTTGAGATTTTAGGCTCAATGCACCTAAGACATTAGGCTTGAGTATATTAGAAAAGATTCGATTGTCATAAGTGAAGTAGGAATTGTGTTAGTTATCATTTCATAACAATCAAGGGAGGATTAGCTTAGTCTAACCCTAGCAATCTTATATCATTGTTATTCATCTTTCTGTTCTCACATCAACTGTTTGAGAAAAATCCAAAAAGAACAAAAATATTTTCTTCTTGTTTGTTTGCTAGATGTTAGAACAACCTTCAATCCAAAATTCGATCGCCTAGATAGTAGTCAAATTTGTGAAGTGGTAATTGTCCACGATCCCTGAGAACGATATCCGGTCTTACCGTTTTTATTACTTGCAACGAACCGGTACACTTGCCGAGTCCGTGTCAAGTTTTTGGCGCCGTTGCCGGGGATCGGTGTGCCAATATCACGAGTACCAAAGGGGACTCCTAATTTAGGCATTTTATTTTTTTTTTACTGTTTTCCTACTGTGTTGTTTTCGTTCTTATTGTCTGTATCTCTGCTGTGAATTTCTGCAAGTGCTGTTTTTCTGTTTGTTCTGTGCTACTCCGTTTGTTCAGTGTATGCGAGGTACAATCGACCCAGGTGAACTCCAATTCGAACCTGAGATCGAGAGACTCTGCAGAAGGAATAGAAAGAAAACCAAGGCAAGACAGAACAGAGAAAGAGCATCTTCTAGTAGACAAGAGCAGCAAGTTGAGTTACCCTGTGTGCAAGAACCACAAATTGAAATAGCAGCTGTCACCATGGCAGAAGAGAATGCACCAAGGAGAACAATGGGGGACTACACTTCCCCTAGAGTTGATAGATGTGGGACTCCGATTGTGAGACCTGCAGTGGCCTGCAATAATTTCGAAATCAAGGCCTCACTCCTCCACCTTGTGCAGCAAAACCAATTTGGAGGGTTGGAGAGTGAAGATCCTCATGCTCACATTGGTACCTTCATTGAGCTGTGTGACACCATCAAGTTAAATGGAGCTTCAGATGAGGCCATTCGGTTAAGGCTTTTCCCTTTCTCTTTGAGGGATAGAGCCAAGGCATGGCTTCAATCTCATCCTCATGGAAGCATCATCACCTGGAACGACTTAGTCAGCAAGTTTTTATCTCGATTCTTCCCTCCGTCAAGAATGATTAAGCTGAGGTCAGAGATCAATGCCTTTGCACAGAGGGATGGTGAGTCACTATATGAAGCCTGGGAGAGGTTCAAGTCTTTACTCACAGCTTGTCCAAATCATGAACTAGAGACATGGCAGCAGGTCGCAACTTTTGTTAATGGGCTCAACAGGAATTCAAGAAGTATGATTGAAGCGGCTGCAGGAGGTACATTGAGTCAAAAGACACCGGAAGAAGCAAAGGACTTGATTGAGAACATGGCTAACAATGACTATCAAATGCCTAGTTCTCGGTCAATGGTCAGTAGAGGTGTTCTAGAGCTGGATGAAATTGGTGCCCTCAAGGCACAAATGGCTATTCTTACCAAACAACTGGGGTCGGTTCAACTGCAGAACTCTCAAGTACAAGCTGTTCAAGTTCAAGGTGCCTCAGTGTGTGATTTCTGTGGAGGCAACCATGCAAATGGAAACTGTGAGATCAATGTGGTTGGAAGCTCGGGACAAGAAGAGGTAAACTATATGGGCAACCAAGGGCCTAGAAATGATCCCTACTCCAACACCTACAACCCGGGGTGGCGCAATCATCCCAACTTTAGTTGGAGACAAGGACAAAGTTCAAATACTCAAGCAAAGCCTCCTCAAGAGAGTTCAAGCAAATTGGAGAGCATTCTAGGCCAGTTCATGCAAGCCACTCAAGAGACTATGAAGAATCAAAATGCCTCCATCAAGAATCTTGAACACCAGATAGGACAGTTGGCAAAGCAAATGGCAGAAAGACCTCAAGGACAATTCCCAGGAGATACAGAGAAGAATCCGAAGGAAGGTTGCATGGCAATTATCACAAGAAGTGGGAGAGTGTTAAATCCACAAGAAAGAGAAGGAGAAGAAGAGGCAAGAGGAGCTAGAGATGATAAGGTACAATTTGAAGAGGTAAACAATGAAGAACCCGGAAATCCCCAAGATACTACCTCTATTCCTACCCGTGTAGAAGCTGAAAAACCGCAGAAGGAGAAATTGGTTGATGAAGAATTTGCGAAAAAGAAGACTAAAAGACAGATTCTGGAAGAGGTTGATAATCCCAAAGAGCTGCCCCCATATTTTAGAATCCCGTACCCCCAACGGTTGAAGAAGGAGGCAAAAGACCAGCAGTTTTCTAAGTTCCTGGATGTATTCAAAAAGCTACAAATCAACATCCCGTTTCTTTGAAGCCCTACAATGAGATGCCTTCCTACGCAAAATTCATGAAAGAGATCCTTACAAACAAAAGAAGGTGGAAGGAGGAGACAGTGATGCTTACTGAAGAGTGCAGTGCTATAATTCAGAGGAAGCTACCAGTAAAGATGAAGGACCCGGGTAGCTTCACTATCCCATGCACTATCGGTCATGTGAACATTAAGAGAGCATTGTGCGATCTAGGCGCAAGTGTCAACCTTATGCCGTTGTCCATTTTCAAAAAGCTGGGAATCGGTGAGGTAAAACCAACAGGAATTTCTCTTCAACTGGCAGACCGCTCCATTACATATCCCTATGGTGTTGTGGAGGATTTGTTGGTGAAGGTGGATAAATTAATCTTCCCAGCAGACTTTGTGGTTTTAGACATGGAGGAGGATGCTGAAGTTCCACTCATACTAGGGAGACCTTTTCTGGCAACTGGTCGGGCTTTGATAGATGTGGAAAAAGGCCAGTTGAAATTCAGAGTGCAAGAAGAGGAAGTAACTTTCAATGTATTGGAAGCTATGCATCGCACGAGCAAGGAAGATGAGTGTTTCCGCATGGAAGTGGTAGACACAGTAGATAAGGAAGTCATTGCACATCAACACCACCCCTCTATTCCAGAGAAGAAGGAAAAGCCCAACATGAAAGCCAATCCAAAGTTATGCAAAACAAATGATGCATCAGTTGGTGAGGAAGTTGGTCCTGCTCATCTTGTGAAAACGGAACCTCCACCAGGAAGGAGTAAGAAAAAGGGCAAGAGGCCCAGAGCGAAAAAGGCAAAGCAGAAGCACAATTGTTGGCCTTTTAAGAAAAATCAGCTCTTTACAGGAGTTTCATGGAAGAAAAGTGCTCTTGCAATTCTATGTTCAGCAGATCCCGGTTAATTGAAGGAAGAAATCACACGTCAAGCTAGTGACGTTAAAGAAGCGCTTATTGGGAGGCAACCCAATTTTTATTTTTATTTTTTATTTTATTTTATTTTCATCTTCTCTTTTGTTTTGATTTCCCCTCTTGAATAATTTGAGAAGCTCAAGAGGTTTGTTAATAGTTTGTTGAGTGATTCCAGATTTTGAAGGAAGGAGGAGAAGAAGAAGGCGAAGGAAACAAAACCAGAAAGCATGTGATTCAGCACCACTACCACTTTGGTGAGTTGTTCCAATTTTCTCCCCTCTCTAAACTTAATTATTTACATTGAGGACAATGTAAGTCTTTAAGCTTGGGGTAGGGGTAATCTTTTAGCTTGCATTGTAAATATTGCATTCATATAGGCTCTAGTCTTGCATGATCACATGAATTAATTGCCCCCTGCTTAGATTGAGCACCTGATTGTGAGAGCTAAGTGCCAATTTGTCTGTGATAGTGAATTTTTGGATCCTGATTTTATATTCTTGTGATATGGCTTCATTAAATATGCTTGAGATGTTCTTGGATAGTTGATGATTAGCATGTGTTTCTATGGATTTATGTTCTCACTGGTTCTTGAACTGATAAATGTGAGCTTTTGAGCCATTAGGGGGCACTCACTAAATCTACCCCCGTTCTTTGTGTAGAGTGTTTTCCTCTTGGATTGTTTTTCTCTAGAACTTGACTTGAAACCATTTCGAAACTTGAAATTTTTTGAGAATATTTTTGAAAAGGATTGAGGCAATAGGTGTTTTTTCTGGCCTTCTGAGCTTTGAATGAATAATGCTACCCTTAGTTGCCCAATTTTGAGCCTTAATGAATAGCATGCTTTTCTTGGTTCCCTGAAATGTTGTGTTAAATATGCTTATGAGGGACCTTCTAAAGTACTGTGCAAAAATGGGTTGGAAAATGTAGTTGAAAGTTTGGGATGATGAAAGAAAAAAAAAAGGAATCTAAAAAATTTTACTTCTCCTGAATTGCAAAATCTCCCCTTCTCCAAAAAAACAAAAAAAAAAAAAGAGAAGAGAAAAGAGAAATAAAAAATGGGGAAGGGGATGACAAAAAGGAATGAGAAGTAAAAAAAAAAAATAAAAAAAAATGAAAGAATGGTGGAAGAGTAAACTGAAACCCAAAGAAAGGTATTTTAGAAGGTCGTGTCTTGCAATGCTTGATTGTTTGTATAGCCTTTTGAAATTTCCTGTTTTTGAAATTCCCACCTGAAAATTGATCCCATGGCCTCATTACAACCAAAGAATAAGACCTCTTGATTCTTAGATGTTTTCATTAATAAAGTGAAGATTTGGTTGATAGTCAAGCTTATGGTAGGAATCATTCTTTGAGGAAAATGGAGTGAAATGTCATATTCCCTTAACACTTGAGTGAGTGAGGCAAGAAGGAGAGCCAAGCAAATGAACAAGCTTGGGGTGAGCTGCAAGTGAGATAGAGTGCCCGAATTAGTGAGAATGTGAGTCTAGGGAAACTAAGCCCCTAATTGGACTTGAATTGATTGTCTCTTGCTGAAATAATTGACTGCCTGTTGCTTGGATCATTTTATTCGGGTTCTTAGTTCACTATCATTGTCCTGGTTGTTTTCATCTTATGGCCTTGGTTTTTGCTTGAGGACAAGCAAAGTCTTAAGCTTGGGGTGATTTGATGAGTGTGATTTCACCTCATTTTCCATGTACATTTCTGCATGCATTTGCATATAGTTAGGCCATTTTAGTGTTTATTTTGTTTAGTTTTTCCTTTGGAACAGATAAGGTGGTATTGTGTGTTGTTTTGCAGATATTCATGATTAAATGCCCAAGAATTAGCAAGTATGAAGCTTGGATGACTTAGAGCTTTGAAAGATAAGAAATTGAGCCAAGCAGAGAGTATCACGGCCTAGCCGTGATGGCCCTCACGGCCGTGAGGGAGCAGTAGCTGAAGAAAGAATTGAGCCAAAAGTCAGAAGCTGTCACGGCCTAGCCGTGATGGCTATCACGGCCGTGACGTGTCAGCTGTGCCAGATCTCCAAAAGTCAGAGACGATCACGGCCTAGCCGTGATGGTTATTACGGCCGTGATAAATCAGTTGGAAAAGTCAGAGACGATCACGGCCTAGCCGTGATATCTATCACGGCCGTGACCTGTTTGTTGGAAAAGTCAGAAAGGATCACGGCCTAGCCGTGATGAGTATCACGGCCGTGATGAATCAGTAAATGAAGCGGTGCCAAGTCAGAAACCATCACGGCCTAGCCGTGATGGCTGTCACGGCCGTGACCGGCCACGATTAATAAAAGAACTGAGCAGAACAGAAGAATGGTATTCAGAAAACCCTAAAGAAAAATCCTCTGCTGCTGTGGCTGTGTGCATCATTCCATGGAGCTCTCCCCTTTGTTCATCTCTGTAATTATTCCTTTTGTTTTACTTTCAATTATGTGTAGCTAAACTCCCCTTTTGTTGGGGTTAGACTATTGCTATCTGAACTTGGTTGTAAAAATGATTTGATTTTAATACAGTTTCCTTCTTCTTTATGAGTATATAATTCTATGCTTAATGCTTTCCTAGGCTTGATCATCTTAGGAATGATTAGTTGCTTTAATAGACAATTGAAAGGTTGATGTTAAAGCATGCTCATGAATTATATGCCAAGTAGTCCAAGAATCTAGACATAGGTGTTGGCTGCTTGCAATCTTATGAATCTTGTTCTTAATGCAATTTCTCTTATTAATCCACCTAAGACATTAGGGTTTAATTTGAGATTTTAGGCTCAATGCACCTAAGACATTAGGCTTGAGTATATTAGAAAAGATTCGATTGTCATAAGTGAAGTAGGAATTGTGTTAGTTATCATTTCATAACAATCAAGGGAGGATTAGCTTAGTCTAACCCTAGCAATCTTATATCATTGTTATTCATCTTTCTGTTCTCACATCAATCTGTTTGAGAAAAATCCAAAAAGAACAAAAATATTTTCTTCTTGTTTGTTTGCTAGATGTTAGAACAACCTTCAATCCAAAATTCGATCGCCTAGATAGTAGTCAAATTTGTGAAGTGGTAATTGTCCACGATCCCTGAGAACGATATCCGGTCTTACCGTTTTTATTACTTGCAACGAACCGGTACACTTGCCGAGTCCGTGTCAAGTTTTTGGCGCCGTTGCCGGGGATCGGTGTGCCAATATGACGAGTTCCAAAGGGACTCCTAATTTAGGCATTTTATTTTTTTTTACTGTTTTCCCTCTTGTGTTGTTTTCGTTCTTATTGTCCGTATCTCTGCTTTGTGAATTTCTGCAAGTGCTTTTTTTTCTGTTTGTTCTGTGCTACTCCGTTTGTTCAGTGTATGCGAGGTACAATCGACCCAGGTGAACTCCAATTCGAACCTGAGATCGAGAGACTCTGCAGAAGGAATAGAAAGAAAACCAAGGCAAGACAGAACAGAGAAAGAGCATCTTCTAGTAGACAAGAGCAGCAAGTTGAGTTACCCTGTGTGCAAGAACCACAAATTGAAATAGCAGCTGTCACCATGGCAGAAGAGAATGCACCAAGGAGAACAATGGGGGACTACACTTCCCCTAGAGTTGATAGATGTGGGACTCCGATTGTGAGACCTAGGGGAATTCCTCATCCCGATGCCAGTCTTATTGTTCAAACTGATGCATCAGATAAAGGATATGGTGGGATCTTACCACAAATCCTTCCAGAGTCAAAAGTTGAGCAAGTTGTTCGTTTTCATTCAGGTCTTTGGATTCAATCACAAGAGAAATATAGTACTATTAAAAAGGAGATTTTATCCGTAGTACTATGTATTACAAAATTTCAAGATGATTTAATAAATAAAAGGTTTTTATTCCGAATTGATTGCAAAGCAGCAAAAAATGTTTTGCAAAAAAATGTTAAAAATTTAATTTCAAAACATATTTTCGCCAGATGGCAAAGTTTACTAAGTTGTTTTGATTTTGAAATCGTATATTTAAAAGGTGATAATAACTATATCCCTGATTTTTTAACCAGGGAATTTTTGCAAGGTCACCCATGACATCAAGATCCAGAGGAAGATCTGTGCGAGGTGGGGCTTCCCCCTCTCCAAGTAAATCCAAAGAATTAACCCCAGATTCATTTGCTCCCTCTGCCTCTCAAATAACCCAAAAGAACCTTCCACCATTAAGTCCCACTAATAACCCTGTACAAAGCCCAAATAAATTTGCACCTTTGAGTGATAAAACACAAACCAAATCAGCCACCCAGGGAGAACCCTTAACTTACAAAATAAAACCAGCTTACAATTATTGGGACTATCAGAAGGCTTGGGAATTGGTCCTTTACCAGCCAAACCCTCGCCATTCTTGGTATTTAAATTTTCTCAGTAATCAATCAAGATACCCAAATTGGTTTATGGAGTGGTTTTGGGAGAATGGATTATCTCCTGATATTCTTCCAAATCCCCTTTACGATTTATACAATGAATACAAAAGTTTAACCCCTACAATACCAGTTTTTGGAAAATTATTGCATTTATGTGCCCAATTTGGAATCGCATGGTTGCACAAGTTTAATTACGAGTATCATGCTCATTTACCAGAGCCTTTTCAAAAGTACATCCGTACAGTTAACACAATATCGTGGTGGAGGAAATTCAATGAGATGGTTGTAGAGACAAAATTTGCCTCCTGGAAAAATAAGGTTCGAGCAAGAAGGGTTCCTCTGGCTTTTGAAACCCCAAAACTCCTCCTTCTCAATTAAAAGAAAAAGAAGTTGAAAGCTTGTCTCAAGCAGTAACTCCTTACACCATCAATTTCAGTACCGCAACTCCTCGTTAGTATAAAAGATTTTTAAAAGAGGTCCTTTCCTCAATTGATTCTGACGAAGAAGATGATGACTTAGTCACTGTTGGGTCTGATTATAACCCTTAACTGGAAAATGCTGATCAAGATATTGGCTTCTTAGATCAATAACTCATTAATTCATAAGATTTGTCACATCTCAAAAAATTCAAGATGGCCGACAAAGACTCTTTTCAGTCACTCTCTCCAATAAAGAAAAAGTAAAGTCAATTGTCCGTTTGTGCCGACGATGATTTATTGGCAGACAAAAGGTCATATGGCTACAGTAATTTGGCATTAAAGTCAAAAGTCAAATAGTACCTTCTTTTGCGGATACTCTCTCCCATCTATTTAAGAGGGCTCCCTGGTCCAGAAGAAGGCAGACTTATCTTTAGCTCCATTTACTAATTAAGCTTTCTTTGTAATCTTGTAGTGATAAAGCTATTTGAAGCAAGTTTACTTTGAAGCTCATTATTGTAAGTCATCATTTAAAGATTTGATAATCCTTTGTAATTTTGTACTATCTGTTTTATGAAATAAACAGATAGTTTGATAACATTACTTTCACATTTACTCTGATTTCTCTATTTCACTACTATTTTATTCTTCAACTAATGAGAAAACAAGAAGAAATGTCAATGGCAGCTATTGCCTATAGAGCAAAACGAAATAATGCCTTAACCACAGTTAAATTATTAATTCAAGGTTTCACAGGAAGCCTAAAAGGATGGTGGGATAATAATTTAAGAGAAGTTGATAGACAAACAATTCTTACATTTGTAAAGCAAGAAATAAGAAATAACGAGAAATGTGAACCAGAAACAATCCAAATAGAACAAAAGTTGAAGCATTAATTTTTTCAATTTCTCAAGAATTCATTGGAGATGCAAATGTTTTTGCAGATAGGTCTCTTGAAATTTTGAATAACCTTTAATGTCCAACCTTAGGAGAATTTAGGTGGTACAAAGATAATTTTTTACTAAAAATTTATACAAGAACAGATTGCAGACATTCTTATTGGAAGGACAGATTTATCTCTTGTCTTACTAAAAATTTTGCACAAAAGGTAAGAACTCAAATAAAAAATGAGTACCTAGGTACTCCTCTAGAAGATTTAACATATGGAAGAATAATTGACACGCTTTCGCGCACGCGTCAAAAAGCGAGTGGTTTACAAAAAATATGTAGATAGGGAGCGACAACCCGAGTATCGTCTCACAAGGACTCTTCGATTGTTGTTAACAGAAAAGTCAGTTTTGGGGGGGGTTGGATTTGAAATTAAATAAAGAAAACAAAGCAGAAAAACAATGCAAACTAAATAATTATCAGACAAGCTAAACGATCAACCTACTGCTTTCGGTTTCCCACTATCATTGATTCACATAATTCCAATCCCTAAGCGGATTCTAATCTCTTTTCGATTGTAACATCAATTAACAAGCCAAACCGACGCTACGAGACATATGTTACTAATTCCGAATTAAGCAAACGGATTAAGCCCTTCGTGAATTAAGCAAACACGAATTGAACGCACGCGAATTAAGTAAACACGATTAAGTTTAGGAACACACTATCATCGAAACAAATCAATACATACTCTATACAATTCTGAATTAAGCAAACAGAATATATAGAACAAATATTGAAAGAGAAAAGCATTAAGTTTAGGAATTACAAAACCTCAAGCGTCAATGGAACCCTATTACAGCAGATCAATCCAAGGAGACTAGTTCTCCATTAACAACTAGGACAGAAACCTACGAACAATTTCGCAGCCGTCAAAATCTAAAAGGAAAAGAAGATAAGAGGATAGATGATCAGTTCTGCCCTAAAACAGATATAAATACAGATTCTGGGTTGCGCTCGCTAGCGAGGGGAGACATGATTCGCGAGGCGAATCTTATGAACAGTCCTTCAGTGTTTGGATTTCTCGCGAGGCGAGTTTATTATTCGTGAGGCGAGACTTCAAATTCCAATCTGTCACAGCCGTGACCTTCATCACGGGTAGGCCGTGATGGTCTCTGTCCTTCAGGGTTGGATCTCTCGCGGGGCGAGACAGTGATTCGCGGGGCGAGACAGAGAGGATGGCATTTCTGACATAGTGTGGCTTCAGGCTCGCGAGGCGAGTAGCCTTTCGCGGGGCGAAGACTCCATAACTACTTCTCTTTATTAACCTGAAAACGAGAAATAGCAGTAAGTGCTTTATTTGACTCTAAATCAACTAAATTAACCTAAAACTACTTTAGAGACTCAAAATGTTGCTTGAAGACAATCGAGTCTAATTTGGGCGAAAACGGGATATAATTAGCACAAAACCACGGTCATACTAGTCATAAAACTAGACGAGCCAGAGGCTGATCAAAATACCCCAAACTTAAACTTTGCTTGTCCCCAAGCAAACTAAAACTCAAAAAGGACTCAAACTTGGCAAGCTCAAAAGATTCAATCAAATTCACACAAGTTTCATGCAATTTCAACAAAACAATTTTTTTTCAATGATTCCCCCTTTTCAACAATGCAATCCCCACATTCAATTACTTTGAACAATTGAGAATTCCATCATTCATGCAATCATTAATCTAAGTTGAGGATTCAAGCTACACACAAAAGGGAGATCACCAAATTCAAACAATCTCCTTCCTCACAAGGGCATTTAGTGTTTCACTCATTCGCTCAGGTTGTCTAGGCTATCAACATTTCACTCAGTTTCACTTTTAAGAGCACTTCCCATGAATTTGATTTTCATCTCAATCAAGGTTCCCATGAAAATATGAATGCAACATCAGAAGGTCTTTTAAAGGTTGTAATGGGGCCTGACTAAGGGTAGGATATTCAAAGGTATTAGGCTTAAGTCCCTAGGAATTAAGAGAGCATGAGCATTTTGATACATTGAAATTCCACTCAAATTCCTTTTTCCATTTTTTTTTCATGCTTTGGGTGACTACAGCCTTTTTCTTTTAATACCCTTTTTGACATTTTTGCACTTTTCTTTTCTTTTTTTATTTTTCTTCTCTTTTTTTTTCTTTTTGCCCTTTGACTCCAACCTTTGTTTTTCTTTTTCTCAATCCCAGACAACACATCATATCGTTGTAGCCACCCCAAACTTAGTTTCTTGCAACCCTTCTCTTGCTAATCTTCCATGCTCTCCTAATCCTAAGATCGGGTTAACATGGTTTTTCCAGATTTTGGCTTATAATATGAGGCTATCAAGAACAACAGGCTAATCAGGCTCAATGGGGCTAACTAGGGAACATGCATTAGGGACGGTTCTTTTTAGGCCAAGTAGCTAATTCAAAGAAAACTTCCTAAACCATTTGATGCAAACACATAGACATGCAAACCATGAAGAGATTCAAGCAAATTCGGGAAAGTGCAGCTCAAAAGTGATTCACACAGTTAAAAACATGTTGGAGGCTCAAATCCTCGCATGGACATTTTTGCAAATTGTTTGACCGAGATTCTATCCCTAGTGTGTGCATCCCTTCACCCCAAACTTATCATAAATCATGCAATCATAACAAAATATCTCAAAGTTCAATTTTCAATTTTTCAAATGGGGATCACTTTTCAAAAAAAAATTTCAACCTAGGGGGAATCATCACATAAATCATGCAATCAATCTATGCAAAATTCAATCAAATTCCAGCAAACTTGCCAACACAAGACTCAACACACAAACTCTTGATCTTCTCAAATTATTCAAGAGCTAAAAGAAAACAAAACAAAAACAAAGCAAGGAAAAGAAAATTAAAAAGAAGAGGGTTTAGAGAAACTCATTGGGGTGGTTCCACCGGGATCCCATTGCTTGTAACATAAGGCCCAAGTGATAGCCAAAGGACGGAAGCTCATTCCATGCTTCCATAACTTGCAGCCTTGATATGGGAGTGAGCACTTGACAATTATGGTGACTCCGCCAAGTGCGGCGGACTTCTCACTCCCTCTTGGGTCAAGGTTGACCTCTTTATCTACAAAGTCCTCCCAATAAAAATGGGGTTCAACCTCCTGGACTGGCCATAGTGTCTTCATATCCAAGGGTGCAAAATCCAGTCTCTCAGGCAGAGGCTTGAACTCCATCACCGGTTGTTCCACAGTGGGAGGTGGTAAACAGGTAGCGAGGGTCTCTGGTGCTGCTTCATCCACTGCACAATTCCCATCCACTTCATTACCAGATTCATCACCTTCTATATATGTAGTAACCTCATCACGCACCACACAGGTATTTCTCCCGTCACAATTGACACATGCATAGGAGCCAAATGAATCATCTAATTCCGGAATTTCTTCATCATCCTCTAGCATGGCGGAATGGATGTCCTCCATATGCCTCTTCCTCTCAATTTTCTTAGTCAAGGGTTCTGATCCTTGAGCTTGTTGCATGGCATTCATCGAAGTGGCAAGCTGTCCAATCTGTGTCTGCAGGGCATGAATGCTAGCATCCGTTTGCTGCTGAAATTGTCCAAATTGCTGCTGAAACTGAAGGTTTTGTGCAGCCATTTGCTTGATCATGTCCTCTAGTGAAGGTCCAGAAGGTGCCGAGGTGGTCACTTGGGGAGAGTTCTGTGGTGGTGTCAGCAACAACATCAGTTGTTGTTGCATGGGTGAGTCCCCATACCAAGGGTTTGGATGGTTTCTCCAGTTGGGGTGGTACTCATCAGTGGAAGGGTCAGGAATGTTGTGCCTGTTCTGATTGTTGCCTTGATTGTAAATATTGGCTGTATATGCTTGAGGTGATTCATTAACTTGTCTAATACCAAATATCTCTCACCAGATTGATGCAGCTCTGAAGGCAGGAAAGTATCTCACTAGGAAGGCTTTCTTCAAATCAATCCAGGTTGAGATGGAATTCGCCTCAAGACAATACAACCAATCCTTCGTAGCGCCTTCAAGTGAGAAATGGAAGGCTCTCATCTTGATGTGGTCTTCTGTTATTCCTTCAGGTCTCAGCATTGTAGAACAAACAACCTGGAATTCCTTCAGATGCTCCTGCGGATTCTCACCTGCAAGACCAGTAAACCTTGGCAACCAGTGCATTAAACCAGAAAAGTCAGGATAATATATGCATGGCGGTTCATAATTAACATTAGGCATGTAACCTTGCATATAATTATCCATGGGTAGATTCACAACCAGACCAATTCATCAATTTTTTTTTTTTTGTTAATAACAACAAGAGTCCCCGGCAACGGCGCCAATTTTTGACACGCTGTCGCGCACGCATCAAAAAGCGAGTGGTTTACAAAAAATATGTAGATAGGGAGCGACAACTCGAGTATCATCTCACAAGGACTCTTGGATTGTTGTTAACAGAAAAGTCAGTTTGGGGGGGGGGGGGGATTTGAAATTAAATAAATAAAACAAAGCAGAAAAACAATGCAAACTAAATAATTATCAGACAAGCTAAACGATCAACCTACTACTTTCGGTTTCCCACTATCATTGATTCACATAATTCCAAGCCCTAAGCGGATTCTAATCTCTTTTCGATTGTAACATCAATTAACAAGCGAAACCGACGCTACGAGACATATGTTCCTAATTCCGAATTAAGCAAACGGATTAAGCCCTTCGTGAATTAAGCAAACACGAATTGAACGCAGGCGAATTAAGCAAACGTGATTAAGTTTAGGAACACACTATCATCGAAACAAATCAATACATACTCTATACAATTCTGAATTAAGCAAACAGAATATATAGAACAAATATTGAAAGAGAAAAGCATTAAGTTTAGGAATTACAAAACCTCAAGCGTCAATGGAACCCGATTACAACAAATCAATCCAAGGAGACTAGTTCTCCATTAACAACTAGGACAGAAACCTACGAACAATTTCGCAGCTGTCAAAATCTAAAAGGAAAAGAAGATAAGAGGATAAATGATCAGTTCTGCCCTAAAACAGATATAAATACAGATTCTGGGTTGCGCTCGCTCGTGAGGCGAGACTTGATTCGCGAGGCGAATCATATGAACAGTCCTTCATTGTTTGGATTTCTCGCGAGGCGAGCTTATTATTCGCGAGGCGATGTGACACCCTAATCTCAGGTCATCACATGGTTACCCGTTTGCGGAAATAAAACTTAATTTGCTGGTTGCTTTCGGAAAATCATATTTTCTCAACGTTTATCTTTTCAAAATATGGTGATAAAATTTTTTCTTTTCCTCCTTCTTTTAACCTCATAACCACAACAACGTATTCAAATCACACTTAACTACATAATGTATATAAGTCCTTCAACTATACTGCCTCATATTTTTCTCATATAAATCATAATCAACTTTATTCTTAAAACATAACATTACCTAAGCTGGTCGTAACTAACGGACACTACAACCGATAAAAACAGCACAGCATGCCTCGAACTAGACAACCTTCATCTTCTTGTAAGGATCATACCCCTCGTACAACTCTGATATGGTTGTAAGGGTGAGACGCCAATATATGGATTTATCACCATAACTAAATGCACAACACAAAAGAAGGCACATACACATATACATGTCTATAACAACGTACTCATTCATATTATTTCACATCGTTTATCAATGGGTTTCACACCCAACGTACTAATTCATCTTATATCACATCGTTTATCAATGGGTTTCACACCCCAAACATCAACGTTGGAAAACTATGCATGAACACTTCAATACATCATCTAAACATTCATACCTAATCTCATGAGATATCTCCAACCTCGTAAACCTCGTGATGAGTTGATCAGACTCAATTGCCACAAGCATACAGCCACAGGCACGCCCATCGCACACTGTCCAACATCGTGGCACAGTGATAACATCGTAGATGGGGCCTCATTGTCCAAACCCTGGGCACAATGAGAACATCTTTGTATGATCTACCCTGACGCCGCAAGGTAATCCCTCGTTTAATCATGGCATGTCTGCCAAATGCATGCAAGAAACATTTTGTTCTCAACACTTTTCTTTGTGCTATATCTTTATTTGTCAAAGCTCTCAAAAGCTTACAACCCATCATTGTTTTAAACATCTAATGCTCTCAAAAGCATCATCGTTAAAACATGGAAGCTCTCAAAAGCTTATGACTTAACATCGTTTAAAACATCTTTACATCTTTTATTAACAACACAGGACCTCAAAGTCCGAGTGCTCAATCACGAAGCCCCTAGACCTTGCAATCAGTCTTAGGTTCGTGGTAGTAGAAAACAACTTAAAATGTTTTAACTTCTTTAAATAGATACCCAGTTTACAACACAACGAACCTTAATACCCCGACGTCTTGGTTATTAAGTTCCATATCTTCGTACATCTTTTTACATCGTTTTACATCTTTCACATCGTATTACATCTTTTACATCTTTCACATCTTTCACATCTTTTACATCGTTTTACATCTTTTACATTGTATTACATCTTTTACATCTTTTACATCGTTTTACATCCTTTTACATCTTTTACATCGTTTTACATCCTTTTACACCGTATTACATCTTTTTACATCTTTTACATCGTATTACATCTTTTTACATCTTTTACATCTTTACTGTCTGGGAAAAACAAATCCAAAATAGGATAACATCATAAGAACACTAGTACCCCGACATCTCGGTTACTAAGTTCTATATCATCCTTTACGTCATTAAGTAAAACTCATTTACCGAAAATTCTTTCTACTTGAAATTCGTATATAAAACGTCAATTCATAAAAAAATCCACTTTTCCTTTGGAAACACATTTTTTCCAAAATAACGTCAAATCATCAACAACTTCTTTTTATTGAAACTTCAACTCTAATAAATCAATTCAGATTAAATCTCTTCTCAACATAAGTACTGCTATTTTTAAACTCTTACCGTAAATAATTTCGAAACTTGCCGTCGTTTAGCATTTTCAAAGAAAACGTCTTTAAGTCAAACTTTGACATTTCTTCTAAAATAATTTTCTTATATAATAAATAAGGCCTTTTCGAATATTAATTTCACAAAATCACTTTTTATAATATTTCGGAATTTCTTGTGTAAAAATTAGCAGTAAAAAAAAATTCACGGTTACGCTCTCATTGTGACTCATAAACTTCTTTTACACTAATAAATCATTAAAATAATAATATTTCTCAAAACTCATTATTTTTCCAAAATCATATTTTCCTCTACTATTATATTCCAACATTCCCCATAAAACGTTGAATATAACTTTCACAGCTTATTAAATCTTTTATCTCATTAATCTGTTGTGCACTGACCACTGTCAGGCCTCTCAAACAACACTCACAAACAACATTCAACATCATCATCATAATTATATCCCAGGCTGATCATGCACATTACAACATAATATACTACTGCAGATAATTAAAAGCAGATCAATCATCAATACACAGATAAACAACACATCGTAAACATCATAAACAATTAATCACAAACCACATATAAATCATATAAGCCACACTAAAAGCAAATAGTTATAGAGAAAATCCCTCAGGTAAGCTCCCCTTACCTCTTGAAGACTCAACTAACGTTTTCAAACAACCTCCCGATTTAATCCGATTTCCTTCGTCGGCTTTAGGTCAAACCAACCCGGTTGATTCCTTCAAACAAATTGCAATCAAATCAAACCACAACATACTTAACTCATGAGGGTTAGGTTTCGGCCAAGGGCTGACTTTTAGGGTTCAAAATCCTTAAAATTGCTAATCATGATTAAGTCATAGATTAATGGTCCTTAATTAACCTAAATCATAGATTAGTGACTGAACAACTAAGTTTCAAACTCAAAACTTCCTAACTCTTCTATACTTATATTCGGCCTCAACATGTTCATAGGGCTAGGGTTCTTAATTTAATAAACCAACTTGGATTTATTTAAGCATACATACTAATAGCTTGATTACTAAGATCATTAATGAAAACTTTGAACAAAACTCATCTAGTTCCAAGAACTAGGGTTTCGGCCAAAACCAGAAATTAGGGAAAGAAATTGCTCATGATCTTATGCTTCTAGATGATGAAAATAGAGATGATTATAAGATCATAGCAATTGGTTTCATGTCAAAAGGATTTTTCTAGAATAAGTTATGAATTTTTGAATCTAATTCCATGAACTTTGAATCTTATGAAGAACATAATGATCAAAGGCATAAACTCAAGAATCTTGTGAAGAGAAAAGCTTATAATAGAAAGATTAAGAGAGACTACCTCTTGATGATCAAAGAAAAGTATGATCTTGATGATGTTCTTCACAAATTTCTCATGGTGTTCTTGAGAAACTTAAGGAAGAAGATGAACATAGTTAGGGTTTAGAACAGTTTTAGTATTTTGGGTAGATATCTCAACATACTTGTCCGTTTTGGATGATCTTTATGTCGTTGGAAAGAATAGAGAAAGATGAACAACTTTCATGTTGAAAGTTTTACGAGATTCAGAGCAGAAATCTGTCAGAATTGCTAGGTAAAATCTGGCGAATTATGAACATTCATGAATGTTCTTGAAGTTCTTAAGACAAAAGCTTAACTTTGAGAGAAAAATGGCTTGAAAATGGAAATGAAACTTGATTAAGTAATAAGACATGTTGGAGCCGTGGGTTTTGGGTAAGGTTTGGTACACTTTTCCAATGGCATTTGCTTGCAATTGTCATAAAAAGACAAGGGTAAAATGGTTATTTCATAGCAAAAATTCACTTTGTCATAAATGCGCCATTATGGCCATTATGACTCGGATAAGCTCGTCATAAATGCTCGTCAAGTCGGTCAAATCCATTATCTCAGCTATGTTGCCGACTCCGGGTTTCATCTGGCGCAGGTTTTTCCTAGAGCTAATCTCGACGTAGACGCCCGCAACAAATATAATATTTTAATTTTTTTTACCAAAATTTTCAAAACTTCCAGTATCGTAGTAAATACGATAAAAACATTTTTCATCTCGTTCACGACTTAAAATTAGGTCTTCTGAGCAGTAAACTTTGACTGTCAGTGAAAATCCAGAAAACGGCAGACCGGCTTCCATCTGAATTTTCAACCAAAAACTTCCCCGTAACCTTATGAAAATAAGTATAACAAGGAAATGACCTTGGTTTATCCAAAATCATTTTCTAAGTCTCGGATAAAAATATATATTTATATATTTCTTACCGATATTACGAAGCAACGAAAATCGGGGTGTTACAGGCGAGACTTCAAATTCCAATCTGTCACAGCCGTGACCTTCATCACGGGTAGGCCGTGATGGTCTCTGTCCTTCAGGGTTGGATCTCTCGCGGGGCGAGACAGTGATTCGCGGGGCGAGACAGAGAGGATGGCATTTCTGGCACAGTGAGGCTTCAGGCTCGCGAGGCGAGTAGCCTCTCGTAGGGCGAAGACTCCAGAACTTCTTCTCTTTATTAACCTGAAAATGAGAAATAGCAGTAAGTGCTTTATTTGACTCTAAATCAACTAAATTAACCTAAAACTACTTTAGAGACTCAAAATGTTGCTTGAAGACAATCGAGTCTAATTTGGGCGAAAATGGGATATAATTAGCACAAAACCACGGTCATACTAGTCATAAAACTAGATGAGCCAGAGGCTGATCAATAATCTCAATTATAAACAAAACAGGTTATCAATTTTGTACTGATATAAAAATGCATAGACAGGCAAAATTTGAATGTAAAACCAATAATAGAGAATTAGGAAACTTTTGTGAACAATTTGGTTATGAGAAAATAACCCCTCCGTCTAAACAAAGAAGGTTTAAACCACAAAAAATTTAGAAGTTATAAAAGGTTTAGTAAAAAAGCACCAACAGAAAAACCTATTAAATCTTACAAAAACCCCAAAATAAAACTTATAGTAGACCTTACAATAAAGGATTTGATAAAAATATTATTTGCTATATAAATGCGGTTGTGCCGGGCATATAGCAAGAAAGTGTAGAGTCAAACAAAAGATAAAGGAACTCAAAATGGATGATGAAATTAAAGAACAAATTGCAAAAATTCTATTATACGAAACATAATCATCCGATAACTCATTCACTGATGAAGAACAAGAAATAATATACCAGAATCAAGAGACATCCTCTGATTCTGATGTTGGATGTTTAAGTTGTGGATGTCTTGGAGATAACTATGGTTGAAAATTCACTATTAACATCATTTCCAAAGAAGCTAGAGTCTTATCAGACCTAGTTGGTCAAATTGATGATCCACAAGTTAAACTAGCTATGCTAGAAAAATACAAAGAATTAGAAAGTCAGGAAATAACAACTAAAGAATTTACAGGATATAATTTAAAGGATATTTTAAATCCTGAATCCTCCTTTATTCAAGAACCAATAACTCTTCCTCTTTTATATAAGGAAGTTAAAAATTTAAAGACCGAAGTTGCGGAATTAAAACACAAATACAAAATTTTGCAACAAAATTTTCAAAAATCCTTGGTGAAGGGAAAGGCTAAAGCTACTACTATTTCAAACTCTTCTTCCACTCATTTTGATGAAGATAATCTTGAAAAGGAGTTTGACGCTCTTTATAATGAAGAAACAAATTTCTTTTTAAGGATAAAAACTATGCAACAGAAATGGCATGTAAAAATCAATTTAAAAATTAAAAAGTCTTTTCATCAACCGTTCATTGCTTTAATAGACTCTGGAGCAGACCTCAACTGTATTCAAGAAGGTATAATCCCCACACAATACTATCAAAAAACACTTCAAAAATTATATACGGCAAATAACCAAAAGCTACAAGTAAGTTATAAGCTGGAGAATGCAAGTATCTGTAACAATGGGATTTGCTTCAATAGCTCATTCCTCTTAGTAAAAGATACTTCACAACATATAATCTTAGGAACTCCCTTCCTAACTCAGCTTTATCCAATTCAAATAACAGAAGAAGGAATAAAAACAATAAAAGACAATCAAGAAGTACTGTTCGAATTCATAAACCCAATAAAAACTAAAGAGTTAAATAGTCTCACAGACAATATAGAAGAAAAGAACTTTTTAACAATCATTCAAAGGAAAGAAAATCAAATAGGATTTCTACAAAAAGAAATCGTATATGCAAAAATTGAAAAACAAATTCAAAATCCTTTAATACAATAAAAAAATAAAAATTCAAAAAGAGTTTGAAAACGAAGTTTGTTCATATGTTCCATATGCTTTTTGGGAAAGAAAAACCCATATGGTATCCTTACCTTATGAAGAAGGATTCCATGAAAGCAGAATACCTACCAAAGCTCGACCAATTCCAATGAATAGAGAGACTTTGGAATATTGAAAGAAAGACATAAAAGGATTTCTAGATAAAAAACTAATTAGGCCTAGCAAGTCTCCTTAGAGCTGCACCGCCTTTTATGTATCAATCCAATCTGAAATAGAGAGAGGAGAACCTCGGATGGTAATCAATTACAAACCTTTGAATAAAGTTTTGAAATGGATAAGGTATCTAATTCCAAATAAAAGAGATTTAATAAAAAAATTGTATGACGGAATAATCTTTTCAAAATTCGACATGAAATCAGGATTTTATCAAATAAAATTGGAAGAAAAAGATAAATATAAGACAGCTTTCACAGTTCCCTTTGGTCATTATGAATGGAATGTAATGCCTATGGGACTAAAAAATGCACCCTCTGAATTCCAGCATATCATGAATGATATTTTAAATCCTCATTCAGAATTTACTATTGTTTACATAGATGATGTTTTAATTTTCTCAAAATCATTAGATCAGTACTTTAAACACTTAAATATCTTTAAAGAAACTATCAAAAGAAATGGGATGGTAATATCAGCTAAAAAGATAAAAATGTTTCAAAAAAAAAAAATAAGATTTTTGGGTCATGAAATTTATCAAGGAACAATAACACCAATAAGCAGAAGTATTCCTTTTGCCGAAAAATTTCCAAATGATTTAATTGATAAAAGACAATTGCAAAGGTTTCTAGGTTGCCTAAATTATGTTTTCGAGTTTATCCCCAATATCAGAATTAAGTGTAGACCTCTTTACTCTAGGCTTAGGAAAACTTCAAATCCTAAACCCTGGTCAAAAGAGCTATCTGATTTAGTCTTAGACATAAAAAAGGATGTCAAGTCTCTTCCTTGTCTAGGAATTCCTCATCCCGATGCCAGTCTTATTGTTCAAACTGATGCATCAGATAAAGGATATGGTGGTATCTTACTACAAATCCTTCCAGAGTCAAAAGTTGAGCAAGTTGTTCGTTTTCATTCAGGTCTTTGGATTCAATCACAAGAGAAATATAGTACTATTAAAAAGGAGATTTTATCCATAGTACTATGTATTTCAAAATTTCAAGATGATTTAATAAATAAAAGGTTTTTACTCCGAATTGATTGCAAAGCTGCAAAAGATGTTTTGAAAAAAGATGTTAAAAATTTAGTTTCAAAACATATTTTTGCCAGATGGCAAAGTTTACTAAGTTGTTTTGATTTTGAAATCGAATATTTAAAAGGTGATAATAACTATATCCCTGATTTTTTAACAAGGAAATTTTTGTAAGGTCACCCATGACATCAAGATCCAGAGGTGGATCTGTGCTTGGTGGGGCTTCCCCCTCTCTAAGTAAATCCAAAGAATTAACCCCAGATTCATTTGCTCCATCTGCCTCTCAAATAACCCAAAAGAACCTTCCAGCATTAAGTCCCACAAATAACCCTCTACAAAGCCCAAATTAATTTGCACCTTTGAGTGATGAACCACAAACCAAATCAGCCACCCAGAGAGAACCCTTAACTTACAAAATAAAACCAACTTGCAGGAAACATGCTCTAATTGAGCAAGAATATGGTAACCCATCATCTGATAATCCTTGGGATATGCTCCAACAATTGATTCCCAATGGATTTGACTGGGTCCCTACCAGCGATTGAACAAAAAATTTACAATTTTACCAATATATTCTTATTGATACTCTTTCAGTAAAAATTGAACAACCAACATAATTGCATATTCAAAGTGCAAAATAATGAAGGTGCTCACCCTCTCAGATTGGGGTCAAGGCCCCTTTATGCCGAAAAGATTCTCTCGAATTTTTGACCCCCCAGTTTACAATTATTGGGACTATCAGATGGCTTGGGAATTGGTCCTTTACCAGCCAAACCCTCGCCATTCTTGGTATTTAAATTTTCTCAGTAATCAATCAAGATACCCAAATTGTTTTATGGAGTGGTTTTGGGAGAATGGATTATCTGCTGATATTCTTCCATATTCCCTTTACGATTTATACAATGAATACAAAAGTTAAACCCTGCAATACCATTTTTTGGAAAATTATTGCATTTATGTGCCCAATTTGGAATCGCATGGTTGCACAAGTTTAATTACGAGTATCATGCTCATTTACCAGAGCCTTTTCAAAAGTACATCCGTATAGTTAACACAGTATCGTGGTGGAGGAAATTCAATGAGATGGTTGTAGAGACAAAATTTGCCTCCAGGAAAAATAAGGTTCGAGCAAGAAGGGTTCCTCTTGCTTTTGAACCCCCCAAAACTCCTCCTTCTCAATTAAAAGAAAAAGAAGTTTAAAGCTCGTCTAAAGCAGTAACTCCTTACACCATCAATTTCCGTGCCTTAACTCCTCATGAGTAAAAAATATTTTTAAAAGAGGCCCTTTCCTCATTTGATTCGGATGAAGAAGATGAGGACTCAATCACTGTTAGGTCTGATTATAACCCTTATCTGGAAAATGCTGATCCAGATATTGGCATCTTTGATCAATAACTCATTAATTCAGAAGATTTGTCTCATCTCAACAAATTCAAGATGGCCGACAAAGACACTTTTCAGTCATTCTCTCCAATAAAGAAAAAGTAAAGTCAGTTGTCCGTTTGTGCCGACTATAATGCCCCCCCTTGGGGCATTACTTACGTAACACATGCAGAATTTAAATTAAAAGATAATTTGCTGGTGCTTTCGGAAAATAATTTGTATAAGTACATAAGTGTCTGAAATTGGGTAAAAAATTTTGTCACGACTCCTAAGCCTTGATCGGCACACAGACTTTCTATTATAATATGGTAAGCCTATTTAATTTAAGGAATATACTTGAATAAAAGCTAGTATTTTACGAAAATTTCAACAGAGTCTCCTCTGTAAATTGGACATCCCAGGTAAAAGAACACCTGCTAAAATAATTACATTTTCATTCCAGAATTCCAGTTACACCAAATACAACCAGGCATTAATATGCTAAAGATAGTTATATCAATTAGCTATACATGACCAAAAGGAAAAGTTTAAGTTTTCATTCAAAAGAGACGCTCTCCGAGCAATAAACATTCCGTTTTAAAATATAGACTCTCTGAGTCAAACTCATACATACTATCCAAAATAATCTAAGTCTCAACCCTAAGCTGGTCGTCCTAAAAATTATTCCTCAAGTAATACCTCATCAATCAACGAGATCTAAGTCTTTGAGTGACTTAGAAAGACTCCTCTGCACCATCTGTGTTAAAGTACCCAGGGTACAATAGCAAACCAGAAGAAACCTGATATGTTTGTAAGGGTGAGATACCGACAAATGGATATATCACACAACAACCATATACGTGATACATACATCACATAATCATATAAGCAGTTAAATCATGCATACATGTAACATAACAGTGTTATATCAAAGGGTCTCAAACCCGCACAGTCAATCTTTTGAAAATATGCATGACACTTCAATCATCAGGCTCTAACTTAATCTCATGAGATATCAACACCGTTTTTCACTGGAGAAGAATTAGAGTTGGTCAAGCTCTAGCCCATCGGGCAGTTGCCCCCTTACCCTCATGCATTAAGGTCTCAGGACGGGCAACGTCACATGTGCCTCTTCACTCGGTTTACATGGACAGACTCGTTGATACCACCTTGTATCTGATATATTCATCAACAAAGACGCCCGTGCTTGGGGAAATGCACATGAGAAAATATTTTATTTAAAAGGATTTCTTTGTGTTCATTCTTTTCACTGTCGCTGCTCAAAGCTAACGACTTAATCATCATTTCCTCATCACTTGAAAACTCAGAAGCATAGGACTCATAGTCCGAATGCTCAATCACAATGCCCCAGACCGCGGCCGCAGTTAAGGGTTGTGGTCGTAGAAAAAACCCTTCACCTTTAATCATATTCATCACACGCGATCATAATACACAGTCCAACACAGCGCGATTAGGACCTGAGTCCATAACATCATAACCAGGACTCGTAGTCCCGAATTCACACTGATTCAAGATCACGTGCACATCACTGAATACTAGAGGCGACGTCTCGCGTACTAGATTCTCTTTCTTAAGTACTTATTTTTCGTTCAGTGAAAAGCAAATTCAAAACCGAATCCTCGATAACCTATCCAGGTTATCGGAAAGTTTCCAAAATATTTAGGAAAACCTTTTCTTTGAAAATCTTTTATAAAGCATCTTTGAAATTCTTTTATCTTTGAAATATTTCCCCCAATAGGATATTGCCAAATAATCTTGAAAGTTTTCAATTGAAGACACATAGTTCGAAAATGATTTTTCTCTTGTATAACAATAGTTCACCAAAACCGTTTCAACATTTAAAACAAGTACTTTAAGTTTAAAGAGATTTTTGGAAAAGAACACCAATCCCTTCATCTTCAAAGCTTATTAAGGTTTTTAATCCTTATAACGGTTAAGCACAGACACAAGTCTGGCTTAGCAAACTTGCAATCAACAGCAGTATATATTATCAGGTCAATGCTAATATCACAGTTGAAAGCAGATCATCACAGATATGCATCATAACATTTAGAACAAGTACAGTTCAACATTCGATAATAGCATAACAGTTCAAGTACATTAGATAATCAAGTAAGCTCAATCAACAAGTAAATACCCAATTAAACACATACACACATGCATACAGTTATTGAATATCCCTAGGCAAACTCCCCTTACCTTTGAAGACAAGTAAAGGATCCTCGTCTTAACGCTCACGTTAGCTCCAAGAGTGTAACTATCTATTCCATCAAGCAAGCATAGCCATGTCGAACGTCTCAGAGAGGGAATCCAACAACGCGCAACAACCAAAAATCAAGAAATCAATTTCACATGATTAAACACACATTCTAACTTTATCTAAACACTTAATCCAATTACCAAACAAGGTTATTTTCAAAGAAAAATCATGTTTGGAGCTTACGCTTCACAATACCCTTTAAGGAAACATTGTTTTGATTGAAAGATCATGAAAAAGAACTTTGGAAATCATCCATTAAGAGTCCTAATTGCACTAAATCATAATTAATTTCACAAAAACATACCCAAATTCAAATAAAATCAAATTGGGGTTTTAGGGCTCCTTATTAAAATTTAGGGAAAACTCAGAATAATGAAATTGGTTTAGGGAAACACAAATTCAGAGTCCTAATTTCATAAAACAAGCTTAAATCTTAAGATTAAAATCTGAAATCAGAGGGTTAGGGTTAGGGTTTCAAAATCAATTTGGGGATTTACAAAAGAGAAGAGGTTAGAGGTAAAACTCTTACCCAAGGTGAAGAAGAGAGGAAACGGGGGCCAAACGTTGTTGCGGCGGCTCCGGCAACGAGGCGGCAGCGGCAGCGGCGGCAAACAGTGGTTTGAACTACGGGTTTTGGTGCGCACAACACAAGGAAGAAGAAGGGAAGGGTAGCCGAATCACCATGGACGGCGACAGGGGGCTCACCACGACGGCCAGTGACAGCGAACGCCGGAGTTGCGTGCAGAGTCGCTGCTGAAGGACGACAGTGACGCGCACAGCGATGCACGGCGAGGAGCAGCTCACTTGACCGGACTGTGCTCCTACGGTGGCGGCGTGCGACTGGGCTGGTTGAAAAGGAGGAGGAAGAAGACGGAGTGAGGAGGAAGAAGAAGAAGAGAGAAGGAAGAAAGAAAGAAGGAAGAAAAGAGAAGAAGCAGAGAAGATAAGGGAGAAAGAGAGAGATTGCATCGAGAAACAGAGGGAGAAAAGAGAGAAAATGGGTTTTTAAACCAATTACTTAGTGATAGGTACAAAATGAGTGATAAATATTAGGCCTAAAATAAACATGTTTTTACTTTTTGGATTCTAAAAATAAAGATTGATAAAGATAAAATTTTGAAATTCAAATTAGAGTAAAGATTAATAGTTGAACTGATCCACTAAGAAAATACTCAGTCCAAAATTTAATCTCCGATAAATGTCAAACCAAAATATTTTTAACTCTAAAATTAAATAGAATGAGAATATGAAAATATTTTTCTCTTAATCATATTATTTAAAATATTTTTCTGTACCGGTATAATAGAGACAATAACGTAAATTATTGTCTATTAAACGTGCATTCACTGAAATAAGTCAGTGCTAACACACCCAATAAAATACTTTGAAGAGAGTAATTTAATTACTCAAACTAAACCACATAACAAAATAAACTTAAACATCCAAATAAAATAATTAATCATAGGTGTAAAAACTAGGGTGTTACATTACTACCCCTCTTAAAAAAAATTTCGTCCTCGAAATTTCGTAGCTCAAAACTACACAGGATTTTGTAATCACGCCTTAACCCTAAAATATTACTTTGTATTCTCATCGCTTCATTCCTTTTATCTATAACTTTATAACAAGATCGATTCTTATACCATTTTATTTATCCTCGAGATTTTTCACTACCGCTTTATCCCCACTACCTTCGATATTTCATCTTAGTCCATTACACTTTCAAGAACAAAATCAACACTATCTTTACCATAACATCAATTAACCTTCTACTCAAGAGATGCAATCATAGTCTTAGTCCATTTGGGCTTAGTCTACTCTTTTAGTCATACCAAATTCACACTTTTCAAATCTCCAATCAAAACGTCATAACATTCCTGAAGTGTACATGATATACTTTGCGCCAAAAACCTAAGAAATTCAATCTTATTAAAATTGAATCTTACCACATCCAACATAGTCCGTTCTCTTCTTAATTCCTCTCGGATCTTTTGCCTACTTCAATTTCATATCCTTCATTTGCCTCTCATTTTCAATTTGGTTCTCAGGCCCCGTTAGTATCCCTAGTTTAAGAAATTTCCTATGCACCTTTACTCTATTGTCCAAGGAAAATACACAACTCCTAAAAATTCCTTTATCTAAAGACATAGCTCTATCACTTATGCAAGGAAATGCTTGTATCGTATATGCCCTTATCTTATTTATTTGCAGCCGAGAAAAAAGATTATAAAACAGAGTTTCTCTAAGGCCATTACCCCTAAGAGTTGCACCAAAACAAAGCCAACAAATCTAGGTGGACACTCCCCAATGGCAATCTTGAATTTAAAATGTCCAGTTTCTATTATGGATCATCAACCACATATTTACCAGAATAAGACCTCAAAGATTATAAACATTTCGCCATAGTTTATCACACTCGAAAGACATAATCAAATCTTAATCACTTCTTGCCTCCAAATTAGTCTGCTAGAAAAGCTTCTTCAACACCTTATCCTCACGACGAACATCAAGTTCAACACTTAACCCTATCACATATATCAACCTTCAACTCAAAGTACACAATTATAGTCTTAGTTTCCTTTGGACTTATTCCACCACTCCAAATTATATCATAGTCATTCATTTCAATCTTAAAGAATACGATTACATTTCTCCATGCAACTACAACCAAAGGGAATCACTTCAGTTTGAATTATCCAAAATCATAATTCTTAAACTTTTCTAACAACTTAGTTTCACTCAAGAACTCCTCTTTACTACGTCCGTTCAGCTTAAGGAAAACTACCATATATTTTTCCGTTAATCCTCGGACTCACTAAGTCAACATTAACCATAAACATTGATCACTACTCTAAATTCCTTTAATGATATATCTGCCTCGATCATGATAAGATCCATCGTAATCGTCTCACTCAACGACGTTGAACTTAAGGGTCCTCATAGTACCATTCACATCTATACATTAACGAAACTCCTATCAACTCTGGTTCGTCCTACCATAGAGATGACAAAAACTTAGGTACCACACTATCTTCCAACTAACCTGCTAAGGATAGGTCATCTCCTTACTTATCCATCCCACTGAGGATGATCAGTTGGACTTAGTCTCAACTTAGTCCTCAACACTTCAAGAAATCCTAACCGACACACGTTGATAAACTTCCGTTTTTCATCTGAAACAACACTTAAAGATACTCCATGAAGTCTAAACAATTCTCTGATACTTGATACACTATTCGGTTCACTAAATCTGCTTGTGGATCTTAACTCGTAAGAAGATGTAAACTTCACCAGTCGATCAACGATCACTTGAATTCAAACAAGACTCATACAGGTCTTCAAAAAACTCATAACAAAGATTGAAGGTATGCCAACATCTTAACAAGTAAGGTCTCAATTGTTAAACTATCAATTTTTCATTGTACTCGAATAAATCTGACATCTTGATGTGGAGATACCTAAGTCATGACTGATGAGATAGGTCACACATCGACAACATTTGGAGAATACATAGAACTACAATGATCAAAGACGAAAAGTACGTTCGAACTGCAGTAAGACAAGACCTTGGTGATCATAAAAGAATTTCTCAAGAAAAGAAATTTTTCTGGATTTCACGTTCACATAAGCATAGAAAAGAATTTCATTAATTTGAAGGATATCGGAACATCCAGTATGGAAAAAGATCATTCCATCAAGTTCGTGGATGTAAAAATGCATGATCAATACACATTTACAAACATGAATCTAATAAAGTTCATTCTTCCACAAGAATCTTCCAACGGATTCAAAGAATCAAGGGGTGAATAATGTCTAATCCCAAGAGGATTAATTCTTATTCTTAATACAAAGAATTTACAAAATGATGACTTTCACCTCTATCAAAAATAGAAGTGACGAAACTGAGTTTCACCAAGAAACTTCTGCTATCACGAAATTATTTGTGTTATAACTCAAGAAATAGTCATAACCACTTCTCTCCACAAAATGTGAAAGTACCCATACCAATCGATTCCTTTAAACCAATTCACTCAAATGTCTAATACATCGAAGATCATTTGGAAGTGTGAGTACGACTTCTCACAACAAAGAAATGAATAACTGGAAATTAATGAATTAGCATAACTAATTCAGGAGTCCTGACAGATTTCAAATTAAAGTCAGAAAATACTTGTTCATAATTCGTCCTTTACTTAGTTGTCAGGAATCCACACGGTGACACGAGCCTTCACACAACATTGGTGCTTCACAAGGAAAACACTCGGTCTAACAAACGATTCAGACCACCGATCTTTCAGTTGAATCGAGTCGTCTAACTCGTTTTAACTTCGTAGGCAACATCCTACACAAAGCCACAGAGATCTGACCGAATCCAGAAACTAGATCAATCAAAAATCAATGTCCTTTGCTAACCATAAACCTAGAATATTTCCAGGGAACACTCCCGGAAAAACCCTTTACACAAGCACCTTGTTTCGAATATCAGACACGATTCGCAAGGATAATCGAATGTCATATTCGAACCCAAGTAACATTCAAGATCTAAGGTCTCCCAGGACATAAAGCCCTTGGAAAACCATCAAGAAACTTATACTTGTGCGTCAACACACATTGCTTCAACAAGAAACAATTCAAACAAGAGCCAACCAGAGATCACACAACAAAACTTAACAGACCTATTCCTCAAAGATCCCGAAAGACTCGACCAGCTCTAATACCACCTTATAACGCCCCCTTGGGGCATTACTTACGTAACACATGCGGAATTTAAATTAAAAGATAATTTGCTGGTGCTTTCGGAAAATAATTTATATAAGTACATAAGTGTCTGAAATTGGGTAAACAATTTTGTCACGACTCCTAAGTCTTGATCGGCACACAGACTTTCTATTATAATATGGTAAGCCTATTTAATTTAAAGAATATACTTGAATAAAAGCTAGTATTTTACGAAAATTTCGACAGAGTCTCCTCTGTAAATTGGACATCCCAGGTAAAAGAACACCTGCTAAAATAATTACATTTTCATTCCAGAATTCCAGTTACACCAAATACAACCAGGCATTAATATGCTAAAGATAGTTATATCAATTAGCTATACATGACCAAAAGGAAAAGTTTAAGTTTTCATTCAAAAGAGACGCTCTCCGAGCCATAAACATTCCGTTTTAAAATATAGACTCTCTGAGTCAAACTCATACATACTATCCAAAATAATCTAAGTCTCAACCCTAAGCTGGTCGTCCTAAAAATTATTCCTCAAGTAATACCTCATCAAGCAACGAGATCTAAGTCTCTGAGTGACTTAGAAAGACTCCTCTGCACCATCTGTGTTAAAGTACCTAGGGTACAATAGCAAACCAGAAGAAACCTGATATGTTTGTAAGGGTGAGATACCGACAAATGGATATATCACACAACAACCATATACGTGATACATACATCACATAATCATATAAGCAGTTAAATCATGCATACATGTAACATAACAGTGTTATATCAAAGGGTCTCAAACCCGCACAGTCAATCTTTTGAAAATATGCATGACACTTCAATCATCAGGCTCTAACTTAATCTCATGAGATATCAACACCGTTTTTCACTGGAGAAGAATTAGAGTTGGTCAAGCTCTAGCCCATCGGGCAGTTGCCCCCTTACCCTCATGCATTAAGGTCTCAGGACGGGCAACGTCACATGTGCCTCTTCACTCGGTTTACATGGACAGACTCGTTGATACCACCTTGTATCTGATATATTCATCAACAGCACGTCTGCTTGGGGAAATGCACATGAGAAAATATTTTATTTAAAAGGATTTCTTTGTGTTCATTCTTTTCACTGTCGCTGCTCAAAGCTAACGACTTAATCATCATTTCCCCATCACTTGAAAACTCAGAAGCATAGGACTCATAGTCCGAATGCTCAATCACAATGCCCCAGACCGCGGCCGCAGTCAAGGGTTGTGGTCGTAGAAAAAACCCTTCACCTTTAATCATATTCATCACACGCGGTCATAATACACAGTCCAACACAGCGCGATTAGGACCTGAGTCCATAACATCATAACCAGGACTCGTAGTCCCGAATTCACACTGATTCAAGATCACGTGCACATCACTGAATACTAGAGGCGACGTCTCGCGTACTAGATTCTCTTTCTTAAGTACTTATTTTTCGTTCAGTGAAAAGCAAATTCAAAACCGAATCCTCGATAACCTATCCAGGTTATCGGAAAGTTTCCAAAATATTTAGGAAAACCTTTTCTTTGAAAATCTTTTATAAAGCATCTTTGAAATTCTTTTATCTTTGAAATATTTCCCCCAATAGGATATTGCCAAATAATCTTGAAAGTTTTCAATTGAAGACACATAGTTCGAAAATGATTTTTCTCTTGTATAACAATAGTTCACCAAAACCGTTTCAACATTTAAAACAAGTACTTTAAGTTTAAAGAGATTTTTGGAAAAGAACACCAATCCCTTCATCTTCAAAGCTTATTAAGGTTTTTAATCCTTATAACGGTTAAGCACAGACACAAGTCTGGCTTAGCAAACTTGCAATCAACAGCAGTATATATTATCAGGTCAATGCTAATATCACAGTTGAAAGCAGATCATCACAGATATGCATCATAACATTTAGAACAAGTACAGTTCAACATCAGATAATAGCATAACAGTTCAAGTACATTAGATAATCAAGTAAGCTCAATCAACAAGTAAATACCCAATTAAACACATACACACATGCATACAGTTATTGAATATCCCTAGGCAAACTCCCCTTACCTTTGAAGACAAGTAAAGGATCCTCGTCTTAACTCTCACGTTAGCTCCAAGAGTGTAACTATCTATTCCATCAAGCAAGCATAGCCATGTCGAACGTCTCAGAGAGGGAATCCAACAACGCGCAACAACCAAAAATCAAGAAATCAATTTCACATGATTAAACACACATTCTAACTTTATCTAAACACTTAATCCAATTACCAAACAAGGTTATTTTCAAAGAAAAATCACGTTTGGAGCTTACGCTTCACAATACCCTTTAAGGAAACATTGTTTTGATTGAAAGATCATGAAAAAGAACTTTGGAAATCATCCATTAAGAGTCCTAATTGCACTAAATCATAATTAATTTCACAAAAACATACCCAAATTCAAATAAAATCAAATTGGGGTTTTAGGGCTCCTTATTAAAATTTAGGGAAAACTCAGAATAATGAAATTGGTTTAGGGAAACACAAATTCAGAGTCCTAATTTCATAAAACAAGCTTAAACCTTAAGATTAAAATCTGAAATCAGAGGGTTGGGGTTAGGGTTTCAAAATCAATTTGGGGATTTACAAAAGAGAAGAGGTTAGAGGTAAAACTCTTACCCAAGGTGAAGAAGAGAGGAAACGGGGGCCAAACGTTGTTGCGGCGGCTCCGGCAACGCGGCGGCAGCGGCAAACAGTGGTTTGAACTACGGGTTTTGGTGCGCACAACACAAGGAAGAAGAAGGGAAGGGTAGCCGAATCACCATGGACGGCGACAAGGGGCTCACCACGACGGTCGGTGACAGAAGGAAGAAGAAGAAACAGATAGTTTGATAACATTACTTTCACATTTACTCTGATTTCTCTATTTCACTACTATTTTATTCTTCTACTAATCCTTGAGATGATCCGCAGTGGCATTCTGGTATCAGATCCTTAGTGCTCTAGTACTTATATCGGTTTCGAGTATTTCTTTCTGTGCAACGTTGGTCAACCGTAAGGGTGTTCCCGGTAGTAAAGCCCACAGGTTAGGGTCGTAAATCCGTTGGTAAGCCAAGGTGGTCCCGGTGTTTCGGTAAGAAGTCTCTGTTTCTGATATAGGTACTAGATCATTTAGGTTCAGTCGCCATGTCTAGCTTGCTTAAGATGGTGTCAAGGAATGGTAAAGAAAAGGTAGAGGAAATAGATAAACCTAGTTCAAGTGAGAGTCTTAATTCATCATTAATAAATGAACAACAGATAATTTTACCTGCTTATTGGTGTTATTGTTCCTTGATAAATTTCGTGACCCAAAAATCTTATTTTTGTTTGAAATATTTTTATCTTTTTAGCTAATATTACCATCCAATTTCTTTTGATAGTTTCTTTAAAGATATTTAAGTGTTTAAAGTGCCGATCTAATGATTTTGAGAAAATTAAAACATCATCTATGTAAACAATAGTAAATTCTGAATGAGGATTTAAAATATCATTCATGATATGCTGGAATTCAGAGGGTGCATTTTTTAGTCCCATAGGCATTACATTCCATTTGTAATGACCAAAGGGAACTGTGAAAGCTGTCTTATATTTATCTTTTTCTTCCAATTTTATTTGATAAAATCCCGACTTCATGTCGATTTTTGAAAAGATTATTCCGTCATGCAATCTTTTAATTAAATCTCTTTTATTTGGAATTGGATACCTTATCCATTTCAAAACTTTATTCAAAGGTTTGTAATTGATTACAATCCGAGGTTCTCCTCTCTCCATTTCAGATTGGTTTGATACATAAAAGGCGGTGCATCTCCAAGGAGACTTGCTTGGCTTAATTAGTTTTTTATCTAGAAATCCTTTTATTTCTTTCTTGCAATATTCCAAAGTCTCGCTATTCATTTGAATTGGTCGAGCTTTGGTAGGTATTCTGCTTTCATGGAATCCTTCTTCATAAGGTAAGGATACCATATGGGTTTTTCTTTCCCAAAAAGCATTTGGAACATCTGAACAAACATCTTTTTCAAATTGTTTTTGAATTTTTATTATTTTTTCTTATATTAAAGGATTTTGAATTTGCTTTTCAATTTTTGCATATAAGATTTCTTTTTGTTGAAATCCTATTTGATTTTCTTCCTTTGAATGATTGTTAAAAAGTTCTTTTCTTCTATATTGTCTGTGAGACAATTTAACTCTTTAGTTTTTATTGGGTTTATGAATTCAAACAGTACTTCTTGATTGTCTTTTATTGTTTTTATTCCTTCTTCAGTTATTTGAATTGGATAAAGCTGAGTTAGAAAAGGAGTTCCTAAGATTATTGTTCTGAAGTATCTTTTACTAAGAGGAATGAGCTATTAAAGCAAATCCCATTGTTGCAGATACTTGCATTCTCCATCTTATAACTTACTTGTAGCTTTTGGTTATTTGTCGTATATAATTTTTGAAGTGTTTTTTGATAGTATTGTGTGGGGATTAGACCTTCTTGAATACAGTTGAGGTCTGCTCCAGAGTCTATTAAAGCAATGAACGGTTGATGAAAAGACTTTTTAATTTTTAAAATGATTTTTACATGCCATTTATGTTGCATAGTTTTTATCCTTAAAAATAAATTTTTTTCTTCATTATAAAGAGCATCAAACTCCTTTTCAAGATTATCTTTATCAAAATGAGTGGAAGAAGAGTTTGAAACAGTAGTAGCTTTAGCCTTTCCCTTCCCCAAGGATTTTTGAAAATTTTGTTGCAAAATTTTGTATTTGTGTTTTAATTCCGCAACTTCAGTCTTTAAATTTTTAACTTCCTTATATAAAAGAGGAAGAGTTATTGGTTCTTGAATAAAGGAGGATTTAGGATTTAAAATATCCTTTAAATTATATCCTGTAAGTTCTTTACTTGTTATTTCCTGACTTTCTAATTCTTTGTATTTTTCTAGCATAGCTAGTTTAACTTGTGGATCATCAATTTGACCAACTAGGTCTAACAAGACTCTGGCTTCTTTGGATATAACGTTATAGTGAATTGGAAATCACATTATCTCCAAGACATCCACAACTTAAACAACCAACATCAGAATCAGAGGATATCTCTTGATTCTGGTAAATTTTTTCTTGCTCTTCATCAGTAAATGTGTTATCTGATGATTCTGTTTCATATAATAAAATTTTGGCAATTTGTTCTTTAATTTCATCATCCATCTTGAGTTCCTTTATTTTTTGTTTGACTCTACACTTTCTTGCTATATGCCCGGCACGACCGTATTTATAGCAAATAATATTTTTATCAAATCCTTTAATGTAAGGTCTACTATAAGTTTTATTTTGGGGTTTTTTGTAAGGTTTAATGGGTTTTTCTGTTGGTGCTTTTTTATTAAACATTTTATAACTTCTAAAATTTTGTGGTTTAAACCTTCTTTGTTTAGACGAAGGGGTTATCTTCTCATAACCAAATTGTTCACAAAAGTTTCCTAATTCTTTATTATTGGTTTTACTTTCAAATTTTGCCTGTCGATGTATTTTTATATCAGTGCAAAATTGTAAACATGTTTTGTTTATAATTGAGATTATTCTCCCATATGTTAAATCTTCTAGAGGAGTACCAGGGTACTCATTTTTATTTGAATTCTTACCTTTTGTGCAAAATTCTTAGGAAGACCACGGATAAATCTGTACTTCCAATAAGAATGTTTGCAATCCGTTCTTGTATAAATTTTTGCTAAAAAATTATCTTTGTACCACCTAAATTCCCCTAAGGTTGGACAATAAAGGTTATTCAGAATTTCAAGGGACCTATTAGCAAAAACATTTGCGTCTCCAATGAATGCTTGAGAAATTGAAAAAATTAATGCTTCTACATGTTGTTCTATTTGAATAGTTTCTGGTTCACCTTGTTCATTATTTCTTATTTCTTGCTTTACAAATGTAAGAATTGTTTGTGAGACGCCCCGACGTCCCATTAAATAAAACCCAAAACATTAATAACTAATTTCGTTATTGTCGTTAAGCGAGTATATTAAAACAGCGGAAAATTTAAAACTTAAGATATACACAACATATATACATACATAACATGTACACCTCAAGTCCTGATAAAGTACAGTTGAGGGAATCTCATCAGTCGGATCCCAAAATGTACAAGCTGATAATCAAACAGAAAATAAAAAAAACATCCTAAAGAGACAAGACGCACTGGCCATAGACTCTATACTCAACTATGAGGATCCACTGCTCGTCCTCCAACGTCAGGCTCATACGAGGTCCCATCAAGTTCCTCCATAGCTGGCACCCCCGTAGGATCTTCTCATCACGATCACAAAAAGAAACATATACAATATAGAGAAGACAAGGATAAGAAACCATATAACATCAAACGTGGAAAAGGTTTGGCAACATTTAATTACATAACAGCACACTAAACATCCGTCTCCCAAGTATAACTATATGTAACACCATCACCCTCAATCCACATCTAGGATCTTTCCTCTACCCTCCATCATGATGCAATGCAAATGCTGTATGCATAATCTCCTCAGGTATCGGCCATATCCGGATATCACAACAATATAATCGACACGTCCCAGAGTCCCCGGTGCACACCCTCGTCCGCGGATGGAGGGTGCCCACGCAAAGCAATGGCACTATAGCTACACAATCCGGTGCACACCTCTGGACCACAATCTAGGATGCTCATGCAATGCATGAACTATAGCTGCGACTAAAATGAAATCATCTCTGGACGGTCTGCCGTTAGCCTATCCCTGGGAATTTTCCCTCCGAGGCATAAACCCCACTCGACCATGTTTTAGGTCCACTCAACCATGTTTCAGGTCCCTCATATCACATACCATGTTTCAGGTCACCCCCTAGTGCCCTAACCGGTCATCTTAATCTCATAGATAACCTCAAAATAATCTCATCTCATTATTCTCAACCCCATCTCACGATAATTATCTCGGTTGGGCACTGCTATCACATATCGTATGCAATCCCCAAATACATCCTCGTGTCTCAACATGACTTATGATTTACTCAATCCTCTAAGCACAATCATTAAACTCATCCTATCATCATAATCGTCAACATGTTATCCAAAATCATCATCATATATCCTCATATCATAATATCAGTTCCGAACAATAAATACAAAAATATAATAATAATAATAATAATAATAATAATAATAATAATAATAATAATAATAATAATCACAGTAGTAGTAGTAGTAGTAGTAGTAGTAGTAGTAATAATAATAATAATAATAATAATAATAATAATAATAATAATAATAATAATAATAATAATAATAATAATAATCACAGTAGTAGTAGTAGTAGTAGTAATAATAATAATAATAATAATAATAATAATAATAATAATAATAATAATAATAATAATAATAATAATAATAATAATAATAATAATAATAATAATAATAATAATAATAATAATAATAAGTATGAACACTTCTAAAATAATTACCACACTCATGATATCATATATCAAGTATCAAGTTCACATCAACCAGTCAAACAGGCAATCATCACGTAATAAAATAATCTATGTATGTAGCGTAACGACGATAAACGCACAATTTCTATATCATCATCGGTACCACTGAGTAGTTCCCAATGTGGTATAGACATTGTCCGTTACTCGCTCTCGTGTAGGGTTTGGGTCGCCCTACACCATTATCTAATTAAATGTAATTGCGCCGTTTCCAACGTTAAATAGTTTTTTTCCCCCACCTGAGATGTCTTAGGTTAGCTCTGGAGTAACGAAACAGACACTCCCTATACTCCCTCAAATCTGCCATGCATAGTTCTACACCCTCCGTGGTTCCAAAAATTCACCTGAACACATCATTGTGAAGCACAGGTTACATATAATCCAAATCTGAAGACGGAATTGGAAACCGATAAATGAATTGAAAGACAACCTCAATACCGTCGCCGACGGCATTTAGGCATAAAAAGGACATAGGCTTACCTTAGCCTAATCAAGAAAAGAAAGATAGGATAATGAAGTAGACGTCGTGAGGATCACAACGTTATAATCAGAATTTTGATAGGACGAGCGGATTGACCGGAACTCTCTCCGGAATTTTCTCTCACTCACGGCCTCTATCTCACTCTCTCACTATCTCTCTCTATACTTCTTATTTTCTTTCTGGTCTACTATCTCTTTCTCTCTTTCTATCTTTCTATTGTTTATCTTTTCTTAATCTTTCTTTCTTTCTTTTTCTATGCTAACCTTATTAGGAATCAAGATACCAAGGTCAACAAAAACAAGTAGGAAGTGGCGTTAACTTAGTGAAGTAATGGAGCCAAATTCACAAGTCCTTCACAGTGGAAAAATGGTGACTTGCCAAGGCTACTCACTAGACTTGAAATTTGGCGTGAAGAAGAAAAGAAATCAAGTAGGAGGTGGCGCCCCAGAATTTTGTTGCCATAATTTGAAGAGGTGGAGGTGTCCTCCATGTATAACACCGTGAGCTACTTGCTCATATATATATAAAAAATTATTTTAGTTCATTTAAGATCTATATCTATGTCTAATTATCTTTTAATTTTGTTGATGATAAACCATCTTAATTAAGAAATTAAATTGAGGTGCTTGCCTAATGAAAATCTTGATTTGCTTAAATTTTATTTTGAACTTGCATATGTGTTTGGATTCTTAAATAAATTTTATATTTATCTAACCCTCACTCCCATCTAATTAAAATATTTAATTTCCCGAAAGATAGGATGTTATAGTTTGTCTATCAACTTCTCTTAAATTATATCCCACCATCCTTTTAGGCTTCCTGTGAAACCTTGAATTAATAATTTAACTGTGCTTAAGGAATTATTTCGTTTTGCCCTATAAGCAGTAGCTGCCATTGACATTTCTTCTAGTTTTCTCATTATTTGGTGTTCTGAGAATCCATCTATATTCCATTCTACTACACAGTCTCCGATATATTGTGATGCTAAATCTAGGTTATTATCTTCAAATTGAATATCTGGCAGAGTGGGTCTATGGTTATAATTTCTAGAATTTGGGTAGCTTTTTGAAGTATTTTTTATTTTATTGATCGTATCTATCCCTGTATCATCAAACTGTCTTTCTAGTTCTATTATATCTTCATTTTTTATCATGTTTACTTTTGATGATGATATTTTAATGTGGCTAATCTTTTATTTATTTCTTCTAAAAGGTCACTTGTAGGTTCTTATCTTATTTTTATTTCTTTTATTTCAGAATCTGACAGTTTATAAGGAGTTATTAATGATTTTTCCAATTTTCTTGATGTGTCTCCTTCTGAAGGTATTTCGTTTTCTTCAGAAGTATTTGCAACTTGATATAAAAGTTGATTTTTAAAATTCAGTTGTTGTTGAATAGTTTTAATATCATTACGAGTGGGATGTTGAATGGTCAAAGTTTTTGTATCTTCTTTCATAGTTTTGAAAGGAGATGCTGTTATTTCAATATTATCTACGTTTGGGAAGGTTATTTCTGCCAAAGGGGGAATTACCGAAATAACTTCTTTACCTTTCATTGTTTTCCAAATCTTTTTAGCAGAATTCAAAGTTTTTATTTCTAAATTTTTGAAACAGTGATCTTCAAACCAAGTGAAGTAGGGAATGTTATCATCCACTACCTCCTCAAGATAAGCATAATAGGATTCCCTATATTGCTTTATCTCTGATTGTGAGAAAGTGGTAAAAAACCATTTTCTTTTTCTGTCATTTTTTTATTCCAAAAATTCCTTTTGAAGTTTTTGTTTATCAATGTAAAATTTTGTAATAACAAAACATTGATTATGGATTTCAAAACTTTGATTTATTTCAGATTGAGTCGGTGACTCTGTCTGATTTACTGGTTGAACTGATTGTGGTGTTTCCACCCTATATTCAGGTTGAGGAATAACAGGATGATCTCTTATTCCTGCTAATCTTAGTGAATGAAATGAGTCAATTGATTTTCGTGAATTATTTGTTTGTTTAGATCCCTCAGGAGTTCTAAATGATCTAGTAGAGTTACTTCTATTGAATGGTGCAAAGCTTATTGAGACATTTCCAGATGCATACTCAACTGGTATTATCATGTTAGAGGGTTCTGCCTCTTCAGGAAGCAGAATCTCTTGTAAATTTCATTCAAGATTTTTAGAGACTTCATTATGATTGAGTCTCTTGGGAGTGACTGCATTTTATTTTTCAAGGTTTACTTGAAGGAGTAAAGTACCTTCTTTTGAAGAAATATTTATTGCTTTTGGAGAAATATTTGTTTTCATGGCTTTATAATATATCTTGTATATTATTCCCATTGGATAAGAATTTGGGTTCCAAATTCCTTCCTTTATTTTAATATCCAATTTGATATTATGTTTATTTTTTCCTAAACTTTCTAAAGACATAGTATAATTTGTAAAGTTATTAGAAAAGGTGGGACCATCATAAGATTGGTCTCGATTATTGAAACCACTTGATCCTCGAACCTAGCAGGCCGAGTATCCCTTAGGCATACACACAAAGGTGTATCTATGCCTAATATGTGCAAAGGTTTTATTGCTGCTTGTATTAATCCAATATGTAAAAATCTATATTTTTGTTTATGTTCTTTTAACATGGATAAATTCAACAGGTTTAGACTTTCTTGAGTTTTATCAACTTTAATTGTATATTCTGCAGTTTTAATTATAAAATCAGACTTGAACTTATCAATTAACTTTGTTCTATAAATTTCAGAAACATTTATAGAAGGAATACTCCAGTTATGTAATTTTTGTTTAATATCAGGTAAAATTATCTGTTGTTCATTTATTAATGATGAATTAAGACTCTCGCTTGAACTAGGTTTATCTATTTCCTCTATCTTTTCTTTACCTTTCCTTGACACCATCTTAAGCAAGCTAGACATGGCGACTGAACCTAAATGATCTAGTACCTATATCAGAAACAGAGACTTCTTACCGAAACACCGGGACCACCTTGGCTTACCAACGGATTTACGACCCTAACCTACGGGCTTTACTACCGGGAACACCCTTACGGCTGACCAATGCTGCACAAAGCAATACTCGTAACCGATATAAGTACCAGAGCACTAAGGCTCTGATACCAGAATGCCACTGCGGATCATTTCAAGGATTAGTAGAAGAATAAAATAGTAGTGAAATAGAGAAATCAGAGTAAATGTGAAAGTAATGTTATCAAACTATCTGTTTATTTCATAAAATTGATAGTACAAAATTACAAAGGGTTATCAAATCTTTAAATGATGACTTACAATAATGAGCTTCAAAGTAAAGTTGCTTCAAATAGCTTTATCACTACAGGATTACAAAGAAAGGTTGATTAGTAAATGGAGCTAAAGATAAGACTACCTTCTTCTGGACCATGGAGCCCTCTTAAATAAATGGGAGTGAGGCTTCGATGCGGATTTGAATGTGTTTGGAATCCACAAAAGCATGTACTATTTGACTTTTGACTTTAATGCCAAAATACTGTAGCCATGTGACCTTTTGTCTGCCAATAAATCATCGTCGGCACAAACGGACAGCTGACTTTACTTTTTCTTTATTGGAGAGAGTGACTGAAAAGAGTCTTTGTCGGCCATCTTGAATTTGTTGAGATGCTACAAATCTTCTGAATTAACGAGTTATTGATCAAAGAAGCCAATATCTGGATCAGCATTTTCCAGATAAGGGTTATAATCAGACCCAACAGTGACTGAGTCATCATCTCCTTCGTCCGAATCAATTGAGGAAAGGACCTCTTTTAAAAATATTTTATACTCATGAGGAGTTGAGGCACCGAAATTGATGGTGTAAGGAGTTACTGCTTGAGACGAGCTTTCAACTTCTTTTTCTTTTAATTGAGAAGGAGGAGTTTTGAGGGGTTCAAAAGCGGGATGAACCTTTCTTGCTCGAACCTTATTTTTCCAGGAGGCAAATTTTGTCTCTACAACCTTCTCATTGAATTTCCTCTGCCACGATACTGTGTTAACTGTACAGATGTACTTTGGAAAAGGCTCTGGTAAATGAGCATAATACTCATAATTAAACTTGAGCAACCATGCGATTCCAAATTGGGCACATAAATGCAATAATTTTCCAAAAACTGGTATTGCAGGGGTTAAACTTTTTTATTCATTGTATAAATCGTAAAGGAAATTTTTTAAGAATATCAACAGATAATCCATTCTGCCAAAACCACTCCATAAACCAATTTGGGTATCTTGATTGATTACTGAGAAAATTGAAATACCAAGAATGGCGAGGGTTTGGCTGGTAAAGAACCAATTCCCAAGCCTTCTGATAGTCCCAATAATTGTAAACTGGGGGGTCAAAAATTCGAGAGAATCTTTTCAACATGAAGGGACCTTGACCCCAATCTGACAGAGTGAGAACCTTCATTATTTTGCACTTTGAATATACAATTATTTTGGGTGCATTGGCGTTAACTTCTTGTTCAATTTTTACTGAATGAGTATCAATAAGAATATATTGGTAAAACTGTAAATTTTTTGTTGCATCGCTGGTAGGGACCCAGCCAAATCCATTGGGAATCAATTGTTGGAGCATATCCCAAGGATTATCAGATGATGGGTTACCATATTCTTGCTCAATTAGAGCATATTTCCTGCAAGCTGGTTTTATTTTGTAAATTAAGGGTTCTCTCTGGGTGGCTGATTTGGTTTGTGGTTCATCACTCAAAGGTGCAAATTTATTTGGGCTTTGTAGAGGGTTATTTGTGGGACTTAATGGTGGAAGGTTCTTTTGGACTATTTGAGAGGCAGAGGGAGCAAATGAAGCTGGGGTTAATTCTTTGGCTTTACTTGGAGAGGGGGAAGCCCCACCTCACATAGATCCACCTCTGGATCTTGATGTCATGGGTGACCTTGCAAAAATTCCCTGGTAAAAAAATCAGGGATATAGTTATTATCACCTTTTAAATATTCGATTTCAAAATCAAAACAACTTAGTAAACTTTGCCATCTGGCGAAAATATGTTTTGAAACTAAATTTTTAACATCTTTTTGCAAAACATCTTTTGCAGCTTTGCAATCAATTCGGAGTAAAAACCTTTTATTTATTATATCATCTTGAAATTTTTTAATACATAGTACTGTGGATAGAATCTCCTTTTTAATAGTACTATATTTTTCTTGTGATTGAATCCAAAGACCTGAATGAAAACGAACAACTTGCTCAACTTTTGACTCTGGAAGGATTTGTAGTAAGATACCACCATATCCTTTATCTGATACATCAGTTTGAACAATAAGACTGGCATCGGGATGAGGAATCCCTAGACAAGGAAGAGACTTGACATCCTTTTTTTATGTCTAAGACTAAATCAGATAGCTCTTTTGACCAGGGTTTAGGATTTGATGTTTTCCTAAGCCTAGAGTAAAGAGGTTTACACTTAATTCTGATATTGGGGATAAACTCATAAACATAATTTAGACAACCTAGAAACCTTTGTAACTGTCTTTTATCAGTTAAATCATTTGGAGAGCCTATTACCATTATCAATGTTGAATGCAGTTGAGGTCTTCTCCAGAGTCTATTAAAGCAATGAAGGGTTGATGAAAAGACTTTTTGATTTTTAAATTTATTTTTTGTTTGACTCTACAGTTTCTTGCTATATTCCCGGCACGACCGCATTTATAGCAAATAAAATATTTATCAAATCCTTTATTGTAAGGTCTACTATAAGTTATAAGTTGGAAAATGCTAATATTTGTAATAATGGTATTTGCTTTGATAGCTCGTTCCTTTTAGTAAAAGACACTTCAGAACAAATAATCTTCGGAACTCCTTTTCTTACTCAGCTTTATCCAAATTCAAATAACTGAAAAGGGAATAAAAATGATAAAGGACGATCAAGAAATACTGTTTGAATTTATAAACCCAATAAAAACCAAAGAGTTAAATAACTTAAACGACAATATAGAAGAAAAGAACTTTTTAACAATCATTCAAAGAAAAGAAAATCAAATAGGATATTTACAAAAAGAAATCTTATATGCAAAAATTGAAAAGCAAATTCAAGATCCTTCGATACAAGAAAAGATAATAAAGATACAAAAGGAATTTGAGAAAGAAGTTTGCTCAGATGTCCCTAATGCCTTCTGGGAAAGAAAAACCCACATGATATCTTTGCCTTATGAAGAAGGATTCCATGAAAGTAAAATTCCTACCAAAGCCCGACCAATTCAAATGAATAGCCAGACTTTGGAATACTGCAAAAAGGAAATAAAAGGGTTTCTTGATAAAAAAAGTTTATTAGGCCAAGCAAGTCTCCATGGAGCTGCACATCCTTTTATGTATCAAATCAATCTGAAATAGAACGAGGAGAACCTCGAATGGTAATCAATTACAAACCTTTGAATAAAGTTTTGAAATGGATAAGGTATCCAATTCCAAATAAAAGAGATTTAATAAAAAGATTACATGACGGAATAATCTTTTCAAAATTCGACATGAAGTCAGGATTTTATCAAATAAAATTGGAAGAAAAAGACCGCGACACCCTAACTCGGGCCATCACATGCTTACCCATTTTCGGAAATAAAACTTAATTTGCTGGTTGCTTTCCGAAAATAATGTTTTCTCAACGTTTATCGTTTCAGAATATGGTGATAAAAAATTTTCTTCTTTTTAACCTCATAACAATAACAACGTAATCAAATCACACTTAAATACATAATTTATATAAGTCATACAACTATACTGCCTCATATGTTACCACACCTAGATCATTATCAGATTAGTTTATTCTCAAAACAATACCTAAGCTGGTTGTAACTAACAGATGCTACAACCGATAGAAGCAGCAACAGCATGCCATGAACTAGACAGCCTTTTTCTTCTTGTAGAGATCATACCCCTTGTGCGGCTCTGATATGTTTGTAAGGGTGAGACGCCAATATATGGATTTAACACAATAACTAAATGCGCGACACAAAATAAGGCACATACATATATACATTTTTATAACAACATAAGCATCCATATTATAGCATACAATTTATCAATGGGTTCCACACCCCAAACATCAACGTTGGAAAACTATGCATGAACACTTCAATACATCATATAAACATTCACACTTAATCTCCATAGATCCCCAACGTCATTTAAAATGAACTTATCAAGCTCGATTGCCAAAAGAGGCACATCGATTTTTACCAAAGCCCACTGTCCAACACAATGAGAACATCGATTTATGGTTTTTCATTGTACGTCGATTGCCCAAAGGCACAATGAATACGTCGATTACATGAATATCATAAAGATACCATGATTAACAAATATGTCGAGACATGAATATCATTAAGATACCATGATTAACTCGGTAGGCATGTCTGTCGAATATCATGCAAAACATTTTATTCTTGTCATTTTTCTTTGTGTTCAATATTTCCTTTGCCGAAGCTCAAAGCTTAGGACCAACCGAGTTTTATCATTTTAAAACTTTCCTTAATAACACAGGACTTCAAAATCCGAGTGCTCAATCACGAAACCCCTAGACCGATGCACCGGTCTTAGGTTCGTGGTAATAGAAAACATCATTAATCTTTTACCGTCGTTTATTACGTCGTGAGGTAGACACACCGTCTACCTACTAAAAACCAAGTCTATAACGTCACAAGAACACTAGTACCCCGACATCTCGGTTACTAAGTTCCATATCGTCATTTACGTCATTTTTCGTTCTGTGAAAAACAAATCCAAAATAAGATCTTTGCAACTTATCTAAGTTACCGGAAATACGTCATTGAGAAAACTCATTTACAAAAAATCCTTTCTACTTGAAATTCATTTGTAAAACGTCGAATCATAGAAAATATATTTTCCTTTGGAAACTCATTTTTCTCAAAATAACGTCAAATCATCAAGAATTCTTTTACTGAAACTTCAACTCTAAAAAAATAAATCAATGGAGATTAAATCTCTTCTCAAAATAAATATTGTTGTTTTTAAACTCTCACCGTAAATAATTTCGAAACTTGCCGTCGTTTAGCATTTTCAAAGAAAACGTTTTTAAGTCAAGCTTTGACCTTTCTTGAAAAATAATTTTCTTATATAATAAATAAGTTATTTTCGAAAATTAATTTCACAAAATAACTTTTTATAATATTATGGAATTTCTTAAGTAAAAATTAGCAGTAGTAAAATATTTTCACGGTTGCTCACTCTCTGTGACACATAAATTACTTTTACACTAATAAATGATTAAAATAATAATATTTCTCAAAACTCACTATTTTTCCGCAACAATATTTTCCACCACTATTATATTCAAACATTTCCTATAAAACATTGAATATAATTTTTCACAGCTTATTAAAGCTTTTATCTGATTAATCAGTTGTGCACTGACCACTGTCAGGCCTCTCAAGCAACATTCAACAACATCATCTGAATTATATCACCTGGCAGATCATGCATCATAGCAATATAATATACTACTGCAGATAATTAAATAAATTAAAAGCAGATCAATCACCGACACACAGATAAACAACACAACGTAAACAACATAAACAAATAACCACAACCACATATAAATTATACAGACCACACTACAAGCAAATGGTTATTGAGAGAAATCCCTCAGGTAAGCTCCCCTCACCTCTCGAAGCTCCTCAGTGAAATTAAAAGAACTATGTCGATTGTCGGAAACCCTCGTACGCCGTAAAACAATTAACCTTCAACAACACATCCAAACAACCAATCAAAACAAGCAAAACAAACACCTAATCCTCTAAGCTAGGTCACGGCCTTCCTAGGTTTTAGTGGCTCAAAACTTCTAAACTTGCTTAAGCCATTGGATTAATGATCCTAAGTGCTTAAGTCATTGAAACACATGATTAAACATCAAAGTTTGAATCAAAACATCCTAACCCTCACAAACATGAATTCGGCCAACACAAGGACATAGGGTTAGGGTTTTCATTTTTGATAAACCAACTTAGATTTAACATAAACACATATTAACTAGATGATAACATGATCACTTTGATAAAACTTAATAAAATCATTCAAGTTCCTCACTAATGAATTTCGGTCAAGACATGAAAGACATGGTTAGAAATTTCAACTTGATATAAGAACCTGGATTTAGCAAGTACATACCCTAGAAGCATGAGATCTATGATCATTTCCAAGTAGAAAAACAACAAAGTTCCTCCACCTCTCACTATAGGTTTCGGCCATGCTCAAAAAAATGAGGAGGAAGATTTTGTTTGCAACAATCTCTTGGATTATTCTAGTAGGGATGATTATAAGCACATAGAAATTGGTTTCATATTTTTAGGATTTTTCTATGATTTATGGTGATTTTTCAAAGTTCTAGATCTAGAAACTTAAAAGTGATGAACATAGATGAAATAGACTTTAAATCATGAAACTTATTGAAGAACATAGACATGATTAGAGAAGTAGAATAGGATTCACCTCTTGAAGATCAAAAACAATTGAAGTTACAAGGACTTGCTTCACAAAATCAAGCTATGTAACTTAAGAGTTTTAATGGAAAATGGCAAAGTTGATGAAGAAGATGAAGGTGGTCTTTTATAGAAGTGAAATGGGCTCAATTGGGAGAGTTTGGCCGTGGTTTTCAAGGGCATAAGGGTCCAAACATAAATATTTAGGGACAAAGGAGTAATCTTACAAAATGGCACTTTTGTGATAAAATCCAACATTAAGGACAAAATGGTAATTTCCAAAAAAACCATAATGACAAACATGTGGTGAGGAGTGGTTGGTGATGAGGCTGATTTGTGTCCACAATTTGTGGTGACAAACTTGGCATTTCAATGAAAGTTCAAGGGTAAAATCGTCCAAGGGTAAAATAGTCTTTATACTATTTTAAAGAAATATCTAGATTTTTATTTAAAAGCAATCATGACAAGAGTGAGTCATCCATATGACTCACCACCCTAGGTGTCAAGTTATCTCAGCATCCGATGTCGGGTTTTGTCTCTGCTCGTCTGTCCTCGACTCGGTCGATTACCCGATTTAGGGTTTTACGCCAGAATCAAGTATAATAACCTATTTATTTTGAAAATTTTCAAAATAACCTATATCATTGGAAATGAGATATAAAATATATTCATTTCGTTCTCGGGTCAAAATTAGGTTTTCTGATCAGTAAAATCTTACTGTCAACGAAAACACAGACCGGGTTCTGTCTGAATTTTCAACCAAAAATTTCACCGTATACTTATAAAAATAATTATGATATGAATATGACTTTGGTTTTCCCAAAATCATTTTCTAAGTTTCAGATAAAAAAATAAATGTTCATTTATATTTATACCGATCTTAAAAAGCAGAAAAATCGTGGTGTTTCAAAGATAAATATAAGACAGCTTTCACAGTTCCCTTTGGTCATTACGAATGGAATGTAATGCCTATGGGACTAAAAAATGCACCTACCATGAATGATATTTTAAATCCTCATTCAGAATTTACTATTTTTTACATAGATGATGTTTTAATTTTCTCAAAATCATTAGATCAGCACTTTAAACACTTAAATATCTTTAAAGAAACTATCAAAAGAAATGGGATGGTAATATCGGCTAAAAAGATAAAAATGTTTCAAACAAAAATAAGATTTTTGGGTCACGAAATTTATCAAGGAACAATAACACCAATAATGTTTCCGAGTTTATCCCCAATATCAGAATTAAGTGTAAACCTCTTTACTCTAGGCTTAGGAAAACCTCAAATCCTAAACCCTGGTCAAAAGAGCTATCTGATTTAGTGTCAGACATAAAAAAAGGATGTCAAGTCTCTTCCTTGTCAAGGAATTCCTCATCCCGATGCCAGTCTTATTTTTCAAGATGATGCATCAGATAAAGGATATGGTGGTATCTTACTACAAATCCTTCCAGAGTCAAAAGTTGAGCAAGTTGTTCATTTTCAATCAGGTCTTTGGATTCAATCACAAGAGAAATATAGTACTATTAAAAAGGAGATTTTATCCACAGTACTATGTATTACAAAATTTCAACATGATTTAATAAATAAAAGGTTTTTACTCCGAATTGATTGCAAAGCTGCAAAAGATGTTTTGCAAAAAGATGTTAAAAATTTAGTTTCAAAACATATTTTCGCCATATGGCAAAGTTTACTACGTTGTTTTGATTTTGAAATCAAATATTCAAAAGGTGATAATAACTATATCCCTGATTTTTTAACCAGGGAATTTTTGCAAGGTCACCGATGACATCAAGATCCAGAGGTGGATCTGTGCGAGGTGGGGCTTCCCCCTCTCCAAGTAAATCCAAATAATTAACCCAAGATTCATTTGCTCCCTCTGCCTCTAAAATAACCCAAAAGAACCTTCCACCATTAAGTCCCACAAATAACCCTCTACAAAGCCCAAATAAATTTGCACCTTTGAGTGATGAACCACAAACCAAATCAGCCACCCAGAGAGAACCCTTAACTTTCAAAATAAGACCAGCTTGCAGGAAACATGCTCTAATTGAGCAAGAATATGGTAACCCATCATCTGATAATCCTTGGGATATGCTCCAACAATTGGTTCCCAATGGATTTGGATGGGTCCCTACCAGCGATGCAACAAAAAAATTACAGTTTTAGCAATATATTCTTATTGGTACTCATTCAGTAAAAATTGAACAAGAAGTTAACGCCAATGCACCCAAAATAATTGAATATTCAAAGTGCAAAATAATGAAGGTGCTCACTCTCTCAGATTGGGGTCAAGGCCCCTTCATGCTGAAAATATTCTCTCGAATTTTTTACCCCCCAGTTTACAATTATTGGGACTATCAGAAGGCTTGGGAATTGGTCCTTTACCAGCCAAACCCTCGCCATTCTTGGTATTTCAATTTTCTCAGTAATCAATCAAGATACCCAAATTGGTTTATGGAGTGGTTTTGGGAGAACGGATTATCTACTGATATTCTTCCAAATTCCCTTTACGATTTATTCAATGAATACAAAAGTTTAACCCCTGCAATACCAGTTTTTGGAAAATTATTGCATTTCTGTGCCCAATTTGGAATCGCATGGTTGCTCAAGTTTAATTATGAGTATCATGCTCATTTACCAGAGCCTTTTCCAAAGTACATCTGTACATTTAACACAGTATCGTGGTGGAGGAAATTTAATGAGAAGGTTGTAGAGACAAAATTTCCCTCCTGGAAAAATAAGGTTCGACCAAGAAGGGTTCCTCCCACTTTTGAACCCCCCCAAAACTCCTCCTTCTCAATTAAAAGAAAAGAAGTTGAAAGCTCGTCTCAAGCAGTAACTCCTTACACCATCAATTTCAATGCCTCAACTCCTTGTGAGTATAAAAGATTTTTAAAAGTGGCCCTTTCCTCAATTGATTCTGACGAAGAAGATGATGACTCAGTCACTGTTGGGTCTGATTATAGCCCTTATCTGGAAAATGTTGATCCAGATATTGGCTTCTTTTATCAATAACTCATTAGTTCAGAAGATTTGTGGCATCTCAACAAATTCAAGATGGCCGACAAAGACTGTAACGCCCCCCCCCCCCTTTGGGGCATTACTTACGTAACACATGCAAAAGTAAATTTAAAAGATAATTTGCTGGCTGCTTTCGGAAAATTTGTTTTCTCTTAAGTCGTAAAAGATCATCAGATTGTGAAGCTCCAGCGCCAGTCATGGTGTAGACTATTCCCTTCGCCGTGGGTCTATCAGTTCCTAAGGTGTTGACAGGCTTTTCAATCCTTGGTGCATTACAATCCCTTGAGAAGTGTCCAAATTTTCCACAATTGAAACACTTCACTCCTTTGCGTGGGCAAACATTAGCCATGTGGTCTGGTTCTCCACACTTGTAACATCTCCTAACTTGGTCTCGGTGTTGGTTCTGTTGACCTCGACTTCCCGATTCAGAATTATCAGAACGATGCTGTCGTTGATTCAGGTCATTCCCTTGTGACCGGAAGTAAGGTTCCCTCCGATGTTGCTTCCCTTTCTGATTATGATCTTGATATTGGTCTTTGGAACGAGTGGGTCCTGCAACAGTTTCTCTATTGCCTCTTTCCTTCCTCATTAGCTCCACTTTTCTACACTTCTCTACTAAGGCCTGAAAATTCCGGATTTCCAATGGCATCACAGATTCCTTGATCTCGAAGCGAAGACCGTCTTCGAACCTTTCGCATTTCCATTCCTCATCGGGGTTGTTCTGGAAAAAGCGAAAATATTTGGCAAGGGACTCAAACCTTGCCGCATATTCCCCCACTGTCATGTCCCGCTGTCTCAGCCTCAGGAATTCCTGCTCCTTCTCTGTCCGAGCACTCTGGGGAAAATATTTGTCCAAAAATTTGTTGCGGAATACTCCCCAAGTGATCGCCTGATGCTCAGCTACCAGCAGTTGTCTGGTGCCTTCCCACCAGTATTCAGCATCTCCAATCAGTTGGAATGTTGCATAAGGCACCTTTGCTCCCTCTGGGGTGTGAACCAGCTCAAATATCTTCTCTAGCTCTTGAATCCAAAGATCAGCCCTTATTGGATCCATGTCTCCATCAAACTGTGATGGATTCTGACATCGGAAAGCATCCAAATGTCTTCCCTCTGCAGCTTGTTCTTCCCTCTGTTGCTCCTGTTGGTTTTGGGCAGCAGCATTAGCCGTCTGAAGAGCTATGGCAGCAGCAACGTCAGCCAAAGCTTGGGCAGCGAAGTCCATCCCACCGTCATAATTTGCATTCATGTTGGCACGACTGCCAATAGGACCACCTCTGCGACCACGTCCACGACCACGTCCACGACCGCGTCCACATCCTCGTTCACGTCCACCTTCTGGTGCTGGTTCCATAACTGACCTACCGAACAAATCAGTCAAGCCACAACCAGAAAATGAAACGTGTAAAAGCGTATCAACACACATTACTTCTAAGAAGTAATCCGAATAAAACTTAATTCAGAGAAAACACAACGTCAACACAACAGACCTATTTGCCAAAGATCCCGAAAGACTCGACCAGCTCTGATACCACCTTGTAACGCCCCCCCCCCCCCCCCCCTTGGGGCATTACTTACGTAACACATGCGGAAGTAAATTTAAAAGATAATTTGCTGGCTGCTTTCGAAAAATTTGTTTTCTCTTAAGTCAGAAAACTGGGGTATAAAATTTTCTCATATAAGGATAACTTTGAAATCCATCATACATACATTTAAAATGTAAAGTCACGTTCGTAACAAAGTTACCATGACATACAACGTTTCTCTAAGTTTCCACTTTCGTAAGAAAAGTTCAAACTATAGATGGATGTATATAACACTACATTTACCGACCTCTTTAGATATACAACCCAACTCAAAACTCCTAAGCTGGTCATTCTATCAAATATTATGGAGAGACCCCCAATCGGGATACTTTCCCAATCTCTAACACTAGGTCTTCAAATGACTTAGAAAGACTCCTCTGCAACATCGGTACTAGAGTACCAAGGTACTACAGCAAAACCTGAAGATACCTGATATAATTGTAAGAGTGAGATACCATCATAAGATATATCCCACAACAACCATATACACGATACATACATCACAGAATCATATAAGCAGTTAAATCACGCATATACACAATATAACAGTGTTATATCAAAGGGCATCAAACCCGCACAGTCAATCTTTCGAAAATATGCATGGCACTTCAATATCAGGCTCTAACTTAATCTCATAAGATCTCAACACTGTTTTCCCTGGAGAAGTATTAGAGTTGGTCAATCTCTAGCCCACCGGGCAGTTGTCTCCTTACCCTTATGCATAAGGTCTCAGGACGAGCAACGTCACATGTGCCTCTTCACTCGGTTTACATGGACAGACTCCCAGACACCACCTTGTATCTGATATATATTAAAAGCACGTCTGCTTGGGGAAATGCACATGAGAAAATATTTTTATTTAAAAGGTTTTCCTTGTGTTCATTCTTTTTACTGTCGCAGCTCGAAGCTAACGACTTAAGTCATCATTTCACCATCACTTGAAAACTCAAGCATAGGACTCATAGTCCGAACGCTCAATCACAATGCCCAAGACCGTGGCCACAGTCAAGGGTTGTGGTCGTAGAAAACAACCTTCACCTTTAATCATGTTCATCACACGCGGTTAGAATACACAGTCCAACATAGCGCGATTAGGACCTAAGTCCATAACATCATAACCAGGACTCGTAGTCCCGAATTCACACTGATTCAAGATCACGTGCACATTACTGAATACTAGAGGCGACGTCTCGCGTACTAGATTCTCTTTCTTAAGTACTTACTTTTCGTTCAGTGAAAAACAAATTCAAAACCGAATCCTCGATGACCTATCCAGGTTATCGGAAAGTTTCCAAAATATTTAGGGAAAAACCTTTTCTTTGAAAATCTTTTATAAAGCATCTTTGAAATTCTTTTATCTTTGAAATGTTTCCCCCAATAGGATATTGCCAAATAATCTTGAAAGTTTTCACTTGAAGACACATAGTTCGAAAAGGATTTTTCTTTTGTATAACACTAGTACACCAAAATCATTTCATCATTTAAAAACAAGTACTTTAAGTTTAAAGAGCTTTTGGAAAAGAACACCAATCCCTTCATCTTCAAAGCTTATTAAGGTTTTTAATCCTTATTATGGTTGAGCACAGACGGACGTCTGGCTTAGCAAACTTTCAATCAACAACAGTATATATCATCAGTGCAAAGCTAATATCACAATTGATGAGCTTCATCACATATATGCATTATATCATTTAGAACAAGTATAGATCAACATCAGATAATAGCACAACAGTTCAAGTACATTAGATAATCAAGTAAGCCCAATCAACATATAAATATCCAATTAAACACCTACACACATGCATACAGTTATTGAATATCTTTAGGAAATCCCCTCTTACCTTAAGAAGTTAAAAGAATGCGAGAAAATAAACGGTTTCGCGGACGTTCTTCAAGGTTGGTTAGGAGGCAAGTCTAGGTTTCAAGACACAAGGTTCAAAGGATTAGAACTCAACCAAGAACTTAGGTTTAGAAGTTTCCAAAACATATGCAACTTAGGGATTTATGATCCTCAAGTGCTAAGAGTTTAAAACATGATTACTTAAAACAAAGTTGAACAAAAATCCCACCAAGTTACACCTTCATGAAGATTCGGCCTTGACCAATAAAATAGGCTAGGAACATTTAAAATTTCCAATCTCTTTGGTTTAGCATCCATTAATAGTAAGGAGCTCAAAACCATGATCACTTTGGAAAATGATAAACGAAACACCCTAGGTCCATAACCTTTAAGATTCGGCCATCCTTGGGTTTTTATGATAAAAAAATCTTTAAATTCTTCCAATCTCTTAGACCTTTTAGCATCCAATAACTTATGGAGCTCAAGTCTATGATCATCTTGGAAACAACATAGGATTATAAATAATTAAAGTGTAATGACATAAGTAAATGAATCATAAATGACATAAACATTAATGACATAAATACAAATGACATAAAAGTAAATGACATAATGTAAATGACATAAAGTAAATGGCATAAATATAAATGACATAAAAGTAAATGACATAATGTAAATGACATTAAGTAAATGACATAAATATAAATGACATAAAAGTAAATGACATAAGGTAAATGACATAAAGTAAATGACATAAAGCAAATGGCATAAATATAAATGACATAAAAGTAAATGACATAATGTAAATGACATAAATATAAATAGCATGAAAGCAAATGACATAAAAGTAGAGTAAACATCTTTAAACTTTCCAATCACTTTATACATAGCATCCTTTAACATAAAGGAGCCTTGGTCCATGATCATTTTGGGAAAACAAATCCTTAAATACAAACTCACACTTGTAAAAGTTGAAACAAGATCCATCGAAACCATAAGCATGGTTCAGACTCATTAGAAAGTAGAGGTTAGGAAACTTTGTTTTACACAACCTTTTAGTATGTTAAACTACAAGTAAATACAAGGTCATAGAAATTGGTTTCAACTCAAAAGGAGTTTTCTACCATTTTTGAGAGATTTTTGAAGATAAAAGCTCATAAATGACATAAAGAATAAACTTTAGAAAAAGATGAAGTTTTTAATGAAAAGAATACATGAGAGTATTAACCTAAGCAAGAGGAACAACTTTAATGAAGAACACTTAGTGAAAAGAAGAAGAAAAACTAGAGCTTTGGAAGGTTGAAGTTAAGAAAAAGATGGAAACTTAAGGGTTTTAATGGAGTAGGAGAAAGGAAAGTGATGAAGTGAAGTTGATGAGTGATATTTATAGAGGAAGGATGGAGGGGGCACGGTTTTGGAGAGGAAAGAAGAAGAAAGAAGATGAGTTTCTTGAAGAGGGGTTGAAGAGTTAATGTGATGTGATGTGATTGGAGAGAGAAAAATGAAAAGTAAGATTTTGGGATAAAGTAAGGATTTACTTTTTTTTAGGTGTGTCATAGGCATTTAATTAGGCTTCCCATCAAGTCTTTTCTCCTCCTTTAGGGTTCCTTTAACTGCTTAAATACGTAACCGGTTGCACATCCGATCGTATTTTCTGAAGGTTTCGTCCGGATAAAATATTATATTTTATTCCCGGACAACAAAATTCGAAAATTTCCCAAACCCACACAAAACATCATAAAAACACTAACTGTCTCGTTCACGAATTAAAATTTTGTTTCTAGCTCAGTAAACTTGTACTGGCAGAGAAAACGCAGACCGGTTTTCGTCTGAATTTTCGACCGAAAATTTTACTGTGACTTCATACGGTAAAACAACACAAGAAAATGATTTTATTTTAAATAAAATCATCCTCTGGATTTTATCAAAAATAAATACATTAAAGCATGTATTTACTGATAAAGAAGCATACGAAAAACAGGGTGTTACAACTCTACCCCTCTAAAAATAATTTCGTCCTCGAAATTACGTAACTATAAACTTAACAAGATCTATCACCATCCAGATCATACTATCAGAAGATAGTATCTAAAAGAATTTCATCGATCCAAAAGAATACAGAAACATCTAATGTATGAAGATCCTTTAATATATTCAAGGAGGTAAAAATGTATGATCGGTACACATTTACAATCATGAATCTAAAAAGTTTCTCCTTTCACTAGAATTTCCTGGTCAACAATTTAAAAGAGTAACAGTTCGATAAGAATTCAAACTGAATCACTTCTACCAAAAGTAAAAGTGATTAGATTAAGTTTCATCGAGAAAATTCTTTTATAAACATACCCATCCGGTGCAACAACAAGGCAATTCATAACTCGAGGAAAAGAAAGATTGGATCCAAAGTCTAAACCGACCACAACAATCAAAAGAGAAGGGAACTGGAAGAAATTTCTTAAGGAGACTTTTATTCCCAAAAGTCATAAGAAACATACATTCACTGGAAAGACTAGTAACATAGGAGACCCTAGAGAGTCAAATACTCAAGGGCATCAAAACGCGATTATACTTAGAATCCTATTACAACTTAGAATTATAGACCACTGCCATAAGACCTTCAAATTGCACACTACTTCTGTCGTAAAAGATCATCAGATTGTGAAGCTCCAGCGCCAGTCATGGTGTAGACTATTCCCTTCGCCGTGGGTCTATCAGTTCCTAAGGTGTTGACAGGCTTTTCAATCCTTGGTGCATTACAATCCCTTGAGATGTGTCCAAATTTTCCACAATTGAAACACTTCACTCCTTTGCGTGGGCAAACATTAGCCATGTGGTCTGGTTCTCCACACTTGTAACATCTCCTAACTTGGTCTCGGTGTTGGTTCTATTGACCTCGACTTCCCGATTCAGAATTATCAGAACGATGCTGTCGTTGATTCAGGTCATTCCCTTGTGACCGGAAGTAAGGTTCCCTCCGATGTTGCTTCCCTTTCTGATTATGATCTTGATATTGGTCTTTGGAACGAGTGGGTCCTGCAACAGTTTCTCTATTGCCTCTTTCCTTCCTCATTAGCTCCACTTTTCTACACTTCTCTACTAAGGCCTGAAAATTCCGGATTTCCAATGGCATCACAGATTCCTTGATCTCGAAGCGAAGACCGTCTTCGAACCTTTCGCATTTCCATTCCTCATTGGGGTTGTTCTGGAAAAAGCAAAAATATTTGGCAAGGGACTCAAACCTTGCCGCATATTCCCCCACTGTCATGTCCCGCTGTCTCAGCCTCAGGAATTCCTGCTCCTTCTCTGTCCGAGCACTCTGGGGAAAATATTTGTCCAAAAATTTGTTGCGGAATACTCCCCAAGTGATCGCCTGATGCTCAGCTACCAGCAGTTGTCTGGTGCCTTCCCACCAGTATTCAGCATCTCCAATCAGTTGGAATGTTGCATAAGGCACCTTTGCTCCCTCTGGGGTGTGAACCAGCTCAAAGATCTTCTCTAGCTCTTGAATCCAAAGATCAGCCCTTATTGGATCCATGTCTCCATCAAACTGTGATGGATTCTGACATCGGAAAGCATCCAAATGTCTTCCCTCTGCAGCTTGTTCTGCCCTCTGTTGCTCCTGTTGGTTCTGGGCAGCAGCATTAGCCGTCTGAAGAGCTATGGCAGCAGCAACGTCAGCCAAAGCTTGGGCAGCGAAGTCCATCCCACCGTCATAATTTGCATTCATGTTGGCACGACCGCCAATAGGACCACCTCTGCGACCACGTCCACGACCACGTCCACGACCGCGTCCACATCCTCGTTCACGTCCACCTTCTGGTGCTGGTTCCATAACTGACCTACCGAACAAATCAGTCAAGCCACAACCAGAAAATGAAACGTGTAAAAGCGTATCAACACACATTACTTCTAAGAACACATTACTTCTAAGAAGTAATCCGAATAAAACTTAATTCAGAGAAAACACAACTTCAACACAACAAACCTATTTCCCAAAGATCCCGAAAGACTCGACCAGCTCTGATACCACCTTGTAACGCCCCCCCCCCCTGGGGCATTACTTACGTAACACATGCGGAAGTAAATTTAAAAGATAATTTGCTGGCTGCTTTCGGAAAATTTGTTTTCTCTTAAGTCAGAAAACTGGGGTATAAAATTTTCTCATATAAGGATAACTCTGAAATCCATCATACATACATTTAAAATGTAAAGTCACGTTCATAACAAAGTTACCATGACATACAACGTTTCTCTAAGTTTCCACTTTCGTAAGAAAAGTTCAAACTATAGATGGATGTATATAACACTACATTTACCGACCTCTTTAGATATACAACCCAACTCAAAACTCCTAAGCTGGTCATTCTATCAAATATTATGGAGAGACCCCAAATCGGGATACTTTCCCAATCTCTAACACTAGGTCTTCAAATGACTTAGAAAGACTCCTCTGCAACATCGGTACTAGAGTACCAAGGTACTACAAACAAAACTCGAAGATACACGATATAATTGTAAGAGTGAGATACCATCATAAGATATATCCCACAACAACCATATACACGATACATACATCACAGAATCATATAAGCAGTTAAATCATGCATATACACAATATAACAGTGTTATATCAAAGGGCATCAAACCCGCACAGTCAATCTTTCGAAAATATGCATGGCACTTCAATATCAGGCTCTAACTTAATCTCATGAGATCTCAACACTGTTTTCCCTGGAGAAGTATTAGAGTTGGTCAATCTCTAGCCCACCGGGCAGTTGCCTCCTTACCCTCATGCATAAGGTCTCAGGACGAGCAACGTCACATGTGCCTCTTCACTCGGTTTACATGGACAGACTCCCAGACACCACCTTGTATCTGATATATATCAAAAGCACGCCTGCTTGGGGAAATGCACATGAGAAAATATTTTTATTTAAAAGGTTTTCCTTGTGTTCATTCTTTTTACTGTCGCAGCTCGAAGCTAACGACTTAAGTCATCATTTCACCATCACTTGAAAACTCAGAAGCATAGGACTCATAGTCCGAACGCTCAATCACAATGCCCAAGACCGTGGCCACGGTCAAGGGTTGTGGTCGTAGAAAACAACCTTCACCTTTAATCATGTTCATCACACGCGGTTAGAATACACAGTCCAACATAGCGCGATTAGGACCTAAGTCCATAACATCATAACCAGGACTCGTAGTCCCGAATTCACACTGATTCAAGATCACGTGCACATTACTGAATACTAGAGGCGACGTCTCGCGTACTAGATTCTCTTTCTTAAGTACTTACTTTTCGTTCAGTGAAAAACAAATTCAAAACCGAATCCTCGATGACCTATCCAGGTTATCGGAAAGTTTCCAAAATATTTAGGGAAAAACCTTTTCTTTGAAAATCTTTTATAAAGCATCTTTGAAATTCTTTTATCTTTGAAATGTTTCCCCCAATAGGATATTGCCAAATAATCTTGAAAGTTTTCACTTGAAGACACATAGTTCGAAAAGGATTTTTCTTTTGTATAACACTAGTACACCAAAATCATTTCATCATTTAAAAACAAGTACTTTAAGTTTAAAGAGCTTTTGGAAAAGAACACCAATCCCTTCATCTTCAAAGCGTATTAAGGTTTTTAATCCTTATTATGGTTGAGCACAGACGCACGTCTGGCTTAGCAAACTTTCAATCAACAACAGTATATATCATCAGTGCAAAGCTAATATCACAGTTGATGAATAGTTCATCACATATATGCATTATATCATTTAGAACAAGTATAGATCAACATCAGATAATAGCACAACAGTTCAAGTACATTAGATAATCAAGTAAGCCCAATCAACATATAAATATCCAATTAAACACCTACACACATGCATACAGTTATTGAATATCTTTAGGAAATCCCCTCTTACCTTAAGAAGTTAAAAGAATGCGAGAAAATAAACGGTTTCGCGGACGTTCTTCAAGGTTGGTTAGGAGGCAAGTCTAGGTTTCAAGACACAAGGTTCAAAGGATTAGAACTCAACCAAGAACTTAGGTTTAGAAGTTTCCAAAACACATGCAACTTAGGGATTTATGATCCTCAAGTGCTAAGAGTTTAAAACATGATTACTTAAAACAAAGTTGAACAAAAATCCCACCAAGTTACACCTTGATGAAGATTCGGCCTTGACCAATAAAATAGGCTAGGAACATTTAAAATTTCCAATCTCTTTGGTTTAGCATCCATTAATAGTAAGGAGCTCAAAACCATGATCACTTTGGAAAATGATAAACGAAACACCCTAGGTCCATAACCTTTAAGATTCGGCCATCCTTGGGTTTTTATGATAAAAAAATCTTTAAATTCTTCCAATCTCTTAGACCTTTTAGCATCCAATAACTTATGGAGCTCAAGTCTATGATCATCTTGGAAACAACATAGGATTATAAATAATTAAAGTGTAATGACATAAGTAAATGAATCATAAATGACATAAACATTAATGACATAAATATAAATGACATAAAAGTAAATGACATAATGTAAATGACATAAAGTAAATGGCATAAATATAAATGACATAAAAGTAAATGACATAATGTAAATGACATAAAGTAAATGACATAAATATAAATGACATAAAAGTAAATGACATAAGGTAAATGACATAAAGTAAATGACATAAAGCAAATGGCATAAATATAAATGACATAAAAGTAAATGACATAATGTAAATGACATAAATATAAATAGCATGAAAGTAAACGACATAAAAGTAGAGTAAAAATCTTTAAACTTTCCAATCACTTTATACATAGCATCCTTTAACATAAAGGAGCCTTGGTCCATGATCATTTTGGGAAAACAAATCCTTAAATACAAACTCACACTTGTAAAAGTTGAAACAAGATCCATCGAAACCATAAGCATGGTTCGGACTCATTAGAAAGTAGAGGTTAGGAAACTTTGTTTTACACAACCTTTTAGTATGTTAAACTACAAGTAAATACAAGGCCATAGAAATTGGTTTCAACTCAAAAGGAGTTTTCTACCATTTTTGAGAGATTTTTGAAGATAAAAGCTCATAAATGACATAAAGAATAAACTTTAGAAAAAGATGAAGTTTTTAAAGAAAAGAATACATGGGAGTATTAACCTAAGCAAGAGGAACAACTTTGATGACGAACACTTAGTGAAAAGAAGAAGAAAAACTAGAGCTTTGGAAGGTTGAAGTTAAGAAAAAGATGAAAACTTAAGGGTTTTAATGGAGTAGGAGAAAGGAAAGTGATGAAGTGAAGTTGATGAGTGATATTTATAGAGGAAGGATGGAGGGGGCACGGTTTTGGAGAGGAAAGAAGAAGAAAGAAGATGAGTTTCTTGAAGAGAGGTTGAAGAGTTAATGTGATGTGATGTGATTGGAGAGAGAAAAATGAAAAGTAAGATTTTGGGATAAAGTAAGGATTTACTTTTTCTTAGGTGTGTCATAGGCATTTAATTAGGCTTCCCATCAAGTCTTTTCTCCTCCTTTAGGGTTCCTTTAACTGCTTAAATACGTAACCGGTTGCACATCCGATCGTATTTTCTGAAGGTTTCGTCCGGATAAAATATTATATTTTATTCCTGGACAACAAAATTCGAAAATTTCCCAAACCCACACAAAACATCATAAAAACACTAACTGTCTCGTTCACGAATTAAAATTTTGTTTCTAGCTCAGTAAACTTGTACTGGCAGAGAAAACGCAGACCGGTTTTCGTCTGAATTTTCGACTGAAAATTTTACTGTGACTTCATACGGTAAAACAACACAAGAAAATGATTTTATTTTAAATAAAATCATCCTCTGGATTTTATCAAAAATAAATACATTAAAGCATGTATTTACTGATAAAGAAGCATACGAAAAACAGGGTGTTACAAAGACTCTTTTTAGTCACTCTCTCCAATAAAGAAAAAGTAAAGTCAGTTGTCCGTTTGTACCGACGATGATTTATTGGTAGACAAAAGGTCACATGGCTACAGTAATTTGGCATTAAAGTCAAAAGTCAAAAATGTACCCGTTTTTGCGGATTCCAAACACATTCAAATCCACATCGAAGCCTCTCTCCCATCTATTTAAGAGGGCTCCCTGGTCCAGAAGAAGGCAGACTTATCTTTAGCTCCATTTACTAATTAAGCTTTCTTTGTAATCTTGTAGTGATAAAGCTATTTGAAGCAAGTTTACTTTGAAGCTCATTGTTGTAAGTCATCATTTAAAGATTTGATAACCCTTTGTAATTTTGTACTATCAATTTTATGAAATAAACAGATAGTTTGATAAATTTCTGCTTATTGGCATTCTTTTTTGGCAAAAGCAATACTTCTGCTTATTGGTGTTATTGTTCCTTGATAAATTTCGTGAAAAATCTTATTTTTGTTTGAAACATTTTTTTCTTTATAGCTGATATTACATCCCATTTCTTTTGATAGTTTCTTTAAAGAAATTTAAGTGTTTAAAGTGCTAATCTAATGATTTTGGGAAAATTAAAACATCATCTATGTAAACAATAGTAAAACATCATCTATGTAAACAATAACACCAATAAGCAGAAATTTATCAAACTATCTGTTTATTTCACAAAACTGATAGTAAAAAATTACGAAGGGTTATCAAATCTTTAAATGATGACTCACAACAATGAGCTTCAAAGTAAACTTGCTTCAAATAGCTTTATCACTACAAGATTACAAAGAAAGCTTAATTAGTAAAAGGAGCTAAAGATAAGTCTGCCTTCTTTTGGACCAGGGAGCCCTCTTAAATAGATGGGAGAGAGGCTTCGATGCGGATTTGAATGTGTTTGGAATCCGCAAAAGCAGGTACTATTTGACTTTTGACTTTAATGCCAAATTACTGTAGCCATGTGACCTTTTGTCTGCCAATAAATCATCATCGGCACAAACGGACAACTGACTTTACTTTTTCTTTATTGGAGAGAGTGATTGAAAAGAGTCTTTGTTGGCCATCTTGAATTTGTTGAGATGCGATAAATCTTATGAACTAATGAGTTATTGATAAAAGAAGCCAATATCTGGATCAGCATTTTCCAGATAAGAGTTATAATCAGACCCAACAGTGACTGAGTCATCATCTTCTTCGTCAGAATCAATTGAGGAAAGGGCCTCTTTTAAAAATCTTTTATACTCACGAGGAGTTGAGGAACTTAAATTGATGGTGTAAGGAGTTACTTCTTGAGACGAGATTTAAACTTCTTTTTCTTTTAATTGAGAAGGAGGAGTTTTGGGGGGTTCAAAAGCGGGAGGAACCCTTCTTGCTTGAACCTTATTTTTCCAGGAGGCAAATTTTGTCTTTACAACCTTCTCATTGAATTTCCTCCACCACGATACTGTGTTAACTGTACAGATGTACTTTGGAAAAGGCTCTGGTAAATGAGCATGATACTCATAATTAAACTTGAGCAACCATGCGATTCCAAATTGGGCACAGAAATGCAATAATTTTCCAAAAACTGGTATTGCAGGGGTTAAACTTTTGTATTCATTGTATAAATCGTAAATGGAATTTGGAAGAATATCAGCAGATAATCCATTCTCCCAAAACCACTCCATAAACCAATTTGGGTATCTTGATTGATTACTGAGAAAATTGAAATACCAAGAATGGCGAGGGTTTGGCTGGTAAAGGACCAATTCCCAAGCCTTCTGATAGTCCCAATAATTGTAAACTGGGGGGTCAAAAATTCGAGAGAATATTTTCAGCATGAAGGGGCCTTGACCCCAATCTGAGAGAGTGAGCACCTTCATTATTTTGCACTTTGAATATGCAATTATTTTGGGTGCATTGGCGTTAACTTCTTGTTCAATTTTTACTGAATGAGTATCAATAAGAATATATTGGTAAAACTGTAAATTTTTTGTTGCATCGCTGGTAGGGACCCAGCCAAATCCATTGGGAATCAATTGTTGGAGCATATCCCAAGGATTATTAGACGATGGTGTTATTGTTCCTTGATAAATTTCGTGACCCAAAAATCTTATTTTTGTTTGAATCATTTTTATCTTTTTAGCTGATATTACCATCCCATTTCTTTTGATAGTTTTTTTAAAGATATTTAAGTGTTAATCGCTGATCTAATGATTTTGAGAAAATTAAAACATCATCTATGTAAACAATAGTAAATTTTGAATGAGGATTTAAAATATCATTCATGATATGCTGGAATTCAGAGGGTGCATTTTTTAGTCCCATACGCATTACATTCCTTTCGTAATGACCAAAGGGAACTGTGAAAGCTGTCTTATATTTATCTTTTTCTTCCAATTTTATTTGATAAAATCCTGACTTCATGTTGAATTTTGAAAAGATTATTCCGTCATGCAATCTTTTTATTAAATCTCTTTTATTTGGAATTGGATACCTTATCCATTTCAAAACTTTATCCAAAGGTTTGTAATTGATTACAATTGAGATTATTCTTCCATATTTTAAATCTTCTAAAGGAGTACCAAGGTACTCATTTTTTATTTGAGTTCTTACCTTTTGTGCAAAATTCTTAGGAAGACCAGAGATAAATCTGTCCTTCCAATAAGAATGTCTGCAATCCGTTCTTGTATAAATTTTTGCTAAAAAATCATCTTTGTACCACCTAAATTCCCCTAAGGTTGGATAATAAAGGTTATTTAGAATTTCAAGGGACCTATCAGCAAAAACATTTGCGTCTCCAATGAATGCTTGAGAAACTGAAAAAATTAATGATTCTACTTGTTGTTCTATTTGAATAGTTTCTGGTTCACCTTGTTCGTTATTTCTTATTTCTTGCTTTACAAATGTAAGAATTGTTTGTCTATCAACTTCTCTTAAATTATTATCCCACCATCCTTTTAGGCATCCTGTGAAACCTTGAATTAATATTTTAACTGTGCTTAATGCATTATTTCGTTTTGCTCTAAAGGCAGTAGCTGCCATTGACATTTCTTCTAGTTTTCTCATTATTTGGTGTTATGAGAATTCATCTATATTCCATTCTTCTATACCGTCTCCGGTATATTGTGATGCTAAATCTAGGTTATTATCTTCAAATTGAATATCTGGCAGAGTGGGTCTATGGTAATAATTTCTAGAAGTTGGGTAGCTTTTTGAAGTATTTTTTATTTTATTGATCGTATCTATCCCTGTATCATCAAACTGTCTTTCTAGTTCTATTATATCTTCATTTTTTATCATGTTTACTTTTGATGATGATATTTTTAATGTGGCTAATATCTTATTTATTTCTTCTAAATGGTCACTTGTAGGTTCTTTTCCTATTTCTATTTCTTTTCTTTCAGAATCTGACAGTTTATAAGGAGTTATTAATGATTTTTCCAATTTTCTTGATGTTTCTCCTTCTGAAGGTATTTCGTTTTCTTCAGAAGTATTTGCAACTTGATATAAAAGTTGATTTGTAAAATTCAGTAGTTGTTGAATATTTTTAATATCATTACGAGTGGGATGTTGAATAGTCAAAGTTTTTGTATCTTCTTATATAGTTTTGAAAGGAGATGTTGTTATTTCAATATTATCTACGTTTGGGAAGGTTATTTCTTCCAAAGGGGGAATTACCGAAATAACTTCTTTACCTTTCGTTGTTTTCCAAATCTTTTTAGCAGAATTCAAAGTTTTTATTTCTAAATTTTTGAAACAGTGATCTTCGAACCAAGTGAAGTAGGGAATGTTATCATCCTCTACGTGACACCCTAAACATGGCATCACATGGTTACCCAATTACGAAAATATTTCTGATTTACAATACTGGTTACTTTCTGAAAGTATTATTTTCTCGATGGATGGGTACACTAAAAACGGTAGTTAATTTTTATTTTTATTTTTTGAAATGAAGGAAGATAAAGGTGATGAACACTCAGAACATGAATTGAAGACAACGTATATATATATATATATATATATATATATATATATATATATATATATATATATATATATATATATATATATATATATATATATATATATAACATGTCCCAATGAAAGCCAAGTTCCAGTACATAAGTTAGGGCCTTATCAATAGCCATTGCAACAGAATTAGACATCTAGAAGTTACAACTTAAAAGAGAGTAAATAAGACACAGGGAAAGAGGGTCCGGAACCACATCCAAAAGATAACTCTAAAAGTCAGATGACGGAAGATTATCCACAAAATGCTCCGAACTGGTTACTGACACTGGCTGCACGTAGGGTCTCCACAAAGGCTCCCACGAGACGAGACCTCGGGTAATGGATCTATAACGTCGCCGCCCTCATCTACGGAATCGTCGTCGTCATCAAGATCCATAACATGATCCTCCGGCTCATCCTCCTCCATGACCTCATCGAAGTCTTCCTTAGGGTCCTCCTCGGGATCCTCCTCAAGGTCCTCCTCGGGATCCTCCTCAATCGGCGCTGTCGGCTCTACGTCTGGAGGTGGTGGCTCATGTAGCAGTCCGTGAGCTCGCAGTGTGTGAAGGTAATACCAAATCGGAGGCAGAGCTACCCTCCTAGTTTCCACAGTGTGACTCCTACGGATTGGGTCTCCGTCAACATTTAAATCGGTCGTGGTGATTGCTCTGTGGTATGTGGCAGATGTCGCCCCTTGGTGTATTTGCCATGCCCCAGCATTCCCTGCATCGTCGAAGACCTCAGTCTTCGATGTTGTCGGCGCAAGCGGGATATTGGGATCCATCTAGACTCATGTACATATGGCGATACCAAAAGGAAGATAGAATGACAAGTATAAATGAAAGAGTGAGATACCGACACCGGATATATCGCACAACAACCATACACATGATACATACAACACCTTGGCATATTGACATTTTAAACATTATTCATAGGTAAACAACAAGTATTATTTCAGTGGGTCTCAAACCCGAATCAATCAATTTTATAAAGATAATGCATGACACTTCAATCATCAGGCTCTAATCTTAATCTCATGAGATACCATCACTGTTTTATCATTAAGAAAGAAAGAGTTGATCAGGCTCATACGTCACGTTTGGTAAGTTGACTCCGTCACCTCATGTACCCGGATCAACACCATCACATATCTCTTATAACGGCCATTCGGATGTATACATCATCAAATACCACATCTTAAGTGTAACACCCTATTTTTGTATGCTTCTTTATCAGTAAATACATGCTTTAATGTATTTATTTTTGAAAAAATCCAGAGGATGATTTTATTTAAAATAAAATCATTTTCTTGTGTTGTTTTACCATATGAAGTCACAGTAAAATTTTCGGTCGAAAATTCAGACGAAAACCGATCTGGGTTCTCACTGCCAGTACAAGTTTACTGAGCTAGAGACAAAATTTAATTCGTGAACGAGACGGTTAGTGTTTTTATGATGTTTTGTGTGGGTTTGGAGTTTTTCGAAAAATCTTATTCGGGGCCAAATCTTAGGGATTTCCCGAGCGAAATCGTCGGGAAATATGATCGGGGAAGTCATCTGATACGCAATGGAGCAGAGAATCAAGAGGATGAAGTGACATGGAGTGACTTGATGTGAAGGCTATGACACACCTAAGAAAAAGTGAATCTTGACTTTATTTCAAAATCTCACTTTTTCATCTTTCTCTCTCCAATTACATTACATCACCTTAACTCCTTATCCTCTCTACAAGCAACCCACCTTCTTTCTTCTTCTTTCTTCTCTTCTTTCTTCTTCTTTCCCCTCAAAACCGTGACCCCCTCCCTCATTCTATATAAATACCCTTCATTTCCACCATTCATCACTTTCCTCCATTTTCTCACATTTTCACTTTACTACCTTTCTTCTTCTTCTTCTTTTTACAAAGTTTACATTTTTATCAAGCTTTTTACATTAAGTTCTTCATAAAAGTTCTTCATATTGTTGAGGGTAATGATCCTATGTTGTTTATTTTTCAAGTTCTTGTCTTTATGTTCATAGTTTTGCTTTAAGTTTCCTTTAAGCTTTCAAACTTCTAAAACCTCTCAAAAATGGTAGAAAACTCCTTTTGAGTTGAAACCACTTTATATATTCTTGTATTTACTCATACTATCACATACTAAAAGGTTGTGTAAAACAAAGTTTCCTAACCTCTTCTTTCTAAGGAGGCCGAAACCATGTATATGGTTTAGATGGATCTTGTTTCAACTTTTACAAGTATGAGTTTGTATTTAAGATTTCATTTCCAAAATGATCATGGAACAAAGCTCCTTTATGTTAAAGGATGCTATGTCTAAGTGATTGGAAAGTTTAAAGATTTTTACTCTATTTTTATAAAGACCAAAACCAATGAGTTTTAAAGCAATGGTGTTTAAGTTTTGTTTTCCAAAATGATCATGGATTAAGACTCCTTGACATAGGAGGTTGCTAAGTCCAAGAGATTGGAAAGTTTGAAGATTTATAACCCCTATTTCTTGAAAAGGCCGAAACCTTCAATGGTTATGGCAAAGATGTTGAGTTTTGCCTTCCAAAGTGATCATGGACTAAAAAGCTCCTTTATGTTAAAGGATGCTATGTCTAAGTGATTGGAAAGTTTAAAATATTTTCTTGCTTTATTTTCCTATGATGGCCGAATGTAACATTTGACCTAGGATGTGTTATTCTATTTTGTTTTCCAGGATGATTATGGATTAAAGCTCCTTTATGTTAAAGGATGCTATGTCCAAAAGATTGGATGATTTAAAGATCTCTAACCTCACAAACTTGTTAAGGCCGAACCTAAGAGTTCATGGTCTAAGACATTTGATTTTTCCATTTTCCGAAATGATCATGGTTTCAAGCTCCTTACTATGTATGGATGTTAACCTAAAGAGATTGGAAAGTTTAGAAATTTCTAGCCTATTTATCTATGCTTGGCCGAAACCCTAAGTCAAGTACTTAGTGGGATTTTTAATTAAACTTTGTTAAAAGATCATTGTTTATGAACTCCTAACACATAAGGATCATAAATCCATGAGTTGTATAATTTTCGAGAATCTCTAACCCTAAGAACTAGTCTTGGCTGAACCTATACCTTGTGGTTTAGTGTTATTTTTTATTTTAACTTGTGATTTTGTGTTCATAACCTTAGACTTTCATCGCTGAGGAAACAAGGACGTTCGTGGTTTACCTCTCCAAGCATCTAATCTCCTTACCTTCACGGAAGGTAAGAGGGGATTGCCTAGGGATATTCAATGACTATATGCATGTGTGTATGTGTTTGCTTGAGTGATTTGAATATTATTGTGATATTGAGCCAATACTTGAATAACTTGTTTACTTGAACTATTGTGGTTATTACTTGAAGTTGAACATTACTTGCTTTAAAGTGTTATGAATTATATATATGTGATGAACTGTCGTTAACTGTGATATTATTGTTGAGAATATATTACTGTTGATTGAAGTTTGAGAAGCCGGACTTGAGTCTGTGCACAATGATTATAAAGGATTAAAAGCCTTAATAAGCATTGAATAGAACTATGAAAGTATTGGTTTCATTTATAAAAGTTCCTTGTTTAACACACTTACTTCAAGAAAATGAGATTCTTATTTTGAAAAGAAACGTTGAAGTGTTTTTAAGACGATAGAAACTACCCTTTTTATGATCCAAAGTTGGTACGAGATAAAACCTTTTTCGAACTATGTGTTTTATGAAGGAAAAAACCTTGAAAATATTTGACTTTATTCCATCAAGGAATTTCAAATACAAACGAATTTCCTAAATGTTTTAGAAAAGATTTTGCAAAGGAAAAGGATTTTCTCCTAAATGATTTGGAAACGTTCCGGTTACTTGGATAAGTGACCGAGGTTTTGTTTTGGATTTTATTTTCAATGAGCGAAAAAGTAAACACATGAGAATTGAATCTAGTTCGCGAGACATCGCTTCTAGTATTCTGTAATATGCACATTGATCCTTGATCCGTGCCACGTTGTTGTGGACTGTGTGTCCTAATCACGTTGTTGTGGACTGTGTGTCCTAATCACGTTGTTGTGGACTGTGTGTCCTAATCACGTTGTTGTGGACCGTGTGTCCTAACCACGTTGTGATGAATGTTGTTAAAGGTGAATATTGTTTTCTACGACCACCAGCCTAGGATTGCTGCATCGGTCTAAGGTGTTGTGATTGAGCACTCGGACTACGTGTCCCGTGTTGATGTTGATAATTTCAAAATGGTGAAATTTATGAATAGTAGCTAGCCTTTGAGCTTCGACAACGAATGAGAATGAACACAAAGAAAACATTGAGAACTAAATGATTTACATTTGCATTTACGGCAGACGTGTCCGACATGGTTTTAACGTGAGACCTTAACAGGAAAGGTATCATGTGACAGTGTATTATCATTGTTCTTAAATTGGACAATGAGACGGTGTACGTGTATCGTTGTGCCTAAATGGATAATGAAACGGCATGCATAATCGTTGTGCCTAAATGGCCAATGAGACGGTGTATTACCGTTGTGCTTAGCTAGTCAATGAGACGGTGTATTATCGTTGTGCTTAGCTAGCAAATGAGACGGTGTATCGAGCCTGATCAACTCATTTGAAGGATGTTGAGATCTCCGGAGATTAAGAATAGAGCCTGATGATAGAAGTGTCATGCATTATCTTTATAAAATTGATTAATTCGGGTATGAGACCCACTGAAATAGTACTTGTTGTTTACCTATGAGAAATGTTTAGAATGTTAATATGCCAAGGTGTTGTATGCATCATGTGTATGGTTGTTGTATGATATATCCATTTGCCGGTGTCTCACTCTTACGGTTATATCAGGTCTCTTCAAGTTTTGCTGTAGTACCTTGGTACTCTAGTACCGATGTTGTAGGGGAGTCTTTCTGAGTCACTTGAAGACCTAGTGTTAGAGGTTGGGAAAGTATTCTGATTGGGGGTCTCTCCAATGAATATTTAATAGAATGACCAACTTAGGAGTCTGAGTTGGGTTGTATATCTAAAGAGGTCGGTGAATGTAGTGTTATATACATCCATGTGTAGTTTGAACTTTTCTTTCGAAAGTGGAACCTTGGAGAAATGTTGTATGTCATGGTAACTTTGTTACGAATGTGACTTTACGTTTTAAATGTATGTATGATGGATTTCAGAGTTATCCCTATAGAAGAAAATTTTATACCCCAATTTTCTGACTTAAGAGAAAACAAATTTTCTGAAAGCAACCAGCAAATTATCTTTTAATTTACTTCCGCATGTGTTACGTAGTAATACCCTGAGGGGGTGTTACATTAAGCGGGTATTCAGTAACTCAAGCACATCTGCCAAGGGGAAATGCATATGAATAAAAGACTTTTCATTAACGGGACTTTTCTTTGTGTTCTTTCTTTTCCGTTGTCGAAGCCCAAAGCTAACGACTATTCACAATTTTCATCACTTGAAAATTAATAACACAGGACGTACAGTCCGAGTGCTCAATCACAACACCTTAGACCGAGGCCGCAGTCCAAGGTTGTGGTCGTAGAAACAATTATCATTTCATCCATGTTTTATTTCAACATGATAAGGACTCCTAGCCCATAACAATGAAATTAGAACACACAGTCCTCAATTCCAAGATTTGGACTCCTAGCCCATAATATCACAACTTGGACCCTTGGTCCATACTTCTTGACACGGATCCCAGATCGCATGCTTATAACTGAATATTAGAGGCGACATCTCGCGAACTAGATTCTCTTTCACATGTGCTTACTTTTTGCTCAGTGAAAATCAAAAACCAAAACAAAACCTCGGTCACTTATCCAAGTAACCAGAATGTTTCTAAATCATTTAGGAGAAAATATTTTCCTTTACAAATTCTTTTATAAAACATTTAGTAAATTCGTTTGCTTTTGAAATCCTTGATGAAATAAGGTCAAATATTTTCACAGGGGTTTTTCCTTCATAAAACAGATAGTTCGAAAAAGGCTTTCTCTCGTACCATCTTTGGATCATAAAAAGGTAGTTTCTATTGTCTTAAAAAAACATTTCAACGTTTCTTTTCAAAAGAAGAATCTCATTTTCTTGAAGTAAGCATTTTAAACAAGGAACTTTCATAAATGAAACCATTACTTTCAAAGTTCTATTCAAGGCTTATGTAGGCTTTTAATCCTTATAATCATTGTGCACAGACTCAAGTCCGGCTTCTTAAACTTCAATCAACAGTAATATATCATCAACAATAATATCACAGTTAATGACAGTTCATCACATATATACAACTCACAATACTTTAAGGCAAGTAATAATCAACTTCAAGTAATAATCACAATAGTTCAAGTAAACAAGTCATTCAAGTGTTTGCTCCACATCAAAATAATATTCAAATCATTCAAGTAAACACATACACACATGCATATAGTCATTGAATAACCTTAGGCAATCCCCTTTTACTTTCTTTGAAGGTAAGAAGATTAAATGCTCAACGAGGTAAGTCACGAACATTCTCGTTTCCTACATGATGGAAGTCTAAGGTTATGAACACAAAATCACAAGTTAAAATCAAAACAAGAACACTAAACCACAAGGTATAGGTTCGGCCAAGACTAGTTCTTAGGGTTAGAGATTCCCAAAAATTATACAACTCATGGATTTATGATCCTTAAGTGTTAGGAGTTCATAAACAATGATCTTTTAACAAAGTTGAATTAAAATTCCACTAAGTTAAAAACATAGGGCATTCGGTCAAGGCTAGTAAAATAGGCTAGAATTCACTAAACTTTCCAATATCTTAGGTTTAGCATCCATATGTGTTAAGAAGCTCAAAAACATGATCATCTTAGAAAAATGAAAATAACACATACTAGCTTTAACAACATAAAATAAACAAGTTATAAATCCTTAAACTTTCCAATCTCTTAGACTTAGCATCCCAATATCTTATGGAGCTCAAGTCCATGATCATCTTGGAAAAATGAAAGTAACACATACTAGCTTTAACAACATAAAATATACAAGTTATAATTCCTAAAAATTTCCAATCTCTTAGACTTAGCATCCCAATATCTTATGGAGCTCAAGTCCATGATCATCTTGGAAAAATGAAAGTAACACATACTAGCTTTAATAACATAAAATAAACAAGTTATAAATCCTTAAACTTTCCAATCTCTTAGACTTAGCATCCAAATCTCTTATGGAGCTCAAGTCCATGATCATCTTGGAAAAATGAAAGTAACACTTACTAGCTTTAACAACATAAAATAAACAAGTTATAAATCCTTAAACTTTCCAATCTCTTAGACTTAGCATCCAAATATCTTATGGAGCTCAAGTCCATGATCATCTTGGAAAAATGAAAGTAACACATACTAGCTTTAATAACATGAAATAAACAAGTTATAAAGAGTTCTAAATCCATGATCAATACTTGGAAAGTTGAAACATAGTATCCTAGGCCTACTTATTCATATTTTTCGGCCATCATAGGAACAAGCTATCAAAACTTCCAAGATTTATAGATTCAAGATCAAGGGATAGTTAGAAACTCAAACACATGATCATATTCCAAAAGTTGAAACAAAAACTTCCTAAATGCAAGCATTCAGCCTTCATTGGAAGGGATGGATAGAGATTTTTGTTTTACACAAACTCTTAGTATGTGAAAATATAAGTTAATACAAGACTATAGAAAGTGGTTTCAACTCAAAAGGAGTTTTCTACCATTTTAGAGAGATTTTAGAAGTTTAAAGCATATAAAGAACACATAAAGTAAAATAAGAAATAAAAGATGAAACTTGCAAAAAGATTTGTGTGAGAGCATTACCCTTATTATAAGGAAGAACTTTAATGAAGAACTTAATTAGAAAAGATGAATAAAAACTAAAGCTTTAAGAGCTTAAACTTTTAGAAGAAAGGAAGAAGATGAACTTTAATAGAGGTTGAAGGAGGAAGATGATGAAGTGAAAATGAAAGGGGTATATATAGAGAGGGGAGAGAGCGGCATGAAATTGAGGAGAGAGGAATGAGCTTGGAGAGCAAGTTTTGACCTTGTGCCTTGTTTGGTTGAAGAGGAAAGAGAAAAATAGGTTTTTAGAATATAATATGATATATTTCAAAAAGTCCATCATGACCACTTTTTAGGAGGTAGCTTAGGTCATACCTCTAGTGAGTCACCTCACTCCCTCATCTCACCTCAAGCCTTTTATGTCTTCTATTCTACTCCATTTCGTACCCGGTTGCATTTCCGATCGTAATTCTTCCGACGTTTTCGCCCGAATAAAATATTTTATTTTATTTTTGAACGGAAATTTTCAAAATAAACAAAGTTGAATTAAACATAATAAAAACACTAACTATCTCGTTCATGGATCAAAATTAGGTTTTCTGCACCGTAAACTTGTACCGGCAGTGAAAACGCAGACCGGCTTCCGTCTGAATTTTCAACTTAAATTTTTACCGTGACTTCATATGATATAACAACACAAGAAAATGATTTTAGTTTAATTAAAATCATCCTCTAAGCTTAATCTAAAATAAACACATTTAAATATGTATTTACTGCTACAAACAACATATGAAAAACAGGGTTACACTCTACCTCCTCGAGATAAGCATAATAGGCTTCCCTATATTGCTTTATCTCTGATTGTGAGAAAGTGGTAAAAAACCATTTTCTTTTTCTGTCATTTTTTTATTCCAAAAATTCCTTTTGAAGTTTTTGTTTATCAATGTAAAATTTTTTAATAACAAAACATTGATAAATCATAATGAGCTTTGAATGATGACTTACAATAATAATCGAGTGCAAAAGACAGTTACAAAGGTTCATATAATAAAATTTTCGCAATTTGTTCTTTAATTTCATCATCCATCTTGAGTTCATTTATTTTTTGTTTAACTCTACACTTTCTTGCTATGTGCCCGGCACGACCGCATTTATAGAAAATAATATTTTTATCAAATCCTTTATTGTAAGGTCTACTATAAGTTTTATTTTGGGGGTTTTCTGTAAGGTTTAATGGGTTTTTCTGTTGGTGCTTTTTTATTAAAACTTTTATAACTTCTAAATTTTTGTGGTTTAAACCTTCTTTGTTTAGACGGAGGGGTTATTTTCTCATAACCAAATTGTTCACAAAAGTTTCCTAATTCTTTATTATTGGTTTTACTTTCAAATTTTACCTGTCGATGCATTTTTATATCAGTGCAAAATTGTAAGCCTATTTTGTTTATAATTGAGATTATTCTTCCATATGTTAAATCTTCTAGAGGAGTACCAGGGTACTCATTTTTTATTTGAGTTCTTACCTTTTGTGCAAAATTCTTAGGAAGACCAGAGATAAATCTGTCCTTCCAATAAGAATGTCTGCAATCTGTTCTTGTATAAATTTTTGCTAAAAATTATCTTTGTACCACCTAAATTCCCCTAAGGTTGGACAATAAAGGTCATTTAGAATTTCAAGGGACCTATCAGAAAAAACATTTGCGTCTCCAATGAATGCTTGAGAAATTGAAAAAATTAATGCTTCTACTTGTTGTTCTATTTGAATAGTTTCTGGTTCACCTTGTTCGTTATTTCTTATTTCTTGCTTTACAAATGTAAGAATTGTTTGTCTATCAACTTCTCTTAAATTATTATCCCACCATTCTTTTAGGCTTCCTGTGAAACCTTGAATTAATAATTTAACTGTGCTTAAGGTATTATTTCGTTTTGCTCTATAGGCAGTAGCTGCCATTGACATTTCTTCTAGTTTCCTCATTATTTGGTGTTCTAAGAATCCATCTATATTCCATTCTACTATACTGTCTCCGGTATATTGTGATGCTAAATCTAGGCTATTATCTTCAAATTGAATATCTGGCAGAGTGGGTCTATGGTAATAATTTCTAGAAGTTGGGTAGCTTTTTGAAGTATTTTTATTTTATTGATCATATCTATTCCTGTATCATCAAACTGTCTTTCTAGTTCTATTATATCTTCATTTTTTATCATGTTTACTTTTGATGATGATATTTTTAATGTGGCTAATCTCTTATTTATTTCTTCTAAAAGGTCACTTGTAGGTTCTTTTCCTATTTTTATTTCTTTTATTTTAGAATCTGACAGTTTATAAGGAGTTATTAATGATTTTTCCAATTTTCTTGATGTTTCTCCTTCTGAAGGTATTTCGTTTTCTTCAGAAGTATTTGCAACTTGATATAAAAGTTGATTTGTAAAATTCAGTTGTTGTTGTTGAATATTTTTAATATCATTGTGAACACCCCATTTTGACCGGGTTCACCAAAAATTTCAAAAAAAAAATTCAAAAAAAAATAAAAAATAAAATAAAAATTACAAATTACAAATTTTTTTGTAAAGGAAATAAAAAAAAAATAATAATAAAATGATTAAAACCATATCATCCTCCTTCCTAGCAACCACTTTATTTTGAATTCGAATTTAATTTTCAAATCAAAGATAGAAATGTTAATCTGGGCATATTTTTAGGATCAGATAACAATCCTAATCTTGGCGGGATTTTAGGATCAGGATGAGAGGAATGGACATTATAAAAATCATAACACAGATCAGAAAAAGGATCCTGTTTTTTTTTTGTTGGCTTTCCTCTTCCCATTCTGTTTATTTTTCGCGTTGCTTTTCTTCTTCTCCACCAGGAACCATTTTTTTTTCAGATCTCATTTTCTTTCCTTATTTTCTTCCTTTATCCATCAAACCTACCTCTCTCCCTTCAAATTTCATCTTTTCCTTTCGCTGGAAGCAGACACGACACCCTTCCCACACATACTTCTTCTTTCTTTTTCTTTCTCTCTTCTTCCCCCCACTTCATCTTCCTCCTCCTCCACCCTAACTCCCAGGTGCTGCTGAGCACCGTCCGGCCACCATCATGGTGCACGACCCAGCTGTTCCTAGCCGTGCATCGTTCTGCGCGTCGCCCGTGAGCGTGCCGCTGTCGTCCTTTAGCCGCAACCCTGCACGCGACTCCGACTCTTCCATCCTCCGTTCACCGTCGGTTGGTCCGCCGTTCACAGTGCCGCCGTCCGACACTCGCGCGACTGTCTCTCTTTCCCTCCTTCTGCCGTCCTTCATCGCGCTGCTGTCCTCGTCCTCTCAGAAAGGGTATATGAAAGTTCTTTGTCTATGCTGTTTTGTTATCATTCTGGGATTGGAGATCAAACAGTATGGATTGGAGATCCTAAGTTCAAATCCATTGTGTAACCCCAAGAAATGTCAGACTGATTGAGGAGATATTTTTCTAGCATGAATTCTTTGGATTGCTCTCTGTTGGTTGCCTTCAAGATTGCTCTGTTTGTTGTCTCTGTGTTGTCTCTGCGTTTTTTTTTTTTTGAGATTTAGCATAGACACCTTATGTAGATAATAATTTACTACCTAGGCAATTTCATTCACCACTTACCTGCACAGTGATCAAAAACAAATAAAATGTAAAAGGGGAATTAATTATAAATAATTTTAGGGATTGCTTTGTGAGATGTATCACACTCAATTCCTTAAATGCGGGTTCCTTAAATGTGGGATAGCTCTGTGGATGTATATGTCATGTTCTATCTCACTTAGGAGTTTTCGATAAAAAATAAATAAATAAACCTCTTTTTTTAATAGAAAAAAACCTTTCCATAAAAAAAAAATTCAACAAATGAAATGTTTTCTACAAGAACTACGTGGCTTTGATTTTCTCATTCGAAACAGGGAATACGTAGGAGCGGGATCAATCATCTCGTCGAGCCAAAATTTATTTTTCCTTTATTTTTGTTCTTTTTTTTTATTTATTTAATGTGGATAATTAATTAGTAATTCATTTAATGTATTTGGATTGCTCTATGACAAGTGTCATGCTCAATCCCCTAGCTTTAAGGTTGCCCTATGGACTTACGTGTCGTGTTCAACCTCATTTAGGATTTATCAGTAATATATCTTTTTTTTTAAAAAAAATTAAATAAAAAAATAATAAAGAAACATAAAAATAAATATTAATAAATAAACAAATCCTTCCTTGCAAATATTTTCGGGGTAAACAAATAAATAATTTAATTTTGCACGATTAATTCAAGGTACCATTTGTAGGATGGGCGATATAGGGTGCTTAACACCTTCCCTACTCGTAACCGACTCCCGAACTCGGCTTGGTTTCAAAGACCGTTTTTTAGGTTTTTCCAATTTTTCCTAAGTTAAATAAAATTGGTGGCGACTCTACTTTTCCTTAAAATTTCTTTTTACTGCCGTCCTCGTCGTAATTTTTGGTTGCGACAATCATTACGAGTGGGATGTTGAATGGTCAAATTTTTTGTATCTTCTTTCATAGTTTTGAAAGGAGATGATGTTATTTCAATATTATCTACGTTTGGGAAGGTTATTTCTTCCAAAGGGGGAATTACCGAAATAACTTCTTTATCTTTCGTTGTTTTCCAAATCTTTTTAGCAGAATTCAAAGTTTTTATTTCTAAATTTTTGAAATAGTGATCTTCGAACCAAGTGAAGTAGGGAATGTTATCATCCTCTACCTCCTGGAGATAAGCATAATAGGCTTCCCTATATTACTTTATCTCTAATTGTGAGCAAGTGGTAAAAAACCATTACCTTTTTCTGTCATTTTTTTATTCCAAAAATTCCTTTTGAAGTTTTTGTTTATCAATGTAAAATTTTGTAATAACAAAACATTGATTATGGATTTCAAAACTTTGATTTATTTCAGATTGAGTTGGTGACTCTCTCTGATTTACTGGTTGAACTTATTGTGGTGTTTCCACCCTATATTCATGTTGAGGAATAATAGGATGATCACTTATTCCGGCTAATCCTAGTGAATAAAATGAGTCAATTGATTTTCGTGAATTATTTGTTTGTTTAGATCCCTCAGGAGTTCTAAACGATCTAGTAGAGTTACTTCTACTGAATGTTGCAAAGCTTATTGAGACATTTCCAGATGCATATTCAACTGGTATTGTCATGTGAGAGGGTGCTGGCTCTTCAGGAGGCAGAATCACTTGTAAATTCCATTCAAGCTTTTTAGAGACTTCATTATGATTGAGTCTCTTGGGAGTGACTGCATTTGATTTTTCAAGGTTTACTTGAAGGAGTAAAGTATCTTCTTTTGAAGAAATATTTAATGCTTTTGGAGAAATATTTGTTTTCATGGCTTTATAATATATCTTGTATATTATTGCCATTGGATAAGAATTTGGGTTCCAAATTCCTTCCTTTATTTTAATATCCAATTTGATATTATGTTTACTTTTTCCTAAACTTTCTAAAGACATAGTATAATTTGGAAAGTTATTAAAAAAGGTGGGACCATCATGAAGATTGGTCTTGATTATTGAAAGCACTTGATCCTCGAACCTAGCAGGCTGAGTATCTCTTAGGCATACACACACATGTGTATCTATGCCTAATCTGTGCAAAGGTTTTATTGCCACTTGTATTAATCCAATATGTAAAAATCTATATTTTTGTTTATGTTCTTTTAACATGGATAAATTCAACAGGTTTAGACTTTCTTGAGTTTTATCAACTATAATTGTATATTCTGCAGTTTTAATTATAAAATCAGACTTGAACTTATCAATTAACTTTGTTCTATAAATTTCAGAAACATTTATAGAGGGAATACTCCAGTTATGTAATTTTTGTTCAATATCAGGTAAAATTATCTGTTGCTCATTTATTAATGATGAATTAAGACTCTCACTTGAACTAGGTTTATCTATTTCCTCTACCTTTTCTTTACCTCTACTTGACACCATCTTAAGCAAGCTAGACATGGCGACTGAACCTAAATGATCTAGTATCTATATCAGAAACAGAGACTTCTTACCGAAACACCGGGACCACCTTGGCTTACCAACGGATTTACGACCCTAACCTGCGGGCTTTACTACCTGGAACACCCTTACGGCTGACCAACGCTGCACAGAAAGATATACTTGAAACCGATGTAAGTACCAGAGCACTAAGGCTCTGATACCAGACTGCCACTGCGGATCTTCTCAAGGATTAGTAAAAGAATAAAATAGTAGTGAAATAGAGAAATCAGAGTAAATGTGAAAGTAATGTTATCAAACTATCCGTTTATTTCATACAATCGATAGTACAAAATTACAAAGCGTTATCAAATCTTTAAATGATGACTTACAACAATGTGCTTCAATGCGGATTGAATGTGTTTGGAATCCACAAAAGCAGGTACTATTAGACTTTTGACTTTAATGCCAAATTACTGTAGCCATGTGACCTTTTGTCTGCCAATAAATCATCGTCGGCACAAATGGACAACTGACTTTACTTTTTCTTTATTGGAGAGAGTGACTGAAAAGAGTCTTTGTCGGCCATCTTGAATTTGTTGAGATGCGACAAATCTTCTGAATTAATGAGTTATTGATCAAAGAAGCCAATATCTGGATCAGCATTTTCCAGATAAGGGTTATAATCAGACCCAACAGTGACTGAGTCATCATCTTCTTCGTCAGAATTAATTGAGGAAAGGGCCTCTTTTAAAAATCTTTTATACTCACGAGGAGTTGAGGCACTGAAATTGATGGTGTAAGGAGTTACTGCTTGAGATGAGCTTTCAACTTATTTTTCTTTTAATTGAGAAGGAGGAGTTTTGGGGGGTTCAAAAGCGGGAGGAACCCTTCTTGCTCGAACCTTATTTTTCCAGGAGGTAAATTTTGTCTCCACAACCTTCTCATTGAATTTCCTCCACCACGATACTGTGTTAACTGTACAGATGTACTTTGGAAAAGGCTCTGGTAAATGAGCATGATACTCATAATTAAACTTGAGAAACCATGCGATTCCAAATTGGGCACAGAAATGCTATAATTTTCCAAAAACTGGTATTGCAGGGGTTAAACTTTTGTATTCATTGAATAAATCATAAAGGGAGTTTGGAAGAATATCAGCAGATAATCCATTCTCCCAAAACCACTCGCGAGGCGAACCCTCTCTCGCGAGGCGAATATCATGAAGAGTCTGCAACGTTTTGTCTTCTCGCGGGGCGAAGTACTGCTCGTGTGGCGAGGAATGGAAGAGTCATGACTTCTGGTCTTCAGTCTCGCGAGGCGAGACATAGATCCACGAGGCGACACAGAATGGGTTGCATTTCTCTGGAACAGTCAGCTATCAGGGTTGCGAGGCGAGGTGCTGTTCGCGGGGCGAACCAGAGAGGATGACATTTTTGCTGTTCAGCTGGCTTTCAGGTTCGCGTGGCGAGAAGACCCTCGCGAGGCGAACACCTCCAGACTTGCAATTTCCCTGATTCTTTATTCCCTTGACTTCTAACTTAACCTGAAAAACAATAAAATAGCCATAAGTGCTTTATTTGACTCAAAACTGGCTAAATTAACCTGAAACTACTCAAACGACTCAAAAAGTTTGCTTAAGGACAATCAAGTCTAATTTGGGTGAAAATGAGATATAATTAGCACAAAACCCCGGTCATACTAGCCATAAAACTAGATTAGCTAGAGGCTTATCAAAATACCCCAAACTTAAACTTTGCTTGTCCCCAAGCAAACTAAAACTCAAAAATCCAAAAGACTCAAAACATGGCAAGCTTAAGGGATTCAATCAACTTTGCACAATTTTCATGCAATTTACCAAACAGTTTTCTTCAATGTCCCCCCCCCCCCCCCCCTTTCAACAAAGTAATCCCCACAATCATTTATTCTAAACATTTGAGAATTTCATCATTCAAACAATCATTAATCTAAGCAAGGGATCCAAGTTACACACAAGAGGGAGATCACCAAATTCAAACAGCTGCCTTCCTCACAAGGGAATTTAGTGTTCACTCATCCGCTCAGTTTGTCTAGGTTATCAACATTTCACTCAATTTCACTTTTAAGAACACTTCCCATAAATTTGATTTTCATCTCAGAATGGTTCCCACAGTAAACATGCATGCAACATCAAAAGGTCTTTTATGGGTTGTAATGGGACATGGCTAAGGGTAGGATATACAAAGACACTAGGCTGAAGTCCCTAGGAACTAAGAGAGCATGAAACACTTGATACATTGAAATTCCACTCAAGTTCCTTTTCTCATTTTTCCTTATGCTTTGGGGGCTACAGCCATTTCTTCTAATACTTTATTTTTTTCATTTTTACACTTTTCTTTTTTTTCTTTTTTCTTTTTGGCCTTTGGCTCCAACCTTTTTATTATATTTTTTTTCTTTTTCTCAATCCCAAACAACACATCATATCCTTGTAGCCACCCCAAACTTAGTTTCTTGCACCCATTCTTCTGTCAAGATTCCATGCTCTCCTAATCATAAGATCAGGTTAACATGGTTTTCCAGATTTTAGGCTTGTAACATAAGGTTATCACGAATTAACAGGCTAATTAGGCTCAAAGGGCTAACTAAGGAACATGCATTTAGGAATGGTTATTTTTAGGCTAAGTAGTTATTTACAAAGAAAATGCCTAAATCATCTGAAGCATACACATAAACATGCAAACCAAGAAGAGATTCAAGCAAATTCGGGAAAGTGTAACTTAAAAGTGATTCTCACAGTTAAAAACATGTTGGAGGCTCAAATCCTCACCTGGACAATTTTGCAAATTGTTTGACAGAGATTCTATCCCTAGTGTGTGCTTCCTTTCACCCCAAACTTATCATAAATCATGCCATCACAACAAAATATCTCAAAGTTCAGTTTTCAATTTCACATGGGGATCACTTTTCAATCAAATTTTTTTTTCAACCTAGGGGGAATCATCAACAATATAAATCACATATCATGCAATCATCTATGCAAAATTCAATCAAAACCAATAAGCTAGCCAACACAAGACTCAACACAACTCCTGAGCTTCTCAAATTATTCAGGAGCTAAAAGAAAAAAAACAAGACAGAAACACAAAACAAAGCTACAATTAGTTCCCTCCCCCACACTTAAAACATACATTGTCCCCAATGAAACAACATAACTATAAATTCAGAGTGAGGGAAAGGAAAGGGTACTCCCTGATCAAGTGGCAGTGTAGATGGGAGCTTCCGCCTGGATCCCATTGCTTGTAGCATAAAGCCAAAGAGAGGGAGTTCATTCCATGGTCCCATAACTTGCATCCTTGATATAGGAGTGGGCACTGGACAATTATGGTGACCTTGCCTAATGCGGCGGACTCATCAGTTCCTCTTGGGTCAAAGATGACTGCTTTCTCAACAAAATCCTCCCAATAAAATTGGGGTTCAACAACCCCGTGGACTGGCCATGGTTCTAAATCCAGTCCCTCTGGTGGTTTCGCAGGGGGAGGTGGCAGATAGGTAGGGAGGGTCTCCGGTGCTGCTTCCTCTTCTGCACGTTCTTCATTCACTGCGCTAACAAATTCATCACCTGCTATACATGCAGAAATCTCAGCACACACCACACAATGGTTAGTGTTAGTACAATCAGTACATGAAGAAATATGATCATAGCCAGAAACAAATAGAAAATCAGAAAACAAGTCCTCATGGGTATCATCAATAACTTCAGAGAGTAGCTCTAACTGGAAAACATAGTGCTCTTCCGCGGGATGCTTCATAGCATCAAAGATTTTAAACTTTGCCACAATATCTCCAAACTCCATAGACATGGTCCCATCATCAACATCAATCTTAGTCTTAGCTGTCTTCATGAATGGTCTGCCCATGATTACGGGTGATCTACTGGAATGTGTCTCTCCTGCCATGTCTAGGATGTAGAAGTCAGCAGGGAAGATCAACTCATCAACTTGTACCAGCACATCTTCTACCATTCCCATGGGGCAGGCACTGGTCCTGTTGGCCAACTGGATAGTGAGACCTGTATACTGCAAGGGACCAAGATCAAGGTTATTGAAAATAGAGGTGGGCATGACATTTATGGAGGCTCCCAAATCCAACATGCAATTTTCAAATTTCCTGTCCCCAATAGTGCATGGAATAGTAAAAGTGCCCGGATCCTTGCACTTCTGTGGCAGTGCCTGAGTGGGGGCTGAAACAGTAACTCTTTCTGGTGCCGGCTTGGACTGGATAAGAGCTGAGACATTTCTTCCCAAATTTACTCTCTCATTACTCTTCAACCTTCTCTTGTTGGTGCATAGATCCTTCAGAAATTTTGCATACTTAGGCACCTACTTGATCACATCCAGAAGGGGAATATTCACAGATACCTTCTTGAACACATCTAAAATTTCCCTCTCCTTGTCTTCACCACCAATCTTCTTATTTTTCTGCACTCTGTGTGGGAAGGGGATCGGTGGTATGTACACTTTCTCAGCTTCAACATCAACTGAAGGCTCAGGAGTTACCTGTTGGATCACCGGCAAGTGTACCGGGTCGTCGCAAGTAATAAAATAACACGGTAAGAATTTACCGAGGTCGAACATAAGGATTGGGCTACCAATTCAACCAATTCGCAAGAAATCCGATAAGTTGGTCAAGTGAGGAAAGTGGTGGAGAGAGAGAGATTAATATCGCAATTCAATTAACAATCAAATAAAGCTAAGGTATTGAAATCAGAAATTAAAATATCCAAGGTCTCAAATCCACCTACCCAATCATGTATAGTACCCAAGTGATGATGAATTCCTCCCTAAGTTCAATTATAATGTCAACCGGGACCCCCAATTTCTCCTATATCCACTGTCGTGCTCAATAGGACGTATTCGACGATTGGATTAATTACTTACTAGGTCTCATAACCCTAATCTCGAATTCTGTTAATTCATGTTCCCTATAAGGTTGCACTAATCTCCTAAATCCACTGTCGTGCTCATTATTCAATTAGTGATTCCAATCCAAGTTCTAAAACGTGAATCGTCGATCAGCCTCAACACGTTTAACTAGTCAATCACGCAACACATATGATCAACACAATCAAATCAGAATTGGAAAACATAAATTGAGACAAGGGAGAAAGACATACATCACATCGAATCTACACCGCCATGGGTGGCTTCATTGTTCCCTCAGACGAGGGGATTATTTCCTCATGCTCATAGACAAACAATCGGACATAATCACCATCGTAAAATAAAATAAAAATAAAAAGAGGAGACGCAGCTCCAAAGAGAAAAGAAATCTTCCTAAACGCTACTCTACAGTGGAAAAAACCTACTAGGATTCGGATCTCCCAAAAAGCTCCTCATTCTGATCTGAAACAGCCTATAAATAGGGATTCTGGTTCTCGGCCTCTCACGGGGCGAACACGATTTCGCGAGGCGAATCATTAGTTTTGGCTCGCTTTCAATTTGGATTTTCGCGAGGTGAGAGTGTGTTCGCGGGGCGAGTCTTCAAACCTTAATCTGTCACAGCCGTGACCTTCATCATGGCTAGGCCGTGATGGTCTCTGTCTTCCAGGGTCTTCAGTCTCTCGCGAGGCGAATGTCTTCTCGCGTGGCGAATTTCAGTTTTGGCTCCATCCTGAGTTTGAATGATCGCGAGGCGAAATGTTATTGGCGAGGCGAACCAGAAAGGATGACTTCTCTGGCACAGTCAGGCCTTCAGGTTCGCGAGGCGAGCAGGTTACTCACGAGGCGAGACAGAATGTATGACTGTTGCTGCTTCAGCTGGTCTTCAGGATCGCGAGGCGAGAATCCACTCGCAGGGCGAGTATCTTCAGAATGGAAATTTCCACTGTTTCTTGACTTTCCTTGACTCTCGGAGCTTCACTTCTAACCTGAAACAATAAAAAGAAACAAAAAGCGTAATTCTATTCAAAATAGACTAAAAACTACTAAAAATGCCTAGAACGAGTCAAAGTTTACTTAGGAACAAAACAAGGCCAAATTTGGGCGAAAACGAGATTGAACTCAAATATTTTGCACAAAAACCACAGTCCATCTAGTTATAAAACTAGATAAGCCAAAGGCTTATCATTACCTCAATAGTTTCTTCATTTTTTCAGAGGCTGCCTCAACAACTCTTCCAGATCTCAGAGAAATGGCACTCACATTAGGATTGGAGACATTGGGATTTATCACTGTTTGTGCCGGCAGTTGACTTGATCCTTGAGCTTGCTGTATGTTGTTTATGGATGTGGCAAGCTGTCCAATCTGTGTCCTCAAATCTTGAATGCTAGCATCGGTTCGCTGCTAAAACTGTGCCTGTGAGGCCTGGAACTGTCCAACTTGCTGCTGGAAAAGTGTAGTCATTTGTGCCGTCATTTGTGAAGTCATTTGCTTGAACATGTCCTCCAGGGAAGGTCCGAAAGGTGCAGAAGTGGTCACTTGAGGAGGATTCTGTGGTGCTGTCATCGATTGTTGTTGGGATGAGTTCCCATACCGCAGATTAGGATGATTCCTCCAATTGGGATGGTACCTATTTGTGGAGAGGTCAAGAGTGTTGTACCGGTTCTGACTGTTGCCTTGATTGTAAGGATGGACTGCATAAGCCTGAGACAATTCAGTGACGAACTCTTCTTTCGGAATGGGGCATGCATCATACGGGTGCTCAGGAGAGTTGCACATGCCACACAACCTTGCAGGCTGAACTCTATCCATTGCCAATTTCTCCACCAAAGAAGTGAGCCTATCAATTCTATCATCAACGGCCTGGTTGGAAGAAGAACTATGGACCTCATGCACACCTCTTGTCTCAACATAATTTCTTCTGGTTGTAAACTGCTGGAAGTTCAGTGACATATTTTCAATTAATTGCTTGGCAGCAGCTGGAGTCTTATCAACAAGTGCTCCCCCACTAGCAGCATCCAAAATGTTTCTATCCATCGGTAGTTACCCTTCATAAAAATACTGGATAAGAAGCTGCTCGGAAATCTGATGCTGAGGGCAACTGGATATCAACTGCTTGAATCTCTCCCAATATTCAGCCAATGACTCATTTCCTTGTCTGATGCCACATATTTCCTTCCTGATTGACGCAGCTCTGGAGGCAGGAAAATATCTCTCTAAGAAAACCTTCTTCAAATAGTTCCAGGTAGTAATAGAGTTTGGCTCAAGATATAATAGCCAGTCCCTGGCAGCTCCCTGTAATGAGAACGGGAAAGCTTTCAGCTTGATGTTATCCTCAGTTACTCCCTCTGATCTCAAGGTTGTGGAGCAGACGACCTGGAATTCCTTCAAATGCTTGTGTGGATCCTCACCTGCAAGACCACTAAACTTTGGCAACAAGTGAATGAAACCAGATTTTAATTCAAAAGGAGTATTAGCACCAGGATATGCAATACACAAACCATTATAATTAACATCAGGGGCAGCAAGCTGTCTTAATGTCCTTTGGTCACCCATGTTATCAAAAACAGTTTCGGAATTAGAATCACCACTAGAACTAGCCCGAATTGCTCTAAGGCGTGTGTGCAGTGTTCTTTCAATTTCAGGATCAAAATCACACAATTCAGGGCAAGTAGACCTAGTAGCCAGACCAATTCAAAACAAACAAAAATGAAAATAAAGGAAACAAAAAAAATGTGAAATTAACAAACAAGAGTCCCCGGCAACGGCGCCAATTTTTGGTCACGCTGTCGCGCATGCGTCAAAAAGCAAGCGGGTTTTAAAAATTGTAGTTTAGTGCGACAACTCGGATGTCGTCTCACAAGGACTCTTGACTTGTTATTTACCACAAAATTTAGTTTTGGGGGGGGGGGGGGGGGGGTTGGTTTGAAGTTCAAATGGAAAACAATGCAAAAACAGAGCAATAAAACAGAGCAGTTGAAAGATTATCAAATAGCTAAAAACGATTAATCTACTGTTCTTGATTTCCCAACTATCATCGGTTCATGTAAATTCCAAGCCCTAAGCAGATTCTAATCCCCTCCCAGTTGTAGCAACAATTTACAAGCGAAATCACTACTACAGATATATGTTCCTATTCCCGAATTAAGCAAACGGGGTTAAGCCCTTCGTGAACTAAGCGAACACGAATTGAACACATGCGATTATATATAGGAACATAACATCACCGAAACAAATCAACACAACACTATACACTCCTGAATTAAGCAAACAGAAATATATAGCATAGCATTGAAAAGGGAAAAGCATACAAAACAGGAATTACAAGAACCTCAAGTATGATGGAAATCAACTACAGTAGATTAATCTAAGAAATTTAGTTCTCCATGGAAAAACGAAACACACAGAAAAAAAAATGTAAAAACAATGGAGAAGCAAAAGTTCCTCTAATCTGCCCAGAACAGTCATTTATACTATTCAGAAACTGAGCCCACTCGTGAGGCGAACCCTCTCTCGCGAGGCGAATATCATGAAGAGTCTGCAATGTTTTGTCTTCTCGCGGGGCGAAGTACTGCTCGCGTGGCGAGGAATGGAAGAGTCATGGCTTCTGGTCTTTAGTCTCGCGAGGCGAGACATAGATCCGCGAGGCGACACAGAATGGGTTGCATTTCTCTCGAAACGATCGGCCTATCGTGGTCACGAGGCGAGGTGCTGTTCGCGGGGCGAACCAGAGAGGATGACATTTTTGCTGTTCAGCTGGCTTTCAGGTTCGCGTGGCGAGAAGACTCTCGCGAGGCGAACACCTCCAGACTTGCAATTTCCCTGATTCTTTATTCCCTTGACTTCTAACTTAACCTGAAAAACAATAAAATAGCCATAAGTGCTTTATTTGACTCAAAACTGGCTAAATTAACCTGAAACTACTCAAACGACTCAAAAAGTTTGCTTAAGGACAATCAAGTCTAATTTGGGTGAAAATGAGATATAATTAGCACAAAACCCCGGTCATACTAGCCATAAAACTAGATTAGCCAGAGGCTTATCAACAAAATAAAAGAAAAACAGAAAAAAAAAAAAGAGAAAAAAAAGAAAAGTGTAAAAATGATAAAAAGAAAAGTATTAGAAGAAAAGGTTGTAGTCACCCAAGGCATAAAGACAAATGAAGAAAGGAATTGGAGTGGATGTATAAAACTGTTTCATGCTCTCTTAGTTCCTAGGGACTTCAGCCTAGTTCCTTTGTATATCCTACCCTTAGCCAGGCCCCATTACAACCATAAAAGACCTTTTGATGTTGCATGCATATTTTTTGTGGGAATCATTTTGAGATGAAAATCAAATTTATGGGAAGTGCTCTTGAAAGGTGAAATTGAGTGAAATGTTGTTAGCCTGACAAAAACTGAGTGATTGAGTGAAACACTAAACTCCCTTGTGAGGAAGGCAGTTGTTTGAATTTGGTGATCTTCCTTTTGTGTGTAACTTGGATCCCCTGCTTAGATTAATGATTGTTTGAATGATGAAATTCTCAATTGTTTAGAATAAAGGAATGTGGGGATTGCTTTGTTTGAAAAAGGGGGGAACATTGAAGAAAACTGTTTTGATAAATTGCTTGAAATTTGTGCAAAGTTGATTGAACCCTTAAGCTTGCCATGTCTTGAGTCTTTTTAAGTTTTTGAGTTTTAGTTTTCTTGAGGACAAACTCGGTGAGTTGTTCCAAAATTTATTTTTTTTATTTTTTTATTTTTCTCCTCTCTCCAACTTGATTATTTACATTGGGGACAATGTAAATTTTTAAGCTTGGGGTAGGGGAACTTTTGCATTTTGCATGTTGCATTCATATAGGCATAGCTTTGCATGATCACATGATTAGATTGCCCCTTGCTTAGATTATGCATCCAATTGTGAGAACTTAGTACCAATTAAATTGAGATAGTGAATTTTTTAACCCAATTTTTTATTCTTGTGATGAGGCTTCAAATAAAAATTCTTGAGATGATCTTTGATAGTTGAGAATTAGCATGTGGTTCCTTAGATTTGTGTTTCTCACTGATTTTTGAACTACTAAAATGTGAGATTTTGAGCCAAACAGGGGTACTCACTAAATCTACCCCATTCTTTTTGATAGAGTGTTTTATTCCTCTTGGTTTGTATTCTCTAGAACTTGACTTGAAACCGTTTTGAAGCTTAAGAATTTTTGAAAACATTTTTGAAAATGATTGAGGCACTAGGTATTTTTCCGGCCTTCTGAGCTTTGATTGACTAAATACTACCCCTTAGTTGCCCAATTTTGAGCCTGAAAGAATAAAATACTTTTCTTGGTACCTCGAACTACTTTGATGAATGATGCTTGATAGGAGACCTTCTAAAGTATTACAAAAAAGGGTAAAAAGGTAGTTTGAAAAAGTATGGGATGAGAAAATCAGAAAAATATTTCTCTTGAATTGAAAATCCCCCCTTCTCCAAATCAAAAAAAAATAAAAATAAAATAAAAATAAAAGAGAGAATATAGAGAAGGGGATGACAAAAAGAAAGTGAGAAATAAAATGAAAAGAAAGAAAGAAAGAAAGGTGGAAAAGTGAATCAAAACCCAAAAAGGTATTTTAGAAGGTGTCATGTTTGGCAATGCTTGATATTTTGTGTAGCCTTTTGAAATCTCCTTTTCTTGATTTCCCCACCTAACGATTAATCCCATGGCCCCGTTACAACCAAAGCAAAAGACCTCTTGATTATTAATTGTTTTCATTAATAAATTAGAGATTTGGTTAATAGTCAAGCTTACGGTAGAATTCATTCCTCGAGGAAATTGAGTGAATTCTCATATATCCTTAAACACTTGAGTGAGGTGAGAACGAGTGCCCGAATCAGTGAGAATATGAGTCTAGGAGACCTAAGCTTCTAATTGGACTTGAATTGATTGTCTCTTGGTGATTTATTTGAAAATGCCTGTTACTTGGATTAGTCACTACTCGGGTTCTTGGTTCACTATCTATGCTCTGGTTATTTATCTCTTCTGGCCTTAGTGATTGCTTGAGGACAAGCAAATGAATAAGCTTGGGGTGATTTGATAGTGTGATTTCACATCATATTTTATGTACATTTTTGCATGCATTTTCATATAGTTTAGGCATATTTAAATTGATTTTAGTTAGTTTTTACCTTGGAATGGGTAAGGCGGTATTGTGGTGTTGTTTTGCATAAATTAAAGATAAAATGCCGAAAATGAGCCATGATAGAGCTTGGAAAGTGAAGATATCAAAAATGAAGGAGCATGACTTATGAGATTCAAGAAAGAAAAGAACAAGATGTCAAGTGGAACAATGTTAACTAAATCTGTTTCTCCATGGTACAGCAAGAACAAAAGTTTGGATGGGGAAATTGATTTCAACTTCAAGGCATCATGGGTCCCGCGTAGATGGTATTGAATATGGAAAAAGTAATTTGGCTTTGCGAAATTAATGTTAACGTGATACTTGGAGATTTGGCTTGCATCCACATTAAGCAAAACATGAATTGCAATTTGCAATAATTGGTCCACGTCCAAATAAATAGAAAGAATAATTCACTCCATCACTTATGCAATTGACAAAATCAGCATGGAGCAAATTGTGGCAGGGCCCCACATAATTGAGATTCTCTTGTGATTTGGAAATAAATGCTTGACCATAATCAGATAAAATCAAGAGGAGAATTTCAAATTGAAGGGGATTTTCTCTTGGCTCTTGTGCAGCTGAATATATTTAGCCAGAACAGCGCCATCAACAAGTAGACAAACATGGCTACACACAGAAAAACAGGGACTTTTAACCTAGGAGCACTTTTACCTTAGGGATACTCTTGGGAAACAAAAAGGGGTGTGATTTCTCGGAACCAAGGGGCTGCGGTGACGACTGTGGAGAGCTTCAATGGAGTTTCTTCTTCCCTTTGTTCTTATTGTTCTGGTTTTAGTTTTCTCTGTAATCATGAGTAGCTAAATCCCTCTTTGTTGGGATTAGATGTAGCTGAACCAATTTTTCATGTAATTGCTTTGATTTATCAATCTGTGTTTATGCCTCTCTATTAGTGTTTAATTCCTACACTTAATGCTTTTTGTGGTTTAGCTACCCACGAACTGTTCATGAGAATCGATTTGCAATGGGGACATTCTTATTAATTCTTGATATGGAATTATTCACTTAATAAACCTCGCATCTAGGAATGGGGTTTGGTTTATTAGTAATCGCGTAATCCTTAATCTTAATGCAAATTCATTAATCTAGGCCACCTAAGGAATTAGGGTCTATTAGTGGATTTAGGCTCTTGTCATCTGAGGAATCAAGGCTTGAGTAATTTTGTGGGTTGATTTTAATAATTGAAGCATAAACTGGATTGGTAGTTGTTGACTAAAATATAGGCAAGTATTCCCAGTCGTGCAAGTAATACGGTGGTAAGACCGATATCGTTCCCATGAGGATTGGATGTCAATTACCAGTTCACAAGTTCAGCAACTATCTAGACTATGAAGAGAATTCAAAACAAACAAAACAAAAGGAATAAAATCTTTTTGTATTTTTATCGAATACTTGGAATGCGAAAAGAATATGTTGGGATTAAACTTCACCAAACCTCTCCCTCATGTACTACCAGGACTAGATACCTCCCATTCATGCTTCAAATATTAAAATCAATCCACCAGATTACTCAAGCCCTGATTCCTCAGATGACAAGAGCCTAAATCCACTAATAGACCCTAATTCCTTAGGTGGCCTAGATTAATGAATTTGCATTAGGATTAGGGATTACGCGATTACTAATAAACCAACTCCATTCCTAGATGCAAGGTTTACTAGGTGATTAATTCCAGTTCTGGTTCTAATACGAATTTTCTAATTGCATACCAAAACACTAATCAAGTCATGGGGGTGCTAGCCACAACAAGCATTAAGCATGGAAATCAATCACTAATAGAGAAACATAAACACAGATTAATCAGTCAAGATAAATACATGAAGTTTAGTTTAGTTACATCCAATCCCAACAAACGGGGATTAGCTACTCATAATTACAGAGAAAGCCAAAACCAGAGAAATAGGAGAAGAGGAGAGAAGAAACTCCATGGGAGCTTGACACCGTCGTCACAGCAGCCCCTCTCAGCGGCTCCTTTCTAGGGTTGGAACCCTTTTCGCAGCCTCCAAGAATCCTTTAGGTTAAAAGTTGTCTGATGGATCTATGTCAGAGACCCCCCATAATTTCCACCATCCAAAATCCCTTTTTTCTGTCTTCTGCGCTCATATTTATAGAGAGGCCACGCATCACGGCCGTGATGGCCATCACGGTCAGGCCGTGACGTGTTCTGGAGTGGGCGCGCTTTCAAATTTGGAGCATCAAGGCCGTGAGCCTCATCACGGCTAGGCCGTGATTAGTTCTGCCTGGCCTGTCACGGCCGTGATGGTTATCATGGCTAGGCCGTGACAGCTTCTGACTTTTGCCTTCAATCTTCTCAGTTTTCTTGATCATGGCCGTGATGGTCATCACGGCTAGGCCGTGATGGGCTCTGCTTGGCTCATTTTCTTCACTTTTCAAGATCTATTTCATCCAAGCTCCATTTTGACTAATTCTGAGCATTTTTTCATTAATTACTGCAAAACAACACCAAGAAACCGCTTCACCCGTTCCAAGGGAAAAACTAACTAAAATCAAATAAAGAATGCCTAATCTATATGAAAAATGCATGCAAAAGTGTATAGGAAACATGATGTAAAATGACACTATCAAATCACCCCAAGCTTATTCAATTGCTTGTCCTCAAACAATCACTAAGGCCAGAAGATCAAAATAATCAAAGCATGGATAGTGAACCAAGAACCCGAGTAGTAACTAATCCAAGTGACAGGCATTTCAAATAATTCAGCAAGAGACAATCAGTTTCAAGTCCAATTAGAGCTTAGGTTTTTTTTTTAGACTCATATTCTCATTGATTAGGGCACTCTTTCTCACCTGAAGATCACCCCAAGCTTGTTCATTTGCTTGGCTCTCTTTCTCACCTCACTCAAGTGTTTAGGGATATATGACAATTCGCTCAGTTTCCTCAAGGAACGAATTCTACCATAAGCTTGACTATCAACCAAATCTCTACTTTATTAATGAAAAAAATTAAGAATCAAGAGGTCTTTCACTTTGGTTGTAACGGGGCCATGGAATTAATCGTTAGGTGGGGAAATCAAGAAAAGGACATTTCAAAAGGCTACACAAAATCATCAAGCATTGCAAAACATGACACCTTCTAAAATACCCTTTTTGGATTTTGATTCACTTTTCCACCTTTTTTTCTTTCTTTTTCTTTTCATTTCTCATTTTCTATTTGTCATCCCCTTCTCCATTTTTATTTCTTTTTCTTTTGTTTTTCTTTTATTTGGAGAAGGGGAGATTTTTCAACTCAAGAGAAGTATTTTTCTGATTCTTTCATCCCAAACTTTTTTCAACTACCTTTTTACCCTTTTTGTAATACTTTAGAAGGTATCTCATCAAGCATCATTCATCCAAACATTTTAAGGTACCAATAAAAGTATTTTATTTTTCAGGCTCAAGATTGGGCAACTAAGAGGTAGCATTCAGTCATTCAAAGCTCAGAAGACCGGAAAAATACCTAATGCCTCAATCATTTTCAAAAATGTTTTCAAAAATTTTTAAGCTTCAAAACGGTTTCAAGTCAATTTCTAGAGAATACAATCCAAGAGGAATAACACTCTAACACAAAGAATGGGGTATATTTAGTGAGTACCCCTTTTAGCTCAAAATCTCACATTTTAGTAGTTCAAAAATCAATGAGAAACACAAATCTACTGAACCATATGCTAATTATCAACTATCACAGATCATCTCAAACATTTTCATTTGTAGCCACATCACAAGAATAACAAATTGGGTTCAAGAATTCACTATCACAATTTTATTTGGCACTAAGTTCTTACAATTGGATGCGTTATCTAAGCAAGGGGGTAATCTAATCATGTGATCATGCAAAACTATCATGCAAAACTATATGAATGCAACTATGAAAAATGCAAATGCAAAATACCCCTACCCCAAGCTTAAAAATTTACATTGTCCCCAATGTAAATAATCAAGTCGGAGAGAGGAGAAAAATTGGAACAACTCACCGAGGCGGTAGCGGGTGTTGGCTCACATTCCAGTCAGAAACTTGTTGGGAAATGCCTCACGGCCGTGAGCCTCATCACGGGCAGGCCGTGATCAATTCTGATCCATGGGTGTTGGCCTGTCACGGCCGTGAACTCCATCACGGCTAGGCCGTGATGCTCTATGATCTTCAGGGTCCTTCCATCACGCCCGTGATGGGGATCACGGCTGGGCCGTGATCCTTTATGGTCTTCATGATTAGCTTATGGCGTGATGGTTGCTGACTTTGTTTCTCTCTGCCCTTTTTGCTCCTCCTTCCTTCTTTCCCTGAAAGCACTTAACAAACCTATTAATCTATGAGTTTTACTCTTGATCTACTCAAATTATTCAAGAGTTTAAAAGTCAAAAACAAAAGGAAAAAGGAAAAGGAAAAGAAAACTTGGGTTGCCTCCCAATAAGCGCTTCTTTAACGTCACTAGCTTGATGTGCTAGGATCCTCCTCCCGGATCAAATGGCTTGTGGAGTGGCGATTGTAGCAGCAGTTTGACTCTATCCACGGTTCCACCTAGCCATTGTGTGAAAACACCATTGACCTCTTTAACTACAATAATGCACTCACTTCCTAGCGGGTCAAATGGCATTTTCACCAGGAAGTTTGACAGACAAGTGGAAGGGACAAACTTTCCAGTATCCACACATGCATGCAAGCCAACATGTTTTTCCAATGCAGCAAATTCAGGTTGCTTGGCAAGCATGGTGAAATCCACTACCACTTCATCTGCACTTTGATCCATCCCCCCAACCATATTCTGCTCAAACAATGCTTCATGTGGGTATTGTACTAACTGTTTGCAAATCTCTCCCACTTGCATTTTGAAGCTTTGCATCAGAGCTTCGATACAATCACAATTGGTTCTTGCCTTGGCCTTAGAGATGGATAGTTCTTGGGAATATTGTTTTAGAGCAACTTTCAGAGGTGTTTGCACATTCCATTCCCATTCCTCCTCATGCTTCATTATCACACTATAAGCTTATGCGTGAGGGCAGTGACGTCCCCAGAGCCCGTAGTCTCCCAAGACTACATTAGGCCCAAAGTGATATTTTGTAACTCCATCCAAGGTGGGAAAATAATAAGTCTCCATTTGTTGCATCCACCTTGTACAAACACAACTCAAAAGAAAAAATAAAGTCAGTTATATATACAGAAAAAAAAATGTCTAAATTAGTTGCCTCCTTTGTTACTAATGATATTGGCAAAACCAATCCCCGGCAGCGGCGCCAAAAACTTGTTGACTAAAATATAGGCAAGCATACCCAGTCGTGCAAGTAATACGATGGTGAGACCGATATCGTTCCCACGAGGATTGGATGTCAATTACCAGTTCACAAGTTCAGCAACTATCTAGACTATGAAGAGAATTCAAAACAAACAAAACAAAAGGAATAAAATATTTTTGTATTTTTATCGAATACATGGAATGCGAAAAGAATATGTTGGGATTAAACTTCACCAAACCTCTGCCTCATGTACTACCAGGACTAGATACCTCCCATTCATGCTTCAAATATTAAAATCAATCCACTAGATTACTCAAGCCCTGATTCCTCGGATGACAAGAGCCTAAATCCACTAATAGACCCTAATTCCTTAGGTGGCCTAGATTAATGAATTTGCATTAGGATTAGGGATTACGCGATTACTAATAAACCAAACTCCATTCCTAGATGCAAGGTTTACTAGGTGATTAATTCCAGTTCTGGTTCTAATACGAATTTTCCAATTGCATACCAAAACACTAATCAAGTCATGGGGGTGCTAGCCACAACAAGCATTAAGCATGGAAATCAATCACTAATAGAGAAACATAAACATAGATTAATCAGTCAAGATAAATACATGAAGTTTAGTTTAGTTACATCTAATCCCAACAAACGGGGATTAGCTACTCATAATTACAGAGAAAGCCAAAACCAGAGAAATAGGAGAAGAGGAGAGAAGAAACTCCATGGGAGCTTTCCACCGTCGTCACAGCAGCCCCTCTCAGCGGCTCCCTTCTAGGGTTGGAACCCTTTTCCCAGCCTCCAAGAATCCTTTAGGTTAAAAGTTGTCTGATGGATCCGTGTCAGAGACCCCCCAGAATTTCCACCATCCAAAATCCCTTTTTTCTATCTTCTGCGGTCATATTTATAGAGAGGCCATGCATCACGGCCGTGATGGCCATCACAGTCGTGATGGCCATCAGGGCCAGGCCGTGACGTGTTCTGGAGTGGGCGCGCTTTCAAATTTGGAGCATCACGACCGTGAGCCTCATCACGGCTAGGCCGTGATCAGTTCTGCCTGGCCTGTCACGGCCGTGATGGTTATCACGGCTAGGCCGTGACATCTTCTGACTTTTGCCTTCAATCTTCTCAGTTTTCTTGATCATGACCGTGATGGTCATCACGGCTAGGCCGTGATGGGCTCTGCTTGGCTCATTTTCTTCACTTTTCAAGATCTATTTCATCCAAGCTCCATCTTGACTAATTCTGAGCATTTTTTCATTAATTACTGCAAAACAACACCAAGAAACCGCTTCACCCGTTCCAAGGGAAAAACTAACTAAAATCAAATAAAGAATGCCTAATCTATTGAAAAATGCATGCAAAAGTGTACAGGAAACATGATGTAAAATCACACTATCAGTAGTCTTGGTATTGCATGAGACTAAGGTTTAGTGAAATTTAATCCCATTACCCCTATTTGCATTCCAAGTGTTTGATAAAATTCCCCAAGAAGACCAAAAATATTTTATTGCTTTTGTTGCTTTATTTTATGTTTTGATCTTTCTTCATTTAGTCTAGATAGTTGCTTGATTTGTGAATTGGTAATTGGCAACCGATCCCTGTGGATACGATAACCGGTCTCACCACCGTATTACTTGTTCGACTAGGTATACTTTCCTAGATTTCGTTCAACAGCCATCTTCTCACTGAAACGAAGATCAATCTTCCAAGAATTCTGTACGAAAGATTTAGAGATGCTGTGATGAACAAGAAAAAACTCTCAGCATTTCCTTTTTGCCATCTTCTTTCCAAGGTTTTCAAGGCTCAAGGAATTCACGAGATTCTTGCTGCAAGGACTCTTGAGGAGCAAGCTAGGATCTTAACTGAAAAACCAATGTCGGCTGCAGACTTTGGTAAAATGAATATAGCTAACATGAACCTCAATACCTATGCTGCTGCTGCAATAGCCAAAACTGAGGAGTTGATGAAAACTAAAGAAGAAATGGTGGGACAAAACAATGCTGAAGTCCTAGGAGTAAAAAGAGTAACTAGGCAAAAGACCACTGCAACAAGGAAGCCTACCCCCAAGAGACTAGCTGGTGGCATTTTTATCAGGGAACCTTCTGATTCCCCTGCTGCAAAGAAGCAAAGAAGAGTTATCTTCTCACACAATGAAGATGAGGAAGCTGATAAGGACAGCGTTCCTATCAGTACAATCCTGAAGAAGCAGAAGACTTCTGTTGCTGCTGCTGAGGCCGTTGTGTCTGTTACAACAAAACCTAGAAGGCAACCAACAAGAAAATCCAGAACAACTAAGACTTCTAAGGTAACTATCTCTGCTAGTGACCCTGTTCAAATAGCAGTAGATGCCTTAGTGTCTAGTTTAGAAACTAGAATTTATGATGTGCCTGTTGATAATAACATTGCTGTCTCCACTCCAGATGATGTGTACATCCCCACACCCCTTTCACCCCAACCAACACAAATAGTCACTCCACAATTTCAACCTATTATCCCTGCCGATGATCCCTGGTTCAATCAACCAGATGATGGCATTTCCCATGGTTCTCATTTCCCCAAACCCTTGAGAACCTTATTTCCCTTCACCCCAACTTCTGTTCTTTATAAGGCCAAATCTGAGGATTGAGCCAAGGTAAAAAGGGAATGGAAACTTTTGTTTTACTCTCACCAACCTGAACCCGAACACATTCCCAACAGATGGTATCCTCTACCTGATTATGAGGAAGAAGTCAGTCCACCTATTAAACCCCTTTACCTACCACATCCTGACTATAATTTAATCAAAAATGTGCCTTCACAAATGTACAACAACTTAGGATCATTAGTCACTCACCTACCCCTAAACAATTTCCCCCCCAGAAAAATTTACCCTATCCTTGTCAAAACTCCTCCTTTCACACCCCTCACTGATGGAGTTGAGAGACATATCATGCCTGTTTGGGAGACTGACCCCAATAGAAATAATCTTCCTACCATCCCTGAGCGAAGAGCAAGATCCTCAAAGCATGTTCCCATGATCATGCCAAGGGACACAAAATGGGTGTCTTTTGAGCATCCCAGAGTCTATGGGAGGGCCTCTGATTTCTTTCTGGATCAGCTCATCTATGAAATGTTGAAGTGGGAATTCAGTCATTTCAGAGTTGATAGAGCCACACATTTTGTCCCTCCATCCTGGCTGAGACATAATGAAGCAACCAGAGTTGGAATCATGCCTTAAAGAATCTGTCCAAGACTGCCGATGGTAGATCTGAATAAGGACAAAGACAAGAAAAATAGAAGATTCAAAGGAGTCATGCCTGCAGCTGAATCAACAATACTTGATCTACATCAAGAAACTTTTGAATACTAAATGCTGGATTTCTTTTTACATACTGAATCCATTGAGTTGATCAATGAACATCAAGCTGTTGATTTATGGAAATCTCATTTTATTCACTGCACAAGAGAGGCATTTTCCTCTGGACTATCTGAAGAAGAGAAGAAGGAAATTCCTAAGGTCAGAGGGAAGTGTGGTATTTCAAATTTTAGATATATGATCTATAAAGACCTTTGGGGACTTCCTATAAATAGTAAAAATGTGGAATTCATCTACCCCATCAGATAGGCAAAAGAAGTCTCAGTGATCCCTCCACCTACTTCAGAGCCTATCGCAGATGAACCTGTTGTTGAAGAACCTGATCAAAATGCCACTATTGTAGGCTTAGAGGAAACAGCTGAATCCATTCACAATCAGAGCTCATAAAAAAAACACTCTTCTCAACCATTAGCTCTAGTTATGATGCACCCTTCAGATCATTCAAGAACTCTAAGCACATTTCAAGAGTCCGCTTAAAGCTCAAGGCAACAGGCTCTGCCACCTAATCTTGAAGCGGTTCTTGGAAAAATAGTTGATGACAGAGTTGGCAAGATAGTTGATGAGAAGGTTGAGAATATGACAAAGAAAATAAAGGAGGATGTCCAATAGCAAGTTCAAACTTCAATGGCTCCAACCTTAGAGGTTGTGAATAAAATGCTGGAATTCCTCATGGACTTCAAGAAAAGTCAGACTCAGAACCCTCCACCTCCACCACCTCCTCCTGCTTAACCTTTACCTTTTTTTTTCTCTTATACTGACAATGATGGTCATCTCCTTTTACCTTTTTGGCTGATGACAAAAAGGGGGAGAAAGGAAAGGAAAGAGATTTGTTTATATAAAAATAAAATGTCAGTTTTGAAAAGCCCATAGTTGCCTGCATATGCATATTCTTTTCTACTTGCTAATTGCTCTGATACTTATGTTTGCTTATTTGCTTTGATATCTGCTGACTATGCTTATTTATTCGTTCATATATACTCTAAGTATGATAAGTTGTTGCACCTATCTGTTAGCTTATATGCAGTTGTTCTTCATATGCTTTTTCTGCTTAAATATTTGAATGCTTTGTCTTAGGGGGAGCCCTGCAAGCTCTCTTAGACTTTGCTTTTCAAATTTAATTAGTTTTGTCATCATCAAAAAGGAGGAGATTGTTGGAACCAAAGTGGTTTTGGATTAAATAATATATAAGTTTTGATGCTAACAAAAGGATTAAATTTGCTTGGCAAAGTGTTAGTTGAGATCTAACATGTGCTTTCAGTTATGCAGGAATACTTTAAATATAAGTAAAAGAACCATGGGATAAGTTTTCATTGAAAAATACGCGTCCACCCTTGTAGACGGGCTGCTCAAATACTTTGGTAAAGTTACTTATTTATTTAATTGAGTAGACTGGTTTTCTTAAGAAGACGAGGCTCTAAGTGTTTGCTAGATGAATACCAAAATAACTTGTGAGATACAGCAAGTCCAAAGACTTGATAATAAGCACGTCTATCTTGCCAGGTAAGAAGACGGAAGTAATTAGTAGAAGTAAATGAACTGAAAAATAAAGTAATCTAGTAGACGAGCTCTAACTGCCACGTCACTAGACGGAGATCTTTGAGAAATAGCAAGTCCAAAGACTTGATAGACAAGAGGATATTCCACGTCACCAGATGAGCAAAATAAACTTAGTCTCACATATAACTAAGTAGACGAAGTTTCTTATTGTAGACGAGCTCCATCTTTGAATAAATAAATGTTATCCAAATCTCTTGAATTAATTTCAAATGATTGATATTTATTTCAATAGAATATTTGTTCTTCACTATTGTCCTATTTGCTTTAATATTTTACCTTGTTGTAAAAGAAACTAGTACCATCAAGAAATGCAAAAAGCAGAATCGTACAATAAGATACTGCAAAACGATCTGTACGATGACAACTTTATGACTGAAAAAACCGGATTGTTCACAAAGGAGGAACAACAAGTTCTCAGGCTGCAATACTCAGAAGAGTGAACCTCCAATTTCATGCTACCTCGATAACCAAGAGTACTATTTAGCATGCCATAATCAAGCTATCAGCCACAACGGATATCATGCATTAAATGCTATTTCTAAACTGGTTTATTCAAAAGAACCCTTGAAGAAATACAAGTGAAGAAGAAGGTCACTATAAATAAGAAGACCTGAGATACTGAAGAAGAACTCTTGACTGGACAACCTTGCGAGCTCAACTTTTGACAATCAATAATCACTCATTCTTATATTCTTTCAAAAGAAAGAGTCTGTATTCTTAGTTTGAATATTGTGAGAATATTCATATGATATTAAACTATCATATTCTCACACATAGTGAGTTAAGAAGATCAAACATTAAATCTCTTTGTTAGAGTTAAAGCCTGAAGAGGCTTGGTAAGAAAGAAATACTTGTAGCCTGGAGAGGTGTTGAATACTTGGCTGTAATCTATTTTGATAATACTGGAGAAAATCCTTCAATTAGAAGGGATTGAACATAGCTCTTGGTTGGAAGAGAGTGAACCAGGATAAAACATCTAGTGTGATTATTCTATCTCTTAACTCTTACAGCTTTATTTGTTTCTTACTAACCGAGGGGTTTTTATATTGCCTTTGTTAAAGTCTTTTTAAAAGGATCTTCTTCTTTGAGCTTGCTTCTGTTTCTAATCTCCTTGTGTGCAAAAAGTGTTTTAAATGTTGTTCTAAAAAATTATTAACAAACACAATTCAACCCCCCTTCTTGTGTTTGCCTGTGTAAACTTCAATAAACCCGGGAGCCCGAAGCGCCACATATATCAGGGCTTTACTTACTACATAAGGGACGGAAGTCGGGACGATGTCTTGTACTCATAGCATAAAGACGGTTGAGGTTCCATTACCACCCATATGGCTTCTCTTGAGGACCCTAGTGGAGACGGGAAATACTTACCATCATCCTCCACCACTACAGTTTTTGCCTGGAGCAGCACCCGCATCCCCAGTACCAGAGCTACCTGCTCCCATAGTCCTTGTTGGAGGGGAGGAAGATGACAATGTCATGGTTGAAGAAGACCCTGAAGAAGAAGATCCGATAGAAGAGGATCCTGATGAGGATGTGGAGGAAGTGGCAGATTATCACCCACTGGATGAGGAGGTTGATCTTGTAGCTGATGTGGATGTAGGAGGAGTTTCACCGGATCCTTCTCCAGACAGGGATTGCCATGGAGGTCTCCCTAACGGGTTCCATTAGATGACCAGCTTAGGTTGTTAGTTTATTGGGGTAGTGTTAACTTCTTCTCGTTGTATATCCGGCTGCTGAGACCCATATCTTTTTTGTAAAATTGGTTCTCTGCTTAACCCCTTTGAGTTTTGGTATTGTATATCTTTGTATGTATTTTATTTACCAACGTTAAAACTTTGACCTATGACCTGCAACTATAAGGGTCCTGATGTAGAAAGGAAACTAATGATGTAAGTATTATGGTGATGTATATATATATATATGAAGGTGATGTGATTACGTATAAGTCAAAAGATTTTTTTACATCAATTGTTCAAATATGAACAGGTAATAATTTATTTTCCGAAAGAAACCAGCAAATAGTTTTCTTTTATTTTCCGTGGTTAAGTAGAAATCATGTAGCGCCGAGGAAGGCATTACACTGGACTTGATTTTGTTGAAAGCTTTGGAGCAGTTGGAACATCTGTTGGAGGAGTGTATTGGTAGATCGTCGAGCTTTCTCAACATGTGCTTCAACTTTCCTAGTTATGATTTTATCAGGGTCCGAAGGAATAGAAGTTCTTGAACTCTCAGCTGTAGCATCCAAATTCCCTTGGTTAGGCTTAATGCTTAAAGCTCTAGAATTTGGAGGTGCCTCTGGATGAATAACAACTAAAGCAGTAAGTTGTGAAGCCTGGTTTCCTGTTGTCTCTGGTTTGCTTCCAGTCTCAGCCATTTGTTCTTCAGGAAGCTCTGTATGAACGGCTTGTTCAGTTTTATCTGGTCCTTCAACAACTATTTACTCCATTTCTTATGATGAAGCTTTAGATATATGCACGGACGACTCTCGTGTAGGCACATGTGCAACCCAGTTCACTTCTTCTTCATAGATGTATGAGCTCCTCAGGGGAATGCCTAGGGTATCTTCATGAATGAAGAACCTTATTTAAGAGAAACCATACTCTCCTCTGAATGTAGGAGTCTCCTCCTTTTCATCGGTAGATAGGCCAGAGGATGAGGCTTGCCTGTTACAGATCTTCATGTGGCTCTCCCAATAGCCTCTTGCTTTAGAATCAAAATTCTTGTCTTGGTCTTGGGCCGGAAGAATATTGATTACATCTTGTTCCATATTTTCATCTTCACTAGGTGTCACCACACATTTTCCAGGTATAGGTAGATCTACCTTAACTGGTTTGAACTTGCCATCTTTGTCCTTGTTCAGATAAAACATTGGTAGTTTAGGGCAAATCCTTGTAGGGACCATTCCAACTTTGGTATATTTTGTTGAGTGAAAAAACCAGGTTGGAGGCACAAAGTTGGCAGCCCTGGCATACCTTGGCATGGAAAAATCAGTAGTGAGATGACCATACATAAGATAGACGCCAACATAATGTTAAGTCTCTAAAATGTTCGATATGCATTTCCCTAAGTTTTGATGAAAACTAAACATTGGTTAATGATTTAATTAACCTTCATATTGGTTGTTAACCTAACTATTGAGTGTGCAGATTAAGAAATAGAATCAGACGTCCAACAAAGTGAAACAAGCAGACGTCCAAGACTGTAGTGTTTGAAGCACACGTCCAAAAACACAAGAGAAAGAAACCCACGTCCAATAAAAATATCAGAAGGCCGCGTCCACTAAAAATATCAGAAGGTCGCGTCCACTAAAAGTATCAGAAGGCCGCGTCTACTCAAAGTATCAGAAAAACCCGTCCAGTGAGGTATCAAAATTATTCGTCCAATGACGTGGCACTTGGAGCGCGTCCATCAAAGTATCAGAATAGCGCGTCCATCAAAGTATCAGAAAAGTCCGTCCAGTGAGGTATCAGAAAGGTCCGTCCAATGACGTGGCATATGGAGCTCTTCCATTAAGGAATCAGATTGAGCTCGTCCATTAAGGAATCACTTTGAGCTCGTCCATTAAAGTATCAGAATAGCACGTCCAATAAAGTATCAGAACCGCGCGTCCAATAAAGTATCAGCAATGCGCGTCCAATGACGTGGAAAATGGTGCTCGTCCATTAAGGGCAGAATGTTTCCGTCCACTAGAGTAACTGAGACTCTCGTCCACTAGAGTAACTGAGACTCTCGTCCACCAGAGTAACTGAGACTCTCGTCCACCAGAGTAACTGAGACTCTCGTCCACCGCAGGCCGAGGCTCGTCCCGATAAAGTAATAGAGGCTCTCGTCCACTAAAGGTGACAGAAGCTCTCGTCCACTAAAGTAACAGAAGTGCTCGTCCACTAAAGGTGACAGAAGCGCTCGTCCACTAGTATTTGGACTTGCTGAGTCCTTAATGTGGAGCTCGTCTACTAGCCCGAATGAAAACTCAAATGACTAGATAGACGTGATTATTTTCAAGATGGAAGCACTTATCTTATGAACGCAAATTCTCTAAGGATTATTAGAATCTTAGTTCAAGAATCAGAAAGAGACTTGAAGCCTTCTTTCCTACTCAGTTTCACGATTATCAAGAAAAGTCAGAAGCTACTCTCTCAAGCAACCTTGGATAATCAGAACCAAAGACCAGTTATAGAATGCTTCCAGCGTGCTTTATTCCCTAGTACCTCTGGTCCTTACACAAAAAGGGAAGTGTACTCAGTAAAGTACAAAAAGCTCTCTGCACAACTTTGATATGGCTGTAGCACGATGAATAAAGCCATGATCCTTCATGCTAGAGTACAACCAACGACTCTATTGCATTAATTACTGCCCAGAACGACTCTATTGTAATTAATGAAGTTCTGCTTGAAGCCAACATCTGAGGAGATGTCTCTAACGGATCCTAAATGCTTGAAGACCATAAATACAGAAGTCATTGAAGATGAAAAACAGAGAGAATACACATTGCATTAAAACGCCATTACTCTGAGCATTTATTTCTTCATTCTTTTATTCTTTATTCTTCAATCATTTTGTTATTACGCAAACTTTCCTGAGCGTTACATTTAAACCACTCTCTGAGTGTTAGTGAAAGATCTGCTTGTGAGAAATTGTATTTATTAGAAACCCAATCTCTCAAACAAACCAGAGTGAGCCTGAAGAGGCTAGGTGTGCAAATAATACTTGTCTTGAGCCTGAAGAGGCTAGGTGTGCAAATAATACCTGTCTTGAGCCTGAAGAGGCTAGGTGTGCAAATAATACTTGAGTCTGTAACCTTATCAGTTATAGTGGATAAATCTTGGTGCTGCCAAGGACTGGATTTAGCTTTTTGATTTGAAGAGTGAACCGGGATAAATCACCATGTCAATCTCTCTTCCCTTAAACTCTTTAATTGCTTTAGTTTTTCTTGCATCTGTCAAGTGGTGTGTGTGCAATAGTCACCCGTCCATCCTGTATTCTTCCACTCGTCCAAAGCTAGCTTTCTGTTTGCAAAAAGATTTCAGCTTTGCTTAAATTCTGATAAACACAATTCAACCCCCCTTCTCGTGTTTATAGTTGTCTATTTCACATAAGCTAGAACTCCATAGTTTTTGGGATGAACAAACTGCATCCACTTAACATTTCTATCCAGAATAAACTTCTGTAGTTGTGAATCCTGGTTCTTCTGAACTCCACATTTGGATGATTTCTCTTTCCAGGTACAATGTATCAAAGAGGATGATATCCCTATCAACTCCATTAGTATGGGAAATGAAGGGTTCCATTTTGATGAGGTTGGGATAGATTTTTGTTGGTGGGAATTTCTGTTGTTGCAGGTGGGTAAGAAGGGGTCCAGTGGCATTGAAGAGAGCAGAGGGAAGTGGACCTTCACCTTTACACTGATCTAAAGTTAAGGGCTCGTTTGGTGGTCAGGATAAGAGAGCCAAGATATGATAAGCTATCATATCATGTTTGAAACTATTGTTTGGTGAGCCGGCATGATAGGATAAACCAATCCTGTCACTTATCCTATCCTGTCCATCTAGTTAAAATTCTATCCTGAGGGGGGAGCTGGGTTAGAACTCAACGGGATATGATAAGGTGATTTAAAGTATCATAAAATATAAAAAAATAATATATAAAAAAAGTAAAGTATAATAAAATATAATATAGTTACCAAAAAGGTATAATAAAACATAAAATAAATAAAATATTAATAATTAATTTTAAAAATTATTTTTATTTTGTCAAAAGACTAATTTTGTTACTTTATATTATTTTAAAAAACTAAAAACTAAATAAATAAATTTCTAATAATTTAACTATATGTAAAGTAAAAACTAAAAATGAATATCTAAAATTATAAAAAAATTAATTTAACTTAAACAATATTTTAAAAACTTCCAATATTATATGTAATTTTATTACGAGGACAAATTTGTTTTTTTATATAATCTTAAAAATGAAAATTATAAAAAAAACTAAAATCTAATAAAATATGAAAACATTCAAAACAAAAACGAAAATTTTCAAATTCATACTAAAATTACAATGCTATCCAGTTGGTTATCTTGTGGACACCAAACGTCGGATAAGATAACAGCTTATCCTGCTCATATCCTATCCTGCTCCTATCCAGCTCTCTTATCCTATCCGACCCTATCCTATCCTGACCACCAAACTAGCCGTAAAAGTAAACAACCAAGTGGTTGAGTGCAAGTGGTTAACTCACTGCAACTTAAGGAAGAATCGTTCGGGTTCTGCCCGAGTTCGGTCTTTGGATATGCAACTATCCTTGGCTAGGCTTTACTAACCGTGCGGCCGACTCATAGATTAGTCTCATAGCGGGTCCAGAGGATCTAAGCAGTGGGGATACTTCGATGGCTCACTCGGTCCCAATGACTAATTAGGGTGAGTACCAAACCAAAAAAAAAGGTTAAAAGTAAACTCACTTAATATTTTTAAATTCAATATATTGCAAGGGGAAAAAACTGAAAAGAAAAATCATTGATAATATATATGAAAGTAAGTAGCAATTGTTATTGTTCTCTCTGTTTCATAATATCTTCGCTTTGGAAATATATTTTATTTCATTTTATATGTTGCTATAGAAACTCAATAAAACATTGATTTATTTTTTTCAACTTTAGCTTTATCATCTGTATCTTTGCTAAATGGAATAACAAAGCATTAATGGAGCAAGATTTTTTTTCTAAGTTTAAGGGTAATTAAAAGATTTCTTTCTTGATCCGAGACCCTCAGTGCTGGAAAGTCACTTTGGATTTGAAATAATCTGAGTTGAGTCGAGGAGACTCATCTAAGTGACAAAGCTGTTATAACACCTATTTTCCCACTCATAAGTCATGACCCTGACACATTGCTTAAGAGTAATTAAGTTCAAGTTGTGGTGGTTTGTTTAGAGATTATAGAGCATCAATCTTTGTTTGTTTGTCAAAAAATTTGGGAGTTACATCCTCTTTAAATGCTGAATTGGAGAGTCTAATGATAGCTATTGAGATAGGTTTTGGGAAAGGATGGCATAGTTTGTGGCTAGAATGTGATTCTCAATTGGTTGTTAATGCTTTCAAGAATGTGAGGATAGTGCCATGGAAGATCATAACTCATTGGATGAATTGTTTATTGTTGTGCACGTGTGGATCATCAATTGGGATTAGTGTAGCTGCTAGCTACAAGAAGCTAGAAAGTTCTAAGCTAGCCAAGTGTTCTATATTCAGTTTGTTAGTTATAAGGAAGTCAGTTAGTTGTAACTGTTTTGTAACTAAAGTTTGTTGTAACTAGTATAGATATAAAGCTTAGCTGATGGCTTGTATAGAGAGAGAATTTTGAGTGTTTAACACTGTAATCAGAGAGAGTGAGTGATTCATTGAGATCATAGGAGTGCAAGTGAGAATTGAGAGAGATAGCTTCAAACCTGTAAAGCCTTGTAACTGGTGTTTTTGATCTAGTAGACAGAAGACTCGCCTCAGTGTGGATGTAGGAGCATTTTGCTCTAAACCACGATAATATCTTGCTCTTCTTCTTCTCCCCTTTCTCTGTTCATCTGCATACTTTCATTTCTGCTACACAGACCAGAAAGAACATTCAGTTCTTGCATTCAGTATCACTGTTGAAACAACAACAAGTGGTATCAAGAGCTTTGTCGAATTGGGGCTGATTCCACGATGGGCACTACCAAGTTCGATGTGTAGAAATTCAATGAAGAAAATGACTTTAGTCTATGGAGGATCAAGATGAAGGCTCTTTTTGTTCATCAAGGACTCGAAGAAGCCTAGGGAGGAATAACCAAACTTCCTGCAACACTTTCAGAAAAAGAAAAGAAATACTTGGTCAGCAAGGCACATAGCATGATCATTCTTTCCTTGGGTGATGAGGTTCTTCGTGAGGTAGCTAATGAATCAACTGCCATGGTGTGTTTGGCTTAAACTCGAAAGCTTATACATGACAAAGTCATTGACAAATAAACTCTATTTGAAGAAGAGACTTCACCAGTTGAAGATGGAGGAAGGATCATCAATCAAAGAACATGTCTCTCAATTTACAAAGGCAGTTCTTGATCTAAAGAACGTGGATGATTGATGATGAGGATCAAACTGTGATGCTTCTGTGCTCACTCCCTCCCTCTTATGAGAACTTGGTGGATACAATGATGTTTGGTAGGTAAAGACTCACCTTGGAAGAAGTTAAAGCCACTCTTAATTCTAGAGAAATGAAGAGGAGAATTACTGAGGGCAAAGGTGAAGGTGGAGAAGCAGAAGGACTGTTTGTTAGAGGGAGATCTAAAAATAAAGAAGAAAAGAGCAAGAATAGGAAGCATAGATCCAAATCCAAAGGAAAAAAGGAATGTTATTACTGCCACAAGGAGGGACATTTCATAAAGAATTGCCCCGAAAGGAAAAGGAAGAACAATGATAACCACAATTCAAATGATATGGCTGTAGTGGCAGATGGGTATGAAAGCTCGGATGTTCTAGATGTCACAGAAGATTCTTGCAGTGAAGAATGGATTCTTGACTCAGGGTGTTCATTACATATGACCCCTAATCAAGAATGGTTTGAATCCTATAGAAGGGTTGAAGCTGGAAAGGTGTTGATGGGGAACGACATAGCCTATAAAGTAGCTGGAATTGGCACTGTCAGGGTCAAACTCAGTGATGGATCCACAGAATTGTTCACTGAGGTAAGGCATGTACCCGATCTGAAGAGGAACCTTATTTCTCTTGGTATGTTGGATGAGGCTGGATGCACATTCAAAGGAGAAGATGGAACTCTCAAGATCATCAAAGGATCATTGCAGATAATGAAGGGAACTAGAAGAAATGGACTGTACAGACTGCAAGGTAAGACTTAATCAATCCTGCTAGTTTAATTTCTTATGCTAAGATAAGCACAAAACTGTGGCATCATAGATTAGCTCATATAAGTGAAAGAGGGCTTGAAGAATTATACAAGCAAGGATTGATTGGCAATGGTGACTTTGAGAAACTTGAGTTTTGTGAACACTGTCTCTATGGCAAATAGAAAAGATTCAAGTTCTCAACAGCCACTCATACCACTAAAGCAATAGTGAACTATGTGCATTCTGACATTTGGGGGCCAGCAAGGGTTCCTTCATTAGGTGGAGCTAGATACTTCATCTCTTTCATTGATGACTGGTCTAGAAAGGTGTGGATATACTTGTTGAAACACAAGAATCATGCCTTCAAATGCTTCAAGCAGTGGAAGGCTCTTGCAGAGAAACAAATAGGAAGACATATCAAAGTTCTAAGAACAGATAATGGCCTTGAATACTTGAGTGAAGAATTCACTAAGTTCTGTAAAGATCATGGCATAACCAGGCACAAAACTGTTAGACTAACTCCACAACAAAATGGCCAAGCAGAAAGAATGAATAGGACCATTTTGGAGAGGGTTAGGTGCATATTATCCAATGCAAACCTTAGCAAGAGCTTTTGGGGTGAAGCAGTTCACACTGCATGCTATTTGATAAACAGATCACCATCTGTTGTAATTGGTTTCAAAACACCAGAGGAATTATGGAATGGGAAGCCAGCATAATATGATAACCTCAGAATATTCGGTTGCACAGCATACATTCATGTGAATGAAGGCAAGCTTGAGCCTAGGTCTAAGAAGGGAATCTTCTTAGGGTATCCAGATGGTGTCAAAGGCTACAAGATATGGCTAACAGGTCCAAAGGGAGGAAAAGCTGTAATTAGCAGGGATGTGGTCTTTCAAAAAGATTCCTTTCTTGGCAAAGAAGAGATCACAAATAATCTCACTGACCCATCATACAAAGAAGAACATAAGGTTCAGTTTGAGGTGGAGAAACCTGCTGAAGAAAGACAAGAATTCAGCACTGAAACTGATTAGCACAGTGCTCAGACAGAAGAAGCAACTTCATCCTATAATCTAATCAGGGATAGAGAAAGGAGACAGATCAGGGCACCACAGAGATATGGCTATGCAGATCTTATAGCATATGCCCTGAGTGTGGAGACTGATTTTGAAGAAGTTGATCCAATCAATTACAAACAAGCAATGACAAGTGCATATAAGCATCACTGGAAAACTGACATGGAAGATGAAATTGATTCACTGATGAAAAACAGTACTTGGAGTTTAGTGGAGAAGCCTGCAAACCAGAAAATTGTAGGCTGTAAATGGATCTACAAGAAGAAACCAGAAGTACCAGGGGTTGAGAGGAGTAGATACAAGGCTAGGCTTGTGGCAAAAGGCTTCACTCAAAGAGAGGGGGTAGATCTCAATGAAATATTCTCTCCAGTTGTGAAGCATACCAGCATAAAAGTCATCTTGTCTCTTGTTGCTACCTATGATATGGAACTTGAAAAAATGGATGTAAAGACAACATTCTTGCATGGTCAACTAGAGGAAAGGATCTATATGAATCAACCTGAGGGCTATGAAGTCAAAGGGAAGGAGCATATGGTTTGCTTGCTCAACAAGTCACTGTATGGACTCAAGTAATCTCCAAGGCAGTGGTACAAATGTTTTGACTCTTTCATGATGACAAATAGTTACAAAAGGAGCTCTTTTGATAGCTGTGTCTATTTCAAAAGAACTGAAACAGGTTGCTTCATATATCTTCTACTATATGTAGATGATATGTTAATTGCTAGTTCTGAAACAAGTTCAATCAAAAGGCTCAAGGATCTTCTGAACTCAGTTTGAAATGAAGAACCTAGGAGCTGCTAAGAGGATCTTAGGTATGGAAATTGTGAGGAAAAGATCAGAGAAGTCGTTGTTCTCGAATCGGACAAATTAACTATGTTGAAAAGGTCTTTGAGAAGGTTCTCGTATGACGTAAGCAAAAATAGTCTCAACCCCAATAGCTGCACACTTCAAACTATCTACTTGACCGATCTACCTAAAACTGATGAAGACAGGAAATTTATGAGCTGTGTTCCATACTCAAATGCAACTGGCAGCCTGATGTATGCTATGGTCTGTTGAAGACCTGACTTAGCATATGCTGCAAGCATGGTCAGCAGGTTCATGGGAAATCCAGGGAAGGAGCACTAGATGGCAGTCAAATGGATATTCAGATACTTAAAGGGCTGTAAATCTCTTGGTCTCATATTTTGCAAATTAGATTCAAAAGCGGTGGTATTGCAGGGTGTGTAGATTCTGATTTTGCAGGAGATTTGGATAAGAGAAGGTCCCTCGCTGGTTACATTTTCACACTATATGGAAATGTAGTTAGTTGGAAAGCCAATCTTCAATCAGTTGCAGCACTATCAATCACAAAGGCAGAGTACATAGCTTTGACAGAAGCAGTCAAGGAAGCTATCTGGTTAAAGGGTTTTGTATCAGAATTGCAAGACAACACAATGTCTTCAACAGTGTGGTGTGATAGCCAAAGTGCCATTTATCTCTCAAAGAATCAATTATTCCATGAGAGGACAAAACACATTGATGTAAGGTTACATTACATTCGAGATGTTATTGCTCAGAAGATGGTTGAAGTAAAGAAGGTGGTTACTGAAGACAATCCTACAAACATGCTCACCAAAGTAGTTTCAAGCACCAAATTCAATCATTGTTTGAGCTTGTTGAACTTTGGAGAATGTATCTGATGAGCCTCTTAAGGAGGCTGTTCCTAGCTACTCTAATCAAGTATTTGAAGATCCAAGGTGGAGAATTGTTGTGCACGTGTGGATCATCAATTGGGATTAGTGTAGCTGCTAGCTGTAAGAAGCTAGAAAGTTCTAAGCTAGCCAAGTGTTCCATATTCAGTTAGTTAGTTATAAGGAAGTCAGTTAGTTGTAACTGTTTTGTAACTAAAGTTTGTTGTAACTAGTATAGATATAAAGCTTATCTGATGGCTTGTATAGAGAGAGAATTTTGAGTGTTTAACACTATAATCAGAGAGAGTGAGTGATTCATCGAGATCATAGGAGTGCAAGTGACGATTGAGAGAGATAGCTTCAAACCTGTAAAGCCTTGTAACTGGTGTTTTTGATCTAGTGGACAGAAGACTTGCCTCGGTATGTATGTAGGAGCATTTTGCTCTGAACCATGATAATATCTTGCTCTTATTCTTCTCCTCTTTCTCTGTTCATCTGCATACTTTCATTTCTGCTACACAGACCAGAAAGAACATCTAGTTCTTGCATTCAGTATCACTGTTGAAACAACAACATTTATGCTTACCCAAGCAGATGAATTTTGCAATTACTTATAGCTATATAGAAGTGAATTGTTGTGTAGATAAGCGGGCAGTGTATGGTCTTTCAATTTCAAATTTCATTTGGTGGGATTTAATTCCTAGTTTTATTAAGGAAGATTTGTTTCCATAATAGGTTAGGACTTCCTTTGTATAGATTTAAATGATTTTTTGTTTCAGGGTAAGGTGAATGTCCCCCATGTCTTTTGTATTTCTTTTTCAATGATATTTAGGTATGCTGCAAATGATTGATAGTGTTTGGCCGGGATGCTAGCCTTGCTAGGATGCCTTTCATTATAGTGATGTCTTTGCATACCTTAGTTTTATAAATAAATAAAAAAGTCCTTGGCTCCTTTTGCAAAAATGTTAAATCACAAGGATGACATTCCTCCATTTCTATTTCAGGAAAAATAAATTAGTATATATATATATATATATATATATATATATATTGAAAAAAGTTGTAAAATCTTAAACAAATTAGTCTTTTCATCCACTAATGTAATTCTTTTGTTGAAGTTGGTCCCCTAACTTTTATTTGTATCGTATTAGTCTTTTTTTTTTTAGAGAAACCAAATCACTTCATTTCACTAACAATAATAAAGAAAATACAATGTGGAGTAAGCTGGAAATTTTGGAGGCTAGGCATGGAGGAAGCTACTTTTGTTAGTACTGAGCTGCTCCATTGATCTGCCTCCTAGTAAACCTCACATTAATGTTTGTAGAAAAAAAAAAGATCCTGGAGTAGTCTCTAACAACAGAGTCAAACTCAGAAAAATCTACCCTAGTATTATTAATATGGTCTGCTACTTTATTACAATCAGTTTCAACAATCACTTTAGTCAAACCACATTCAGAAATCCACAGAAGAGCATGTAACACTCTCATAGCTTCACCAACTGGAACACACAAACAAGGGGTTGCCCAAAGAGTTTTAGCAGCAACAAACTCCCCATTTTCATTCCTAAGGCACAAACCCCATCCAGTTACACCATTATTATCAGAGAAAGAGGCATCGACATTGGGCTTTATGAAGCCTGTGGGAGGGGCACTCAACCCTGTATCCGCCGCAAGCACTGGACGAGCCAAATTAAAGTCTCCCCATGCAATAACTTGGCTTACTTCCAATCATCTTAGAAACTCGATCCCCGCATACACACAAGAGAAGTAGAATGGTTTTCTTTCTCCCACAGCTTTGCATTACGGGAGTTCCAAATACTCCAAATACAAGAAGCAAAGATGCCTGATACTTCCCTGTCCAATTTCTTAAGCATATTAAAGCACCATGCTTTGAAACTATCAGCGTCAGCGCCTTGCATGGAGTCTTGTACGTGAACCTACAGCCCAAACTTACTCCAGCATGCAGTGCTTACTGGGTAGGAGATAAACAAGTGCCATGTGTTCTCTAGATCCGATTCACATCTAATACAAAGGTTACCACAATTAACTTTTCTGGTTTGAAGTTGGTCACATGTTGGAATTGCTCTTCTACAAATACGCTAGAGAAGAAGCTTTACCCTAGGAGGGGTATTTAGATTCCAAATGAGGGACCATTCTCCATCACTTCTAAGGTAGCTAGTATCCACAAGAAAGTTCATGGCCAAATAATAACCACTCTTCATAGTATACAAGCCAGAAGAGTTATCCATCCAAATCCTCCTATCCTGCTCAATGGATTTGAACAAAGGAGTTTTTAAAATATTTCCAGCTTGGGCCTCACTAAACAATAAGTGGATAAGTGAATCATTCCAAACCTTATAACCTGGGAGCCAAAGGTCCTTGACTTTTAAATTTGCCATGCCTTCTGCTGCTTCATTTGCATTAATACAAGCATTACTACCTCCAAGCCAAGGACTATCAATGACATTTATATATGGTGTGACCACTTCCAATGCACCAACGAGAACCAGTTTTAAGAAGCTTTTAAGAAGACCATAGGCTTCTCCAACTATAGCTAGGATTAGACCCTAGAGTTGTATCCTAGAAATCACAATTAGGAAAATAGCAGGCCTTAAAAATTCTAGAAACAAGAGCATCAGGACATTCAATAAACTTCCAAGCTTGTTTAGCTAGCATAGCTAAATTAAAAGCATAAATATTCCTAAAATCCATACCTTCATACTTCTTAGGAATTGTTAACTTGTCCCACTCCAACCAATTAATTCCTCTAGATTGTCTTTTGGCTAGAGCCCCAAAAGAAGGAATTGATCATATGTTGGATTTCATCCCCAAGAGAAAGTGAATGAGATACATGCTCATGCAATAGGAAGGGGTAGATTGGACAACCGATTTGATGAGGACTTCTCTACCTGCCATCGAAAGAGTCTTACTTTTCCACGAGTTAATTTTATTCCAAACTCTATCTTTGATAAAACTAAAAGTAGCTTTTCTGTTTCTACCAACTAGAGAAGGAAGACCAAGGTACTTACCAGTGCCTAGTGTCTGGGTAACTCCAAGGATATTAGCAAGGGCTTGGCTAGAAGACCGAGATACATTAGAGATAAAAATGGCCTCTGATTTCTGAAGATTAATGCACTGACCTGATGTAACACCCTTCTCGAGGGCTATATTGTACGTGACATTTTAAGGCCGAAAAGTAGTTCAATTAAATTTCACTGTAATAAAATGGGATAAATTTTTTCTTTATCACAGGACATCAATATTATAAATACTTGGAATCAAGTAAATGTACAATAAAATATTTTGTAACCATAATTAAGGTTATAAGTTTGAAAATCATTTACATAAAAACCCAACCTGACTCATAAACAGAAAACATAAAGATACGCAGACCCAACATAAAGCTATGGAGACGCAGCTCCTAAAATACAAGATACTTTGAGTCGTAGCTCCTTAAACGGTAACACTAACTCCCAGACATCTCAAGTTGGCCAAACTAAAATATAAAAGACGATCCTCTCTCATACACTGTGAGAAGGACAAACTCAACTGATGAGATCTAGTAGAAACTCTACTTGAGTCCACTACCGACGTCATCACAAAAGGCATCAATATAGCCGTTACAAAAGTAGCTCTCTGAGTAAGCCCTTTCCCTTACCAAGGAGAAAGTCATAGCCTACAGACCAACGACGATCATGTCTGTCTTAAGAAAAGAAAGGTCGGGTATGACAGAAAACACAAAGATCGTTATCTTGGACCATCTGAAAGCTGGAAGACGTCCACTAGAAACTCCAACCTATCGTCTACAAGCTCGAACCTCAACCTCTATGATCACCCAAGCGACATCTTGACATCTCAGATTTCTCAAATGAACACAGAAGGCACATAGCCAACCGACAGAGGCAATATAAAATAAGGAGGTGAGATTCCCAAACATCACAGCATATGGCAAATATGAAAATATCACGATATGGCATATCATACATTCATATCCATGTAAACATATATCTCAGTCAAACAATCCATTATATACAAGTAACAGATAACACATGCACGTATAGCCAACAGTACACAATATCAATGTAACTGCAATCTCATCAAGCTTGACTGGACACTGTTAGTTCATAGAGACACAAGAATAGAGGTAACTGATTGAAACTGCATAGTCTCATACCTACACAGCCTCAAGGAAGATTTGAACCTAACTCCGGAGCTAAGAGAACATTCGAAATGAGTAATTATAGCACATGTTTCACAACTGCCAATATTAGGCATCTTGTGCATTCAATAGTAACAGCCACATAGTGGTACTATAATTGATTGTGAAACACTCTCGATAACCTTGACCGACTAGCATCTAGTCGTTGATGTCAGTGTATTGCATGGAACGCCACGACCAAGAAGAATCTCTAACTGGCCATTTGTGACCCTCCTACCCTGACCACCCCTAAGACCATTTAAGATCGTCACTAGCACGTCCTCATGCGCACATGCATGTCGGCTCAACTTCCTAGGCAAAAAGGCCTTACGGAACAAAGTATCAACTATATGTTTAGGCAATAATATTGCTGTTAATGGCGTGTGTATTCATATTTATCTACCGGATAAATTTCGGGGTTTCTTACGGAAACCAAATGAGACACCCCGTTGTGCCCTGTTGTGTTATTAGATTAAATCCTTATTAATTAATTTCTTAATCGGACGCTTACCTTGAAAATAACGAAAAAATTTAAAAACTTAACTTATAACGTATACAACTTCATATAGCATATCATATCACAATATAAGTATACTATGCATATTACAAAATACTGTTGAGGATATCCAATCAGTAGGATCCCTCATAGGCATATACTTAGACAAAAAGTTAAATAGCGGTAACATAATAAAAATACACCTCACGAGACGCACTGACCACAACTAACTAGACCCTAATCACCATGTGTCATAGCTCGTCCTCCAGCCTCCGGTTCGTAGGGAGTTCCATCCAACTCCTCCTGGTTACGTTCATCCACAGGATCTTCTCGTACGATTCCACAAGGAGATAAAATACAACATATAGAAACATACAGGAGATAAGAAACAGTTCTATCACTACAACAGTGGCGAAATTATTGCCGCGGTTGCTTAAACCGCCGTCGGTTAAAAATCTGACATCTAATAACATGGCGGTTTTCTTAAATGCCTCAATCACTTTCGTTCTAGCGGCAGTCTTGACTTAATCCGCCACAATTATTGTTAACTTCGCAGCGTTTTGTTCTAAACCGTCACAACTTTAATCTAATTTTTTGTTCCCGCGGGTTTCACAATTAACTCCCACTAATTTCTCAGTTAACAATTTCTGAACCCTAGCCTCTCGCTGTCGCATAGCTCGTCGCCTCATAGCTTCTCGGCGCATTCAACTCTTCAATCCATGTGGTTCCGAGTTTTCTTCTTCTCATTTTAATTCATTGTAATTTCTGAGTGTTGACCATTGTAATTTCTGTTTCCGCTGAACTCCCCTTCCTAGATTGAACTGACAGAGTTATTTCAATTTCAATTGAAGGTTCAAACCACTTGAAGGTACTTGGATTTCAAGAATCTGGCGATGGATGAGTTTTGTTCATGAGGTTCGTGTTTCACACTCTCTGACCTTTAATTTTTTTTTTAAAATTATGTATAGATTGTTTTGTTTTTTGTTCGTTCATTTTGTGTTCTGCCTTTTTGTGTTCATTTTGTTCGTTCATGGTGAAGGATTTTCATGCATATCAACTAATTTAAATTGCTAATGTCGTTCTTTCTCTTCTCTTTATTAAGATGTTGAATATTCTTATCATATTTTCTTGCAAAATTATTAAGTTAGAAACCTTAAATATGACCCACTGGTGGAAGAAGTAATTAATTAACAGTTTAACTACTAAGTAATCTATGAGGAGAGATCACATAATCCTTCCTGGAACAAGGATAGTCTGCCAGCCAGATTCCCTCACCCCACACAAATGAATGTGACAGACACGTCTTACTACTTTTATTATAGAGAAAGTTCATTTCTAGGCCTTTTGGGTTAACTGATTTTTGGTGTTACTTGATCCAAGGTTTTGTGGAACAAATTCCCATTGTATGATATTTATTTGAGGCATTTACTTCTCATCTGAAACCTACAAACTTTTTCCTAGATTCAGGCACAAACTTGCATGATACTCGTGATTTCCTTTTGCGAATGACGGCGACATACGGTTCACCTAATTTCCATTATCCTAGTCCGTTTTTCTCTATCGATCATTCAGGAACCAGTATTTTAAAATTTTAAGGTCTTAGAATCAGTTTGGAGGAAAGGAAAGTTAGAAAATCTGTACACCAGTGGTTGTTGTTGTTTGTGGCAGTAATATGGAAATAGATATTGATACATACATAATATAGTCATTATGAATGATCAAACGCGGTCTAGTTAGTAGTTACTCTAGTACAATGTATAAGAAGGTTGAAACCAACCTTTGATGTGCAGAATTTGAGTTTGCCTTTGATGTTTTTGCCTTTGATGTCCTCACAAGATTTGGTTTAGTATTAACTCATAAAAATGAGAAGAATAAACTGAACTATCCTGCAAAAAACACTAGCAGTAATAGATTAGCATTCAGATCTAAGATGGAAGGCTTGACTGGAAGCACCTTGGGGCCAGGTCTGATGTTTCTTCACATTGATCTGCTTTAGTAAAATCTCCATTTTAACTTTACCTTATTCACTGTATGGTTGTAAACTTATAGTTGCAGAGTCTATTACTTATATGTTAAGACAAATAGTAAGATTAATGTTATCTCAAAGACCAAACTGATAGTAAAGGGATAATTGCTATAGTAACAAGGAGAATTGCTAGCAACACTCTTTTTTGTGTTGCTAGCATTCTTATGGTACCAAGTTTTCAATATTTCTGCCAATGTCTTGTCTTGTAAGGTTGCATTGACTTCTGAATTTCCAATCTCAGAACAATAGCAAAATTAATGCATCTTGAGTTCACCTTTATGTATACTTGGAAGTTGTACTCTAACTTGGTTTAAGCCTTTCCATTTTGTTGGAGTTTCCACCTTTTAAGCAATTCATTGTAACCTCAATTATAGTGAAGCTAATTGTGGCATGGTGTTTCTCACTCTCAAAAGCTTGTGAGTGTTCGAGCCTAAACAGAAAATTTCCTTTAGTGTGTCCATCACTTGTAATTTCCTTCTAGTTTTCAAAGTTGCACTACGTCCTATACTCTGTCATATTTCTTGATGATGGTCTACCAACTAATCAGCACCATTGTAACTTAAAGTGGAGAATTCCTTCACTGTTCTCTTTTCTGCCAGCCTAAGTATTTAACAGGATAGACAAAGAATTTTGTTACTGAAATAGTTATACTGTTGTTTTCCCTAGAATTTCGTAGTTGATTTTATCTTCATGCCCTTATACCAAATGATAATGTACAGAGGACTTGTGAAGTTGGATTTTAATGTAATTTATAGTATAACTTGCATTATATTTTTATGGTAAGGTAGTTTTCCTACATGCAAGTAAATTGCTTGCTCCGGTTTGCTTGGCCAGGGATAGCCAATGGCAAGTGTGCTTATATATGCATTTATATTTAAGGAATGTTCAAATACTAAATATCACAATGAACCACTATAGTATGCATCTCTCTGGCCTGCTTTACTCAACAATATGTAACCAAGTATCAGCCATAGATTCGAACAATAGTTGGCAGCAGTTATAAGTTGATTTCTCTCCATAGTTATTACCATCTATGTGGTTTGATTCCTAGTGAAACAAGAAATTAAACCCAAATTAGAGTTAGTAAATCTAATGAGCACCTTCAATTTCTCTTTAAGATAGGCTTCACATGCTTAAACATCCCTGCTTACATATTCAACCTCTTTATCATGCAACATTCTCATGCATTCCAGGTATAGAAGATGTTCCACTTGGAAATGCATGCATATGTAGAAAGTTGACCATGATCTATTTTTCTTATATATATATAGCTGAACTCTTGGATCTTAAATATTAACTGTCAAGAGTGAGCTATATGGCATCTTAATTTAGAGGTGAGATAATTAGAATGTCGCTTATTCCTCAGTCCTATAAAGCTGCCAAGTTATTTGTTCCTTGTTCCTTGTTCAGTAAACTGCACTGGTTATGCATAGGGACTAATTAGAACATGTTATTAACTAAATGCAAATACACATTTTGACTTGTCCAACCTGGTGGCAGTGTTTGGGGTTAGAAAAAGTTTGCCTTCACAGTGGTTTAAAAGCACAAAATGTTGGCCATGGCTGTGAAAACTGAAAAGGGGCTCGATGGTTATAGTCAGGGGAAAGTTAACATTTAACAATTCTAGTGGTGGTTGATCTTGGTAGAGGGAGTGGTTACAATAAGAACCACAATGATAAAGGTTATGTCATACTCTAAGGTGAAGGAGATGAGACTTATGTTATAAAAGAATAAAATTGATTGATGGGATATAATTATGCAATCATGTGTCAGGGCATGATACTATATCCAATACTATAAGGCCATTCTTATCAGGTGCTCAAAATGCATCCATAATAGCACACTAGTTCGAGTAGAAGTTGCACACAACATGCTACAGGCTTCACCAATGGCCTTTACTTTCAATATACTTTCAATATACTCTCTATATTATTTCAGTACTTTTGATTTTAAAGCTTTGTTTCTCTGTTATAATGATCAATTTAATGGAAATCACTAATACTCTGTTACATTTGCTTCTTCTTTTTGTTCGTTGCTTTGCTCAGTTAGTTGCTAGGTTTTTTGATCGATGGTGGTTGATTCTAAATTCTGATTTCTGGTCGCACGCTTAAAGGTATGTAATATGTATTCCTACTTTAATTATTCAGAGATTAGGACATTGATTGGCTTAGACATTCAGAAGTTATTGAGATGTATCAATAAAATTGTTCACATTATGTAACTAAAAAATTGAACTTAATAAAAACCAAATAAAACTAGTTCTAACAAATGATGGGTATGAATCACTGTTTCCAGTGGTGTTTACAAATTGTCACTTTTTCTTTCTTCCCCGTATCTGTAATTTAATGCAATTCATTAACTATAATGTGAAAAGCTTTTGAAAAACTGATTTAAGAACCTTTGCCTGCATGACTATATATATGATCTTCAAAACACCTCTTGCCATGGTCAAGGCATCACAAAAGTTTAGGTTTCCAGCAATAAATCCACTGATGCACACAAACTCAGAAGGAATGCCAGCCTCCCTTGACAGTTCATTACACTTTAGACCTCGCCACTGTGATGGTAAAGGCTTTCTACTCCCAAACCTAACAGGAGATAGTTTAATTGACTACAATGATTTAGTTAAATAAAGTTTTCAAAAAAAGGAAATAGTTTAATTGCTGTACAGAAGGTTCTTTCTATCTTTGGAGTTTTCCATTACATCCTTCACTTTTGAGGTTAATATGTTATTAATGTTACTAACTTACTAACTTTTGATTACTTTGTTTAAATTTAGAAGGAAAGTTCACAAGTAATGGATAAATCATGGATTACAAAGCGCGAAACTCTGTTGAGTACGAGCAAGGGGTTAGGGGATTTATTGATTTTGCTTTTGAACATCGTTCAGTTAATGACACATCAATATGCCCTTGTAAATGGTGTGGTTTTAAGAAACAACAAAGTAGGGATGTGATGTACGATCACCTAATATGTACACCATTCCCAGAAGGATATACTTTTTGGTACTATCATGGGGAGATCAGGATAGGAGAAACTATTAATGTCTCAACTAGTAATGCTCCAAATGTAGTTCAAGACAACATGGTTGTTGAAGATCCTATTCAGAACATGATCAATGATGCTTTTGGAGTTGATAGACACCATGCAAACGAAGTACCTGTTGCATCAAATATAGAGGTTGGCGGGGATGGAGTGACACCGAATGTAACTCAAGAAGGGCACGAAGATGAAGATTTTAATGAATTAGCAAGAGATGGAGAACAACCCTTGTTTGATGGGTGAAAAAAATATTCTAGACTGTCTTTTCTGGTGAAGTTGTATCATATCAAATGTTTGTGTAGGATGAGCGATAAAGCAATGACAATGATATTAGAATTATTGCATGATGCATTTGAACATGCAAAGATTCCGAGTTCATTCTACGAGGCAAAAAAAATTATCAACAAGCTTGGTTTGAACTATGAAAAGATACTTGCATGCCCTAATAATTGTATGTTGTATTGGGGTAATCGAGAGGATGAAGAAAGGAAAACATGCAAAGTTTGTAACATGTCTAAATGGAAATCAAGAACAAAAGTTGGTAAGACTGAAGTGTCTAATGATGGAAATAATGGGAGTAAGGTACCAGCAAAAGTTCTTCGTTACTTTCCACTAAAACCTCAATTACAGAGATTGTTTTTGTCTTCAAAAACTGCTGAGGATATGAGGTGGCATGCTGTGGATAGTAAAAATGATGGAATAATGAGGCATCCTAGAGATTCAGAAGCTTGGAAGAAGTTTGATTTAACACACTTCGTTTGCATCAGATCCGCGAAATGTGCGTCTTGCATTGGCTAGTGATGGTTTTAATCCCTTTGGTGTTATGAATGCAAGTTACAGTATCTGACCAGTTATTCTCATCCCATACAATAATCCTCCATGGGTGTGTATGAAGCAGACGTCTTTTATCGTTTCAATGATAATTCCCGGCAAAAGAATGCCAGGAAATGATAGAGATGTCTACTTAAACCTTTAATCAAAGAGTTGAAGGAATTATGGAATGAGGGTGTGGATGCCTATGATTCTTTCAGCCGAGAGATGTTCAAATTACATGCAGCTTTGTTGTGGACAATTAGTGATTTTCCTGGTCTAGGAACCCTCTCTGGGTGGAACACATACACAGGACTTGCCTGTCCATCTTGCAACTTTGACTCTATTCCTTGTCGTCTTCCTCATAGTAAGAAATCATGTTTTATGGGTCATCGTCGTTTTCTTGATCAAAGGCATAGATTTAGATTGAACAGGGTTCGTTTTAATGGAGAGCAAGATTTACGTGAACCACCAAAAATATTATCTGGTATTCAAATTTTTGAACAAGTCTGGGATATAAATGTCACATTTGGTCAAAGACCAAAGATAGACAGAAAGGGAAAAAGAACACATGGTGGGCGTGTTCCACAAAGTAGCACCCAACAATGGAAGAAGAAAAGCATATTCTTTGAACTTTCATATTGGAAGCATAATTCTTTGCATCACAATCTTGATGTGATGCATATTGAGAAGAATGTGTGCGACAATGTCATCTACACTTTGCTTAATGATAGTGCAAAGACCAAAGATCATATCAATGCTCGAAGAGACCTTAAAGATATGGGCTTTAAACCAGACCTTTGGCCTGATGAAAATGGAAAGTATCCTTTAGCTGCCTACACAATGACTAATCTTGGCAAGAAGGCATTTCTAACGACTTTAAGGAACATCACTGTGCCAGATGGTTATTCAAGCAACATATCTAGGTGTATTGATTTGGATAACCTTAAGCTGAATGGGATGTTGAAAAGTCATGATTGTCATATATTGATGGAGCAATTGCTACCATTAGCCATGCGAACAGGGTTGCCAGATGAGGTGTCAGCAGTATTAATTGAGTTGTGCTCATTCTTTAGACAATTATGTGGTAAAGTGTTGAATGTTGAAGATTTAGACAAACTGCAACGTCAAATCGTCCTCACTTTATGCCACATGGAAATGTTATTTCCTCCTTCATTCTTCACTATCATGGTTCACTTGGTTGTTCACCTTGTTGAAGAAGCCAAGCTTGGAGGTCCTGTGCATTATCGTTGGATGTATCCTATAGAAAGGTAGAAGAAGTGTGGTGACATTTCCTTTTCTTTAAAATAAAGTTAGTATTGTATTGTAGCTATTAATAACATTTGTTGTGGTTTAATAGGTATTTAGGACAACTGAAATCCTATGTGCGTAATAAAGCACGACCAGAGGGGTCTATAGCAGAAGGTTACCTTATGCAAGAGATTTTGACATTTTGTTCAAGGTATTTAGATAATATTGAGACACGATGGAATCGACCCGGCCGTGTAAATGATCACCCTAATCATATACAGGCTCAATCACGAGTTTCTGAATTGTTTCCTCAAGTCGGAAAATCGGTTGGTGGCTATTCATATTTTACCCTTACACCCATTGAAAAGCTACAAGCTCATAGACATGTCTTAACCAACTGCCCTGCAGTTGATTGTTACCTTCGGTGAGTAATTCTAGCAATTGTATAACTTAAAAAGTTTGTTTTAATAAATCTAACATGATACATCTATATAGGCAATATAGAGATATTGTACGAAGGCAACTAAGGAGCCATACAAGGAATGCTTCCGAGATAGACAAAAAAGTTCATAGAGAGTTTGTTCGTTGGTTTGCCAATCGTGTGAGTGAAAAAGTTTGTTAAATTTATATATTGCATTTATTTTGGTGATATGCATGCCACTAACAACAGAAATTCTTGTTTCTAGATTGCCAACAATGTTGATGATCTTCTTGGACCAGATAAAGATGTTCTTATTAGTCTTGCTCAAGGTCCTTCCAACCAAGCTAGAAGGTTCACTGCATATAATGTTAATGGATTCAAGTTTTGAACATTGGAACGAGACAAATGCTTAAAAACTCAAAACAATGTTGTTTTTGGCACATTTGGAACACTAAGTTACTCAAGCAATAATGATACCCAGATGAGGTTTGGAGGGGTGCCTTATTATGGAAAATTGATAGACATCATTGAGCTTTACTACATTGGCTTCACAATGCCATTGTTTAAATGCAATTGGGCTAATACCACTAATCCTAGATGTATGAAAACAGATAAGTTGGGTTTTACCTCGATCAACTTTGCAAGATTAATACATATCGGTGAACATGAAGATGATGAGCCATACATTAAAGCTTCTGAAGCTCAAATGGTTTATTATGTGGAGGATGAGAAGGAAGACGGTTGGAGCATACCAATTCATTTGAAGCCAAGAGACTTGTACGAAATGGGTGAAGATAATGAAGAATTTATGCCATCCAGTGAGGCTTGCCCGTCACAAAAATTAGAACAATTTTTCTCTGATGATACTACACATATACAATTGGCAAGAGTGGCTATAGATGATGAACCTCAAACTTCAACCATTAATGAAAATGTTGAGGATGATAACAATGATATGAGTTTATGATTACTACAAGTAAAATTGTTTTATGTTTTAGTTCTTTTTTATATATTGTAATAAGAATTTTCCATCTTATTCTATTAGTTTAATATGAATATTTGTATATATGCATATGATGATGTTATTATGTGAATATCTATATCTTGCACTTTCATTTATAATTATATGCTATAGTTTTTGAGTTAAAGTTATTGACATTAATGGTATTATAGGCATGCTTCGAAAAAAAGGCGTGTTCCTCCTAGTCTATCAACATCAAATCAACATGTATCATATTCGAGCACTTCCCAACCTGCATCTATTAGTCCACCTTTGAGTGAGTCGGTAGCTCACATAGGTTCATCCACTCAAGATGGGCTACAGACATCCCCCGCCACTCGATCGAGAACTCGGTCTAGATCTGAAAATATTGGACATCGTGAACCCGAAGTGGCTCCGCATTCTTCATCGATAAATCGACATCTTGCCTCGCACTGTTGGATAGTGGATGTCATTGGTATGTGATTTACATCTTCCTAGTTTCTCTAATTTTTTTTTTTTATCTTGTTATACTTTTGGATAGCAATAGTTTGGTGTAATTTGTGTTAGATGATGAAGGCATTGTTACACAAACACGGCTGAGAATTAAGGATATGTTTGCACTTCGTGACGGGAAACGAGTTGTGACCGAGTGGAATGCAGAATGTCAACCTGTAGGAGACTCTGGTGGTTTACTGAATGGATTTTTAGGGTCGATAGCGAGTAATTTTGACCATTTCCCCATTATATTTGAAACTTGGCGTAAAGTTCCCAATCAATACAAGCTAAACATTTATGATGGATCTATAAAGGTATCAATTTTTTCTGAGTACTTGTATTGAAGAACCTTCAAGAATCAATGGATTCAATGATTTCTTGTTTATATTATTTACTAACAATAACTTTTTTTATGTTTGCCTTGAAGACTAAATTTGTTGTTGATGATCTGGGTCACAAAAGGTATATATTTGCTAGCTTGGGGGAAAAATGGAAGTACAATAGGTGCAAAATGTTTAATAACTTTTATAACTGGGAGCTTAGTTTCGACCAAAATTGTCAGTTGCACCCACCAAAAATCCCCCCGACCATTGGGTTGTCTATTTGCAATATAGACTAAGTGAAAAATCTCTGGTAATAATCATAAATTTGATTTTTTTTTTCTTTCTAACTCAATATATCATTTATTGATTGTTATTTTTGTTAAATATGCAGGAAAAAGTTGAAAAAAATGCAGCAAATCGACAAAAGCAAGTGATTCATCACACATTAGGGTCAAAGTCACTTCCAAGAAAGAAAGATGAAATGGTATAATCGTATATATTGTTATGATGTTGAATAGTTTTTTGAAAATGAAGTGATTTTATCATAACATCACTGCTTGTATGGTACAAAAACTTAGGAAAAGCAAGACAAGCGACCCTATAGTAAAGGTGATATGTATCCTATCACTCATAAAAGAAAGGATGGATCCTATGTTAGCGAGGAGGCAAGACTCAAAGCAGTAAGTTTGGATGAAAATTGTTTTCTTTGGATTTACTGTTACATATTGTGAACATTGTCTGGTTGCTTATATGTAGGAACAATTACAAAATGAAATTAATAACTCTGCTACTGAGAATGAGACTTTTGTAAAAGTTTTTGGACCAGAGCATCCTGGACGACTCCGTAGTGTGGGATTCGGGGTGACTAAAACTCAAATATATGGACCTACTTATCGGTCTAGTGACTTGGCAGCAGCTAATGCCAAAATTCAAAAGCTAGAATCAGAAGTTGATGGGTTAAAGACACAAGTAGTTGAAATGGATTCATTAAAGATAAAACTTGTTGACTATGATGACATGAAAGCTCAAGTTGTTTTTCTTATGCAAAATTTTAAGGGAAATCAGGTAATTAGTTATGGTTGCAACTTACTGAATTTGGATGTCTTTGTTGTGAAATTAGTTATTCGCATCTAATTTGTGATTTTATCTTTCAATTCCAGGTGGCAGACTTACAATCGCCTAGAGAAGTGAGACGATCTTCTGCCTCTAGTCATGACCCTGAAGATCGTGGAGCTTCATCATCACACATACTTAATTAGATATATTATATGTAAATGGTGTCAAAAACTTGTATTTACATATGTTTTTATGTTAGGATAATTTTGAATAATATTTTGCTTTTTGCAGATTATTAATAATGTTTTTATCATTTTAATGATTAGGTTTTGAAGCATTTTTGTGTATCAATTTAATAAATTTATTAGTTCTTAGTCTAAAGTTTTTATTAAAACAGGGATATTAAAAAAAATTAGACAAATAATGAATTGAATCAGTTTTAAAAAAACAAATATTTAATATTTTGTGTCGGTTTAAAACCCGCTGCTATATTTTTGTCTACTGTTAACGTAGTAGCTTTGGCCGCGGTTCCAAGCCGCCGTTATAATTTATGTACATTCTAAATTATGATATTTTGTGGCGGTTTAAAACCGCTGCTATATTTTTATCTACTATTAATGTAGTAGCTTTGGCGGCAGTTCCAAACCGCCGTTATAATTTCTGTACATTATAAATTGTGATATAATGTAGCAGTTTAGAACCGCCGCTACATTTTATTGTTATTTCAAAATATGCTTTTTGTGGCGGTTTCTTACCGCCACTAAATTTGCGACAGTAGTGCCAGCGGTTGTGCAAAACCGCCGCAAAACAGCTTCGCGATGGTTACTTCTGAGGCAGTTTCCAAACCGCTATAAAATATTTTAGCGGCGGTTTGACATATAAAACCGCCGCAAAACACCATATTTTTTGTAGTGTATCATCAAAAAATGGAAAAGAGACATAGTAAATTATACAGTAATTGTCACAGACAAACAACACACATAACTAACAGATCATCCTCAAGTTAATATATCATCCTCTTCCCCCAATCTCATGCTACTCAAAGACACCATAACTGCACACCTTTTTCCTAAGGTGAAAGTGGTCTCGCGAGAACTATTGATTTTACGTGTCCTATATTACCAATACACGGTGTATTATATTACCAATATACAGATGTGTTTTACGTGTATTATATTACCAGTGTATTATGTTACCAATACACAGATATCCTCGTGTATTATATTACCAATACACTTTTGTCTTTGTGTATTATCTTACCAATACACTTTTGTCCTTGTGTATTATACTACCAATACACGGTTGTGGACAACAACACCTATACTGGAATCTCACCAACCCGTTTTAACAACATCCTAGTGCCCTAACCTTCCATAGAACTTGACACTTATTCTATGCCATAACACCTCTTTAACATACATCATCTAGGTTAGGCACATCTAAATCATTATTATCCTCACACCCAAAACAATCATCTCTTAGACAACATATATATCTTTGCTTAAAAAATCCACTAAGCATAATAATAAAAACCAGGCAGATCATGCATAACACAATATCAATCAAAATATTCCAATATCACTAACATAGCACAAAATCAATTAAATAAAGGTAATATGCTTAAATCAACCATCAACAATATAAAATCAACCTAATGTCGATAAACCAACAATCCCCGAATCGCCATTGGTTTTTCAGAAAAGGTTTCCAATGTGATTTTGGTCTTGTTGATTACTCGACTGCTAGTAGGGTTTAGGTCGCCCAACATAATTATTATATAATCTACTACTTATCCATTCCGACGATAGGTTGGTTCCTTCCCCCACCTGGGTTATCACCGAACTCCCAAACTCGAAGCTCCTCGTTGTCACACAACAAAGTACTAACTCCACCTTCAACCAATCAACATAATAACCAATAAATCAAACAAACTCATCTATGTTCTCTTTAGGCTAGGTTTGTCCATTTAGAGTAAGGATTCTCTTCTCAACATAAGCCTTTGGATACTTATCACTTAGGTTCTAGGTAACTTAGATAAATTGCTATAACTTGAAAATATTGAATAAAAATCATCCAACCACTTAGGGTAGGTTTCGGCCTTGTATTACAAAATAGGCTAGGGTTTTCAAAACAACACAATTTCTTAGATCAATGATCTTAGAGTATTAAAGAGTATGAATCAATCATTAGATTTCACAAATCAATCAAAAAACTTTCACCCATTTTCTGTTAGGGTTTTGGCCCTATGTAAAAAAAATAGGTTAGAAAAATTTGTTGGATTCAAGTTCTTGGATTTAGACAATGCAAGTATTAGAGAGTTCAAATCAAGCATTAACTTTCAAAAACAACAACAAAACATCAACTCCTCTTTCTTACATAGGTTCGGCCCATACATGAAATTTAGGATAGAAAACCTTGTTGAAGTTAAGCTTCTAGATTAAGATCGTAAAGGTATTAAAGAGTATGAATCAAGCGTTAGGATTTAGAAAAGAAACAAAAACATCATAACCATTTTCCTCTCTAGGTTCGGTCAAGTAGGGTTTTATAGGAAAGAAAATGTTTTTGATCAAAAGCTCTTGGATAATGAGATTAGAGATCATAACTAGATCATAGAAATTAGTTTCACGTTTTTAGGATTTTTCTACAATTTTCTATGAATTTTTGAAATTCTAAATCTAGAAATGAAAAACCATGAAAATGAAGAACAAAAGCTTGAAAAAGAAAAGAGATGATTATGTTACCTAATATGAGAAAGTAGAAGAAAAATTGATGATGATTTTGGCAAGTTTTCACTTGAAAGCACTTGAAGCTTTTGAAGCTTCAAAAATGAAGTTTATGTGTTTATGAAGAAGTGAGGAAATGAAGAAGATGAACTATTTTTATAGAGGGGAGAGAGAGAGAGAGAGAGAGAGAGAGAGAGTAGGCGTGACAGAGAGAGAGAGGGAGAGAACTTGATAACCAAGTTTTGGGTTATGCCATGTTTGGTTGGCAAAAAGGAGAAAAATGGCTTATTTGATTATAAAATAGTAAAATTTGAAAAAGTGTAATGATGACACTTTTATTGATGTGACAAAAGGATTCTACCTCTATGCCTACTTTTCCAACAAGTCACTTCAATCCTTTCATGTCTCCTATTCTGCTCCATTGCGTATCCGGTTCAAGTTCCCGGTCGTATTTCGCCTAAAATGAATATTATATTTTAATTCCGAACGTAAAATTTCCAAAATTACTAAAGTCATTGGAAACGCGATAAAAACACTAACCATTTCGTTCACGAGTAAAAATTGGGTTTTCTGCTCAGTAAACTTTTACAGTCAGTGAAAACACAGACCGACTTTCGTCTGAATTTTCAACCCAATATTTTACCGTAACCCTATACCATAAAATAGACTATGAATATGATTTTATTTTATTCAAATACACTTTCTAACTCTCAAATTAAAATATAATTAATTATATTTTAACCGGTTGAACAGAATAATTAAAATCAGGTTGTTACATTACTAACCCACTTAAAAGAAAATTCCGCCCTCGGAATTTACGTACCTTTGAAAAGATGTGGATATTTTTGTTGCATATCCACCCCGCGTTCCCATGTAGCATCTCCAGTAGATTCATCCCATATAACCTTAACCAAAGGAATTTGTCTACCGCGCTCCTTAATCCGTCTATCTGCTATCCTTACACGTTAAGCCTCATACCCTAGATTCTCTCGCAGTTGTATAGACTCGGACTCAATGACATGTGAATGATTAGGATAATACTTTCTCAACTGAGAAACATGAAAGACATCATGAAGGTTAGAAAGATTGGGTGGTAAGGCAAGTTGGTAAGCTACTGGATCAATTCGTCGAAGAATCTGAAAAGGTCCAATGAATCGAGGAGTAAGTTTTCTGAATTTGATAGCTCTGCCAAATCCAGTTTTCCGAGTAACTCTCGAAAGCACATGATCGCCTTCCTGGAATTCTAATGGTCTCCTCCTCTTGTGACTGTAGCTCCTTTGCCAATCCCGTGCTTCCTTCATCTTTTCCCGTATCTTTCTGACTTGCTCCATAGTTTGTTGCACCAAATCTGGACCCATAACTTGGTTCTCACCTGTCTCATACCAACATAACAAGGTTCTACACTTTCTGCCATACAAAGCCTCATATGGTGTCATTCCGATACTACTATGGAAACTATTGTTATAAGTAAATTCAATCAATGGTATGAACTCATCCCAACTGCCAGTATGCTCCAACACACAAGCTCTCAATAGATCCTCCAATGATTGAATTGTCCTTTCTGACTGTCCATTAGTTTAGGGATGATAAGCAGAACTCATCCTTAACTTTGTTCCCAAGGCATTTTGCAATTGTCTCCAAAATCTAGATGTGAATCTAGGATCTCGGTCTGAGACAATACTCGATGGCACACCATGCAATATAACAATTTCTTTGATATAAATCTGAGTCAACCTTTCCAAATTATAACTTTCAGCACTAGATAAGAAGTGAGCACACTTCATCAACCTATCAATGATAACCTAGATCACATCATCTTCGTGGTAATCCGACCACAAAATCCATAGCTATACTATCACACTTCCACTCTGGGATATCTAAAGATTGTAACAATCTTGCTGGCTTCTGATGTTCAATCTTAGCTTTCTGACACACCAGACAAGATAAAACATACTCCACTACTTCTTTCTTCATCCTTGTCCACCAAAACATTTTCTTCAAATCCTTATACATCTTTGTGGATCCAGGATGGAAACTCAACTTACTTTTATGTGCCTCCTCTAAAATCATCTTCCTAAGTTCTGCATCCTCTAGCACACATATTCTATCTCTAAACCTTAACACACTATCAGTTCCTCTACTAAACTCAGAAATTTTACCTTCATTGATTCCTCTACTTACTTCCTGGAGGTATAGATCCTGAACTTGTTTATCTTTAAGATCTTTCATAAAATCACTACTAATAGTGATCATACTTAAGAAAATCTTATTCTCAACCAATTCCATTCCTAAGTTCAAATCCCTGAACTGTTCAAGCAATTCTTTCTCCTTAACCATCCTCGCAGACACGTGCAAGGACTTCCTGCTTAAAGCATCCGCTGCCACATTTGCCTTCCTAGGATGGTACAGTAATTCAAAATAATAATCTTTGATAAACTCCATCCACCTTCGCTTCCTCATATTCAATTCTTTTTGATCGAATAGATACTTCAGGCTCTTGTGGTCACTGAAGACATTAAAATTTGCTCCATACAAAAAGTGTCATCATATCTTTAATGAAAACACTATTGCTGCTAACTCCAAATCATGAGTCGGATAATTCCTCTCATGGATTCTCAACTGTCGGGAAGCATAAGCCACAATTGATCCATCAAATCATCTATCCTAGGCAACATGTACTTATTCTTAATCGTCACCTTATTCAACTGCCTATAATCACTGCACAACCTCGCACTTCCAGTTAATGTTCCTATCCTCAGCTTCCAATAGTCTTTTCATTCCCTTCCACCAAAATTCTACTCCTTCGGTTAACATGAAGGCAGCATAGGTCACTTTCTTCTTCTCGCTGCAGTGCATAGTAGCGAATATCTTTTAGATCTCTTGTATCCACCATTCCGCCTTCTTTGGGTCATACTCTCCTTGGAATTGAGGTGGCTTTTCGTTCATAAAATTAGTCAATCCGACATCTTTAGCTGCTACCGCCCTTCTCTGATTCTTAATTTCTAGCTGCTCTTTGTTCATATGCAGCATCTCAGCATTCTACTGGGTTTGCAATAGCATAGCAGTAGCTAGGGTTTCCATTGCATTTGGAGTCGAAGATGATCCTCCTCCATTCTCAGTATTGTCGGCATTACCATTGACAGCTCCAATAATCCTTTCTGGAGTTCCGTCACCACTGTTAGTTGGAAGTCGTCTTCCGCGAGCCATGATTCTGTTAAAAGAAATCATCCGCTCTTATTAGTATGACATATAATACTACATAGACAAGTATATAAATACCATATGCCATACTAATATTAACCTCTCACATCAAATTCAGACACACTACCTAACTTCTAAGCATAGTCAAAATCCGATGTGGATTCAACTAGACACGGCAAGTAACAATATCCTAAATCTCGTAGTCCGTGATTCTGATCGGACATAACCCCACAGTCCTTTTTGGAACCAAACTGCTCTGATACCAAAATGAGACACCCCGATGTGCCCCGTTGTGTTATTAGATTAAATCCTTATTAATTAATTTCTTAATCGCACGCTTATCGTGAAAATACGAAAAAAATTAAAACTTAACTAATAAAGTATACAACTTCATATAGAATAGCATATCACAATATAAGTATATTATGCATATTACAAAACACTGTTGAGGATATCCTATCAGTAGGATCCCTCACAGGAATATACTTAGACAAAAAGTTAAACATCGGCAAACGTAATAAAAATACGCCTCACGAGACGCACTGGTCATAACTAACTAGACCCTAATCAACATGGGTCACAGCTCGTCCTCCAGCCTCCGGTTCGTAGGGAGTTCCATCCAACTCTTCCTGGTTACGCTCATCCACAGGGTCTTCTCGTACGATTCTTCACAAGGAGATAAAATACAACATATAGAAACATACAGGGGATAAGAAATAATTCTATCATCAAAAAGCGGAAAAGAGCCATAGTAAATTATACAGTAATTGTCACAGACAAACAACACACATAACTAACAGATCATCCTCGAGTTAATATATCATCCTCTACCCCTAACCTAATGCTACTCAAAGACACCATAGCTGCACATCTCTTTCCTAAGGTGAAAGTGGTCTCGCAAGAACTCTTTATTTTACGTGTATTATATTACCAATACACAGATGTGTTTTACGTGAATTATATTAATAATATATGGTGTAGTATATTGCCAATACACAGATGTGTTTTATGTGTATTATATTACCAATGCATGGTGTATTATATTACCAATACACAGATATCCTTGTGTATTATATTACCAATACACTTTTGTCTTTGTGTATTATATTACCAATACACTTTTGTCTTTGTGTATTATATTACCAATACACGGTTGTGGACAACAACACCTATACTGGAATCTCACCAACCCGTTTTAACAACATCCTAGTGCCCTAACCTTCCATTAGAACTCGACACTTATTCTATGCCATAACACCTCTTTAACATACATCATCTAGGTTAGGCACTTCTAAATCCTCATTATCCTCACACCCAAAACAATCATCTCTTAGACAACATATATATCTTTGCTAAAAAAATCCACTAAGCATAATAATAAAAATCAGGCAGATCATGCATAACACAATATCAATCAAAATATTCCAATATCACTAACATAGCACAAAATCAATTCAATAAAGGTAATAAACTCAAATCAACCATCAACAATATAAAATCAACCTAATGTCGATAAACCTACAATCCTCGAATCGCCATTGGTTTTTCAGAAAAGGTTTCCAATGTGATTTTGGTCTGGTCGATTACTAGACTACTAGTAGGGTTTAGGTCGCCCTACACAATTGTTATATAATCTACTACTTATCCATTCCGACGATAGGTTGGTTCTTTCCCCCACCTGATTTATCACCAAACTCCCGAACTCGAAGTTCCTCATTGTCACACCACAAAGTACTAACTCCACCTTCAACTAATCAACATAATAAACAATAAATCAAACAAACTCATCTATGTTCTCTTTAGGCTAGGTTTAGCCATTTAATTCAAATTAGAGATAGGATTCTATTCTCAACATAAGCCTTTGGAAACTTATCACTTAGGTTCTAGGTAACTTAGATAAATTGCTATAACTTGAAAATATGGAATAAAAATCATCCAACCACTTAGGGTAGGTTTTGGCCTTGTATTACTAAATATTCTAGGGTTTTTGATAGTGTGATTTAACATCATATTTTATGTACATTTTTGCATGCATTTTCATATAGTTTAGGCATATTTAAATTGATTTTTGTAAGTTTTTATCTTGGAACGGGTAAGGCGGTGTTGTGGTGTTGTTTTGCAGAAATTAAAGATAAAATGCCCAAAATCAGCCATGATGAGCCTGGATAAATTTGGAGCTTAAAAATTGAAGATATTGGATGACTCCAATTTAATTTGGAATGGAAATATTTGATGACAATTGACAAAAGTCCAGCAGCAATGTAAGAGGCCTAATTGATGGATTTGATGATTTGGATATTAATGGCTTACCATAAAAATAGAAGATGGAGATATTGATTGGGTAGTTAATTCAGAAGATTTGAAGCCATTAAAGAATATCAATCACCACATGCAAGGAGATAACGTCAGCATTAATTAGGGGATCAATTCATGATTTGGTTTTGATTGAAACATATCCAATAGATAATTGATTTGGGATTAAAAGAAGAGGCCACGACTGCATTATAAGGAGAGCTAGAGAGGGCGCACAATATAGAGAAGAAGACAGACACGGCTACACAGAAAAAATAGGGACTTTTAATCTAGGAGCACTTTTACCCTAGGGAGACTCTTGGAAAGCATAAAGGGGCATGATTTCTCTAAACCAAGGGGTCTGGGTGACGACATCGTGGGAGAGATTTAATGGAGTTTCTTCTTCCCTTTGTTCTTATTGTTCTGGTTTTAGTTTTCTCTATAATCATGAGTAGCTAAATCCCCCTTTGTTGGGATTAGATGTAGCTGAACCGAATTTTCATGTAATTGCTTTGATTTATCAATCTGTGTTTATGCCTCTCTATTAGTGTTTAATTCCTATGCTTAATGCTTTTTGTGGTTTAGCTACCCATGAACTGTTCATGAGAATTGATTTGCAATGGGGACGTTCTTATCGATTCTTGATCTGGAATTATTCACCTAATAAACCTCACATCTAGGAATGGGGTTTGGTTTATTAGTAATCGCTTTAATCCTTAATCTTAATGCAAATTCATTAATCTAGGTCACCTAAGGAATTAGGGTCTATTAGTGGATTTAGGCTCTTATCATCTGAGGAATCAAGGCTTGAGTAATTATGTGGGTTGATTTTAATAATTGAAGCATAAACTGGATTGGTAGTCTTGGTATTGCATGAGGCTAAGGTTTAGTGAAATTTAATCCCAACACCCCTATTTGCATTCCAAGTGTTTGATAAAATTCCCCAAAAAGACCAAAAATATTTTATTGCTTTTGTTGCTTTATTTTATGTTTTGATCTTTCTTCATTTAGTCTAGATAGTTGCTTGATTTGTGAACTGGTAATTGGCAACCGATCCCTGTGGATACAATAACCGGTCTAACCACCGTATTACTTGTTCGACTAGGTATACTTGCCTAGATTTCGTCTCAACAAGTTTTTTGTGCCGTTGTCGGGGATCGGTTTTGCCAATATCATTAGTAATAGGTGAGACAACCAATTTAGACATTTTTTTTATTTTTATTTTCTGTATATATTTGATCTTTTCTTTTGAGTTCTGTTTTTGCAAGGTGGATGCAATTCATGGACAATTATTATTATCCACCTTATGAGGAAGCCTCAAGTCACACTTTGGAGGACAACTGGTGTTTGGGAGACTGCATAGATTTGCTGGATCATATTATTCCATCAAAGTTGATTGTGTGACGGGTAGGCTTGTATATAATATCTCCAAGGAGGATTAGGAAACCTTTTGCTCGTATTTGCCACCTCCACCGCCATGTTTACAACCGATTCTCGAAGAGCCACGTGAAGCAGAATTTGAGCAGAATATGGTTGTGGGAATGGATCAAAATGAAGATGAAGTGGTAGTGGTAGACGAACCACAGGAAGAGGAATTACCTTCCACAAATCCTTGGGAAAGAACAAGTGAGGAGGCAAGTCAATTGGAAAACAGTCACTCCACCATGCTTGTTGAGAAATCTGAAATTGCTACATTACATAAATATGTTGGCTTAAATGCATGTGTGGACACTGCTAAATTAGTCCCTTCCACTTATCTGTCAAACTTCCTCGTGAAAACACCATTTGACTCGAGAGGAAGCGAGTTCATTATTGTAGAGGTCAATGGAGTTTTCACACACTGGCTAGGTGGAATTGTGGATAGAGTCATATTGCTTCTGCAATCGCCACTCCACAGGCCATGGGATCCGGGAGGAGGATCCTAGCCTGTCAAGCTAGTGACGTTAAAGAAGCTCTTCTTGGGAGGCAACCCAAGTTTTCTTTTACTTTCCCCTTTGTTTTTCAATTTCACTCTTGAATAATTTGAGAAGATCAAGAGTTTTCTTTTACTAATAAATTTGCCAAGTGTTTTCAGGGTAAGAAAGAAGGAGGGAAGAGCAAGAAGACAAGAAAAAGCAAAGTCAGCAACCATCACGCCCAAGCCGTGACCATAAGCTTATTGAGAAGATCGAGAAAGGTCACAGGCGTGATACCCATCACAGCGTGATGAGAGGATCCTGAATATCGAGAGACCATCACGGCCTAGCCGTGATGGAGAGGTCACTACCGTGACATGCTTCATCCTTTGGACCGGAATTGATCACGGCCCGCCCGTGATGAACCCCACTACCGTGATACAATTTCCAACAAGCTTTTGACTGGAATGTGAGCCAACACCCGCTACCACCTCGGTGAGTTGTTCCAAAATTTATTTTTTTATTTTATTTATTTTATTTATTTTTCTCCTCTATCCGACTTGATTATTTACATTGGGGACAATGTAAGTTTTTAAGCTTGGGGTAGGGGTATTTTTGCATTTTTTTTCATGTTGCATTCATATAGGTATAGGTTTGCATGATCACATGATTCGATTGTCCCTTGCTTAGACTATGCATCCAATTGTGAGAACTGAGTGCCAATTAAATTGAGATAATGAATTTTTTGAACCCAAATTTTTTTTATTCTTGTGATGAGGCTACAAATAAAAATTCTTGAGATGATCTTTGATAGTTGATAATTAGCATGTGGTTCCGTAGATTTGTGTTTCTCAATGATTTTTGAACTACTAAAATGTGAGATTTTGAGCCAAAAAGGGTACTCACTAAATCTACCCCATTCTTTGTGATAGAGTGTTATTCCTCTTGGATTGTATTTCTCTAGAACTTGACTTGAAACCGTTTTGAAGCTTAAAAATTTTTGAAAACATTTTTGAAAATGATTGAGGCACTAGGTATTTTTCCGGCCTTTTGAGCTTTGATTGACTAAATGCTACCCTTAGTTGCCCAATTTTGAGCCTGAAAGAATAAAATACTTTTCTTGGTACCTTGAATTACTTTGATGAATATGCTTGGTATGACACCTCTTAAAGTATTACAAAAAGGGTAGAAAGGTAGTTGAAAAAAAATATGGGATGAGAAAGTCAGAAAATATTTCTTTTGAATTGAAAATCTCCCCTTCTCCATAAAAAAATATATAAAAAAAAGAGTATAGAGAAGGGGATGACAAAAGGAAGTGAGAAATAAAACAAAAAGAAAGAAAAAAAGGTGGAAAAATGAATCAAAACCCAAAAAGGTATTTTAGAAGGTGTCATGTTTTGCAATGCTTGATATTTTGTGTAGCCTTTGAAATTTCCTTTTCTTGATTTCCCCACCTAACGATTAATCCCATGGCCTCGTTACAACCAAAGCAAAAGATCTCTTGATTCTTAATTGTTTTCATTAATAAAGTAGAGATTTGGTTAATAGTCAAGCTTATGGTAGAATTCATTCTTTGAGGAAATTGAGCGAATTGTTACATATCCCTAAACACTTGAGTGAGGTGAGAAAGAGTGCCCAAATCAGTGAGAATATGAGTCTAAGAAACCTAAGCTTCTAATTGGACTTGAAATTGATCGTCTCTTGATGAATTATTTAAAAATGCCTGTTGCTTGGATTAGTTACTCGGATTCTTGGTTCACTATCCACGTTCTGATTATTTATCTCTTCTGGCCTTAGTGATTGCTTGAGGACAAGCAAATGAATAAGCTTGGGGTGATTTGATAGTGTGATTTAACATCATATTTTATGTACATTTTTGCATGCATTTTCATATAGTTTAGGCATATTTAAATTGATTTTTGTTAGTTTTTATCTTGGAACGGGTAAGGCGGTGTTGTGGTGTTGTTTTGCAGAAATTAAAGATAAAATGCCCAAAATCAGCCATGATGAGCCTGGATAAAGTTGGAGCTTGAAAATTGAAGATATTGGATGACTCCAATTTAATTTGGAATGGAAATATTTGATGACAATTGACAAAAGTCCAGCAGCAATGTAAGAGGCCTAATTGATGGATTTGATGATTTGGATATTAATGGCTTACCATAAAAATAGAAGATGAAGATATTGATTGGGTAGTTAATTCAGAAGATTTGAAGTCATTAAAGACTATCAATCACCACATGCAAGGAGATAACATCAGCATTAATTAGGGGATCAATTCATGATTTGGTTTTGATTAAAACATATCCAATAGATAATTGATTTGGGATTAAAAGAAGAGGCCACGACTGCATTATAAGGAGAGCTAGAGAGGGCGCACAAGATAGAGAAGAAGACAGACACGGCTACACACAGAAAAATAGGGACTTTTAACCTAGGAGCACTTTTACCCTAGGGAGACTCTTGGAAAGCAAAAAGGGGCGTGATTTCTCTGAACCAAGGGGCTGCGGTGACGACTGTGGAGAGCTTTAATGGAGTTTCTTATTCCCTTTGTTCTTATTGTTCTGGTTTTAGTTTTCTCTGTAATCATGAGTAGCTAAATCCCTCTTTGTTGGGATTAGATGTAGATGAACCGAATTTTCATGTAATTGCTTTGATTTATCAATATGTGTTTATGCCTCTCTATTAGTGTTTAATTCCTACGCTTAATGCTTTTTGTGGTTTAGCTACCCATGAACTGTTCATGAGAATTGATTTGCAATGGGGACGTTCTTATCGATTCTTGATATGGAATTATTCACCTAATAAACCTCGCATCTAGGAATGGGGTTTGGTTTATTAGTAATCGCGTAATCCTTAATCTTAATGCAAATTCATTAATCTAGGTCACCTAAGGAATTAGGGTCTATTAGTGGATTTAGGATCTTGTCATCTGAGGAATCAGGGCTTGAGTAATTCTGTGGGTTGATTTTAATAATTGAAGCATAAACTGGATTGGTAGTCTTGGTATTGCATGAGGCTAAGGTTTAGTGAAATTTAATCCCAACACCCCTATTTGCATTCCAAGTGTTTGATAAAATTCCCCAAAAAGACCAAAAATATTGTATTGCTTTTGTTGCTTTATTTTATGTTTTGATCTTTCTTCATTTAGTCTAGATAGTTGCTTGATTTGTGAACTGGTAATTGGCAACCGATCCCTATGGATACGATAACCGGTCTCACCACCGTATTACTTGTTCGACTAGGTATACTTTCCTAGATCCGTCAACAGTTTTCAAAATGACACAATTTCTTAGATCAATGATCTTAGAGTATTAAAGAGTATGAATCAATCATTAGATTTCACAAATCAATCAAAAACCTTTCACCCCTTTTATGTTATGGTTTCGGCCCTATGTAAAAAAAATAGGTTAGAAAAATTTGTTGGATTCAAGCTCTTGGATTTAGACAATACAAGTATTAGAGAGTTCAAATCAAGCATTAACTTTCAAAAACAACAACAAAACATCAACTCCTCATTCTTACATAGGTTCGGCCCATACATGGAATTTAGGATAGAAAACCTTGTTGAAGTTAAGCTTCTAGATTAAGATCATAAAGGTATTAAAGAGTATGAATCAAGTGTTAGGATTTAGAAAAGACACAAAAACATCATACCCATTTTCCTCTCTAGGTTCGGCCAACTAGGGTTTTATAGGAAAGAAAATGTTTTTCATCAAAAGCTTTTGGATAATGAGAGTAGAGATCATAACTAGATCATAGAAATTGGTTTCATATTTTTAGGATTTTTCTACAATTTTCTATGAATTTTTGAAGTTTAGATCTAGAAATGAAAAACCATGAAAATGAAGAACAAAAGCTTGGAAAAGAAAGGAGATGATTATGTTACCTAATATGAGAAAGTAGAAGAAGAATTGATGATTATCTAGGCAAGTTTTCACTTGAAAGCACTTGAAGCTTTTGAAGCTTCAAAAATGGAGTTTATGTGTTTATGAAGAAGAAAGTGACGAAATGAAGAAGATGAAGTATTTTTATAGAGGTGAGAGAGAGAGAGTAGGCGTGAAAGAGAGAGAGAGAGGGAGAGAACTTGATGACCAAGTTTTGGGTTATGCCATGTTTGGTTGGCAAAAAGGAGAAAAATGACTTATTTGATTATAAAATATTAAAATTTGAAAAAGTGTAACGATGAAACTTTTATGGATGTGACAAAAGGATTATACCTCCACGCCTACTTTTCCAACAAGTCACTTCAATCCTTTCATGTCTCCTATTCTGCTCCATTGCGTATCCGGTTCAAGTTCCTGATCGTATTTTGTAACACCCCCCTTGGGCATTACCTTCTAAACACGTGCGAAAATAAAATTAAAAGGATAATTTGCTGGTGCTTTCGGAAAATAATTTATATAAGTATATAAGTGTTTGAAATTGGGTATAAAAATTTTGTCACGACTCCATACCTAAGCCTTAATTGATCGACACACAAACTTGCTATCATAGCTTGACAAGCCTATTTAATTTAAAGGATATACTTAAATACAAGATAGTAGTTTTACAAAAATTTCGACAGAGTCTCCTCTGTAATTCGGACATCCCAGATAAAATAACACCTGTTAAAATAATTACATTTTCACTCCAGAATTCCAGTTACACCAAATTCAACCAAGTATCAATTCATAAAAATAATAGTTATAGCCATAAGCTTTACAAGACCAAAAGAAATAGCTTAGAGTTTCATTCAAAAGATATGCTCTCCGAGCCGTAGACATTCCATTTTAAAATAAAGGGTCTCTGAGCCAAACTCATCAAAAATAAGCTAAATCTCAAACCCTAAGCTGGTCGTTCTAAAAGTTATTCCGCAAGTGATACCTCATCAAGCAACTAGATCTAAGTCTCTGAGTGACTTAGAAAGACTCCTCTGCACCATCTGTGTTAAAATACCCAGGGTACAATATCGAACTAGAAGAATCCTGAAATGTGTGTAAGGGTGAGACGCCAATATATGGTTTTAACACAATAACTAAATGCGTGACACCACATAACACATATACATTTACCACACGAGCATTTATAAGTTAATAGTCTATCAATGGGTTCAACACCCCAAACATCATCAATAAAATTATGCATGACACTTCTATTCATCATCTAAATTTTCGTCCTAATCTCATGAGATATCCCAACATCATATGAGTTGATCAGACTCCATAGCCACACTGGCTAACTTGGCCAACTGCCAACAGGTGCGCAACCTCTTCCCATCCACATGGGCACACAAGGCCCGGTACACAAGACCATTAAACATTGCTAATGTCCACAATCAGCGGCCACACCATTAGCAAGTAAGATGGGGCTTCATGTCCTCCCTAGGCACATGAATTAAATGCATAACGGAATTACCTTTCGCCGCTGGTAATTAATGCATTACATCACAAACCGCAGGCACGTCTGCCAAATGCATGTAAAACACTTTTGTTTTATTCTTTTCTTTGTGTTCAATCTTTCTTTGCCGAAGCTCAAAATGGCTTACGACTCACATAGTTTTAAAACACTTTTAAAACTTTCATCACAACACAGGACCTCACTGTCCATAAAACTTTTATCAAAACATAGGACCTCACAGTCCATAAAAACTTTTATCAAAACATAGGACCTCACAGTCCATAAAACTTTTATCAAAACATAGGACCTCACAGTCCGAGTGCTCAATCGCGACACCTCTCGACCGGTGCACCAGTCTTAGGTTTGTGGCACTAGAAACATCTTCAATGTTTCAACACAGTATACTTCATGTATACAATATAGGCCCTCAAAGTCCAAATGACTGAGTCCATCACAACACAGAACAATTAGTACCCCGACGTCTCGGTTACTAAGTTCCACACCACTGTTAACACTAAATCAGTTTTGCTTTCATAAATTCTTTTCCAAAATTGGAAATTCATCAATAAAATCCTTAAATAATAAAACTTGTTTTTCACAAATGTGAGTCACTTGAGGTTTTAACTTCCTTAAAATATGTACTGCCGTTTCAAAATACTTACCTTCTACGTTTTTCCAAATCTGTCATCACACTTTTCCAAATCATTCATCAATTATCACTTTTAAAGCTTCTCAAACCAAAACTTAGTTTTTTTCACGGAAACAATTTTCTAAAATCATCATTCACTTCTTTTCAACAATTAATTTCATAAAATAACTTTGTATAATATTACAAACTTTCTTACATTAAAATTAGCAGAACTTAAACATTTTCACAATTTCGCTCTCATTGTGACTCAAGTTACTTTTACACTAATAAATCATCAAAAATAATAACATTTATCAAAACTCATTATTTTTCCAAAATAATAATTTCCACCACTATTATATTCCAACGTTTCCCATAAAACCTGGAATATAATTTACACAGCTTATTAAAGGTTTTATCTGATTAGTCGGTTGTGCACTGATGATATTCAGGCTTCTCAAACAACACCCACAAGCAACATTCAACAACAATTATTAAAATTATACCACCAAACAGATCATGCACCATAGCAAAATCATATACAAATAATCAAATAATTTAAAGCAGATCAGACACTGATACTCAGATATACAACATAACATAAACCACATAATCAGATAACCACAACCACATCAATTATACAGACTACACAACAAGCAAATGGTTATTGAGAAAAATCCATCAGGCAAGCTCCCCTTACCTTTGAAGACAAGTAAAGGATCATCGTCCTAATGCTCACGTTAGCTCATATCTACTCCATCAAGCAAGCATAGCCGTGTCCAAACGTCTCAGAGAGTAAATCCAACAACGCGCAACAACCAGAAATCAAGAAATCAAATATACATGATCAAACACACATTCTAACTTTATCTAAACACTCAATCTAATTACCAAACAAGGTTATTTTCAAAGAAAATCATGTTTGAAGCTCACGCTTCCCAATACCCTTTAAGTAAACTTTGTTTTGATTAAAAGATCATGAAAAAGAACTTTGGAAATCATCCATTAGGAGTCCTAATTGCACTAAATCATAATTAATTTCACAAAAACATACCCAAATTTAAATCAAATCAAATTGGGGTTTTAGGGCTCCTAAATACGATTTGGGGAAAACTCAGAATAATGAAATTGTTTTAGGGAAACACAAATTCACAGTCCCAATTTCATAAAACAACCTTAAATTTCAAGATTAAAATCTAAAATCAAAGGGTTAGGGTTAGGGTTTCAAAAATCCATTTGGGGGTTTTGAATCTGAGATACAAGAGAGGGTTTTGACTCACCCAAGGAAGAAGATAACTTGAAGGTGGTGCTATGGTGCTCCTCGCGGCGGCGGACGCGATTCCGGCGAGGTGGCAGTGGCGATGGAACACTCCCCTACAACAACCATGACCCATAAAGTGAAGCTAAGCTTCATAGAAAGGAAGAAGAAAGCTTTAAAACAACTCACATAGTGAAAACCACCATGGAGGCGGCGGCGCGCGGTGCTTACCGCGGTGGAGCGACGAGCGCGCGGCAGCAACCAGTGCAGGCGGTGGCGCCATCGCATCTCCTCCTCCCTACATTGAGCGGCGGCCGGCGAGCTTCCTAGTGGGGTGGCGGCGCTGCTATGGTAAGAGGAAGAAGGAAGAAGAAGTTAAGGTGGAAGGAAGAAGAAGAAAAGAAAAAGAAGAAAGAAAGAAGAAGAAAAAGTTGCAGAGAAGGAGAAGAAAAGAGAGAGTGAGGGCGTCGAGTGAGTGAGAGAGAAAAGAGAGGAAAATTTAGTTTTTAAACTAGTTACTTAGTGATAGGCACAAAATGAGTGATAAATATTAGGCCTAAAATAAACATGTTTTTACTTTTTGGAATCTAAAAATAAAGATTGATAAAGATATGATTTCGAAATTCAAATTAGAGTAAAGATTAATAGTTGAACTGATCAACTAAGAAAATACTCAGTCCAAAATTTAATCTTCGATTGATATCAAATCAGTTTATTTTCAACTCTAAAATTAAATAGAATAAATATATTAAAATGCTTTTCTCTTAATCATATTATTTAAAATATTTTTCTGTACTGATATAATAGTGACAATAACATAAATTATTGTCTATTAAACGTGCATTCACTGAAATAAGTCAGTGCTAACACACCTAATAAAATAATTTGAAGAGAGTAATTTAATTACTCAAACTAAACCACATAACATAATAAACATAAACATCCAAATAAAAATAATTAATCCTAGGTGTATAAACTAGGGTGTTACATTACTATCCCTCTTAAAAAAAAATTCGTCCTCGAAATTTCGTAGCTCAAAACTAAACAGGATGTTGTAATCATACCTTAACTCTAAAATCTTGCTTTGTATTCTCATCGCTTCATTCCTTTCATCTATAACACTATAACAAGATCGATTCTTATGCCATTATATTTTATCCTCGAGACTTTTCACTACCGCATTATTTCCACTACCTTCGATATTTCACCTTAGTCTATTACACTTTAAATAATAAATTCAACACTTAATCTCTTCACTTCTCAATATAGATCTATTAAAAAAAAAAAATTCTCCAATATCCAACTTTCACAACTAACGTTAAACCAACACTATTTTTACCATAACATCAATTAACCTTCTAGTCAAGAGATGCAATCATAGTCTTAGTCCATTTGGGCTTAGTCTTCTCTTCTAGTCATATCAAATTTACACTTTTCAAATCTCCAATCAAAACATCATAACATTCCTGAGTTGCACATGATAAACTTTGCGCCAAGAACCTAAGAAATTCAATCTTATTGAAATTGAATCTTACCACATCCAACATAGTCCGTTCACTTCTTAATTCCTCTCGAATCTTTTACCTACTTCGATATCATATCCTTCATTTGCCTCTCATTTTCAATTTGGTTCTCAAGCCCCGTTAGTATCCCTAGTTTAAGAAATTTCCTATGCACCTTTACCCTATTGTCCAAGGAAAATACACAACTCCTAACAATTCCTTCATCTAAAGGTAGGGCTCCATCACTTATGCAAGGAAATGCTTGTATCGTATATGCCCTTATCTTATTTATTTGCAGCCAAGAAAAGAGATTATAAAACAGAGTTTCTCTAAGGCCATTACTCCTAAGAGTTGCACCAAAATAAAGCCAAGAAATTTAGGTGGACACTCCCCAAGGCAATCTTGAATTTAAAAATGTCCAATTTCTACTATGGATCATCAACCACATATTTACCAAAATAAGACCTCAAAGATTATAAACATTTCGCCATAGCTTATTATAATCGAAAGACACAATCACAAGTTAATCACTTCTTGCCTCCAAATTTGTCTACTAGCAAAACTTTTTCAACACCTTATCCTCACGACAAATATCAAGTTCAACATTAACCATAAACATTGATCACTACTCTAAATTCCTTTAATGATATATCTACCTCGATCATAAAGTCCATTGTAATCATCTCACTCAAAAATGTTGAACTTAAGGGTTCTCATTATACCATTTACATCTATACACTAACGAAACTCCTATCAACTCTGGTTCGTCCTACCATAGAGATGACAAAAATTTAGGTACCACACTATCTCCCAACTAACCCGCTAAGGATAGGTCATCATTACTTATCCATCCCGCTAAGGATGCTCAGTTGGACTTAGCCTCAACTTAGTCCTCAACACTTAAAGTAAATTTAACCGACACACGTTGATAAACTTCCATTTTTATCCGAAACAACACTTGAAGATACTCCTTGAAGTTGAACAATCCTCTGATACACTATTTGGTTCACTAACTCTGCTTGTGGATCTTAACTCGTAAGAAGGGTGTAGACTTCACCAGTCAATCAACAATCACTTGAATTGAAACAAGACTCATGCGGGTCTTCAGAAAACTCATAACAAAGATTGAAGGAATGCCAACATCTCAATAAGGAAGGTCTCAATTGTACATCTTGATGTGGAGATATCCAACTCACGACTAATGAGATAGGTCACACATCGACAACATTTGGAAAATACGTAGAACTAAAATGATCAATGACGAAAAGTAAGTTCGAACCGCAATAAGACAAGACCTTGATGATCATAAAAGAATTTCTCAAGAAAAGAATTTTTTTTTTCTGGATTCCACTTTCACATAAGCATAGAAAAATTTCACAAATTTGAAGGATATCGGAACATCCAGTATGGAAAAAGATCATTCCATCAGGTTCGTGGGTGTAAAAATGCATGATCAATACACATTTACAAACATGAATCTAATAAAGTTCATTCTTCCACAAGAATCTTCCAACGGACTCAAATAATCAAGAAGTGAATAATGTCTAATCCCAAGAGAATTAATTCTCATTCTTAATACAAAGAATTTACAAAATGATGACTTTCACTTCTACCAAAAATAGAAGTGACGAAACTAAGTTTCACCAAGAAACTTCTACTATCACGAAATTATCTGGGTTATAACTCAAGAAAAATAGTCATAACCACTTTTCTCAACAAAGTGTGAAAGTATCCCGACCAATGGATTCCGTTAATTTAATTCACTCAAATGTCTAATACATCGAGGATCATTTAGAAGTGTAAGTACGACTTCTCACAAACAAAGAAATGAATAACTGGAAATTTATGAATCAGTATAACTAATTCATGAGTCTTGACAGATTGCAAATTAAAATCAAAAATTTATCTGACCCACACAAACTTCACCGTTGTGATTATCTAATACAATCACATGATTCGAGAAATAAATGTCAACTGACAAACACAAGAGAATCAAAGGGTACACTGAAGAATTCCTCAATCACGAGACACTCACCCAAGATCGAAAATCCACTCGATTCGTCTTGGTTCTAACCAACATACACATCTTTCTAGCCAAGCTTAGTATGACCACCTTGAATTGGGTACGATCCCGGACAACTTAACCAATCGATCCAACATACAAAAGGTTGATCTTTCCTTATAAACTGAATTGACGATGCAAAACCTTAGATAGGTCATCACTCCAATCTGGTAATAACTCGTCTTTAAGTCGATCCTTAAGTAGTCGAAAACTCCTCGAAATAGATTTACCAATTCGACTACGCAAGTCAGAGAATACTTGTTCATAATTCATCCTCTACATGGTGACACGAGCCTCCACACAACGTTTGTGCTTCACAAGGAAAACACTCGGTCTAACAAACGATTCAGTCCACCGATCTTTCAGTTGAATTGAGTCGTCCAACTCGTTTCAACCTTGTAAGCAACATCCTACACAAAGCGACATAGATCTGACCGAATCCAGAAACTAGATCAATCAAAAATCAATGTCCTTTACTAACCATAAAACTAGAATATTTCCAGGGAATACTCCCGGAAAAACCCTATACACAAACACCTTGTTTCGAATGTCTGACACGATTCGCAAGGATAATCGAATGTCATATCCGAACCCAAGTAACATTCAAGATCTACTGTCTCCCAGGACATAAAACCCTTGGAAAACCATCAAGAAAACATATACTTGTGCGTCAACACACATTGCTTCAACAAGAAACAATTCTAACAAAACTCAACCAGAGATCACACAACAAAACTTAACAGACCTATTCCCCAAAGATCCTGAAAGACTCGACCAGGTCTGATACCACTCTGTAACACCCCCCTTGGGCATTACCTTCTAAACACGTGCGAAAATAAAATTAAAAGGATAATTTGCTGGTGCTTTCGGAAAATAATTTATATAAGTACATAAGTGTTTGAAATTGGGTATAAAAATTTTGTCACGACTCCATACCTAAGCCTTAATTGATCGACACACAAACTTGCTATCATAGCTTGACAAGCCTATTTAATTTAAAGGATATACTTAAATACAAGATAGTAGTTTTACAAAAATTTCGACAGAGTCTCCTCTGTAATTCGGACATCCCAGATAAAATAACACCTGTTAAAATAATTACATTTTCACTCCAGAATTCCAGTTACACCAAATTCAACCAGGTATCAATTCATAAAAATAATAGTTATAGCCATAAGTTTTACAAGACCAAAAGAAATAGCTTAGAGTTTCATTCAAAAGATATGCTCTCCGAGCCATAGACATTCCATTTTAAAATAAGGGCTCTCTGAGCCAAACTCATCAAAAATAAGCTAAATCTCAAACCCTAAGCTGGTCGTTCTAAAAGTTATTCCGCAAGGGATACCTCATCAAGCAACTAGATCTAAGTCTCTGAGTGACTTAGAAAGACTCCTCTGCACCATCTGTGTTAAAATACCCAGGGTACAATATCGAACTAGAAGAATCCTGAAATGTGTGTAAGGGTGAGACGCCAATATACGGTTTTAACACAATAACTAAATGCGTGACACCACATAACACATATACATTTACCACACGAGCATTTATAAGTTAATAGTCTTTCAATGGGTTCAACACCCCAAACATCATCAATAAAATTATGCATGACACTTCTATTCATCATCTAAATTTTCGTCCTAATCTCATGAGATATCCCAACATCATATGAGTTGATCAGACTCCATAGCCACACTGGCTAACTTGGCCAACTGCCAACAGGTGCGCAACCTCTTCCCATCCACATAGGCACACAAGGCCCGGTACACAAGACCATTAAACATTTCTAATGTCCACAATCAGCGGCCACACCATTAGCAAGTAAGATGGGGCTTCATGTCCTCCCTAGGCACATGAATTAAATGCATAACGGAATTACCTTTCGCCGCTGGTAATTAATGCATTACATCACAAACCGCAGGCACGTCTGCCAAATGCATGTAAAACACTTTTGTTTTATTCTTTTCTTTGTGTTCAATCTTTCTTTGCCGAAGCTCAAAATGGCTTACGACTCACATAGTTTTAAAACACTTTTAAAACTTTCATCACAACACAGGACCTCACTGTCCATAAAACTTTTATCAAATCATAGGACCTCACAGTCCATAAAAACTTTTATCAAAACATAGGACCTCACAGTCCATAAAACTTTTATCAAAACATAGGACCTCACAGTCCGAGTGCTCAATCGCGACACCTCTCGACCCGTGCACCAGTCTTAGGTTGGTGGCACTAGAAACATCTTCAATGTTTCAACACAGTATACTTCATGTATACAATATAGGCCCTCAAAGTCCAAATGACTGAGTCCATCACAACACAGAACAATTAGTACCCCGACGTCTCGGTTACTAAGTTCCACACCACTGTTAACACTAAATCAGTTTTGCTTTCATAAATTCTTTTCCAAAATTGGAAATTCATCAATAAAATCCTTAAATAATAAAACTTGTTTTTCACAAATGTGAGTCACTTGAGGTTTTAACTTCCTTAAAATATGTACTTGATGTCGTGCGAATGCACGTGCGATTCCGGCAAGTGTACCGGACTGCCGTCAAGTAATAAAAGATATCGAACCCACAGAGACTGTGTTCTCGAATCACAATTAAATTCTAATCGATTATATCTGGACAGTTTTAAAGAGGGTTTTGAAAAATGTTTGAATTGGAAAATTAAAAGATAGACGAGCAGAAAACAAATGTTTTTGGGGTTTTCGATTTAAATGGATTCCTAGGGATTTAGGTTACCACAAGATCGTTTACGTTATGAAGTTGATTACCCTTGTTAATTAGCGAAATTGCCTTGAAGGCGAGTTTATCCTCTGATAGCTTAAGCTCCCTCTCGGGTTACAAAAGCCGTGCCCAATTGACCCGACCCCTACTCTCGTGGTAGTCGATCCCAGATTGGACCCTTTGCGTTTCGTGACAACTCGTTGCTCCTCGAGGGACGGCTTCTAACTCTCGTGATTTCAGTCCCAAGTCTGACTTCTATAGGTCCGACACCTAAGTTCACCGCTAGGTTCCTCCTTATAATGTCTAAGTCATGCAAATAACCTAAGTTCACCGCTAGGTTCCTCCTTAGATCATCCACATCTCACAAACCAGGTGGCTGCTAGGGCTTTACGAGTGAAACACCCTAGAAATCCTAAGTTCACCGCTAGGTTCCTCCTTAGAATGTCTATGTCACGCAAATAACGGTTCTAGAAATTTATGAGTAAATTACACACTAGAAATCAGATCTAAAGCAAATCGTAATTAACAAAGAGTTTACATCAAATTTACATCATAAACAAACTTGGGCAGAGCCCTAATCCCTAGAAACTATGCTACTACTCACGCCTTGCCATGGAGATGACAAGCATGATTACAAATAGCATGAAAATACAAAAATCAGAGAAGAGAAGAGAAGAGGAGAAGAGAGATCTAAGCCTAGAGTAGTAGCCCCTAATGTGTAGATGATTTCTGCCTCTGCCTGGTCCCTTATTTATAGAATTGGGCAGTTAGAGTCCTAATCCAACTCAAATTAGATCCAATTCTGTTACTTCTGAGCCAAGTAATACGCGTCACGGCCGTGATGGCTATCACGGCCTGGCCGTGACGGATTCTGCCTTGAAAATTCTTCACTGGTTGGTCTGTCATGGCCGTGATGCTCATCACGGCCTGGCCGTGACGGAAATCACGGCCGTGATGGCCATCATGGCCTGGCCCTGACAGCTTCTGACTTTAGCCTTCTTTCTTTTCAGTTTTGCTCGATCATGGCCGTGATGGGCATCACGGCTAGGCCGTGATGGGCTCTGTTTGGCTCATTTTCTTCACTTTTAAAGCTCCATCTTCATCCAAACTCCATCATGGTTGATCTTGAGCATTTTACCCTTGATTTCTGCAAAACAACACACGAAAACCGCCTTACCCGTTCCAAAGAAAAATTAAACTAAAATCTAATAAAAATATGCCTAAACTACATGATAATGCATGCAAAATGATGGATAAAGATGAGGTGAAATCACACTCATCAAATCACCCCAAGCTTAAAACTTTGCTTGTCCTCAAGCAATTACCCAGGCCATAAGATAGATCATTCAAAGCATGGATAATGAACCAAGAACCCTAGAAGCTAATCCAAGTGACAGGCATATTCAATAAGCACTCAAGAGATAATCAAATTCAAGTCCAATTAGAAGCTTAGGTTCTTCAAGTTCATATTCTCACTGATTTGGGCACTCATCTCACCTCACTCAAGTGTTTTAGGGTATATGACAATTCACTCAATTTCCTCAAGGAAAGTATTTTACCATAGGCTTGACTATTAACCAAATCTCTGCTTTATTAATGAAAACACGTAAGGATCAAGAGGTCTTTTACTTTGGTTGTATCGGGGCCATGGGATTTATTGTTAGGTGGGGAAATCAAGAAAAGGGAATATTCGAGAAGGCTAAACAAATTATCAAACATTGCAAGCATGACACCTTCTAAAATACCTTTTTGGGCTTTTATTCACATTTCCACCTTTCATTTTTTTTTCTTTTTATTTTTATTTCTCGCTTCCTTTTGTCATCCCCTTCTCCAATTTTTTGTATTTATTTCATTTTTATTTATTTGGAGAAGGGGAGATTTATAGCTCAAGAGAAATTATTTTCTAGCTTTCTCATCCCATATTTTTTCAAACTACCTTTTTACCCTTTTTGTAATACTTTAAAAGGTGCCATACCAAGCATTATTTATTAAAGTAATTCAAGGTACCAAGAAAAGTATTTTTTTCTTTTTTTCTTTTAGGCTCAAAATTGGGCAACTAATGGGTAGCATTTAAACATTCAAAGCTCGGGAGGCCGGAAAAATACCTAGTGCCTCAATCATTTCCAAAAATGTTTTCAGAAATTTTTAAGTTTTGAAATGGTTTCAAGTCAAGTTCTAGAAAATACAGTCCAAGAGGAATTACAACACTCTAGCACAAGAAATGGGGTAGATTTAGTGAATACCCCTTTTGGCTCAAAATCTTACATTTAGTAGTTCAAAAATCAGTGAGGTACACAAGTTTAAGGAACCACATGCTAATTATCAACTATCAAATGATTATCTCAAGAATTTTTATTTTTAGTCATATCACAAGAATAATGAAAAATTGGGTTCAAAATTCACTATCTCAATTCATTTGGCTCCAAGTTTTTACAATCGGATGCATGTTCTAAGTGAGGGGAAATCTAGAGAATGTGATCATACCAATCTAAGCCTATGTGAATGCAACATGAATGCAACAATGCAAATGCAAAAATAAATACCCCCACCCCAAGCTTGATTACTTACATTGTCTCCAATGTAAATAATCAAGTCGGAGAGAGGAGAAAAATGGAACAACTTACCAAGTCGGTAGCGGGTGTTGGCTTCACATTCCAGTCAAAACTTGGGTAGAAATTGTATCACGGCCGTGAGGCTCATCACGGCTAGGCCGTGATCTTTCTGGTCCTCAGGAGTTGCCCTGTCACGGCCGTGATCTACATCACGGCTAGGCCGTGATGCTCTCTGGCCTTGGCATCCTACTCATCACGCCCGTGATGGTTGTCACGGCTAGGCCGTGATCCTTTCTGTGCTCTTGTTTAGTTCATCATGGCCGTGACCACTGTCACGGCCAGGGCGTGATGGCCTCTGACTTTATTTTTTCTTTTATGCTCTTCTTCTCTTTCTCAACCTGAAAACACTAGACAAACCTATTAATGATATTTTTGCCTCTTGATCTTCTCAAATTATTCAAGAGGTGAATTCAAAAACAAAAGGAAAAAGGGAAAGAAAACTTGGGTTGCCTCCCAAGAAGCGCTTATTTATGGTCTTAAGCTTGACCATACTTCCTTAAATCAACCGGGGTCGGCTGGGCGTAGAAGTGCCGGAACACTTCTTTTCCAAGGAACTCCTTCAAAAAGCCGTTTCTGCGCATACGGCCAATAATGCTTCCGCTTCGCTCTTTTCTCTTGGAGCTTCCTAGCCTTCCTTCCTTCCGGCGGAAGTTTTGTTTCCGCATGGACAGCAACTCCAACTTCACCACTGCTGGGTGCATCTTCAACCATGCATATCTTTGGGGTTGCTTCCATGCTAAATTCTTTCTCTACCGCTGGAGTCGTTACATCAATTCTGCACACATGACTCTCAAAAGGAGGGTTGTTACAAGAGTTAATCAACTGAAAATTTACCCTACCTTCCTCTACATTTAGAGAGAGTTTTCCATTCCTTACATCTATTAATGCTCCAGCGGTTGCCAAGAATGGCCTTCCTAAAATGATGGGGAATTTGGAATTCCCTTTCATGTCCAATACCAGGAAGTCGGTAGGGATGAGAATTTTCCCTACCTTTACAGGAACATTCTCTAGTATGCCTAGAGGAGTCCTAGTTGAGCCATCCGCAATTTGTAAGGGGAATTTGAATGGTCTCAACTCTTTGCTTCCCAACCTTTCCATGATAGTGAGGGACATCAAGCTCGTGCTAGCCCCTAAGTCACACAAGGCTTGGTCTATTTGCACTTGTTCAATTGAGCAAGCGATGGAGAAACTACCTGGGTCTTTCAGTTTAGTAGGCATTTTAGTCTCTACATCTTCTTGCTTTTTCCTGACCAACCTCTATGGGAAAGGTATCGGGGGTTGGTACGGTGGTGGAGGGACATATTTCGGTTACGGCTCTTCTTTTTCGCTCGTGTCCTCCTCCGGTTCCACCTCCATTTCAGCTACCCCCACCCCAAGCTTATCATCCCTCAAGTGTATGACATTGCAATGCTCATTGGGATTTGCTTCGGGTTGCCCCGGGAATGTATCCTTAGGTCTCGAGTACGTGCCGGCTTGTTGGGCAATCTGGGTTTCTAGCATCTTGCTATGAGTGGCTAAGTGGTCGACCTTAGATGCTAGCTCCTTTATTGCCTCATTCTGCTGAGCTTGAGTGGCAACAAAGTTTTCCATGAGAGACTCGAGCTTAGATTTTTGAACCTGAGGATACCCCGTCTTTCGCTCTCTTATTTCCTTGACCCTCTTGGAACTCATGGTTGAGCGTGTTGCTGTAGTTGCCATAGGAGAGGTAAGGGTTGTTTCTTCTCTGGTTGTAGGGATTTGGGGGAGCATAGTTGGGCAGCTTCGGGTTCGTATCATAGTAGTTGTTACAAGAGTTCACTTGCTCACCCGGCGCCTGGGATCCATGTGGGCATCCCATCATGTCATGTCCCCGCATTCCACAAATCTCACAAACAAGGTTAGTAGCACCTATTGCACTCACATTAGCTCTTTCAATCTTATCTAATCTTTTATTTAGTGAGTCAAATTTAGACATAATCAGATCAATGCTACTTACTTCAAACTTACCCCCCGAAATCTTGTTCGGGTTATTACCTCTTTCGGATCCCCATTGGTGGTAGTTGGTGGCGACATTCTCGATGATGTTGAATGCCTCAGTGAGAGGCCTATTCATAAACGCTCCACCGGCTGCAGAATCTAGTGACACCTTCGAAGAGTAGTCTAATCCGTTATAGAAGGTGTGCACTATTAACCACCTCTCGAGTCCGTGATGTGGGCACGACTCCAGCAGTCCCTTGTATCGATCCCAAGCTTCCGATAATGATTCTCTGTCTTTTTGGAAGAAGCCGGTGATCTGGGTTCTTATGTAGGCCGTCTTGGATTGAGGGAAGAATTTCTCCAAGAACGCCTGCTCCAATTGGTCCCAAGTGGTCAAAGTGTTAGCGGGGATTTGCTTAAGCCAGGCCTTCGCCTTTCCAGTGAGAGATGAGGGGAACAATCTCAAACGCACAACATCGACTGAGGCTCCATTAATCCTGATTGCGTCGGTGAACTCTAAGAATGTTTCTATGTGATCAGTCAGGTCCTCCGAAGGCAATCCTCCGAATTGATGTTGCCTAATCATGTTGATTAGCATGGGCGGTATGGTATAGTTTTCCGCCTCAATCTCTGGCCTTGCAATCCCAGTTCGCAAGCCTCTCGCATTTGGGGCTGCGTAATCCTTCAAAGGCTTCGTATCCGGTTGATTCGCCATGAGTGGAACGGGACTCAACCTTTCTCCCTCTCTTTGTAGTCTTCTACGTCTGTGGAAGGTCCTCTCGATTTCTGGATCAATCTCACTAAGGCTCCCAAGACTTAGGGATCTTTGCATATAACACACAGAGAGATGGATACAATAGAAGGAAAAGAAATTTTTGATGTTTTTTTTTTTAATTTCAGAAATAAAAAAAACAAAAAGAAAAGGGTCCAGAAAAATCAATTCAAAATTTGAATTGAGATTCGAAAAGGCACAGTCCCCGGCAACGGCGCCAAAAACTTGATGTCGTGCGAATGCACGTGCGATTCCGGCAAGTGTACCGGACTGCCGTCAAGTAATAAAAGATATCGAACCCACAGAGACTGTGTTCTCGAATCGCAATTAAATTCTAATCGATTATATCTGGACAGTTTTAAAGAGGGTTTTGAAAAATGTTTGAATTGGAAAATTAAAAGATAGACGAGCAGAAAACAAATGTTTTTGGGGTTTTCGATTTAAATGGATTCCTAGGGATTTAGGTTACCACAAGATCGTTTACGTTATGAAGTTGATTACCCTTGTTAATTAGCGAAATTGCCTTGAAGGCGAGTTTATCCTCTGATAGCTTAAGCTCCCTCTCGGGTTACAAAAGCCGTGCCCAATTGACCCGACCCCTACTCTCGTGGTAGTCGATCCCAGATTGGACCCTTTGCGTTTCGTGACAACTCGTTGCTCCTCGAGGGACGGCTTCTAACTCTCGTGATTTCAGTCCCAAGTCTGACTTCTATAGGTCCGACACCTAAGTTCACCGCTAGGTTCCTCCTTATAATGTCTAAGTCATGCAAATAACCTAAGTTCACCGCTAGGTTCCTCCTTAGATCATCCACATCTCACAAACCAGTGGCTGCCGGGCTTTACGAGTGAAACACCCTAGAAATCCTAAGTTCACCGCTAGGTTCCTCCTTAGAACGTCTATGTCACGCAAATAACGGTTGCCGAAATTTATGAGTAATTTACACACTAGAAATCAGATCTAAAGCAAATCGTAATTAACAAAGAGTTTACATCAAATTTACATCATAAACAAACTTGGGCAGAGCCCTAATCCCTAGAAACTATGCTACTACTCACGCCTTGCCATGGAGATGACAAGCATGATTACAAATAGCATGAAAATACAAAAATCAGAGAAGAGAAGAGAAGAGGAGAAGAGAGATCTAAGCCTAGAGTAGTAGCCCCTAATGTGTAGATGATTTCTGCCTCTGCCTGGTCCCTTATTTATAGAATTGGGCAGTTAGAGTCCTAATCCAACTCAAATTAGATCCACCTGCTACTTACCGAGCCAAGTAATACGCGTCACGGCCGTGATGGCTATCACGGCCTGGCCGTGACGGATTCTGCCTTGAAAATTCTTCACTTGGTTGATCCGTCATGGCCGTGATGCTCATCACGGCCTGGCCGTGGACGGAAATCACGGCCGTGATGGCCATCATGGCCTGGCCCTCGGCGACCACGACTTTAGCCTTCTTTCTTTTCGGTTTTGCTCGATCATGGCCGTGATGGGCATCACGGCTAGGCCGTGATGGGCTCTGTTTGGCTCATTTTCTTCACTTTTAAAGCTCCATCTTCATCCAAACTCCATCATGGTTGATCTTGAGCATTTTACCCTTGATTTCTGCAAAACAACACACGAAAACCGCCTTACCCGTTCCAAAGAAAAATTAAACTAAAATCTAATAAAAATATGCCTAAACTACATGATAATGCATGCAAAATGATGGATAAAGATGAGGTGAAATCACACTCATCAGTACTGTCGTTTCAAAATACTTACCTTCTACGTTTTTTCCAAATCTGTCATCACACTTTTCCAAATCATTCATCAATTATCACTTTTAAAGCTTCTCAAACCAAAACTTAGTTTTTTTCACGGAAACAATTTTCTAAAATCATCATTAACTTCTTTTCAACAATTAATTTCATAAAATAACTTTGTATAATATTACAAACTTTCTTACATAAAAATTAGCAGTACTTAAACATTTTCACAATTTCGCTCTCATTGTGACTCAAGTTACTTTTACACTAATAAATCATAAAAAATAATAACATTTATCAAAACTCATTATTTTTCCAAAATAATAATTTCCACCACTATTATAATCCAACCTTTCCTATAAAACCTGGAATATAATTTACACAGCTTATTAAAGCTTTTATCTGATTAGTAAATGGAAAAGAGAAGTTCTTGAGTAAAATTAAGTTGATAGGAAAGCTAAGAGTTAGATAATTCTATTCTATATAATCCCTTTTGGTTTAATTGCATTAAGATATGCAATGAGATTATTTTGAGGATGAGATGTGTTAGGTAATATCAAATTGGAGTGGTGAATTATAATGAAGAGAAATTAAGACTATGATTAAATATTTTGAGTAAGGAATTGATACGGGGTGCTGTGTAGATATTGTTGGTATTAGTGATAATATTCAGAGTTAGATGATTTGAATAATGTTTCTGGTAGAACCATGTTGATAAGATAAGTGATTAAGTTTTGATTTTATTTTTCGAGTGTGATAGACTCTGATGAAATTTTGAGGATAGTACGGATATATAGAAATGACATAAGAATAAATTGTGTTATAGAATATAGAATAAGAGGAAAGATGATGTGAAGGGCAATGTAGAATTTTATGGTTAAGATGGGATTACAAAATTCTGTTTAAGTTTCGAGTGACGAAATTTCGAGGACGAAATTTTTTTAAGTGGGGTAGTAATGTAACACCCCGATTTTCGCTGCTTCGTAATATCGGTAATAAATATATAAATATATATTTTTATCCGAGACATAGAAAATGATTTTGGATAAACCAAGGTCATTTCCTTGTTATACTTATTTTCATAAGGTTACGGGGAAGTTTTTGGTTGAAAACTTAGACGGAAGCCGGTCTGCTGTTTTCTGTGTCTTCACTGACAGTAAAAGTTTACTGCTCAGAAGACCTAATTTTGAGTCGTGAACGAGATGAAAAATGTTTTTATCATATTTACTACGATACTGGAAGTTTTGAAAATTTTGGTAAAAAAATTAAAATATTATATTTATTGCGGGCCTATACGTCGAGATGTCTCTAGGCAGAGCCTGAGTCAGATGAATCGGGAAGTCGGCAATGTAGCAGAGACATTGGATTGACCGACTTGACGAGCATTTATGACGAGTTTATCCTACCATAAATGGTCATAATGGCACATTTATGGCAACATTAAATTTTCTTATGAAATGACCAAAATGCCCTTGTCTTTTTTTGACAATTTCTAACAATTGCCATTGAACAAGTTGACCAAACCTTTCCCCATCCTCATGGCTCCAATGCCTTCTTCCTTAAGTTTGGGTTTTTTGTTCATTTAAATAGGTTATCTTCTTCCGTAAGGCATTTTTCCATTTTCATGTTCTTTGGAGCTCATAATTCGCCATATTTTGATTGGCAATTCTGACCAGTTTCTATTTTGAATCTCGAAAAACTTTCAACATGATAGTTGTTCATCTTTCTCTCTTCTTTCCAACGACATAAAGATCATCCAAAACGGATAATTATGTTGAGAGATCTACCCAAAATACTGAAACTGTTCTAAAACCCTAACTATGTTCATCTTCTCCCTTAAGTTTCTTAAGAACACCATAAGAAAACCTTGAAGAACATCATCCAAATCATCATTTTCTTTGATCATCAAGAGGTAGTCTCTCTTAATCTTGCTATTCTAAGCTTTTCTCTTCATAAGATTCTTGAGTTTATGCCTTTGATCAACATGTTCTTCATTTGTTTAAAGTTCTTGAAGCTAGATTCAAAAATTCATAACTAATTCTAGAAAAATCCTTTTGACATGAAACCAATTGCCTAGATCTTATAATCATCTCTATTTTCATCATCTAAAAGCACAAGATCATGTGAAATTTCTTTCCCTAATTTCTGGTCATGGCCGAATCTAGGTCAAAGTTGTGTTCTTAGGTTTTGTTTCAATTTCATGCCTTGATTCATGATTATATCTTGATAGTTCTTGTATTCAAGTATATAGAAGATCAAAAATCAAACTTTAACCTATTGATCTCATCAAAACCGAAACCCTAGGTATGAGCACTTGTTGGTTTTATGATTCAAAAGTTGTTTGTAACACTTGAATCTAACTCTAGGTTTTGTATGTTGATTAAATCCAAGAGTTTAGAAATTTTAGAGATTTCTAACTCCAAACTCAGACCTTGGCCGAAACCCTAGTTCTTGGAACTAGATGAGTTTTAGTTCATGTTCTTGGTTCATAATCTTGGGTTAAGTGATTAATCATGCTTAAGTAACTTATGGATCATTAATCCCTAAGTTAATCAAATTTTAAGTTTCCTAACCTAGAAAATTGGGTAAAGCCGAACCCTAACCCCCATTGATTTAAGTGTGTTGTTGTTTGATTTGATTTATTTTGGTTGCAATTCGTTTGAAGGAAACAACTGAGTTAACCGATTTACGCCGACGAGAGAGGAAAAATCGGATCGGGATCGAGAGATTAACAGAACGGCGGTTAGTTCAATCTTCAAGAGGTAAGGGGGGACTTGCCATGATGGATTTTTCTCAATAACTCTTTGCTTGTAGTGTGGTTTATATGATTTATATGTGGTTGTGATTATTTGTTTATGTGGCTTACGTTGTGTTGTTTATCTGAGTATCGGTGATTTATCTGCTTTTAATTGATTTAATTATCTGCAGTAGTATATTATGTTGCTATGATGCATGATCTGCCTGGTGATATAATTATGATGATATTGTTGGATGATGAATGTTGAATGTTGTTTGAGAGGCCTGACAGTGGTCAGTGCACAACCGATTAATCAGATAAAAGATTTAATAAGTTGTGAAAAATTATATTCAACGTTTTATGGAAATGTTGGAATATAATAATGGTGGAAAATATTATTTTGGGAAAATAATGAGTTTTTGAGAACTATTATTATTTTAATAATTTATCAGTGTAAAAGAAATTTGTGAGTCACGGTGAGAGCGTAACCGTGAAATTTTTTTAGTACTGCTAATTTTTACGCAAGAAATTCCGAAATATTGTGAAAAGTTATTTTGTGAAATTAATATTCAAAAATACTTTATAAAAATAAAAATAAAAATAATAAAATAATAATATAAAATAAAAAGTCAAAGTTTGACTTTAAAAATATTTTCTTGGAAAATGATAAACGATGGCAAGTTTTGAAATTATTTAGGGTGAAAGTTTAAAAATAGCAGTACTGGTTTTGAAAAGAGGTTTAATCGGAATTGATTTAATTTTTAAAGCTGAAGTTTCAGTAAAAGAGTTTTCAAGTAGAAATGATTTTCTGTAAATGAGTTTTACTTAGCGACGATATAGAACTTAGTAACCGAAATGTCGGGATGCTAGTGTTCTTATGACGTTGTCTTATTTTAGATTTGTTTTTCACAGACAAAAACGATGTAAAACGATGATATGGAACTTAATAACCGAGACGTCGGGGTATTAAGGTTCGTTGTGTTGTAGACTGGGTATCTACGTAAATAAGTTAAAACGTTTTGAGATGTTTTCTATTACCACGAACCTAAGACTGATTGCAAAGGTCTAAGGGCTTCGTGATTGAGCACTCGGACTTTGAGGTCCTGTGTTGTTAATAAAAGTTGTAAAGATGTTGAAAACGATGATGCTTTTGAGAGCATTCGATGTTGAAAACGATGATGCTTTTGAGAGCATTCGAGGTTGAAAACGATGATGCTTTTGAGAGCATTCGAGGTTGAAAACGATGATAAGTTGAAAGCTTTTGAGAGCATTTGATGTTTAAAACGATGATAAGATGAAAGATTTTTGAGAGTTTTGATGTTTAAAAACGATGATGGGTCGAAAGCTTTTGAGAGCTTTGACAAATAAAGATATAGCACAAAGAAAAGTGTTGAGAACAAAAGGTTTTTATTGCATGCATTTGGCAGACGTGCCATGATCAAACGAGTGATTACCATGCGGCGTCATGGTAGATCATAACGATGTTCTTATTGTGCCTAGTGGACAATGAGGCCCTATCTACGTTGTGAACACCTGTGCCACGATGTTGGACAGTGTGTGATAGGTTTTATATGAGTGATTACCATGCGGCGTCATAGTAGATCATAAAGATGTTCTTATTGTGCCGGGTGGACAATGAGGCCCCATCAACGTTGATATCACCTGTGCCTCGATGTTGGGCAAGTGTGAGATGGGTTTTAAGCTGCAGTAATGCGTGGCTGCGTGCCTGTAACTATCGAGTCTGATCAACTCATTACGATGTTGGAGATATCTCATGAGATTAGGAAATGTTAGATGATGTATTGAAGTGCTCATGCATAATTTTCCAAAGTTGATGTTTGGGGTGTGAAACCCATTGATAAACTGTATGCTATAGTAGGGATGCTTATGTGGTTATAACATGAAATTGTACTTGTGCCTTCTTTTGTGCGAGCATTTAGTTATTTTGTAAAATCCCTATATTGGTGTCTCACCCTTACAACACATCTCAGAGACGTACAAGGGGTATGATCCTACACGAAGAAGAAGAGGCTGTCTAGTTGAAAGCGTCTTTGTCTTTGTTCCGATTTAGCGGTAGTGTACATTGTTACGACCAGCTTAGGTCCTATTATGTTTTGAAGAAAAAACTGATGTTGATTTAGGTATGAAAAATACATGAGGCAGGATAGTTGTAAGATTTATATACTTTGTGTATCTAAATGTAATTTGATTATGTTGTTGTTGTTGTGGTTGTGAAGATTAAAAGGAAAAAAAAAATTATCACCATATTTTGAAAATATGAACGTTGAGAAAACATTATTTTCCGAAAGTAACCAGCAAATAAAGTTTTATTTCCACAAACGGGTAACCATGTGATGACCCGAGTTGACACCCTAAACTCGGGTCATCACATGGTTACCCGTTTGCGGAAATAAAACTTTATTTGCTGGTTACTTTCGGAAAATAATGTTTTCTCAACGTTCATATTTTCAAAATATTGTGATAAATTTTTTTTTTTAATCTTCACAACCACAACAACAACAACATAATCAAATTACATTTAGATACACAAAGTATATAAATCTTACAATTATACTGCCTCATGTATTTTTCATACCTAAATCAACATCAGTTTTATCTTTAAAACATAATAGGACCTAAGCTGGTCGTAACTAATAGACACTACCGCCAACTGGAGCAGCACAGCACGCTTTCAACTCGACAACCTTCTTCTTCGTGTAGGGATCATACCCCTTGTACGTCTCTGAGATGTGTTGTAAGGGTGAGACACCAATATATGAATTTTAACAAAATAACTAAATGCTCGCACAAAAGAAGGCACATGTACAATTTCATGTTATAACAACAATAAACATCCCTACTATAGCATACAATTTATCAATGGGTTTCACACCCCAAACATCAACTTTGGAAAATTATGCATGAGCACTTCAATACATCATCTAACTTTTCCTAATCTCACGAGATATCTCCAACATCGTAATGAATTGATCAGACTCGATAGTTACAGGCACGCAGCCACGCATTACGCAAAAAAATGAAACACCAGGCACGCAATGCAACGTAAACCCAGGCACGCAGCCAGAACAGAACACCAGGCACACAGCCAGAACAGAAAACCCAGGCACGCAGCCAGAACAGAACACCAGGCACGCAGCCAGAATAGAAAACCCAGGCACGCAGCCAGAACAGAAAACCCAGGCACGCAGCCAGAACACAGGCACGTCTGCCAATGCATGCAAAACACTTTTGTTTCATTCTTTTCTTTGTGTTCAATCTTTCTTTGCCGAAGCTCAAAATGGCTTACGACTCACATAGTTTTAAAACACTTTTAAAACTTTCATCACAACACAGGACCTCACTGTCCATAAAACTTTTATCAAAACATAGGACTTTACTGTCCATAAAACTTTTATCAAAACATAGGACCTTACTGTCCGAGTGCTCAATCACGACACCTCTCGACCGGTGCACCAGTCTTAGGTTCGTGGCACTAGAAACATCTTCAATGTTTCAACATGGTATACCTCATGTATACAATATAGGCCCTCAAAGTCCAAATGACTGAGTTCATCACAACACAGAACATTAGTACCCCGACGTCTCGGTTACTAAGTTCCACACCACTTTTAACACTAAATCAGTTTTGCTTTCATAAATTCTTTTTCAAAATTGGAAATTCACTAATAAAATCTTTAAATAATCAAACTTTTACAAAGGTGAGTCACTTGAGGTTTTAACTTCCTTAAAATATGTACTACTGTTTCAAAATACTTGCCTTCTACGTTTTTTTTTTCAAATCTGTCATCACACTTTTCCAAATCATTCATCAATTATCACTTTAAAGCTTCTCAAGCCAAAACTTAACTTTTTCCACTGAAACCACTTTCTAAAATCATCATTAACTTCTTTTCAACAATTAATTATATAAAATAACTTTGTATAATATTGCAAACTTTCTTTCATAAAAATTGGTAATACTTAAACATTTTCACAATTTCGCTCTCATTGTGACTCAAGTTACTTTTACACTAATAAATCATCAAAAATAATAACATTTATCAAAACTCATTATTTTTCCAAAATAATATTTTCCACCACTATTATATTCCAACGTTTCCCATAAAACCTGGAATATAATTTACACAGCTTATTAAAGCTTTTATCTGATTAATCGGTTGTGCACTGACCACAGTCAGGCTTCTCAAACAACACTCACAAATAACATTCAACAACAATTATCAAGATTATATCCCCAGGCAGATCATGCATCATAGCAATATACTATACAACTGTAGATAATTAAATAAATTAAAAGCAGATAAATCACCGATACTCAGATACACAACACAACGTAAGTCACATAAACAAATAATCACAACCACATATAAATCATATAATCCACACTACAAGCAAAGAGTTATTGAGAAAAATCCATCAGGTAAGCTCCCCTTACCTCTTGAAGATTGAACTAACCGTTCCTGCTAATCTCCTAATCCCGATCCGATTTTTCCTCTCCGTCAGCGTAAATTGGTTAACTCAGTTGTTTCCTTCAAACGAATTGCAACCAAAATAAATCAAATCAAACAATCACACACTTAAATCAATGGGGGTTAGGGTTCGGCTTTACCCAATTTTCTAGGTTAGGAAACTTAAAATTTGATTAACTTAGGGATTAATGATCCATAAGTTACTTAAACATGATTAATCACTTTAACCGTGATTATGAACTAAGAACATGAACTAAAACTCATCTAGTTTCAAGAACTAGGGTTTCGGCCAAGGGCTGAGTTTGGAGTTAGAAATCTCTAAAATTTCTAAACTCTTGGATTTAATCAACATACAAAGCTTAGAGTTGGATTCAAAGATTACAACAACTTTTGAATCACAAAATCATTAAGTGATCATACCTAGGGTTTCGGTTTTTTTTGAAGAAGCAAATAGGCTCAAGTTTGATTTTTGATCTTATATATACTTGAATACAAGAACTATCAAGATATAATCATGAATCAAGACATGAAATTGAAACAAAACCTAAGAACACAACTTTGACCTAGATTCGGCCCAGTCCAGAAATTAGGGAAAGAAATTTCTAATGATCTTGTGCTTCTAGATGATGAAAATAGAGATGATTATAAGATCATAGCAATTGGTTTCATGTCAAAAGGATTTTTCTAGAATTAGTTATGAATTTTTGAATCTAGCTTCAAGAACTTTAAACAAATGAAGAACATGTTGATCAAAGGCATAAACTCAAGAATCTTATGAAGAGAAAAGCTTAGAATAGCAAGATTAAGAGAGACTACCTCTTTATGATCAAATAAAATGATGATTTGGATGATGTTCTTCAAGGTTTTCTTATGGTGTTCTTGAGAAACTTAAAGAAGAATATGAACATAGTTAGGGTTTTAGAACAGTTTTAGTATTTTGGGCGAATCTCTCAACATACTTGTCAGTTTTGGATGATCTTTATGTCGTTGGAAAGAAGAGAGAAAGATGAACAACTTTCATGTTGAAAGTTTTTCGAGATTCAAAATAGAAACTGATATGAATTGCTATGCAGAATCGGACGAGTTATGAACTTTTTGGAGCAAAGAACATGAAAATGGAAAAATGGCTTAAGGAAGAAGACAACCTATTTAAATGAAGAAGAAGCCAACTTAATGAAGAAGAAATCAAAACTTAATGAAGAAGAAATCAATACTTGGTGAAGAAGAAATCAAAACTTGGTGAAGAAGAATTCAAGACTTGGTTAAGAAGAAATCAATGCTTGGTGAAGAAGAAACCAATGCTTGGTGAAGAAGAATTCAAACTTAAGGAAGAAGGTATTGGAGCCGTGGGGGTTGGGCAAGAGTTTTGGGTCAATTTGTCAAATGACATTTGGTAGAAATTGTCATAAAAAGACAAGGGTATTTTGGTCATTTCATAACAAAATTAAATGTTGCCATAAATGTGCCATTTATTGTCATTTATGATAGGATAAACTCGTCATAAATGCTCGTCAAGTCGGTCAATCCAATGTCTCTGCTACTTTGCCGACTTCTCGATTCATCTGACTCAGGCTCTGCCTAGAGACATCTCGTCGTATAGGCCCGCAACAAATATAATATTTTAATTTTTTTACCAAAATTTTCAAAACTTCCAGTATCGTAGTAAATATGATAAAAATATTTTTCATCTCGTTCATGACTCAAAATTAGGTCTTCTGAGCAGTAAACTTTTACTGTCAGTGAAGACGCAGAAAACAGCAGACCGGCTTCCGTCTGAGTTTTCAACCAAAAACTTCCCCGCAGCCTTATAAAAATAAGTATGACAAGGAAATGAACTTGGTTTATCCAAAATTATTTTCTAAGTCTCAGATAAAAATATATATTTATATATTTATTACCGATATTACGAAGCAGCGAAAATCGGGGTGTTACAAGTCGGTTGTGCACTGATCACATTCAGGCTTCTCAAACAACACCCACAAGCAACATTCAACAACAATTATTAAAATTATACCACCAAACAGATCATGCACCATAGCAAAATCATATACAAATAATCAAATAATTTAAAGCGGGATCGATAATCGATACTCAGATATACAACACAACATAAACCACATAATCAGATAACCACAACCACATCAATGATACAGACTACACAACAAGCAAATGGTTATTGAGAAAAATCCATCAGGCAAGCTCCCCTTACCTTTGAAGACAAGTAAAGGATCATCGTCCTAATGCTCACGTTAGCTCATATCTACTCCATCAAGCAAGCATAGCCGTGTCCAAACGTCTCAGAGAGTAAATTCAACAACGTGCAACAACCAGAAATCAAGAAATCAAATATACATGATCAAACACACATTCTAACTTTATCTAAACACTCAATCTAATTACCAAACAAGGTTATTTTCAAAGAAAATCATGTTTGAAGCTCACGCTTCCCAATACCCTTTAAGTAAACTTTGTTTTGATTAAAAGATCATGAAAAAGAACTTTGGAAATCATCCATTAGGAGTCCTAATTGCACTAAATCATAATTAATTTCACAAAAACATACCCAAATTTAAATCAAATCAAATTGGGGTTTTAGGGCTCCTAAATACGATTTGGGGAAAACTCAGAATAATGAAATTGTTTTAGGGAAACACAAATTCACAGTCCCAATTTCATAAAACAACCTTAAATTTCAAGATTAAAATCTAAAATCAAATGGTTAGGGTTAGGGTTTCAAAAATCCATTTGGGGGTTTTGAATCTGAGATACAAGAGAGGGTTTTGACTCACCCAAGGAAGAAGATAACTTGAAGGTGGTGCAGTGGTGCTCCTCGCTGCGGAGGACGCGATTCCGGCGAGGTGGCAGTGGCGGTGGAACACTCCCCTACAACAACCATGACCCATAAAGTGAAGCTAAGCTTCATAGAAAAGAAGAAGAAAGCTTTAAAACAACTCACATAGTGAAAACCACCATGGAGGCGGCGGCGCGCGGTGCTTACCGCGGTGGAGCGATGAGCGTGTGGCAGCAACCAGTGCAGGCGGTGGCGCCATCGCATCTCCTCCTCCCTACGTTGAGCGGCGGCCGACGAGCTTCCTAGTGGGGTGGCGGCGCTGCTATGGTAAGAGGAAGAAGGAAGAAGAAGTTAAGGTGGAAGGAAGAAGAAGAAAAGAAAAAGAAGAAAGAAAGAAGAAGAAAAAGTTGCAGAGAAGGAGAAGAAAAGAGAGAGTGAGGGCGTCGAGTGAGTGAGAGAGAAAAGAGAGGAAAATTTAGTTTTTAAACTAGTTACTTAGTGATAGGTACAAAATGAGTGATAAATATTAGGCCTAAAATAAACATGTTTTTACTTTTTGGAATCTAAAAATAAAGATTGATAAAGATATGATTTCGAAATTCAAATTAGAGTAAAGATTAATAGTTGAACTGATCAACTAAGAAAATACTCAGTCCAAAATTTAATCTCCGATTGATATCAAACCAGTTTATTTTCAACTCTAAAATTAAATAGAATAAATATATTAAAATGTTTTTCTCTTAATCATATTATTTAAAATATTTTTCTGTACTGATATAATAGTGACAATAACATAAATTATTGTCTATTAAACGTGCATTCACTGAAATAAGTCAGTGCTAACGCACCTAATAAAATAATTTGAAGAGAGTAATTTAATTACTCAAACTAAACCACATAACATAATAAACATAAACATCCAAATAAAAATAATAACCCTAGGTGTAAAAACTAGGGTGTTACATATTTCACCCGAAATAAATATTATATTTTAATTCCGAACGTAAAATTTCCAAAATTAATAAAGTCATTGGAAACACGAGAAAAACACTAGCCATTTCGTTCACGGGTCAAAATTACGTTTTCTGCTCAGTAAAATTTTATTGTCAGTGAAAACGCAGACCGACTTTCATCTGAATTTTCAACCCAATATTTTACCGTAACCCTCTACCATAAAGTAGACTATGAATATGATTTTATTTTATTCAAACACACTTTCTAACTCTCAAATTAAAATATAATTAATTATATTTTAACCGGTTGAACAGCATAATTAAAATCAGGTTGTTACATTACTAACCCACTTAAAAGAAAATTACGTCCTCGGAACTTACGTACCTTAGAAAAGATGTGGATATTTTTGTTGCATATCCACCCCGCGTTCCCATGTAGCATCTCCAGTAGTTTCATCCCATACAACCTTAACCAAAGGAATTTGTCTACCACGCTCCTTAATCTGTCTATCTACTATCCTTACAGGTAAAGCCTCATACCCTAGATTCTCTCGCAGTTGTATAGACTCAGACTCAATGACATGTGAAGGATTAGGATAATACTTTCTCCACTGAGAAACATGAAAGACATCATGAAGGTAGGAAAGATTGGGTGGTAAGGCAATTTGGTAAGCTACTGGACCAATTCGTCGAAGAATCTGAAAAGGTCCAATGAATCGCGGAGTAAGTTTTCTGGATTTGATAGCTCTGCCAATTCCAGTTTTCCGAGTAGCTCTCAAAAGCACGTGATCGCCTTCCTGGAATTCTAATGGTCTCCTCCTCTTGTCACTGTAGCTCCTTTGCCTATCCCGTGCTTCTTTCATCTTTTCCCGTATCTTTCTGACTTGCTCTATAGTTTGTTGCACCACATCTGGACCCAAAACTTGGTTCTCACCAGTCTTATACCAACATAACGGGGTCCTACACTTTCTGCCATACAAAGCCTCATATGGTGCCATTTCGATACTACTATGGAAGCTATTGTTATAAGTAAATTCAATCAATGGTAAGAACTCATCCCAACTGCCGGTGTGATCCAACACACAAGCTCTCAGTAGATCCTTCAATGACTGAATTGTCCTTTCTGACTGTCCATTAGTTTAGGGATGATAAGCAGAACTCATCCTCAACTTTGTTCCCAAGGCATTTTGCAGTTGTCTCCAAAATCTAGATGTGAATCCAAGATCTCGGTCTGAGACAATACTCGATGGCACACCATGCAATCTAACAGTTTATTTGATATAAATCTGAGTCAACCTTTCCAAATTATAACTTTCAGCACTAGATAAGAAGTGAGCACATTTCATCAACCAATCAATGATAATCCAGATCGCATCATGCTTCTTAGGAGTTCTTGGTAATCCGACCACAAAATCCATAGCTATACTATCACATTTCCACTCTGGGATATCTAAAGATTGTAACAATCCTGCTAGCTTCTGATGTTCAATCTTAGCTTTCTGACACACCAGACAAGATAAAACATACTCCACTACTTCTTTCTTCATCCTTGTCCATCAAAACATTTTCTTCAAATCCCGATACATCTTTGTGGATCCAGGATGGAAACTCAACTTCCTTTTATGTGCCTCCTCTAAAATCATCTTCCTAAGTTCTGCATCCTCTGGTACACATATTCTATCTCTAAACCTTAACACACTATCCGTTCCTCTACTAAACTCAAAAATTTTACCTTCATCGATTCCTCTACTTACTTCCTGGAGGTATAGATCCTGAACTTGTTTATCTTTAAGATCTTTCATAAAATCACTACTAATAGTGATCATACTTTAGCAAATCTTATTCTCAACCAATTCCATTCCTAAGTTCAAATCCCTGACCTGTTCAAGCAATTCTAGCTCCTTAACCATCATCGCAGACACGTGCAAGGACTTCCTGCTTAAAGCATCCGCTACCACATTTGCCTTCCCAGGATGGTACATTAATTCAAAATCATAATCTTTGATAAACTCCATCCACCTTCGCTGCCTCATATTCAATTCTTTTTTATCGAATAGATACTTCAGGCTCTTGTGGTCACTGAAGACATTAAAATTTGCTCTATACAAAAAGTGTCGCCATATCTTTAATGCGAACACTATTACTTCTAACTCCAAATCATGAGTTGGATAATCTTTCTCATGAATTCTCAACTATCGGGAAGCATAAGCCACAACTCTTCTCTCTTGCATCAGGACACAGCCTAAACCTTGGTATGACGCATCACAGTATACGTCAAACTGTCCTAGTGGTCTGGTAAGATCAACATAGGTGATGTAGTCAACATGTCCTTCAGCTTTTGAAAACTTTGTTCACACTTGTCCGTCCATACAAAAGCTATATTTTTCCTTGTTAACTGCATCATAGGCAACACAATCTTCAAGAATCCCTCTATGAACCTCCGATAATATCCAGCTAGTCCTAGGAAACTCCGTACTTCACTTACTAACTTAGGCCGTTCCCACTTAAGAACTGAATCAACCTTAGCTGGACCTACGACTATTCCTTCTTTATTAATCACATGACCTAGGAATTGTACTTCTTCCAGCCAAAACTCACACTTGGAAAGTTTATCATAAAGCTGCCTATCCTTCAAAACTCGCAACACCAATCTCAAATATTCCTCATGATCTTCCCCCATATGCGAATAGATAAGAATATCGTCGATGAACACCACAACAAACTTATCGAGGAACGGTCTGAAAATTCTGTTCATATAATCCATGAACACGGCTGGCGCATTAGTTACACCAAAAGGCATAACTAAATACTCATAGTGCCTGTACCTCTTCCTAAAAGCCATCTTGGGTATATCTTCCTTTCTTACTCTAATCTGATGGTACCCAGATCTTAGATCAATCTTAGAGAACACTGCTTCTCCTTTCAACTGATCCATCAAATCATCTATCCTAGGTAACATATACTTATTCTTAATCGTCACCTTATTCAAATGCCTATAATCAATGCACAACCTCGTACTTCCAGTTAATTTTCCTATCCTCAGCTTCCAACGGTCTTTTCATTCCCTTCCACCAAAATTCTGCTCCTTCGGTTAACATGAAGGCAGCATAGGTCACTTTCTTCTCCTCGCTACAACGCATAGTAGCGAATATCTTTTAGATCTCTTGTATCCACCATTCTGCCTTCTCTGGGTCATACTCTCCTCGGAATTGAGGTGGCTTTTCGTTCATAAAATTAGTCAATCCGACATCTTTAGCTGCTACAACCCTTCTCTGATTCTTAATTTCTAGCTGCTCTTTGTTCATTTGCAGCATCTCAGCATTATGCTGGGTTTGCAATAGCATAGCAGCAGCTAGGGTTTCCATTGCATTTGGAGTCGAAGATGATCCTCCTCCATTCTCAGTATTGTCGGCATTACCAATGACAGCTCCGATAATCCTTTCTGGAGTTTCGTCACCACTGTTAGTTGGAAGTCCTCTTCCGCGAGCCAAGATTCTGTTAAAAGAAATCATTCGCTCTTATTAGTATGACATATAATACTACATAGACAAGTATATAAATACCATATGCCATACTAATATTAACCTCTCACATCAAATTCAGACACACTACCCAACTTCTAAGCATAGTCAAAATCCGATGTGGATTCAACTAGACACGGCCAGTAACAATATCATAAATCTCGCAGTCCTTGATTTTGATCGGACATAACCCCACAGTCCATTTTAGAACCAAACTACTCTGATACTAAAATGAGACCCGCTGTGCCCCGTTGTGTTATTAGATTAAATCCTTATTAATTAATTTCTTAATCGCACGCTTATCGTGAAAATACGAAAAAAATTAAAAACTTAACTTATAAAGTATACAACTTCATATAGATTAGCATATCACAATATAAGTATACTATGCATATTACAAAACACTGTTGAGGATATCCTATCAGTAGGATACCTCACAGGCATATACTTAGACAAAAAGTTAAACAACGGCAAACATGATAAAAATACGCCTCACGAGATGCACTGGCCATAACTAACTAGACCCTAATCACCATGGGTCACAGCTCGTCCTCCAACCTCCGGTTCGTAGGGAGTTCCATCCAACTCTTCCTGGTTACGCTCATCCACAGGGTCTTCTCATACGATTCCACAAGGAGATAAAATACAACATATAGAAACATACAGGGGATAAGAAACAGTTCTATCATCAAAACACGGAAAACCGTCATAGTAAATTATACAGTAATTGTCATAGACAAACAACACACATAACTAACAGATCATCCTCAAGTTAATATATCATCATCGACCCCCAATCTCATGCTACTCAAAGGCACCATAGTTGCACATCTCTTTCCTAAGGTGAAAGTGGTCTCGCGAGAACTCTTGATTTTACTTATATTATATTACCAATACACAGATGTGTTTTACGTGCATTATATTACTAATATACGGTGTATTATATTACCAATACACAGATGTTTTTTACGTGTATTATATTACCAATGCGCGGTGTATTATATTACCAATGCACGGTGTATTATATTACCAATACACAGATATCCTTGTGTATTATATTACCAATACACTTTTTTATTTGTGTATTATATTACCAATACACTTTTTTCCTTGTGTATTATATTACCAATACACTTTTGTCCTTGTGTATCATATTACCAATACACGGTTGTGGACAACAACACCTATACTGGAATCTCACCAACCCGTTTTAACAACATCCTAGTCCCCTAACCTTCCATTAGAACTTGACACTTATTCTATGCCATAACACCTCTTTAACATACATCATCTAGGTTAGGCATTTCTAAATCATTATTATCCTCACACCCAAAACAATCATCTCTTAGACAACATATATATCTTTGCTTAAAAAATCCACTAAGCATAATAATAAAAACCAGGCATATCATGCATAACACAATATCAATCAAAATATTCCAATATCACTAACATAGAACAAAATCAATTCAATAAAGGTAATAAGCTCAAATCAACCATCAACAATATAAAATCAACCTAATGTCGATAAACCTACAATCTCCGAATCGCCATTGGTTTTTCAGAAAAGGTTTCCAATGTGATTTTTGTCTGGTCGATTACTCGACTACTAGTAGGGTTTAGGTCGCCCTACACAATTATTATATAATCTACTACTTATCCATTCTGACGATAGGTTAGTTCTTTCCCCCACCTGGGTTATCCCCGAACTCCCGAACTCGAAGCTCCTCATTGTCACACCACAAAGTACTAACTCCACCATCAACCAATCAACATAATAACCAATAAATCAAACAAAATGATCTATGTTCTCTTTAAGCTAGGTTTGGCCATTTAATTCAAATTAGAGTTAGGATTCTCTTCTCAACATAAGCCTTTGGATACTTATCACTTAGGTTCTAGGTAACTTAGATAAATTGCTATAACTTGAAAATATGGAATAAAAATCATCCAATCACTTAGGGTAGGTTTCGGCCTTGTATTACAAAATAGGCTAGGGTTTTCAAAACAACACAATTTCTTAGATCAATGATCTTAGAGTATTAAAGATTATGAATCAATCATTAGATTTCACAAATCAATCAAAAACCTTTCACCCCTTTTATGTTAGGGTTTCGACCCTATGTAAAAAAAAAAATAAGTTAGAAAACTTTGTTGGATTCAAGCTCTTGGACTTAGACAATACAAGTATTAGAAAGTTCAAATCAAGCATTAACTTTCAAAAACAACAACAAAACATCAACTCCTATTTCTTACATAGGTTCGGCCCATACATGGAATTTAGGATAGAAAACCTTGTTGAAGTTAAGTTTCTTGATTAAGATCATAAAGGTATTAAAGAGTATGAATCAAGTGTTAGGATTTAGAAAAGACACAAAAACATCATACCCATTTTCCTCTCTAGGTTCGGCCAACTAGGGTTTTATAGGAAAGAAAATATTTTTGATCAAAAGCTCTTGGATAATGAGAGTAGAGATCATAACTAGATCATAGAAATAGGTTTCACTTTTTTAGGATTTTTCTACAATTTTCTATGAATTTTTGAAGTTCAAGATATAGAAATGAAAAACCATGAAAATGAAGAACAAAAGCTTGGAAAAGAAGGGAGATGATTATGTTACCTAAGATGAGAAAGTAGAATAAGTATTGATGATGATCTTGGCAAGTTTTCACTTGAAAGCACTTGAAGCTTTTGAAGCTTCAAAAATGGAGTTTATGTATTTATGAAGAAGAAAGTGAGGAAATGAAGAAGATGAAGTGTTTTTATAGAGGAGAGAGAGAGTAGGCATGAAAGAGAGAGAGAGGGAGAGAACTTGATGAACAAGTTTTGGGTTATGCCATGTTTGGTTGGCAAAAAGGAGAAAAATGGCTTATTTGATTATAAAATAGTAAAATTAGAAAAGTGTATTGATGACACTTTTTATGGATGTGACAAAAGGCTTCTACCACCATGCCTACTTTTCCAACAAGTCACTTCAATCCTTTCATGTCTCCTATTCTGCTCCATTGCGTATCCGGTCCAAGTTCATGATCGTATTTCACCTGAAATAAATATTATATTTTAATTTCGAATGTAAAATTTCTAAAATTACTAAAGTCATTGGAAACACGACAAAAACACTAACCATTTCTTTCATGGGTCAAAATTAGGTTTTCTTCTCAGTAAACTTTTACAGTCAGTGAAAATGCAGACCGACTTTCGTCTGAATTTTCAACCCAAAATTTTACCGTAACCCTCTACCATAAAGTAGACTATGAATATGATTTTATTTTATTCAAAAATACTTTCTAACTCTCAAATTAAAATATAATTAATTATATTTTAACCGGTTGAACAACATTATTAAAATGAGGTTGTTACACCAAAAGCCATTTCGTTCGTATTTATCCACCGAATAAATTTCGGGGTTCCTTACGGAAACCAAAAGCCATTCTAGAGGTGAAGCAGTCTGTACCAACCTGTTGGGAATCACCCTTCGTTGGACTATCCATGTTTCAATGCTTTAGTTCATTATGAAGGTTGGTCATTCGCCACCAACTCAATTATGCATCTTTAAGTCCATTCTCGAATAGGATTACTTGTCAAGAAAGTAACCTAAAAATACTCTTTGTCATTAAGTATTATGGATGTAAGGATGAGAGAATCATCCTTACTTTATGACATATGGTCTTGCTCCACCATGAGTCATAATCATTAAGTCTTTGTTTTCACTAAGCCATCCCCGACTTAGGTTTTCCATTTAACTAGAAATACTAGTCTTGAAAACCAAAACCACTTTTATCCAAAATCAAAACCCTTTGTCTAAAACCAAATAATTTGGGAAGTAATATTGTCTCATAGGGATATTGATACCAAATCCTTCAAAACAGTATTCCAAAACCCGAAAAATTATTGAAAGACAGTTTTTCCCTTTTTACTTGATTTAGGGTTGAAACCCCCTAAACTTTCAAGATAAGCCTCCTTTACTCAAAATAATCAATTATCTAGGTTCTAATACTAATTTTAAGGTATTAAAATACCAAATTAAGGTCTTGAATAACATTTCACTCAAAATTCCTAAAACTTGACCGAAAGCTTCTATGATTGAAAATTGGGAAATTCCTTTCCAAAAACTCTTTGATTCTAAAGGTTAATAATTCATTTTGGAATCTTAGCACACTTATGTTAAACTCAATGAATTAGAGATTTTGATATATGACAAATACAACTTAGTGTGTATGCAAGTGTTTTTAGTGTCAAATTGTAAAGACAAGTATCAAGTAATATTCAACAAGTTCAGTGAGCAATCAAAGGAGAATATTCAAGGAAGAACTTGGAGGAATCAAAGAGCAAGGACGAAGATCAAGGAATCATCAAGACAAGAGCTTAATCGAAGAAATTAGTGATAAGTCTTAGATGATTTGTAAGAGATGTCACCTCTTACTCACAAATAGCTCAATTTGAAAAGATACATGAAGAAAATCATTTTCCATAACCTGCATTAAAAGGAATAAGTTTTCGTTAATGAAAATGATTTTTGGAAATAAGATTTCAGAAGCACTCGTCCAACACTGCGATTAATAGAAGCTCTCGTCCAACAGTGGTAAAAGCTGGCATCCATGAAAAAGACAGAAGCTCACGTCTACTAAAATGACAGAAGCTCACGTCTACTAAAAAGATAGAAGCGCACGTCTACTAAAATGGAATAAGCTCACATCTACTAAAATGACATAAGCTCACGTATACTAAAGTGACACAAGCGCTCATCCACTAAGTAACACAAGCGCTTGTCCAACAAGTGACAGAAGCACACGCCCAATAAAGTGACACAAGCGCTCGTCCACTGTAGCAACACAAGCGCTCGTCCACTAAGGTGACAGAAGCGCTCGTCCACACAAGTCTTTGGACTTGCTAAGATCTTAATGAAAAGATTCATCTGCTGACGTGGCAAATGGATGCGACAACTTTTTTAAAAATGGACTCGGTTATTTTTTAAGATGGACGCGAATTCTATAAGAACTATTAGAATCTTATTTCAAGAATGAGAATCACGAAAACAGATTCTATTAAATCAGATCCAAATCTGTTTTGATTGATCCCAACGACTATAACTTGTTTTCTATATAAAGAGGGATTAAAGGAACACTTTTACAACATATACGAATATCATAACGATACACATATCATTCATCATCTTCATTGAGCTTACTGTGAAAAGAGTGTTTCAATACTCATAAGTGCTTCAATTTGTTTATCTGACTATTGAGAGTTAGGAATCAACTTTTGTTTTACTTTTCGATTGTAAAGAGAGAGGGAGTCTCTCTGAGTGATTAGGGTGAGGTATCCCTAAGGTTGAACATTGAGGCTCTTCACAAGAGTGTGGTATCTCGAGTGAAGGAGTGCTCTGTGGTGTGAAGGTTTTTCAAGCTACCTAGTAAAGCTTGTGTGTTAGTGTGTGAAATCCCACAGGTGGAGTGGGGACTGGATGTAGGTCACAGTGGAGGTGACTGAACTAGGATAAATCTGGTTGTGTAGTATCTCTAAACTCAGACTCTTTAATTTATGTTTATGATTCAAGAACCTGCAACTTTGATGTTTAAAGTTCAAATATAATTTCTATTCTTGATCTGTATAAACTATATTTTGCTATCACTGAGTTATTGAACCTGAACCTATTTGTTATTAATCTTTCTTATCCTCATCACCTTCTATTCAAGATTTTGTTAAAAACCTTCATCGAATTTATAAAATATCCTGAGAACACTAATCCTCAACTCTGATTTATAAAGCTTTTGTGAAAAAGTTTTAAGAGGGAAATATGAGTATGACTTACAATGGATCTGAATATATCTATTGGAAGGAAAGAATGGTAATCTTTCTTGAGGCAGTAGGTGTTGACATATGGGATGCAGTAGAAAATGGACCATTTGTCCCCTCTACTGTAGATGCTAATGGTGCTCCAAGAAATAAGTCTAAAACTGAATGGAATGAGGATGATAAGAAATGAATTCAATATAATCCATGTGCTAAGAATATTATAACATCTGCTTTAAGCCGTGATGAGTTTTTCAGGGTTCCAAATTACAAATCAGCAAAGGAGATGTGGGATACATTTCAAGTAACACATGAAGGAACCTCAGATGTCAAAAGAGCAAGAATGAACACCCTCACACATGAGTATGAGCTGTTCATAATGAATCGAGGAGAATCTATGACTGAAATGCAAAAGAGATTCACACACATCTTAAATGAATTGGCTGGTCTTGGAAAGAAAATCTCAAATGATGATCAAATTCAATGTCATGAGATGCTTGAGCAGGGAATGGCAACCTAAAGTCACTGCAATCTCATAATCCAAAGATCTCTCATCAATGACCATTGCCACACTGTTTGAAAAATTACAAGAACATGAATTGAAGTTGAACAAACTAAATGAGAGTGAAGAAACTGATAAAAGAAAGAAGGGATTAGCTCTGAAATCACAAGTTAGAGAAGCAGAAGACAGTGATGATGATGATTCATCACAAGAGCCAGAATCTGAAGAAGAGATGGGGTTGCTAGTTAGAAAATTCAAGAACTTCATAAAGAAGAAAGGCAACTTCAAAAGAAAGCCATCCACTTTTCCAAAAAGAAACTTCAACAAATGTGACAACTCTTCCAACAACATTACATGCTTTGAATGTGGAAAGATTGGCCACATGAAGCTTGACTGTCCAAAGCTGCAAAAGAAGGACAAAACTGAAAAGTTTGACTCAAAGGACAAGAAGTGGAGAAAGCCAAGAAAGGCTTACATTGCTTGGGATGACAATGATCTAGATTCTACTGAAGAATCTGAATCTGAGGAGGCAAACTTGTGCTTGTTGGCCAGTAATGACAGTGATTTAGAAAGTGAAGTAAGTTCCGACTATCAACCTTCTTATGATAAATTGCAAAATGCTTTTGAAGAACTTCATAAAGAATCCATTAGACTTGCTAGATTGCTAACTAAGTCTAAGAAAACCATCACATGCTTAGAGGAGAAAACTTCTATTTTAAACAAAGAGGTAGATCAATTAAAAACAGAAAATTGTGCTTTAAAAGAAAAACTAGCTACTGTCTTAGATGCACCTATATGTGATAAATGTCCTAAGTTGGAGAAACATATAAATCATTTGAATGGTTATCTATCTAGAGTTACTAGTGATAAAGAAATCTGGAATGCATCTAGCTGTACATTGACTAAAGAAGTTGAAAAACTGAAAAATAACTTAGCCAAGTTCCAAATGGTAGAGATAATTTGGATGCATTGTTAGGACAACAAAAATGTGTTTATGATAAGGCTGGAATAGGCTATAAACCTAAGATACATGAAATCTTTCAAGAAATTTTTTGCTGCACCTATGACATCAAACACACCATTTGTTAAATGCTATTTCTGTGCTAGAAAAGGCCACACACCTTCTACATGTCATTACAGAAAATCTGCTTATAATAAGTCTAAATATATTATGGGTTCCTAAAGGAACTAATGCTCCAACTAACTCAAAAGGACCCAAACAGATTTGGGTACCTAAAGCAAAAACATGATTCTATTTTGTAGGTGTGTTGGAAAGCCAAGAATGTGAAATGATATCTTGACAGTGGCTTTTCCAAGCACATGACCGGAGACAAAAACAAGTTCATTTCCTTTACCCCTAAGTCAAGTGGTAGTGTTACCTATGGAGACAATAATAAAGGAAGAATACTTGGCATTGGCAACATTGGAAGTGACTCAACAACAATCATTGAGGATATAATATATGTTGAGGGACTGAAACATAACCTGTTAAGTATCAGTCAACTATGTGACAAAGGCTTCAAGGTAAAATTCAATTCCAATAGTTGCTTAATAGAAAATCGGCATGATGAAAATTTGAAATTAATTGGACATAGGACAGATAACATCTATATGCTTGATTTAGATAATATCTCTTCAAATACTGCATGCTGCCTTATTTCAAAAGAAGAAGAGAATTGGCTTTGGCATAGAAGAATTGCACACATTCACATGAACCACTTGAATAAACTGATTCGTAAAGATCTTGTAATTGGCTTGCCTAAACTAACATTTGTGAAAGATGGACTATGTGATGCATGTCAAAAAGGAAAGCAAGTTAAGGTGTCTTTTAAACCAAAGAACATTGTTTCAACAACTAGACCCTTGCAACTTTTACACATGGATTTATTTGGTCTATCTAGAACCAAAAGCATTGGTGGTAACTCGTATGCATTGTTAATAGTAGATGATTACTTTAGATATACATGGACATATTTTCTATTACATAAGAGTGATTCATTTGCTGCATTTACGAAAATGGCAAAAATGGTGCAAAATGAAAAGGACGTAAAAATTGTTTTTATAAGAAGTTATCATGGGGGAGAATTTCAAAATGAAGTGTTTGAAAAATTTTGTGACGATCATGGCATTCAACATAATTTTTCTGCTCCTAGAACTCCACAACAAAATGGAGTAGTGGAAAGAAAGAATAGATCATTAGAGGAGATAGCAAGAACTATGTTGAACGACTCTAGCTTGCCAAAACATTTTTGGGCAGATGCTAAATATAAGACCAATCTTAAAGAAAACCCCATATGAGCTTTACAGAGGAAGAAAACCAAATATAGCACATTTTCATGTTTTTGGGTGCAAATGCTTTGTTCTTAACAATGGAAAGAATAATCTTGGAAAATTTGATGCAAAGGCTGATGAAGGAATTTTCCTAGGTTACTCCCTATCTAGTAAATCATTTAGAATATATAATAAGAGAACACAAACTATTGAGGAATCTGTGCATGTGACATTTGATGAGTCTAAACCCAAAAGGTTGGGAAAGGATTGTGTTATTGATGATCTTGCAGATTCAATTGAGAAAACTCTCTTAGAAGAGAAACAGGACAATGAAGAAGAAGAAAGCTTAAAGAACGAATCACTGCAGCAGGAGCAAACAGAACTACAGCCTGACCTATCAAAGGAATGGAGGATTGTCAGAAATCATCCAATTGATAACATCATCGGTGAAATTACAAAGGGGGTAACTAATGTTTGTAATCATATGGTATTTGTGTCTCAAGTAGAACCTAAGAACATAGATGATGCTATAATTGATGAACATTGGATGATGGCTATGCAAGATGAGTTAAACTAGTTTGAAAGAAACAAAGTTTGGAAACTAGTGCCTAAACCCAAGAACTGTCAAGTAATAGGTACAAAATGGGTTTTTAGGAATAAACTAGATGAAAATGGTATAATTGTAAGAAACAAGGCTAGATTGGTAGCCAAAGGGTATAACCAAGAAGAAGGCATAGATTATGATGAAACATATGCACCAGTAGCAAGATTAGAAGCTATAAGAATGCTACTTGCTTATGCTTGCATAATGGGATTTAAATTGTATCAAATGGAAGTTAAGAGTGCTTTCTTAAATGGATTTATACAGGAGGAAGTGTATGTTGGTCAACCACCTGGTTTCGAGAATAATGAATTGCCTAACCATGTTTATAAACTGTCTAAAGCACTATATGGCTTAAAGCAAGCTCCTAGAGTTTGGTATGAAAGGTTAAGTAATTTTCTCATTGAAAAAGGATTTAAAAGAGGTAAAGTTGACACAACTTTGTTCACTAAGAAATGGCACACAACATTTTACTTGTACAAATATATGTGGATGATATAATTTTTGGTGCCACTAATGAGCATTTGTGCAATGAGTTTGTAAGTCTTATGCGGAGTGAGTTTGAAATATCAATGATGGGTGAGCTGAAATTTTTCCTTCGACTGCAAATAAAGCAAACTGAAAATGGAATCTTTGTTAGCCAAACCAAGTACTGCAATGAGTTGATCAAGAAGTTTGGCATGGAAAATACTAAGGAGATGGCTACTCCAATGAGTACCTCCTGTTATCTGGACAAGGATGAGCAAGGTAAACCTGTTGATGTTTCTAAATTCATAGTTATGATAGGCTCACTACTTTATCTTACTGCTAGTAGGCCAGATATCATGTTTAGTGTATGCATGTGTGCTAGGTATCAAGCAAATCCAAAAGAATCACACTTAACAACAGTTAAAAGGATAATTAAGTATCTGTTAGGAACAAAAGACATGGGATTATGGTATCCCAAGGGAGCTACATGTACTTTAATTAGCTATTCAGACTCTGATTTTGCTGGTTGTAAACTAGAGAGAAAAAGTACTAGTGGAACTTGCCATTTACTAGGAAACTCATTAGTATTATGGTTCAGTAAGAAACAATCTGTGTGGCTTTATCCACTGCAGAGGCTGAATATGTTGTAGCTGGTAGCTGGTGTGCACAAGTTTTATTGATGAAACAACAATTAGTTGATTATGGTGTGCAGGTAAACCAAGTTCCTATTAGATGTGACAATACGAGTGCAATTAACCTAACTAAGAATCCCATAATGCACTCTAGAACTAAACACATAGAAATCAGACATCATTTCATTAGAGACCATATACAAAGTAGAGAAATTGAGGTTGAATATGATGATACAGCTAAGCAACTTGCTGATATCTTTACCAAGCCATTGAACAAGGAAAGCTTCTTTTTCATTTGAAGAGAATTGGGCATAATCGATCAATCATATATCTAATCTCTAAAGAAACTGATTATATGACTGTATCTTTGTGTAAATATTCTCTGATTCTTGTATGATTTGAATTGGAATATCTATGAATGATTAGAAGAGAGTTTTGGAATATCTATGCGAGTTGGACACTTTTTTTTTTTGCCCCTGCACCTATCCCTCTATCATGAACAATCTTATATACTATGTTTGAATGATTAAATGTTTACCTTCTCTATCGCTTTGATTGTCTCTTTTATTTACCTTTTTTATGATGCCAAAAATGGGAGAAAAAGTATGATATAGAGAAAGGGGATAATAACAAATTATACATGAAAAAAAAGTATGATATAATGAAAAAGAATTATACATGCATATGTTGAGGGGGAGCATAAAAGCTTACATGATTAATGGGGAGTAAATCAAATATTGCTCTGTTAATATTTTTTTTGCTCTGATATACTTCTGCTCTGACTGCTTTGATACCATGATATAAATCTGTGAAAACACTGAGCGGATGCTACACTTATCTTATAATTTGTTAAAAGGTTTGTCATAATCAAAAAGGGGGAGATTGTTAAACTCAATGACTTAGAGACTTTGATATATGACAAATACAACTGAATGTGTATGCAAGTGTTTTTTTGTGTCAAATTGTAAAGACAGGTATCAAGCAATATTCAACAAGTTCAGTGAGCAATCAAAGGAGAATATTCAAGGAAGAACTTGGAGGAATCGAAGAGCAAGGACGAAGATCAATGAATCATCAAGACAAGAGCTTAATCGAAGAAATTAGTGATAAGTCTTAGATGATTTGTAAGAGATGAAATCTCTTACTCACAAATAGCTCAATTTGAAAAGATACATGAAGAAAATCATTTTCCATAACCTGCATTAAAAGGAATAAGTTTTCGTTAATGAAAATTATTTTTGGAAATAAGATTTCGAAAGCGCTCGTCCAACACTGGGAATAATAGAAGCGCTCGTCCAACACTGGTAAAACATGGCGTCCTAGAAAAAGACAGAAGCTCACGTCTACTAAAAAGACAGAAGCTCACGTCTACTAAAAAGACAAGTGCACGTATACTAAAATGACATAAGCTCACGTCTACTAAAGTGACACAAGCGCTTGTCCACTAAGTAACACAAGCGCTCGTCCAACAAGTGACAGAAGCGCACGTCCAGTAAAGTGACACAAGCGCTCGTCCACTGTAGCAACACAAGCGCTCGTCCACACAAGTCTTTGGACTTGCTAAGATCTTAATGAGAAGATCCATCTGCTGACGTGGCAAATGGACGCGATAATTTTTTTAAGACTAAACCCCCAATTTGGTCCCTGAGAAAAACACTCGAGTCTGAAATAGTCCCTAACCAAAAAAAACTATCCGTTTAGTCCTTAAGAATGTATTTCCGGGACAGATTAGTCCTTCTGTCATATTTTGTAGTGTTTCTATCATGTTTAGTGCATGTTAATAGGGACTAATTTGGCTCACGGTCATGTTTCTTAGGGACTTTACTGGTATCACTTAAAAATTGTTAGGGACTAATTTGTGACAGAAGGACTAATCTGTCCCGGAAATACATTCTTAAGGACTAAACGGATAGTTTTTTTTGGTTAGGGACTATTTCAGACCCGAGTGTTTTTCTCAGGGACCAAATTGGGGGTTTAGTCTTTTTATAAAAATGGACGCGGTTATTTTTTAAGATGGAAGCGAATTCTATAAGAACTATTAGAATATTATTTCAAGAACGAGAATCAAGAAAACGAATTCTGTTAAATCATATCCAAATCTGTTTTGATTGATCCCAACGACTATAACATGTTTTCTATATAAAGAGGGATCAAAGGAACACTTTTACAACATATACGAATATCATAACGATACACATATAATTCATTATCTTCATTGAGCTTACTGTGAAAAGAGTGTTTCAATACTCATAAGTGCTTCAATTTGTTTATCTGACTATTGAGAGTTAGGAATTCACTAGTGCAGAAAAGGGATTCTACATCGGAGTTTACACATCGGTTTCTTATAAACCGATGTGTATAACGAGGCGGTGGCATTTTTGAAATTAAAATCAAAGTATTACACATCGGTTTAGACAATAACCGATGTGTAAAACATTTCCACATCGGTTATTTCTAACCGATGTTTAAAATTTAAATAAAAAAAATTTAAAGTCAGAATTTTTAACATTAAACATCGGTTCTATATGAACCGATGTGTAAAATAGTGATTAACCACATCGGTTTCTAATTAACCGATGTATAAAATTATAAAAAAAAATTAGAAATTAAAATTTTACTTTTACACATCGGTTTTAGTAACCGATGTATAAAATTTTTAAAAAAAAAATCAGAAGTTAAAAGTTTAATTTTTACACATCGGTTTTGTCATAACCGATGTGTATAATATGGTTAACCACATCGGTTTTTCTAATAACCGATGTGTAATGTTCCTAATTTTTCTCATTCCCTCCTTCTTCAGTTTACGAACCCTAAAACACAAAACACAAAACACTTCACTTGCTCTCTGCCTCTGTTCTCACATTCATCTTCTGCCCTAACCCTTTCTCTCTTGAACATCACCACTACCGAGTTCTCTTCTCCTCTTCATCACTCTCACTCTGCCCTAACCCTTTCTCTCTTGAACACCACCGCGCGCGAGCTCCTCTCTCCACCACCATCGCGAGGTATGATCCTCTCCTCTCTCTCTCTCAACTTTACTCTCTATGGTTTGAATATTGCCCTAACTCTCTCTCTGTCCCTCTCATTCTCAGCCACCTCTTCGAACTGCGGCCACTAGTGGAGAGAGCCAACACCGAGCACGCGCACCAGCACTGAGCCACCCTCTTCCTCCTCTCTGCGAACACAGGTAAAGTCTTAACCCATTTTTGTTTCACCGAGACCACCATTTTCGGTAGTTACTATTTTAAGTGTTTGCATATTCATAAGTTTGACTCTAAGATGAGTGTTTTTGAGTTCTGAACTTTGTTTGTGATTGTTTGAGTGCTGAACTGTGTTTCCATTTTTTTGTTGGTAGTATTTATAGTGTTTCCATATTCTTGCTTTATTGAATATATGCAAGTTCCCTAGGAGAAAATTCTGGCATTTGCTTCTATTTTATTTTTTTAATCTTGGATGCTATTGAGTGGGTGCATGCAATGTGACTAAAAAACCCATTTCTTCAAATGTATTGTGAGTTTTCTACTTTATCAAGATTTTCCAAATTGCCCAATTTCTTTGTTGAATGGTTAATGGCTATGGGTTGTCTCTCATAGTTTAAGGAGCTATATAAAATTTGAATACCTTCACATGAACACTTTCTTTTGTAACTCACTAAAGAGGGATAAAAACCTCACTTTTTAGAAGGGAAATGCTGAGCATGTTGGACATCAATGGAATGTTGAATATTGTCATTGGTTTCTTAATGGGTCCATTACCCTGCTTATGTGGTTTATAATGTGTTAAAATAGTATAACTTGGGTGTGAAGGACATAAAGAATGAGGAATGCATGTATTGCTCTTAATTTATGGTGAACCAAATTTTATTACTTATGATTAAAACTTCTCCAAATTGTCTAAATTTTTACATGCTACACACACACACATACAGATGTTGCCAAGCCTGTCTTCAAATAGAGTAACTTCTTGTCAGCATGCATCTTCTTGTCAAGTGTAAAAAATTCTAATGCTCGTCTAAATAAAATTTCTAGTAGTTAGATCTTTTTGGCCATTGACCTATATACTGAATTACTGACGGAGTTCTTCATACATATCCTATATGACTCATTTTTAAGCATTTATAACATTTAGCATTTCTACCAATCATTGCCGCTGACCAACTTTCTTACTCTATTTGCAGAACAAGAAATCGACAGGTGTTATTTTCCTAGACTGCGGATTTGATTTGAGGAGTGTCCTTGACTCCGTTGCATAGTGCTACTGCCTCTGCTTTGTTCACTTCTCTGCTGTCTTTGCACAATAACAACTAGGCGTGTCTCTCTCAGAAGGTACGTTTTGGCTGAAAAGCTTTCATTGGAGTTTTAATGTATTTTCTTGAAAATTTATTTGATTCGAGAATATGCCCACAATAATTAGTAAAGCCTTATTTTCCCGTTTGAGATGCAATACTAATGAGCGTACGTGTATGTGCTTAATGTACCGCTCATTGTGTTGGATCTTGAATTGTCCAAAGTTGGACAGTTTGGGAAAAAACTTTTTCTTAATTCAGTTAAAATAGTTATTCATTGATTCTAATGTTATATACTTGATGAAAGTTCGGATTAATAAATTTCCTTTCGTTCTCCGGGTGCATACTTTATCGTGGTGGATGTCATCGCGTTCAAGTAGTGTACGTCGGAGACCGCAGGGAAATGCTGCCAAAATTTTGTCGAGTATGAGCATGAGAGTTAAGGACTAACTGTTAACCGAATGTTGAAAAAGTTTCTTCTCGAATAGGATAGGGCCATACCCTGTCATAAGAAGTGGTTGATGAATATGTTGGACTAAGTACGAAGGTATTGGTTTAGTCATGGATCGCGGTTGGATGAATGCTAGACGGACAAGTGATGAGTATGAGAATCGAGTGGAAGATTTTCTACAGTTTGCAAAAACAAATGCTCCTGATAGTAGTAACGGAAGGTTTTATTGTCCTTGTATTAACTGTTTGAATGAGAGACGACTAGAAGCTGAGGAGATACGTGATCATCTTATTTGTGAGGGGATTTGCAAGAGTTATACAACATGGATATGTCATGGTGAATCGTTAGACAGGACGAGGGTGTCGGATAGAGAGGAAGTTGATGACGTGGAAATGGACGATGGACTAGAGGACATGATCCGTGATGTTGGGCAAGAGTCTTTTCGACGCTCACATGTGTATGATACTTTGTGCAGTGATGCGCAAGTGGATTTGTATCCGGGGTGCACTAATTTCACACGGTTGTCAGCGGTGTTAAGATTGTTCAATGTGAAGGTGAGAAATGGGTGGAGCGATAAAAGCTTTACCGAATTGCTTGAGTTGTTGAAAGAAATGCTTCTAGAAGGCAACACATTGCCATCTCGAAACTATGAGGCGAAGAAGATATTGTGTCCGATGGGTATGGAGTATAAGAAAATACACGCTTGCCCCAATGATTGCATATTATACAGGAAAGAGTTTGAAGAGATGCACGAGTGCCCCAGGTGTGGGGTATCACGCTACAAAGTGAAGGATGGTGATTCTAGTTGTGATGTGGTCACCAAATGTCCTCCTGTGAAGGTGTTATGGTATCTTCCCGTGATTCCGCGGTTCAAGCGATTGTTTGCTAATGTAAATGACGCAAAGAACATTAGATGGCATGCAGATGAGAGGAAGTGTGATGGACAGCTTCGCCATCCGACCGATTCTTTGCAATGGAAGAGAATTGATAGTTTGTTTCCGGATTTCGGCAATGAGCCCAGAAACCTCAGGCTTGGACTTGCTACCGATGGAATGAATCCATATGGAAACTTAAGTAGTATTCATAGTTCATGGCATGTTCTCCTTGTAATTTACAACCTGTCTCCTTGGTTGTGCATGAAGCGCAAATACATTATGTTAAGTATGATGATTTTGGGTCCTAAACAGCCAGGAAATGATATTGATGTTTATCTGAGTCCCTTGATTGAAGACTTGAGAATGTTGTGGGATGAAGGCGTTGATGTGATTGACGGGTATTGCCGTGAGACATTCAGATTGCGTGCCATGTTATTTTGCACCATCAATGACTTTCCAAAGATACGGGAACCTGTGTGGGTATAGTGTTAAGGGGCATAAAGCATGTCCAATATGTGAAGAAGGCACATGTTACCATCAACTGCAACATGGAAGGAAGATGGTTTACCTTGGGCATCGGAGATTTCTCCGACGTAATCATCCTTATCGTAGATTGAGAAAAGCTTTCAATGGACTTCCGGAGAATGAAATTGCTCCGGTGGCCTTGACTGGAGAGCAAGTTTATGAAAGGGTGAACAACACTAATGTTATCTATGGGAAGACCCAAAAGAAGGCTACTGAGAAGAAAATATGGAAGAAGAGGTCGATCTTCTTTGATCTTCCATACTGGTGCAAGCTTGATGTAAGACATTGTATTGATGTGATGCATGTAGAGAAAAATGTGTGTGATAGTTTAATCGGAACGCTTCTCAACATTCAAGGCAAGACAAAGGATGGTGTGAATGCTCGTTTGGATCTAGTTGCGATGGGTATACGAGAGCAGTTAGCTCCACTTAAAGTGGGGGATAAGAAGACTTATTTGCCCCCAGCATGTCATACTTTATCAAAAAAAGATAAAAGAAGTTTCTGTGAATGTCTACTGGGAATCAAAGTGCCACAGGGTTACTCTTCAAATATCAGAAGACTTGTCTCAATGAAAGATCTCAAATTAGTTGGCTTAAAGTCTCACGATTGTCATGTCTTGATGCAACAACTACTACCGGTGGCCATTCGTGACATATTGCCTAAAAAAGTCAGACATGCCATTACTAGGTTATGCTTATTCTTCAATGCTATATGTAGCAAGGTCATTGACACTAAAAATTTGGATGAGTTGGAAAATGAGGCAGCCATTGTCTTGTGCCAATTGGAGATGTGTATTTTTCACCTTCATTTTTTGACATCATGGTTCATTTGATTGTTCATCTAGTGAGGGAGATTAGATTGTGTGGTCCCGTTTATTTAAGGTGGATGTACCCGGTTGAGCGATACATGAAGATCCTGAAAGGATATATGAAAAATCCACACCGTCCCGAAGCATCTATTGTTGAAAGGTATGTTGCAGAAGAAGTTATTGAGTTTTGTACAGACTACATGTCAGAAGCGAAACCTGTAGGGCTTCCGAAGTCTCGTCACGAAGGAAGATATGATGGTAAGGGTACATGAGGTATCACTGTTAAGAGCATGGATCGGGAGGAAGTGCTTCAAGCACATTTGTATATATTGAATAACACTGATGAGGTTGAACCCTACTTATGTGAGCATAAAAGCATCATCAATGAAACTTACCCTAGAATGAATGAAAAATGGTGTTTGAACAAGCATAACAAGACTTTCTTGAACTGGGAGAACTTTACAAATTGACCACAAAGTAAGTTTAGTTTGATATTACCATCAAGTTTGGCATATTATATGTTTACGTTGATATTTATAAGTTATGTTTATGTACGTTGATCGATATTTATAAGTTATGTTTGATATTTATCCTGACATACTAACAAGTTTTTTTTTTCTGTTTTGTGTTTAAATAGGTATACATGGTTGATCATGAGGATATCCCTCCTTCATGCAGCGGGTCAGAGACCCCGTCCACCGGTAGAAAGGGTAGACGTGCCACACGGATGAGGAATTTGACTGCCAACCGTGGGTCAAATCAAAGGATAAGAGTAGACTTTGATAATAACCTCAATCCTATTGGGCCAATGGAAGATCAGTTTAACAGTTTTGTGGCGACCCTTGCTAGGAATAGGCCCAGTATACTCATTGATAGGTGGAGAGATGTACCGGCGGACGTGAAGGAGAAGATATGGGAGAGTATTCTGGTATCTATACTTCTACGTCCTGTGTTTGTCTGTATCTACTTTATTTTTATCTTAATAATATCATACAGTAATTCGTTGATTCTTTTGGTCTGATTCTGACATCAACAACATAAAGAGGCGTTGGGCAACTTTCTTTCTTGAAGTGTACCAACCATAGTTTGTATATATGTAGTTAATTTAAAAACTTATCATGTACTAGCTATTACTTTTGACTGATTATATGTATTTTGATATGAAATCTATAATATATCATGTAGCTTTTTGGTTTCTAATTATTTTTGTTGTCTCTGAATGTAATTGAAAGTATATATATATATATATATATATATATATATATATATATATATATATATATATATATATATATATATGTATTGTTCGTAATAAATTCAATATATGTTATTTGTGTTGAGAATATTTATAGTATGTTATTCTGGTATATATTGATCTACATTACTGAAACAGGGGGGAAGGAATGATAGAAATGTAAATAATAGGAAAAAAATGAGACTTTACACATCGGTTTTATTAAAACCGATGTGGAAATTTCACTTTACACATCGGTTTTCATTAAAACCGATGTGGAAAGTGAAATTTCCACATCGGTTTTAAACAAAACCGATGTGAAATTTCACTTTACACATCGGTTTTAATGAAAACCGATGTGTAAAGTGAAATTTCACAATAGGATACGAATTGACAAATTAATTTTCCACATCGGTTAAGAGTTAACCGCTGTATAAAATATTATACACATCGGTTATAAAACCGATGTGTAAAGTGCCAATAAACCACATCAGTCGTTTCAACATCAGTTTTAAAATCGATGTGTAAAGTCAAAAATAACCGATGTGGAATCCCCTACTTTTCGATTGTAAAGAGAGAGGGAGTCTCTCTGAGTGATTAGGGTGAGCTATCCCTAAGGTTGAACATTGAGGCTCTTCACAAGAGTGTGGTATCTCGAGGTGAAGGAGTGCTCTGTGGTGTGAAGGTTTTTCAAGCTACCTGGTAAAGCTTGTGTGTTAGTGTGTGAAATCCCACAGGTGGAGTGGGGACTGGATGTAGGTCACAATGGAGGTGACTGAACCAGGATAAATATGGTTGTGTAGTATCTCTAAACTCAGACTCTTTAATTTCTGTTTATGATTCAAGAACCTGCAACTTTGATGTTTAAAATTCAAATATAATTTATGTTCTTGATCTGAATAAACTATATTTTGTTATCACTGAGTTATTGAACCTGAACCTATTCGTTATTAATCTTTCTTATCCTCATCACCTTCTATTCAAGATTTTATTAAAAACCCTTCATCGATTTTACAAAAGATCCTGAGAACACTAATCCGTAACTCTGATTTATAGTGTTGGTCGAATTATTTACTTTTGGTCCATTTTACCATTTTGAACTCTTTAAAAACTCAATTTCATTGTCTCTTGAAACATGATTTTATTCCTTTAGGACCTAAACAATTATCAAAGTCATTTTTGAAATCAATTGAACACTTTAAGATGGTTTTAAACATTGTAAAAACTGTTTTGGAAAAATAACACTTTCTTCTTGTTTTCATTTATCCTTAAAACACTTATTTTTTTGGTTTCTAAAGCATCATTTTTGTAATTCAAAATATAACGTACGATCAAAATATTTCTCAAACCATTTCTAAAACCTTAACCCAAAATCAAACGTTCCAAAATCATTGCTCAAAACTAATCCTTTTTCCTTTATGGATTTGAAACATTAATTTTCCTACTTAAGGATATTAATATCGCTTAAGTTTCAAGGACTGTAGTTAAATTCTCATTTCCTTTCACACTTGGCCAAAAGCCAATCACAACCAAAGTGAAGGTTACACTTCACCAAACAATCTCACAATTATTCATACGCATCAACATATCATGTTATATCAAATAACCACAATAATCAGTTTATTTGTAATAATCAACTATTAAATCCTCACTTTGATCCAATGATTAAAGTGATGGTTTTCAACATGTTAGAAATCATTTTCCAACCAATCAATCACGCCAATAAACATGAATCAACAACAATTAACCACTACAATCATGTCCCCATAAGGGACTAAATAAACAAAGTGGATAATCCTTGGTTTCGGATTTCCGACAACCAGATAAATAAAGCCATATTCACATCCACCAATATGGTGTGATGTGGTTCACTCCCCCTTACCTCTTGTAGACAAGGGAATATCATTTCCTCAGTTTTCAACATTCAGGCTCCCTCAGATCGAAGCTGCACAAAGCTTAGCTCCAACTAATAACCCGACTGGGCGCTCCAGTTTCCTCTGACACCCTGCGACAGGTGCAGACAACTCCTGACCGCTCCCGAACAATACAAAACCTGCTTCCCCAAGGAAACACAACCACGACAACGTCCCGGAGAGGGAGTCAAAACATTTTCAACAATCAGACAAATAGGTACCCATCATCTACTACTACTCACTCTAAGTTAATTTAAATACTTCATTTCACAAAATAGAACCAATTTCAATAAAAATCAGTTTTTGGGGAAATTAAGATTCATCATCAAAATTGGGGAAAATAGATTTGACATTAAATATGCGAGATCAGTTTGTCAGAACATCAATTAACAGTCCCAATTACATAGAAACATAGTTAATTTCACAAAAACATAACCAATTTCAAATAAAATCAGATTGGGGCTTTAGGGTTCATATCATAATTTATGGAAAAACCAATCTACTTAAAGAATGGTGAAATTGATTTAGGGAAACACTAATTCATAGTCCCGATAGCATAAAACAATGTTCGGTTTCAAAATTATAATAAAAAATTAAAGGGCTAGGGTTAGGATTTGCAAACTGATTTGGGGCTTTTTGAAACTAGAAGAAATTAGGGGTAAACACTTACCCAAGGAATAATAAGATGTCATGGTGGCTGATGAAGGTCCAGCGCGGCGGAGTACAGGCGGCTCCGGCGAGGTGGCAGTGGCCAAGCATGAAACCAAATAGAAAATTGGTAAGTTTCAGGTTTGACGAAGGAGTTGAAACACACTAAAAAAGGTGGAAACAACTACGAACGATGATTAGACACCTTACCACAGCGGCGGCGATGTTGACACGGAAGAGGAAGGTAGTGGCGTGCTCATGATGGTGACGAACCGCTACGACAACGAGGAAAATGAACTAGGCGCGGGGTTTGAGTGGCTGTCCTCACGGCGGCGGGTAAAGGTGGCTGGGAGGCGCTGGTTTGTTGAGGAGGAAGATGAACTTAGAGAGAGGAAAAGAAATGTGTGTGTTTTACTGTGAGAAGAAGTAGAGAACGTAAAAATAAAGGAGGGTGTGGCTGTCGTGTAAAAATTAGAACAAGGAGAGAGAGTTTTATTTTCTTTGTTTTCTTTTTTTTTTAGTTAGTAGTAGGTAAAAGGTGTGGTTGAGATAGAGTTTAGAAAAAGAATAATAATATTGACCCTTGAATCTAAAAAAAATTAGTGAAAAATATAAAATCTTTAAATTCAAATCAGAGTAAAGATTGATGATTGAACTGGTCAACCAAGAAAATCAGGGATCCAAAATTAATCTCCAGTTAACACTAAACTAATTTATTTTCAAATCTAAAATTAAATAGAGTAACATCAGAAAATAAATTACTTTGAATCATATTATTTAAAATATTTTTCTAAACACAGAATATTAGTGACAATAGCGTAATATTATTACCTTGTAAGTGTGTATACACTGCAGTAACACAGTGCTAATGCACCCACTAAAATAATTTAAATGAGTAACTAAAATTACTCAAACTAAACCGCATAAAACTAAACAAAAAATAACTATCCAGATAATTAATTATTTCAATAAAATAATTAAACATATATGTGAAAAACTGGGATGTCACACCTGAGGCTCTCTCATAAACTGATAAAATGTCCTTCATAGCTAATTCCCTCTACTTTGCCCGCATAAATAGGAAACTATCATCATCAAAAAAATAGATGTGATATAGTTGGAGCTCCCCTACAGATAGTCACACCATGAATAGTACCTGCCCTTCAACATTTTTAATAAGAGAAGTAAGACCATCCACATAAGATGAAGAGATATGGGGATATCGGATCACTTTGTCTAAGACCGCGACCAGGGATATAATCCAGGCCATCCAATTAGCATCAAACCCCAACTTAAGCATGACAGCTTGCAGGTAGTCCTAACTGACTCTATCATATGCTTTACGTACTGACGTCAATTTTAAGAGCTGCTTCACCTCTTTTCCCATGTCTCTTACAATTCAAATAGTGCACAAATTCTGAAGCAATCAGAGCATTATCAATTATAGAACGACCAGCAACAAAAGAAGATTGCTCATCAGAAATACATTTAGAAATCACTTTAGCTAACCTGATAGCAAGAGCCTTAGCTAGAACTTTATAATCCACATTACAAAGGGATATGGGTCTAAGATCTTTCATTGACTTAGGTTGATCGCATTTAGGAACCAGAGCAATACGAGTTTCATTCATTGCATCTGGGATTTTACTCTCCTCTAGCCAATAACGACAAGCAACTATCACATTGTTCCCACATGTGTTCCAAAAGTGTCCATAGAAACCAAGATTAAATCCATCTGGACCCGAGGCCTTGTCAGGATGCATATGTGTTGGCCATAAAAAGGTGTGCAAGTGTACACTGTCCAACAAGTAATAAAGAGTGCGTAAAGATCGTTCCCACGAGGATTTAAATGATTTGAATATAAATTCTAGTTTTAACCTTTTCTACTTAGCTTAATAAAATAAAGAGTGATTTTAAGCATGTAAAGTAAGGGGAATATTTAAGTCTCATACAGAAATTGTAAGTGCACGAAAGTAATAAGAGCAATAATGAGGGTTGAAAAAAGAAATGGAAACAACTAGGAACCTAATCCTTTGTAATCTTACTTCAGGGTAATTCATGCTTCAGGATGCTACACCATTTAGTCCAAGAAATGAAAATTTGCTTTCCAGTAGTAATAACTGAGTTCATTAAAAGCTTCTTATTCCTAAGTTCAAATTAATTTCCCTCAGCTGTAAGATAAGCACGTCCAACTACTTAAAGACGTGAAGGCCATTTCTGGCTCATTCAACACAATTAATTTTCCAATTAATTGTTCTATCTTTATCTTCTAATCAAATCCACTAATTCAGTTTTTCCAAACTTAATTAGCTAGTATCTCAGCTTAGTTGATCAGTCCAAACTAAAATAAACATTTAAGCAGAGAAGAAGAAAATGAATAACATCATTTGCATTGAATACCCATCAGTGTTAATTACAAATTCATAGAATCCTAGCTAAGCGAATTTAGCTCATAATGAGCTTAATGACAACACTCAACATAGTAAAGGAAAATGCTAAGCATAAACATAAATTAATTATAGAGAGGACAATCGTGGAAGCTGACGGCTGCTGTGCACAGTACAAAGCTGGCCCTAAAAGCAAGGTCACACTCGCTATTTGTACTAGCTCCAAAAATAGGGTTACACTCTCTCTTATGCCTCACTTTTTGGGCTTTTACAAAATTCAAATACTAAAATATTCCTTGGCCCAATTCCCAAGTACACACAGCTGCTATATTGTATTCTCTCTCTTCCTTTTTGCACAGCGCAACAGGTATTTTGTCTTCTAGTGGGCAATAGCTGAGCTGGAAATGATTTTATCTTGTAGTGAATTGCTCCCCAGAAGCTGCAGCATTCCAAAACATCCCAGAGCAATTCCTTCAGCAATTACACCTTTAAAACCTGCTCAAAACTAAATCAAACCTTCAGCAATAACAGATCATAATTTACAGCTTTTTCGCAATTAATCAGATTAACACAGATATTTACTCAATCAAACAGAACTTGAAGTTCTTTTCCAAAATTGATCAAAACAAGAACAATGATTAAGCTAAAAGGATAGTAATAAATCTTATTTCTAAGAGTTATCACACCCCCAAACTTGAGCCATTGCTTGTCCTCAAGTAATGACATTCAACAAGCATTATCAAAACAAAATCAGAACAGTATAAGCAAAGTCCATGGCAGTCCTCAGATACATTTTTCAGAAAAATTCTCAACACAAAATACCCTTTTCTTAATCACTTTCAATAGTGTGTGTGTGTGTGATTTCCCTAAGCTCTCAACTCAGTTTTAGCAAGGAACTCCAACCAAACCACCTCTCAACAGAGTCTTAGGTGCATTTTCCAAATATCCTTTGGATGCAAGGGTGAATACTCACCAGATTATCTTCCTAAGAACTGGGGTTTAACACATTTGAGGATTTGTCATATCACTCAATTCACTCTGCTTTATGTTCTGTGTTGGTGTTTCACTTAATCCTCATTCATATGAAACTCTATCATAGGCTTGCCAAATTTCTAACAATTAAAAGCACAAACACAAATTGCACACAACAAGAGGACTTTAAAGGGTAGTAACGAGGCTAAGGTTCAGGTGTGGAATTTTTGGAAAGTAGCTAACTTAGGTGGAGTTCAAGATCTGTTGTCAAAATCACCCACCCCCAAACTTAGACATTTCTGTATTCCTGCCCATATTTCTGCTGACAGGGGGGAACTTTATTGCTTTTAATTCTTTTTTTTTGGATAACATAGATTACTTGGGAGGAGGAAAGGCAACAGCTTTAGTGCAACATATTCTGCAGTTTCTCAATTTTCAAATTGTTCCTTTGACGATTTGATCTTTCCTCCTTTTTTATTGCATAGGCACCCCCTCAAACTTATATTGATGGTTATCCTCAACCATTGTGGTCAGGACCTATAATCAGATGACCTTTTGAAACAGTCTCAAACTCCACCTAACAAGGTAGTACATTGTTTTTCAGGGGAATGAGCTTGTCATGTGGTTTAACACCAAGAAAAAGGTCTCGAGCTCAAAGGAGTTTACCTAGGGTAATACTTTAGGGTTGACCTTTTAAGTCTCATTAGTTAAAACAAGAAAAGTGCCTCAAGCCATTTTGTGTGCAACAGTGAAATATGCAGTCGATCACAGCAATAAGTCAAGTTCTGTAGAGAAAACACATGAATGGAATGCATGAAGAAGAAAATATGTTGAAGCCCAAGAGCTCATAGGATTGGTGCTGTAGAGTGCTACAACATCACAGTTAACATCACACACCCCCAAACTTAGGTTGAAATCAAATGCAGACCTCACCCTCTCTTCCTTGGACAAGGGTCTGTGCAACCCAATTCCCCAATTGATTAGTGAATAGGAATGAAGTCCTTCTTTTAAGTTCATTTTAAGTTAGGGATTTTGTGGTGAGAAATGATTAATTCAGGGTATTAATGTATTGTACATGCATTAAGGCACACAAAAAACAACTTGTCTTCATCAGATGCACATGGACAGCAAACACCATTCATTTATTAAAAAAAATTCTTTCAAAAAGGCCCCCACTTTCCATTAATCACAATTCCTATTGAAAAAGTGGGGGCAGACACATTTAAACTTAACTACAAAAACAAACGAACAGCTACTTCTAACTAACAAAAACTAAAGCATTAAACTAAAGAGAGATTAAAAAAAAAGGGTCTTGATCATCTGATGCTGCAGCATGCTGCAGCACCTTGGGTGGAACTTATGCTCAAGTCTGGGCTTATCTTGCACTGCTCCTGGTGCTTCCTCCTTCGGCTAGTTGCTTCATGGTGGGCCTGCTAGTTACCGGGTTTTCCTTTGTGATCACCACCTCAACACTAGGCTCTTTTTCAGCATCTTCAGTCACTCCTCCACTTGTCTTTGCCTTAGATTTTACCCCTTTTGCAAATTTTTGACTCAGAGGTATGTTATCCTCCGATTCTTTACTAAAGTCGAAATATTTTTCAGCCTCCAACTCTGCCTTTGTTTTTCTTGGCCTAAGGGGAGCTGTGTGCTTGATTCTGCCTTTCTTAGGTGGAGGAAGGCCTTCAGGCTCAGCTTCAGCCATTTTCTTCTTGCCCTTATTTTTTCTGCTGGGTTGTGCTGGAGCTAAAGCTGGAGTGGAATCTCTTGGAGGTGCTGGGGGAACCCATTCAGAACTAACTTCATTGTTGTTCACTGAATGCTCATTAGGAGTGGGGTTAACAAAAGGAATTTCATGGTCTTGTTCTGGTTATGGTGCTGGTACAGGGTCTGGCACAGTGGGGTTTGCTGGAGCATCTTGCTTCTTAGGTTCAGGTGCTTGGTAGTTAAAGGGCTCAAACAGAGCTTCAGGGAACTAGGGAGGAGAGCTGCCTTGCCTCAGCTTATTGACTCCAAGGGTTCTTTGTACCCATAGATGCTGCTCTTTGGAGAACTCCCAGAAAAGATGTTATTGTTTCAAACTATACTGTAGCATTTGGCAGCATAGGTCCACTTTTGAGTTCACATCATCTGGGTGATCCTGCTGCCCAGATGGAGGAACTGAACCTTGCACTTTTGACACTGAGGTCCCAAAGCGTTTGATAGCTAGCCAATCTATGGCCCTCATGTTGTCCATGATTTTATCTTCAGGCATGGCCTTCAATCCACATTTCAAACACAAGCTTGTGATTAGGGAGGAGAAAAACAGCAGACCCTTGGGCTTGAATGCACATGAAATGATCTTTTTCTCAATCAACTGGCCCACATCTACCTTCTTCCCCTTCATAATGCAATATAGGAGGACTAGCCTCTCATTGTCCATAGTTTCCATATGTGCAGTGGGAAAATTTTGGTTCGGATGATATGGTACCAAACCTTGACCAATGGGGAAAGATCAAGCCTAGCTATTTTCCAGTTGTCGCCCTTTTGAATCCAGTCTGCCCCTTCCACCATGACTTCCCTCATCATGTCATTCAACACAGTTTCTTCAGCACTCCTCAACTCCTGATATTCATCCTGCACATCTTTTAACCCCCACCTTCTGTTCAGTGTAGGAGTAGAGAAAGATGCCTTGCAACCCCTCACCATCACATATTTTTGCTCAGGTGAAGTGAGATTTGCATAGAATTCTCTAACGAAGGGGATGATGGGGTCTCTCGGGTGAGCAGCAAACTTCTTCTAGTTGTGAGCATCAATGAGCTTAGCAACCTCCTCAGTGAGCTGATGGTGAAGGGAATCCAGAAGGAAGAAACCCTTTTCCAGATGGAAGCTCCGTTTCTTAACCTCCTTCTCAAATTTCAGCCTTGCCTCTTCATCCACAAATCGCTTGTCATTACCCTCGGCAGAAGAAGAAGAAATGGGGTTAACAGGCTTTTTGGAAGACTGACCTGTAAGACTCAATGACTTAGAGATTTTTATATATGAAAAATACAATTTAATGTATGTACAAGTGTTTTAGTGTCAAATTGCAAAGACAGGTATCAAGCAGTGATCAACAAGTTCATTAATCAAATTCAAGGAAAATATTCAAGGAAGAACTTGAAGGAATCAAGGAGCTTCATGTAGAAATCAAAAGAGCAAAGTCAAAGATCAAAGGATCATCAAGACCAAGCTTAAAGGAGAGTTTTAGATTTAAGTCTTAGATGATTTGTAAGAGAAAGAAATCTCTTAGTCACAAGATAACTCAACTAAAAAGATGCATGAAGAAAATCAATTTTCATAACCTGCATCAAAAGGAATAAGTTTTTTTTAATGAAATGATTTTTGGAAATCAGAAAATTATTTGTCAGGTACAGCAATGTAATCAATGGATGAATGTCTTCTACTGTAACTGACAAATGAATTTAAGGTTCTTGATTCAGTACATAGATGTACTACACCTATGCATAATATGAAACCAGATCAGTTATAAATGGTTAACTAAATACAGCCATGTACATATGCTATGTACGCGTGTATTCAAGTTTTCAGGAAAATCCGATGTTCATTAATACATAGATGTATTGAATGGATGTACTGATGGATTAACCAAGTTCAAGATTTCGAGAAACTCTCAGAACTATCAGTATGAAATCGATTAATACAGCCCTGTACTCAACCCCTGTTCAAGAACCAGAATCAAGAAAATAGATTCTATTATCAGTCCCAAATCTGTTTTAATTGATCCCAACGACTATAACTTGTTTCCTATATATAGAGGGATCAAAGGAATACTTTTAATATATCAGAATAACACGAAATCAATTTGAGAGATCAATTGTGAAAAATCATTCATTTTCTTGCGTGAGCTTCATTGTGAAAAAGAGTGTTTCAATTCTCATAAGAACTTCAAATTGTATATCTCACTATTGAGAGTTTAGGAATCAATCTTTTCGTTATATTTGATTGTAAAGAGAAAGGGAGTCTCTCTATGTGATTTGGGTGAGGTATCCCTAAGGAAGAACATTGAGGCTCTTCACAAGAGTGGGGTATCTCGAGGTGAAGGAGTGCTCTGAGGTGTAAAGGTTTTTCAAGCTACCTAGCTAAAGCTTGTTGTGTTAGTGTGTGAATACCCACAGGTGGAGTGGGGACTGGATGTAGGTCACAGTGGTGGTGACTGAACCACGATAAATCTGGTTGTGTGGTATCTCTAAACTCAAACTCTTTAATTTCTGTCTTGCGTATATAACCGTGATTTTGATGTTCTAAGTTTTCAATTGATATCAGTTCTTGATCTGTTTAATATGAATGAAAACCAAAGTATTACTGCAATCAATCTTGAGTTATTAATTGTTCAAAACTGATTTGATTAAGATTGTTCTTGATCATTGAAACTGATATATTGTAACTTCAGTTCTTGACTGATTAAGACCTGTATCTAACACCTATACGACCCTGAACTGAACTTCTTCCTATTTGATTCAATCACTATTTAATTGATAGCTGTGAGCTGTGAACTTGAATCTTATTACTGATTTATCCTTCTGAATTAATCTTTCTTTCCTCACCACCTTCTATTCAAGATTTCATAAAAAGTCCTTCACTGTTTTTGTAAAAGATCCTGAGGCAACTTTGATTTGAAAAGTAAAGTTTTTGAAAAGATTTTTGAAAGCTCAATTCACCCCCCCCCCCCCCCCGCCTCCCCCTCTTAAGTCTTTGAAGCCAAAACAACAATTGGCATCAGATCTAAACTCTTAAGTTTGGCTTAACAGCTATAAGAGTATGGCTTCCAATGAGTGTTTGAATGAAGGGGCTTCCCTTGCACGTCCTCTTGCCTTCAATGGATCTGAGTATATCTATTGGAAGGAAAGAATGGTAATCTTTCTTGAGGAAGCAGGTGTTGACATATGGGATGTAGTAGAAAATGGACCATTTGTCCCCTCTACTACAGATGCTAATGGTGCTCCAAGAAATAAGCCTAAAACTGAATGGAATGAGGATGATAAGAAAAGAGTTCAATATAATGCACGTGCTAAGAATATTATAACATTTGCTTTTAGCCGTGATGAGTTTTTCAGGGTTTCAATTTTCAAATCAGCAAAGGAGATGTGGGATACATTGCAAGTGACTCATGAAGGAACCACTGATGTGAAAAGAGCAAGAATGAACACCCTCACACATGAGTATGAGCTGTTCAGAATGAAGCAAGGAGAACCTATGACTGAAATGAAAAAGAGATTGACTCACATTGTCAACCCAGTTGGTGGTCTTGGAAAAGCTATATCAAATAAGGATCAAATTAACAAAGTAATGAGATGCTTGAGCAGGGAATGGCAGCCTAAAGTCACTGCAATCTCAGAATCTAGAGACCTCTCATCAATGACCATTGCCCCATTGTTTGGAAAACTACAAGAGCATGAATTGGAGTTGAACAGATTGAATGAGAATGAAGAAACTGACAAAAATAAAAAGGGATTGGCTCTGAAATCACAAGTCAGAGAAGTAGAAGACAGTGATGATGATGATTCAGCACAAGAGGCAGAATCTGAAGAAGAGATGGGAATGCTAGTTAGAAAATTCAAGAATTTCCTAAAGAAGAAAGGCAACTTCAAAAGAAAGCCATCCACTTTTCAAAGGAGAAATTTCAGCAAAGGTGACAACTCTTCCAACAACATCACATGCTATGGAAGTGGAAAGATTGGCCACATGAAGCTTGACTGTCCAAAACCGCAATGTGATGATTATGCATGCTTGAAAATGAAAGAAAGAGAACTAGAAGCTAGGAATAAGGTCTTGATTGCATCTAGCTCTAATTGTTATAAGTGTTGTACATTGACTAAAGAAGTTGAAAAACTGAAAAAATGACTTAGCCAAGTTCACAAATGGTAGAGATAACTTGAATGCTTTATTAGGACAGCAAAAGTGTGTTTATGATAAGGCTGGAATAGGCTATGAACCTAAGATACATGAGAAATCTTTCAAGAAATTTTTTGCTGCAGCTAAGACATCAAACACACTATTTGTTAAACGCAACTTTTGTTCCAGAAAAAGTCACACAGCTTCTACATGTCAATACAGAAAATCAGCATACAATAAATCTAAGTATATATGGGTTCCTAAAGGAACTATGGTTGCAACTAACTCAAAAGGACCCAAACAGATTTGGGTACCTAAAACACAAACATGATTCTGTTTTTTTAGGTGTGTTGGAAAGCCAAGAATGTGAAATGGTATCTTGACAGTGGTTGTTCAAAGGACATGACTGGAGACAAAACCAAGTTCATTTCCTTTACCCCTAAGTCAAATGGTAGTGTTACCTATGGAAACAACAATAAAGGGAGAATACTTGGCATTGGCAATATTGGAAGTGACTCAACAACAATCATTGAGGATGTACTATATGTTGAGGAACTGAAACACAACCTATTAAGTATCAGTCACTATATGACAAAGACTTCAAGGTAAAATTCAATTCCAATAGTTGCTTAATAGAAAATTAGCATGATAAAAATTTGAAATTAATTTGACATAGGACAAATGACATCTATATGCTTGATTTGGATAATATCTCTTCAAATACTGCATGTTGTCTTATTTCAAAAGAAGAAGAGAATTGGCTTTGGCATAGAAGAATTGCACACATTCACATGAACCACTTGAATAAATTGATTTGTAAAGATCTTGTAGTTGGTTTGCCTAAACTGAAATTTGTGAAAGATGGACTATGTGGTTCATGTCAAAAAGGAAAGCAAGTTAAGGTCTCTTTTAAACCAAAGAACATTGTTTTAACAACTAGACCCTTGCAACTTTTACACATGGATTTATTTGTTCCATCTAGAACCAAAAGCTTTGGTGGTAACTTGTATGCATTGGTAATAGTAGATGATTACTCTAGATATACATGGACATATTTTCTATCTCATAAGAGTGATTCATTTGCTGCATTTAAGAAAATGGCAAAAATTGTGCAAAATGAAAAGGACATGAAAATTGTTTCTATAAGAAGTGATCATGGGGGAGAATTTCAAAATGAAGTGTTTGAAAACTTTTGGGATAAGCATGGCATTTAACATAATTTTTCTGCTCCTAGAACTCCACAACAAAATGGAGTAGGGGAAAGGAAGAATAGATCATTAGAGGATATAGCAAGAACTATGTTGAAGTACTCTAGCTTGCCAAAACATTTTTGGGCAGATGCTGTCAATACAGCCTACTGTGTGCTAAATAGAGTCTTGATAAGACCAATCTTAAAGAAAACCCCTTATGAGCTTTACAAAGGAAGAAAACCAAATAAAACACATTTTCATGTTTTTGGATGCAAATGCTTTGTTCTTAACAATGGAAAGAATAATCTTGGAAAATTTGATGCAAAGGCTGGTGAAGGAATTTTCCTAGGTTACTCTCTATATAGTAAAGCGTTTAGAATATATAATAAGAGAACACAAACTATTGAGGAATCTGTGCATGTGATATTTGATGAGTCTAATCCCAAAAGGTTGGGAAATGATTGTGTTATTGATGATCTTGCATGTTCAATTGAGAAAACTCTCCTAGAAGAGAAACAGGACAATGAAGAAGATGAAAGCTTAAAGAACGAATCGCCGCAGCAGGAGCAAACAGAACAACAGCCTGACCTACCAAAGGAATGGAGGACTATCAGAAATCATCCAATTGATAACATCATCGGTGAAATTACAAAGGGGGTAACTACTAGACAATCTCTTAGAAATGTTTGTAATCATATGGCATTTGTGTCTCAAGTAGAACCTAAGAACATAGATGATGCTATAATTGATGAACATTGGATGATGGCTATGCAACATGAGTTAAACCAGTTTGAAAGAAACAAAGTTTGGAAACTAGTGCCTAAACCCAAGAACTGTCAAGTAATAGGTACAAAATGGGTTTTTAGGAATAAACTAGATGAAAATGGTATAATTGTAAGAAACAAGGCTACATTGGTAGCCAAAGGGTATAACCAAGAAGAAGGCATAGATTATGATGAAACATATGCACCAGTAGCAAGATTAGAAGCTATAAGAATGCTACTTGCTTATGCTTGCATAATGGGATTTAAATTGTATCAAATGGATGTTAAGAGTGCTTTCTTAAATGGATTTATACAAGAGTAAGTGTATGTTGGTCAACCACCTGGTTTTGAGAATAATGAATTGCCTAACCATGTTTATAAACTGTCTAAAGCACTATATGGCTTAAAGCAAGCTCCTTGAGTTTGGTATGAAAGGTTAAGTAATTTTCTCATTGAAAAAGGATATAAAAGAGATAAAGTTGACACAACTTTGTTCACTAAGAAAAAGGCACACAACATTTTACTTGTACAAATATATGTGGATGATATAATTTTTGGTGCCACTAATGAGCATTTGTACAATGAGTTTGCAAGTCTTATGCAGAGTGAGTTTGAAATGTCAATGATGGGTGAGCTGAACTTTTTCCTTGGACTGCAAATAAAGCAAACTGAAAATGGAATCTTTGTTAGCCAAACCAAGTACTGCAATGAGTTGATCAAGAAGTTTGGCATGGAAAATTCTAAGGAGATGGCTACTCCAATGAGTACCTCCTGTTATCTAGACAAGGATGAGCAAGGTAAACCTGTTGATGTCTCTAAATTCAGAGGTATGATAGGCTCACTACTTTATCTTACTGCTAGTAGGCCAGATATCATGTTTAGTGTATGCAAATTCTAAAGAATCACACTTAACAACAGTTAAAAGGATAGTTAAGTATCCGTTAGGAACAAAAGACATGGGATCCCAAGGGATCTACATGTACTTTAATTACCTATTCAGACTCTAATTTTGCTGGTTGTAAACTAGATAGAAAGAGTACTAGTGGAACTTGCCATTTACTAGGAAAATCATTAGTATCATGATTCAGTAAGAAACAATCTAGTGTGGCTTTATCCACTACAGAGGCTGAATATGTAGCAGCTGGTAGCTATTGTGCACAGGTTTTATGGATGAAACAACAATTAGTTGATTATGGTGTGCAACTAAACCAAGTTCCTATTAGATGTGACAATACAAGTGCAATTAACCTAAGTAAGAATCCCATATGCACTCTAGAACTAAACACATAGAAATCAAACATCATTTCAATAGAGATCATATTCAAAGTAGAGAAATTGAGATTGAATATGTTGATACAACTAAACAACTTACTGATATTTTTTACCAAGCCCTTGAACAAGGAAAGCTTCTTTTTCATTAGAAGAGAATTAGGCATAATTGATCAATCCTATATCTAATCTCTAAAGAAACTGTTTATATGACTATATCTTTGTGTAAATATGCTCTGATTCTTGTATGATTTGATTTGGAATATCTATGAATGACTAGAAGAGAGTTTCAGAAGAAATGGATTTGATCAGGTACACCTTTGCACCTAACCCATGTACATGTGTAAAAACTGGAAATTTGTTTTAAACATGGATGTGATCAATAGCAGTATAGAGGTTCAGGAATGGACCCCTTGTGTTTTTAGTCTGATAAACTCAATACACAAGATTCTAATTCTGCTCGTCCACTGAAGTGGTAGAAGCGCTCGTCCACACAAGTGACAGAAGCGCTGTCCACACAAGTGACAGAAGCGCTCGTCCACACAAGTGACAGAAGCGCTCGTCCACACAAGTGACAGAAGCACTCGACCACACAAGTGACAGAAGCGCTCGTCCACACAAGTGACAAGCGCTCGTCCACTCAAATCTTTGGACTTTCTAAGTCCTTAATGAGAAGCTCCATCCAATGACATGGCATATGGAGCTCGTCTACTAGGTTACTTTGTGTTTTAGTACTTCCGTCTGCTGACGTGGCGAGATGGACGCGCTTATTTTCAAAACTACACCCCTATACGCGAATGCTATAAGAACTGATGTAGAATCTTATTACAAAACTTCAAATCTTCTGAAACCCACTCTTTCTTCACCTAATTCCGCAACCCTAACAAAGCTAACCGTAATCCTTCTTGTACCCAAACCAACCCAAATATGTCAAGAACCAAAAATACTGGATCTTCACCCTCAAAAGCTGCTGAGAAGAAGAGGGAAGAAATGGAAACTTCAAAGTCAGCTGAGAAGAAGAAAGGAGTTGAGACTTCAAAGGCTCCTAAGAAAAAGAGGAAGAAAGGAAAAGAAGTGGAATCTTCCAAAGAAAAGGAAGTCACTGAAAGTGTTGCTCCAACTACATGGACAATGATGCTTTTCTTCAAAGATAACCTAGGAGTGGACTTTCATTTCCCTGCACCTCCAGCTCAAACAGAAGAATATGTTGATGTTGCAAACATTGCAACAGCTGCTGTGAAGGAAGTTGAGCACACCCCTGCTGAACCATCACCTAAAGGCCGAAACAAAAGAAAATCAAAAAGGAAGAACTAGTTCTAGGAATTCATAGGAATTAGAACTTAGTTTTTTGAAAGGTAAAATGCCTTAGTTTGTAATTTTGGCTGATGGTTTCTGTTCATTTTGATTTGTCCCTGCACCTATCCCTCTATCATGAACAATTTTATATGCTATGTTTGAATGTTTAAATGCTTGCCTTCTCTACTTCTTTGAATGTTTCTTTTCTTTACCTTTTTGATAATGCCAAAAGGGGGAGGAAAAAGAATGATATAGAGAAAGGAGATAATAACAAATTATACATGCATATGTTGAGGGGGGACTTATAAGCTTACATGATTAATTGGGAGTAAATCAAATTCTGCTATGATATTTTTTTTTTTGCTTTGATATACTTCTGCTCTGATACCATGATATAAATCTGTTAAAAACACTTAGCTTCTACTACACTTATACTCTGATCTTATAATTTGTTAGAAGATTTGTCATAATCAAAAAGGGGGAGTTTGTAAGACTCAATGACTTAGAGATTTTGATATATGACAAATACAATTTAATGTGTGTGCAAGTGTTTTAGTGTCAAATTACAAAGACAGGTATCAAGCAGTGATCAACAAGTTCATTAAGAAAATTCAAGGAAAATATTCAAGGAAGAACTTGAAGGAATCAAGGAACTGCATGTAGAAATCAAAAGAGTAAAGTCAAAGATCAAACGATCATCAAGACCAAGCTTAAAGGAGAATTTTAGATTTAAGTCTTGGATGATTTGTAAGAGAAAGAAATCTCTTAGTCACAAGATAGCTCCACTAAAAAGATGCATGAAGAAAATCAATTTTCATAACCTGCATTAAAAGGAATAAGTTTTTTCAATGAAAATGATTTTTGGAAATAAGAAAATTATTTGTCAAGTACAGCCATGTAATCAATGGATGTATGTCTGCTACTGTAACTGACAAATGAATTTAAGGTTCTTGATTCAGTACATAGATGTACAACACCTATGCACAATATGAAATCAGATCAGTTATAAATGGTTAGCTTAATACAGCCCTTACATATGCTATGTACGTGTGTATTCAAGTTTTCAAGAAAATCTGATGTTCATTAATACATAGATGTATTGAATGGATGTACTGATGGATTAACCAAGTTCAAGATTTTGAGAAACTATCAGAACTATCAGTATGAAATTGGTTAATACAGCCCTATACTCAACCCCTATTTAAGAACCAAAATCAAGAAAACAGATTCTATTATCAGACCTAAATATGTTTTAATTGATCCCAACGACTATAACTTGTTTCCTATATATAGAGGGGTCAAAGGAACACTTTTCATATATCAGAATTACACGAAATCAATTTGGGAGATCAATTGTGAAAAATCATTCATCTACTTGCTTGAGCTTCATTGTGAAAAAGAGTGTTTCAATTCTCCATAAGAACTTCAAATTGTATATCTGACTATTGAGAGTTTAGGAATCAATCTTTTTGTTCTATTTGATTGTAAAGAGAGAGGGAGTCTCTCTGTGTGATTAGGGTGAGGTATCCCTAAGGAAGAACATTGAGGCTCTTCACAAGAGTGTGGTATCTCGAGGTGAATGAGTGCTCTGAGGTGTAAAGGTTTTTCAAGCTACCTGGCTAAAGCTTGTTGTGTTAGTGTGTGAATACCCATAGGTGGAGTGGGGACTGGATGTAGGTCATAGTGGTGGTGATTGAACCACGATAAATCTGGTTGTGTGGTATCTCTAAACTCAAACTCTTTAATTTCTATCTTGTGCATAACTGTGATCTTGATGTTCTAAGTTTTCAATTGATATCAGTTCTTGATCTGTTTAATATGAATTAAAACCAGAGTATTACTGCAATCAATCTTGAGTTATCAATTGTTCAAAACTGAGTTGATTAAGACTGTTCTTGATCACTAAAACTGATATATTGTAACTTCAGTTCTTGATAGATTAAGGCCTGTATCTAATACCTGTACGACCCTGAACTGAACTTCTTCATGTTTGATTCAATCACTATTTAATTGATAGTTGTGAGCTGTGAACTTGAATCTTATTATTGATTTATCCTTCTGAATTAATCTTTCTTTCCTCACCACCTTCTATTCAAGATTTCATAAAAAGCCCTTCACTGTTTTTGTAAAAGATCCTGAGGCGACTTTGATTTGAAAAGTAAAGTTTTTGAAAAGTTTTTTGAAAGCTCAATTCACCCCCGCTATTGAGTCTTTGAAGCCAAAACAACACGACCTCTTGTCTTACCCATAGTATTCGAAGTGGGTACAAAAAGGGGTTTGGTTGATGGTGACAGATAGGGATGGATGGTGACAGAAGGGGAGAAGTTGTGAAAGTGGGGTTAAGTGTGGGGTTAGGGTAAAGGTGGCAGAGGCTTTAATAGAAAGTGGAAGGTTGGGGTGAGAAGTTGGGGATGGATGTGAGTGGTAGAGAAAAGACGGTGACAATAAGTGGGTGGTTATAGATACGTTACCTTCCCACAATTTCTGTAACTCTTTCCCTCCCAAAAACTCTTTAGCTTTTGAATTTGGAAATTCAAAAATTATTACAGTGGAACGTGGGCTTTTGTGCTGTCCAAACTGTCACCTCCCCCAACACTTGAAATTGGGCTTGACTTGACCCAACTTCCAGCATAACCCAACAACTATATTGCTACAGCCTACAGTTAAAGGGTTTAATAGCATACATTTATTTAAAATTAAATTGAAACTAAATAAAACTAAAAACTAAAATTAACAAACTAAGCAAAGGATATAAAGTTGGGATGCCTCCCAGTAGCGCTTGGTTTACCATCCTTCAGCCTGAATCCACTCTTGTGGTTAAGGGTCTGTGAGATGAATGTTGGCCTTCATTCTTGCACAAGGCTCACCCCAATATCGTTTCACCCTTTGGCCATTGACTTTGAAATCATTTCCATATCTTTCATCTAGAAAATCCACAGCTCCCTGAGGGTACACCTTGACCAATTTAAAAGGCTCGGACCACCTTGACTTCAGCTTCCCAGGGAACAGTTTCAGTCTGAAATTGAACAAGAGCACTTGCCTGCCTTCAACCAATTCCCTGGTCTGAATTTTGTGATCATGCCAAGCCTTGACTTTGCTCTTGTATGCTTCAGCATTTTCATAAGCGAAGAGCCTAAACTCTTCAAGTTCATTCAACTGCAACATTCTTGCTTCTCCAGTTGCTTGAGCATCAAAATTCAACTTCTTAATGGCCCAGAATACCTTGTGTTTCAGCTCTATTGGTAAAGGGAAAGCTTTTCCATAAACCAATCTGTAAGGGCACATGCCAATAGGAGTCTTCAATGCTGTCCGATAGGCCCAGAGAGCATCATCTAAGTGTAAGGACCAATCCTTCCTAGAAGGATTCATCATCTTCTCAAGGATTCTTTTGATCTCTCTGTTGGACACTTCATCTTGACCACTGGTCTGAGGGTGATAGGCAGTAGCCACTTTGGGTTTCACTCCATATTTGGCAAGCAAGTTAGCAAACAGCTTGTGGCAAAAATAAGAGCCTTTATCACTAATTATGGCTCTAGGGGTGCCAAATCGGGTAAATATGTTCTTGTGCAGGAACTTTGTGACTACTCTTGCATAATTGGAAGGCAATGCTACTGCTTCTACCCATTTGGAGACATAATCCACTGCCAATAAGATGTAGGCATTTCCACAGGATATAGGGAAAGGTCCCATAAAATCTATTCCCCATACATCAAACAATTCAATCTCCAAAATGGTGTTGAGTGGCATCTCTTGTCTGTTGGAAATATTCCCCACCCTCAGACATCTATCACAATTCTTGGTAAACTCTTGAGCATCTCTGAACAAAGTGGGCCAGAAGTACCCTGATTGCAGGACCTTTGCAGCTGTTCTTTTTCCTCCAAAGTGACCACCATAAGGAGCAGCATGGCAATCACTAAGGATGCCTTGCATTTCTTCCTCAGCAACACATCTCCTCATGATATGATCTTGACATCTTTTGTACAGAAAAGGTTTATCCCAGTAAAAGTGTTTAACTTGATGCAGAAACCTCCTTTTCTGTTGAGAGTTCATTTCCACTGGAATTACCCCACTGACTAGAAAATTCACAATGTCTGCGTACCAGGGTGCTACAACATCTTCAATCAGAAAAAGGTGTTCATCAGGAAAATTTTCTTTGATTTCTCCTTGAGGCTTGGTTTCTCCTTCTTCAACAATTCTGGAGAGATGATCAGCTACCTGATTTTCAATTCCCTTCTTGTCTTTGATCTCCAAATCAAATTCTTGAAGCAAAAGCACCCATCTGATAAGCCTTGGCTTTGCATCCTTATTGTCAATGAGATACTTGATGGCTGCATGATCTGTGTATACCACTACTTTGGTTCCCACCAGATATGGTCTGAACTTGTCAAAAGCAAACACAACTGCCAACAATTCTTTTTCAGTAGTGGTGTAGTTGATCTGAGCACCAATGAGAGTCTTGATAGCATAATATATAGTATGGAATATCTTGTTATGCCTCTAACCTAGCACAGTTCCCACTGCAAAATTACTTGCATCACACATTAATTCAAATAGCTTCTCCCAATCTGGAGCTACTATTACAGGGGCAGTGATCAGAGCCTTCTTCAAAGTTTCAAAAGCTGATAAGCACTCTTCTGTGAAGTCAAATGCACTATCATGCTCCAGAAGTTTGCACAGTGGCTTGGATATTCTAGAGAAATCTTTGATGAATCTCCAATAAAACCCATCATGTCCTAAAAAACTTATGATGCCCTTGACAGAATTGGGTGGGGGAAGTTTTTCAATCACCTCAATCTTAGCTTTGTCCACCTCTAAGTCTTTCTTTGACACTTTGTGGCCTAGCACAATGCCTTCTTTGACCATGAAATGACACTTCTCCCAATTCAGAACTAAATTTGTTTCTTCACATCTGTCCAGCACCTGCTCTAGATTGTCCAAGCATCCCATGAATGAATCTCCAAAAACTGGGAAATCATCCATGCAAATTTCCATAGTCTTCTCAATAAAATCAGAAAAGACGGCCATCATGTACCTCTGGAAAGTTGCTGGAGCATTGCAGAGCCCAAAAGGCATTCTTCTAAAAGCAAATGTACCATATGGACAAGTAAAGGTGGTCTTCTGCTGATCTTCTGGTGCCACTGCTATCTGGTTGTAGTCTGAATAGCCATCTAGGAAGCAGTAAAATTCTCTCCCTGACAACCTATCAAGCATCTGATCAGTGAATGGTAATGGAAAATGATCATTCCTTGTGGACTTGTTCAATTTTCTGCAGTCCATACATATCCTCCAACCTGTGACTGTTCTTGTAGGAATCAGCTCATTCTTCTCATTTTTCACCACAGTGACTCCTCATTTCTTTGGAACACACTGCACAGGACTTACCCACACACTATTTGAAATGGGCTAGATGATTCCTGCATCAATCCATTTAATGATCTCCTTCTTCACCGCTTCTTTCATAATCGGTTTCAATCTTCTATGGCCTTCAATACTGTTCTTGGCATCTTCCTCTAATAGAATTCTGTACATACAAAGGCTAGGACTGATTCCTCTAATGTCTACCATTTTCCATCCATTAGCCTTCTTGTGCCTCTTAAAAACTGAGATAAGACTACCTTCTTGCTTAGAAGTCAAGAAGGAAGAAATGATGATTGGAAGAGTTTCCTTTTCTCCAAGATAGGCATATTTCAGATAAGAAGGTAGTTGTTTTAATTCAAGGGTAGGAGGCCTTTCAATTGAGGGAATATTCTCCTTCAACATGTCTGCAGTTAAATCCAGAGGTTCATATTTTCTGATCCAAGATCTTTGTGCCAACTTCTCTTCAAATAGCAGATTCAACTCTTCAATTCTGGAATCGGTTTCATCATTCAGTTCAAACTCCTGCTTTAAGTCTTGCCCTTTGCTAGCAATTGCTCTTGCACCAGAGATTCAATACCAGTAATAACAGAACAACTTTTCATCTCTTCATCAGGATATTACAATGCATGAAAAAAATTGAAAGTAACTTGTTGGTCATTTACTCTCATAGTAAGCTCTCCTTTTTTCACATCTATCAATGTTCTTCCAGTTGCCAAAAAGGGTCTTCCAAGGATAATTGGGACTTCCTTATTAGCCTCAAATTCAAGGATAATAAAGTCCACTGGAAACACAAACTTGTCCACCCTGATTAAGACATCTTCAATCTTTCCTTCTGGGTAAGCAATAGACCTATCAGCAAGCTGTAAAGTCACAGTTGTGGACCTTGCTTCACCAATTCTCAGTTGCTTGAAAATGGACATAGGCATCAAATTAATTCTAGCTCCAAGATCACACAGAGCTTTTCCACAATAAGTATTCCCTATAGAACAAGGGATTGTAAAACTGCCTGGATCTTTCATTTTCTGAGGGACCTTGTTCTGCAACAGCTGGCTGCACTCCTTTGTCATTGCCATTTTCTCGAATTCTCCCAATCTCTTCCTCTTGGTAAGAATGTCCTTCATGAATTTGGTGTAGTTAGGCATCTGCTGCAGAGCTTCAACCAGAGGTATGTTGATGTGCAACTGCTTCAGAATTTCCAGAAATTTGTTAAACTGTTTCGCTTGAGCTGCTTTCTTCAACCTTTGTGGAAATGAAGGAGGAGCCTCTCTGGAATCAGCTTAGGCTCAGTCCACATAGGATTGACTTGTATTGTATCTTCAGGCATTGGGACCGAGTCATGATTAGACTTCTCTGTTTCAGCTAGTCCAGTTGTCTTTGTTCCCTGCTGCTTAGGTGCTACAACATCCTATAGCTCTTTACCACTTCTTAAGTTTATAGCTTTTACCTGCTCCTTGTCTTTATCATTTGAGGAGGAAGGAGACTCTGTGGAAGCAGGTAAGGTACCAGCAGGTCTGTTAGTTAATGCAGTGGCCAACTGACCTACTTGATTCTCCAAGTTTCTTACAGGAGCTCCTTGGTTCTGGATTTGAGCTTTAGTTTCAGTCTTGAAAGCTTTCAGCATAGCTTCCAGAGATGATTCTTTTGCAGGGGCTTGATTCTGCTGCTGTTGGTTGTTCTATCCCTGATGTTGGTATTGTTGTGGGGCATTCCCGGCTGAGGAATTCAATGTGTTGTTTAATTTCCATAGTTGAAATTCGGATGTTGCTTCCAACCAGGATTAAGTGTTGGAATATGCATTATTCCCTCTATTTCCCACATAATTCACTGATACTGGGTTGTTGGGACACTCTTCAAATAGATGCTCCCCTCCATAGAAAAAACAAGAAGTGGGACTCACTTGAGCCACCACAGGTTCAGTCATAGCAGGTTCCTTACTTGCATTAGTAGCAGCCAGATTTTTCAACATATTAGTGATGGAGGCAAGCTGGACAGATAGGGCATTTGCTTCCTTCACCTCAAGCAGTCCTGCAGGGGTTTTAGCAGAGTTGGCCCTCACAGTTGGCCATTGATAGCTGTTGGCAGCTATGCTTTCAATCAATGCAAAAGCTTCATTGTATGATTTTGTCAAGAATGTACCTCTAGATGAAGCATCCAACATCAATTTTGAAGGAGGTTGCAGTCCATTGTAAAAGGTCTCCATTTGAATACATACAGGGATGCTATGATGAGGACATCTTCTCAAAAGCTCCTTGAACCTCTCCCACGAGTCATACAATGACTCATCATCATTTTGCCTGAATGAAGTTATATCACTCCTCATTCTTGCATTTTTTAGTATGAGGAAAGTACTTAGTCAAGAACTTTTTGACTAGGCCATTCAATGAAGTAATGGAATTAGATTCCAAGGAGTTCAACCAAGTCTTGGCTCTATCCCTCAGAGAGTAAGGGAAGAGCCTTAACCTGAAAGCATCATCACTTACTCTAGGAATCTTGAAATTTCTTGCCACTTCCAGAAATTGCCTCAGATGTAAGTGTGGATCTTCAGTAAGGGCACCACTGAACTGCCCAACAGTTTGAAGCATTTGAAACATCATTGGTTCGAACTCAAACTGCTGGGTAGTTATTTATGGTCTCACAATCCTGGGACTTATGGTTTGGGGATCAAAGATAGCGTAGTCCCTGATGGACCTATCCCTATCATTTGCCATTTCAATCATACCAGGCTGATCTTCATCCTCATTTCCCAAAATGTGAGCCATGAAGCCTAAGTCAGAGTGTTGATCTCTAGCTCTTTGCTCTTTAGTTCCCTTCCTTAGCTTTTTTGTTGTTTTCTCTATCTCCAAGTCTATTTGAAAATTGGGTGTACCCTTGTTGTGCATGCAGATGTAAACTTGTTGGTAAGCAAAATGCACCCAGTTTTTAGTACTAACTAAATAGACAAAGTTAACAATAGACTTTAAATATTCAACACCATTGTCAATCCCCGGCAACGGCGCCAAAAACTTGTTGGCCATAAAAAGGTGTGCATGTGTACACAGTCAAACAAGTAATAAAGAGTGTGTAAAGATCGTTCCCACGAGGATTTAAATGATTTGAATTTAAATTCTACTTTTAACCTTTTCTACTTAGCTTAATAAAATAAAGAGTGATTTTAAGCATGTAAAGTAAGGGGAGTATTTAAGTCTCATACAGAAATTGTAAGTGCACGAAAGTAATAAGAGCAATAATGAGGGTTGAAAACAGAAATGGAAACAACTAGGAATCTAATCCTTTGTAATCTTACTTCAGGGTAATTCATGCTTCAGGATGCTACAGCATTTAGTCCAAGAAATGAAAATTTGCTTTCCAGCAGTAATAACTAAGTTCATTAAAAGCTTCTTATTCCTAAGTTCAAATTATTTTCCCTCGGCTATAAGATAAGCACGTCCAGCTACTTAAAGTCATGAAGGCCATTTCTGGCTCATTCAACACAATTAATTTTCCAATTAATTGTTCTATCTTTATCTTCTAATCAAATCCACTAATTCATTTTTTCCAAACTTAATTAGCTAGTATCTCAGCTCAGTTGATCAGTCCAAACTAAAATAAACATTTAAGCAGATAAGAATAAAATAAATAACATCCTTTGCATTGAATACCCATCAGTGTTAATTACAGATTCATAGAATCCTAGCTAAGAGAATTCAGCTCATAATGAGCTTAATGACATCACTCAACATAATAAAGGAAAATGCTAAGCATTAACGTAAATTAATTATAGAAAGGACAAGGATGGAAACTGACTACTGTTGTGCACAGTACAAAACTGACCCTAAAAACCAGGTCACACTCACTATTTGTACTAGCTCCCAAATAGGGTTGCACTCTCTCTCATGCCTTACTTTTTGAGCTTTTACAAAATTAAAATACTAAAATATTCCTTGTCCCAATTCCCAAGTACCCACATTGCTGCATTGTATTCTCTCTCTTCCTTTTTGCACAGCGCAACAGGTATTTTGTCTTCTAGTGGGCAATAGCTGAGTTGGAAATAATTTTATCTTGTAGTGACTTGCTCCCCAGAAGCTACAACATTCCAAAACATCCCAGAGCAATTCCTTCAGCAATTACACCTTTAAAACCTGCTCAAAACTAAATCAAACCTTCAGCAATAACATATCAAAATTTACAGTTTTTTCGCAATTAATCAGATTAACACAGATATTTACTCAATCAAACAAAACTTGAAGTTCTTTTCCAAAATTGATCAAAACAAGAACAATGATTAAGCTAAAAGGATAGTAATAACTCTTATTTCTAAGAGTTATCACACCCCCAAACTTGAGCCATTGCTTGTCCTCAAGTAATGACATTCAACAAGCACTATCAAAACAAAATCAGAACAGTATAAGCAAAGTCCATGGTAGTCCTCAGATGCATTTTTCAGAAAAATGCTCAACACAAAATACCCTTTTCTTAATCACTTTCCATAGTGTGTATGTGATTTCCCTAAGTTCTCAACTCAGTTTTAGCAAGGAACTCCAACCAAACCACCTCTCAACAGAGTCCTAGGTGCATTTTCCAAATATCCTTTGGATGCAAGGGTGAAGACTCACCAGATTATCTTCCTAAGAACAGGGGTTTAACACATTTGAGGATTTGTCATATCACTCAATCTACTCTACTTTATGTTTTGTGTTGGTGTTTCACTCAATCTTCATTCATATGCAACTCTATCATAGGATTGACAAATTTCTAACAATCAAAAACGCAAACACAAATTGCACACAGCAAGAGGACTTTAATGGGTTGTAATGAGGCTAAGGTTCAGGTGTGGAATTTTTGGAAAGTAGCTAACTTCGGTGGAGTTCAAGATCTCTTGTCAAAATCACCCACCCCCAAACTTAGACATTTCTATATTCCTTCCCATATTTCTGCTGACAGGGGGGAACTTTATTGCTTTTAATTCCTTTTTTTTTTGTTGATAACATAGATTACTTGGGAGGAGGAAAGGCAGCAGCTTTAGTGCAACATATTATGCAGTTTCTCAATTTTCAAATTGTTCCTTTGACGATTTGATCTTTCCTCCCTTTTTATTGCATAGGCACCCCCTCAAACTTATATTGATGGTTATCCTCAACCATTGTGGTCAGGACCTATTATCAGATGGCCTTTTGAAACAGTCTTAAACTCCATCTAACAGGGTAGTACGTTGTTTTTTAGGGGAATGAGCTTGTCATGTGGTTTAACACCAAGAAAAAGGTCTCGGTCTCAAAGGGGTTTACCTAGGGTAATACTTTAGGGTTGGCCTTTTAAGTCTCAGTAGTTAAAACAAGAAAAATGCCTCAAGCCATTTTGTGTGCAACAGTGAAATATGCAGTCGATCACAGCAATAAGTCAAGTTCAGCAGAGAAAACACATGAATAGAATGCATGATGAAAAAAATATGTTGAAGCCCAAAAGCTCATAGGATTGGTGCTGTAGAGTGCTACAACATCACAGTTAACATCACACACTGGTCACGCTGTCGCGCACGCGCCAAAAAGCGAGCGGGTTTATAAAACTGTAGTTTAGGAAGCGACAACTCGGATATCGTCTCACAAGGACTCTTGACTTGTTATTTACCACAAAAATCAGTTTTTTTTGGGGGGGGGGGGGGTTGGATTTGAATGCAAATAAGAAAACAATTAAGGAAACACAGAGCAATAAAAACAAGGCAGTTTAAAGGATTGTCAAATAAGCTAAAGACGATTAATCTACTGTTCTCGATTTCCCAACTATCATCGGTTCATGTAAATTCCAAGCCCTAAGCAGATTCTAATCACCTTTCGGTTGTAGCAACAATTAACAAACGAAATCGCTACTACGAGATATATGTTCCTCTTCCCGAATTAAACAAACGGGGTTAAGCCCTCATGAACTAAACGAACATGAACGAACACACGCGAATTAAACAAACGCGATTCAATATAGGAACATAACATCACCGAAATAAATCAACACAACACTATACACTCCTGAATTAAACAAACAGAAATATATAGCATAGTATTGAAAAGGGAAAAGCATACAAAACAGGAATTACAAAACCTCAAGTGTGGTGGAAATCAATTACAATAGACTAATCAAATGGAATTAGTTCTCCATAAAATGAAACACAACCAGAAAATATGTAAAAACAATGGAGAATGAAAAGTTGTTCCTCTAATCTGCCCAGAACAGCCATTTATATCTTTCAGGAACTGCGCCTACTCGCGAGGCGAACCCTCACTCGCGAGGCGAATATTATGAAGAGTCTGCAACGTTTGGTCTTCTCGCGGGGCGAAGTATTGCTCGCGTGGCGAGGAATTGAAGAGTCTAACCGTGATACTTTCTGACTTCCAGGCTCGCGTGGCGAAGAGATGGATTCGCGAGGCGACACAGAAATCTTGCATTTTTCTGGAACAGTCAGCCTTCAGGGTCGCGAGGCGAGGTGTGGTTCGCGGGGCGAACCAGAGAGGATGACATTCTGCTGTTCAGCTGGCTTTCAGGTTCGCGTGGCGAGAAGACTCTCGCGAGGCGAACACCTCCAGGATTGCAATTTCCCCTGCTTCTTTATTCCCTTAACTTCTAAGTTAACCTGAAAACAATAAAATAGCCATAAGTGCTTTATTTGACTCAAAACTGGCTAAATTAACCTAAAACTACTTTAGAGACTCAAAACCTTGCTTGAGAACAATCTAATCTAAATTGGGTGAAAATGAGATATAATTAGCACAAAACCCTGGTCATACTAGCCATAAAACTAGATGAGCCAAAGGCTTATCAAAATACCCCAAACTTAAACTTTGCTTGTCCCCAAGCAAACTACAACTCAAAAATCAAAAAGACTCAAGACATGGCAAGCTTAAGGGATTCAATCAACTTTTCACAAATTCAAGCAATTTCATCAAAACAGTTTTCTTCAATGTTCCCCCCTTTCAAACAAAGTAATCCCCACATGCATTCACTCTAAACAATTGAGAATTTCATCATTCAAACAATCATTAATCTAAGCAAGGGATCCAAGTTACACACAAGAGGGAGATCACCAAATTCAAACAATCGCCTTCCTCACAAGGGCATTTAGTGTTTCACTCAATCGTTCAGTTTGTCTAGGCTAACAACATTTCACTCAATTCACCTTTCAGAAGCACTTCCCATAAATTTGATTTTCATCTCCAAATGATTCCCACAGAAAACATGCATGCAACATCAAAAGGTCTTTTAAGGTTGTAATGGGGCCTGGCTAAGGGTAGGATATACAAAGGTACTGGGCTTAAGTCCCTAGGAACTAAGAGAGCATGAAACACTTCAAACATTGAAATTCCACTCAAGTTCCTTTTCTCATTCTTCTTTTTACTTTGGGTGACTACAGCCTTTTTTCTTTCAATATCCTTTTTGAAATTTTTGTACTTTTTATTTCTTTTTTTTCTTTTTTCATTCTTTTTTTTTCTTCCTTTTTTTTTCTTGCCTTTGGCTCCAACCTTTTTATTATTTTTTTTTCTTTTTCTCAATCCAGAATGACATGTCACATCCTTGTAGCCACCCCAAACTTAGTTTCTTGCAACCATTCTCTTGCTAAGATTCCATGCTCTCCTAATCCTAAGATCAGGTTAACATGGTTTTTTTTTTCAGATTTTAGGCTCATATCATAAGGTCATCAAGAATTAACAAGCTAATTAGGCTCAAAGGGGCTAACAAAGGAACATGCATTAGGAATTGGTTGTTTTCAGACCAAGTGGTTATTTACAAAGAAAATCTGCCTAAATCATTTGATGCAAACACATAAACATGCAAACCATAAGGAGATTCAAGCAAATACGGGAAAGTGCAACTCAAAAGTGATTCACACAGTTAAAAACATGTTGGAGGCTCAAATCCTCACCTGGACATTTTTGCAAATTGTTTGACTGAGATTCTATCCCTAGTGTGTGCTTCCCTTCACCCCAAACTTATCATAACTCATGCAATCATAACAAAATATCTCAAAGTTCAGTTTTCAATTTTTCAAGTGGGGATCAAATTTTCAATTTTTCAAAACCTAGGGGGAATCATCACATAAATCATGCAAGCAATCTGTGTCAAATCAATCAAAATCAATCAAGCTCACCGACCAAAGACTCACACAATTTATTCAAGAGCTAAAAGAAAAAACAAGACCAACCAAACACAAAACAAAGCTACAATTAGTTCCCTCCCCCACACTTAAAACATACATTGTCCCCAATGAAACAACATAACTATAAAATCAGAGTGAGGGAAAGGAAGGGGTGCTCCCTGATCAAGTGGCAGTGTAGGTGGGAGCTTCCCAGGAGAGCTCCTCAACAGTAGTATCGTCAGGAACACCAGCAGTCACACCATGGAATGGCTTCAGCCTCTGCCCGTTAACCTTGAAGGACTTGTTGCTACCTGCATCTTTAATCTCTACTGCACCATAAGGAAAAACATTAGTAACAACAAATGGGCCAATCCACTTGGACCTAAGTTTCCCAGCCATCATTTTCAGGTGGGAGTTAAACAGTAAGACCTGCTGGCCCACAGAAAATTCTTTCCTAGCAATCATCCTATCATGACAATGTTTTGTTTTCTCCTTATAAATCCGGGAGCTTTCACAGGCTTCTAGCCTAAGCTCCTCAAGCTGTTGTAACTGGAGTTTTCTTTCAATACCAGCTTTTTTCATTTCCAAGTTACAGCACTTGACTGCCCAATATGCACGGTGCTCAACTTCCACAGGGAGATGACATGCCTTACCAAATACAAGCCTAAAGGGGGACATCCCTATTGGCGTCTTGAAAGCGGTCCTCTGAGCCCACAGTGTGTCTTCCAGACGGCGGCTCCAGTCCTTCCTATTCGGCTGCACCATTTTCTCTAAGATCTGCTTGATCTCCCTATTTGATATCTCAGCCTGGCCATTGGTCTGGGGATGGTAAGCAGTGGAGACTCTATGCACAACTCCATATTTCTGGAGTAAGGCTTCCATGGTGCTGTTGCAGAAGTGAGTGCCCTGGTCACTGATGATACCCCGTGGTATGCCAAACCTGCAAAAATTATTGGACCTAACAAACTTTGAAACAACTTTAGCATCGTTAGTCCTAGTGGGGATAGCTTCCACCCACTTTGAAACATAGTCAACAGCCAAAAGAATATATAGAAAACCAAAAGATGCAGGGAAAGGACCCATAAAGTCGATTCCCCACACATCAAAAACCTCACAGAAAAGCATGGGCTGCTGAGGCATCTCACTCCTACGAGTGATGGCAGGGCATGCTGTTTGACACTCCTTACAAGTCCTGTAGACCTCATAGGCATCTCTAAAAATGGTGGGCCAGTAGAACCCAGAATCTAGGACTTTTCTTGTCGTCCTCTGTGGTCCAAAGTGTCCCCCTACTTGAGAGGCATGAGAAAAGTGCAAGAAAGACTCGATCTCATAGTCCGGGACACACCTCCGAATTACCTGATCACTGCAAAACTTCCAAAGGTACGGATCATCCCACACATAGTATTTCGAATCACTCTTGAGTTTGTGGATCTTGGATCTACTTGCACCTGCAGGAACAACACCAGCAACAAGAAAGTTAACAATGTCAGCAAACCATGGAGTTACCCCATGCAGATGTAGAAGCTTCTCATCTGGGAAATCATCCTGGATGGGAGAAGGATCCTCATCCCTTGCTATTCGGCTCAAGTGATCAGCTACTAAATTTTCAGCTCCACTCTTGTCTTTTATCTCCACATTGAACTCTTGGAGCAAAAGCATCCACCGAATCAATCTCGTCTTCGCCTCTAGTTTCTTCAACAGGTACTTCAGAGCTGCATGGTCAGTAAAAACAATAACCTTGGAACCTAGCAAATATGACCTAAATTTATCAAGTGCAAATACAACAGCTAGAAGTTCCTTTTCAGTGGTGGTGTAATTAGATTGTGCAGCATCTAATGTCCTAGAAGCATAATGAATGACATGGGTAGCCTTGCCCACCCTTTGTGCCAGAACCGCTCCCACAGTATAGTTAGAAGCATCACACATGAGTTCAAAAGGGAGGGTCCAGTCAGGGGGCTGGATGATGGGGGTAGAGGTCAATGCCCTTTTCAGGTAGTCAAATGCCTTCTTGCAGTTGTCATCAAAATGGAACATGGCATCATTCTTCAACAAGTTTGACAAAGGAAGGGCTATCTTGTTGAAGTCCTTAATGAAGCGCCTGTAGAAACCTGCATGACCAAGAAAAGAACGAATCTCGCGAACGCAAGATGGATACAGCAATGTAGAAATCACATCAATTTTTGCAGGATCTACTGAAATACCCTCTTTAGAAATAACATGCCCCAAAACAATCCCTTGTTCAACCATAAAGTGACACTTTTCATAGTTCAAAACCAGATCAGTCTCAATGCATCTTTCTAGAACCAAACTCAGACTATGCAAGCATGCATCAAATGAGGAACCATATACAGTGAAATCATCCATGAACACTTCCATGCAGTTTTCAATAAATTCAGTAAAAATGCTAAGCATGCATCTTTGGAAAGTTCCAGGAGCATTACAAAGGCCAAATGGCATCCTCCTATAGGCAAACGTGCCGAAGGGGCACGTGAAAGTGGTCTTTTCCTGATCCTCTGGGGCAATATGGATCTGGATGTACCCGGAAAAGCCATCAAGAAAACAGTAATTAGATTTACCAGCCAGACGTTCGAGCATCTGATCGATGAACGGCAAAGGAAAGTGATCCTTTCTGGTGGCCTGGTTCAACTTCCTATAATCTATACAGACTCGCCAGCTATTCTGGACTCTAGTGGGTACAAGCTCATTATAATCATTTCTTACCACTGTGAGGCCGGACTTCTTGGGTACAACTTGCACTGGACTTACCCAAGTACTATCAGAGATGGGGTATATGATACCCGCATGCAGAAGTTTAGTCACCTCTTTCTTCACAACATCCAGAATCAATGGATTGAGCCGCCTTTGGGGCTGCCTAACTGGTTTAGCCCCATCCTCCGACAAAATTCTATGCATACATCTGGAGGGGCTAATTCCTGGGATGTCAGTCAAGGTCCACCCAATCGTCTTCTTGTGCTTCTTCAGAACCTCTAAAAGCTTAGCTTCCTGGTCAGAGTCAAGGCTGGAGGAAATAATGACTGGAAGTTTTTCATTCGGCTCCAAGTAAGCATACTTCAAATTCCCAGGAAGTGGCTTGAGCTCTAAGGAGGGTGGCTGCTCAATGGATGGTATATTCGGAGCAGCCATGAGGTCAAGGACTTCAGCTGAACAGACAGCTTCACTCACACTATCACCCTGCAAAGTTGAATCAAGAAACTCAGTACAAACAGCACAAGGGTTAGTGTCAGTACAGTCAGTACATGAATAAATATCATCAAAGCCAGAAACAAATGGAAAATCAGAAATCAAGTCCTCATGGGTGTCATCAATAATTTCAGAAAGTAACTCTAATTGGAAAACAGAGTGCTCTTCCAATGGATGCTTCATAGCATCGAAGATGTTAAACTTTGCCACAATATCATCAAACTCCATGGACATAGTCCCATCATCAACATCAATCTTTGTCTTGGTTGTCTTCATGAACGGTCTGCCCAGGATGATTGGTGATCTACTTGAATTTGTCTCTCCTTCCATGTCTAGGATGTAGAAGTCAGCAGGGAAAATCAACTCATCAACTTGTACCAGCACATCTTCTACCATTCCCATGGGGCGGGCACTGGTCCTGTTGGCCAACTGGATAGTGAGACCTGTATACTGCAAGGGACCAAGATCAAGGTTATTGAAAACAGAGGTGGGCAAGACATTTATGGAGGCTCCCAAATCCAACATGCAATTTTCGAATCTGCTGTCCCCAATAGTGCATGGAATAGCAAAAGTGCTTGGATCCTTGCACTTCTGTGGTAGTGCCTGAGTGGGGGCTGAAACAGTAACCCTTTCAAGTGCAGGCTTAGGCTGAATCAGGGCTGAAACATTTCTTCCCAAATTAACTCTCTCATTACTCTTCAACCTTCTCTTGTGGGTGCATAGATCCTTCAGAAATTTTGCATACTTGGGCACCTGCTTGATCACATCCAGAAGGGGAATATTCACCGCCACCTTTCTGAACACATCTAAAATTTCCCTCTCCTTGTCTTCCCCACCAATCTTCTTATTTTTCTGCACTCTCTGTGGGAAGGGGATTGGTGGCACATATACTCTCTCAGCTTCAACATCAACAGTAGGCTTGGGAGCTACCTCAACAGTTTCTTCATTTTTTTCAGAGGTTGTCTCTACAACTTTTCCATATCTCAGAGAAATGGCACTCACATTAGGATTGGAGACATTGGGATTCATCACTGTTTGTGCAGGTAGTTGACTTGATCCTTGAGCTTGCTGTATGTTATTTATGGATGTGGCAAGCTGTCCAACCTGTGTCTGTAAATCTTGAATGCTAGCATCGGTTCGCTGCTGAAACTGTGCCTGTGAGGCCTGGAACTGTCCAACTTGCTGCTGGAAAAGTGTAGTCATTTGTGCAGTCATTTGTGAAGTCATTTGCTTGAACATGTCCTCTAGTGAAGGTCCGGAAGGTGCAGAAGTGGTCACTTGAGGAGGATTTTGAGGTGCTGCCATCGGTTGTTGTTGGGATGAGTTTCCATACCGAAGGTTGGGATGATTCCTCCAATTTGGATGGTACTTATTTGTGGAGAGGTCTGGAGTGTTGTACCGGTTCTGACTGTTGCCTTGATTGTAAGGATGGACTGCATAAGCTTGAGGCAAATCAGTAACTGACCCTTCCTTCAGAATGGGGCATGCTTCATACGGGTGCTCAGGAGAGTTGAACATGCCACACAACATTGCCGGCTGAACCTTATCCATTGCCAATTTCTCCACCAAAGAAGTGAGCCTATCCATTCTATTCTCAAGGGCCAGGTAAGAAGAAGAACTATGGACCTCATTCACACCCCTTGTCTCAACAGAATTTCTTCTGGTTGTAAACTGCTGGGAGTTCAGTGACATATTTTCAATCAATTGCTTGGCAGCAGCTGGAGTCTTATCAACAAGTGCTCCCCCACTAGCAGCATCCAAAATATTTCTATCCATCGGTAGTAACCCCTCATAAAAATACTGAATAAGGAGCTGCTCTGAAATCTGATGCTGAGGGCAACTGGATACCAACTGCTTGAATCTCTCCCAATACTCAGCCAATGACTCATTGCCTTGTCTGATGCCACATATTTCCTTCCTGATTGATGCAGCTCTGGAGGCAGGAAAATATTTCTCTAAGAAAACCTTCTTCAAATCGTTCCAGGTGGTAACAGAGTTTGGCTCAAGATATAACAGTCAATCCTTTGCAGCTCCCTGTAGTGAAAACGGGAAGGCTCTCAGCTTGATGTGATCTTCAGTTATTCCTTCTGGCCTCAAGGGTGTAGAGCAGACAACCTGGAATTCCTTGAGATGCTTATGTGGATCCTCACCTGCAAGACCATTAAACCTTGGCAACAAGTGAATTAAACCAGATTTTAATTAAAAGGGAGTAACAGCACCAACATATTCAATACACAAGCCATTATAATTAACATCAGGGGCAGCAAGCTGCCTTAATGTCCTTTGGTCACACATGTTATCAAAAACAGTTTCAGAATTAGAATCACTACTAGTACTAGCCCGAATTGCTCTACGGCGTGTGTGTAGTGTTCTTTCAATTTCAGGATCAAAATCACACAATTCAGGGCAAGTAGATGATAAGCCTCTGGCTTATCTAGTTTTATGACTAGATGAACTAGGGTTTATGTGCCAATTAGTCGAGTTCACCCTCGTTTTCGCCCAAATTTTGCCTTGTTTTGTTCCTAAGTTGGACTTTGACTCGTTTTGCGTCTTTTGTGTAGTTTTTAGCTTATTTTGGATAGAATTATGCTTTTGGTTGCTTTTTGTGTTTTCAGGTCAAATAGTGAAGCTCCGGGAGTCAAGGAAAGCCAAGAAATAGTGGAGATTGCAATTCTGGAGACACTCGCCCCGCGAGTGTATTCTCGCCTCGCGAGACTGAAGGTCAACAAAGCAGCAAAAGTCATCATTTCTGGATCGCCACGCGAAAATCTTCTCGCCCCGCGAGAGTCTGAAGACCAGCAAGACAGAGGCCATTACGGCCTAGCCGTGATGAAGGTCACGGCTGTGACAAATTGAGGTTTGAATACTCGCCCCACGAGAGACAGCTCGCCTCGCGAGTGAATGAAGACTTGGAAGTCAGAGACCATCACGGCCTAGCCGTGATGAAGGTCACGGCCTAGAATTGAATCTCGCCCCGCGAAAGAATCTCGCCCTACGAGAGTATGAAGACCCTGGAAGACAGAGGCCATCACGGCATAGCCGTGATGCAGGTCACGGCTGTGACAGATTGAGGTTTGAAGACTCGCCCCGCGAATACAAGCTCGCCTCGCGAAAATCCAAAATTTGAAGCGCGCCAATACTAAATTTCGCGTCGCGAGAGTAAGCTCGCCCCGCGAGCGGGCGAGAAACAGAATCCTTATTTAAAGGCTATTTCAGATCAGAGTTTGGTATCAAGTTGTTAGCCACTGTTTAGATCAGAATAGTAGTGCGAATCCTTGTTTATGGAGCTGCGTCTCCCCTTCTCTTCTTTTATTTCTTACTTCTAGGATGAATTCCGATTGTACGTGCGTCGTTGTTACGGACATGAGGAACTAATCCTCTTGTCTAAGGGATCGATGAAGCCACCCATGGCGGCATAGTGTTCATGTAATGTAACTCTCTCTCCTTTAATTCAATTATTATTTTCCAATTCTGTTTTCATTGTGTCGATTATATGCTAGCGTGATCGACTAGTTAAACGTGTTGAGGCCTAGCGGCGATTCGCGTTTTAGAACTTGAATTGGGATCATCGGTCGAGTATTGCACGAGAGTGAGTAGGAGATCGGTGCAACCTATAGGGAACAAGAATTAATAGAATTCGAGATTAGGATTATGAGACCTAGTAAGTAATTAATCCAATCGTCGAATACGTCCTATTGAGCACGGAAGTGGATATAGGAGAATTTGGGGGTCCCGGTTGACATTAAAATTGAACTTAGGGAGGAGAATATCATCACTTGGGTACTATGCATGATTGGGTAGGTGGATTCGAAACCTTAGATGCTTTTAATTCCAGATTTCATCACCATATCTTATTTGATTTGATTTGTTAATTAGAACTGCAATCCTATATTCTCTCTCAACCACTTTTAGTTACTTGACCAAACGCATCGGATTTCTCGCGAAATTAGTCGAATTGGTAACCCAATCCTTGTGTTCGACCTCGGTAGATTCTTGCCGTGTTTTATTACTTGCGACGACCCGGTACACTTGCCGGCGTCACAACAGTAGACCTAGTAGCCATACTAATTCAAAACAAAAAACGAAAATAAAGGAAACAAAAAATGCGAAAATAACAAACAAGAGTCCCCGGCAACGGCGTCAATTTTTGGTCACGCTGTCGCGCACGCGCCAAAAAGCGAGCGGGTTTATAAAACTGTAGTTTAGGAAGCGACAACTCGGATATCGTCTCACAAGGACTCTTGACTTGTTATTTACCACAAAAATCAGTTTGGGGGGGGGGGGGGGGGGGGTTGGGGTTGGATTTGAATGCAAATAAGAAAACAATTAAGGAAACACAGAGCAATAAAAACAAGGCAGTTTAAAGGATTGTCAAATAAGCTAAAGACGATTAATCTACTGTTCTCGATTTCCCAACTATCATCGGTTCATGTAAATTCCAAGCCCTAAGCAGATTCTAATCCCCTTTCGGTTGTAGCAACAATTAACAAACGAAATCGCTACTACGAGATATATGTTCCTCTTCCCGAATTAAACAAACGGGGTTAAGCCCTCATTAACTAAACGAACATGAACGAACACACGCGAATTAAACAAACGCGATTCAATATAGGAACATAACATCACCGAAATAAATCAACACAACACTATACACTCCTGAATTAAACAAACAGAAATATATAGCATAGTATTGAAAAGGGAAAAGCATACAAAACAGGAATTACAAAACCTCAAGTGTGGTGGAAATCAATTACAGTAGACTAATCAAATGGAATTAGTTCTCCATAAAACGAAACACAACCAGAAAATATGTAAAAACAATGGAGAATGAAAAGTTGTTCCTCTAATCTGCCCATAACAGCCATTTATATCTTTCAGGAACTGCGCCTACTCGCGAGGCGAACCCTCACTCGCGAGGCGAATATTATGAAGAGTCTGCAACGTTTGGTCTTCTCGCGGGGCGAAGTACTGCTCGCGTGGGGAGGAATTGAAGAGTCTAACCGTGATGCTTTCTGACTTCCAGGATCGCGTGGCGAAGAGATGGATTCGCGAGGCAACACAGAAATCTTGCATTTTTCTGGAACAGTCAGCCTTCAGGGTCGCGAGGCGAGGTGTGGTTCGCGGGGCGAACCAGAGAGGATGACATTCTGCTGTTCAGCTAGGTTCGCGTGGCGAGAAGACTCTCGCTAGGCGAACACCTCCAGGATTGCAATTTCCCCTGCTTCTTTATTCCCTTAACTTCTAAGTTAACCTGAAAACAATAAAATAGCCATAAGTGCTTTATTTGACTCAAAACTGGCTAAATTAACCTAAAACTACTTTAGAGACTCAAAACCTTGCTTGAGGACAATCTAATATAAATTGGGTGAAAATGAGATATAATTAGCACAAAACCCTGGTCATACTAGCCATAAAACTAGATGAGCCAGAGGCTTATCACACACCCCCAAACTTAGGTTGAAATCTAATGCAGACCTCACCTTCTCTTCCTTGGACAAGGGTCTGTGCAACCCAATTCCCCAATTGATTAGTGAATAGGAATGAAGTCCTTCTTTTAAGTTCATTTTAAGTTAGGGATTTTGTGGTGAGAAATGATTAATTCAGGGTGTTAATGTATTTTACATGCATTAAGGCACACAAAAAACAATTTGTCTTCATTAGATGCACATGGACATCAAACACCATTCATTCATTAAAAAATTTTCTTTCAAAAAGGCCCCCACTTTCCATTAATCACAATTCCTATTGAAAAGGTGGGGGCAGACACATTTCAACTTAACTACAAAAACAAACGAACAGCTACTTCTAACTAAAAAAAACTAAAGCATTAAACTAAAGAGAGATTAAAAAAAAGGGTATTGATCATCTGATGCTGCAGCATGCTGCAGCACCTTGGGTGGAACTTCTGCTCAAGGCTGGGCTAATCTTGCAATGCACCTGATGCTTCCTCCTTCGGCTAGCTGCTTCATGGTGGTCCTGCTGGTTACTGGATTTTCCTTTGTGATCACCACCTCAACACTAGGCTCTTTTTCAGCATCTTCAGCCACTCCTCCACTTGTCTTTGCCTTAACTTTTGCCCCTTTTTCAAATTTTTGACTCAGAGGTATGTTATCCTCCGATTCTTTACTAAAGTCGAAATATTTTTCAGTCTCCAACTCTGCCTTTGTTTTTCTTGGCCTAGGGGGAGTTGTGTGCTTGATTCTGCCTTTCTTGGGTGGAGGAGGGCCTTCAGGCTCAGCTTCAGCCACTTTCTTCTTGCCTTTGTTTTTGCTGCTGGGTTGTGTTGGAGCTGAAGCTGGAGTGGAATCTCTTGGAGGTGCTAGGGGAACCCATTCAGAACTAACTTCATTGTTGTTCACTGAATGCTCACTAGTAGTAGGGTTAACGAAAGGAATTTCATGGTCTTGTTCTGGTTGTGATGCTGGTACAAGGTCTGGCACATTGGGGTTTACTAGAGCATCTTGCTTCTTAGGTTTAGGAGCTTGATATTTAAAGGACTCAAACAGAGCTTCAGGGAACTAGGGAGGAGAGCTGCCTTGCCTCAGCTTATTTACTTCAAGGATTCTTTGTACCCATAGATGCTGCTCTTTGGAGAACTCCCAGAAAAGATGTTGTTGTTTCAAACTATGTTGTAGCATTTGGCAGCATGGGTCCACTTTTGAGTTCACATCATCTGGGTGATCCTGCTGTCCAGATGGAGGAACTGAACCTTGCACTTTTGACACTCACGTCCCAAAGCGTTTGATAGCTAGCCAATCTATGGCCCCCATGTTGTCCCTGATTTCATCTTCAGGCATGGCCTTCACTCCACATTTCAAACACAGGCTTGTGATTAGGGTGAGCATCAAATGTCTTCAAGTTGTGAGTATCAATGAGCTTAGCAACCTCCTCAATGAGCCCATGGTGAAGAGAATTATCCATAAGGAAGAAACCCTTTTCCAGATGGAAGCTCCGCTTCTTAACCTCCTTCTCAAATTTCAGCCTTTCCTCTTCATCCAAAAACCGCTTGTCATTACCCTCGGCAGAAGAAGAAGAAATGGGGGTAACAGGCTTTTTGGAAGACTGACCTCTTGTCTTACCCATAGTATTCGAAGTGGGTACAAAAAGGGGTTTGGTTGATGGTGACAGACACGGATGGATGGTGATAGAAGTGGAGAAGTTGTGAAAGTGGGGTTGAGTGTGGGGTTAGGGTAAAGATGGCAGAGGCTTTAATAGAAAGTGGAAGGTTGAGGTGAGAGGTTGGGGATGGATGTGAGTGGTAGAGAAGACGGTGACATTAGGTGGGTGGTTATATATAAGTTACCTTCCTATGATTTTTGTAGCTCTTCCCCTCCCAAAAACTCTTCAGCTTTTGAATTTGGAAATTCAAAAATTATTACAGTTGAACATGGGCTTTTGTGTTGTCCAAACTGTCACCTCCCCCAGCACCTGAAATTGGGCTTGACTTGACCCAACTTCTAGCATAACCCAACGACTATATTGCTACAGCTTGCAGTTACAGGGTTTAATAGCATACATTTATTTAAAATTAAACTGAAACTAAATAAAACTTAAATTAACAAACTAAGCAAAGGATATAAAGCTGGGTTGCCTCCCAATAGAGCTTGGTTAACCATCCTTTAGCCTGACTCCACTCTTATGGTTAAGGGTCTGTGAGATGAATGTTGGCCTTCATTCTTGCACAAGGCTCACCCCAATATTGTTTCACTCTTTGGCCATTGACTTTGAACTCCCTTCCAGAGCTTTCATCTAGCAAATCCACAGCTCCATGAGGGTACACCTTGACCAATTTAAAAGGCCCAGACCACCTTGACTTCAGCTTCCCAGGGAACAGTTTCAGTCTAGAATTGAACAAGAGCACTTGCATGCCTTCAACCAATTCCCTGGGATGAATTTTCTGATCATACGAAGCCTTGACTTTGTCTTTTATGCTTCATCATTTTCATAAGCCAAGAGCCTAAACTCTTCAAGTTCATTCAGCTTCAACATTCTTGCTTCCAGCTGCTTGAGCATCAAAATTCAACTTCTTAATGGCCCATAATGCCTTGTGTTTCAGTTCTATTAGTAAATGGCAATCTTTTCCATAAACCAATATGTAAGGGGACATGCCAATAGGAGTCTTCAATGCTGTCTGATAGGCCCAGAGAGCATCATCTAAGTGTAAGGACCAATCCTTCCTAGAAGGATTCACCATCTTCTCAAGGATTCTTTTGATCTCTCTGTTGGACACTTCATCTTGACCACTGGTCTGAGGGTGATAGGCAGTAGCCACTTTGGGTTTCACTCCATATTTGGCAAGCAAGTTAGCAAACAGCTTATTGCAGAAATGAGAGCCTTCATCACTGATTATGGCTCTAGGGGTGCCAAATCTGGTAAATATGTTCTTGTGAAAGAACTTTGTGACTACTCTTGCATCATTGGAAGCAATGTTACTGCTTCTACCCATTTGGAGACATAATCCACTGCCAATAAGATGTAGGCATTTCCATAGGATATAGGGAAAGGTCCCATAAAATCTATTCCCCACATATCAAACAATTCAATCTCTAAAATGGTGTTGAGTGGCATCTCTTGTCTGTTGGAAATATTCCCCACCCTCAGACATCTATCACAATTCTTGGCAAACTCTTGAGCATCTCTGAACACAGTGGGCCAGAAGTACCCTGATTGCAGGACCTTTGCAGCTGTTCTTTTTCTTCCAAAGTGACCACCATAAGGAGCAGCATGGCAATCACTAAGGATGCCTTGCATTTCTTCCTCACCAGCATATCTCCTCATGATATGATCTTGACATCTTTTGTACAGAAAAGGTTTATCCCAGTAAAAGTGTTTACCTTGATGCAGAAACCTCCTTTTCTGTTGAGAGTTCATTTCCACTGGAATTACCCCACTGACCATAAAATTCACAATGTCTGCGTACCAGGGTGCTACAACATCTTCAATCAGAAAATGGTGTTCATCAGGAAAATTTTCTTTGATTTCTTCTTGAGGCTTGGTTTCTCCTTCTTCAACAATTCTGGAGAGATGATCAGCTACCTGATTTTCAATTCCCTTCTTGTCTTTGATCTCCAAATCAAATTCTTGAAGCAAAAGCACCCATCTGATAATGCTTGGCTTTGCATCCTTCTTGTCAATGAGATACTTGATGGCTGCATGATCTATGTATACCACTACTTTGGTTCCCACCAGATATGGTCTGAACATGTCAAAAGCAAACACAACTGCCAACAATTCTTTTTCAGTAGTGGTGTAGTTGATCTGGGCACCAATGAGAGTCTTGCTAGCATAATTGATAGTATGGAAGATCTTGTTATGCCTCTGACCTAGCACAGCTCCCACTGCAAAATCACTTGCATCACACATCAATTCAAATGGCTTCTTCCAATCTAGAGCAACTATTACAGGGGCAGTGATCAGAGCCTTCTTCAAAGTTTCAAAAGCTGGTAAGCACTCTTCTGTGAAGTCAAATGCACTATCATGCTCCAGCAGTTTGCACAGTGGCTTGGATATTCTAGAGAAATCTTTGATGAATCTCCAATAAAACCCAGCATGTCCTAAAAAACTTATGATGCCCTTGACAGAATTGGGTGGGGGAAGTTTTTCAATCACCTCATTCTTAGCTTTGTCCACCTCTAAGCATTTCTTTGACACTTTGTAGCCTAGCACAATGCCTTCTTTGATCATGAAATGGCACTTCTCCCAATTCAGAACTAAATTTGTTTCTTCACATCTATCCAGCACCTGCTCTAGATTGTCCAAGCAACCCATGAATGAATCTCCAAAAACTGGGAAATCGTCCATAAAAAATTCCATAGTCTTCTCAATAAAATCAGAAAAGATGGCCATCATGCACCTCTGGAAAGTTGCTGGAGTATTGCAGAGCCCAAAAGACATTCTTCTGAAAGCAAATGTACCATATGGACATTATTCCCTCTATTTAACACATAATTCATTGATACTGGGTTGTTGGGACACTCTTCAAATAGATGCTCCCCTCCACAGAAAAAACAGGAAGTGGTACTCACTTGAGCCACCACAGGCTCAGCCATAGCAGGTTCCTTACTTGCATTAGTAGCAGTCGGATTTTTCAACATATTAGTGATGGAGGCAAGCTGGACAGATAGGGCATTTGCTTCCTTCACCTCAAGTAGCCCTACATGGGTTTTAGCACAGTTAGCCCTCACAGTTGGCCATTGATAGCTGTTGGCAGCTATGCTTTCAATCAATGCATAAGCTTCATTGGTTGATTTTGTCAAGAATGTACCTCCAGATGAAGCATCCAACATCAATCTTGAAGGAGGCTGCAGTCCATTGTAAAAGGTTTCCATTTGAATACATACAGGGATGCTATGATGAGGACATCTTCTCAAAAGCTCCTCGAACCTCTCCCACGAGTCATACAATGAGTCATCATCATTTTGCCTGAATGAAGTTATATCACTCCTCATTCTTACATTTTTAGTAGCAGGAAAGTACTTAGTCAGGAACTTTTCGGCTAGGCCGTTCCATGAAGTAATGGAATTGGATTCCAAGTAGTTCAACCAAGTTTTGGCTCTGTCCCTTAGAGAATAAGGGAAGAGCCTTAACCTGAAAGCATCATCACTTACTCCAGGAATCTTGAAATTGCTTGCCACTTCCAGAAATTGCCTCAGATGTAAGTGTGGATCTTCAGTAAGGGCACCACTGAACTGCCCAACAATTTGAAGCATTTGAAACATCATTGGTTTGAACTCAAACTGATAGGTAGTTATTTATGGTTTCACAATCCCAGTGCTCATGGTTTGGGGATCAAAGACAGCATAGTCCCTGATGGACCTATCCCTATCATTTGCCATTTCAATCATACCAGACTGATCTTCATCCTCATTTCCCAGAATGTGAGCCATGAAGCCTAAGTCAGAGTGTTGATCTCTAGCTCTTTGCTCTTTAGTTCTCTTCCTTAGCTTCTTTGTTGTTTTCTCCATCTCCAAGTCTATTTGAAACTCGGGTGTACCGTTGTTGTGCATGCAGATGTAAACATGTTGCTAAGCAAAGTGCACACAGTTTTCAGTACTAACTAAATAGACAAAGTTAACAAAAGAATTTAAATATTCAACACCATTGTCAATCCCCGACAATGACGCCAAAAACTTGTTGGCCGTAAAAAGGTGTGCAAGTTTACACAGTCAAACAAGTAATAAAGAGTGAGTAAAGATCGTTCCCACGAGGATTTAAATGATTTGAATATAAATTCTAGTTATAACCTTTTCTACTTAGCTTAATAAAATAAGGAGTGATTTTAAGCATATAAATTAAGGTGAGTATTTATGTCCCATACAGAAATTGTAAGTGCACGAAAGTAATAAGAGCAATAATGAGGGTTGAAAACAGAAATGGAAACAACTAGGAATCTAATCCTTTGTAATCTTACTTCAGGGTAATTCATGCTTCAGGATGCTACAGCATTTTGTCCAAGAAATGAAAATTTGCTTTCCAGTAGTAATAACTGAGTTCATTAAAAGCTTCTTATTCCTAAGTTCAAATTAATTTCCCTCGGCTGTAAGATAAGCACGTCCGGCTACTTAAAGACGTGAAGGCCGTTCTCATTCAACATAATTAATTTTCCAATTAATTGTTCTATCTTTATCTTCTAATCAAATCCACTATTAGTTTTTCCAAACTTAATTAGCTAGTATCTCAGCTTAGTTGATCTGTCCAAACTAAAATAAACATTTAAACAGAGAAGAGTAAAATGAATAACATCCTTTATATTGAATACCTATCATTGTTAATTACAAATTCATAGAATCCTAGCTACGAGAATTTAGCTCATAATGAGCTTATTGACAACCCTCAACATAATAAAGGTAAATGCTAAGCATAAACATAAATTAATTACAGAGAGGACAAAGGTGGAAGCTGACTGTTGCTGTGCACAGTACAAAGCTGACCCTAAAAGCAAGGTCACACTCACTATTTGTACTAGCTCCCAAATAGGGTTACACTCTCTCATGCCTCACTTTTTGGGCTTTTACAAAATTCAAATACTAAAATATTCCTTGGCCCAATTCCCAAGTACACATACTACTGCATTGTATTCTCTCTCTTCCTTTTTGCACAACGTAGCAGGTATTTTGTCTTCTAGTGGGTAATAGCTGAGCTGGAAATAATTTTATCTTGTAGTGACATGCTCCCCAGAAGCTACAGCATTCCAAAATATTCCAGAGCAATTCCTTCAGCAATTACACCTTTAAAACCTGCTCAAAACTAAATCAAACCTTCAGCAATAACATATCAAAATTTACAGCTTTTTCGCAATTAATCAGATTAACACAGATATTTACTCTATCAAACAAAACTTGAAGTTCTTTTCCAAAATTGATCAAAACAAGAACAATGATTAAGCTAAAAGGATAGTAATAACTCTTATTTCTAAGAGTTATCAATATGGAATACTGCAATCCTGAACTCCTCATCAGTGAAAGGAGCCAAGAGAGCAGCATTATCTAGAGGACCAATCTTCGGGCTAAGCAATGCCACAACTTGTCCCACATCCGTCTCCTGCTCACCAAACAGATCACGAAAATAATCCTTTGCTAGCTCCCCAATACCCACCTCAGAGGTAACAATGACACCCTCATCATTTGATAAGTTCTTCATCTTATTTTTTTGTTTCCTAGACGAAGCCGAGGCATATTGGAATCTCCATCCTTCATCCAATGAGATTTAGCTCGTTGCCTCCAGTATTTCTCTTCTTGAATAAGTAACTTGTTTAATTCATTTTTCACCCTCCTCATTTCATCCATCGCCTGCCCATCAGCCATACCAACGAAATCCGCCAACCTCCTTTTACACCTATTAATATAATTGCTGAATTTTGCATGAATAGAGCACCCCCATTGACCAACCACCTCACCACAAGCCTTTATTCTAGAACATAAATCATCAGTAGCATGCCTCTTCCAGCAGCCGGACACAACATTCTCTACCCCGTCTTCTGTAAGCCAAGCATTTTCAAATCTAAACCTTTTATGCTTAGCCCTGACCGAGTAACCTTCGGTATCAAGCAGAATAGGAGAATGATCAGACACTGAGGAAACCAAGTTATGAAGCCGAGCAACGGGATAGAGATTACCCCACTGATCCAACTTAAGAGCCTGTCTAGTCTTTCCTCCACCAAGTTGCTATGCTCCCTACCATTAGTCCAAGTATACGGGTGACCCTCCAGAGTCATGTTGGTAAGATGGCAAAATTGAACTGCTTCTCTAAAACCACTCGAGAGCCAGGAAGGATGAGCTACTCTACCTTTTCTTATCATCTGCAGATAGAATATCATTAAAATCCCCTATTACACACCAAGGGAGATCATACATGCTTCTAAGTTGCTTTAACTTTTGCCAGTACTCTCGCCTTCGACTTCTATCCAGGAGGCCATAAAAACCTGTCAACCTCCATTTCCCCTTTTCAACATCAGTAATATCAGCATTAATAAAGTTGCTAGAATAATTAATTACCTCACAATGGATTGTATTTTTCCAGAGTAAATCTAGGCCACCATTCATCCCCACTTTTTCCACCGTTAATGTGTTATCAAAAGATTCAAAACAAATCTTCCTCTTAACCTCCTCAATCATCTTTATAGTAGCTAAAGTTTTAATAAGAAAGACTACACCCTGGCAGGCATGTGAGCCATGTCCTGCCGGTAAAAAATGTTCCTGGTCTATACTTCCATCCAAGCCTCCCAATGGATTATTGATAGTAGTGACACCCAACAAGGTACTATTCTGCTCACCCAAGTCCTTCAACTCCCTACGTCTCTAATTTTTTGGAAAACCAGCGTCCATGCATGGACCATGCACACTCTGCATGTTGGTGTTCGGTGGGGTCAATAGATTCCCACGTGCATTTTTTGGCTCCACAAAATGAGTGCCCCCCATGCTGAGATATCCCAAACCCGTAACCACCGTTTTGCCTTTATCCAATCCCCCCATTCAAATTATCATTAGCATTTAAAGTGCCAGAGAGAGAAACGGCCAACCCATTATAGGATATAACAATCGGATTTTTGATTAGCACCAACATCTCCCATATTTAAGGGATTTTCATTAACTGCTCCATAACTCTTATTCAAGTTTGACTTTGAATCTGATGCGCCTCCCCCTAGGTGTGGTAAGGATGTCAACGGGGCGGGGCGGGCACGGATATTGGCTACCCGCTACCCGCCCCGTTGGATAAAAAAACTACCCGTATCCGTCCCGTACCCGTACGGATATCCGTTTAATGGGTTTTCACGGGTATCCGCGGATATCCGTGGGTAGTTATAAAAAAAATCTTTTTTAAATTAAAAAAAACTTTTTTTTAATTAAAAAAAAATACATAAAACTTAAACAAACCACCACATTAATATCTTTCGATATTTGAACAAAATAGCACCTACAAATTAATACATCACACTTAAAATATCCATGAAACAACACAATAGATGAAAATTATCTAGAAAATGATATAATGACTTTGATAGTAGATATATATAATAAAGGGTATTATAGTAATTAAGTAACGGGTGCGGGTATCCGCGGGCACGGATAGTGTGATACCCGCCCCCGCCCCGTTTATAAACAGGTATTGGAATTACCCGTTTATTTTACCCGCGGGTACCCGTTTAACTACCCGCCCCGTACCCGTTGCGGATTTTATCCGCGGGTATGGATAAAATTGACATCCCTAGGTGTGGTGTACAGCCTGATTTTAATTACGCTGTATTAACGATAAAAATATACTTATTTATATTTTTATCTGAGACTTAAGAAATGATTTTGGAGGAAACAAAATCATATCTAGAACCTACTCTACAGTAGGAAGCTATGGTTAAAATTTGGGTTTAAAATCAGACGAAAACCAGTCTGCGTTTTTAACTGACAGAAAACCCTAATTTGACCCGAAAACTAAAATTTGTAGATTTTTCATATTTTGTCCATGAGGAAGTCTACTCTCCAAATTTCTGATCAGAAATAAAATATTATGTGTATTCGGGCGAATTTTGGTGAAAGTTCGAACGGAAAACAGTCGGTGTTTTCACTGACAGTAAGATTTTAATGATCAGAAAACCTAATTTTGACTCGTGAATGAAATGGTTTATGTTTAAATCATGTTTCCAACGAGTTTGGGTATTTTGAAAATTTTCGATTGAAAAACAGACGGAAACCCTAATCTCGAAACTGACGGAGTCGAAAACGGAACTGCAGAGACCCGTCAAGAGATCGGGACAACGAGTCATACATGATGACTCATGAAGGATGAGTCACCAAGCATTTATGACAATTTCATAAATATCTAGATATTTTAGATAGATATTTTAAGGTAAAAAGACCAAAATACCCCTAAGCTTAACCTAACCGACGTCAAGTTAAATTTTAACCATGGTGAGGGAACCATGGTCACTTTGTGTGGACAAGGGGCAGCCACACCACTCAAATAATGTGAGCCACATGTTTATAAACCAAGGTTGGCAACATAACCATAGTTAAGTTATTAATTAACTATAGTTAACTACTATATTATTTAATAATCTTAAAACCTATTAATCTAATTTTAATGAACCAAACAAAGCCTAAATCTAAGCCTATATAACTACCCAAAACCGCAGCCCCCTCCCTTTTCACTTATTTCTTCATCTTCTTCACTTTTCTTCACCAATTACACATAAACTCCATTTTCATCCTTCAATAGCTTCAAGTGTTTTCATAGTGAAACTTGCCAAGATCATCATATATTCTTCCTCCATCTTCTTAACTTAGGCAACATGACCATCTCCTCTCTTTTTAAACTCTTGTTCTTCATATTTCTTGAGTTTCCATTTCTTAGATCTAGAACTTTAATTAATTCTAGAAAATTGTAGAAAAATCATAAAAATGTGAAACCAATTTCTATGATCTAGTTATGATCCCTAATTTATTTATCCAAGAGCATGTGATCAAAATCATTTTTCTTCCCTATTTTCTAATTGAGGCCGAAACTGAGTATAAAAGTGGGTTTCATGTTTTGTTGTTTTGTTTGAAAGTTAGTACTTGGTTTAAGTTCTATAATACTTGTATAGCTTAAATCCAAGAGCTTAGGTTCAACAAAAGTCCATAGCCTAATTTTCTTATAGAGGACGAAACCCTAACATAAAAGGGTTGAAAAGTTTTTGATTGATTTGTGAAATCAAATGCTTGATTCATGCTCTCTAACACTCTAAGATCATTTATCTAAGAGATTAAGTTGATTTGGAAAATCCTAGCCTATTTTTCTGTGAGGCCGAAATTCAATTAAATAGGACTTGGAATATTTTGTTCATGTTTTCAAGTTATAGCAATTTATCTAAGCTACCTAGGACCTAAGTAATTAGTATCCAAAAGCTTAGGTTGAGAAAAGAACTCTAACCCTCATTTGAATGAGTTGGCCGAACCTAGTACCATATGTCCATATTTAGATTTGTTGATTAATTTGTTTTATTGTTGATTTGGTTGAAGGTGGTTTTGTTAACTCATGGCGGGATAACGAGGATCATCATTTTCGTGTTTCCGGTGATAACTTAGGTGGGGGAAATAATCAACCTATCGTCGGAATCGATAAGTAGTATATTATATAATGATTATGTAGGGTGACCTAAACCCTACTAGTAATCGAGTAATCGACAAGACCAAAATCACTTTGGAAACCTTTTCTATAAAACCAATGGTGATTTGGGGATTGTAGGTTTATCGGCATTAGGTTGATTATATGATATTGAGGATGTCTGACTTTATGTTGTTGAATTTACTGTGATACGCTGGTTGAGATATTCCATATGCATGTGACGTATTATTTTGGTGTTTGAATATTTATGATACCGAGGATGTTTGTTGTCTGTCACGGTCGTGATGGTTGTCATGGCCAGGCCGTGACAGGTTCTGTTTTGTAGAGTTCTTGCATTTGATGTCTGTCACGGCCGTGACAGAGTCTGACTTTGTTATTTATTTGATTTGATTATTATGGGTTGGTTGTGATAAATTGCTTTATATGATATTGAGATATTTGAATATTATGTTGATTAATGTGTTATGCATGATCTTCCTGGTTTTAATACCATGCTTAGATGATTTTAAGTAAAGATATATGTTGTTCGGGAGATAATTGTTTGGGTGAGAGAATGAATTGACTTAGAGGTACTTAGCTAAATTAAATTATCTAACGGATGAGATGTGACATAGAATGCAAGTGGAGGCTATGATGAGATCTTGAGGCACTAGGTTGTTATTGATGTGAGGTAGCTAGTGAGATTCATATAGATGCTTTGATAAATATAATCTTTTAGTTCTGGACGTGTTGTTATGATTATCCCATCGGAGATAGAGTAAAAATGTCTTCTATGCTTATGTGCTATTTTGAGGGGAAATAGTGACGCATACCGTGCTTATGCACTATTTCCTATTAGAGATTAGGGAATAGTGGCGCACCGAATTATAAGGTCTTTTATGCTTATGTGCTATTTCCGATGGGGGAAATAGTGACGCATATTGTGCTTATGCACTATTTCCTATTAGATATTAAGGAATAGTGGCGCATTGAATTACTATATGTTTTTTGCTTATGTACTATTTCCAAGGAGGGAAATAGTGACGCATAATTATGCTTATGCACTAATCCCTATGAGAGGTAAGGGAATAGGGGCGCACCAAGTTATTATTTATTATGTGCTTATGTGCTATTTCCAATGGGGGAAATAGTGACGCATACTGTGCTTATGAACTACTTCCTACGAGAGATTAAGGAATAGGGGCGCACCGGGTTTTGACCCCAAATTGTTCTGGACTACTGACTAGTGTGACAGGAGTATAGATAGCCATATCAGTATAAAGGTTGAATTACATGAGTTGAGCGTAGAGGAGGATATCGTAATTTGAGGATGATTGCTAGTTATGTGTGATGTGTGTGGTGACAGTTATTATATTTTATGCTATGTCTCTTTTTCGCTTTTTGATGATAGAACTGTTTCTTGTCCCCTATATGTTGTCTGTTGTATTGTATTTTGATGTGATCGTACGAGAATGCCCAACGGACGAACCAGTTGAGGAGGAGTTAGATGGAACTCCGTATGAACCGAATGCGGGAGGAAGAGCTATTGATTCTGGCAATGTAGTTTATTGTTTTAGGGCCAGTGAGTCTTACAAGACGTTTTATATTCCTCCGCTAAATAATAGTTTATTTAAGTATAACCCTATAAGGGATCCTACTATGAGGATACCCTCAACAATGTTTTATTTTATGTTGTAAAACTTATGTGTGTAAGCATCACTTAGCTATGGTGTGATGCTTAATGAAAATCAAAGTTGTATGCCTATTTAATACAAGTTTTCATTTTTAAGTATTTTCACGTTACGTACGCAGTTAAGAATTTAATTAAGAAGGTTTTAATCTAACAAAACACCGTGGCACAACGGGGTGTCTCATTTGGTATCAGAGCAGTTTGATTCTGATCGGACTGTGAGTTCTAGGATGTTGTTACTGGCCGTGTCTAGTTAAATCCACCTCGGATTTTGACTATGTTTAGAAGTTGGGTAGTGCGTCCGATTTTACTGCGAAAATTAATATTGGTATAGCATATGGTATGTATATACTTGCCTATGTAGTATTATATGTCATACTAATAAGAGCGGATGATTTCTTTTACAGAATCATGGCTCGCGGAAGAGGATGCCCAACTAATAGCGGTGACAGAACTCCAGAAAGGATTATTGGAGCTGTCAATGGCAATGCTGACAATAATGATAATGGAGGAGGATCATCTTTGAGTCCAAATACAATGGAAACCATAGCTGCTGCTATGCTATTGCAAACCCAAAAGAATGCTGAGATGCTGCAAATGAAGAAAGAGCGGCTAGAAATAAAGAATCAGAGAATGGTGGTAGCAGTTGAAGATGTCGGATTGACTAATTTTATGAACGGAAAGCCACCTCAATTCCGAGGAGAGTATGACCCAGAGAAGGCGGAATGGTGGATACAAGAGATTGAGAAGATATTTACTACTATGCGCTGCAGCGAGGAGAAGAAAGTGACCTATGCTGCCTTCATGTTAACTGAAGGAGCAAAATTCTGGTGGAAAGGAAAGAAAAGATTTTTGGAAGCCGAGGACAGAAACATTAACTGGAAGTTATTCAGTGATTTCTTTTTTGAAAAGTATTTTCCGCGTCTAGTTCGACGCGAGAAGGAAAAAAAATTCACAAACCTCAAACAAGGCAACATGTCCGTAGGTAGTATGCATCACGTTTTGAGGCTTTGATTAAGTTTTCAGAGTATTATCGGAGGTTTCTAAATGAAGACTAGCAATGTAGAAGGTTTGAGGAAGGACTCAAACAAACTGCAGAGGGTTGTACTGTCTCTCGACATCCAGTATTTCCCAGAACTGGTTGAGAGATGTAACGCTATTGAAAGTATAGATCTGAGGATGGCTGCTGAACAGAAGCAACAAAGGATTGAGGTCCTATTCGATCAGATACTCAGAGGAGAGTATATAGTGGTTCTCAGGGGTGGCAGGAACCATATCCAAAACCAGTGCAGACAGTCGCACCAACACCAATTGCTACAACACAAGTGGTTGGAACGAGTCAGCAGCAGCAAGGCCCAGTTTATTATAAATGTAGAGGACCACATTATCAACGGAATTGCAGGGAGGTGCCTTGTTGTTTCCATTGTGGCAAACCAGGACATTTTGTTCGAGATTATAGACAGAAAGGTATGCCGCAACCCGTAGCTGGGAATAGAGGAGCTGGAGGTTATAGAGGTGGCACCGAGGGAGGAGTTCTCGCAACAGGTCAGTAGATGGTTAGACCTCAAGCTGCTGGGAGAGTGTTTACCATAAGAGGAGTTGAACCCTCTCACTCTACAGATCTCATACACGGTATGTATGATTTTGATATAATTTGGAATAATAGAATATGTTCGAAGGATTAAGTTTTAAGTATGCCCTTCAAGAATGATATATTAAGGTGAACGGTTAAGAAAAATCAGTATAAATAGTGATGGATGGTTTTTGAGGATAACGGAAGGATATAAGGATGAATTCTGTTACGAAGTTATGCTGTCACTTAGGGGAAGACCGTGTACGATGTAGGATCTTTAGATTAAGAAATATTTGTAAGACGTTAACCAGTTTTGAGATAAGAAATTATGAGGATGGAATTTTTTCTAAGAGGGGTAGTAATGTAACAGCCTGATTTTCATTACGATGTATTAACGGTAAAGATATATTTATTTATATTTTTATCTGAGACTTAAGAAATGATTTTAGAAATCTCCCCCTCCTATTTTTTTGTTTTTTTATATTGAAATCTCCACATTAGAAAAGATCCAGTCCCTTTAACACTTGAATGAGGTGGGTTTTGGCCTTGTTCCTTTGTGACTACATTTCTTGTGTACTTTATTGGGAAGTAATTTTTAGCAATTTGTATAGCTCTAAGTTTTAATTAATTAATGGCCAAAAATATAAATGGTGAGTGGTTCCTCGTGCCAACCCCTCTTTTATTTTTTGGTGTGAGAAGATTTTGAAATGGCACAAAACAACACTAGAAGGGGGTTGAATAGTGTTTTCGAAAATCAGAGTTTAAGAAGCACAAAACCAAATTAGTGAATGAAAGTGGCTCTTAGAACAGATGCCTTTCACAACACACTGGTCAGCAACTATATAACACACCCGAGTTAGTTACTTAAAACAGTTAAACAACTGAATAATAAAGTAAAGTATAGGGAGAGAATATACTCAGAGATTTATCCTGGTTCACCCACAAACTTTGGGCTATATCCAGTCCTTGACTTTACCAAGTTTTAACACTATAACTGATCAAGGTTACAGACGAGTATTATTTGCACATCTAGCCTCTCTAGGCCCAACCACAAGTATTATTTGCACACCTAGCCTCTTTAGCAGATATGCCTTTCTGGCTGTGGGCAGCGTTCTTTCCTTATTTGTGTAACACTTAGCAAGGCTCAGATAAAGTAGATTTTCTCTTACTAACATAAGGAATGCTTTTCTGTAGATTTGCCCTTTTGTCTTTTCTCCTTTCTCTGATTTCGATTGAATATAAGAAATATATTTATAAACTTCTTTCAAGTTTAATTAACTATATTTCAAATCACTCTTTACTTTTGAATCAGAGATTAAGTGATTCCTTCATAGAGAGCTTTTCTCCTTGGCGCCTGCTTCAATAACACTGAGGTAACTTAGTGTTTCACATCTTCTAAGCATATGGATGTTTGAATATCTTTTGAATCAAACATGTTAATCTAACAGAAAAGAGGTTGAGTTTGTCAGAGGCTTAGACGTATACTGAGAGCGATAGACGCTTCATTGAAGTGAGACTTCATGATCTGTAAGCTTGATCCTTCTTCTTCTTTCAACTTACTTCAGAAGATAGTGTATGTATTCTTCGAATATTTTGATCATTACTATGACTGATAACTTCTTCATGCTTCTTGGTCTTAAGCATAGTCAGCCAAGTAAGAACGAATAGTCTTCCACGAGAGTATTGCTTGATACTTTCTATTCCTTCATTTTATTATGAATGAATAAGTCCTTTTCCTTTAGGTTTCAGTGACGATGACAATCATTGATTGCTTTTCTTTGATACTGCTACTAGCTATTCTTCTTCATAGTTTGATAAGTCTGAAAGATGTTGATGTAGGCTTCAATGAGTCAGGCTTCAGACTCATTGAACTTAGGACGCTTGTATGCAAACATTTGATACTTTCATAATCTTTTGTTAAGTTGTTCTTCTAAGACAGAATTCTTTGGCTACACAACTCAAGTAGATGATTAGCAACGTTCAGATGGTTCAATGTAAAATCAATTACTTAATGTTTGGGTTCATCAAAACACACAAGGGCCACAGGAGTGTGAGTCAGACGCATGACGAGTCAGACGCTTTATGACTTAACATTCTCCCCCTTTTTGATGATGAAAACATTCCATAAGATTTTATATTGAACAAGCAAAAGAGACAAAGATGATAAAACTTTAGAACTAACAAATAAGAGATTATCAAAACATTTTGTTTCCAAGAAATTTTAGAGACTCCCCCTAAACTTATGCTATATTTAAAACAACGAAGAGCTTTATCCTAACATACATTCTTGCTCTTTTTAAACTTATTTTACTTTACTTTAAGTTGCTATGTTGCTTTAATGTTGTTGCTTTTTGTTCTCCCCCTTTTGACATTATAAAAAAGGAAAGTAATTTGGTACCTTTTGGGGAGGTCTTTTGCTAGAAAACAGACAAGTAAAGTTGATAAATAACACAACAGTCTGTACTAACACACAGATATAAGATAAAACATTAACTAGCAATTAGATAAATATGAGTCCAGCCGAAGGCTCAAAAATCTATCAAAACATAATTAGTCCATAATAAAAGGCTCAAACAAGGACAGATATTTAAAACATAAGATCAGAAATAGGGTGAATTAGGAACATCATCGAAAGAAAGATTAATTCATCTTTTCAAGGATTTTGTGTAGAAAAGTCACGACTTGTTTCATTTCATGGTGCATTCCTCGCAATTCAGCTCTAGCTACAGGATCACTAACAACTGTATGATTCTGTTCAGCTCTTGGTTCATGTTGATTAGCTTGTTGTTCTGGCTGCGGGACTTCTTCTCTTGGGTGCACTTAAACTTCAGGGATAGGGGTAGCTTCAATCATATCTTCATCAGAAATCATTTCCTCATGGTAGTTATCATACCATGGCAGAAGTAGGAGATTTGAAGAGGTTGCAGACAACATATTAGGATCAAAGAGAGATACCAAACTTGTTTTAGAAACTTCAGCAGCAGTCATAGCTTCTTCCATTACAACTTCATCACATTGTAGAGCTTCCTCTACTACAGTTTGCCCAGAAGATAAAACCAACTTTCTTCTTCAAAAAGATTAATCACAGACGGAATTGTTGCAGAGAAGTTAATCAAGGATGGAGTAGACACAGATACAGAAACTTGAAGGACAGGAGCATAGTATTCGTCCTCAATATTAGATAAATTTGGTTCAAATGTGATAACCAGATTTCAAAAATAGTTTTCAATAGAATAGTGACAAAGTTTCTTAACACAAGAAAAGTGTTAGAAATGGAGCATATAAAGTGATGCAGAGAGTTCAGACACATGAATTGGTGCAAGGGAGGGAGGTTTCCAGATACAGATTCTTTATAAATAGGAGTTCTACACCACAGACTCAATCTATTAACCAGAGAATGGGTCACTATGGTATAGAACAAACTTTCAATTGACCTTTGAGGAGGGAGAATCTCTTCTTCATCCTCATAGAAGATGGAATCCTTAAGCCATGTGATGAATTCTCTTGGACCAAAAAAGATGATATAGAAATTGTTCTTGAACAGATACACTCTTGTTCCAGATACCCCCATGAATAGATAACTTCTGAAAAAGGGATAGAGAGGTAAGGGTTGTGCGTGTCCAACGTACCCAAAATGTTACAAAGCAACAAAGCTGATCCTTCCATTCTGAGTGGGAGTCTTCCACTTATGATATTCTTCTAGCCCAGATCCAGATGACTCTGCATCCCATTAACCCTTCTCGTCCTCTAGATACACTGCCACATCTTTTGGAGTACAAATTTTCTTATCAATCTTTCTCTTGATATCTTTCCTCTGAGTGTCATCCAAAATAAATCTTGGAATAGGGACATGAGTATCGTTTGCAATAAATTTCCTTGCCTTTACTGGTTTCTTCTTTCCCTTGGTCATTGCTGGTTCAAACTCTTTTTTAGAAACTTCACCAATTGTTTTAATTGGTTGTGGTGTAGTATCTTGAATTGGTCTTTACCTCATGCACCAACCAAGTTTGTACTTTTCCCAACTTTCGTCAAAATCATTCAGCCTTTTTCCTCTTTCTTCCTCGGATTCTTTAATAATCTCTTCTTGTTGCATTTCTTGTTCTTCTTGTTCAGACAGTCTTTTCTCCACAGTTTCTTCATTCCTTGATTCACAGATTTTAATGCCTTTACTTAATCTTCCTTCCTCTTTGTCAATCCTTCCTCCTTTTCTTTTTCTTGGTAATCTTTTCTTTTTGTTGAAACATTCAGATACACCAGCAACTAATTAACATACAGATTTAGTTACTAAGACCGATGGTTCTCCAGACTTAGTCTTCTTTACTTTTATTTTCTTCATACTATTCTCAGCCACATACACTTCCTTTCTTCTTCTATGCACAATACAAGCTATGGGCTAGTCATCATCTGAGTCCTCAAAGACTCTTTCAGGGGCTACTTCTTCAACAGGGTTTTCAGCAATTATGAAATCATTTCCAGATTCAGTCTTCATTTCCAGTTCTATAAGAGTTCTTAATGAAATAACATGAATCTGATTCATAACTTTAGAACTTAAGACGATTCCCTTATTCCTTATCAACCTTGTCAAGAGCATAGCATAAGGATAACATGTCTTATTTCCACTAACTATCTTAAGTATACGATTGAAGATAAGATCATTTATATCTACTTTCCTAAACTGAAGAAGTCGGTATAAAGCATACTTATCAGCTCTAGAAATAACATTTAAGAAACCTTTTCTAGGAGTCACACACCTAGTTAAGAGAAGATGTAAAAACCTTGCCTTTTGTAGAAGATAAAGAACGAACTTGCTTTCCATGAGTCTGTCTTGAATAGAGTTAGATTAACTTCTTCCTTGTTTTCATACTTTTCCCAGTCATCTGACATTCCTGTTCCTTCCCTTGGACAACCAGTTGCTTGAATAATGTCGCGGATATCAAACCTGTGTCTCGCGGCGTTTATGTTTCCAACAACACTAAATAAGTGTGCATATCTTGATGAGGTAGAGTTCTTCCAAAACTCCTTAACAACGTGAGGGTAGACATTTTTTCTAATCATAAAGAAGTTCATCCAAACCAGCATCTTTGATCTCTTGGAACTCGATTATGTGTTTTATAGCCAACTTCATCACTTCAGAATATTCCATATTAGGGATAGTAGAAGAGTTTACTGATCTCCTTGAAGCCATTTGGGTAAGAAGGTGAAGAAAGATTAGGGCAGAAGAAGGGCGAAATGCAGAAACTTTAGAGAGAGGAGTCTGAAGGTGAACGGTTGTGTATGAGGGAGAGGTTTACGAAAAGCACTTTAGCATTTATGACGCTGACGTGCAGAGAGAGAACCTAGCCAAAGGGAGTGAAACGTTTTCTCATTAACTTCCCACTTAATCATTCAAGAAATTTGAAATTAATTATGTCTTTTAGTCTTAAAGAGGGTTCACGTCATATCAGACGGGTTTTAAACTAACAGATGCATTATTCAAATATTCACACATAAAGTTCTTAAAATAAGATTTTAAATACTTACCTGTAAGTGATTTGTCTCAAAAATCACTGACCTCTTTTATTGTTTCTCTTCTTCTCTGAGATGATCTTGCTTAAATTAGAGGCTTTGGAATATATACTCTCTTGTAATTGTGAGTAGTGAGAGTCCATTTTCCAATCTCTATTAAAGGAGTCTTCTTTGTTCTACTCAATAAATCTGCAAAAGGAATTATAAGGTGCTTTGGTACCCATACCTTTTTGGGTCCACTTTTGTTAGTTATTTTAGTCTGTGAAGACTTGACTTTTCTTTTGTGAAAGCACTTGGACGTGATATGTCCAGATTTACCAAAAAAAAGTACATGGTATATCAAAAGAGGGTTTAATAGGAATTTTCACATTATCTGAGAGTTTGTCAGATACTTTATGATGATTCTCTTCAATGTAACCAATACCAGTTTTGTCAAAACTAGACCTTTGACTTCCGAGAAGTTTCATCAGGTTGTTCTTACCATTGACAAATCTAGCAAGATCATTAGTGAGCTCTTCCACTTTCTTTTGAAGTTTCACAACTTCTTCAGATGGTGGTGTTTCAGTAATGATCTCGGCTCTAAGCATTTCTGCCTTGAGCTTTCTGTTTTCTAAGATCAATTCATCTACCTCAAGATTTTTCTGTTCATTCTCCTTAGTGAGCTTCACATACTTTTTGTCAAGTTCTTTGAAATTATCAAGAATACAGTTAGATTCACTGAGAAGTTCATGATAGGCATCTTGTAAATCCTCAAATTCAGAATTTACCTCATAATCTGAGTCAGTGTCTCCAAGTAGACATTTGAGCTCTTCATCTAATTCTTTGTCCAGATCTTCCTAAGTGATCATCTTTTTGAGAGGTGACATTCTATCACCTGCTGTTCTGATTGCTACTTTCTTAGCTCTTATTTTATTCCAGAATCTTCTCATCTTTCTGGTTGCTTCAGAAACTTCTTCATCTTCATCATCATTTTGAGAATGTTGATCTATTGGTGTATTTAAATATGGAAGTTTGTCAACATTGTTAACTGATATTTCTTCAGATGTTTCTTTGACAACAGCATCTTCATCATATAGTTCTTCAAGTCTGATCCAGATATCTTTGGTTGTTTCACAGCTACTGACTTTATCATATTCAGACCTGCTAAGAGAACATACAAGAAGATATTTTGATTTGGCATTAAGTTGAACCATATTTTTTAGTTCTGATGTCCATCTGCTTCTTGGAATAGCATTTCCACTTTCATCAATTGGACTGTATGGTCCTTGAGATATGATTTCCCATAGATCTACATCAGTTGACTCTATGAACATTCTCATCCTACTCCTCCAGTACCTATAGTCTTTGCCATTGAACATAGGTGGTTTGCTGAGATATGTATCCTGATTGTACATATTGTTGCTTGAGGCTGCTTCACTTGCCATTCTTCAGAATCTTTTCCTCTACACTGTAGGTGCTCAACCCAGAGGCTGAGCTCTGATACCAACTGAAATGGCACAAAACAACACTAGAAGGGGGGTTGAATAGCATTTTCGAAAATCAGAGTTAAAGAAGCACAAAACCAAATCAGTGAATGAAAGTGGCTCTTAGAACAGACGCCTTTCACAATACACTGATCAACAACTATATAAGACACCCGAGTTAGTTACTTAAAATAGTTAAACAACTGAATAATAAAGTAAAGTATAGGGAGAGAGTATACTCGGAGATTTATCATGGTTCAAACACAAACTTTGGGCTACATCCAGTCCTTGACTTTACCAAGTTTTAACAGTATAACTGATTAAGGTTACAAACGAGTATTATTTGCACACCTAGCCTCTCCAGGCTCAACCACAAGTATTGGTTGCACATCTAGCCTCTTCAGGCTCAACAAGTATTCTTGAAACAAGCCTCTTTAGGCTCAGAGAGTTTTGAGAGAGTTTTGAATATGAACTTGGAACTTGGTGAGTTGCATAAGAGTTCTTCTTCAAATGATTTTCAAGAGTGTGAAGAAGATATGTGAGTGGTGAGAGCTTTCAGCTATTGATTTGATAAGATGAGTACTGTTCTTTGAGTAATATAGCTTTTCAACTGATGAGTATTTTCTCTGGTTGCTTATCACTATATCACATCACTTGTTATTCAGTCTTCTACTTCTTCTATTTATACTTGATCACAAAGATCCGTTGAGATGCATTTTAGAGTCTTTGGCTTTGTTCTTCAGGAAATAGTTGTTCTGACTTGATAATAAATGCTTTAAAGAATGTTGGAGATTCCTTGTTGACATCTGAGTATAGTATATATGCTTTTCTGGCTTTGGGCATGTTCTTTCCTTATTTGTATAACACTTAGAAAGGCTCATATAAAGTAGCTTTTCCCTAACATAAGGAATGCTTTTCTGTAGCTTTGCCCTTTTGTCTTTTCTCCTTTCTTTGATTTTTATTGAAGATAAGAAATATATTAATAAACTTATTTCAAGTTTAATTAACTATTTTTCAAATCATTCTTTACTTTTGAATCATAGATTAAGTGATTCCTTCATAGAGAGATTTTCTCCTTGGCGAGTGCTTCAATAACACAGAGGTGACTTAGGGTTTCACATCTTCTAAGCTTGTGGATGTTTGAATATCTTTTGAATCAAACCTGTTAATCTGACAGAAAAGAGGTTCTGAGTTTGTCCGAGGCTTAAACGTGTGACACCCTAAAACCCGGCATCACATGGTTACCCGTTGCGGAAAAGAAACATATTTAGAAGACTGGTCGCTTTCGGAAAAATAACCTTTTATATAGGGTTACTGAAAAAGGGTACTCAATTTTTTTTATTTTTTTATTTTTTGTTAAAAGAAGTTAAGAAAAGGTGATGAACACTCAGAACATGAAGATAAACATCATTTATATAAATATAATTGTCCCACTTGGGATCTTAGGTTTGATTACAAAACAGGCCTTGTTGAACTTGCCAACATACACTAAAACCGCTACTGAAGAAACAGGTAAAAAGAAACATCAAACCGGGAATAGGGAACTGGGTACCGGACTCAAAAGATGGCTCTAAAAGCCTAGGGACTATTGGGAGAACTCCAAAAACCGACGAACGATCTACCAATGCCTCCTGCATGCAGTGTGACCACAGACGCTACCCATAGACGAGATATCATATGCCGGATCGATAACGTCACCGCCATCGTCGATAGGGACGCCGTCATCTCCGGGATCCTTCGAATGGTACTCTGGCTCCTCCTCCTCCTCGTCCTCGACCTCTATCAGCTCAAGAGGCTCTTCCTCAGGATCCTCTTCGGGATCCTCCTCCACTGGATCCTCCACAAGCGGTTCAACTGGATCAAAATGGTCATGAAGGAGATCGGTGACTTGTAGTGTATGAAGGTAGTACCATGGAGGTGGAAGCACCACAGTCCTCGTCTCGATGGTATGAATCCTTCGTACTGGCACATCGTTAGCATTTGTCTCGGTAGTCGTGACTGGTCCACGATACGTCGTGGTCGTCGCACCCTCATGTATAGTCCAGTTCCCTGCCGTCCCAGCATGATCAAACACTTCGCTCCTCGAGCTCGACTATGACAAGGGAACGTTTGGATCCATCTAAAAGCACGCGCATACTCGATACAAGAAGAAAAGAACAGAACATACAGATGTGCAAGAGTGAGATACCATCATAAGATATATCCCACAACAACCATATACATGACATACATCACATAATCATCTAAGTAGTTAAATCATGCATATACATAACATAACAGTGTTATATCAAAGGGTATCAAACCCGCACAGTCAATCTTTGAAAATATGCATGGCAATTCAATGTCAGGCTCTAACTTAATCTCATGAGATATCAACATCGTTTTCCACTGGAGAAGAATTAGAGTTGGTCGATCTCTAGCCCACCGGGCAGTTGCCTCCATACCCTCATGCATTTAAGGTCTCAGGACGAGCAACGTCACATGTGCCTCTGAACCGGTCATATGGACTGACTCCCAGATACCACCTTGTATCTGATATGTAAGAAAGCATGTCTGCCTGGGGAAATGCACATGAGAAAATATTTTATTTCAAAGGTTTTCTTTGTTTTCATTCTTTTCCACTGTCGCAGCTCAAAGCTAACAACTTAATCATCATTTCCCCATCACTTGAAAACTTCGAAACATAGGACACACAGTCTGAATGCTCGATCACAACGCCCAAGACCGATACCGCAGTCAAGGGTTGTGGTCGTAGAAAACAACATTCACCTTTAAAAACGTTCATCACAACGTGGTTTGGACACACAGTCCATAACAACGTGATTAGGACACACAGTCCACCACAACGTGATTAGGGCACACAGTCCACAACAACGAAATCAGAACACACTGTCCTCGATTTCTAAAATTGGACTCTCAGTCCCGAAAATCGTGAATAGGACTCATGGCCCCGAATTAACACTTATCCAAGATCACTTGCGTATAACTGAATACTAGAGGAGACGTCTCGCGTACTAGATTCTCTTTCTTAAGTACTTATTTTTCGTTAAGTGAAAATCAAATTCAAAACCGAATCCTCGATAACCTATCCAGGCTATCGGAAAGTTTCTAAAACATTTAGGAGAAAACCTTTTCTTTGAAAATATTTTATAAAGCATCTTTGAAATACTTTTATCTTTGAAAATCTCCCATAGGATATTGCCAAATAATCTTGAAAGTTTTCACTTGAAGACACATAGTTCGAAAAGGATTTTTCTCTTGTATAACAATAGTTCACCAAAACCATTTCAACATTTAAAACAAGTACTTTAAGTTAATGAGCTTTTGGAAAAGAACACCAATCCCTTCATCTTCAAAGCTTATTAAGGTTTTTAATTCTTATAACGGTTGAGCACAGACACAAGTCTGGCTTAGCAAACTTTCAATCAACAGCAATATATATTCTCAGTTCAATGCTAATATCACGGTTGAAAGAAGTTCATCACAAATATGCATTATAACATTTAGAACAAGCACAATTCAACATTAGATAATAGCATAACAATTCAAGTACATTAGATAACCAAGTAAGCTCAATCAACATATAAATATCCAGTTAAACACATACACACATGCATACAATTATTGAATATCTTTAGGAAATCCCCTCTTATCTTACGTCGGAGTTAAGAGTTTTGGATTTGAAAAGAAGGTTCACCAACGTCCTTGCTTCTCCGGCGATGGAAGTCTAAGGTTACCAACATAAAATCCTAAGTTAAAAAAATCACTCGAGAACACTAACCACAAGGTATAGGTTCGGTTCATACAACAAACTAGGATTAGGTGTTTCTGAAATTTATGAGACTCTTGGATTTATGATCCTTAAGTGCTAGAAGTTCATAAACAACAATCTTTTAACAAAGTTGAATTAAAAATCCCACTAAGTACTTGACTTAGGGTTTCGGCCAAGCATTGGTAAATAGGCTAGGAATTTCTAAACTTTCCAATCTCTTTAGGTTAGTATCCATACATAGTAAGGAGCTTGAAACCATGATCATTTCGGAAAATGGAAAAACAAATGTCTTAGACCATGAACTCTTAGGTTCGGCCTTAACAAGTTTGTGAGGTTAGAGATCTTTAAATCATCCAATCTTTTGGACATAGCATCCTTTAACATGAAGGAGGTTTAATCCATAATCATCTTGGAAAACAAAATAAAATAACACATCCTAGGTCAAATGTTACATTCGGCCGACCATCATAGGAAAGTAAAGCAAGAAAATATTTTAAACTTTCCAATCACTTAGACATAACATCCTTTAACATAAGGAGCTTTTTAGTCCATGATCACTTTGGAAAACAAAACTAAACAATTTTGCCATAACCATTTAAGGTTTCGGACTTTTCAAGAAATAGGGGTTATAAATATTCAAACTTTCCAATCTCTTGGACTTAGCATCTTTCTATATCAAGGAGTCTTAATCCATGATCATTTTGGGAAACAAAACTTAAACACCATTGCCTTAAAACTCATTGGTTTTGTTCTTTACATAAAAATAGGGTACAAATCTTTAAACTTTCCAATCACTTAGACATAGCATCCTTTAACATAAAGGAGCCTTGGTCCATGATCATCTTGGAAATGAAACTCAAATACAAACTCATACATGTAAAAGTTGAAACAAGATTCACCTAAACCACATACATGGTTTCGGCATCCTTAGGAAGAAGAGGTTAAGAAACTTTGTTTTACACAACCTTTTAGTATGTGATAGTATGAGTAAATATAAGAATATAGAAAGTGGTTTCAACACAAAAGGAGTTTTCTACCATTTTGGAGAGGTTTTAGAAGTTAAAAGCACATAAAGGACATGAAGAAAACTTTGAAACAAAAGATGAAAATTTGAAAAATAACTATATAGAAGTATTACCCTTAACAAGATGAACAACTTTGATGAAGAACTCTAAGAGAAAAGCTTGATAAAAATGTAAACTTTATAAGACAGAAGAAGAAGAAGAAGAAGAAGATTTGTAGTAAAGTGTAAATGTGAGAAATGGAGGAAAGTGTTGAAGTGTGAAAATGATGAGTATTTATAGAGAGTGAGGGAGAGGGTCACGGTTTTGGGAAGGAAGAAAGAAGAGAAAAAGAAGGTGGGTTGCTTGTAGAAAGGATAATGAGTTAAGGTGATGTGATGTGATTGGAGAGAGAAAGATGAAAAAGTGAGATTTATGAAAAAAGTCATGATTCACCTTTTGAGGTGTGTCATAACCTTCACATCAAGTCACTTCATGTCTCTTCATCCTCTTGATGCTCTTCTCCATTGTGTATCAGATGACTTCCCCGATCGTATTTCCCGACGATTTCGCCCGGGAAATCCCTAAGATTTGACCTCGAACAAGATTTTTCGAAAAACTCCAAACCCACACAAAACATCATAAAAACACTAACTGTCTTGTTCACGAATTAAAATTTGGTCTCTAGCTCAGTAAACTTGTACTGGCAGTGAGAACCCAGATCGGTTTTCGTCTAAATTTTCGATCGAAAATTTTACTGTGACTTCATACGGTAAAACAACAGAAGAAAATGATTTTATTTCAAATAAAATATTCCTCTCGATTTTATCAAAAATAAACACATTAAAGAATGTATTTACTAATAAAGAAGCATACGAAAAAACAGGGTGTTACAACTTTACCGCTCAAAAAAGAATTTCGTCCTCGAAATTACGTACCTTGAAATAACTCAGGGTACTGTAACTTCATCTTGTCCTCAGCTTCCCACGTTGCTTCTCCGGTTGTCTCATTCCAGATGACTTTGACCAAAGGAATTTGCTTACCTCTGAGCTGCTTTGTCATCCTATCCGCGATTCATGCCGGTGAAGTCATAAAGGACAGGAATGTATGTGATGATTTTAACTGTACTTTATCAGGCTTTATGATATGTGATGGATCAGGAATGTATTTTCTCAATTGAGAGACATGAAAGACATCATGGATATTGGAAATAAAAGGTGGTAAGGATATTTTATAAGCTACTGGACTGACACGACGAAGAATTTGGTAGGGTCCAATGAACTTGGGAGTAAGCTTTCTGGACTTTAGTACTCTGTCAATCCCAGTCGTTGGCGTGACTCTCAAGAATACATGTTCGACTTCCTCGAACTCTAGAGGTCGTCGTCTCTTGTCCGTGTAGCTCTTATGTCGGCTCTGAGTAGTCCTCATTTTCTCCTGGATCATCTTCAACTTTTATGTCGTTTGTTGCACGAATTCTGGACCCAACAGCAAACTCTCACCATCCTGGAACCAACACAAAGGCGTCCAACATCGTCGACCATACATGGCTTCATATGGTGCCATTCCAATGCTTGAATGGAAACTATTATTGTAGGTGAATTCTATCAATGGTAGGGACTCGTCCCAACCCCCAACATCCTCCAAAACATAAGCTCTCGGCAAGTCCTCTAGTGACAGGATTGTCCTTTCCGTTTGTCCATCAGTCTACGGATGATATGCGGAACTCAATCCGAGTTTCGTTCCAAGCGATTTTTGCAAACTCTGTCAAAACCTCGATGTAAATTGTGGGTCTCGGTCTGAAACAATGCTTGAAGGCACACCATGCAGTCTAACAATCTATCTGATGTACAGCTGGGTTAACTTCTCCATAGAGTATCTCATATGATTGATAAAAAGTGAGCTAACTTAGTCAGTCGGTCCACTATTACCCATATAGCCTCATAACCCTTCTTAGTCCTTGGTAAACTGGTCACGAAATCCATCGAGATTCCATCCCATTTCCATTCTGGGATATCTAAAGACTGTAACATTCCTGCTGGTCTCTGGTGTTCCACTTTGGCTTTCTAACATACCAAACAAGAAGTGATGTATTCCATTAACTCTCTCTTCATCCCATACCACCAGTACAAATTCTTAATATCTTGATACATCTTTGTGGCTCCTGGGTGCATACTCAACCTGCTCTTATGAGCCTCTTCTAAAATCAGCTTCCCCAGCTCAGCATAATTAGGTACACAGATTCTCTCGCCAAACCTCAAGATTCCATCTGTTCCTTCTCTAAATTCTGACAGAGCTCCTTGACGTACTAAGTCTCTTTCTGTCTACAGATACTGATCAGTCTCTTGCTTCTCCTTTATCTGCTCCATTAATCCATTTCACACGATGGTCCTGTTCAAAAACAGTTTTCCCGGCGTACTCTCAACTGACAAACTTAGATCTCGGAATTGTTCCAGCAATTCCTGCTCTTTAACCATCATCACTGATGCGTGAATTGACTTCCAGCTCAAGGCATCAACCACCACATTCGCCTTTCCAGGGTGATACTGTAGTTGAAAATCATAATCCTTTAGGAATTCTAACCAACGTCTCTGACGCATATTCAACTCCTTCTGATTAAACAGGTACTTCAAGCTCTTATGGTCACTGAAAACATTAAAAGTAGCCCCGTACAAGTAATGTCTCCATATTTTTAAAGCAAAGACCACAACAGCCAGTTCTAAATCGTGCGTCGGATAGTTCTTCTTATGAATCTTCAACTGGCTCGAAGCATAAGCTACAACCTTCCGATTTTGCATCAGCACACAACCCAAACCTTGATGCGAAGCATCACAGTAAACCTCAAAAGATTCCTTGGGATCAGGTAGGGTCAATACCGGTGAGGTTGTCAACCTCCTTTTCAGATCTTGGAAGCTTCTCTCACAGGCTTCTGTCCACACGAACGCTTGGTCCTTACGCGTCAACTGGGTGAGAGGTCCTACAATCTTGGAAAATCCCTCAATGAACCTCCTGTAGTAGCCAGCCAAACCCACAAAACTACGTATTTCTGTTGCCGTTGTCGGTATTTCCCATTCCAAAACAGCCTCGACCTTCGTCGGATCCACAACGATTCCTTCGTGGGATATTACGTGGCCCAAGAATTGAACTTGATCCAACCAAAACTCACACTTCTCTGGTTTCGCATAGAGCTGCTTCTCTCTCAGGATCTGAAGAACAATGATAAGGTGTTCGGCATAAGTCTCCTTGTCCAGAGAATAGATCATAATGTCATCAATGAAGACGACTACGAATTGATCCAAAAAGGGACGAAAGATCCTATTCATATAGTTCATGAATATAGCAGGTGCATTCGTCACTCCAAACGGCATCACCAAATACTCATAATGCCCATAGCGTGTTCGAAACGTTGTCTTAGGAACATCTTCTGCTTTTACTCATATCTGGTGGTATCCTTACCGCAGATCTATCTTTGAAAACACTACCGCGCCACGCAACTGATCCATAAGATCATCTATCCTTGGAAGAGGATATCTGTTTTTAATCGTGACTTTGTTTAACTGACGAAAGTCCACACACAGCCTAGCAGTTCCATCTTTCTTCTTTACTAGCAAGACTGGAGCTCCCCACGGTGAAACACTAGGTCGTATAAACTCTTTCCTCATCAGCTCCTCAAGTTGGTCCTTCAAGGTTTCTAACTCTGATGGCAACATGCGATATGGTGCCATGGATATTGGTCCAGTTCCTAGAATCAGATCAATCACAAACTCGATCTCCCGAACAGGTGGCAATCCAGGTACATCCTCAGGGAAAACCTCCGGAAACTCTAGAACGACAGGTACGGATTCCAAGTCAAACTCGCTCTCGACGTCCAAGGAAAACAGCAGCATGTAACCTTGAGCTCCTTCTTTCAAATAAGCTCTTACCTGACTAGCAGATAAAAATCCAGAAACCTCCTCCCTAAAGATTAAGGTTTTCGGAGCACAATCTATTAGGATATGGTTGAAAGACAATCAATCCATGCCTAACATTACATCTAACAGTATTAAGGGCAAACAGATCTAGTCTACAAGGAAATGTCTATTCTGATCGATGATAGGATAGTTTAAGCAAACAGAATTAACAGTCACAGGTTCAGCAGTTGGGGTAGAAACAATCAGATTATATGGCAAGGAAGAAACAGGCAAGTCTAGAATTTTCACACGATCCATCGAAATAAAAGAATGAGTTGTGCCTGAATCGAAAAGTACAGACAAGAGATTACCAGCAATGTCGCACTTACCTTGCACAAGATCAGCGGAGTTCGATGCCTCGGCACCACTCATGGTATACACTCTTCCCTTAACGGTTGGCTTGTTTACTCTGGCATGGTTGACAGAATGCTCCCTCTTCGGTGCACGGCACTCTGATAACTCATTTTTGAGTTACATTTTAGTGTGTATACTTGGCCTAATTAATTACTATATGTGTTTAATATTGGTGATTTGGCTGAGTTTTACATTATTGGACTTAAATGGGCTTAATTGCTAAACATTGTTAATTTTCGGATTTTTCACTCATCCTGACATTGTTGCCTTGCGCAGAGCACAACTAGAGCTACAAATATCGGATTTTGTTGATCTTTCTGTACCTAGAAAGATAAGGAAGGGACCTACAATTTTAGGTTAAGAATTGTCAAATTAGGACAAAATCAAGGCTAAATTGGGTCCCGAGTTCTCTGGCGCGGATCAGTGCGCAGTCCATGATGTTCCTTCACTTAAATGGGCCTAACTTACTCATCTTAAGCCCAATTAAGGCATATGATACCTTGTTGGAAAGCTTATTCAGAGGACCTTAATTTAGTCTAGGGTTAGCTCAGGAATAATAAGTATAAATAGCAGTTTAAAACCGCACAAGTGAGAGAGACGAAAATTATATACTTTTACAATCCTTGTTTTTACAAGTTTTGGAATTCTTTTCCCCTCTCTTATCCTCTTTTAGTTTTCTGTACTTTGATGGATGTTTTGTTGTTAAAGCTTCTCCAATGGTGATGACTATGGAAGGTTAAACCTTTTATCAATCCTAGACATTCAAGTAATTTGGTTTGAATTCCGAGTTCCTTACTTTTAATTGTTTTTCAATTGCTTCTCCTTTTCTCTTCTTTCAATTATGATTTTTGTGTTGTGAGTGTGATTATGCTTGATCTATGTCTGATTAGATGTAGATTCAGTTTTCACGATTGAATTGAAATTAGGAATTAGGATTGATTAATCCAAAAATCTAATAGAGATTAGGGAACCAATTGGTAACCTAGGTTAATTGAATTTGTACATAAATCAACATTATTAGGGATTGCGATTGTGACTCCAATTTTGTTATTTGAACACTACATGATCATGTAGTAGATTTCAAATTAACAGAGGAGAAGGGCAAACGAATTTATATCTTTTGGAACAATGACGAATTCTACAAAAGAACTTGACGTCTTGGATTGATGTTTATAATTAATTGAATTTCTTTTTTAATTGCAATTTAGTTTTCTCCCAACAAATTTTGAAAACCCCCTTTCTCTAACATTCTCGATTGGCTAATAATCACTACAAAAAAAGGTCATTTAGCGACCGAAAATAGTGACCGAATTTTTAGGTTCCTTTTTGCGACCGAAATAGAGACTGATTGTAGGATCTACATGAAACACTGGTTAGAGTTGATTCTGCGACCGAAATAGCGACTGAAATAGGGCGTAGCAGAGATATCGGTCGCTACTTCGGTCGCTAAACAAAGAAAATTAAAAGTCAGAAATTTATGAATTTTTTGCGACCGAAATGGCGACCGAAATAAATGCAACGGTCAAACTGTGTTTATATTAGCGACCGATTAATAAATCCGTCGCTAAATTTATGAATTCACGTTTTAAACTTTATTTATATTTGCGACCGATATTAATTCGGTCGCTAAATGGCGCGTTGAGAAAATAAATTTGCGCGTGTTAGCGACCGAAATTTAATTCGGTCGCTAAATTACAAATTCAAATTAAGATTAGCGACCGAATTAGCGACCGAATTAAACTGAAATCCCTAAATTCGACAGAACCTCCTTCTTCCTCATTTTTTCCGGTGTTTTCTCTCTCCCATCCACTATTTCTCTCTTCTACGGCGCGCGCTCCGGCCACCTCAATACCCCAAGACACCTCCGGTCGTCGTCACCACCGTCATCTCCCCTCTGCTCAGGTAAGCTCTCCTCTACTCCATCTCTCTGTCTCATTGTCTCACTATGTCACTGTCTATCATTCCCCCCTCATTTCAGGGCTCATTCTGGTCACATTGCTCACACCACCACCACCACCACAACGCCCTCCCTCACACTGACTGAGGTAATTGCTTCTCTCGTTGTTACTGGCTGACCTGCTAAGAATCCCATGCTCATTCTCTGGTTAAGTTATGACAGTTATGGTGGTTGTGTGCTTAGTATTTTGAGTTGCTAGTTTTGGTGGTAGCTGGTGTGTGCTCTGTTGTTTTTTGGGCTGCATTTTTCTGTTGCTGTCATTTGTTTGCTGCTGGGTGGATTTTTCGTTGCTCTGCTGTGCTCTCTTTTGGCTTTTGGTTCTCTTGGTGGTGTTAATCTGTTGCTGGTGTCATGTGGGGTTGGCTTTTAGCTATTATGCAACCTTAGTGCTTCAGTTTTGATTTTGGTTGTAACAATATCTATAGGTTCAGTCTTGTTAATCTGTTTTCGACATTTGTGTATTTGGGTTAGGCACTTCTTGTGCTCTTTCTTTTAATATATTTCTTTGATTATCAAAAAAAAAAATTGCTTCTCTCGTTGTCTTTCTCTACATTGTTGTTTCTGTTGTGTGTTGTGTGTACATTGGTGTTGTGTGTGTGTTTGTTGTGTTGTGTGTGTGTGTGTTGTGAGTGTGTGTTTGTTGTGTGTTCTGTGTACTAAAGTTTGTGGGTTCAATTGGATTGTAATCATAGGGTAGGTGTGTGTGTGTCTGTTTGGGATGTTTGTGTGTGTGTGTGCAGAGATGTGTGTTTAGTGTATGTGTGTGTGTCTGTTTGGGATGTTTGTGTGTGTGTGTGCAGAGATGTGTGTTTAGTGTATGTGTGTGTGTCTGTTTGGGATGTTTGTGTGTGTGTGTGTGTGTGTGTGCAGAGATGTGTGTTTAGTGTATGTGTGTGTGTTTAGTGTGTGTGTGTGAGTTTAGGGATGTGTGTTTTTGTTACTCATCATTTTCATTTTTTCATCCAACACATTTCTCTCTTTTCTCTTAGTTTCTCAAGGTGTCTTGATTTCTTACTCAAGGGTCATCACTTAGAGGTAATTTCCCTCCAACCTTTCTTCATTACAATTGATGTTGAGTTGATTAGCTTCATGCTTGTTCTTAATTTTGTTCAAAAAGAATTAAGCTTGAAAATGGTAGAAAAATCATAACTCTTTGTACCCATTGATTTAAGTCTTGAAACTTAATATTGGTGCTTCTATAATCATACTCTTCATGCTTGCCAAATGATTTGATGAACAAAATTTTCTCCCCTATTTTCCCCCACTTGGCCGAACCATACCCTTTTATTTTACTCTTGGATTTCAAAAATTTGTAACTCTTTGCATAAAGGGAAACAAATCTCCAAATTTGATATCTGTGCTTGTCTAGTGATCAATGATCATCCTTCCTTTCTCTTCATGTTTTTCATTCAAATCACTAAGTTGCTACAACTTTCCATATTCCTTGATTTTTATGATTTAAATTCTAGAAAATCATAGAAATGGAATTTGTGAGTTATGACAATTTTTCCCTACTAACTAAGACCCTAACATCTTGTCTATCTAGGATGGACTATTAGATCATATAATTAATATAGTTAATTAGTGGTTAGTTACAAATCAGTTGCTTTATCTTACATATAATATAAGTCACTTTTATATATGACTTGATGTAATAAACTTTCTCATTCAATCAATTACACCTTTCAGTTTTCTCTCTATTATTTTCTATTTTGATGGGCACTGTCATGTTTACTAAAATGAACATTGAACAACATGGAAAATCTTCTCTTTGATAGAAAGAAATTCTAGCATTATCCACATTTTTTTATGGTACTGGATATGTAATATATTGATTCGATTTGTGTAAACAGTTAGGCCCGATTTAAGGATAATTTTTTAAAAAAAAGTCGAAATCAAAATAAATTGACCTTGACTCTGCAATCTTATTATTTTTTATGCTTCATTGATTATTTTTTCGTCAGCACATGCTTTAACACTAGATATTCATGAGATAAATTATTTAGGTATAACAATTTAACATAATAGAATAGTGATTTGAGTTGAAATGAATAATTTCATTTATGCACGATAGGTCCTTCTTGTCATATTCTTCTACCGGCTCCTCCACTTATCCTTGCTCAGTTGTGTTTTCTCTCTCAGGTCAGTTCTCTGAACACTCAGTGTAATGTATTATGTGAATTATCGTTTTGTTTGGTAGTGGAGAGTTGAGCTCAATAGGATGTGATCTTGTCTGATTGTATGCTGATAATTAATTTAATGTTTATGCATGTGTTTGTCAATATGTGTTGTTTGTTAGTGGAGAGCGAAGCTCAATAGGATGTGATATTGTATGATTGTATGCTGATAATTTAATGTTTATGCATGTGTTTGTCAATATGTGTTGTTTGTTAGTGGAGAGCGGAGCTCAATAGGATGTGATCCTGTCCAAAAGGCGGGATGCTGGTTGTGTGCTGATAATTTAGAAATTATGCATGTGTTTGACAACTAACTGCTACTTGTTAGTGGAGAGCGGAGCTCAATAGGATGTTTGCTACAATATTTAATCTAAGTTTGTATTGATTTACGCTGCAATTTATATAAACTCAACAATGTTGCAATATTTATAGGTTAATGGTTTTATTTTCTGTTAGAGTTAATAATTAATTTACGAAAGCCTTAGTTTCCTATTTGAGATTCAATATTATTGAGCATGCGTAACTTATCAAGGTATGCATGCTCATTGTATTGAATCTTGAATTGTCCAAGTGGGACAGTTTGGGAAAAAACCTTTTTCACACTCGTACAATAGTCATTTCAATGTTCAAATGCCTTATATACTTGTTGAAATCTCGGTCTGATGCATTTCCTTTTGTTCTCCTGGTGCATACTTGATCGCGGTGATTCTGACCGTGCTCGAGTCGTGTAACTTGGAGACCGATGGGAGATGCTGCCGAAATTTTGTCAAGTATAAGGTATTTGAATATGGGAATAACTATTAGTAGCCGAGTGTGACAAATGTTTCTTCTCGAATGGGATAGGTTCATACCTTGTCATAAGAACGAGATTGATGGAGTTATTGGAATGCACCGTAATATATAAGTGTTATTGTAGGATTGGTTAGGCTATTTAATTGCCTGCAATGGATATTCCGGAGAATCGGAAATGGATGTATCGTAGGTTGGATCGGAATAAACGTCTTATGGAAGAGTATAGAGTTGGAGTGGGTGAGTTTATAGAGTTTGTTGTTAGCCAGGAGAGATTTATACGGCTAGGCGGTGATCAATTGAGGTGTCCTTGCAAAAGATGCAAGTGTCAATCTTTCAAAAGTGTGGATGGAGTTGTAGCCGATCTTTATGAGAAGGGCTTCATGCCTGATTACTATTGGTGGAGTAACCATGGTGAGACGTTGCCTGACTTAAACCCGATTGTGGCTGAAGGTTCGTACTATGGAAGTGGTGACGGGAGGGAACAATTGAATCCATACGAGCAGATGATAATGGATCATGCTGGACCATCGGTTGGTGTTGTACTAGAAGAAGTTGGGGGAGAAGATGGTGGAATGGGTTCCCAATACATAGAGGAGAATCCGAATCCCGAAGCTCAAAGATTCTATGATATCTTTGAGTCTGCCGACGATCTCCATTGTGGGAAGGATGTCGGGAGTACACGGAGTTGTCGATGTGCATGGAATGGTTGAGTATCAAATCTGACTACAATATGCAAGAAGGCTGTTTTAATCGCCTCGGCAGTCGGTGTCAAGGGCGTTGCCGAGGAAGCAATCGGATGCCTACAAGTTTTTATCATGCTAAGAAGTCCGTGGAAAATTTGGGTCTGGGGTGTTTGAAAATTGATTGTTGCCCGAATGGATGTATGTTGTACTATAAGGATGATTCAACGGAAAGCATAACGTGTTGTCGATTTTGTGGTGCGGATCGGTATAAGACAACCACTAGGATGGGCATTGAGAAGAAGAGGTCGCTAAAAAAGATGTGGTACTTTCCGCTCGTGCCAAGACTTACAAGATTGTACTCTTCGATGGCCACTGCAGCTCACATGAGGTGGCATAGTGAGCATGAGAGGGAGCAAGATATCTTATGTCATCCATCTGATGGAGAAGCTTGGAAGCATTTTGATAGGGTTCATATGGCATTTCCGCAGGACCCTCGCAATGTCCGATTGGGGTTATCTGCTGATGGATTTAATCATTTTGGGCAGTCTGGAAAAGCATACTCTTGTTGGCCGGTTATCCTGACTCCGTACAATCTTCCCCCGGGGATGTGCATGAAGCGGGAGTTTATGTTCCTAACAGTCATAATTCCGGGTCCGTCTAATCCAAAAGGTAAGATTGATGTGTACTTGCAGCCACTGATAGATGAGTTGACAATGCTGTGGAATAATGGTGTGTTGACATATGACGTATCTTTGAGGCAGAATTTCATCATGAAAACAGCTTTAATGTGGACGATCAACGACTTTCCTGCTTATGGGATGATGTCGGGTTGGATGACCGCGGGGAAGCTTGGATGCCCAATATGTATGGAGCGATCGAAGGCATTCACGCTTAAACACAGTCGAAAGATCTCATATTTTGATTGTCATCGTCAATTCCTTCCGGAAGATCATCCTTATAGGTGGAACAAGAATGCATTCAAGAAGCGTTGTGCGGAGAGAACACCGCCTCCACCACGTTTGACTGGTCCTAATGTATGGCGCAGAGTACAGTACTTACCGCTCGTCCATGAAACCCAAGGAGAACATATTCCTGATTATGGCGTCAACCATAATTGGACAAAACAAAGTATATTTTGGAGGTTGCCGTATTGGAGGACGCAGCTACTCCGTCACAACATTGATGTCATGCATACTGAGAGGAATGTGTTTTTGAATGTGTTTGACACTGTGATGGGCATCAAGGGGAGGACAAAGGATACAAATAAAGCCCGATTGGACCTGGCTGACATTTACAATCGGAAGGAGCTTGAGTTGCAAGACGGTGGTCGTGGCAGACTTATCAAACCGAAGGCAAGTTATACACTAAGCAAAGCACAGAAATTGGCCGTCTGTAAGTGGGTTAAAGAACTAAAGTTACCAGATGGGTATGCTTCCAATCTGGGTAGATGTGTTGACATTAAGGAAGCAAAGTTACATGGAATGAAGTGTCATGATTGCCACGTGTTCATGCAACGGTTGCTTCCAATTGCGTTTGACGCATTACCGAAGCAAATTTGGAACCCACTTGTTGAGCTTAGCCACTTTTTCAGGGAGCTTACATCGACAACACTAAATGTGAATCAATTAAAGGATATGGAAGTCAAGATACCCGTTTTGTTATGTAAGCTGGAGCAAATCTTCCCGCCGAGTTTCTTTGATTCCATGGAACACCTGCCAGTTCATCTACCTTACGAAGCAAGAGTTGGTGGCCCAGTCCAATACCGTTGGATGTATCCATTTGAGAGGTAAATAACATCAACTATTTTACTTAATACATATGAAATTCACGAACACGAGAGCAGTAGTTTAGCTTTCCCTAAAACTAGTAATTATTTGTATGTATCCCTCTTTAATAGGTTCCTGCACTCCCTTAAACACAAAGTCAAGAACAAGGCACGAGTGGAGGGTTCCATTTGTGAAGCATACTTAGTAGAGGAGACTTCCACTTTTGCCTCTTATTACTATCCGGACGAAGTTAACACGAGAAGGACAAGGATGCCTAGAAACGTTGATTCGGGCGAAGGATGTTTAACTAGTCCTCCTATATCAATATTCAACTATCCGGGCAGATTTAGTGGCAAATCAAAAGGATATTTCTTGGAGCAGCGTGACATTAATGCTACTCATCTGTACATCCTTCAAAATTGTGAAGAGGTGGCGCCATATTTAGAGTAAGTTTCTACAACGTCTTTAATAAGTTCAATTGACATTTATTATTATTAATCGTCCTGCTGTTAATCTCACATATGTAGGATGTACGGCAATTTTCTAAGGGATCTCCAACCTGACATTTCAAATGATCAGGTTGATCGAGAAATTACTTCTCACTTTGCTACGTGGTTCAGTAAATATGTAGGTTAAGCATCTTCATTTTTTGAAGCATACATTTTATCTCCTTAAATATATAGCATGTATAAGAATAATATAATATTTGATTGTTTAGGTACTAGATCCAGAAAACAATGTTCAAAATCCATTGTTGACAAATTTGGCATGGGGGCCTAACAGATGGGTTACATCATGGAATACTTATATTGTAAATGGATATAAATTTAACACAAAAACATGGAATGAAGGAATGCAGACGTGTAACTATGGTGTTTGTGTGCGAGCCACTGATGGCAATGTAGAGGATGATTTCTATGGGGTTCTAACTGACATCCTTGAACTCGATTATACCGGTTTCCCCGTGATGAAATTAGTTATCTTCAAGTATGATTGGTTTGATCCTACTCTTGACGTAGGGACAAAAATAGATAAAAATTATGGTATTGTTCAAGTTAGGCTGTCTCGAAGGTATAATAAGGCGTACGACCCATTCATTTTTTCACAACAAGCAGAGCAGGTTTATTACTCGCCATATCCCGAAGGACATCATGACTGGTTGGGTGTTATTAAGATAAAGGCTCGCAGTATAATTACTGATAATGTAATCAACCAGCCTGAAAAAGATGCTCCGTACCAAGATGATGAGTTTTCAAGACCCCACGTCATCGCTTGCAAATTACGCCGGACATTATTGTTAATTCTCTGGCGGACATTTCCGGAAATGGGGAAGAAGTTGAAAGAGAGTTAATGGATCGATCCGAGTTGGACGCATCTAGCGAAGGTACATTCCGTTCAAGTGATACTGATGAGACTGAGGGTGAATTTAGTGACGGAGATTCTACTTAGGTAATTTATTTATGTCATAATTCATTGTGTGAATGTCATTCTACTTATTAGGTAATTTATTTTTGTATTATTTACACTGTTGTGTAATCATATTATCATTTTTTTCACAGATGGCAGATTCCTCCAGAGGTAGGGGTCGTCGTGGAGGTCGTCGTGGAGGTCATGTTACGAGAGTCCCTTCGCCGGCCGACCCACAGCCTTCAGATCGAGACCATCCTACCAGCACCTCTGTTGACGGGACACCTCAGGGTGATGGAGTTGCACCCCCCACCCATCCTCATGTGGTCGGGACACAGGCTGCACCCTCATCATCCACACCTACGACGACAGGACCATCATCATCTTCGGGACAGGAGAGTCGTGGTCCATCCGACAGGAGGATTCTTCTTATCCCAAGGGGGGATAACGAGTATGCTAATTTAATTTTTTAATATATATAAAGTATCGTTAATTTCTATTTACTTGTTTTTAAAATTTAATTATAACATTTATTAATGCTCTAATTTTGCTGCAGCTTTCTGCCCGCAAAGGGCCCTTCTGATTCGATCTCGAAGATCCTGCGACGCAAGTTTGATGGTCCATGGCCTACATGGAAGGCCATCCCACTGGGCCATAGGGATCAGTTGTTTCTAGAGTTTAAGGTAACAGTTTATTAAGTTTTTTAAATTAAATTTACATTATATATATGTACACACGAATTTCCTAACAACTGTAAGTTGCAAAAAGAGTATAGGTGGGACTTAGCTTTAGAGGCTCTCGTCAGGGACATATTTGAGCATAAAGGCTCACTGGTTATGAAGAATCTGATGAATAAGCTGAGGAAAGGGCAAAATAAGGGGAGGTGGGTGGATCCTGAGATCATGAGGCAGCTGGACCAAGATCTGGGCTCTCGAGAAGTTCCAGGAGATCCAGGCCACAGCTCGGCGTAATCGAGCTTCTGATGGTGGCGCATGTGCTTGGACCGGTGGGTCTAAATCAGCCGCCGCCCACTACGACGAGCTGGTAATACATTAAACTTTTGACTTAATATACTATTTAATTAATTAGTTTTCATTTTTAATTATTCTTATGAATTTAATATTATATTATTCTGTGCAGAAAGCACAAACAAATGGGCCCCGATCGCTATGGAGTTGGTGGAGAGGACGAAGAAGTTGAAGTCGGGGACATGGGTCAACGACAAGGCCCGTGAACTATGCTTTGTAAGCAAAAAAATAATTTAGTGTTTACTTGTAATTTATTATAAATGATTTGTTAATATTGGATATAATTATTTTAACTAAATCTATTCAACTATACTTTGTAGGCGGGCTTCAACGAGAAGAAGGACGATGCCATATCACGTGCCTCACAGTCACAAGATGAGGCTTTGACTTGTGATGGCTGCTCTCCTGTCTCCGTCGACGATAATGCCATTTATTTGGAGGTCGTCGGGGCGGGGAACAAGAAGGGGCACGTGTATGGCCTCGGACACTGGGAGCCGAGTTCATCGCTTCATCGTCAAGACGCCGCGCTGCTCCTTGCTGTGCCGATACCGTCCCTCAGGAGCAGTTCCACCAAATGCAGGACACCATCACGCAGCTGAACGCGGAGCTTCGGGAGAAGAGCGATAGAGAGCAGCAGATGGCGGACCAGATTGCACAGTTGACTCGGGCACACCAGCAGCTGATGCGATGCGGGCGAGCATCGAGAGGCCGGACACATGCGGCTGGTGTTGGAGCAGATGAGGATCCGAGACTCCGATTGCTCGGGATGATGCTCGACGGTTGTGCGCTGCTGCCGCCTCCTCCGGTTCGCGCCGCCACCATCGATGTCAGTCTCGCAGAGGGGCGATCAGCTAGCAGACGTCGGTGGTACGGACGCTGAGGATGATTGGATTCCTCCATCTCCCCCCTCATCATGACTGATTTTTTCTCTCCATATTTTTTACTTTAAACGATTCTTGTACGACATTTTAGATTATTCTTTTTATATATATTTATTATTTTTTATGATTGTATATTTCATAAGTTATTTGGTGCGTTTTATTAGCAATTTTTTAACGTTTAAAGAAAATCAGAAAAAAATTATTATAAAAATTAAAATTAAAAAAAAATTAATAATAACCAGTTTAGCGACCGAATTAGAAACCAATAATTCGGTCGCTAAACTTTATTTAAGATTTCCAGATGATGTATAGCGACCGAAAATCCGTCGCTAATATAGGTTAACAGTAACCAAAATTAGCGACCGAATTAGCAACCGATTATCGGTCGCTAAAAATGGTTACCCAAAAAATGCGACCAACCTAATAGCGACCGATTTTTATTTTATAGCGACCGAATTTACGGTCGCTAATTAGCGATCGAAATAATAATTCGGTAGCTAAAACTTTAGCAACCAGGTATTCAGCTACCATCATAAATCGGTCTCTGATTCGGTCGCTAAAACAAATAGCGACCGATTTACATGGTTTAGCGACCGAAAAGTACGGTCGCTAAACAATTGTTTTTTTGTAGTGAATTTTAAAGATCCTCGTGAGACGACCAAGGTTGTTTTGCCTTGTACTACAGTTTTTAATTACTATTATTTTGACTCGTGTACGACCTCGGATCACACTCCTTTTCCAAGTGTCCCACGCGGTCACAGTTGTTACACTTGTAATCCTTCTTCGGGCAAGCATTGGCCCGGTGGCTCGAATCTCCACACCTGAAACATCTCCTTTCTTGGCCTTGATCGTTGTTTCTCTGGACTCCACTTCCTGTCCCCGAAACACTGGGACGAGCTTGTCATTGTTTCTGGTTGTAGCTAGATGCTTGGTGATACGGCTTCCTCTGGTTCTGCTTCCATTTTGAATTCTGACCTTGATTCTGGCTCTTAGGACGAACAGGTCCTCCTGTGCTTCCCTTGTTATCCTTTCCTCTATGCATCCTCTCAATTTTCCGGCACTTCTCCACTAATGGTTGGAAGTTCCTGATCTCCAATGGCAATACCGATTCTTTAATCTCAAAGCGTAAACCGGCTTCAAACTGCTCACACTTTGATTCCTCACTGGGATTGTCTTGAAAGAAATGGAAATACTTGGCAAGGGATTCAAACCTCACCGCATACTCCCCTACTGTCAGGTCCCGCTGAGTCAGCCACATGAACTCCTTCTCCTTCTCTTTCCGGGTACTCTGGGGAAAGTATTTGTCTAGAAACTTGCCACGAAATACTCCCCAGGTGATCGCCTGGTGCTTTACCTCCAACAACTGCTTGGCGCCCTTCCACCAGTACTCAGCATCGCCCACTAGATGGAACACGGAATAGGGTACCTAAGATTCCTCTGGAGTGTGTACCAGATCGAAGATCTTCTCTAGCTCCTAAATCCAAAGATCAGCCTTTATTGGATCCACGACTCCATCAAACTTCGATGGATTCTGACTTCGAAAAGCTTCCAGATGACTTCCCTCTGCAACTTGTTCTACCCTCTGTTGCTCCTGTTGGTTATGGGCAGCAACATTAGCAGTCTGAAGAGCTATGGCGGCAGCCACGTCAGTCAATGCTTGGGCAGCAAAATCCATTCCTCCGTAGCCTCGTCCATGTCCACGAGCACCTCTTTGGTTCATACTGACCTATACCACACAAGCAGTCAGATAACAGCCAGAAAAGAAATGTGAACCACAGGTTATCACACATTACCTCAAGGAAGTAATTCAATAACATCCAGACAGAGAAAAACACAACTTCAACACAACAAACCTAAACCCAAACATCCCCGAAAGACTCGACTAGCTCTGATACCAACTAATATGACACCCTAAAACCCGACATCACATGGTTACCCGTTGCGGAAAAGAAACCTATTTAGAACGCTGGTCGCTTTCGGAAAAATAACCTTTTATATAGGGTTACTGAAAAAGGGTACTCAATTTTTTTTTTTTGTTAAAAGAAGTTAAGGTGATGAACACTCAGAACATGAATATAAACATCATTCGAATAAATATAACTGTCCCACATGGGATCTTAGGTTTGATTACAAAACAGGCCTTGTCGAACTGGCCAACTGGATCAAAATGCTCATGAAGGAGATCGGTCACTTGTAGCATATGAAGGTAGTACCATGGAGGTGGAAGCGCCACAGTCCTCGTCTTGATGGTATGAATCCTTCGTACGGGCACTCCGTTAGCATTCATCTCCGTAGTCGTGACTGGTCCTCGATACGTCGCGGTCGTCGCACACTAATGTATAGTCTGGTTCCCTGTCGTCCCAGCAAGATCAAACACTTCGCTCCTCGAGCTCGACTGTGCCAAGGGAACGTTTGGATCCATCTAAAAGCACGCCCATACCCGATACTAAAAGAAAATAACATAACATACATATGTGCAAGAGTGAGATATGGTCATAAGATATATCCCACAACAACCATATACATGATACATACATCACATAATCATCTAAGTAGTTAAATCATGCATATACATAACATAACAGTGTTATATCAAATGGTCTCAAACCCGCAAAGTCAATCTTTGAAAATATGCATGGCACTTCAACATCAGGCTCTAATTTAATCTCATGAGATATCAACACCGTTTTCCACTGGAAAAGAATTAGAGTTGGTCAATCTCTATCCCACCGGGCAGTTGCCTCCATACCCTCATGCATTTAAGGTCTCAGGACGAGCAACATCACATATGCCTCTGAACCGGTCACATGGACTGACTCCAAGATACCACCTTGTATCTGATATGTAAGAAAGCACGTCTGCCTGGGGAAATGCATATGAGAAAATATTTTATTTTCAAAGGTTTTCTTTGTTTCATTCTTTTCCGTTGTCGCAGCTCAAAGCTAACGACTTAATCATCATTTCCCCATCACTTGAAAACTTAGAAACATAGGACACATAGTCTGAATGCTCAATCACAACGCCCGAGACCGATGCTGCAGTCAAGGGTTGTGGTCATAGAAAACAACATTCACCTTTAACAACGTTCATCACAACGTGGTTAGGATACAAGGTCCACAACAACGTGATTAGGATACACAATCCACCACAACGTGATTAGGACACACAGTCCACAACAACGGAATCAGAACGCACTGTCCTCGATTTCGAAAATTGGACTCTCAGTCCAGAACATCATGAATAGGACTCATGGCCTTGAATAAACACTTATCCAAGATCACGTGCATATAGTTGAATACTAGAGGCGACGTCTCATGTACTAGATTCTCTTTCTTAAGTACTTATTTTTCGTTCAGTGAAAATCAAATTCAAAATCGAATCCTCGATAACCTATCCAGGCTATCGGAAAGTTTCTAAAACATTTAGGAGAAAACCTTTTAGTTGAAAACATTTTATAAAACATCTTTGAAATACTTTTATCTTTGAAAATCTCCAATAGGATATTGCCAAATAATCTTGAAAGTTTTCACTTGAAGACACATAGTTCGAAAAGGATTTTTTCTCTTGTATAACAATAGCTCACCAAAACCATTTCAACATTTAAAACAAGTACTTTAAGTTAATGAGCTTTTGGAAAAGAACACCAATCCCTTCATCTTCAAAGCTTATTAAGGTTTTTAATCCTTATTACGGTTCAGCACAGACACAAGTCTGGCTTAGCAAACTTTCAATCAACAACAATATATATATTCTCAATTCAATGCTAATATCACAGTTGAAAGCAGTTCATCACAGATATGCATTATAACATTTAGAACAAGCACAGTTCACCATCAGATAATAACATAACAGTTCAAGTACATTAGATAACCAAGTAAGCTCAATCAACATATAAATATCCAGTTAAACACATACACACATGCATATAGTTATTGAATATCTTTAGGAAATCCTCTCTTATCTCATGTTGGAGTTAAGAGTTTTAGATTTGAAAAGAAGGTTCACCAACGTCCTCGCTTCTGTGGCGATAGAAGTCTAAGGTTACCAACATAAAATCCCGAGTTAAAAAAATCACTCGAGAACACCAACCACAAGGTATAGGTTCGGTTCATACGACAAACTAGGATTAGGGGTTTCCGAAATTTATGCGACTCTTGGATTTATGATCCTTAAGTGCTAGAAGTTCATAAACAACAATCTTTTAACAAAGTTGAATTAAAAATCCCACTAAGTACATGACTTAGGGTTTCGGCCAAGCATAAGTAAATAGGCTAGGAATTTCTAAACATTCCAATCTCTTTAGGTTAGCATCCATACATAGTAAGGAGCTTGAAACCATGATCATTTCGGAAAATGGAAAAATCAAATGTCTTAGACCATGAACTCTTAGGTTCGGCCTTAACAAGTTTGTGAGGTTAGAGATCTTTAAATCATCCAATCTTTTGGACATAGCATCCTTTAACATGAAGGAGCTTTAATCCATAATCATCTTGGAAAACAAAATAAAATAACACATCCTAGGTCAAATTTTACATTCGGACATCATAGGAAAGTAAAGCAATAAAATATTTTAAACTTTCCAATCACTTAGACATAGCATCATTTAACATAAGGCGCTTTTTAGTCCTTGATCACTTTGGAAAACAAAACTTAACATCTTTGCCATAACCATTTAAGGTTTCGTCCTTTTCAAGAAATAGGGGTTAGAAATATTCAAACTTTCCAATCTCTTGGACTTAGCATCCTTCTATATCAAGGAGTCTTAATCCATGATCATTTTGGAAAACAAAACTTAAGCACCATTGCCTTAAAACTCATTGGTTTTGGTCTTTATATAAAAATAGGGTAAAAATCTTTAAACTTTCCAATCACTTAGACATAGAATCCTTTAACATAAAGGAGTCTTGATCCATGATCATCTTGGAAATGAAACTCAAATACAAACTCATACATATAAAAGTTGAAACAAGATTCACCTAAACCACATACATGGTTTCGGCCTCCTTAGGAAGAAGAGGTTAGGAAACTTTGTTTTACACAACCTTTTAGTATGTGATAGTATGAGTAAATACAAGAATATAGAAAGTGGTTTCAACTCAAAAGAAGTTTTCTACCATTTTTTAGAGGTTTTAGAAGTTAAAAGCACATAAAGGACATATGAAGAAAATTTTGAAACAAAAGATGAAACTTTGAAAAAGAACTACATAGAAGTATTACCCTTAACAAGATGAACAACTTTGATGAAGAACTCTAAGAGAAAAGCTTGATAAAAATGTAAACTTTGTAAGAGAGAAGAAGAAGAAATGTAGTAAAGTGTAAATGTGAGAAATGAAGGAAAGTGATGAAGTGTGGAAATGATGAGTATTTATAGAGAGTGAGGGAGAGGGTCACGGTTTTGGGAAGGAAGAAAGAAGAGAAAAAGAAGGTGGGTTGCTTGTAGAGAGGATAAGGAGTTAAGGTGATGTGATGTGATTGGAGAGAGAATGATGGAAAAGTGAGATTTTTGAACAAAGTCATGATTCACCTTTTGAGGTGTGTCATAATCTTCACATCAGGTCACTTCATATCTCTTCATCCTCTTGATGCTCTGCTCCATTGCGTATCAGATGACTTCCCCGATCGTATTTCCCGACGATTTTGCCCGAGAAATCCCTAAGATTTGGCCTCGAACAAGATTTCTCAAAAAACTCCAAACCCACACAAAACATCATAAAAACACTAACCGTCTCATTCACGGATTAAAATTTGGTCTCTAGCTCAGTAAACTTGTAATGGCAGTCAGAACCCAGACCGGTTTTCGTCTGAATTTCGACCGAAAATTTTACCGTGACTTCATACGGTAAAACAACACAAGAAAATGATTTTATTTTAAATAAAATCATCCTCTGGATTTTATCAAAAATAAACACATTAAAGCATGTATTTACTGATAAAGAAGCATACGAAAAACATGGTGTTACAACTCTACCCCTCTAAAAAGAATTCCGTCCTCGAAATTACGTACCTTGAAATAACTCAGGGTACTGCAACTTCATCTTGTCCTCAACTTCCCACGTTACTTCTCCGGTAGTCTCATTCCATATGACTTTGGCCAAAGGCATTTGCTTACCTCTGAGCTGCTTTGTCATCCTATCCGCGACTCGTGCCGGCGAAGTCACAAAGGACAGGTTCTCTTTTAACTGTACTTTATCAGGCTTTATATATGTGATGGATCAAGAATGTATTTTCTCAACTGAGAGACATGAAAGACATCATGGATATTGGAAAGAAAGGGTGGTGAGGATATTTTATAAGCTACTGGACCTACACGACGAAGAATTTGGTAGGGTCCAATGAACTTGGGAGTAAGCTTTCTGGACTTTAGTACTCTGCCAATCCCAGTCGTTGGAGCGACTCTCAAGAATACATGTTCGCCTTCCTCAAAATCTAGAGGTCATCGTCTCTTGTCCGCGTAGCTCTTCTGTCGGCTCTGAGTAGTCCTCATTTTCTCCTGGATCATCTTCACCTTTTCTGTCGTTTGTTGCACGAAGTCTGGACACAACAGCAAACTCTCACCATCCTGGTACCAACACAAAGGCGACCGACATCGTCGACCATACAGGGCTTCATAAGGTACCATTCCAATGCTTGAATAGAAACTATTATTGTAGGTGAATTCTATCAACGGTAGGGACTCATCCCAACCCCCGACATCCTCCAAAACACAAGCTCTCAACAAGTCCTCTAGTGACTGGATTGTCCTTTCCGTTTGTCCATCAGTCTGCGGATGATATGTGAAACTCAATATGAGTTTCGTTCCAAGTGATTTTTGCAAACTCTGCCAAAACCTCGATGTAAATCGCGGGTCTCGGTCTGAAACAATGCTTGAAGACACACCATGCAGTCTAACAATCTCTCCGATGTACAGTTGGTTTAACTTCTCCATAGAGGTGGAAGCGCCACAGTCCTCGTCTCAACGCTATGAATCCTTCATACGGGCACTCCGTTAGCATTCTTCTCGATAGTTGTGACTGGTCCTCGATACGTCGTGGTCATCGCACCCTCATGTATAGTCCAGTTCCCTGCCGTCCCAGCTTGATCAAACACTTCGCTCCTCGAGCTCGACTATGCCAAGGGAACGTTCGGATCCATCTAAAAGCACGCGCATACCCAATACAAGAAGAAAATAACAGAACATATAGACGTGCAAGAGTGAGATACCATCATAAGATATATCCCACAACTACCATATACATGATACATACATCACATAATCATCTAAGTAGTTAAATCATTCATATACATAACATAACAGTGTTATATCAAAGGGTCTCAAACCCGCACAGTCAATCTTTGAAAATATGCATGGCACTTCAATGTCAGGCTCTAACTTAATCTCATGAGATATCAACACAGTTTTCCACTAGAGAAGACTTAGAGTTGGTCAATCTCTAACCCACCGGGCAGTTGCCTCCATACCCTCATGCATTTAAGGTCTCAGAACAAGCAACGTCACATGTGCCTCTGAACCGGTCACATGGACTGACTCCCAGATACCACCTTGTATCTAATATGTAAGAAAGCACATCTGCCTGGGGAAATGCACATGAGAAAATATTTTATTTTCAAAGGTTTCTTTGTGTTCATTCTTTTTCGCTATCGCAGCTCAAAGCTAACTACTTACTCATCATTTCCCTATCACTTGAAAACTTAGAAACATAGGACACACAGTCCGAATGCTCAATCACAACGCCCGAGACCGATGTCGCAGTCAAGGGTTGTGGTCGTAGAAAACAACATTCACCTTTAACAACGTTCATCACAACGTTGTTAGGACACACAGTCCACAACAACGTGATTAGGACACACAGCCCACCACAACGTGATTAGGACACACAGTCCACAACAACAAAATCAGAAAGCACTGTCCTCGATTTCGAAAATTGGACTCTCAGTCCAGAACATCTTGAATAGGACTTATGGCCCCGAATTAACACTGATCCAAGATCACATGCGTATAACTGAATACTAGAGGCGACGTCTCGCATACTAGATTCTCTTTCTTAAGTACTTATTTTTTAGTTCAGTGAAAATCAAATTCAAAACCGAATCCTCGATAACCTATCCAGGCTATCAGAAAGTTTCTAAAACATTTAGGAGAAAACCTTTTCTTTGAAAATATTTTATAAAGCATCTTTGAAATACTTTTATCTTTGAAAATCCGCAATAGGATATTGCCAAATAATCTTGAAAGTTTTCACTTGAAGACACATAGTTCGAAAAGGATTTTTCTCTTGTATAACAATAGTTCACCAAAACCATTTCAACATTTAAAACAAGTACTTTGAGTTAATGAGCTTTTGGAAAAGAACACCAATCCCTTCATCTTCAAAGCTTATTAAGGTTTTTAATCCTTATAACGGTTGAGCACAGACACAAGTCTGGCTTGGCAAACTTTCAATCAACAACAATATATATATTCTCAGTTCAATGCTAATATCACAGTTGAAAGCAGTTCATCACAGATATGCATTATAACATTTAAAACAAGCACAGTTCAACATCAGATAATAGCATGACAGTTCAAGTACATTAGATAACCAGGTAAGCTCAATCAACATATAAATATCCAGTTAAACACATACACACATGCATACAGTTATTGAATATCTTTAGGAAATCCCCTCTTACCTCACGTCGGCGTTAAGAGTTTTGGATTTGAAAAGAAGTTCACGAACGTCCTCGCTTCTCCGGCGATGGAAGTCTAAGGTTACCAACATAAAATCATGAGTTAAAAAAATCACTTGAGAACACTAACCACAAGGTATAGGTTCGGTTCATACAACAAACTAGGATTAGGGGTTTCCAAAATTTATGCGACTCTTGGATTTATGATCCTTAAGTGCTAGAAGTTCATAAACAACAATCTTTTAACAAAGTTGAATTAAAAATCTCACTAAGTACTCGGCTTAGGGTTTCGGTCAAGCATAGGTAAATAGGCTAGGAATTTCTAAACTTTCCAATCTCTTTAGGTTAGCATCCATACATAGTAAGGAGCTTGAAACCATGATCATTTCGAAAAATGGAAAAATCAAATGTCTTAAACCATGAACTTTTAGGTTCGGCCTTAACAAGTTTGTGAGGTTAGAGATCTTTAAATCATCCAATCTTTTGGACATAGCATCCTTTAACATGAAGGAGCTTTAATCCATAATCATCTTGGAAAACAAAATAAAATAACACATCCTAGGTCAAATGTTACATTCTGGTTTAGGGTTTTGGGAAGGAAGAAAGAAGAGAAAAAGAATATGGGTTGCTTGTAGAGAGGATAAGGAGTTAAGGTGATGTGATGTGATGTGATGTGATGTGATTGGAGAGAGAAAGATGAAAAGTGATATTTTTGAAAAAAGTAATGATTCACCTTTTGAGGTGTGTCATAACCTTCACATCAAGTCACTTCATGTCTCTTCATCTTTGCAAGCTTAGAAGACTTACTTGACACAAACATAAGTCAGGGTACCAGATTCAACAAAACAAGTAAGTTAAGGAATGAAGATACTACTTTTACCAAGATCTTATTATATGTCTTATGGGATCTCAACAAGTGTACCAGATTGATGCAAATATTAACAAAATGGTGAGAAACTAAGAACCTTTCTCAAAGATTGAGTGACCAATTACCAATTCTCAAAAGCAATCTCAATTTAAACCAAATAAACGAATGAGATATGATTGGTGAAATTTTGATTAATAAAGAAACCAAACTAGGAACAATAATTAAAATTCAGATTTAATTAAAACTAAGAATTCTGAGGCAAAGGGGTCACAATCAAATAAGGAAAACTCTAGGATTTGATTTCATTTAGGTTATTCCGATTTGGTTCAATTATGTTACACCAAGAATCCCAATTTATTCAAAAGTTTCTCTCAAGCACTCAAGAAAACATCCCCTAATTACTAACCTTATAAGTTACACATTTGGTGATCTTTGATTGGATGATAGTGTAAAAAAATTACATTGACGTAAAGTAGAACTAAACTCACTTAATATTTTTAAATTCAATATATTGCAGTAGAAAAAAAACTAAAACTAAAAATAAAAATCCTTGATAATATATATGAAAGTAAGAAGCAGTTGCGATTATTCTGTCTCATAATATCTTTTTTTGAAAGATCTGTCTCATAATATCTATCGCTTTGGAAAAAAAGATTCTATTTCATTTTATATGTTGCTATAGAAACTCAATAAAACATTAATTAATTTTTTTCAACGTTAGCCTTATCATTTGTATCTTTGCTAAATGGAATAACAAAGCATTAATGGAGCGAGATATTTTTCTAAATTTATGGGTAATTAATAGATTTTTTCTTGGTCTAAAACGAATTTGGATTCGGTTCAGTAAAAAAAACATTCCATTCACTACATTTAGTGATAGATATACGTCCTTGGATTAGTATTCCAGTTTTAATTTGTATGCATCATCAATGATGTTTACACTGACAAAAAAAATCAGAAATCAAGGAATTTATGAATTTCTAGGTGATTAGGATAAAAATCAAGCATTTAAAATGGTATATCAATTTCTGATTGGTTGACAGTGTAAAAATTTTTTACACTGTCAGTATATACCAATTAAATCCTTAGTATTATTTCAATTTCTTGATACACATTCAAATGCATCCAAGGGTGTATTTAAGTGAATGCAATGATTTTTAAATGCAGTACTGAACCCAAATTCGTCTAAGACCCTTAGTGCTCGGAAATCATTCTGGATTTTCACTAATTCAAGTCGAGACATGGAGACTCACTTAAGGGGCAAAGCTCTTACAACACCTGTTTTTCTATTCATCGAATTCGAACTCAGACTTCGCTTAAGGAAAATCAAACTCTTTACCACCGAGACCAACAAACTTTAGTTATTTAGTAGATTTTTTAGTCATTGACTACTTGTGCAAAAATCTTAAACCACTAATATGACAAAAGAAGTAATTAAAGCTGATTTTATTCCTCCATTCCTAATTCATGAAAAATAAAATAGTACATTTTTTAAAAAGTAGTAAAATCTTAAGCAAAATTAGTTTTTTCATCCTCTAGCGTAATTGTTTTATTCAAGTTGGTCCCTAACTTTTATTTGTGTCACGCTAGTCTTCTAAGTTGTAAACGCTAACATTGGTATGCTAATCATAAGAAATGTTATACCATTGTCAAAAACTCTGTAAAAATTCAATAAAATTTTTTTTTCTCTCCTCTCTTCTGCGACTTCCACCATTTTTTTTTGTTAGGAACCATATTTTCCAGTGACCTCGCACTGACATCCTTTTCCCCTTTACCCCCTCTAATCCAATTGTAGAACTTCAAATTTATTTTGTTAGAAGCTTCACATTTTTCACTCCTATTTGTGCCAAAGTTACCGACAACGATACCAATGGCTTGTCTCCCGGTAGCATTTATTTTCTTCCTGACAGGGTATGCTGGTCAAAATTCTACGCACGAGTTACTAACAGCCTAAGCCATCGGAAATGATGAAATTACCTAAGGTTGCATGGCCGTTGGTAAGAGGCCGTCGATAATAGTGCCATTTCTTGTAGTGTATTCTCGACTTCTAGGTTCCCAATTTCCTCTTCTTCCTTTCCTCTCTTATCCTTCTACCCCGACCCCTCCTATTTTTTTTTCTTATACTGAAACTCTTCACATTAGAAAAGATCCATTCCCTTTACCATTTGAATGAGGTGGTTTTTGGCTTTGTACCGTAGTGATTACATTTCTTGTGTGCTTTATTGGGAAGTAATTTTTAGCAATTTGTATATATCTAAGTTTCAAGGAATATTCAAAAATATAAATGGTGAGTGGTTCCTCGCACCCGCCCCTCTGTTTAATTTTTTGGTGTGAAAAGTGTTCGGTCACCGGAAAAATGTTTCCGGTGGTGTAAGTCGCTGAAGAGAGAAAATAGGAAAAAAATAATTTTTATTCATTTGTTACAGAATTTTTAACAGTGTTATAATATTTCTGTCAATTAGGTTAAATGCTAACGTTTGAAAATTTAAAAGACTAACTTGACACAAACAAAAATTAGGGGACTAAATTGAGCAAAACAATTAAGTTAGGGGTCCGAAAAGGTTGATTCAGCCAAAATCTTATTATATGCCAAATAGGGAAATTCCCTTTCTACATATGAATTTAACATATTTTTATTTACCAATTCATTTTCAATTTTAATATAAGATATTTTAATTTCTGCATTAATAAGTTTTATTAATGCGTAATTATTTATTATCAAAGATATCAATGCATATGTTTTTGTGATTTTTTTAAGTGTTTAATTTCGATACACTATCAATATAAAAAAAAATTCTACCAATCAGTCACAAATCATCTTATGTATGACTTTTAAGGTAGTTATGATAAGAATCAAATTTTTCTTGATAATGTAGCAATTTATAATTGATTGATAATATAAAAAATATCGTAATCCTCTCCTATTGTAGAAAAACAGGAGGGTCTGTTTAATAAATCTCAATCCTATATTTAAGTTAAAGCTTACTTGTCTTATTTCAAAATAAATACGTTTGATACAAATCAAAGATTAAAATTCAATCATATTTTCTCACAACAGGAGCGAATTATAATCCAAAAAATAAATTTACATTGATAATGAATATAATTAAATATTTTTAAATGCAACTTGTCAGATCATATATAACATGTGACCTTGCTACCTCTATCTTCATGTAAAGGAACTACAATTAAGAGAGAATTTTAAGCTTTACATGCTTCGAAAACAATACATTAGCACCTTAGAGGTTATAAGGTTGGCTTGGTGACTAGGGACGATAGTTAAGGAGTGAAGTGATAAGAAGGAACATTATCTATTAAAAATAATACATTAATACCTTGCTATCTTTGTCTCTCTCTCACACACACACAGTTGGTCCATTATTTTGTAATTTTTGTGAGGGCTTTCTAAGAATGATTAGTATCATAATAATGGCTATTGGATATTGTGTTAAAGACTGGCTCTCTAAAGAAACTCATGTTCTTATGTTCATATGTTGATGCACACAAAAAAATACACGAATCTATCCATACAAGTTGTCATTTGATACAGTAAATTTATGTGGACACTGTGCACTATATATGAGGGAGCTTCTTTTTACATCACAAAAATCTTTAATACACCACAAAATTTTTTTTTAAATGTTTTAATATCCCCAAAATACCCCTAATTATTTCCTTCCTTCTCCACCTGGTTCTCTATTCTTCCACCATTTCATCTTCTCATTCCCTCTCGGATCACCCCACAAGATTTAAGAGTGTATTCAAAAGCACTATTCATGAATCCACTATTGCACACAGCGTGCCAGAACCAGGTTCATCTGGATCACATTGTACGTAGGTACAGGTTCAATTTAGGAAAGATTAGTCAAGCAACTTTTAACTTCATAATCTTTTTTGACCCAAAAAAAAAAAACTCCATTATCTTTCTCCTTTCCTCCCTTGACAGATAAATGAATTTGGCAAACCACGTTAAATTCCTCTATCTCTAGAGTCTAGACAATTTTCAACAGATTGCGACGTAGAAATTCCTTAAACTTAACACAGTAAAGTCACAATTACATCTCAAACAATAAATGATTTAAAACAACAGCTATAATGAATAACAATCACGACAAACTTGAATGAGTGTGTGTGTGAGGGTGGGGGGAGAGGGAAAGTGGAAGAAGAGGATATATGAGTGGTGTATTTCTGAGTATAGGTTTAGGGGTGTATTAAGATGGTTTGAGGGTATTTTAGGAATATTGAAATGTTTTTAAAAAGTTTGTGGTGTATTAGAGATTTTTGTAGTGTAATGATGGGTGTGATTTCATATCATATTTCATTGTCATTTTGCATGCATTTTCATGGTAGATTAGGCATTTTTTTTAGTTATTTGTTAATTTTCCTTTTGGAACAGATGAGGCGATGTTGTGGTGTGTTTATGCAAGAATTAATGATCAAAATATGTAAATCATGTTTTTTGGAGTTTGCATGAAGATGGAGCTTGAAATGAATGAAAAATATGCAAAGTAAAAGTTGTCACGATCTGGGCATGAAAGGCATCATGGCCATGATCGTGCACAATTGAGGAGAAAGAAGAATCCAACACTCAGAATCTATCACGGTCGTGATCCACATTGCAGAATCATGATTTAGGAAATTTTATGCTGTCACAGCCTGGGGGTGATGGACATCACGACCACGACGCAACAGAATCCGAATTTGATATCTTTTTTTATATCTAATTTGTAATGGGTTTTGACCCTTTCTTAACCTAACATTTAAATAGGATGTTAGGGCTCGAAAATAGGAGGTTTGGTTGCTCTTTGAAAGGCATTGGCTTGAGGATTGAGATCTCTCTTCTTCTCCAAATTCTTCTCCCATTCTCTTTTGATTTTGATGTTGCTTTTGATCAAGATTGCTTTGACCATGGCAATGCTTGAGTAGTCTTCTATTTCTAGGAATTGGGGCTATGCCCAAGACTTGTTTCATGTCATGAATTGGTAAATTCCCTTTATTAATTTTTGTTGAACCTAGATGAATCATCAATCAGTTTAGATAGGATATGCTGAATCTAGAAGCTATGTGATGTACTGATTGGTCATGAACAAGTTTGTTAGGAAGTTAGTTGTTTTGTAACTGCCATGTAACTACTTCTAGATGATAATGCAGTGTACATAGAAGTCATAGCTTGTATATAGAAAGTATATAAATAGAGCTAACAGCTCTGGTGATAGCATAGAGTGAATCAGTCTATAAAGTGAGGGTGCAGGTGTGATAGCATATCAAGAAGTCTTGTACAGAAAAATTCTTTGCATAGTGATTAGATCTCTCAACTGCAGTGTGGATGTAGGAGTTTGTTTTCAGCTCTGAACCACGATAAACTACATGTGTTTAATTCTCTTCTTTCTTGATCTTTTTCATTTTTTTTCATAACTGAGAATTACTCAGTTGTTATTACTTTTTCATAGCTCAATTTGGTTCTTGGCCAATTCACTGAATTAGGATCATTCACAACAATTGGTATCAGTAGCAAGCAAGATCAATTTGGGTCCAAATCAAGAATGGGCACAACCAAGTTTGACATTGAGAAATTCAATGGGGAAAACGATTTCAGTCTATGGAGAATCAAAATGAAAGCTCTTCTTGTCCATCAAGGACTTGAAGATGCTTTGGTTGGATCGGCCAAACTCCCTCAGGCCCTTACAGAGAAGGAGAAGAAAGACTTGGTCAGCAAGGCACACAGCACAATCATCTTTTCCCTTGGAGATGATGTTCTTCGCGAGGTAGTTGGTGAAAACACAGCAGCAGAAGTGTGGCTTAAGCTCGAGAGCTTGTATATGACAAAGTCACTCACCAACAAGTTGTACCTGAAGAAGAAACTCTATCAGTTAAAAATGGAGGAAGGAGCTTCGATCAAGGAACATGTATCCTTGTTCACTAAAGTGGTTCTTGATCTCAAAAGTTTTGATGCAAACATTGATGATGTGGATCAGGCAGTTATGTTGTTGTGCTCTCTTCCATCATCATTTGACAATCTTGTTGACACTGATGTTTGGAAGAGACACACTTTCTTTAGAAGAAGTAAAAGCAACCTTGATCTCTAGGGAGATGAAAAGAAGGATCATTGAGCATGGTGGAAAGGATGATATCACTGATGCAGAAGGACTGTATGTGTGGGGGAGGCCATAAAAAAGAGAAAAGAAGGGCAAGAACAAGCATAGATCCAAGTCCAAGAACAAGAAGTGTTACTACTGTCAAAAGGAAGGACATTTCAGGAAAGAGTGTCCTGAAAGAAAGAAGAAAAACAATGGAAAATGGAAGGACTCAGATGACATTGCTGTAGTAGCTGGTGGCTATGAAAGCTCAGATGTGTTGGTTGTTTCAGAAGATGCATGCTGTGATGAGTGGAATCTAGACTCAGGATGTTCATTCCATATGACTCCTAATCTAGAATGGTTTGATTCCTACAGATTGATTGATGCAGGGAAAGTGTTGATGGGGAATAATATAGCATGTAAGGTAGTTGTTATTGGCACAGTCAAGGTAAAACTGATTGATGGTCATACAAGAATCTTTACTAAAGTAAGGCATGTTCCTGAGCTCATCAAAAGGAACTTGATTTCTCTTGGTATTTTGGATGAATCCGGATGCACATTCAAGGGAGAAAATAGAACTCTGAAGATCAGCAAAGGTTCACTGCAAATGATGAAAGGAACCAGGATTAATGGTCTTTACAGACTTCAAGGTAAGACAATTATAAAATCTGCTAGCCTAATCTCTACTGCCAAGGTAAATTCCACAAAACTATGGCACTGTAGGCTTGCACATGTTAGTGAAAGAGGCTTAGAGGAATTACACAAGTAGGGTTTAATTGGAGAAGGAAATTTTGAAAAGCTTGAGTTATGTGAGCACTGCCTCTATGGTAAACAGAAAAGAGTAAAATTCTCCACTGCCATACACACTACCAAAGCTATAGTTGATTATGTGCATTCGAATATTTGGGGGCCAGCAAGGGTTCCATCTCTAGGTGGAGCAAGATATTTCATTACATTCATAGATGGTTTGTCTAGGAAAGTATGGATCTATTTGCTAAAGCACAAAAATCAAGCCTTTAAATGCTTCAAGCAATGAAAAACCTTCATTGAAAATCAAACCGGGAGACAAATTAAAGTCCTAAGAACAGATAATGGACTTGAGTACTTGAGTGAGGAATTCTTCGAATTCTGTAAGGATAATGGAATAGCTAGGCACAAGACAGTTAGATTAACTCATCATAGTGTCAACAAGATCATCAATAAATGTTTCTGGAAGAGAGCACAACAATGTTTTGAATCTCAATAAATGTTTCTGGGGTGGAATTGTGGAATGGAAAGGAAGCAGTTATGTTGTTGTGCTCTCTTCCATCACAACAACATTTATTTAGAGAGGGTTAGGTGCATGCTATCCTATGTGAATCTCAATAAATGTTTCTGGGGTGAATCATTACAAACAGCATGCTATCTTATAAACATGTCACCTTCGGCTGTCATTGGATTCAAAACACCAGAGGAATTGTGGAATGGAAAGGAAGCACGCTATGATCATCTCAATATTTTTGGATGTACTGTATACATCCATGTGAATGAAGGAAAGTGTGAGCCTAGGTCAAAGAAGGGAATCTTCTTGGGATATCCAGAAGGTGTCAAAGGCTATAGAGTATGGCTGACAGGTCCAAATGGAGGAAAAGTAGTAGTTAGTAGAGATGTGGTTTTTCAAGAGGAAGCAATGCTTGAAAAACTGAAAGACATACCTACATCTACTGATCATACACAGAACACGGATCAGACAGTTCAGATTGAGGTGGAGAAGCCTATTGAAACATAACAACAAATTCATCCAGAGACAGATCATGAAGACTCTCAGACTGACACAGGGACTACACCATATAACCTTGTTAGAGACAGGGAAAGGAGACAGATAAAGCCACCTCGGAGATATGGCTATGCAGACCTTATAGCATATGCTCTCAGTGTGGAAACTGATTTTGAAGACACAGACCCAATAAGCTACAAAGATGCAATGGCTAGCACTGATAAAGACAAGTGGAAGGATGCCATGGAAAAGGAGATCAGGTCCTTAATGAAAAACAACACATGGAGCCTGTAACACCCCGATTTTCACTGTTTCAAAATAATCGAAATGCGGACGATTATTTGTATATATTTATATGAGACTTAGAAAATTATTTTAAAAAAACGGAGTTCACCACTCAATCCTACTTGAATGTAGGAAGCTACGATTAAAATTTAGGTTGAAACGACGGGCGAAACCCGGCCCGCGAATTTCATTGACAGTATAATTATACTGCTCAAAAGACCAAATTTTAATTTGTGACCAAAAGACTTAAGATTTTTATTTTATTCCCTACAATTCTGTATTTTAAGAATTATTTCAGAAAAAAATAAAATAATATATGTTTTACGGGCGAAATACATAATCGGGTGAACGATGGAGTGGATTTCGGAGTTTCCAAGAGCAGATAAAGAGGTTATCTTAGAGTTTTGAGATGATTCATGGGTATGAATCACACTTTTGAGTCTAGAAGATTCTACAAGGTTAAAGTGGCAATTTAAGGATTTTGCACTTAAGTCCTTGAACTTTCTCTTAATTTCACTTTGGTCCCTGAGTTAGTTTCTATTTTTTTCCAAGTGAATTAGGACAGAATCTTTGTTCCAAATCCATTAGTGGACCGTGGCTTTGAGGCCCGAATTCCTTGTCCATGGATTAAATTTCATGAAGCCCATTTGAGATCATATAAGTTCCTAGCATATGATTATGCCTTAAGCATTTTGGTGGGCCAAAATAATTGAATCCAAGCCCAAAAATTCATTGCCCATGCGCAAGCCCAAGGAGGAATGGTGGCTGCCCTTAACTTGGATGAGCCAAGTTTATTCTTGAATCTTCCACAATGTTCTCCATTATTCTCAAAAGTTCTACACAAATCTAACAAGCTCCAAAGCATTCTAGATTCTTCCCAAAAAGCCTCAAGAAAATTCAAAAAGATGAGTCACAATGTGAACACATTAAGTGTTGCACATGGTCGTCATTTCAAACTATTGGCAAATTGCAAAATAGTCCTTATACTTTTGGAATTTTGAAAAATGATCCCTATGAGTTATTTGCACCTAAATCCTTGAAGAAGCCACCCCATTTCCACTTAATCCCTCAAAAGTGGCGCAGCCACATCCCTACAAATACCCTCCCTCACATTTCATTTTCTTCCTATTGCCTTTTTGTTTCATAAACTCATAAGTTCATAAGCTTTTCTAGCATCATTTTGTGAAGCAAGTCCTTGGATCTTCACTTGTCTTTGAACTTCAAGAGGTGAATCCTATTCTTCTTCCCTAATAATGTCTATGTTCTTCAACAAGTTTCTTGATTCAAAGTTTATCTCATCTATGTTCATCACTTTTAAGTTTCTAGATCTAGAACTTTGAAAATTCATAACAAATTCTAGAAAAATCTTATGATGTTGAAACCACTTTCGATGTTCTTATAATCATGTATATTGTATGTATCTAAGAGCATATGATGATCAAAAATTTTCTTCCCTTGAAACCCATCTTGGTCGAATCCTAGAGGAAAGGATGGATGGAGTTTTTGTTCTTGCTTTTGATGTATGATCATGTCTTTCATCATACATACTTGTATACTTGTTGAATCCTAGTTGGTTCATTAAACTAAAAACCCTAGCCTTATGAACATGCCTTGTCCGAATCTACCATTTAGAGGGTTAGGATGGTTTTGATTCTTAACTTTGTTGTGTAGCCTTAATCCATTTCCTTAAGTATTCTAAAATCATTAACCCATGATTTAAACAACTTTGGAGTTTGTTTAGTCCTTAAACACTATGAGGCCGTGACCAACATAGGAGGATTTTGATATTTTGTGATTGTTTATTTATGTGGTTGTCTGGTTGTATTGTTGAAGATTAAGTATAAAGTGGTGTACGTGAGTCTCCGGCTTCCGACGAATTTAAATTCAACTTGTTGTGAATCTTCAAGAGGTAAGGGGAGCTTACCTGAGGGATTTATATCAATAACCATTTGCTTTTAGTGTAGTTTATATAATTTATATGTGGTTGTGGTTATTAGTTTATGTTGTTTACGTGTTGTTTATCCGTGTATCGGTGATTGATCTGCTTTTAATTTATTTAATTATCTGCAGTAGTATATTATATTGCTATGATGCATGATCTGCCTGGTGATATAATTCTGAAGATGTCGTTGAATGTTGTTTGAGAGGCCTGACAGTGGTCAGTGCACAACCGATTAATCAGATAAAAACTTTAATAAGCTGTGAAAATTATATTCAACGTTTTATGGGAAATGTTGGAATATAATAGTGGTGGAAAACATTATTTTGGAAAAATAATGAATTTTGAGAAATATTATTATTTTAATGATTTATTAGTGTAAAAGAAATTTATGAGTCACGGTGAGAGTGTAACCGTGAAATTTTTTTGTTCTGCTAATTTTTACCCAAGAAATTCCGTAATATTAAAAAAGTTATTTTGTGAAAGTAATATTCGAAAAAACCTTATAATAATAGTAATAATAAAAGTCAAAGTTTGACTTAAAAACATTTTCTTGGAAAATGATAAACGACGGCAAGTTTCGAAGTTTTTTTCCTGTGAAAGTTTAAAAACAGCAGTACTTGTTTTGAGAAGAGATTTAATCTGAATTGATTTATTTTTTTAGAGTTGAAGTTTTAGTAAAAGAGTTCTTGATGATTTGACGTTCTTTCGGGGGAAAAATGAGTTTCCAAAGGAAAGTAGATTTGCTATGATTTGACGTTTTACAAACGAATTTCAAGTAGAAAGGATTTTCTGTAAATGAGTTTACTCAATGACGTATTTCCGGTAACTTGGATAAGTTGCGGAGATCTTATTTTGGATTTGTTTTCATAGACGAAAAACAACGTAAAGGACGATATAGAACTTAGTAACCGAGATGTCGGGGTACTAGTGTTCTTATGACGTTATCCTATTTTGAATTTTTTTTCACAGACAAAAATGATGTAAAACGATGATATGGAACTTAGTAACCGAGACGTCGGGGTACTATTGTTCTTATGATGTTATAGGCTTGGTGTCTAGTAGGTAGACAGTGTGTCTACTTCACGACATAATAAACGATGGTAAAAGATTTATGATGTTTTCTATTACCACGAACCTAAGACTGATTGCAAGGTCTAGGGACTTCATGATTGAGCACTCAGACTTTGAGGTCCTGTGTTGTTAATAAAAGTTGTAAAGATGTTTAAAACGATGATGGGTCATAAGCTTTTTAGAGCTTTGACAAATAAAGATATAACACAAAGAAAAGTGTTGAGAATAAAATGTTTTTCTTGCATGCATTTTGGCAGACGTGCCTACGAGGTTAATCATGATATCTTGATGATGTTCATGTCTCGACATATTTGTTAATCATGGTATCTTTATGATATTCATGTAATCGACGTATTCATTGTGCCTTTGGGCAATCGACGTACAATGAAATTCATTGTGCCTTTGGGCAATCGACGTACAATGAAATCATGGTATCTTTATGATATTCATGTAATCGACGTATTCATTGTGCCTTTGGGCAATCGACGTACAATGAAAAATCCATAAATCGACGTTCTCACTGTTCCGGACAGTGGGCTATGGTAAAACCGACGTGCCTCTTTGGCAAAAATCGACGTGTCTCTTTTGGCAATTGAGCTTGATCAGGTCATTTTAAATGACGTTGGGGGTCTCCGGAGATTAAGTGTGAATGTTTAGATGATGTATTGAAGTGTTCATGCATAGTTTTCCAACGTTGATGTTTGGGGTGTGGAACCCATTGATAAAATGTATGCTATAATATGGATGCTTATGTTGTTATAAACATGTATATGTGTATGTGTCTTTTTTGTGCCGAGCATTTAGTTGTTGTGTTAAATCCATATATTAGCGTCTCAACCTTACAAACATATCAGAGTCGCACAAGGGGTATGATGTCTACAAGGAGAAGAAGGCTGTCTATTTCGGGGCATGTTGTTGCTGCTTCTATCGATTGTAGTGTCTGTTAGTTACGACCAGCTTAGGTCCTATTGTGTGATATTATGTTTTGAGGATAAAACTGATTATGATTCAGGTATGAAAACATATGAGGCCATGACTTATATACATTGTGTATTTAAGTGTGATTTGACTTCATTGTTGATGTTGTGAGGTTAAAAGAAAAAAAAAATTATCACCATATTTTGAAAAGATGAACGTTGAGAAAACATTATTTTCCAAAAGCAACCAGCAAATTAAGTTTTATTTTTCGTAAACGGGTAACCATGTGATGACCCGAGTTAGGGTGTCACATTAGTGGTATCAGAGCTGGTCGAGTCTTTCGGGATCTTTGGGGAATTGGTCTGTTGTGTTAAAATTGTGTTTTCTCTGTGTTAAGTTTTGTTTGAATTACTTCTTAGAAGTAATGTGTGTTCACCCACCAATGCACGTTTCATTTTCTGGTTGTGGTCTAACTGATTTTGTTCTGCAGGTCAGTTATGGAACCAGCACCAGAAGGTGGACGTGGACGCAGTCGTGGACATGGTCACAGAGGTGGTCCTATTGGTGGTCGTGCCAACGTGAATAAGAACTATAATGATGGAATGGACTATGCCGCTCAGGCTATGGAACATGTGGCAGCTGCAATTGCCAATCAAACCGCATCCATGAATGCCCAGAATATACAAGCTGCGGAAGGCAAAGCTCTGATTGCGTTTCGAAGCCAAAATCCTTCACAATTTGGTGGGGATGTTGATCATGAGAAAGCTGACTTATGGATTCATGAGCTGGGGAAAATCTTTGAATTGGTGGCTACTCCTGCAAAAGTAAGGGTTATTTATGCTACTTTCCTAATGATAGGAGATGCGGAGTATTGGTGGAAGGGTGTTCAACAACTGCTTGAAGCTGATCATCAGGAGATTCCCTGGAACGTTTTCCGAACTGCATTCATGGATAAGTACTTTCCGGAGAGCGTTAGGATCGAGAAAGAGATGGAATTTCTGGGATTACAACAACAAGACCTGTCTGTGGGAGAGTATGCGGCAAAGTTTGAATCGCTTGCCAAATACTTTCGTTTCTTTCAAGCACAACCCAACGAGAGCTGGAAGTATGAGAGGTTCGAGGCGGGACTAAGATTTGAGATTAAGGAGTCTGTCTTACCTCGGCAACTTCGAACTTTTCAAGCATTGGTTGAGATGAGTCGGAAGATTGAACAGATGAGGAAAGGAAAACACAATAAGGGGATTGTTGGAGGACCGTCTCGTTCCAAGAACCAGAATCAAGATCAGAAAGAGGAACGAAATCAGCAGAAGCCTTATTTTCGTCCACCAGGAAATAACCAAAATCAACAACAATATCATTCTAATTCTTCTACATCATGGAGTGGGGGCCAGAGGAACCAAAGTCAAGACCAAGTTAGGAAATGTTACAATTGTGGAGACCCAAGACATGTGTCCAAAACTTGTCCCTTGGGAGGAGTCCAATGTTTCAACTGTGGTCAAGTGGGACACATATCGAAGGAATGTAACACACCAAAGCGTAGATCAGTGGACAACAACATCAACATTAATAAGCCAATGACTGTGGGCAGAGTATATAATGTGCGGGGGGCTGAGACTTCAAACCAGGACGGTAATCTCTTAACTATACTATTTTAATTCGGGTACAATTTATACTTTGTTTCGATGGATTGTGTGTGGATGTGTTGGAATTAGTTGTTCCTGTGATTATCATGAGGTGATTGTTTCAAATTTCAACTATTCAATTGGTCACTGTGAAATTTAGTATGTTTGGACTGTCCTATTTTGTTCGGGATAGACACTTCTTAACAAAACAAGTTTCTCGATGAGACTTAGTCTAGTTACTTCTACCATTGGGGAAGTGACACAGTCTGCATTTTATCGGATTGATATCCTTTTAAAATTGTTATGTTCTTACGAAAGGAGAAACTTTCTTAGATTCATGTTTGTAAAAGTGTATCGATCATACATTTTTACTTCCCTAAATTTGTTAAAGAATCTTTATGCACATAATATTCTTGTATTCTTATCAGATTGATGAAATTATTTTATATACTTTCTTGTGAAATTAAGGCCTCGGGATCTTTCATTCCTGTCTAGCTTCGTGTCACGAAATTTCGAGGACGAATTTTTTTTTTAGAGGGGTAGTAATGTAACACCCCGATTTTCACTGTTTCAAAATAATCGAAATGCGGACGATTATTTGTATATATTTATATGAGACTTAGAAAAATATTTTAAATAAACGAAGTTCACCACTCAATCCTACTTGAATGTAGGAAGCTACAATTAAAATTTAGGTTGAAACGACGGGCGAAACCCGACCCGCGAATTTCATTGACAGTATAATTATACTGCTCAAAACACCTAATTTTAATTCGTGAACGAAAGACTTAAGATTTTTATTTTATTCCCTACAATTCTGTATTTTTAAAATTATTTCAGAAAAAATAAAATAATATACGTTTTACGGGGGTAATACAAAATCGGGTGAACGACGTAGTGGATTTCGGAGTTTCCAAGAGCAGATAAAGAGGTTATCTTAGAATTTTGAGATGATTCATGGGTATGAATCACACTTTTGAGTCTAGAAGATTCTACAAGGTTAAAGTGGCAATTTAAGGATTTTGCACTTAAGTCCTTGAACTTTCTCTTAATTGCACTTTGGTCCCTGAGTTAGTTTCTATTTTTTTTCCAAGTGAATTGGGCCAGAATTTTTGTTCCAAATCCATTAGTGGACCGTGGCTTTGAGGCCCAAATTCCTTGTCCATGGATTAAATTTCATGAATCCTATTTGAGATAATATAAGTTCGTAGCTTATGATTATGCCTTAAGCATTTTGGTGGGCCAAAATAATTGAATCCAAGCCCAAAAATTCATTGCCCATACGCAAGCCCAAGGAGTAATGGTGGCTGCCCTTAACTTGGATGAGCCAAGTTTATTCTTGAATCTTCCACAATGTTCTCCATTATTCTCCAAAGTTTTACACAAATCTAACAAGCTCCAAAGCATACTAGATTCTTCCCAAAAAGCCTCAAGAAAATTCAAAAAGATGAGCCACAATGTGAACACATTAAGTGTTGCACATGGTCATCATTTCAAACTATTGGCAAATTGCAAAATAGTCCTTATACATTTGGAATTTTGCAAAATGGTCCCTATGAGTTATTTGCACCTAAATCCTTGAAGAAGCCACCTCCTTTCCACTCAATCCCTCAAAAGTGGCCCAGCCACATCCCTATAAATACTACTCCCTCACATTTCATTTTCTTCCTATTGCCTTTTTGTTTCATAAACTCATAAGTTCATAAGCTTTTCTAGCATCATTTTGTGAAGCAAGTCCTTGGATCTTCACTTGTCTTTGAACTTCAGGAGGTGAATCCTATTCTTCTTCCCTAATCATGTCTATGTTCTTCAATAAGTTTCTTGATTCAAAGTTTATCTCATCTATGTTCATCACTTTTAAGTTTCTAGATCTAGAACTTTGAAAATTCATAACAAATTCTAGAAAAATCTTATGATGTTGAAACCACTTCCAATGTTCTTATAATCATGTATATTGTATGTATCTAAGAGCATATGATGATCAAAATTTTTCTTCCCTTGAAACCCATCTTGGCCGAATCCTAGAGGAAAGGATGGATGGAGTTTTTGTTCTTTCTTTTGATGTATGATCATGTCTTTCATCATACATACTTGTATACTTCTTGAATCCTAGTTGGTTCATTAAACTAAAAACCCTAGCCTCATGAACATGTCTTGGCCGAATCTACCATCTAGAGGGTTAGGATGGTTTTGATTCTTAACTTTGTTGTGTAGCCTTGATCCATTTCCTTAAGTATTCTAGAATCATTAACCCATGACTTAAACAACTTTGGAGCTTGTTTAGTCCTTAAACACTATGAGGCCGTGGCCAACATAGGAGGATTTTGATGTTTTGTGATTGTTTATTTATGTGGTTGTCTGGTTGTATTGTTGAAGCTTAAGTATAAAGCGGTGTACGTGAGTCTCCGGCTTCCGACGAATTTAAATTCAACTTGTTGTGAATCTTCAAGAGGTAAGGGGAGCTTACCTTAGGGATTTATTTCAATAACCATTTGCTTTTAGTGTAGTTTATATAATTTATATGTGGTTGTGGTTATTTGTTTATGTTGTTTACGTGTTGTTTATCCGTGTATCGGTGATTGATCTGCTTTTAATTTATTTAATTATCTACAGTAGTATATTATATTGCTATGATGCATGATCTTCCTGGTGATATAATTCTGAAGATGTTGTTGAATGTTGTTTGAGAGGCCTGACAGTGGTCAGTGCACAACCGATTAATCAGATAAAAACTTTAATAAGGTGTGAAAATTATATTCAACGTTTTATGGGAAATGTTGGAATATAATAGTGGTGGAAAATATTATTTTGGAAAAATATTGAGTTTTGAGAAATATTATTATTTTAATGATTTATTAGTGTAAAAGAAATTTATGAGTCACGGTGAGAGCGTAACCGTGAAATTTTTTTGTACTGCTAATTTTTACGCAAGAAATTCCATAATATTATAAAAATTTATTTTGTGAAAGTAATATTCGAAAATACCTTATAATAATAATAATAATAATAATAATAATAATAATAATAATAATAATAATAATAATAATAAAGTCAAAGTTTGACTTAAAAACATTTTCTTGGAAAATGATAAACGACGGCAAGTTTCGAAGTTTTTTTCCGATGAAAGTTTAAAAACAGCAGTACTTATTTTGAGAAGAGATTTAATCTGAATTGATTTATTTTTTTTAGAGTTGAAGTTTTAGTAAAAGAATTCTTGATGATTTGACGTTCTTTCGGGAAAAAAACGAGTTTACAAAGGAAAGTAGATTTGCTATGATTTGACGTTTTACAAACGAATTTCAAGTAGAAAGGATTTTCTGTAAATGAGTTTACTCAATGACGTATTTCCGGTAACTTGGATAAGTTGCGGAGATCTTATTTTGGATTTGTTTTCATAGACGAAAAACGACGTAAAGGACGATATAGAACTTAGTAACCGAGATGTCGGGGTACTAGTGTTCTTATGACGTTATCCTATTTTGGATTTTTTTTTCATAGACAAAAATGATGTAAAACAATGATATGGAACTTAGTAACCGAGACGTCGGGGTACTATTGTTCTTATGATGTTATAGACTTGGTGTCTAGTAGGTAGACGGTGTGTCTACTTCACGACGTAATAAACGATGGTAAAAGATTTATGATGTTTTCTATTACCACGAACCTAAGACTGATTGCAAGGTCTAGGGACTTCGTGATTGAGCACTCGGACTTTGAGGTCCTGTGTTGTTAATAAAAGTTGTAAAGATGTTTAAAACGATGATGGGTCATAAGCTTTTTAGAGCTTTGACAAATAAAGATATAACACAAAGAAAAGTGTTGAGAATAAAATGTTTTTCTTGCATGCATTTTGGCATACGTGCCTACGAGGTTAATCATGATATCTTGATGATGTTCATGTCTCGACGTATTTGTTAATCATGGTATCTTTATGATATTCAAGTAATCGACGTATTCATTGTGCCTTTGGGCAATCGATGTACAATGAAATTCATTGTGCCTTTGGGCAATCGATGTACAATGAAATTCATTGTGCCTTTGGGCAATCGACGTACAATGAAATCATGGTATCTTTATGATATTCATGTAATCGACGTATTCATTGTGCCTTTGGGCAATCGACGTACAATGAAAAATCCATAAATCGACGTTCTCACTGTTCCGGACAGTGGGCTATGGTAAAACCGACGTGCCTCTTTGGCAAAAATCGACGTGCCTCTTTTGGCAATCGAGCTTGATCAGCTCATTTTAAATGACGTTGGGGGTCTCCGGAGATTAAGTGTGAATGTTTAGATGATGTATTGAAGTGTTCATGCATAGTTTTCCAACGTTGATGTTTGGGGTGTGGAACCCATTGATAAACTGTATGCTACAATATGGATGCTTATGTTGTTATAAACATGTATATGTGTATGTGTCTTTTTTGTGCCGAGCATTTAGTTGTTTTGTTAAATCCATATATTAGCATCTCACCCTTACACACATATCAGAGTCGCACAAGGGGTATGATGTCTACAAGGAGAAGAAGGCTGTCTAGTTCGGGGCATGTTGTTGCTGCTTCTATCGATTGTAGTGTCTGTTAGTTACGACCAGCTTAGGTCCTATTGTGTTATATTATGTTTTGAGGATAAAATTGATTATGATTCAGGTATGAAAACATATGAGGCCATGACTTATATACATTGTGTATTTAAGTGTGATTTGACTTCGTTGTTGATGTTGTGAGGTTAAAAGAAAAAAAAATTTATCACCATATTTTGAAAAGATGAATGTTGAGAAAACATTATTTTCCGAAAGCAACCAGTAAATTAAGTTTTATTTTCCACAAACGGGTAACCATGTGATGACCCGAGTTAGGGTGTCACAGAGCCTAGTTGAGAAGCCTGCAAAACAGAAAATTGTAGGCAATAAATGGATCTTTAAAAGGAAAACCAGAAGTTCCAGGAGTTGAATTGAGCAGATACAAGGCTAGTCTTGTGGCAAAAGGCTTCACTTAAAGAGGGGGGGATAGATTTCAAGGAAATCTTCTCTCCAGTTGTGAAGCATACAAGCATAAGGGTCATCTTGGCTCTTGTTGCAACTCATGATATGGAACTTGAACAAATGGATGCGAAGACTGCATTCTTGCATGGAAATCTAGATGAAAGGATTTATATGCATCAACCTGAAGGGTATGAAGTGAAAGGGAAGGAACACATAGTCTGCTTCCTTAAGAAGTCTTTGTATGGACTTAAGCAATCACCAAGGTAATGGAATAAAAGGTTTGACTCTTTTATGACTTCAAACAGTTTTAAAAGAGGTTCTTTTGATAGTTGTGTGTATCTTAAAAGAACTGAAACAGGAGCCTCCATATATCTCCTACTATATGTAGATGATATGTTAATTGCCACCTCAGACATAGATGCCATTAATAAGCTCAAGGTTCTTCTAAATTCAGAATTTGAAATGAAGAAACTAGGAGTTGCAAAGAAGATCCTAGGCATGGAAATTGTTAGAAGAAGATCTCAAAGGTTACTCTTCCTAAACCACTCAAGTTATGTTGAAAAGGTACTGAAGAAGTTCAATATGCTAGATGCAAAGGCAGTCTCTACTCCATTAGCTGGATACTACAAATTTTCAGTGAATCAGTCTCCAAAATTAGAAGAGGATCAGATGTTAATGAGCAACATTCCTTACTCCAATTCCACTGGAAGCCTAATGTATGCCATGGTATGTTCAAGGCCTGATTTGGCATATGCTGCCAGCATGGTTAGCAGGTTCATGGGGAATCCAGGGAAGGTGCATTGGTTGGAAATAAAATGGATATTTCGATACTTGAAAGGCTCAAAAACACTTGGTCTTATTTTTGGCAAATCAGAAACAATGAGCAATGATATTGCAGGATTTGTAGATGCTGATTATGCAGGTGATATGGACAAGAGAAGATCTCTCTCAGGTTACATCTTTACACTATATGGAAATGCTACCAGTTGGAAATAAAACTTGCAATCTATTGTTGCTTTGTCAACAACAGAATCAGAATATATTCCTCTCACAGAAGCAATCAAAGAGGAAATATGGTTAAAAGGGTTTGTTTCAGAACTGGAGGACAAAACAGTTTCAACAACTGTGTGGTGTGATAGCCAAAGTGTTATTTGTCTCTATAAGAATCAAGTATTTCATGAGAGGACAAAGCACATTAGTATAAGGCTACACTTCATTCGATACATTATTGAACAAGGAATGATTGAGGTGAAGAAGGTTGCATCTGAACACAACCCTGTAGATATGATGACTAAAGTGGTTCCTGTTTCTAAATTTGAGCATTGTCTAAATTTGGTGAACATTGGAACTCTCTTGAACTGAAGCATCAGGTAGAGTCCTGGAGCATACCTCTCTATGGTTAGCATTGAAGATTTAATGTGGAGATTTGTTGAACCTAGATGAATCATCAATCAGTTTAGATAGGATATACTGAATCTAGAAGCTATGTGATGTACTGATTAATTAGTCATGAACAAGTTAGTTAGGAAGTTAGTTGTTTTGTAACTGCCATGTAACTACTTCTATATGATGATGCAGTGTACATAGAAGTCATAGCTTGTATATAGAAAGTATATAAATAGAGCTGACAGCTCTGGTGATAGCATAGAGTGAATCAGTCTATAAAGTAAGGGTGCAGGTGTGATAGCATATCACGAAGTCTTGTAAAAAAAAATTATTTGCATAGTGATTAGATCTCTCGACTGCAGTGTGGATGTAGGAGTTTGTTTTCAGCTTTGAACCACGATAAACTCCATGTGTTCAATTCTCTTCTTTCTTGATCTTTTTCATTTTTGTTCATAACTGAGAATTACTCAGTTGCTATTGCTTTTGCATAGCTCAATTTGGTTCTTGGCCAATTCACTGAATTAAGATCATTCACAGCAATTTTTTTATTCTTTTGATTTGAATCCTATTGTTATAATTACCTGTGAATTTGGTGTGCACTTATTTGCATGTTATAGATATCTAGGGATGAACTGAAATGTGAACTTAGGTATTGGATCAATAGGGATCGAACTTAGGACTTAAATCACGAGAGTTAGAACCAGCCCTTCGAAGGTTCTTTGAGTTGTCACAAACCTTAATGAATCCAATTTAAATACAATTACCATGAGAGAGTAGGAGTTGGTTTAACTGGGCGTGGTTCTAGTATCTCAAAAGGGAACGTTCACTATTTTTGGATAAATTCACCTTCAAAGTATTTTGATAAATTAATATAGGGAAAGTCAACTTAATGGCATGAACGGTCTTGTTGGTTACCCAATTCCTGGAAATTCCTCTTTAATTTGAAAAACCCCAATTTTATTTTCTTTCTAATTTTGATATTGATTTTGTTTAATTGCTACTTTAATTTTGATTTGTTACTTGATACCAATTTCAAAAATCAAATCTTTTCTTGTTTAGTTTAATTGATTTAAATATTAATTGGTGTTCATAATCACGGTCCCTGTAGATTCGATCTTTTTATTACTTGACGACGAAACCGTATACTTGCGGATTTATGGTATCATGTAAAAAGAAGCTCCCATGTATAATATATATAGGCCCAGGGCTACACATGAGTTTCAGGCCCACCCGATGATCCAACAACCCCGTCCAACCCAATATTTCCAAATTCATTTGTGACATTGAGCCTGATCCGATTAAAGTTGATCAATCCATCCAACGGTTGGTTCAGATTATGGATTGGCAAAATCGACTCGTAATGGGTGATGCCTTCAAATTTATATTTATACTGAAAAACAAAAAACTCACCTCAAAAGCCAATTACCCATATTAGGGTGTTGATGAAACATGAGATGCAAACAAAAAAATCCTAATCATGAAGATAGCATTAAAGGGTATTTGGATATATGATAATATGCTAGAGTATCTATTACTAGTGTAAAGACCTGTGCCATACACGAGGAATATACTACTTTTTAGGATTTTACTAAAAAAATATGTAATTGATAATTTCATGTTTTTTGCTTAAAGTTTCTAAAAAATATATACCAAGTTAACTATTTTTATAAAATATATTTACCTATCTTATTATTTTTTGTTCTCTTTTGAAAATCTATTTGATTTATTTATCCTCTTTTCCTGTGCAAGAAAAACATTTTAACAAAAATATTTTTCTATCTTATTCTAATTTCTCTTGAGAATCTATTTGATTTCTTTCTCTTCTTTTTCCTATTGAAGTTAACTATTTGTAGAAAATATATTTGCCTATCATATGTTTTTTCTTTCTCGCTTGAAAATCTATTTAATTTATTTCTTCTCTTTTCCCGGTGCAAGTTAAATATTTTAGAAAATAAATTTACCTATCATATTACTTGTCGTCATAATCTATTTGGAATTGTTTCCTATTTCGGTACATACCTTGGTTCAATTAACGTCTATCATATTATTTTTTCTTCTCTCTTGAGAATATATTTGATTTATTTGCCCTCTTTTTCCTCGCAGGTTAACCATTTTTAGGAAATATATATTTATATATTTATGTATCATATTATTATTCTCCTCTCTTGAAAATCTAATTGATTTATTTATTCTTTTTTACTCATGCAAGTTAACCATTATTAGAAAATATAATTATCTATCTTATGAAAATAAAATATTCTTGAAAATAATTAGCCATTGTAGCAATTTGATGTACGATAGCAACTGCCACATTGTCCATAGCTTGAGCGGCATAGTTCACTCCTTCTTCATAATTCTCATCCATGTTGCCCGGGCCACCAACGGAACCTCCTCGTCGACCGCGTCCACGTCCTCGTCCACGTCCAGCTTCTGGTGCGAGTTCCATAACTGACCTGCTGAACAAAATCAGTTAGACCGCACCCAGAAAATGAAACGAGCATTAGTGTATTAACACACATTACTTCTAAGAAGTAATTCAAACAAAACTTAAATCAGAGAAAACACAACGTTAACACAACAGACCTATTCCCCAACATTCCCGAAAGACTCGACCAGCTCTGATGCCACCAATGTAACACCCCCCCGCGCGGGGTCATTACATGGTTAACTTTTGCAGAAAATAAAACTTTATTTCGCTAGTTGCTTTCGGAAAATAATATTTTGTTAAGTTATTAACATTCCTCAAAACGGTGATAAATTTTTTTTCCTTTTCTCTTTTTCCTTTTGATAGCCACGACAACAACGTAAACATGACCGTATATGGATAGATATGTATATATAACCTCATGTAACTATACTGCATCATAATTGTTTACACAACAAGACCTTACTAGGTCACTACAAAAAAAGAGTTATTTAGCGACCACCAAATTCGGTCGCTAAAATATCGAAATTCGGTCGCTAAACCGTTTAGCGACCGATTTTTCATATTTAGCGACCGAATTTGGTGGTCGCTAAATACCTGGTCGCTAAATCGTTTGGTGGTCGCTAAATCGGTCGCTAAACCATTTAGCAACCAATTTAGCGACCGAATTTCCATATTTAGCGACCGAATTTCTATATTTAGTGACCGATTAAGTGTGGTCGCTAAATTCGGTCGCTAAAATACATTTTTTTTGTAGTGGGTATAGGTTCTTCCAAAACATAATATAATTCAAAACCTAAGCTGGTCGAAACTAACAATAGCTATCACAGTAGAAACGAACATCAACCTGCTCCAAACTAAGGAAACTTCTTCCTGTAGTCGTCAATTCCCTTGAGTGGTTCATCTGGACTCGGATATAAATATATGCACAAGTAGAAAAACCAACAATGAAACATGCAAGAGTGAGAAACCAATATATGGATTTAACATGACAACTACATGCGCGACACAAAAGAAAACATATATACATATACATGTCAATAACAACCTAAGCATTCATAATAAGACAAATAGTTTCTCAATGGGTTTCATACCCCAAACCTCATCATTTGAAAAACTATGCATGAACACTTCACATTGGTCATCTAATTTCATACTTAATCTCATGAGATATCCTAACGTCGAGGTGAGTTGATCAAGATCGATGGCCAATAAGGCACTCATTAAATACCATAGCACACTGTCTAACACAAGGCACAGTGATCACCGAATATGGTTACCATAGCACACTGTCCAATTTAAGGAGCTGTGATCACCGAATATGGTTTTTCATTGTCCAACCAGGGCACAATGATACGTCGATTCATGAATATCGTCATGATATCATGATTAACAAATAGGCACGTCTGCCTAAAATGCATATAAAACATTTTGTTCTCGTCATTTTTCTTCGTGTTAAATCTTTCTTTGTCGAAGCTCAAAAGCTTTCGACCATTCACCGTTTTCAATATCTTAAGTCTTTTATCATTAACACAGGACTCAAAGTCCGGGTGCTCAATCACAAAACCCTAGACCGATGCATCAGGCTTAGGTCCGTGGTAATAGAAAACAATATTTACTTTGAATAACGTTATTTACACCGAAATTAGGACACAAAGTCCATCGGACACGCAGTCCAAAACACCGTAATTAGGACACAAAGTCCATAGGACACGCAGTCCAAAACATCGTAAGAACACTAGTATCCCGACATCTCGGTTACTAATCAATATATTGCAAATAGTTTACACCGTTTGCCAAATATCACCGTTTACATCGTTTGCGAAAAACTAGATTTCGGAAAATCATTTCAAATGGAAAATCCTTTTATAAAATCATCAGTTACTAAAATCATTTATGAAAACTTAATGTTTCAAAAAGATAGTCACTTGAGGCTCAAACTTAGTATAAAACACATACTGCCGTTTTTAAAAACACTTGCCGTCGATACTTTTCCAAATCGCCGTCGTTAAACATTTTTAAAGTCATTTAAGTCAAATCTTAGCTTTTTCCACTCAAATAATTTTCTAAAATCATAATTAAGTTATTTTCGAAGATTAATTTCATAAAATAACTTTTTATAATATTACGGAATTTGTTACGTAAAAATTAGCAGTACAAAAAAAAATCACGGTTACGTCCTCACTGTGACTCATAAATTGCTTTTACTCTAATAAATCATTGAAATAATAATATTTTCAAATAATCCTTATTTTCTCAAATAATTATTTTAAATCATAATAACTTCCAATATTTCTCAATGAACTATTGAATATTCCTCGTAAAGTCTTCTTAAATCTTTTATCTGATTAATTGATAGGGCACTGACCACTGTCAGGCTTCTCAAACAACAATCAACAACAACATCATAACAATATTCCCAGGCAGATCATGCATAACAACATCATCATATATAACTGCAAATAAATAATTAAATGCATATAAACAAACACAGATAAATAACACACTTTAATCAAACACCACAACCACAGATAAATCATACGGACCAACACAGATAGCATGTAGCCATCGGAAAAATCCCTCAAGCAATCCCCTCTTACCTCTCGAAGATTTCTCGGCAGGTTAATAAGTACTTTGTCGGAAGTCCGGTCTCACGTACACAACCGATTCACTCAACCTTCATCAATCACAATCAAACAATTACTAATCAAACAATTAAAATCTCCTAATTCTCTATAGTAGGTCACGGCCTCCATCGGGTATAGTGGCTAAAAATTCCAAATTTGCCGAAGTCATTGGATTAGTGATCCTAATTACTTAAGACAAAGAATTAGTGATAAATCAACAAAGTTTGAATCAAAAACTTCTAAACTTCTAAAAACCTAGATTCGGTCTTAATGAGTACATGAAGCTAGAGATTGAAAATCATGAACAAGGCTTTAAATCATGAAATGAATTGAAGAGACTATAGTTAAATTATGACAAGAATAATGAATCACCTCTTAGAATATGAAGAATGACAAGGAATCACCAGGTTGCTTCACAAACCATGCTATGGAAGCTTAAGAGGAAAAAAGAAAAGAAATGAAGAAGATGATAGTAAGCTTGGGAGTAATGTGGAAGAGTGGAGAAGAAATGAGAAGAATGGAGAAGCTTGGTGACTCATGAGAATAGATGAATCCAAGCCTCCATGGGCCTTGGGCCATGCGAAATTGGGCTTAGGACAAATCCAAGCCCAATACTAATTTTCCAACGTCAAAATGTTTAAGTCTTTAATCAAAGGCATAGGAAAATTAATAGTAGAAAATTGGTTCATGAAATTGAAGTATTGGCCATGATATTGGGCCATAAGTCTGCAGCCCAACTTGGGTTTGGATGGGTCAAAATTGATCCAATTCACTTGGAAGATCATGAAAACTAGTTTAGGGATCAAAATGCAATTTAGAGAATGTGTAAGGATCAAAATGAAATTATTAAAAATTGCTAACATAACCCTAAGCCACCTTAAACCTCTCACATGGATGACTTATTCCTAAGAGAATATAGGGTTTATCCACCTATCGAGTCTTGAATCTCCCGTAATTAGCTCCGTCGTTCGCCCGATTGAATATAACACCCGGATAAAATATAATATTTCACTTTTTAAGGAAATATTTCAAAATAACCAAAACCGTAGGAAATTAAATAAAAACCTTAAGTTTTTCATTCACGAATTAAAATTAGGTCTTCTGATCAGTATAAATATATTGTCAGTGAAATTCGTAGGCCGGGTTTCGTCTGACTTTTCAACCTAAATTTTAATCGTAGCTTTCTACAATCAAGTAGAGTATGAATAAGGGTTCAGTTTATTTTAAAACATTTTCTAAGTCTCGGATAAAAATATAAACGTATTTATATAAATTTTCGATATTAGAAAGCAGTGAAAAATCGGGGTGTTACAATAAAAATCTGTTGTCCCATGAAATGGTGTCTCCAACTAATTAAAAGCTGAGAATATGCATAATTATTAATGAGCTATGATTTTATTTTGTTAAGTGACAAATTGTAATTGATGGGGAACATAGGATGTGATAGGAAGGTGAGACAGAGGATCTTCGTCCTGACCTCTGAAGGGTAAGCAACACTATTTTGTGCCCTATTTCTATATCTCATTGAAGCTTAGAGGAGGAAAGAGAGGGACCTCTTGCTCATACATCTTCATGAAGTCACTTTATCACTCTCTCGTTTTCTTAGTTTTTGTTTCATTTAACATGTTTAGCTTATTTTCCCTGGTTGGGATTGGGTGAATTTAATGGTTTCCACTTGTTTTTGGTATTAGGTTGATTAATATGAGTCTCTATGCTTAATGCTTTATTGGACCTGGTCACGCCTCTGATGTTTTGTTGATTGTGCACCCATATGAAAGTTTGATGTGTAATTTGGATCTTGAGATTATTAGTCTTGTATTTTCTCAGTCTGGGAATATTATAGTGATGGAATTGCAAGTAACCTTTTAAATTTTTATGCATAATGTTTATTAACTCACCTAAGTAACCTCTCCAAATCAATTTGACATCCACTAAAATTGAATCTTTTATTTTTATTTTTGATACATAAAAGGGTGAAAGGCCAAACAAAAAAACAGAAAGGAAACTACTATAAAGAGGGAAGTGCCCACGATTGGAAGCCCGAGATATATCACATATATTTTACCACCTTAAACTTAAAAAGAAAAAATTCACCAACAAATTGCGTACACTTTCCCAGTGGCTTGTTTTCTATTATTCGGGTGACCTTTCGTATTTAATATATCTCATATCTTTAGGAAAGTGATATGAGAATAAAAGTTTCTTATATTAACATAAGGAATAAAAAAATATTCTCAAACATAAAAAATATCCAAAAATAAAGTATACGATTGAAGCCTTAAAATTTTATTCTCATACATGAAAGTGAAAAAGAAATATTTCCGAGGATAAGATTCTCTGCAATATAGGATACTTGAAATAAAAAAAATTCTATGAACAAAATGCCACCTAAGGGCCGTAAATCATGACTCCTCCCGTGCTATTTTTGCGAGAAAAAAAAAGGAACAAAAAATTGACCATTTTTTGCTTTGATTTTCTTTTGAATAAATTTGTGCTTTCGTTATCAATGAACAATTTTATGTCGTTTTAATGAAATCTTCTAATGATTTTAGTATTAAATATTTGGATCTAATTGATATATATATTGAAAGTGTAAATTTTTTTTTTACACTGTCAACCAATCAGAAAATGACATACCATTACAAATCTTTGATTCTTATTCTAACCACGTGATTTTTACACTGACAGTACATAAAATTATACTCTAAATATTTTTCTTTTTTTCATTTAATTTTTTCAGTAATTACGATTTGTTGGGAGAATACATTATTACTTATTTTATTATTTCTTCCAGCTCATGTTAAATGTCATTTTGGTATAAAAAAAACTACATTATAAGTATTTTTATTTTCCTAACTCTAACTCTTACACTCATGGAAATTTTTGACGAAGATAGTAAAGTTAAGCAATTAATTACTGAAAATTGAATAAGGTAATTTAGTAAAAAAAAAACCAATTAAAAGTTGTTTTTGTATTTCTTCGTTCTTACATCAAACTAACACAAAATGTACGGCGAGAGTATTTTCTTTTCAATCAGAATTCACACACCCCAACTTGGAAAGGGGAACACTGGCAAGTTTAGGGGATGTTTGCTTTGTCGTTTTTATAAATAATTATAAAATTGTAATATTGTTTTAATTTTGTTTCCCGTTTCTAAATACTTATATAAAAAATTAGTCAAAACTATAAAAGTTGTTTTTAATGTTTTTTGTATAAATTTATGAAAACAATAAACACAATAAAAATCAGGTGACAGTTTTGTAATTATTTATAAAATCGGGAAATGAAAATAGAAAACTAAAAACAAAAGGAACAGACCCTAAGTTTACATGTAGCTTTCGAAAATGAGCATAAGCTAAAGGCACAAATTCATGTTTACTTTGAGAATATTCTAAACCAAACAGGTACTAGGAAGTCTCATAAGACCCGATAAAAGGTCCGAATTGAGTGGAAAGAAAAGAAAAGAAAAAAAAGAACTATAATGTCCTACAGAGCAACACATTTGCTAAATCCAACCAAATCCCAACCAAATTAAAACAGAAGACAACACTAGAGAGAGTAGTCTCCATTCCAAGACCACAGGAGCAGCAGATTTTTGTAGAAAAAGATCAAGTATCTGAATGTACTTTACTGCTTGTATATTATTGAGATGATAACAATGAAGGATACAGATGACAGATTATATAGAGTCATGGCAGCCTCTTATCTAAAACTAACTTTCCTAACTTTCCTCATAAAGCTATAATACCAGAAACAGTTATAACAAACCTCTAGGAAATAGGAAAGGTAAACAAACTAGCTAAAACCACTCTAGGCTATGATAGGACCCTTTAATTTCATCACTCCCCCTCAAGTTGGAGCATGGAGATTCACAATGTCCAACTTGTTGAGAAGGTAAGTCAATCTGTCCTTCCCCAAAGGTTTTGTCAACATATCTGCAATCTGATCTTTGATGCAAATTTTGAGAGCTTCAACTTATTTGGATTGAATCCGTTCCCTCACAAAATAGTAATCCATTTCCACATGTTTTGTCCTTTCGTGAAAGACAGGATTTGCAGCTATGTGCAAGGCTGCTTGGTTGTCACAAAACATCCTTGTTGGACCTTGCTGAGTTACTGTCAGTTCTTGCAGAAGCCATCTCAGCCAAACAATCTCACTGACAGTCTTTGCCATTGATCTGTATTCAGCTTCTGCTGAAGACTTGGCAACGACTGATTGTCTCTTTGTCTTCCAGGAAATTGGAGAGCCACCAAGGGTAATCACATAGCCTGAGCAGGATCTTCTAGTGATGGGGCATCCTCCCCAATCAGCATCACAGTAGGCTTCAAGCTGCAGGCTGTTGTTGCTTGGAAGAAGGATTCCTTGGCCCGCTGTGGTTTTAATGTACCTCAGAACTTTGTCAACAGCATCTTTGTGAAGTTGTTTCGGGGATGCCATGAACTGGCAGAGAGTATTGACTGAGTACGTAAGGTCTGGTCTTGTTATAGTGAGGTAGAGGAGCCTGCCCAGAATTCTTCTGTATCTTGTTGCATCAGCTTCTGGATCATCACTGCTTGGCTTTAGCTTGCAGTTTTGCTCCATAGGAATCTTGCTTGGTCTGCAGTTTTGTATCTTAGTCTCCTTTAAGATGTCAATTGCATATTTTATTTGATTGAGCATGATTCCTCTTTTTGATCGAGCCACCTCTATTCCTAAGAAATACTTCAATGTTCCTAAATCCTTGATGCTGAACTTTTCATCCAGAAATTGTTTTACCTGTTGCATAAGACACAAGTTATTTCCGGCCAGCACAACATCATCCACATATATGAGAGCAGCAAGAAAAACTCCCTCTTTGTTGTAGATGAATAAAGAGTGATCAGCTTTGGATTGTTGAAAGCCAATCTGTCCAAGAGCCTTAGTAAACTTTTGGTACCAGTTTCTGGAGGCTTGTTTTAAACCATAGAGAGACTTTTTAAGCTTGCACACTCTATGATCTCCTTCTTTTGCAAAGCCTTGAGGCACCTTCATGTAAATTTCTTCTGATAAGTCTCCATGGAGGAAGGCATTGTTTACATCTAATTGATGAACAATCCATCCCTTTGCAGCAACAATGGTGAGTAAGGTTCTGACAGTTACCAACTTGGCCACTGGGGCAAAAGTCTTATGAAAGTCTTCCCCTTCTATTTGAGTGAACCCTCTAGCGACTAGTCTAGCTTTATATCTTTCTATTTTGCCATTGGGTTGATACTTTATCTTGTAGATCCATTTTGAATCTAGATGATGCTTCCCTGGTGGAAGATCTGTCAAAATCCAGGTTTCATTTTTCTCCAAGGCCTCAATCTCCTTTTCCATAGCTTTTCTCCAATGATCATGCTTAGCAGCCTGTGAAAAGGTTCTTGGCTCATCTTGAGAGGAGATGACAGTTAGAAAGGCAATGTGAGTGGATGAAAATTTATCATAAGAGACATAGTTGGACAGAGGATAAGGAATAGAGTTACATGCAGCAGAATTGGAAAAAGATGGAGGAAGATCAATTACATAGTCTTTCAAGTATGCAGGTAATTGTCTTGCTCTTCCACTAGAATTCCTTAAGACTACCTCCTCTCTGCTATTTGTTCCACCTCTATCTGTGTTGTCTTGTCCTATGTCAATTTGATCAGCTAATTTAGTTTCAGGGATGTCTACAGCACTAATTGTTTCAGTAAGGTCTTTATCACTATTCGTGATATTTGGTTGTTGTTGTATTTCTTGTGCCACATCTTCCAAACAATCAATGTGAGACTGTTGGACAGTTTCAGGATTGGTCTTGAAGGGAAAATTCCTTTCAAAAAACACAACATCTCTAGTTACATAGGATTCCTTAGTATTAATGTTGTAAACCTTATAACCCTTTTGGCCTAGAGGATACCCAATGAAGATGCAAGCACTCCCCCTTTCATCAAATTTCCCTCCTCTCTTATGCTTTAAAGCATAAACTAAGCAGCCAAAAACCTTTAGATGAGTGTAATTAGGTTTCTTACCATACAAGACTTCAAAAGGAGTTTTACCATTGATGGCCTTTGAAGGTAATCTGTTGATGATATGTGCTGCAGTGAGAACACATTCTCCCCAAAACTTGATAGGAAGCCCTGCAAGAAACCTTAAAGCTCTAGCTGTCTCCAAGATATGCCTATGCTTTCTTTCTACAACCCCATTTTGTTGGGGTGTGTAGGTGCAACTTAGTTCCATGATGATGCCTTTTCCTGCATAAAAGTCTTTCATATGCCTAGAGGTGAACTCCAAGCCATTGTCAGATCTAATTCTTTTGATTTGTTTTCCAAACTGTGTTTTAATCATATTGATAAACATAGGTAGAAGTTGTTCTACTTCAGACTTATATCTCATAAGATAAATCCAAATTCCTCTACTGTAATCATCAACGATAGACAGGAAATAATGAGCACCAGTTAAAGAAGAAGTCCTATAGGGACCCCATATATCACAATGAATTAGATCAAAGCAACAATTGGTTTTTATAGAGCTTGAAAAGAAAGGCAATCTAGATTGTTTGGCCCTTATACAGGCATCACGGTGAATTGTGTCAGTCCTATTAGCTAAATCTAAACCTAAGGGTGTGATCTTGGCTCCTGAGGCATGTCCAAGCCTAGCATGCCAAAGTTGGTCATCAGATTCACTAGTCTTTAAAGCTGTGCTTTTATCTTGGACAGGCTCGAGAAGATACAATCCACCTTTGTGGCTACCCTTCCCAATCAGGGTCTTGGAATGTAAGTCCTGTATAAAGCAAGAATTAGCAACAAATGTCACTGCACAATTGTGCCCCTTTGTCAGTTTACTTACTGAAAGCAAATTACATTTAAAATCTGGGATATGCAGGACAGTGTCAAGATGCATTCCATTAGGCAAAACTGTTTTCCCTGAGCCTTTTATAGGAACATTAACACCATTAGGAATATGAACAGAATCATGATGATTAAGAGAAACTTCCTTAAGGATGCTAGAGTCACAGGTAATATGTTCTGTTGAACCAGAATCTATAACCCAAGGTTTATCAAAAACAAAGTTACCTGCCATATTGACACTTGGCTTGGCCTGCATGATGCCTGATCCGACTTCATGATCATTGTTTAGTTGTTGTATCAGTTTTTCATACTGTTGTGTTGTGAGACCAGGTATCGGGCTGCTTTCTGTAGTGACTTGAGCCACCTTGATGTTTGATCTTTTGTTGTTCCAAGGAGCCTTGTCCTTCTTGTTTGGCTTCCTCCAATCCTGAGGATAGCCAACAATCTCCCAACACTCATTTTGAGTGTGTCCTATTTTCTGACAATGCTAACATTTAGGCCTTTCTTTCTTGTTACCTTTTCGATCATCATTCCCATACTTAGCATTTTGAGTTTGGAATGCAGTTGTCTCAATGACTGGCTTGTGCATTGCTGATATAAGTCTCTGCTGCTCATCTTCAGCAACCAGGTGGTAGGCATGTCCAAGAGTAAAGGTGGGTGCCATACTTAGAATTTGAGTCTTGACAGTATTAAACACATCATCAAGACCCATCAGAAAATCATACAATTGTTCCCTCTTACGCATCTGAGAGAGATTCTTTTGAAGCTCACATATGCATCCACCACATACACATTTAGGCCAAGGTGAAATTGAAAGAATTTCATCCCATAGTCCCTTCAATTTTGTGTAATAGGCAGACACAGAAAGCTTTTCTTATTTTAGAAGAGCTATGGCACATCTCAACTCATAGACACGAGGAGCACTACCTTTTGCAAATCTTTGCGCAAGTTCTGTCCAAATCTCTTGGGCAGTGTTGGCATATCTCACACTATTCCGAGTCTCCTTGTCCATGCCACTCTTGAGCCACCCTTTCACCATGGCGTTGCAGCGAATCCAGTGAGCAAGATTTGGATTATTGACATCAGGGATCGTGATGGATCCATCGACAAACCCCATCTTGTTTTTGGCGCAGAAAGCATCGCTCATGTCAAGGACCCATTCACCATAGTTTCCATCATGCAGGGCTTCACTAACAAACACTTGGCCTGGATGATCTGAGGGGTGAAGGAAGAATGGTGACATTGGATTGATCTGAAAGTCTTCATTCTTGATGGTTTCTTTCATTTTGTCTTCTTCTTCTTGAGCTTTCTCTGGTGATGATCTTGGAAGTTCATCACTATCATCATTTGTAGAAATTCATGGCAGCAAAGTTGAATGATGCAGAGCAAGGAAGAAGATGGAAATATGCATATGGCATTTTGCCTTGAACAATCAATTGATTGAAAGAATCTAAGAGAGGTATTACAAAGAAATGAACTCTCTACTTAACTAAAGAATCATTGTTGCTAGCTATATATAAGTAAAGCTGACTAACTAAGAAGCAACAGAAAACAGAAAATTAACTAACTAACTAACTCTAACAGAAAACTAACTGTTAAATATGGCATGTGTTTTAAATAGAAAACTTCAACATCATTGCTTGAAGGAGATGCGGGATCAGTTCTTGTCATTTTGAGGGATCAAGTTTCCAGGAAACCTGCTTTTGATACCATGTAGAAAAAGATCAAGTATCTGAATGTACTTTACTTCTTGTATATTATTGAGATGATAACAATGAAGGATACAAATGACAAATTATATAGAGTCATGGCAGCCTCTTATCTAAAACTAACTTTCCTAACATTCCTCATAAAGCTATAATACCAGAAACAGTTATAACAAACCTCTAGGAAATAGAAAAGGTAAACAAACTAGCTAAAACCACTCTAGGATGTGATAGGACCCTTTAATTTCATCAATTTTGGAGTTGAATGGTCAGCAGCAATTGCAGCAGAGGTAGGAGGAGGAGGAAGTGGATGAACAAGAATAGATACCTTCATCCCATTGAAGCATTGGCCATTGCCACAGATAAAATAGTATCTCTTGGCCTTACTCAGTGGTATGAAATCCTTGCCACTACTCCAATTCCCAACAGCCCCTTCTGTAGTGCAGTTGTCATATCCAGTTTGGTTTACCTCAAACACATTGTACCGGTTGTTCTTCTGGTACCTGAATGCTATTTTTATAAAAATAAAAAGAAAAAAAAACCCTTCAAGAGATAGGAATCGACGAGCCTAAAGAAAGAAAAAGATGAAGTAATCTAACAAAAGTAAGAAAAGAAGTAAAATTTAGGCTATGGCATTAGAAATAACTTATGCTGTCTAATCTTCAAGAACAAATGAACAATATCTCACTACATTGCTAGTCTATCACTGTCCGTGTATGTGTCTTTATTTTGGTAAAAACAAATATAAATTCTAGGCAAAATAGGTAGATTAGTCCTATACGTTTATTTTATTTTTCATATTGATCATATAAGTTTTTTTATTTTTCAAATTTGTCCTATATGTTACGTTCCGTTTTCACATTAGTCATTTCCATCAATTTTGACCTAACAGAGTCAGATCAAATGCCATGTGTCAGATTAAGATGATAGCCACGTCAGATCAAAACTGATGGTGTTAGGTCAAAATTGATGGAAATGACTAATATGAAAACGGAACGTAACGTGTAGGACCAATTTGAAAAATAAAAAACTTATAGGACCAATATGAAAAATAAAATAAACGTATAGGACTAATCTACCTATTTTGCCTAAATTCTTTTTTAGAATAGAAAGGGTAAGCATACCAAAATAGAAAGTATGTTTAGATCTGTAATGTTAATTAAATAAATGAAGGATCCAACATAGGATCTCATACTAATCATCTTTGTTACTATATAAAGAAAATATTAAATGTTTCTAATATTCTCCTAAATATTGAATATATTTAAGCTGAATAACTACATAACACTTGCTAGCTAGAATAGAAGCTAGAACTCAGAAACTTGAGTGTGTGTGTTTTACTAACAGATGAGGTCCCCGACATAGAAGGTGTGGTTGTTGGACCAAAGAGTGTATCTAATGCCAGGGTTCCAGCCACGGTTGGCACCCACAATGTGGTCTGTGGCGGTGACAACGGCGGAGATGAGTACCAGGAGGGTACATGTGAGGGAGGATGAGACTAGCATCATTTTCCTTTGTATTCTGTACACTATGACTCGCTTGTAGTAAAAATAGAGGATTTTGGAACATCAATATGAATATAGGAGTACAGGTTACACAACAGCAATTATTGCAGTAGGGTCCAAGAAAGTTGGACACTTTTGGCAGATAGTGGTGCCTTTGCGACATCATGGCATGGTGTGGGAAATGACCCATGCTCGGAGTGTTAAAAGTTAGATAGCACAGAGAATGCATCCAAGATGTTATCTGTTTCTAAAATGAAAAAATAGAAACATTTCCATAAGAAAAATATTAGTAATACTCTGCTTTCTGTTCTGGACTATAATCTGGATACATTGGCCCAATAAGGCCCAACCCCAAAACCAAACCAAGTAAAGGGCCAATTCTAAAGCTAAACCAAGTAGAGGCCCGACAACCAGGCAAGTCACTCCGACCACATCGGTTGAGCGATGTGGTCCGAGCATCATGAAGAATAATTAAACAACCATTCAAAGCATCACCATTGCACAATCCCCAATTGTGCATGATCTCTACTCCACGTTGTAGCAGGGCATGGCAAGACACAACATTGAACACTACCGGATGCGATAGGGGAAGACTCAACAGGACATAGGACAATGTACGGGTAAATCTTTAATCCTCCCTTGTTAGAGTTGAGTTTTGATACTCCAAGGTCATAATGGGTATTTTGGTGGTAAAACAAAAAACAAAAGAATAAAAACATTAAAAAAACAAGTATACACTGTTGTTGGGCTCTCCGCCACCTCTCTTCAAAGCCTCTGCCATCAATTCTTCTTCTTCTTCGATCTCTGATCGCTGGCCGGAGCTCTGATCATCGTTCATGCTCATCCTCTGCCATAGTCGATCCCTTCACCTTCTTCCTTCGTCTGCTTTCCCTCTCTCTGCCTCGAGCCCCTTCTCCATTGTCGCACCTGTGTCCGCCCGTGGTGGCAGCTGAATCGTCGAGACGACGGATCTAGCATGTACGGGGCCTCTTCCTTCTTGTCCATCACTCTGTCGCATGTAAGCCCCTATCTCCTACGTCATCGCCCAGGCCTCCGTCGGCTCGTCACCCCTATGCCATCCTCAAAGCTTCAGCCACCCCCGCCACGTCGCACCCTCGTCCGAGCAGATCCAGTGACACCATGAAGCAGATATGAGGTTCTGAAGCAGAGTTGAAGACAGATCCAGCACCATTTGTCTTCTCTTTTTTATTTTAAAAAACAATTGTTCATTTTGTTTGGTTTCATCACCCAGGCCTTCGTCGGCTCGTCACCCCTCTGGCATCCTCAAAGCTTCAGCCACCCCCGTCGCGTCGCACCCTCGTCTGAGCAGATCCAGCGACACCATGAAGCAGATCCGAGGTTCTGAAGCAGAGTTGAAGACAGATGCAGCACCATTTATCTTCTCTTTTTTATTTTAAAAAACAATTGTTCATTTTGTTTGGTTGTTCTGACTTCTGTGATTGATTTTCTTTGATTAATTTATTCTTTATTGTTTTGGAGAAGCCATGTTCATGATTTCTGGTATTGTTGTTATGGTGTTCATGATTTCTTGTATTGTTGTTATGGTGTTCATATCTGTGAGTGGTAGCGGTGGTACTGTGCGGTGGCAATGGAGTGGCGGTGGTGGGTTGTTGTCAGGTTGGGGTGGACGATGGTGGTGGGTTGCTGTCGGTGGCGGTGGTGGTGACGACAAATATTGGCAGGGGGAGGTTGATAGTTTAGGGATGGGGATGTTGGTTTTTTTGATTTTGTTTTTCCCTGTTTGCCCCTTTTAATCTCAGTCATTGATCTTTAATAATATTATATCAATGGTTAGAATTGTAAGAAGATCATTCCTCCCCTATTGGGAGTGAGGATTGAAGACAAAACCACAATATACTATTCCCTGCAAGAACAGACTGAATGGACAACTCCTTACCTGTTAACCACCTTCCCCCTTACTCGTGGAATAAGCCCACCAACTCTACTATTCACTGGTGCCTATCAATACCAGTGAATGTTCCTCTACTAAACTAACTTTGAACACAACACACACCCATATTTCTAGAACTTGTATCACCCTTGTTGTGTTAGGCATTGGAGTGTCTTTATAAGTACACCCCTACCATTCAACGAAGCAGTTGACCAACCAAAGAGATCTCGAGACTGGCCTTCGTTGATATGCCGGAGTGTAATCAAAGGCTCAACCCCACCTAGTCCAGGAGTCCAGTGGACCCTAGAGTCCAAATCAACCAGCGAACATTCATTTCTCTCAAATTTGTTTTACGCAACAAAATTATTAGAAAGTAATGAATGACTTTTTTTTTCATTGATTAACTTGTGTGTTACAGTGTTTATATACATGAGGAGAATAGCTAACAAACTGATTTTCTTGATAACTAATTCCAACTAACTTTACAACTGTATTTTAATTAAATCAACTAACTAGTCCTAGCACCCCCCCTGAAGATGGAGAATGGATGTTCATAACTCCCAGCTTGGAAATGAAGCTGGAAAACAGAGCTGGTTCAAGAGGTTTGGTGAGGCAATCGGCTAGCTGTTGAGCAGAAGCGATGGGGAGCAAATGGAACAGATTTACCTGGAGTTTTTCTATGACTATATGACAATCAATGTCTATGTGCTTCGTGCGTTCGTGGAAACTAGGATTAGAAGCAATATGTCTAGCCGATTGGCTATCACAATACAATAGAGCGGGAGAAGTGAAAGGCACAGCAAAGTCTTTTAGAAGATAAGTCAACCACTGAATTTCACACGTGGTAAAGGCAAGAGCACGATATTCTGCTTCGGAGGAAGAAAAGGACACTGTTGTTTGCTTCTTGGCACGCCAAGAAACCAAAGAAGCACCAAGGAATATGCAGAATCCGGTAACTGACTTGCGAGTGGAGGGACATGATGCCCAATCTGATTCGCTAAAGGCCTTTAACTGATGCTGCGACTTGCAGGAAAAGAACAGGCCTTGAGCAGGTGCCTTTTTAATGTAGCGAATAATCCGCATAGCTGCCTCAAAGTGATGAACAGTATGAGCTTCCATAAATTGGCTTAATTGATGAACCGCGAAAGTTATGTCAGGCCTTGTGGTTGTTAGATACAACAGACACCCAATTAAGCGCCTATAAGATGTAGGATCATGCGGGCAGCATCAGTTTCAAAGAGCAATTTGGTATTTTTGATCATTGGAGTGCTAGCTGGTTTGGCAGCAAGTAATCATGCATCGGAAAGAATATTAAGTGCATATTTTCGTTGACAGAGATGAATCCAAGCTTCGAACGAGATACCTCAAGTACTAAAAAATATTTAAGATCCCCAAGGTCTTTAATTCAGAATGTTGAGTGCAGAAACTATTTTACTGAGTCAATCTCAGTTAAGCAATTACCCGTTAGGATCACATCATCAACATAGATGAGTAAGGCTGTAAAGGAATCAACTTGGCGCTTGATAAACAGGGAATGATCATGTTGAGAATGTGTGAAACCGATGGAGAGCAGAGCGGAAGAGAGTTTAGCAAACCATTGACGGCTAGCTTGCTTCAAGCCATATAGGGACTTTGTTAGTCTGCATTATCTACATCCAATTGTTTCAAGTTCCAATTTTGAGTTGTTGCAATGGCAAGCAACATTCGGATAGTTGTAACCTTGGCAACGGGTGAGAAGGTATCAAAGAAGTACACACCTTCTTGTTGAGTGTAGCCTTTGGCTACAAGTCTTGCTTTGTAACGTTCAATGGATCCATAAGCTTTGTATTTGATGCGGTAGACCCACCTACAACCGATAGGAACTTTGCCTTGTGGCAAGTCAGTGAGCTGCCAAGTATGATTAACTTCAAGAGCTTTCGGTTCAGCATTCATGGCATTAATCCAATCAATTGATTTAATTGCTTCAGTATAGGAATATGGTTCAAAATGAACAAAAACAGCAAGTGTATGCTCTAAATGAGAAGGAGAAAGAGAGTAATAGGAAAGAACTGAAGATAAAGGGTAAGAGGGGCTACCAGAATTACCATGGATTGAGAGATGATTGTTGCTTGCTGGCTGCAATTGCTGATAGTGGAAATCCTGCAAGTATGCAGGAGCTGTTTTGGTTCTAGTGGAGCGTCTTAGAGGTGGGTTTAGATCAGTAAGTAGGGTTGGGCTTGGAGCATTAGGTGAAGGTGAGTTTAGGTTAGAAGGAGTAGTGTTGCAGGTTGGTGGGGATTGAGTTGGTAGTTCAAAGAGAAAATTAAAAGGTTCAGGTTCAGTATCATAAGAGTGGGAAGGTTCGGGATTTTGGCCCGGGGGGGGGGGGGGGATGAATAAGGAAAGATGTTTTCATGAAAAATGACATTTCGTGAAATGAATAATCCTCTGGTGTGAAGATCATACAACATGTATCCTTTTGTTCCAAATTTGAAACCAAGAAAGATGCACTTTCTAGATCTCGGGTCTAGTTTTGTTTTATGTTGTTCCAAGGTGGAAGCAAAACATAGTGATCCAAAGACCTTAAGGCCAATGATGATAGGAGGTTGATTGTGCAACCTTTCATAAGGGGGTTTGTTACCAATGGAGGGTGAGGGTATTCTATTGATGAGATGAGCAGCATGTGTTACAGCATATGACCAAAAACACTTTGGTAAATTGGAGTGAAATAAGAGACTACGTGCCACATTGAGAATATGGCGATGCTTTCTTTCCACAACAGAGTTTTGTTGTGGAGTTTCAATGCATGAAGTTTGGTGTATAATTCCAAATTGGGAAAATAGTTCAGGGTAAAGGAATTCAGCTCCATTGTCAGATCTTATAGCCTTGATGCAGGAATGAAACTGAGTTTTAACAAACATAACAAAATCATGCATGAGTTTCCTAGTTTCAGATTTGGCTTTCATCAGAAACAACCAAGTGTGGCGTGTATGATCATCCACAACAGTGAGGAAATACTTGTGACCATGCAAAAATGGTATAGCAAGAGGTCCCCATATATCCATATGAATTAAATCAAACGGGTGGGAGGAAACAGAATTACAAAGGGAAAAGGGTAGTCTTGCTTGTTTTGCAAAGTGACAAAAATCACAAACTTTATTTGCATTGTATTTTACAAAAGGGAAATGTGTACAAATTGTATCAAGTACTTTATTTGAAGGGTGGCCTAATCTATAGTGCCAAAGATCAAAGACAGAATTTGTAAAGGTAGTATGAAGATTGTTTACAAGGTTATTACAAAGAATTGGTTTGAAGACATGTTCTTTGAGATGGTACAGCCCACTATGAAGTTCATCAAGGCCAATCATCTTCAATGTGCTGGTATCCTGGATTTGACAAAAGGAATTGGCAAAAATTAGTTGACAATTCAGAGAAGAAATGAGTTATTGAACAGAAATTGTGTTAATGGTAAACTCAGGGATGTATAGGACATTGTAGAGTTTAAAATGATTTGAAAAGGAAACTAAACCAGAACACTTAGCAATAACTACAGCCCCATTGGGTAAGGTGACATGGATGGGTCTAATAGCATGGAAACTAACAAAATTAGACATGGAATTGGTGACATGGTCAGTTGCACCAGTGTCAAGAATCCACATGTTTAAAGGAAAACCTGTTTACCTGAATTAGGGGTTGAATTTTGTTGGTGAGTAGAAGACTCACTAACAAATGATTTACCAATTTGGTTAACACAATGTGACTGAGAAAGTTGGGATTGCTGTAGCAAGGAAATCAATTGTTGCATTTGGTCAGGACTGAACTGAGGTGTGGCAACCACTTGATTTGCTTGAGTCAAGGACTGCTCAGGTGCATGTGAGTCTGATCCTTCACCAGAAAGAGTTGTGGATTGTATGCTGATTTTTCTTGTACCCTAGAGTATACCCTAGTGGAAAACCATGTTTAAAGTAACATTGTTCAATTGTATGGCCAAATCTTTCACAAAAAGTACATTGTTTGGCAGAACCTCTTCCTGGATTGGACCTTCCCCTTCCTCTTCCACCATTGCCTCTACCTTGTTGCTTTTGATTATCACTAGCATTGAATATTATCTTCTGATCTCTAAAAGATGAACCAGTCAAGTGTTCTTTTTGTTGAAGTACCAAAGAAAATGCCTTGCCACTTGGGGGTAATGGATCCATCATCAGAATTTGGCTTTTGACATGACTATAGGTTTCACCAAGACCTTTCAAGAAACAAACTACATACTCAGATTCCCTTTGTTGTTGAAGATTCTTGATTGTGATGCAGCAATTTGCTCTTGTAGAGCAAAAACAATTGGAGATAGGTCGAAGAGTTTCCAAATTTTTCCATACAGTTTTAAAATCAGTGAAGAAATCAGAGAGGGATTGTTCACCTTGCTTGATCGAATTCACTTCTTGAAGAAGACTTGATAAACGATAAGCATTCCCTTTGGTAAAGCGCACATGGAGCTCATCCCAGAGTGCTTTTGCATCATCGATATTGTAACACCCTAGTTTTTACACCTAGGATTAATTATTTTATTTGGATGTTTATGTTTATTATGTTATGTGGTTTAGTTTGAGTAATTAAATTACTCTCTTCAAATTATTTTATTAGGTGCGTTAGCACTGACTTATTTCAGTGAATGCACGTTTACTAGACAATAATTTACGTTATTGTCAATATTATACCAGTACAGAAAAATATTTTAAATAATGTAAATAAGAGAAAAGCATTTTCATATTCCTATTCTATTTAATTTTAGAGTTAAAAATATTTTGGTTTGATCTTAAACGGAGATTAAATTTTGGACTGAGTATTTTCTTAATTGATCAGTTCAACTATTAATCTTTACTCTAACTTGAATTTCGAAAACATATCCTTATCAATCTTTATTTTTAGATTCTAAAAAGTAAAAACATGTTTATTTTAAGCCTAATATTTATCACTCATTTTGTACCTATTACTAAATAATTAGTATAAAAACTTAAGTTCTCACTTTTTTCTCTCTCTCTTTCTCGACACTCTCTTTCTCTCATTTTCTCTTTTCTTTCTCTGCTTCTTTCTTTTTTCTTTCTTCTTTCTTCTTTCTTTTTCTTCTTCCTCCTTACTTCATCTTTCTCCTCCCTCTTCCTTGTTTTGTTCAGATCGGCGCCATCCCTGCACCGCCACCTGGAGTTGCGCGACCACCACCTCAGCACAGCCGCGACAGCCGCGACCACGCCGCGCGACCCATACGTCCGGTCCGCCGTCGCGTGATCGTCTCTCCACCGTGGTAAGTCTGATCCGCCGCCTTCCATGGTGGTTTCGAACCCAACTTGTTGGTTAAGCTTCTCTCTTTTCTTTTATGCTTTCTTTCAACTCTGTTGCTCTTGCTCACTGTAGAACCGCCACTGCCACCTCGCCGGAATCGCGTCCGCCGCCGCAGGGAGCACCACAGCACCACCTTCAAGTTATCTTCCTCCTTGGGTGAGTCAAAACCCTCTCTTGTGTCTCAGATTTAAAACCCCAAATCTGATTTTTTTTAAAACCCTAACCCTAACCCTTTGATTTCAGATTTTAATCTTGAAATTTAAGGTTGTTTTATGAGATTGGGACTGTGAGTTTGTGTTTCCCTAAACCAATTTCATTATTCTGAGTTTTCCCTAAATTTTAATAAGGAGCCCTAAACCCCCAATTTAATTTTATTTGAATTGGGTATGTTTTTGTGAAATTAATTATGATTTAGTGTAATTAGGACTCTTAATGGATGATTTCCAAAGTTCTTTTTCATGATTTTTTGATCAAAACAAAGTTTTCTTAAAGGGTATTGGGAAGCGTGAGCTTCAAACATGATTTTCTTTAAAAATAACCTTGTTTGGTAATTAGATTAAGTGTTTAGATAAAGTTAGGATGTGTGTTTGATTATGTGAAATTGATTTCTTGATTTCTGGTTGTTGTGCGTTGTTGGATTTACCCTCTGAGACGTTTGGACACGGATATGCTTGTTTGATGGAGTAGATATGAGCTAACGTGAGCATTAGGACGAGGATCCTTTACTTGTCTTCAAAGGTAAGGGGAGTTACCTAGGGATATTCAATAACTATATGCATGTGTGTATGTGTGTAATTGAGTGCTGTGAAAATTATTGTGATGTTTAGCCAATACTTGAATAACTTGTTTATTTTGAACCATTGTGGTTATTACTTGGAGTTGAATATTTGTTGCTTTAAAGTGTTATGAATTATATATATGTGATTAACTGTGATATATATGAATTATATATACATGATTAACTGTGATGTTATTGTTGTTGATTGAAGTTTGAGAAGTCAGACTTGAGTCAGTGCCTAATAATGATAAGGATTAAAAGCCTTAATAAGCCTTGAATAGAATTTTGAAAGTTTTGGGTTCACTTATAAAAGTTCATTGTTTAAAGTGCTTACTTCAGAAGAATAAGATTCTTTTGTTTTAGAAAAATTTTAAAGTGATTTTGAGTTGAAGGAAACTATATTTTTATGATAAAAAGTTTTGTACGAGAGAAAACCTTTTCGAACGGTGTGCTTTATGAAGGAAAGACCCTTTGAAAATATTTATTATGAAGGAAAGACCTTTTGAAAATATTTAACTTTATTCCATCAATGAATTTCAAATACAAATGAATTTCCTAGATGTTTTAGAAAAGATTTTGTAAAGGAAAAGGATTTTCTCCCAAATAATTTTAGAAACGTTCCGGTTACTTGGATAAGTGACCGAGGTTTTGTTTTGGTTTTGATTTTCACTGAGCGAAATGTTTTACAAGTCGATAAATGAGCCTAGAACCGAGACGTCGGGATTCTAGTGTTGTATGGACACGTAGATCAAGGATCTGTGTCAGGGGACGGAGTGTCCTGTAAAGTTTTGTTTTTGGACTGTGTGTCCTAAGTTGATGTGGACAGTGTGAGTTCCATATCCACGAGCCTAAAACTGGTGCATCGGTTTAAGGGCATCGTGATTGAGCATTCGGATTGTATGTCCTATGTTGGGATTAAAAGATTTGGACTGTGTGTCCTGTATTTGTTTTAAGTGAAAAGTCTTAATTAAAAGAATTAAGCATGGTCGTTAAGCTTTGTGCTTCGACGAGGAAAGATTATTACGACAAAGAAAACAAACGAGAATAAAAGTTTTTCTCATGCATTTAATGGCCATTGTGTCATGTAAATGGCATTGAATCCAGAGGGAATCAATGTATATGACAGACGTGTCAGGTGGTGATGATCATTGAGGTCCGGAGTGGATCAATGTATCTTTTATAGGACTTTGTGTCCAAATTGATAGGACTTTGTGTCCAATTTGATAGGACTTTGTGTCCAGATTGTATATATGTGCCGTTATTTTCTAATTATGAAATAGTGTCATTGCTTTGCATGAGCATCCTAACGGGAATGGGGATGTGCACAATTGTGTCGTTGCTTTGCATGAGCATCCTAACGAGAATGGGGATGTGCACAATTGTGTTAGGTGCTGGCATGAACATCCTATCGGGAATGGGGATGTGCACCATTTATTTTCTTGGGCATTGTTTTGTTCGTTTTTACAATGCGCCATGTGCGAGCCTGATCAGCTTGAAACGAAACAGAAAGTTGTGGGATCTCCGGAGATTAGGTATCAAAATAGAGTTGAATATTGAAGTGCCATGCATTCTCTTTATAAAACTGATTGTTCGGGTTTGAGACCCTTTGTTATAACACTGTTATGTTATGTATATGCATGATTTAAAATGTTTATATGATTATGTGATGTATGTATCATGTGTATGGTTGTTGAATGATATATCCATTTGTCGGTATCTCACCCTTACAAACATTTCAGGATTCTTCTAAGTTCGATATTGTACCCTGGGTACTCTAACACAGATGGTGCAGAGGAATCTTTCTAAGTCACTCAGAGACTTAGATGTAGTTGCTTGATGAGGTATTACTTGCAGAATAACTTTTAGAACGACCAGCTTAGGGTTGAGACTTAGGTTATTTTGATGGTCTGTATGAGTTTGGCTCAGAGAGCCTTTATTTTAAAATGGAATGTCTATAGCTCAGAGAGCATATCTTTTGAATGAAAAATCTAAGCTATTTCTTTTGGTTTTGTAAAGCTTTTGGCTATAACTATTATTTTTATATATTGATGCCTGTTTGAATTTGGTGTATCTGGAATTCTGGAGTGAAAATGTAATTATTTTAACAGGTGTTATTTTACTCTGGGATGTCTGAATTACAGAGGAGACTCTGTCGAAATTTTTGTAAAACTACTATTTTGTATTTAAGTATATCCTTTAAATTAAATAGGCTTGTCAAGCTATGATAGTAAGTTTGTCTGTCGATCAATTAAGGCTTACGTATGGAGTCGTGACAAACATTTTACACCCAATTTCAGACACTTATGTACTTATATAAGTTATTTTCCGAAAGCACCAGCAAATTATATTTTAATTTTATTTTCGCACGTGTTTAGTAGGTAATGCCCAATGGGGGTGTTACAGATATCAACTATACTCTGCAATTTTGGGAACTAGGGTTCGGTGAATCCAAGAAATTACGATACTGTTGCAGCGATCCCATGCTTCATACACAGGATCATTTTCGTGTGGAACCAAAATGCTTCCATTGATGAACTTCAATTTGTTCTTTGACACAAGCGCTCGTCGCATTGCTTTGCTCTAGGAATAGTAATTCGCACCAGTAAGTGGAGGAGAAATGAGAACCATACCTGGATTTTCTCCAGGATGGAGATAGTAAGGAGAAGAAGGATTTTGGCAGGGATCAACGCCACCACCATTAATTGGAGCATAGATCGCTGAATCATCAGAATCCGAATCGGCCGTGAAAATGAGGGTTTAGAACAAGAAAGCTCAGAATCACAGAGCTCAGAGTCACAGAGAAGGGAGTAATATCACTTATACCATATTAGAAAGTAATGAATGACTTTTTTTTTCATTGATTAACTTGTATGTTATAGTGTTTATATACATGAAAAGAATCGCTAACAAACTGACTTGCTTGATAACTAATTCTAACTAACTTTACCACTGTATTTTAATTAAATCAACTAATTAGTCCTAACAAGAATAAAGTAGAGCAAATTCAATTATAATATAATAAATTATTGACAAAATTATTCTTTTTGTCTTTTTTCGTAATTGTTTTGTTCGTCTTGGTCCCTCAGCGTCTTATTTCTATCAAGACAATCCTGTGTTCGTAAATGTCAATATTCTTACCATATCCACCGGTTTTCATCTAACACCATCTCAAATTTCATTAAAATTCAATAATTTTTTTTTTCTCTCGTTTCCCTGTCCTCTCTCCTACTTCCCCTATTTTTTCCAGGGAGTTCCATCATTTTTTCGATGACCAAAGCTAAACTACCACCACTGAACCACCATTTTGCGAAATTGTCATCCTAGAATGACGCCTCTCTAAACCTAGACCTCAACCACTGCTTACAAAGCCGTAAACCACTGCTCATCAAGCCCAAACTGCCACCACCTCGTGAACTCCATTCAAACCTGTCATGGTCAAGCGACACCTAACCGACAATGATGATGGCACTACAATGATTAGGTAAAAGCTCCTAAATTAGAGGAAGCCATTGTTGGTGTATCAAAGCTTGAAGCAAGTCATTAATAGGGTTTAGAGTTTAGAAAGAAGATGAAAGGGGAGAAGAGAGAGAAAAATAGAGTGAAGACTTTTTTTTGGTTTCGCATTCACCTGATTAATTATTGGGATCGAGCCTTGAAATATCCCATGATTTTGATCTTTTATATTCGTTATGGGACTAATATCCGAGTCGACCGTTAGTTAGTAAAAGTCTGACCAAAAGATTGTTGCATACCCAAGAATTGAACTCGGGACAGAGAGCCCGAACGATTCGTCCTTGTGTTAATCACTTGCACTCAACCATTTGGATTAGAACGAAGACTTCAATGTAATATATAGTTGCTGATTAGTAGTAAAAACCCAAAAATTAGTATTAAACAATTTGTACGATCCTGAAACTAATACTAGTAATAAAAAAATATTTGTTCTGAAAAGAAAAGGAAGTAAATGAAAAAATAAGTAAAAGGATTTGATAATTATAGCAATTAATTGATGGAATTATAAAAATTATTATAATTATAATAATTAGAAATATTTCTTAAAAAAATAAAGAATTAAATAGAAAAATAAGTAAACAAATTTAGAAAGATATATTTAAAGAATGGCATGTAACACACTAACGAGTAGAGAGCTGAAAGCTGATAAGAAATGGCTGACATTCAGAATAAATAGTCCAAATTAATATATAGCAATTAACTTCTTAGAAATTGAAATGATTCAATTTTATGTCTCACTTTGACACCTTTTATGGTTATTCTTATGGGTTTAATTTGTATGCATTATCGGTATAAAGATTTTTACACTGACAACCAATTACAAATCATGGAATTAATGACTTTTAAGGTGGTTAGATAAGAATCAAGCATTTATAATGGTATATCAATTTCTGATTGATTGACAATATAAAAAACTTTACACTGTAAGTGTATATCAACTAAATCCTATTCTTATTCTCATCAAAACTTTATTTGTGGTTTTTTTATAACAATTATTTTAATTTACTTTATTTTGAGCCATGCACTTCCCAAATAAAAAAAATAAAAATATTAATTGTGGTTGATAAAATAAAAAGTTTAATTTTGATATATTTTTAAATATATCTTAAAATGTGTGCCAATTAAGATATTTATAATAGGAATAAGATATTTTTAATAATATGAAAAAACATAATTAATTGATCATGTAAAAAAAATTATACTTGAAAAAAAATTATACTTATAGTACATCACAATTAAATTTCATGTAAAATAAATTTACTTGTAATATTTAAATTAAAAAAACTAGAAAAATATGAAGTTTTTATAATTTTAATAAACACTCTCTCTCTCTCTCTCTCTCTCTCTCTTTATTTATTTATATATATATGGTGAATTCTTCGGTACCAACGATAAATATTGGGTTAAGTTTATACTTCCTAGTTGGACCACTCAAAGGCTGACAACTCAATTAAAAAGACCACACCAACGCCACCTTAGAGTTGACCAGGTGTTTATCTTTTAAACCCCTCCCCACTTTTTACCTTGCACATTTGCCCCACAGGGACCTTGGTGCAAACCCAAAATAAATTTATTTTCCTTTTTTTTAATCCAAAAGGACCAAGCTGCAATTGCCAACTAAAGTAAAATCTTGGATCCCTCATTTTCCCATTTGTGTTCGTCGCTTTACCCTAATCAATCCACCATTGTTTTTCTACAACATTTTTGTTTCCCCTATGTCTTCTTTCTTGTTCGACGGACCAACCTAATCCACCACCATTGTTTTTCTGCTACAGCTTCGTATCGTATCCCTGTCTCCTCCCTCGCGATTGGCAGTTCACCCTAATTCACCACCGTTGTCAACCATCATGGGTACACCATTGTTTTGATACCATAAGCACGAAAGTGCCCAGTCTTAATAACTAAACATAGACGAAGAGGACGAGTGGAATATTGAAGTAGATGTCGAATTCAACCAACCACAAATCTCGTTCTGTTAGTGTGAGTGCCAATCCCCATTTTGTTCGTTATTTGAAATTATTGTTTTGGTCGATTGTTTTAAAATTGTTGTTTAGGTTGATAATTTAAAAATTGATTATTTAAATTACCGCTGAATGATATTCAAAATGGTTGTTCTATGATGTTATTCCCCATATTTGCTTCGATTAAGCTCCTTCTAGCTTCCCATAGCATATGTATAGTGTTCTACGCTGCTCAATTTGATTTTTGCTGTGTATATTGTATGTTCCGTTTTGTTTTAGATGGTTGATGTTTAGGTGGAAGACACTGTAGATCTCAGTCATGATTCAGAATGGAATAGCGATAGAAGTACAAGTAATGTTGTTATTGGTAATAACAATGAAAATAAGGAAGATGGAGATGAAGGCTTGAAAAGGATAATTGAATTGTCGTTGGATGACATCTTTGGCTTGGAAATTGCATCTGAAGCTGAAGCATGTAAGTTCTACTTTTCATATGCTAAGAGTTGTGGTTTCGTGGCTAGAAAAGATGAAATTCGCCGGGATGCAATGGGAGAGATAAACATGCGTCAGTTAGTTTGCAATAGGGAGGGCAAGAGAAATCAAAGTCATTTGGATAGACTGGACAGAAGTAGAGAACACAGGCCTATTACCCGTACCATGTGCCCTGCCAGGTTTCGTGTCCATATTGATGGCATACATTCGAAGTGGATAGTTGCCACGTTTGAGGATTCACATAACCATGATTTGACATCGCCTGAACAAGTTCATCTGATTCCTTCTTATCGGTCAATGAGCAATGTAGACAAGGCACAAGTAGACATCCTTCATTTATATGGTGTGAGGACATGCCATATAATGGGTCTAATGCTTGGACAGAAAGGTGGACATGGTGATCTAGGATTTTGTAAGAAGGACTTGTACAACCACATAGATCGTCAAAGGCGTGCTAAGATAGAAGATGGTGATGCTTTTTCCGCGCTGTCCTATTTGCAAGCAAAGGCTGATAACGATCTCATGTCCTTTGCCAAGTTTACAACAACATCGGAAGGTAGGTTGCAGAATTTGTTTTGGGCTGATGGAGCTAGTCGCATAGACTATGAATATTTTGGTGATGTGCTGGCGTTTGACACTACCTATAAAAAGAACAAGTACAACAAGCCATTGGTGATTTTTTGCGGTTATAATCACCACAAACAAACTACAATTTTTGGTTGTGCACTTGTTGACGATGAGAAGACAGAGACGTATAGATGGGTTTTAGAAATGTTTTGTGAAGCTATGTGTAACAAACATCCAAATGCAATTGTTACTGATGGAGACAATGCGATGAGGGAAGCTATAAAAATTGTGTTTCCTGATGCTACCCATGTTTGCGGTATAAATTTGCTTACCTTGTGCCCAATCTGTTTCTGTTTCCATTTTATCTTATTTTCTGGTTCATAAAATATTAATGTTTCTAATGAATGATGCAGCAATTTGTGGATACATGGAGCATGACTCCAGCAGACATGTTTCAGCTCTATGGCTACAAGTTCATGGGTACGATTGACTACATTAAGAAGGTAATACGACTTCACTTCACAAATAAATCAACTCTGTAGTAATTATACTGGTTTGTTTGGAACTGAACATGATCATGTTATTTAATGTAAACAGATTTACATTCCTATAAATGAAGATAATCTGCACTGGTTTCTCATTGCTGTGGACTTGACTGCAAAACAAATTGTCCTGTTGGACTCTTTTCCATCCTCTCATCATGCTGACTCAAGACTCAACAAAGTCCAGAAAGTGGTATTGAATCCAACCATTTATTGAATAACCCATTTATATGTGTATCACACCTATGCTGAATTTGTAGTGACTAAATTTTATTTTGCAGGCCCTTTTTCTGCAAGACCTGTTAAAGTACAGATTTGAGAGCACTCTGAAAAAAACTGAACCAATACTTGTATCCAAATTTGCTGTTGTTGTGCCTGAGGGACTTCCCATGTAAAGGAATGACTCGTAAGAACGACATGGGCCTTTATGTCTTTTTAGCATACCTATCACACTAAAATTTATGTCTGACTTGTGTGCTGGATCTGTCTTTAAAGGAATGATTGTGGCATTTATGTGGCAAAATGGATGATGACCCATGAAGACGACAACTATATAATAGAGGTGCTCATTTAGTTTCAGTTATTTGAATAATGAGCAATTTCCAATCGTTCCTAATTTTGAATGACATTACAGGTTAATGATGGTACTAGACTGCTACTTGCACTTGATTTGGTATTGAAGCCACACAATGAGAAGAGGGAGCATGTGAAGCTGGGTGCCATTGAGCTGAACAAGTGATTCTGTAATGGAAACAATGAAGCGAGGACTTAATTATATAGTTTATATATTTTAAAATGACTATGGACATTTTGGGTTTTTAACTCTGGACAATTAGCACTTCTGTTTTTGTGACTATGAACTAGTATTAATATTTTGGGTTGAATGGACTTATTTGAATTTTGTGACTGCTACATTATGGTGTGAAATCTTGGACTAGGTTATTAACCCATTATGTGACTATGGATATTTTGTAGAAATTACTTACCCTGCTATATATGTTCATGTGTTATTTCTTCCACTGTTTTTTATCATATTGTTGTGCAGCGTACTAGGACCTAGGACCTTGGCCTTTCCCATGATGACTATGAGTATGGTAATCCCAGTACTTGTCCTTTGTCATTTTTACTTTGCCATTGATTCCTAAACCTCTGTACTGAATGTAACTCTGAATTTTGAATGACAGATAATAAATCTCATGAAGAGGCTTTTACTCTATTCTTTTTGATGGAGTTGCTGCCACTGTATGCCCGCCGACCGTCTTCAACATTTTTCCTCTTCATCACTGGAACTGTGCTAATTAGATTAGAATGATAGAAGATTGTACTTTCATATCAGTTGTTTATGCTGATGTCTTTGTAGAATGTAACTTATAGGTATTGAATTGTCCAAATTGTAACATAGGAAGTGAGTTATATGAAGTACATCAACTCTGATATGTTGGTTTCCCAGGTTGGACAAAAAGTTCTGATTGTTTTTGCTGTAAATGTTAATGAATGAAATGAGCATTTCCTTATTTAAATATTTCTGGTGAGTTGTTGTTGCTGTGCACACATTCTTGAACCAGGAACTTGTTGCAAAAGTCTGCTAATAGCTAGATTAAACCATCTCTTAGTAAGATACATACAGAAATAAAAAAGTAACCAAAACAGTGAACCAAAATTGTGCCAAAGCACCAAGGCCAAAACAATCACCGTACATGGATTTATTCTCCTTAAACACAATCTGATTACACTGCATACACTTAGAAAATACATTCTTGGGTAACTGCATAACATAAAGGAACCAAAACAGTGGCCTATAATTGTGCCAAAGCACGTAAAAGGCCAAAAAACTCATTGAAAATGCATTGTTCTATCGAACAGAACTTGCACACACCCTGAAACTTGCACTAATTCACTCTTTTGATACTCTATATACTTAGAAAATTATTGGGTAACTTCATAACACAGAAAAATCACGGACAACAATCAATTCTCAACAACTGAAGTTCTTAAAAACCTGCATATACAACCATTTGAAAAATTCTCATTTCATTAATATAGTCTCAGTAATACACTTGCTAAAAAAACAGAAGTTCTTGGAACCATCTACTACCAATTTGACAAACATTTCATGCCAAACAATTACACTTTCCAAATAAATACATCAAAACAGACATCAACATAATTGCCGAAACGACCCAAGACACAACCAATGTGATACAAACATTGTCTCTTTGTTTGCGAGTTAATACAACATCAACCCTATGATTTCTTTCAAGTTCTAAAAGTTGATCAATAATTTGCTTCAGTTGGTTGTCAGCTACTTGGTTGCTATTAGCTTGGTCTTCATGGTTGTTATTTGTTTGGGTGGTAATAGCATGATTGGAAGTTACTTCACTGATATTTGCTCGACTGCCATTTGCTTCAACAGCAATAGGCTGGAATGGATTAGCTTGAATGCCATTAGCTTGCCTTCCACTAGCTTGATTGCCATCAACTTGACTGGAAATTCCATGCTATATGGGTAGAACTCATCTATGAAAACCAAAAAAAACCAGATAAGGTTCAACATTTAAATAACTAAATATTCATGATTTTCGGTTGCTTCACTATCAATTATTCTGATGATTTATCGGAATGTGACAAAAACCCTAACTTTACATATATATCTCTTGAACAATTTATATAACACATTGATTTTACAAAATACAAACGAATCGAAACATATCACGGATTCATGAAAAAATAACGATGGAAATTTCCAGAAAAATGAAACACAAAAAACCACCACACCTTCGAAGAGTTTCTGGCTTCCGAGGTTCTTGTTCACTGATCGATGACCAAAGAAGAGTTCAGCGGTACCAAATGCGAGGATGCGACGGCGGTTGGTCGACAGTACCCAATGATGACCCTTCGACCTCCGATTGTAGAACTCTTGATTTAGGGTTCAAGTTGATCGTTCCAACTTCAGTGGGGGGAAAAGCTGATCTTAAATGAAGAATTAGGGGTGTTCGCGAATTGGATCGGACCGGTTTTGAGCTAAAAAGTCATCCGATCCAATGATGAAAACATCGTGCAGTTTGGATTGGATCGGTTTGCTTACTTAAAAAAATCCGATCCGATCCAATCCAATGCGGTTTTGGATTGGATTGGATAATTCGGTTTTTGTCATACTTTATTTTTTTCTAACGTCAAGTGTCCTTTCTACTTATTTAATAGTGGATAAAAGATAATCTTCGTTTTAATTTGGGAGTTTGAGAAGAAAAAAATTATTGATATTTTTTAACACGTTCTTTTATATTAATTCTCTATATCTACTACCACTTATCCTATTTTTTTCTTGAATCGGCTACAAATAAATTGTAGCTAATTATTTTTCAAATTTACTTACTTGTTTTCCTATTTTTCATGATTACTCAATCAAATATATATATATATGCTATGCATCAAAGCTTTTAGTAAAATATAACTTCAAGACATTAATATTTATTCTAAAAAGTCTTATATATGTCATTTCAACAAAAATATTAAAGAGAATGAGGGACATAAAAGTATGAAGAATAATGTTTAAGTATGAGTAATACTATAATTTCAAAAATAATAATATATGTATATAATAGATCAGTTTGGATTGAATTGGATTGGATTTCACTATAGGATCCAAAATCCGATCCAATCCAATAAAAAATTACGGTTTTTTCGATTTTCGGTTTTTTCGATTTTCAGTTTTTTCGGTTTTCGATTTTTTGGTTTAGTTTTTACGATTTGAATCGGGGGAATATTTTTGTTGGCAATTGCAGCTGGGTCCTTTTGGATTAAAAAAAGAAAAAGGAAAATAAATTTATTTTAGGTTTGCATTGAGGTCCCTGTGGGGCAAATGTGCAAGATAAAGAGTGAGGAGTGGTTTAAAAGATAAACACCTGGTCAACTCTAAGGTGGCGCTGGTGTGACCTTTTTAATTGAGTTGTCAGCCTTTGATTGGTCTAATTAGGAAGTGTAAACTTAACCCAATATTTATCTTTGGTACCGAAGAATTCACCTTTTATATATATATATATATATATATATATATATATATGTATATATATATATATATATATACACACACACTGTGCAAGCAAATAAGAAAAGAAGGCTAGGTGAAAAGAGTAAACCTGCAGTCAGCATTATTACGCTACGCTCAAAGTGAAGGGAGGAATTAGGAATATGAGCGGCGAACCAAAAAGCAAGAGCGGTGGCAACGTTGGAGGGGGTTTCAGGTCAAAGTTGGATCACTATCTCTATAGCGGCGACAAGAAACATGTTTTTGTTGGCTTAGCTCTCATCACTGCTGCCTTTTCCATCCCCTGGTATTTCATGAGTAGAGGTTCGTTTTCATTTTTTCTTTTTTTAAATTCTAATTAGGAGAAGTATTATGAATTTCCCTTCAATTTAAATTTGAGATTTGTGTGAAAGTTCTGAACTTTACTGAAATTTGTCAGCACTGTTATGTCTAAAGCTCTAACCTTTGGAAATATCTAATATTTTTAATCTGATTGGTGCCATTTGGTGCAAATTGAAATTGAGTGCTATTGATTTTCTCAGGATTTAGACTTGTATTATAATATTAATACCCTCAGATTTTTTACCCTTTTCCATAAAACAAAACACCATTTGGTTGGTATTTTGGAAGGTTGTTGGAATGACTATAGAGTTTCAAACTCTCACATATGGGACAAGTCTATGAATGATGGTTCAAAATTGAAAAAGGAAAATGTAAACCTCGTAGCCAGTGGCTTGTATTTAATCTTTCCTTATGCTGATTGGGACTAGTAGTTTGAATGTGTTACTCACATCTAAGTTGTTCCCTTGAGAAGTTATGACATTGGAAGTAAAACCCCTTTTATTTTGGTATGAGGAAGTAGGACTTCTTTAATCTTAGAATGTGTTCTGAGTATTTCAGATCTATTGCTTGGTGGCATTATATAAAAGTGGTTTCATGTGTTCATGTGTTCACCAGTTTTCAAGTTGAGATTTTGAGTGGATTTTTTATTTTAGGGTGGGGGCGGTTGAGGGTTTAGGGGTGTTATAACTTATGAAGGAGGTCTATGACCTGGTGTGAAGATGAGGAAGCTAGGATAAAGTGGAGGCAGAGCAGCCTAAGCAAAAATAAAATTGTATTTCATGTCATTAGCTCGTCCTCCTCCCCCCACCCCCTTCCACATCTTCTTTTGGAGCAACAAAATTTTGTCTGGGGTATATACCCTTCGTCCGCATTCGATGGCATGACCACAAAACTGTCCTGGCCAAAATGCGTCTAACCCTTCCTGTTATATATTGTATGGTTCTATTGTTTGACATCCAGAATGAGTTATACAAGACTTATATTAAATGATCACTGCAGTACCTTCAAATTCAATGATGTTTTCTTTTGAATAGGTTTCTTTTCGTTATCACATTTAGACCATTCAAAAGGGTTTTATATTTACATATTTCTTATATCTCTCCACTTCAGTTGTTGCATTTAATTACTTAATCTGTTATGCCTCGGTTTCCCTGCAGGATCAAAGCATCAGTCTCATCAAGATTACTTGGAAAAGGCTGATAAAGCAAGGAGCCAAAGACTCTCATCTAGTTCCGCTTCTGCTAAATGATATTCTACAGCATTCTTTTGAAGAGCATAGTTTTCCGGTCACAGTAAATTAAAAGGCAGTAGAAACAAGGTTAAAGAGGCATTGAGGTGAGGGGTTGGGTTCATGGTAGGGTTGAAGTGGTTGAGGGTATTTTTTTTTTTTTTTTTTAATTTTGTAAATATTAAAAAAAACACATAAAATAAATTTTGTTTTTTTTTTTGTTATATTTATTTGTTAATATTTTGGACACAAATCTCTGACATATGTTGGTGGGTTTGTGGTGTAAATTTTTTTTTTTTTTTTTTGGTGTGGGTTGGGGGTTGGTTGCGGTTCGTTTCGTCGTTGGTCCGTTGCGTGAATGTCTGTTGGATTTCCTTTTCTCTCCTTGTAGTTTTTTCTGTGGAATGCAGGTCCATTTTCCTTTTTATCTTGTCCTTTTATTGCAGTGTTCTTCTAAATTGGTCCTTTAATTATTACTAGTGATGTTTGATAACTTGATATAGGAAATTTTCCCTATATAATAAAATTGGTTAGATATGGTTTGGCTGTTTGGAGCATTAGTAACTGGATAGGGAGACTTCTGTATTTATGTGCAGCATAATCATGCCAATTGCCACATGTGTTACCCACGTGAGCATATGCATTGGTGATAATTTTGGTGCCATGTTTGTAGAAGATACTCTAATCTTTAATCATCAATTAAAGAATGTGCATGTGGAACTCGTGACCCTGATTTAGGAGAACTCACTTTATGTTCTGGAATCAGGTTATAGGAATGGTTATTTAGGGAATTGATATACCAGCATACTAGTTCACTGATTTTCCATAATCTATGCTTGATTGCCTAAGACGAGATAACATTCATCTATGGATGAAACACGAAGTAATTGAAGCATAAATGAAAAGTACAAGATTGTACATATCTTTTATTTTAAACATGTCATTTTGAAGAGCACTTTTATAAATATGGACAATCTTATTGGTGGCATATCAAGGTTCATCATACGAGAGATGTTGTACGGCTACTCAATTTTAGAAGGGGTCACCCTTGCAATTAAGTATGATAACTAAACGTGGAAACACAAAAATGTGGGTTTCCGGTGTAGGGTTTATATGGCATTGGGCTCTCCAACCAAAATGGCTAGCTTTTGTAGTATGGTTCTCCCAATGTTCATATTAATTGGTAACAGAGTTGTACACCATGTCTCTCGACTGCAAATCAGTTGCACGAGTGGTGATGCTGACATTGCAGTGTTCGTCTGAGACTAGTCAATGACTATTTTTTGTGATGTGGTTCTCCCAAGATTCATATCATTTTAAAATCCGAAGTCATCATCTCGAGCATAGAGGTAAAAATTCCATGGTCAAACACTAAAAAAAATAGTAGAGACTTAGAGAGGCTCAACTTGACTACTTGAGTGGTGGACTTGTGAGGCACTATGTTACAGCTGCTACCCAAAAAATTTGTTTCCTCTTGCACTTGATATTTTTTTATGACAGTTTCCCTAATGTATTAGACAACATCAGTTCAGTGCTGTCAATTGCTGATTAGGCAGGATATTACTGAAATTTTGAGCAACACCAACTACTAGTTTTTCTGCATCATATACCCGATCATATTTCAAATATGATCTAAGTTGTTTGTTAGGCAGCAATCGGGTGACCAGTGTAGGACTAAGGACAGTAAAGGTAAACCATCAACTCAAAAAATAAGGCTGAAAGTACATTTTTAAGTCTGAAAGGCTAACAAAGGAACTAGGAATTTTTATTTTGTCAATTTAACTATTTTGTTTCACTATACAGAAATTGCTGAATCACAATAATATAATAAACCAGTTACAATTGATACAAAATTGAATTGAAAGAATTGCTCTTGATATGGCCCAACTCTTTATTTGAAATTATTATTATTGCATACCAAATGCCAACTAATAGCAATGGTGCACAATTGTTAAACCTTCTGAATGGTGGTAAAGCTTCTATAGAGGCATGAGTCTTCTGTACTTGAAGAACCACACAAAGGCACAAAATATGAATACTCCACAAACTCCTGTAATTATAAGGACCCACTGGAATGCTGAGGGGACATTAAATAATGGAATTTCAAAATTCATCCCAAATATTCCTGCTACAACACCAAAGATGGCAACAACAAATGTTGCAGTTGAGAGTAAAAGCTCAAACTGGATGAGCTGATTCCGCACATTATCCTGTAAGAAAAAGTTCTCAATCAGCTTCTCCAGAATTTCAATCAAATAAAAATGTAGGTATGGCCAGTTTGTTTTTCAGCCTCTACAACACATAAGATAATCAGTAATTCTAAAGATCCCTTAAAGAACCAGTCATAAACCTATTATTGTCCCATACACCTTTTGTATAACCATCTCAGTTCTAACAAATTAAGATTGAAGTCCCTTATTTTTGTTTTGGAAAATGATATTTTGACAATAATTTTCGACAACAAGTATGCAACACCGTAGCCCGCGCGAAGTGTTGGGTGAACCATTTTACCGGGCCCGGTAACTAAAAGTATATATATAGGGGTCCGACACATGATGTGTGTTCAAATAACACCACTCTTTCGTTTTTTCTTGTGTAAACTTGTGTTCATCTGTGCAACTATTGTGCAAGCATGTAAAATTAGTTATAAGAAGCATGGCCAAAATAGGATAAATGAAAATGATGAAATCAACATAGAACTTTTGTGACTAATTAATAAGAATGAGAAGGGAGCCAAAGAAAACACACCAGTTGAATGTTAATGAAATCTTCTGTGTCATCAATGTACTCTTTCAACTGAAACAACAAACAATAATTAACAAACTGATGAAGCAAACCAGAAAAAGGTTTACAAAAGTAGAATAATACTATGTTTACCGAAGTCAACTTGTTTAGGGTGCTATCAATTACTACAAAATATGCTTCTAGCAACATCTCAAGCTCTTCTATACTTTCTGTAGTATTTCTGAACTCCTCATGCTCTCATGTCGACTCCTAGCAATGCTCAAGTTCTTTTCGAGCTTCCGAGCATCATGAGGCGATGAAACCGGAGAAACTGGAGCAGATATGGATAAACCATCAGTTGATTTATATCCAACCAAAGACTGTTCTCCATAAAGTGCCAATTCCATTCTCCTTTTCTTCTCAGTAAGATACATTTCAGCCATGTCACCATCATCATCCATAAGTTGTTCTATTTCATCTCTAACCTGAATACATGCATTCAATAAAACTATAAAAGCAAAGCCAAAACTTTAGAGTATGAAAAATTGTGATCCATATCATTTGCAACAGAGAAGAAAAAATATACATGAAGATCACCTTCTGAACCCTCCTAGTCAGGGCAACAAGTCTGCTTTTCAATCGACGAGCACGTTCCAGATTTAGAGTACTGATTTTAGATGTTAGTTCATCCAACAATGGATAAGCCTCAATTTCTAACTCTGCTGCCTTTTTGAAATGGACAGAACATAACAGAAAGTATTACTAACTAATTTATCAAAACCAAATCAATAAGAACTTGAAGAGATATACTATGCAACCATATGGACCAAGAATCCTGTTTGGAGATAAAATAACAGAACTTTGAGTTTGCATACTATTGTTAAAAATACAGAAGACAAAATGCAGTTTGATAAGATGAGATCGATCTATAATTATTATATAGATTCATTATCAAACTATAAAATTGGGAATTATGGTTTGAAACATGGCAGTAGAGGATTAATTAAGTAATTTTGGAATTTAGGCTAGTTGTGTCTTGGGATGTCTTATCCCTATTTGGATTTTGTCTATTTCTTAATCAAAGTTAGGATTACTTGCTCTTAAGTTTGGTTTGGTTGCCTTAGTGGATTCAGGATTGTTTAAATCGCCTATAAAAGGCATATTATCTTTCTTAGGGAAATAGCTTATCATTGATATTCATCGAGAGTTTGAGTCTTCTGAGATTTTTCCTTAGTTCTTTCTTCCTGTTCTACATCAGAAGGACTCTTTTTTCCCGCTAGTAAAGTAATTAGTGCAATAACCTGATACACTTTGTGCATAACCAATCTTAGAAATTAGAATCAAGCAATAAATATAATAATCCAAGTATTATGATATGACACTCATGTATAGAGATGTAAACAATGTGCATGCATTTTATGCATGAGAAAACCTGATGTACCAAATACCTCCCTTGACCTTGTGTAATCCTGAAAAGTATTGACTTTATTCATGTAGTCTCTCTTGTTGAACTAAATTGTCTATACTACTTCAATGCCAAATTGTCTATGCTTTTACTACTACAACAACAACAAAAAAAACCTTTTCCCACTAAGTGGGTAGACTACATGAATCAGATGATACCATTGTGTTTTGTCAAAAAAACGAAGCTTTTAGAGGGTCATTTAGATCTCTGTCTTTTTTAATGATTTCTCTTAAGAGTTCTCCCTGGTCTTCGTCCGCGTCTTCCTTGGTCTTAGAGTTACCATGAAGACATATCTGTTAAAATTCCAAGATGTTTTTGACATACAATGTTTGTCTCTGCAATTAGGCGGACATGTTTATCATATTGAAAGAAATAAATCCACTTTTAGCCTAGAATGAAAAGAATGATCATCCTACTTGTAGCTTGATTAATTATATGGAAAAAATGTCAATGTAAAGAACTTTAAAAAGAGGAGACAGGGGGGAACACCAGAAAAGAAACTTTGGTCAGTTGAAAATGGTGCATAGTGATTAAATTATTATAAGGAAATTAACTATGTATAGGTAGAATTAGTAAATATAAATAATAGCAAAATCCATATTCACTTCATTCCTTTCTCATTCCCTTCTTTCATCTCCCCGATATACACAAGGGACCCAAAAAGAAAATATCCAACAAAGTGTAACTGCTTATGCTTACCATCTACCAATCCACCCATTATTGTTTCCAAAGCAAGAGTGATTCGATCATTGATTAAAACGTAGGTTTAAAAAAGGTGTAAAGAAAAATGGTGTGAGAATATAATAGTAATTTAGTATTGTGATATTTGAACATCAAATTTTAGATACCGTGTGTTTATTTATATCCTTCACTTACTTTTTATCATTTTTATATACATTCATTTTGAAAATACATAAAAAAACAAAGGGGACACCATACCTTCAAAAATAATTCCTGTAATTGTTAACATGTACCATGCATTGTCTAATTTAATGTTGTACAAACCTGAGAGTCAAGAAAAGTGCATGCAGCCTCCAGTGCAACCTCAAGAGCCCAGAACTCGAAAGGCAAATAATCTGGGGAACTGTTGTTAAAGCCATAACTGTGATCTGACATACAAACCTCACTCACCCCACTTGTTGTCAAACGTCTTTGTAACTCCATGACGTAGTGCAACACATAATAACTATCCAAGGAATGCAAGAGAAGAACCTCATCAGCAGTAACAACACACCGTATCCGTTCTAGATTCACAACAATGGCTTTTTCTCTACCAAGTATCGTTGATGGGTACACAAAGAGAGGGTCTAGAAGGCGAAGATCACGTGCAGGTAAATCACAACGTCTCATCATAGAAAACTTGTCTACCTCTATTATCTGTGAGTCACCAGAGGTGTCAACTCGAATCCATGACCTCAGACTTTGATTTCTCTTCTTGAGGCCTAAAACATCCACAGCTCCTTGTCTTCCTCGATTGGATGCAGCCTCTCTAAGGTTAACAGCTGATGCAGGTTTCTGTAGGAGAAGCCGTTCTTTCAGATCTCCCATTACCAAGGTTTGCTAATTGCTAAAAGCGTTATGGTCAGTGCATTAGCCACCTCATCAAATATTATTCATCTTATTGATTTGGGTAACACTCAATCCAACATAATATTATATGTATATGTATCTGCACACATGGTATAAAGCTATCGACTTAATTACTTAATTAGTAAAAATCTTTTATGGTTGTAGGCAAGCACTACTAGAAATCCATCTTTTTCGGACAGATTTTCAGACAGATTTCGGACGAAAATTGGACAAATTTCCTACGGTTTTCGGACGGACTGGACGGATTTCGGACGGAATGACACCCGTCTGAGAAAGCCTCGTTGGAAATTATAAAATCCGTCCCAAATTCTGTCCGAAAAAATTTACAGACAGATTGCGGACGGAATATGGACAACGTGGAAATCCGGTTTTTGGTTATTGTTCGGATGGATTTCGGACATATTTATTTTTGTTTTCCAACGGATTTGGGACGGATGTTGTGATTTTATTGGTTATTGTTCGGACGGATTTCGGACAAATTTATTTATGTTTTCCAACGGATTTGGGACGGATTTTATTGGTTATTGTTCAGACGGATTTCAGACAGATTTATTTTTGTTTTCCAACGGATTTGGGACGGATGTTGTGATTTTATTTGGGACAGATTTCCCACGGATTAAATAAATAAATTTATCCAATCCTCTTTTCGCACGGATTTAAGACAAACGTTTATCCTTTTGAGACATATTTTGAACAAATTTAATAAAAATTATTTTTTTTATAAAGGAAATTGACTCAAATTTATAAATTGGCTTAATTTACTTTTGAAGTAACACTGAGATGAAATATCAAAATCATTATTCAAGTTTTAGTTTCACACAGATTGAGATAAAATTGAATTGAAAATTGACATATTTGAACAAATTTCAAACAAGACATTAACCTGTGAAGAACAATCAAGTATACCTATTAATATTTTTACCTAACAGTCAATATCAATCACATAAACTAAATTCATATAAGTGTTTCATCATTCTAGTTCTAGCACAATAAAACAAACCACTATGATCAAAGTACTCATTAGTCAATAACAAAGTAACACAAACTAGAGTAATATGTTTATCGATCTAAAACAACATAAAGCTAACTAGTGTCATCAAGGTGTCATCAATCTATATTAAATCAAAACAAAGTAGAGACATTTAAGGACTCACAAATCTAGATCAAAGCCATCAATCAACATTAAAATTATCATCATTGTCGCCATTAGAGGGCTCACTAGTCTCATTTGATCCATCTTGCATAGTTGTCGCAGAAACAAAGTTTGGAGGTAGTGGCATATTTAACTTCCCAAATAAAGCAACAACCAAACTTTCAGTTGATTCAATCCTCTTTTGTTGCTCCTCCAACTTACGCTTTTGCTCTTGATTTATAAGTTCTTGCTCTTTAACCTTTTCCTGCCACTTTACTAGCTCTTGTTCCGTGTTTGTGTCCTTAGATGCACTTGAGGATGAATTGACAGCATACTTTGAAGAGATATTTGTTCCTATAGAACCTAGACCATATAATGTCCCTTTTTTGCCTTTAGGAACTACTTCTTTCCAAATAGTCAAGTCATCTGGCATATTTTGGCTTTCACAAGACAACTCATCACCATCCTCATGTTGACACAATGACAATACTGAAAGCTCTGATTTTCTCTTTTTAAAATTTCCCTACAAAACATTACAGTTTGACTTTTGTTAGTCATTTCACTAACAAACAATTTTGAACCATGCATGCAATAAAAGTTATAGAAAAATTAAAGTTAACACCACATATCATGGCATTCTCAGATCTATTATCAACCCAAGTGTTGTCCTTTTTCAAATGGCATTTAGCAAACACTTCTTCTATGGAAGGTTTGACCTGTGTAGCTATCTCCTACACTTTGTCATAACTTCAATGAGAAAATTCACAATAGTTCATAAAATTAAATACTCAAGCAAACAAGTTCAAGTGTCTTACCATTCTACATGCATGCTCACCCATAGATATAGAACCACCAGTATGCACAGAGCTACCTTCATTTGAAGCACGATTTGCAGCATTTGCCACAGACAAATTCTTAAACTTCTTATCTGATGCCCAATAATGTATTAGTTGATTCCATATTGGTATAGGCATGTACTTTGGCTTGTATTATTGACTTTTTTCATATTTTTCCTCTCTTCATACATAATACTCCTACATCGAGCTTCTCCCTTGATGTCAAAAATTTGACGAATCCTTGCATCATATTTTGGTTCCCATCTACAGTTCTTCTACAAAAGAAAATAAAATTGATATGATATGTAAGAAACCATAAATTCTGCAAACCATCTTTGATACAATATATTAATGACATATTAATTATCTAATATCATATTTACCTTAAATTCTTTAAACCACAAATCTCGCATATCAGTAGTTGAATGTCCCCAAGTAGGACAAAACCAATCTAACTTGCTCTTAATGGCAGCAGTTAAGAAACGAACAGTAGATGATGGATTAACCTGTTAATGTAAAAGACATTGTAAGAAATATATGCACGTTAATCATACTTTACAAAACTATAAGTTCATAGCTTTCGCTTAATAATATTGTTGTACTTACTCGTCTCCATAAGGCTTTATTTCTGGAAGACATTCTTGATCAACATGTCCATCAACCTGAGATTCGATGATGAATGATTGAGTATTTGGCAAAGTTTGTTCAGAAGTTTGAGGTAGACTAGGTGGCGGTGATGGTATTTGGGTTGGTGATGGTGATGGTGATGGTGATGGTGATACTGATGGTGATGATGTAGTGTTCACATGTGGTGATGGTATTTGGGTTGGGGTCGGGGTTGGTGATGGTGATGGTGATGGTGATACTGATGTCGTGTTCGCATGTGGTGATGGTGTAGGCAAGACATGTGATGATGATGGATTTGTGGGCACTTGTGTAGATGGTATGGTTGGTGGTAATATAGGTGCAACTTGTACATCAATTCCACCTCTACCAGATGAGCATCGACCTCGAGAGGACAAAGTCCTTCCACCTCTATTGGTACCTCTACCTGGCATCTAAAATGACAAATACATTTACATATATAATATTTTATGATAAGCAAAACATATTTATTTATTAATAAAAGAGCAAAACTTAAGCACAAGTGTTAAAGATTAACCAAAACAGTAATTATACCCAAACCAGAAATATCTCATCAAAAACATACATACGAGACCATTAAAAAACCAGTACAGCAAAACAACTATAAATTTATTCCTCATTGTCACTTGGATCACTAAACTCTTCATCTTCATCTAACACATCATCCATCGTCTCCTCCTCCTTACTATCGTCATTGTCATCATCATAATCATCATCATCATCATTGATAAAATTATGGCCACCATCATAAAATGCATCAACCTCATCAAATCTTCCATCATCATCTAGTAATGTAATAGGTATATCAAGGTCAATTGAGATGTGACCCAAATTTTGATTTGTGAAATCCTCTTGATATGCAAAGTCACCAATTTGTTGATCCTCAATCACACCCCTAGCTTTGGTTTTGATTACAAACCACCAATCTGCATTATTCCTAGTTCTTATTGGATGTGGAGTAAAATACACTTGAATTGCCTTTTGTGCAACAATAAATGGATCATATTTTCCATAACGTCTATTGTGCCGAACTTGAATGATACCATATTGTTTATCCACCTTTGTTCCTCTACCAATTGTAGGATCAAACCACTCACATTTGAACAACACAACCCTTTTTAATGGTAATCCAGGATATTCAATTTGGATAATTTCTTCAAGTTGGCCATAGAAGTCTTTTTCATATTCACCATATCCTGTACCTTTAACACATACTCCACAATTCATAGCAGACTTTCTAATTGAATGTGCTTTTGTGTGAAAGTTGAAGCCATTCACAAAGTAAATAGGCCAAGTTTTTACAATTCTTAAAGGACCCCATGCCAAGGCATGTATATTTGAATCTAGCACATTATTTGAAGGATTGTCAACCTACATAAAATCATTCAACAATAAGAGTGTTACTAAAATTACATTCTAAATATAGTATCTATGTAGATCTATTTCAAAATAAAGGCTTACATAATCTTTCAACCATGTTGCAAAGTTTTCTTCAATGCACTTATCAACTTGTTCATCACTCATATTAGGATGAACAATATGCAATGTCTCCACAAATATCTTATTGTTACATGAATTTCATTCAATTAAATTCATGACATTAGTCAAACTATATTAGCAAATGATGTATGTCCATTTTAAAAAGTACATACTTAATATATGGTTGAATCTCATCGCAATCAATTAATATATGATTCATGGCAGCAGTAAATTCCCTATCCTCCAAAAAACGAGTTTTGCATCCACCAGTAAAACGGCCAGGCAAATTGAAAATGGAAAAGGTCGATTGTACCAAATCATCTTCACTCGTAGAATCTTTTCTTCCAATGCTGGTATGGTAAGGTTGTACTTTTGGCTCAAAATAGTAAGTACAAAATTGAGAAATCTCTTTAATAAGGTATGACTCAATTATAGATCCTTCAACACGAGCCTTGTTCTTAACCTTCTTTTTAAGGTGATGAAGGAACCTACCATAAAGAAAGAATGGTTTCATGTGAGACTAAAAGGGACACAAAAAAAAAACTACAAAAGAACACAATAAACTAAACTTTTTTTTTGTTACAAGTGTGACGAGGCAATACCTCTCAAAAGGGTACATCCATCTATATTGCACTGGACCATTAACCTTTGCTTCATATGACAGGTGAATAGGTAAATGTTCCATTGAGTCAAAAAAAACCAGGAGGGAAAATACGTTCTAGTTTGCATAACACAATTGGAATATTTTGTTCAAGTCTAATAAGGTCATCTACCTTTACTGATGTTGAGCATAAATCTCTAAAGAATTGACTGAGCTCAGTTAAAACCTTCCATATTTGCTCTGGCAATGTGTTAAAAGCAATTGGAAGCAAACGTTCCATGAACACATGACAATCGTGACTTTTCATTCCATGTAACTTTCCTTCCTTCATGTCCACACATCTATCCAAGTTTGAAGCATATCCATCTGGCATCTTTAAACCCTTCACCCATTCACAAGTAAATGTGTAGTTTGCCTTGGGCTTTTTTATCCTCCCATTATTTTGTTCATGTAGTTCTAAATCCTTGCGTTTGCAATACTCTCTCAAGTCCATTCTTGCCTTTAAATTATCTTTAGTCTTGCCTTGAATGTCCATAACAGTGTTAAACACATTATCAAATACATTTTTCTCAATATGCATTACATCGAGATTATGGCGAAATAAATTAGTGCTCCAATACGGTAAATCCCAAAATATACTTCGCTTTGTCCAATTATGCTCAATTCCATACCTAGGTATTTGAATTTGAACAAACTCGGTTATCTTTGGTTTCATATGAATTTGTTGCCATATTTGCTCCCCAGTCAACCTAGGAGGCGGTTCTGATCTCTCAACCCTATTCTTGTAAAATGCATCTTTATTTCTTCTAAATATGTGATCATTTGGCAAGAACTGTCTGTGGCAATCAAACCATGATGCCTTCCCACCATGGTTCAGTCGAAATGCCTTTGAGTGTTCCATGCAATATGGACATGCCAATTTCCCTGTTGTCATCCATCCTGACAACATTCCATACGCAGGAAAATCATTAATTGTCCACAGTAGTGCAACTCTCATTACAAAATTTTGCTTTGTAGAAATATCATAGGTTAAAGTACCCTCTTCCCACAATAACTTTAGCTCATCAATCAAAGGCTGTAAATACACATCTATCTTACTTTTGGGATTACGAGGACCAGGAATGATCATGGTCAAAAACAAATAAGGAGTTGTCATACACATCCAAGGAGGAAGGTTGTAAGGAGTCACAATTACTGGCCAACATGAATATTGTGAACCAGATTGACCATAAGGAGTGAATCCATCAGAACATAATCCAAGTCTCACATTGCGTGATTCAGAAGAGAATTGTGGATATGTTTGATCAAAATGCTTCCACGCTTCTGCATCAGATGGGTGTTTGAGGACACCTTGAACTTGTTGATGCTCATAGTGCCATCTCATATGACGTACAAAGTTCATAGAAGCATATAATCTCTTTAACCTGGGTGTGAGTGGTAGATAATGCATACGCTTTAAAGGCACCTCCTTACCACCCTTACCTACCTTATACCATGGAGCTTGGCAAAACTGACAGTCTTTTTATACTAGGTCATCTTTGTAGTACAACATACAACCATTAATGCAACAATCTATTTGTTTACTACCCATCCCAATTTTTGATACCAACTTCTTCGCTCTATAAAAATTAGGGACGAGCAAGTTATCCTTAGGCATACCTTCCTTCATAGCTTGAAGTATATCATCAAAGCTTTGTTGTGATATATTCCCTTCGACTTTAATATTCAGCATTCTAACTGCCATAGATAATTCTGAGTGGTCAACACAACCTTCCCATAGTGGTCGTTGTGCAGAGTGCAACAAATCATAAAATTTCTTTACTTCCCCATTTGGAGGCTCCTCCATGTGTCTCTCAATCTGACCCATAATTTCTGGCCCAACAGCATCAAAAATCATTGATTCACATGGATTTCTTTGTGGCTCAGCACCTAACGACTGACTACATGTACCTTCTTCGTGCACATTGCTTGCATTTCTATCATTTGATCTCAACGAACTTTCTCCATGTGAATCCCAACACCAATAGCTTGGCTTGAAACCATGCTTATACAAATCAACCATAACCTCATCCGGAGTTAAGAAAGCTTTGTTTCCATGTTTTTTTCAAGGACACCTAAGTGTACTACCATTAAGAGAATATTGAGGTTGCCTAGTTGCTTGGTTAACAAAATCTCGGACACCTTCTACAAATTCCCTTCTTAATCCCCCCAGATTTGGAAGAAGTCTATTATACATCCACTTTCGATGCTTTGGAATTTCCATATTCTGTATCATGTAAATAAAAATTTAACAAGGCATATATGTATCATTGAATAGAATTGAAACTAATTCATGTTATATATAAACTAGGAGAATACATTGATCACGGCCTAGCCGTGATGCCCATCACGGCCGTGATCAAGTGAAGCTGAAAAGGAAGAATGAAAAGTCAGAATCTGTCACGGTCAGGCCGTGATGCCCATCACGGCCGTGACATGTCAACTGAGCCAGACCCCTTCTAGGCAGAATCTGTCACGGCCAGGCCGTGATACCATCACGGTCGTGACAGACCATTTAGTGAAGCGTTCATGGCAGAAGCTGTCACGGCCAGGCCGTGAAGCCCATCACGGTCGTGACATGTCAACTGAGCCAGACCCCTTCTAGGCAGAATCTGTCACGATCAGGCCGTGATACCCATCACGGCCGTGACAGACGTTTAGTAAAGTGACATTCAAGGCAGAAGCTGTCACGGCTAGGCCGTGATGCCCATCACGGCCGTGACCGCATTCTATGGATCTTCAACAACTGATTTGATCTGGTTTTTGTATTGATTTAGGATTCAAATTGCCCAACCTTGTAAATAGGACTATATCTTGGTGATCAATTAGTTATAGGATTATAAATATAAAACAAATTCAACAACCATACGATGTGTAGCATTAAATCACAATACACCGAACCTGATCTCCACTAATACACATAAAAATGAATGGTAACCATAAAATGGATCATGTGTAGCAGCAATTAACTTAAACATATTGATGACTCAGTTTTGTTTTCAAACCCCATACTCTTTAGATCATATTTGACAACACCAAGCTTACTTCCAAATTTCATAAAAGTGAAGCCAAAGCTAATACATCAAGCATAGCTAGATTGTTGATTGAAAATGGAGCATCCTCTACCCAAGTGGTGTCCCTGAAAGAGAAAGTTAGTGATGCTAAGGCATGAGCATGTGAGCAACTCTATTACCTCTCCAATCTTAACATAAGAAAACTGACAAACTCTAACATCAAACCAAATAGATACATTCATCAGCTAGCATAGCAAGGTGTCATAACAGTCCATCTCTACATGCCAAACCTTCAGCTGTGTTGATCTTAAACTTTCGCTGCATAACTCTACTAGCTGCAATCATAATGTTTCCTTTGAGAAAAGGGTTGGCTAGTCCACCACTTCTCCTAGGAGAGGCATGTTTTGAACACAAGGACAACATTATTTGCAAGAGAAAGAGAAAATTAAGGACATCCCAGTCTAGTTCTACTGCAAGGCCACCTACCAGGATAGTATGATTACCCCCGAACTTCCATCTCAGCCACTTGACTTACATTACAGTTTCACTATCTATGCGAATTATATGGCACAGATCACTAACATTTGCAGTTTCACATTCAATCACAAAATCATGAATTTGACTATTGTTACAAAATACAGCCTTGGTACTATACAACTTCTAAAACTCAAATACCAATTGCTGCATGCAATCCAAAAGTCATGACTTAAAAACTATCAAAAGATCAAGCCACTGTGAACTGTGAAGGTCATGACTCAAAAAAATAAATAAAGTTGTTGAACAACCATATCCATTTTTTTTCTACATTGGTAAGTTAAAATGCACGAGTCTAACTGAAAAGACAATAAAGAAATAACTAAATGAAAAGCAAAGCACTTTACATATATTAAAGATAAATCAGTAAAAAAACTTGATGGGAAGCTTAGAAACTTGATTATTGACTGATGCTTGAGCTGCTTGCAATAGAGGTAGCTCCAAATATCCTCATAAGTGAAAATAATTCCAAATTTCATAAACCTTGCACACATCATAAGGATCAGACCATCTCATGATAAAGAAGGCAAGAGGGTAAATCACTAATAAAAGTAAACTACATAGTGGTTCGGGTGTTTCACCAAACAGCTTAAGCGCAACAATAAATTCAGTCAATTACAAAAAAAGATAACAAATACAAAGACAGAGCATACGAGAGTGAAAGAAACATCATTAAAATTGTCAATAGAGTAAAAATCATTGTTACTCAAACCCTCAAACTGTACAATGTATCAATGGAAGAAAAATAGGGACAATAGCCATCAGATACAGATACCAAAATATTGAAGGTTAAAGGTTAGCACCAACCTTTTCAACAAAAGTCTCCAAGAGCGCCTAGCAAGAGAGAAAAAAGCAAGCAACAGAGGAGGCCAGATACAGATGCAGACGCGACACGCAAATGAGTGCCGGCAGGGAATGGCGAGATGCAGACGCAGACGCGAAAGGCAAATGAGGATGGCGATGATCGATGGCGCAGAACAGTGGAGAAAGAGGGGTTTCTTATTTTGCAACGTGAACAACAGATAGAATAGGGTTTCTATTAGATTATTAAGCTTAGAATAATAATATTTAATTTTTTCACCCAAAAAGAAGAAGGAGGAGGGTTCTTACACGCGCGCGGGTCCGCCAAAAAAAGAGGAGATAAATCCGTCGGAAATTTTCTAACAGATTTCAAATGGATGCAAGATAAATCAAGAAAAATGTTGAGAATAACAAATCCGTCTGAAATTTTCGGACAGATTTCAGACGGATGTAAGATAAATCAAGGGAAGTATCGAAAATAACAAATCCGTCTGAAATTTTTGGACAGATTTCAGACGGATGTAAGATAAATCAAGGAAAATATTGAAAATAACAAATCCGTCTGAAATTTTCGGAATATTTCAGACGGAAACATTTCCGTCCGAAAATTTCGTCTGAAAATAACAATTTTCTAGTAGTGAAGAGTATTTATAGTTCAGTTTTTATGTCAATTTATAAGTTCCTCTTCCAGCAATCTTAAGGGTGCACTCAACACATCGGCTTAGTTCACTCAAAGTTTTCTTTTTTGAAAGAAGTTCGCTTAAAGTCAAGAGAGGCATTTTTCCTCAAAGACCACACAAATTCAATTATCACCATTTATGTGTGTGTTTGGTTTCACCAATGAAACCTCTGGAATTGATCATGTTCTCTTTCAAACATGATTTTAGTAAAAATGTGATGTTTGGTTACTGTTAGGTAAAATTGATTCTGCCACCAGAAACGATTCTGACTAGAAGCTACAAAAAGTAGCTTTTGAGTTTAGTTGAAAAATTTAACCACTGTCGAACGAAACTATTTAATGGGGTCTTTATTTCAGTTTTGTGATATGTTTTATGTCAAAAATGCAGTGTCTTGTAATAAATTTGCAGGGTTCGAAGTTGGTTCCTCAGAAGTGATAATTTCACATCTCCAATACGCTGATGATACTATCTTGGTAGGAGAAGCAAGTGACCAGAATTTGTGGGTGATGAAGGCTATTCTCCGTTGTTTTGAGTTGGTGTCGGGTCTAAAAGTCAACTTTCATAAGAGTTGTCTTATGGGGGTGAATGTGGATGAATCTTTCCTTTCCTTGGTTGGTGAGTTCCTGAACTGTAGAGTAGGAAGGATACCATTTAAATACCTAGGGTTGCCGGTTGGTGCTAACCCTAGGAAAGCCTCTACACGGCAACCTATGATTGATGCTCTCATTAGGAGATTGTCCTCCTGGAAAAATAGGTTCCTCTCTCTAGGTGGCAGGATCGTGCTCCTAAACTCAGTTCTTACAAGCATACCTATATATTTCCTGTCGTTTATGAAGATGCCAATGAAGGTTTGGAGGGAGGTGGTCAGGATTCAACGGGAGTTCCTTTGGGGAGGTACTTCGGATGTTAAGAAGATTCTTTGGGTTAAATGGTCTGATATTTGTAAACCTAAGGATAAAGGAGGGCTATGGGTGAAAAATATGGCGATTTTCAACCCAAGTCTTCTTGCTAAATGGAGGTGGAGGCTTTTGGTTGATCCCGATGCTCTTTGGTGTAAGGTGGTCTAGGCTAAATATAGGATGGATGTATGTTCTAATCTAAATCTGGTCTCTATGGGCAGTTCAAGGCAAAGGTCGGTTTGGTGGATGGATTTGTGCAAAATGGGATGTTGTAGGGAGGTAGAGGGGGATTGGTTTAAAGAAGGGGTAAGCAAAAAATTGGGTAATGGAAAGTCAATCTACTTTTGGAAAGACACATGATTTGGGGGAACTGGCTTTGAAGATATTTTCCCAAGGCTATTTGCCATTTCTACATTACAATCAACAAAAATCTCAGAATGCGGTAGATGGGAGGGTTTGGTATGGGTGTGGGATTTTAAGTGGAGGCAGGGTTTTTTTCTTGGGAGGAGGAAATCCTAGTTGAGTTTCATAACACTCTTATCTCGGTTAGTCTTCTTCAATGGGATGATGAGTGGAATTGGAAGCCAAACTCTTGGGGTGATTTTAGTGTCAAATCTACACATAAGGAGCTTTTAGATAAAGTAGATCAGCATGTACATTTATCTGAGTTACAGAAGAAGACCTTCACATTACTTTGGAAAAGTAAGGCCCCACTAAAAGTGGTGGCCTTCTCTTAGCAAGTAATGCTTGACAGGTTTCCAACTAAGATTAATCTCCGGCATAGAAGGGCTATTGATGATGATGCCTCTTTGTTATGTGTTTTTGCAATTGCTTTGAAGAATTTGTTCACTTGTTTCTAATTTGTACCTTTTCTCAATTATAATGTGGTCAAATAATATTGCTTGGTTGGGGGCTGATTTCCATTTCCCAACAAATATTGCCCAGTTTCTGGGTCTTTTTGATGAAGGCATTAGGGGTCAGTTTAAGAAAGTGGTTGTTTGCTCCTTTATCATGTGGTTGTGTGGTGTATTTGGGAGCATCGTAACGGGATAATTTTTAGAAATGATAAGATAGATTGAGTTCAACTTTTGGATAGGATGAAAACACTTTCCTGGCAGTGGTTTGTATCAGGTCCTCATGGTGGTAATTGCTCCTTTTCCGATTGGTGTATAAATCCTATTAGATGCCTTGTAAAATAGGATAGATGTTTGAAATGCCTCAGGAATTTATGTATTTTCATAGGTACAAAACATTTGTAAACAGGTTGAGTACCCCTTGAACTTTATTATTATTATACTTTTGCCTTTCCAAAAAAAAAATACTTGTGGGAGAAGTGGATTGAGATTTCAATTAAACTTTATTTATAATATTAAAAGTTTAATTCTTATTCATTACCTATTTTGCTAAAAAAAAATAGGTTTAACTATTGGGTTGATCTATGAACTATTTGGGAATTTTCAAATAGATCCCCAAACTAAAAGAATTTCTAATTGGATCCCCGAACTTTTATAAAGTTTTCAATTGGGTTCCCGAACTAAATTTTTTTTCTGATTGTGTCCTTGAACTTATATAAAAAATTTAGTCCATGAATTATGGTTCGCTGAAGAGGTCATTAAATTTGTTGATGTGGAATGTGGCCTGGAACCCCCCTCAATTTGTATTTAGGGGTTGCAATAGACCAAAATGTTGTACCAGAAAACTAAAACGTGACCTGCGACTGCTTCTCCTCCATTTGGACAAATAGCTCATTCCTTCCCCAATCTCTGTTTCATGGTTGCATATCCCTCCCTCGAAATAGTATTACATCTAAAATAGCTCCCCGACTTGCAACTTAATATATCTCACTTTATCTTGATACATCTTGTTGTGACAATGTCAGGGTTCATCCTCCACCCAAACCACCATTCGATAGCTGATATGTTTCAAGCTTGGATGAAATCTGTAATATTTGTTAAATTCAATGGATCACTAATGAATTTTATACTTTAGGAACCTAATAAAAAAATTAATATAAGTTCAGGGACTTAATTATAAATTTTTTTAGTTTAGGGATCCAATTATAAATTTTTTTAGTTTAGGGATCTACTTGAAAATCTCAAATAGTTCAGGGACCGACTCAATAGTTAAACTAAAAAAAATATTGGTATGCATTGTAAGTATTATACAATGAATCCAAGAGCACCTGGATAAAATGGCACGGGTCTATTCCAGCTTAACTAGTGATCTCGAGTTCGAATCCAAGCTCTGGCAATGAAACAACGTTAAAATTATTTAGGGAGAACTTTGTCGTCCTTGTGGTCCTACCTAGCTCGAGTATACCCTTGGGAATTATACCAAGAAAAATATATTTTATATATACAATCAAAGAATATATCATAAAAAATATTTGACTCTTATAATAATTATCTTAAAAGTCACACATAAAATGGATTTTGATTAATTGACACTAAAATATTTATACTGAGAATGTATAAAAATTTAACTATTTTTTTTTAATCTTAACCATCACTTGTGACGACTCATTGAGCAATTGGTGAAAAATCAAAATATAATATAATCAATTAACAGTCAAGAATGAATGGTACCTTGACAAAGTTCGCATTTTCGCAAGTGCCAAAACTAAATTTAGAACTTTCTAACGTTAAACTATCCTTTATAATAGTCATGATAAAGAAAAACGATTTCAGATTTCTCTTATCTGTGTTTCCTTTTATTTTATTTTTTTGTGTCTTCTTCTTTTCTTTTTTTAGGAAAAATAAATTTGAAATTTATGTAACTTGGATGGTGTTATCTCCCAAAATAAATTGATTCAACTGATAGCCGAAAACCGCCGATAGCAAGATTAGCTTAGAAACATACCCGATGATATAAGTAGCCGAGCAGGTATATAGCAAGGATTCGGCTAGGAAGATATTGGGCTGGGCTTTAAGAATTGGGCCTGAACAGGATATGTTGGAGTGTTCAGACGAAGTATAGAAGGAAGGTTGAGGTAGTCATGCGGTAAATTCCTAAAAACATGGGGATATGGATAAGATTAGTTAAGATCCACGTTTGACAAACTTGAGCAAGTATCAACGGATACCAAAAGATATGCCAAGAAAATAAGGATGCAATTCTTTGGAAGTGGCCGTTGTGGATGAGCTGTTGGAGATCATGGGTAGGTTTAGTCATGGGTAGTTGCTTGAATTTAGGTGTTTCGGCCAATGGGAATGGTTGTTGTATGGATTGGTTTTAGCTTATAAATACCAATTGTACATCTTTGTAACGACATACAACCAAATCAATACAACTTTTAAGCTTTTTATGCTTACTTTAAATGTGTTTTACTCAACTTGTTTATTGCCTTTTACTTTGTTTATTTTATCTTATTTTTTGCTTACTTTACTTAGTCGATTACTATTTTAGCTTTCCTGTTCACCGTTTAAACCAAACACTTTGTTTAGTAGCTTGGGGATTTGCTAAGGGTTGGATTTTTCCCTTGATACCTAGATCACCTGATTCCCTTAAAAATGCATACGTATATCTTGGCTGATTTCTTATTCGACTAAATAACAACTTTACATGACAACAGATGGAATGACAACAGCCAACCCCCAAATCAAAGTAATATATGAGTATCAGATGTGAGGAGTTTGGTATAAAAATTAGGCATAATAGTAACAAAACTACTGTCACTTGGCCACTACAGATAAGGTTGCATTTAGGGGCCTACCCTTAATCAATTACCAACTAAGATAATAAATCCAAAAGAAAAACCTTGGCAAAAATAGGAATTAATTTTCAATTCTACGAGAAGAGTCATTAATACCTTCCATTGTATATTATCTCGATGCCAATTAAACATAAATCAGACGGCCTTTCATTGTTAAGGTTCATAGTGTACAAAGTATACCCAGATGTTGCTATGCTCTATAATATGGATCTTGCTAACCAGTGTCACATTAGCTAAAATATAAAAAAAAAACAAAAACTTTATATTAAGAATTATAACTTTTAAATATTAGAAGGTTTGAATACATCACTTTATAATACATAATTTTGGGAGTAAAGATCCAAATTGGTCCCTAAAAAATTTCGGAGACCCACTTTTAGTCCATGAAAAAATAAATTAATGATTTAGTACCTCAAATTTTCAAAAAGGGATACATTAGTCCCTGGATTTAGGTCCGGTGTCTATTTACTTGACTATGCGTCACATTAACTAAATCTAAGGACTAATGTGTCCCGCTTTGAAAAATTGAGGGACTAAATGATTAATTTATTTTTTTCAATGACTAAAAGTGAGTCCCCGAAATTTTTCAGGAATCAATTTGAGTCTTCACACTAATTCTGTATCCTGATTAACATTTGCTTTATATGATTACTTTTCCATGAAAGATTCCTAACTTATAAAGTTATAAGTGGTATGGTGCACCCTCTTCATGCACCCAATCGGAGAATTCTTTAATGCTCCAACCTGCTAGATAAGGAATGGTACTTACTCTTTTTTTAACTGGCCCAACGGGTGTCTGATATATTCTCCTTTATTTCTCCAAGTTATATAACCGGTTAGAACCGGTAACAAGCCAACAGGTCCAATTCAATCACCTGTGTCAGGAACTATTGACTATACACAAATAAAGGTGGATGCATTGTCAGGAACTCAGGATGATGATGAATACAAATAAATAAAAAATATAACCGACGCCAATTATATTTAGACCGTTTGCACACAAACAATTCAAGGAGATTTTGAAAACCAAAAATAGCCATCTGTTAAAAATTTAAGTATTAATTTATGTTTATTTTTACAATTTTTACGCTTCATTCAGATTCTTTTGGTAGGTACATAATAATTTAATTTTACAAATAAAAGATAAATACAGATTCAAACATTTTAATTAAGCGATTTAACATAATCTATTTCGTCTGGGTAGTATAAAAATAATCACTTTTACATAGTAAATAACGAAAATGGGTATGAAGTTATTTGTATAAGTTAATAATATTTGATTTCTTTTTAACAATAATTTGTTTTGAAATTATATTTTTATAAATTAACGAGAAAAAATAAAGCGTCTCGAAGATCTTCTTCTTCATCCACATAAAAAACAATTTGTATATATTCTTATAATAAATCTTTGTTAAAAACCCGTGTATCCTCCGAACGGTACTCAAAGACTAATCGCTCGAGGTACTTAGATCTATTTAAGGGGTTCACCAATCCCTACAGATGTTCTTCCAATCACATGCGTCATGAATCGAACCCCTAACCACCTGCTTAAGGAGCTCGGTTGTCTACCAACTATGTCACACTATGTTGGTATAATTATAAAATGGCGAAACACTATAGGGCGTTGATAACTATCGGCAAGACCATAGTCGTACAAAATATTTGCAGTAGGTACTCCTAAATAACACTTTCCTCTTGTTCGTTCACATCCGACGCACAATATTGGAGGTTCATATCGTAGCATTCAACCCTACACAGGAAGCAGATGCTGAACCCTATTTTGATATCAAGCTTGCTTTCGATTACTTCAATGGACGAATAACAAACGGTCCAAAGGGCCTCAGGTTCCATTGCTATTATCGAAGGCATATCGGTTTTAACATAGACATTTTGTCTACAGAATTTGAAACAAATGCTCGATGCCAAGCTCCAAGCTGGAGGTAAAATTATTGCGGGCCTTTACTATCAATGCCCTGAGATAACACCGGATGGGGGTTTCCACTTTAGTCAGATTACACACTTTAGTCATAATATATAATATTTGAAATCTGAATAATTAACACACTAATTGCTAGATACAACTAAGTATGTAAAAATATTATAACTAACTATCTAATTAATGTTTAATATTGCGAAATGGGCTTAATATTATGAAATTACATTTTATTTAAAAAATTAATATCTAAATTTCTTAAATAACACAATACTTACCTAAACTAACATAAATAATCAGAATAAATATTAATTCTTGCTTTTGCCTAATAAGAAATTATTCAACGAATATTAAAAGATGAAGATAAGTCACAAAAGTCATTACGACTTCTCACTTTTAATAAATAAATAAATAACAAAAAATTATAATAAGAAGTCGATAAAACCAAAAGAAATTTCTTGGATTAAGCACAGGTAACGGAGAAATCTAGTCTAACCCAAACAGCAACACGGTGCTCATGGGAAAGGGCTGGATGGCCAGCCTCATTCATTAATTTGTCTAGGCCCAGAAAATTTTAAATGTCAAACGATCCAATCAAATCTTGGCCCAATACACATTCCAACAACCCATTACTAATAAATTGGTTAATTTTTTTCACCATAAAGACACTATAGTAATACATATATAAATTGAAGTAATATTTTTATTGAAGAATACTTAATATATTTCCATATATTCCAACAACCGAGTACTAATTATTTTTTTTAATACACACACTAAAAGAGTAAATAAATAAGTTAAACTAAAAAAAATCAACGATACTGATGTATGTAACACCCCCCCCTAGGGTATTACCACATAACACATGCGGAAGTAAATTAAAAGATAATTTGCAGGATGCTTTCGGAAAATTTGTTTTCTCTTAAGTCAGAAAACTGGGGTATAAAATTTTCTTCTATAGGGATAACTCTGAAATCCATCATACATACATTTAAAACGTAAAGTCACTTTCGTGACAAAGTTACCATGACATACAACATTTCTCTAAGTTTCCACTTTCAAAAGAAAAGTTCAAACTACAGATGGATGTACATAACACTACATTTACCGACCTCTTTAGATATTCAACCCAACTCCGACTCCTAAGCTGGTCATTATATCAAATATTCATTGGAGAGACCCCCAATCAGAATACTTTCCCAACCCCTAACACTAGGTCTTCAAGTGACTTATAAAGACTCCTCTGCAACATTGGTACTGGAGTACCAAGGTACTACAGCAAAACCCGAAGAGACCTGATATAACTGTAAGAGTGAGATACCATCATAAGATATATCCCACAACAACCATATACATGATACATACACCACATAATCATATAAGTAGTTAAATCATGCATATACACAATATAACAGTGTTATATCAAAGGGTCTCAAACCCGCACAGTCAATCTTTGAAAATATGCATGGCACTTCAATATCAGGCTCTAACTTAATCTCCGGAGATCCAAACATCCTCCAAATGAGTTGATCAGGCTCGATACACAGTCTCATTGGCTAGCTAAGCACAATGATAATACACCGTCTCATTGGCTAGCTAAGCACAACGATAATACACCGTCTCATTGGCCATTTAGGCACAATGATTATGCACGTCGTTTCATTGTCCATTTAGGAACAACGATACACGTACACCGTCTCATTGTCCAACGTACACGTACACGTACACGTCTGCCGTAAATGCAAATGTAAAACATTTAGTTCTCGATGTTTTCTTTGTGTTCGTTCTTATTCGTTGTCGAAGCTCAAAGGCTAGCGACTATTCATAAATTTCACCATTTTGAAATTATCAACATCAACACGGGGCACGCAGTCCGAGTGCTCAATCACAACACCTTAGACCGATGCTCCAGTCCTAGGCTTGTGGTCGTTGAAAACAACATTCACCTTTAACAACGTTCATCACAACGTGGTTAGGACACACGGTCCACAACAACGTGATTAGGACACACAATCCACGACAACGTGATTAGGACACAAAGTCCACAACAACGTGATTAGGACACACAGTCCAAAACAACGTGATTAGGACACACAATCCACAACAACGTGATTAGGACACACAGTCCACAACAACGTGGCACGGATCAAGGATCAACGTGCATATTACAGAATACTAGAAGCGACGTCTCGCGAACTAGATTCAATTCACATGTGTTTACTTTCTGCTCAGTGAAAATCAAATCCAAAACATAACCTCGGTCACTTTTCCAAGTAACCGGAACGTTTCCAAATCATTTAGGAGAAAATCCTTTTCCTTCGCAAAATCTTTTCTAAAACATTTAGGAAATTCGTTTGTATTTGAAATTCCTTGATAGAATAAAGTCAAATATTTTCAAAGGGTTTTTCCTTCATAAAACACATAGTTCGAAAAAGGTTTTCTTTCGTACCAACTTTGGATCATAAAAAGGGTAGTTTCTATCGTCTTAAAAACACTTCAACGTTTCTTTTCAAAATAAGAATCTCATTTTCTTGAAGTAAGCGTTTTAAACAAGGAACTTTTATAAATGAAACCAATACTTTCAAAGTTCTATTCAAGGCTTATTAAGGCTTTTAATCCTTTATAATCATTGTGCACAGACTCAAGTCCGGCTTCTCAAACTTCAATCAACAGTAATATATTCTCAACAATAATATCACAGTTAACGACAGTTTATCACATATATATAATTCATAACACTTTAAAGCAAGTAATGTTCAACTTCAAGTAATAACACAATAGTTCAAGTAAACAAGTTATTCAAGTATTGGCTCAATATCACAATAATATTCAAATCACTCAAGTAAACACATACACACATGCATATAGTCATTGAATATCCCTAGGCAATCCCCTCTTACCTTCCGTGAAGGTAAAGAGATTAGATGCTTGGAGAGGTAAACCACGAACGTCCTTGTTTCATCCGCGATGAAAGTCTAAGGTTATGAACACAAAATCACAAGTTAAAATCAAACAAGAACACTAAACCACAAGGTATAGGTTCTTCGGCCAAGACTAGTTCTTAGGGTTAGAGATTCCCGAAAATTATACAACTCATGGATTTATGATCCTTAAGTGTTAGGAGTTCATAAACAATGATCTTTTAACAAAGTTGAATTAAAATCCCACTAAGTACTTGACTTAGGGTTTCGACCAAGCATAGATAAATAGGCTAGAAATTTCTAAACTTTCCAATCTCTTTAGGTTAGCATCCATACATAGTAAGGAGCTTGAAACCATGATCATTTTGGAAAATGGAAAAATCAAATGTCTTAGACCATGAACTCTTAGGTTCGGCCTTAACAAGTTTGTGAGGTTAGAGATCTTTAAATCATCCAATCTTTTGGACATAGCATCCTTTAACATAAAGGAGCTTTAATCCATAATCATCTTGGAAAACAAAATAAAATAACACCTCCTAGGTCAAATGTTACATTCGGCCATCATAGGAAAATAAGGCAAGAAAATATTTTAAACTTTTCAATCACTTAGACATAGCATCCTTTAACATAAGGAGCTTTTTAGTCCATGATCACTTTGGAATACAAAACTCAACATCTTTGCCATAACCATTGAAGGTTTCGGACTTACCAAGAAATAGGGGTTAGAAATCTTCAAACTTTCCAATCTCTTGGACCTAGCATCCTCCTATATAAAGGAGTCTTAATCCATGATCATTTTGGAAATTAAAACTTAAACAACATAGCCTTAAAACTCATTGGTTTTGGTCTTTACATAAAAATAGAGTAAAAATCTTTAAACTTTCCAATCACTTAGACATAGCATCCTTTAACATAAAGGAGCCTTGGTCCATGATCATTTTGGAAAACAAATCTTTAAACTTTCCAATCACTTAGACATAGCATCCTTTAACATAAGGAGCTTTTGTCCATGATCATATTGGAAAACAAATCTTTAAACTTTCCAATCACTTAGACATAGCATCCTTTAACATAAAGGAGCCTTGGTCCATGATCATCTTGGAAATGAAACTCAAATACAAACTCATACTTGTAAAAGTTGAAACAAGATCCATCTAAACCATATACATGGTTTTGGCCTCCTTAGAAAGAAGAGGTTAGGAAACTTTGTTTTACACAACCTTTTAGTATGTGATAGTATGAGTAAATACAAGAATATAGAAAGTAGTTTCAACTCAAAAGGAGTTTTCTACCATTTTAAAGAGATTTTAGAAGTTTGAAAGCTTAAAGGAAACTTAAAGCAAAACTATGAACATAAAGACCATAACTTGAAAAATAAACAACATAGGATCATTACCCTCAACAATATGAAGAACTTTGATGAAGAATTTAAAGTAAAAAGCTTGATAAAAATGTAAACTTTGTAAGAAAGAAGAAGAAGAAGAAAGGTAGTAAAGTGAAAATGTGAGAAAATGGAGGAAAGTGATGAATGGTGGGAATGAAGGGTATTTATAGAGTATGAGGGAGGGGGTCACGGTTTTGAAGGGAAAGAAGAAGAAAGAAGAGAAGAAAGAAGAAGAAAGAAGGTGAGTTGCTTGTAGAGAGGATAAGGAGTTAATGTGATGTGATGTGATTGAAGAGAGAAAGATGAAAAAGTAAGATTTTGAAATAAAGTCAAGATTCACTTTTTCTTAGGTGTGTCATAGCCTTCACATCAAGTCACTCCATGTCACTTCATCCTCTTGATACTCTGCTCCATTGCGTATCAGATGACTTCCCCGATCGTATTTCCCGACAATTTCTCCCGGGAAATCCCTAAGATTTTGGCCCCGAACAAGATTTTTCGAAAAACTCCAAACCCACACAAATCATCATAAAAACACTAACCTTCTCATTCACGAATTAAAATTTTGTCTCTAGCTCAGTAAACTTGTACTGGCAGTGAGAACCCAGACCGGTTTTCATCTGAATTTTCGATCGAAAATTTTACTGTGACTTCATACGGTAAAACAACACAAGAAAATTATTTTATTTTAAATAAAATCATCCTCTAGATTTTATCAAAAATAAATACATTAAAGCATGTATTTACTGATAAAGAAGCATACGAAAAACAGGGTGTTACAATATACACTATATTTGTGGGTCCTTCAAATTAGCATTGACAATTTATATTTCCATTGAACATAAATTAAATTAATATTTATCCATGGACTAGCAATGAATTATCGTCCTACTGTCCTCAATCAATTATTCTCAATGATAAAGTAAAATGGAAATCATGAGTGTGAGAGGTGCACAGCAAGAAAGGACCCATCAAAGGACAATAATGACTGTCGGCAAGAAGATAAGGACTCAGACGATGCGATTATTGAGGAATGATGTAAGCACATACGTCATCATGTAAATTATTAGGAGTCTGATGAAAAAGACTTATGTAATGCAAGAACTTTGGGTGTGCATAAATAAGTCCTCTTATGCTGAGGCAAGGTAGAGTTTTCATTCAGAAAAACTTCTCGTGTCTGAGAGTTCTCTTTGAAAGAGAATATTGCTAGCCTCCTTAAGAGTGTTGTTTGGATTCTTGAGAGTGGATCCATTATGTTTTCTTGTATTTTCACCTACTTATCATCAATAAATACTACTTCCTATTACCAATTTCTCCAATTACTTTGAATTGAATCTTATTCAACTTGACTAAGCAGAAGCAGCAGTGGGCAGAAGAATTCAAAACTGGTTTTCAAGAAATCCCAATCAGGCATGACTCATCAACTCTTTCAGTTAGGCTGTTATAAGATAGACTTTAGCAAATAATAATGTCTGAAATCGAAAGAGAAAAAAAAGATAATAATGATATAGAACACCTACAAATTACTGAAGAATATGAGAATTATGAAGGAAGTATTTTAATAAATCCAAAATTATTTCAAAAAATACAGAAAGAAAACCAAAATTTAGCAAAAGATGCAAATATGAAAAAACTTGGAGGAATAATGAAAAGATTTAATCAGAAAGAAAATATTATATATTATGGAAGGATAATTAATGAAACACCTATTGATATATCGGAAGCACAAGGAAATACTTGTATACAATTGTTAAATAAAAAGAAATTAATAGAATTAAAAAGGAATTTTAAAAAGGAAGAACATAGAAGAAAGATAGGATATATTTATATAGGAGCTATACAGGTTTTAATTAAAGCAACCTTTCAGGAAGGAATAAATTCACCTATAGAATTGATATTAAAAGATGATAGAATAACCGATCCAAATGATAAAATATTAGGAGTTATAGAAGGAAATTTACCTTATGTCAAATTGAAATTTGAAATCCACCCAAATATTGGAATACCATTAGATACCCAAAGATTAGATCAATCATTAACTCTAGCACATAGATTTTTAAGAAGCAATTTAATGAGACCAGGAGATAAAATCTTCTCAATAACTTACTGTGTTAATTATGCATTAACAAATTGTCACCATAGTATTACCTTCAGAACTAATGACAGAATAGATGTACCAAGATTATTCGAATAAATAGCAAAACTTTATTATCCAAAAAGGAAATAAATAACATAATTAGGAATCTCAATAAATAAACCAAAATTATTAAATTTAATTCCAAAACCAATTACTTTTCCAGAACCAGAAAAACTGATGATGAAGAAAATATTAATAAATTATCAAATCAAGTAAGAGACCTAGCTCAGTATTTAAGAAATAGGATATGAGAGATATAGAGAAACTTTGGATGTCTGATTTTAATTCAAGAAAAGATGAAATCAAAAATGAAATAAGAAACCTTGCAAGAACCTTAGATTATTATTTAGAAAAATCCCAAATAATAGATATAAAAAATGGATTGAAAGACGACTAATAGAAAAAGAAAATGCATTGATAAATATGAAAAATTATGAGGAAACTAGAAAAACTATAAAACAAGAAAGCAATGCATCCATCTCTACTAATTAATGAAAATATACTCAGAATTTGATGGCCAAACAGAGAAAGAAATAATGAGTGTTTTAATGATGAACTTACCTTTTGACTGTAAACGACTAATTATCGAGAAAATAAAGAATCAATATGGACCAGAAGATTATTATTTATTTTATATATCATTAGATATAGAATGGAATTGTACAGATGAAATTAGATATGAATTTGATAGATTATCATTATCTGATATATATGAAGACTATGACTTATTAGATGACTAAATGGATATGGAAATATTAAGTATATTAACTATGAATTTACCAAAAGATTGTAAACAAATAATAATTAATAAATTAAAATATCAACATTGGCAAGAAATATATATATATATATATAAAAAATAAAAAAAATATATAACAAATAATTTTAAGAATACAACTAACATGTAAAGAGGAAGAACATAGACAAGTAATTAGAGAACTCCATGAAATAGATTTAAATATGGAAAATTTATGGGACATTTTCCTAACCACCCAAAATAATAATGAAAAATAGTAAAAATACTAATTGCTATAAAAGTATTAACAAAATTATTAAAAATATCAAAAGTATGAAGGTGATATCATTTTGGTATCAGAGCTAAATACTAAAAAGAATTATGGATTCTCAAAATATAGAAAAATTTATACACAAATTAAGTATGTTAGACTTAACTAATCAAGATACACTAAAAGAATTAATACATGAATTAAAAGCTGAAGCTACTGATGCATGCAATAAATATATGGAATATCACTGTTGTGAATATTGTGAATGTAAAGAATATGATAGAAAAGTAGATTTAATAAAAGTCATAAGTACTAAATTAGAATTATGGATAGAATAATTATCACCGTAGGATTAATCCAACAACTCAGATTGATTGAAAGTCACTTAACTTTCAATTCTCAAAGTTAGACAATCCGCTCCCAAAAACTATACATTGGTCGTCTTCTAAGTGGGTTAAGATAAAATAATATATAACATGCGACACCCTAAAACCCGGCATCACATGGTTACCCGTTGCGGAAAAGAAACTTATTTAAAACACTAATCGCCTTCGGAAAAATAACCTTTTATATGAGGTTACTGAAAAAGGGTACTCATTTTTTTAAAGCAGTTAAGTTAAGAAAAGGTGATGAACATTCAGAACATGAAAATCAACATCACCCATATAATGATAATTGTCCCACTTGGAATCTTAAGTTTTTGGATTACAAAACGGGCCTTAAACAAACAGGCCAACTTCACTGAAAACATAAACTAAAGAAACAGATAAAACATCAAACTGGGAATGAGGAATCAGGGTACTGAACTCAAAAGGAGACTCTAAAAAACCAGGGACAAACAGAACTACTCCAAAAAGTCGACGACGATCACCAAAGCCTCCTACAGTCTGAGTGGCCACAAACACTACCTCCAGATGAGATATCAGACTCCGGATCAATAACCTCACCACCATCGTCGATCGGAACATCGTCCTCTCCGGGGTCCTGTGGGTGGTACTCTGCCTCTAGGTCGTCCTCCCACCAGTCGCCTACCAACTCAAAAGGCTCCTACTCTGGATCCTTCTTCGGGATTCTCTTCAGGGTCCTCCTCGATAGGTTCCTCCGGCTCAACAAGTGGATGAAGAAGTCCAGCCATCTGTAGAGTATGAAGGTACAACCAGGGAGGTGGAAGTGCCACTGACCGTGTCTTGATCGTGTGAATCCTCCAGATCGGATCTCCGTTGGCATTAGACTTCGTCGTCGTAATCGGTCCCCGATACGTAGCTGTAGTTGCATCATCGCTCACCGTCCAGTTCCTCACTAGCCCAGCCTCGTCGAACACCTCATTCCTCGAAATCGAGGGTGCCAGGGGAACGTTGGTTCCATCTAAAGCACGTACATATACTGATACAAGAAAAGGAAAAGAACCTATAGATATGCAAGAGTGAGATACCGTCATAAGATATATCCCACAACAACCATATACATGATACATTCAACACATAATCAAGTCAGCAGTTAAATCATGCACAATCATAATATAACCGGGTTATATCAAGGGATCTCAAGCCCACACAATCAATTTTCCAAAATATGAATGATACTTCAATATCAGGCTCTATCATAATCTCATGAGATCTCAACACCGTGTTTCACTGGAGAAGAATTGGAGTTGGTCAATATCTAGCCCACCGGGCAGTTGCCTCCATACCCTCATGCATTTAAGGTCTCAGCACGAGCAACGTCACATGTGCCTCTGAATCGGTCACATGGACTGACTCCCAGATACCACCTTGTATCTGATATGTAAGAAAGCATGTCTGCCTGGGGAAATGCACATGATAAAAAAATTTATTTAAAAGGTTTTTTTTGTGTTCATTCTTTTTCGCTGTCACAGCTCAAAACTAACGACTTAATCATCATTTCCCCATCACTTGAAAACTTAAAAGCATAGGACACACAGTCCGAATGCTCAATCACAACACCCGAGACCGATGCCGCAGTCAAGGGTTGTGGTCATAGAAAACAACATTCACCTTTAACAACGTTCATCACAACGTGGTTAGGACACACAGTCCACAACAACGTGATTAGGACACACAGTCCACAACAACGTGATTAGGACACAAAGTTCACAACGAAATCAGAACGCACTGTCCTTAATTTCAAGAATTGGACCCTCAGTCCAGAACATCATGAATAGGACTCATGGCCCCGAATTAACACTGATCCAAGATCACGTGCGTATAACTGAATACTAGAGGCGATGTCTCGCGTACAAGATTCTCTTTCTTAAGTACTTGTTTTTCGTTTAGTGAAAAACAAATTCAAAACCGAATCCTCGATAACCTATCCTGGCTATCGGAAAGTTTTTAAAACATTGAGGAGAAAACCTTTTCTTTGAAAATATTTTGTAAAGCATCTTTGAAATACTTTTATCTTTGAAAATCCCCAATAGGATATTGCCAAATAATCTTGAAAGTTTTCACTTGAAGACACATAGTTCGAAAATGATTTTTCTCTTGTATAACAGTAGTTCACCAAAACCATTTCAACATTTAAACAAGTACTTTAAGTTAATGAGCTTTTGGAAAAGAACACCAATCCCTTCATCTTCAAAGCTTATTGAGGTTTTTAATCCTTATAACAGTTGAGCACAGACACAAGTCTGACTTAGCAAACTTTCAATCAACAGCAGTATATATTCTCAGTTCAATGCTAATATCACAGTTGAAAACAGTTCATCACAGATATGCATTATAACATTTAGAACAATCACAGTTCAACATCAGATATTAGCATAACAGTTCAAGTACATTAGATAACCAAGTAAGCTCAATCAACATATAAATATCCAGTTAAACACATACACACATGCATACATTTATTGAATATCTTTAGGAAATCCCCTCTTACCTCACGTCGCAGTTAAGAGTTTGGATTTGAAAAGAAGGTTCACGAACGTCCTCGCTTCTCCGCTGATGGAAGTCTAAGGTTACCAACATAAAATCATGAGTTAAAAATCACTCGAGAACACTAACCACAAGGTATAGGTCCGGTTCATACAATAAACTAGGATTAGGGGTTTCTGAAATTTATGCGACTCTTGGATTTATGATCCTTAAGTGCTAGAAGTTCATAAACAACAATCTTTTAACAAAGTTGAATTAAAAATCCCACTAAGTACTGGACTTAGGGTTTCGGCCAAGCATAGGTAAATAGGCTAGGAATTTCTAAAATTTCCAATCTCTTTAGGTTAGCATCCATACATAGTAAGGAGCCTGAAACCATGATCATTTCGGAAAATGGAAAAATCAAATGTCTTAGACCATGAACTCTTAGGTCCGACCTTAACAAGTTTGTGAGGTTAGAGATCTTTAAATCATCCAATCTTTTGGACATATCATCCTTTAACATGAAGGAGCTCTAATCCATAATCATTTTGGAAAACAAAATAAAATAACACATCCTAGGTCAAATGTTACATTCGGCCATCATAGGAAAATAAAGCAAGAAAATATTTTAAACTTTCCAATCACTTAGACATAGCATCCTTTAGCATAAGGAGCTTTTTAGTCCATGATCACTTTGGAAAACAAAACTCAACATCTTTGCCATCACATTGTCTCATTCCAGATGACTTTGACCAAAGGAATTTGCTTACCTCTGAGCTGCTTGGTCATCATATCCACGATTCGTGCCGGCGAAGTCACAAAGGACAGGTTCTCTTTTAACTGTACTTTATTAGGCTTTATGATATGTGATGGATCAAGAATGTATTTTCTCAACTGAGAGACATGAAAAACATCATGGATATTGGAAAGAAAGGGTGGTAAAGATATTTTAAATGCTACTGGACCTACACGACGAAGAATTTGGTATGGTCCAATGAACTTGGGTGTAAGCTTTATGGACTTTAGTACTCTGCCAATCCCAGTCGTTGGCGTGACTCTCATGAATACCTGCTTTCCTTCCTCAAGCTCTACAGGTCGTCGTCTCTTGTCCGCATAACTCTTCTATCGGCTCTGAGTAGTCCTCATTTTCTTCTGGATCATCTTCACCTTTTCCGTCGTTTGTTGCACGAAGTCTGGACCTAACAACAAACTCTCACCATCCTGGTACCAACACAAAGGCGTCCGACATCGTTGACAATACAGGGCTTCATAAGGTGCCATTCCAATGCTTGAATGGAAACTATTATTGTAGGTGAATTCTATCAACGGTAGGGACTCGTCCCAACCCCCGAAATCCTCCAAAACACAAGCTCTCAGCAAGTCCTCTAGTTACTGGATTGTCCTTTCTGTTTGTCCATCCGTCTGCGGATCATATACGGAATTCAATCTGAGTTTCGTTCCAAGCGACTTTTGCAAACTCTGCCAAAACCTCGATGTAAATCGCGGGTCTCAGTATGAAACAATGCTTGAAGGCACACCATGCAGTCTAACAATCTCTCCGATGTACAGTTGGGTTAACTTCTCCATAGAGTATCTCATATTGATTGGCAAAAAGTGAGCTGACTTAGTCAGTCGGTCCACTATTACCCATATAGCCTCATAACCCTTCTTAGTCCTTGGTAAACTGGTCACGAAATCCATCGAGATTCCATCCCATTTCCATTCTGGAATATCTAAAGACTGTAACATTCCTGCTAGTCTCTGGTGTTCCACTTTGCCTTTCTGACATACCAAACAAGAAGCAACGTGCTCCACTACATCTCTCATCATCCCATACCACCAGTACAACTTCCTAAGATCTTGATACATCTTCGTGGCCCCTGGGTGCATACTCAACCTGCTCTTATGAGCCTCTTCTAAAATCAGCTTCCTCAGCTCAGCATCATCAGGTAAGATTCTTTCGCCAAACCTCAAGATTCCATCTGCTCCTTCTCTAAACTCTGACAGAGCTCCTTGACGTACTAAGTCTCTTTCTGTCTACAAATACTGATCAGTCTCTTGCTTCTCCTTTATCTGCTCCATTAATCCATTTGACACGATGGTCCTGTTTAGACACAGTTTTCCTGCCGTACTCACAACTGACAAACTTAGATCTCGGAATTGTTCCAGCAATTCCTGCTCTTTAACCATCACCACTGATGCGTGAATTGACTTCCTGCTCAAGGCATCAGCCACTACATTCGCCTTTCCAGGGTGATACTATTGTTGAAAGTCATAATCCTTCAGGAATTCTAACCAACGTCTCTGACACATATTCAACTCCTTCTGATTAAACAGGTACTTCAAGCTCTTATGGTCACTGAAAACATTAAAAGTAGCCCCGTACAAGTAATGTCTCCAGATTTTTAAAGCAAAGACCACATCAGCCAGTTCTAAATCGTGCGTCGGATAGTTCCTCTCATGAATCTTCAACTGCCTCAAAACATAAGCTACAACTTTCCGATTTTGCATCAGCACACAGCCCAAACCTTGATGCGAAGCATAACACTAAACCTCAAAAGATTCCTTGGGATCATGTAGGATCAATACCGGTGAGGTTGTCAACCTACTTTTCAGCTCTTGGAAGCTTCTCTCACAAGCTTCTGTCCACACGAATGCTTGGTCCTTACGCGTCAACTGGGTGAGAGGTCCTACAATCTTGGAAAATCCCTCAATGAACCTCCTGTAGTAGCCAGCCAAACCCACAAAACTACGGATTTCTGTTGCCGTTGTCGGTCTTTCCCATTCCAAAACAACCTCGACCTTCATCGGATCCACAACAATTCCTTCGCGGGATATTACGTGACCCAAGAATTGAACCTGATCCAACAAAAATTCACACTTCTATGGTTTCGCATAGAGTTGCTTCTCTCTCAGGATCTGAATAACAATGCTAAGGTGTTCAGCATAAGTCTCCTTGTCCAGAGAATAGATCAGAATGTCATCAATGAAGACGACTATGAACTGATCCAAAAAGGGACGAAAGATCATATTCATATAGTCCATGAATATAGCAGGTGCATTCGTCACTCCAAACGGCATCACCAAATACTCATAATGCCCATAGCATGTTCGAAACGCTGTCTTAGGAACATCTTCTGCTTTTACTTGTATCTGGCGGTATCCTGACCGCAGATCTATCTTTGAAAATACGGTCGTGCCATGCAACTGATCCATAAGATCATCTATCCTTGGAAGAGGATATCTATTTTTAATCGTGACTTTGTTTAACTGATGAAAGTCCACACACAGCCTAGCCGTTCCATCTTTCTTCTTTACTAGCAGGACTGGAGCTCCCCACGGTGACACACTAGGTCGTATAAACTCTTTCCTCATCAGCTCCTCAAGTTGGTCCTTCAAGGTTTCTAACTCGGATGGCGACATGCGATATGGTGCCATGGATATTGGTCCAGTGCCTGGAATTAGATCAATCGCGAACTCGATCTCCCGAACAGGTGGCAATCCAGGTACATCCTTAGGGAAAACCCCTGGAAACTCTCGAACGACAGGTACGGATTCCAAGTCAAACTCGCTCTTGACGTCCTTCTTTCAAAGATTCCAGAAATCTCCTCCTTAAAGATTAAGGTTTTCCGAGCACAATCTATTAGGATATGGTTGAAAGATAACCAATCCATGCCTAAGATTACATCTAACTGTACTAAAGGCAAACAGATCAAGTCTACAAGGAAATGTCTATTCTGAACGATGATAGGATAGTTTAAGCAAACAGAATTAACAGTCACAGGTTCAGCAGTTGGGGTAGAAATAATCAGATTATATGGCAAGGAAGAAACATGCAAGTCTAGAATTTTCACACGATCCATCGAAATAAAAGAATGAGTTGCGCCTGAATCGAAAAGTACAGACAAGAGAGTACCAGCAATGTCGCACTTACCTTGTACAAGATCAGTGGAGTTCAATGCCTCGACACCACTCATGGTATACGCTCTTCCCTTAACGGTTGGCTTGTTTACTCTGGCATGGTTGACAGAATGCTCCTTCTTCGGTGCACGACACCCCTTTGCCAAGTGTCCCACGCGGTCACAGTTGTTACACTTGTAATCCTTCTTCGGGCAAGCATTGACCGGGTGGCTTGGATCTCCACACCTGAAACATCTCCTTTATTGGCCTTGATCGTTGTTTCTCTGCCCTTCACTTCCTGTCTCCGAAACACTGGGACGAGCTTGTTGTTTCTGGTTGTAGCTAGATGCCTGGTGATACGGCTTCCTTTGGTTCTGCTTCCATTTTGAATTCTGGCCTTGATTCTGGCTCTTAAGACGAACATGTCCTCCTGCACTTCCCTTGTTATCCCTTCCTCTGTGAATCATGTCAATTTTCCAGCACTTCTCCACTAGTGCTTGGAAGTTCCTGATTTCCAACGGCAATACCGATTCTTTAATCTCGAAGCGCAGACCGGCTTCAAACTGCCCACACTTCCATTCCTCACTGGGATTGTCTTGAAAGAAACAGAAATACTTGGCAAGGGATTCAAACCTCGCCGAATACTCCCCTACTGTCAGATCCCGCTGACTTAGCCTCATGAACTCCTGCTCCTTCTCTTTCCGGGCACTCTTAGGAAAGTATTTGTCTAGAAACTTACCACGAAATACTCCCCAGGTGATCGCCTGGTGCTCAGCCTCCAACAACTGCCTGGTGCCCTTCCACCAGTAATCAGCATCGCCCACTAGCTGGAACACGGAATAGGGTACCTTAGATTCCTCTGGAGTGTGTACCAGATCGAAGATCTTCTCTAGCTCCTGAATCCAAATATCAGCCTTTATTGGGTCCACGTCTCCATCAAACTACGATGGATTCTGACGTCAGAAAGCGTCCAGATGCCTTCCCTCTATAGCTTGTTCTGCCCTCTGTTGCTTCTGTTGGTTCTGGGCAGCAGCATTAGCCGTCTGAAGAGCTATGGCAGCAGCCACGTCAGCCAGTGCTTGGGCAGCGAAATCCATTCCTCCGTAGCCTCGTCCACGTCCACGAGTACCTCTCTGGTTCATACTGACCTATACCACACAAGCAGTCATATAACAACCAAAAAAGGGATGTGAACCACGGGTTATCACACATTACCTCAAAGAAGTAATTCAAACAACATCCAGACAGAGAAAACACAACTTCAACACAACATACCTAAACCCAAACATTACCGAAAGACTTGACTAGCTCTGATACCAACTAATACGACACCTTAAAACCCGGCATCACATGGTTACCCGTTGTGGAAAAGAAACTTATTTAAAACGTTGGTCGCCTTCGGAAAAAGAACCTTTTATATGAGATTACTGAAAAGGGGTACTCATTTTTTTTAAAAGCAGTTAAGTTAAGAAAAGGTGATGAACATTCAGAACATGAAAATCAACATCACACATATAATGATAACTGTCCCACTTGGGATCTTAAGTTTTTGGATTACAAAACGGGCCTTAAACAAGCAGGCCAACTTCACTGAAAACATAAACTAAAGAAACAGATAAAACATCAAACTGGGAATGAGGAATCAGGGTACTGAACTCAAAAGGAGACTCTAAAAAGCCAGGGACAAACATAACTACTCCAAAAAGCCGACGATGATCACCAAAGCCTCCTACAGTCTGAGTGGCCACAAACACTACCTCCAGATGAGATATCAGACTCCGGTTCAATAACCTCACCACCATCGTCGATCGGAACATCGTCCTCTCCGGGGTCCTGTGGGTGGTACTCTGCCTCTTGGTCGTCCTCCCACCAGTCGCATACCAACTCAAGAGGCTCCTCCTCCGGATCCTCTTCGGGATCCTCTCAGGTTCCTCCTCGATAGGTTCCTCCGGCTCAACGTGTGGATGAAGAAGTCCAGCCATCTGTAGAGTATGAAGGTGTGACACCCTAAACTCAGCGTCACATGATTACCCAATTGCGGAAATATTTCTGATTTACAATGCTGGTTACTTTCTGAAAGTATCATTTTCTCGATGGATGAGTACACTAAAAACGGTAGTTATTTTTTTTTTCGAGATGAAGGAGGATAAAGGTGATGAACACTCAGAACATGAATTGAAGACAACATACATATATAACATGTCCCAATGAAAGCCAAGTTTCAGTACATAAGATAGGGCCTTATCAATGGCCATTTCAAAAGATGTAGGCATCTAGGAGTTACAACTTAAAAAAAGAGAGTAAGTAAGACACAGTGAAAGAGGGTCCAGAACCACATCCAAAAGATAACTCTAAAAGTCAGATGACAGAAGATTATCCACAAAATGCTCCAAACTGGTTACTAACACTGGCTGCAAGCAGGGTCTCCACTAGGGCTCCCACGAGACGAGGCCTCAGGTAATGGGTCTATAACGTCGCCGCCCTCATCAACAGAATCATCGTCATCGTCATGATCCATAACGTGATCCTCCGGCTCATCTTCCTCCATGACCTCATCGAAGTCCTCCTCGGGGTCCTCCTTAGGATCTTCCTCAGGGTCCTCCTCAATCGGCGTTGCTGGCTCTACGTCAAGAGGTGGTGGCTCATGTAGCAGTCTGTGAGATCGGAGGCAGAGCTACCCTCCTAGTTTCCAAAGTGTGGCTTCTACGGATTGGGTCTCCGTCAGCGTTTAGATCGGTCATGGTGATGGCTCCGTGGTATGTGGCAGATGTTGCCCCTGGGTGTATCTGCCATGCCCCAGCATCCCCTGCGTTGTCGAAGACCTCAGTATTCGATGTTGTCGGCACCAGCGGGATATTGGGATCCATCTGGACTCATGTACATTCGGCGATACCAAAAGGAAGAGAGAATAACAAGTAGAAATGAAAGAGTGAGATACCGACAACGGATATATCGCACAACAACCATATACATGATACATACAACACCTTGGCATATTGACATTTTAAACATTACTCATAGGCAAACAACAAGTATTATTTCAGTGGGTCTCTTACCCGAATCAATCAATTTTTATAAAGATAATGCATGACAGTTCAATTATCAGGCTCTAATCTTAATCTCATGAGATACCATCACCGTTTTATCATTAAGGAATAAAGAGTTGATCAGGCTCGTACGCCACATTTGGCAAGTTGTCTCCGTCACCTCATGTACCCGGATCAACACCATCACGAATCCCTTATAACGGCCATTCGGATGTATACATCATCAAATACCACATCTTAAGCTGGTATTCAGTAACTCAAGCACGTCTGCCAAGGGGAAATGCATATGAATAAAAAACTTTTCATTGACGAGACTTTTCTTTGTGTTCACTCTTTTTCGTTTGTCAAAGCCCAAAGCTAACGACTATTCACAATTTCCATCACTTGAAAATTTATAACACAGGACGCACAGTCCTAGTGCTCAATCACAACACCTTAGACCACGGCCGCAGTCCAAGGTTGTGGTCGTAGAAACAATTATAATTTTATCCATGTTTTATTTCAACATGATAAGGACTCCTAGCCCATAACAACGAAATTAGGACACAGTCCTCAATTCCAAAATTAGGACTCCTAGCCCATAATATCACGATTGGGACCCTTGGTCCATAATTCTTGACACGGATCCCAGATCACGTGCATAAACTGAATACTAGAGGCGACGTCTCGTGGACTAATATTCTCTTTCACATGTGCTTACTTTTCGCTCAGTGAAAATCAAAAACCAAAACAAAACCTCGGTCACTTATCCAAGTAACCGGAACGCTTCTAAATCATTTAGGAGAAAATCTTTTCCTTTACAAATTCTTTTATAAAACATTTAGCAAATTCGTTTTATTTTGAAATCCTTGATGAAATAAAGTCAACTATTTTCAAAGGGGTTTTCCTTCATAAAACACATAGGTCGAAAAAGGTTTTCTCTCGTACCAACTTTGGATCATAAAAAGGTAATTTCTATTGTCTTAAAAACACTTTAACGTTTCTTTTCAAAATAAGAATCTCATTTTATTGAAGTAAGCGTTTTAAACAAGGAACTTTTATAAATGAAACCAATACTTTCAAAGTTATATTCTAGGCTTATTAAGGCTTTTAATCCTTTATAATCATTGTGCACAGACTCAAGTCCGGCTTCTCAAACTTCAATCAACAGTAATACATTCTCAACAATAATATCACAGTTAACGACAGTTCATCACATATATATAATTCATAACACTTTAAAGCAAGTAATGTTCAAATTCAAGTAATAACCACAATAGTTCAAGTAAACAAGTTATTCAAGTATTGGCTCAATATCACAATAATATTCAAATCACTCAAATAAACACATACACACATGGATATAGTCATTGAATATCCCTAGGCAATCCCCTCTTACTTTCTTTGAAGGTAAGAAGGTTAGATGCTCGACGAGGTAAGTCACGAACGTTCTCGTTTCCTCCGCGATGGAAATCTAAGGTTATGAACACAAAATCACAAGTTAAAATCAAAACAAGAACACTAAACCACAAGGTATAGGTTCGACCAAGACTAGTTCTTAGGGTTAGAGATTCCCAAAAATTATACAACTCATGGATTTATGATCCTTAAGTGTTAGGAGTTCATAAACAATGATCTTTTAACAAAGTTGAATTAGAATTCCACTAAGTTAAAAACATAGGGCATTCGGCAAAGGCTAGTAAAATAGGCTAGCATTCACTAAACTTTCCAATCTCTTAGGTTTAGCATTCATATGTGTTAAGGAGCTCAAAACCATGATCATCTTGGAAAAATGAAAATAACACATACTAGCTTTAATAACATACAATAAACAAGTTATAAATCCTTAAACTTTCCAATCTCTTAGACTTAGCATCCAAATATCTTACGGAGCTCAAGTCAATGATCATCTTGGAAAAATGGAAGTAACACATACTAGCTTTAACAACATAAAATAAACAAGTTATAAATCCTTAAACTTTCTAATCTCTTAGACTTAGCATCCAAATATCTTATGGAGCTCAAGCCCATGATCATCTTGGAAAAATGAACGTAACACATACTAGCTTTAACAACATAAAATAAACAAGTTATAAATCCTTAAACTTTCCAATCTCTTAGACTTAGCATCCAAATATCTTATGGAGCTCAAGTCCATGATCATCTTGGAAAAATGAAAGTAACACATACTATATTTAATAACATGAAATAAACAAGTTATAAAGAGTTCTAAATCCATGATCAATACTTGGAAAGTTGAAACATAGTATCCTAGGCCTACTTATTCATATTTTTCAGCCATTGTAGGAACAAGCTATCAAAACTTCCAAGATTTATAGATTCAAGATCAAGGGATAGTTAGAAACTCAAACACATGATCATATTCCAAAAGTTGAAAGAAAAACTTCCTAGGTCACAAATGCAAGCATTCGGCCTTCATTGGAAGAGATGGATAGAGATTTTTGTTTTCACAACCTCTTAGTATGTGAAAATATAAGTTAATACAAGACTATAGAAAGTGGTTTCAACTCAAAAAGAGTTTTCTACCATTTTAGAGAGATTTTAGAGGTTTAAAGCATATAAAGAACATATAAAGTAAACTAAGAAATAAAAGATGAAACTTGCAAAAAGATTTATATGAGAGCATTACCCTTAGTATAAGGAAGAACTTAAGTAGAAAAGATGAATAAAAACTAAAGCTTTAAGAGCTTGAACTTTAAGAAGAAAGGAAGAAGATGAACTTTAATGGAGGTTGAAGGAGGAAGATGATGAAGTGAAAATGAAAGGGGTATATATAGGAAGAGGGAGGGGAGTTCACGGCTAGGGAGTGAGAGGGAGAGCTTGTTGAGCAAGCTTGGTGGTTTAATGCTTGATTGGATGGAAGAAGAGAGAGAAAAGACTTTTGGATTAGAATAGTATTATAATTTGAAAAGTGTGATGATGGTACTTTTAGAGTGTGTCATAGCCCTTTCCATCATGTCTCCTTACTTCTTTTATGGTCCATAATCTGCTCCATTTGGTACCCGGTTGCATTTCTGATCGTAATTTTTTTCGACGTTTCACCCGAATAAAATATATTTTATTTTTGCACGAAAATTTTCAAAATAACCAAGGTTGAAGGAAACATAATAAAAACATTAATTGTTTCATTCACGGGTCAAAATTAGGTTTTCTGCATAGTAAACTTGTACCGACAGTGAAAACGCAGACCGGCTTCCGCCTGAATTTTCAACCGAAAATTTTATCATGACTTAATATGATATAACAACACAAGGAAATGATTTTAGTTTAATTAAAATCATCCTCTGAGTTTTATTAAACACATTTAAATATGTATTTATTGCTACAGAAAATATAGGAAAACAGGGTGTTGCAGAAGGTACAGCCAGGGAGGTGGAAGTGCCACTGATCGTGTCTCGATCGTGTGAATCCTCCGGATCGGTTCTTTGTTGGCATTAGACTCCGTCGTCGTAATCAGTCCCCGATAAGTAGCTGTCATCGCATCATCGCTCACCGTCCAGTTCCTCACTAGCCCAGCCTTGCCGAACACCTCATTCCTCGAAATCGAGGGTGCTAGGGAAACGTTGGGTTCCATCTAAAGCACGTACATATACCGATACAAGAAAAGGAAAAGAACATATAGATATTCAAGAGTGAGATACCGTCATAAGATATATCCCACAACAACTATATACATGATACATGCAACACATAATCAAGTCAACAGTTAAATCATGCATAATCATAATATAACCGTGTTATATCAAGGGATCTCAAGCCCGCACAATCAATTTTCGAAAATATGCATGACACTTCAATATCAGGCTCTATCCTAATCTCATGAGATCTCAACACCGTGTTTCACTGGAGAAGAATTAGAGTTGGTCAATCTCTAGCCCACCGCGCAGTTGCCTCCATACCCTCATGCATTTAAGGTCTCAGGACGAGCAACGTCACATGTGCCTCTGAACCGGTCACATGGACTGACTCCCAGATACCACCTTGTATCTGATATGTAAAAAAGCATGTCTGCCTGGGGAAATGCACATGATAAAATATTTTATTTAAAAGGTTTTCTTTGTGTTCATTCTTTTTCGTTGTCACAGCTCAAAGCTAACGACTTAATCATCATTTCCCCATCACTTGAAAACTTAAAAGCACAGGACACATAGTCTGAATGCTCAATCACAACACCCAAGACCGATGCCGGAGTCAAGGGTTGTGGTCGTAGAAAACAACATTCACCTTTAACAACGTTCATCACAACATGGTTAGGACACACAGTCCACAACAACGTGATTAGGACACACAGTCCACAACAACGTGATTAAGACACACAGTCCACCACAATGAAATCAGAACGCACTGTCCTCAATTTCGAGTATTGGGCCTCGGTCCAGAACATCATGAATAGGACTTATGGCCCCGAATTAACATTGATCCAAGATCACGTGCGTATAACTGAATACTAGAGACGATGTCTCACGTACTATATTCTCTTTCTTAAGTACTTATTTTTCGTTCAGTTGAAAACAAATTCAAAATCGAATCCTCGATAACCTATCCAGGCTATCGGAAAGTTTCTAAAACATTTAGGAGAAAACCTTTTCTTTGAAAATCTTTTGTAAAGCATCTTTGAAATACTTTTATCTTTGAAAATCCCCAATAGGATATTGCCAAATAATCTTGAAAGTTTTCACTTGAAGACACATAGTTCGAAAAGGATTTTTCTCTTGTATAACAGTAGTTCACCAAAACCATTTCAACATTTAAAACAAGTACTTTAAGTTAATGAGCTTTTGGAAAAGAACACCAATCCCTTCATCTTCAAAGCTTATTGAGGTTTTTAATCCTTATAACAGTTGAGCACAGACACAAGTCTGGCTTAGCAAACTTTCAATCAACAACAATATATATTCTCAGTTCAATGCTAATATCACAGTTGAAAGTAGTTCATCACAGATATGCATTATAACATTTAGAACAAGCACAATTCAACATCAGATAATAGCATAACAGTTCAAGTATATTAGATAACCAAGTAAGCTCAATCAACATATAAATATCCAGTTAAACACATACACACATGCATACAGTTATTGAATATCTTTAGGAAATCCCCTCTTACCTCACGTCGGAGTTAAGAGTTTGGATTTGAAAAGAAGGTTCAAGAACATCCTCGCTTCTCCGACGATGGATGTCTAAGGTTACCAACATAAAATCATGAGTTAAAAATCACTCGAGAACACTAACCACAAGGTATAGGTTCGGTTCATACAATAAACTAGGATTAGGGGTTTCTGAAATCTATGCGACTCTTGGATTTATGATCCTTAAGTGCTAGAAGTCCACAAACAACTATCTTTTAACAAAGTTGAATTAAAAATCCCACTAAGTACTTGACTTAGGGTTTCGTCCAAGCATAGGTAAATAGGCTAGGAATTTCTAAACTTTCCAATCTCTTTAGGTTAGAATCCATACATAGTAAGGAGCTTGAAACCATGATTGTTTCGGAAAATAGAAAAATCAAATGTCTTAGACCATGAACTCTTAGGCTCGGCCTTAACAAGTTTGTGAGGTTAAAGATTTAAATCATCCAATCTTTTGGACATAGCATCCTTTAACATGAAGGAGCCTTGGTCCATGATCATTTTGGAAAACAAATCTTTAAACTTTCCAATCACTTAGACATAGCATCCTTTAACATAAAGGATCCTTGGTCCATGATCATCTTGGAAATGAAACTCAAATACAAACTTATACATGTAAAAGTTGAAACAAGATTCATCTAAACCATATACATAGTTTCGGCCTCCTTAGAAAGAAGAGGTTAGGAAACTTTGTCTTACACAACCTTTTAGTATGTGATAGTATGAGTAAATACAAGAATATAGAAAGTGGTTTCAACTCAAAAGGAGTTTTCTACCATTTTTGAGAGGTTTTAGAAGTTAAAAGCACATAAAGAACATATGAAGAAAACTTTGAAATAAAAGATGAAACTTTGAAAAAAAGAACTACATAGAAGTATTACCCTTAACAAGATAAACAACTTTGATGAAGAACTCTTAGAGAAAAGCTTGATAAAAATGTAAACTTTGTAGGAGAGAAGAAGAAGAAGAAGAACAAGAAGAAGAAGAAGAAGAAGAAGAAGAAGAAGAAGAAGAAGTGTAGTAAAGTGAAAATGTGAGAAATGGAGGAAAGTGATGAATGGTGGAAATGAAGAGTATTTATAAAGAATGAGGGGGAGGGTCACGGTTTTGAGAGGAAGAAGAAGAAGAGAAGAAAGAAGGTGGGTCGCTTGTAGAGAGGATAAGGAATTAAGGTGATGTGATGTGATTGGAGAGAGAAAGATGAAAAAATGAGATTTTGAAAAAAAGTCAAGATTCACTTTTTGAGGTGTGTCATAGCCTTCACATCAAGTCACTTCATGTCACTTTATCCTCTTGATGCTCTTCTCCATTGCGTATCAGATGACTTCCCGATCGTATTTCCTAAACAATTTCGCCCGGGAAATCCCTAAGATTTGGCCCCGAACAAGATTTTTCTAAAAAATTGAAACCCACACAAAACATCATAAAAACACTAACCGTCTCGTTCATGAATTAAAATTTTGTCTCTAGCTCAGTAAACTTGTACTGGCAGTGAGAACCTGCATCAGGTTTTCAACTGAATTTTCGACCGAAAAATTTTACTGTGACTTCATACGGTAAAACAACACAAGAAAATGATTTTATTTTAAATAAAATCATCCTCTGGATTTTATAAAAAATAAACATATTAAAGCATGTATTTACTGATAAAGAAACATACGAAAAACAGGGTGTTACATAATATTTCTGCACACTAATATACAGGTCACCAACTGAATTGAAGCTTAATTAATTCTTTTAATGTGTGGTTGTAATCAACACAAAAGATAAATACAAATCAGACATTTTACAGACCTAATTACCTTTTGATTGGTAGAATATCATAGGGATAATGTATAACAATAAAAAAAAAGTGGGATTCAGAGATAATACTATTTACTATTTCAACCGCTCCTTACTCTACCATGATTCAATTATAAACTTTAATTTGTCAACAATAAAAAAAAAATTGACCAATTAAAATTGGTCCAGATTCGGACCAAAAAATAATAGTATGTATAAATATAATATATATATATATATATATATATATATGTGTGTTATATATATAAATGTATAACTATATATTAATAATAACATAAATAATGTTATATATATAAACATTATTTATGTTATTATTAATATATAGTTATACATTTATATATATATATATATATATATATATATATATATATAAATATATATTGAAATATAGTAATGGTTTTGGTTAAAAAATAGAAAAACCTGATAATATATTATATTTATATATATAAATGTATCACTATATATGAATAGTATCATATAATTAATGTTATATATATATATATATATATATATATATATATTTTGAAATATAGTAATTGATTTGGTTCCAAAATAGTTGAACCTGATAACCGAACCAATAACCTTTGGCTTCATTTGGTTCGGTTCATATCAGAACACAAAAAAAATATGAACCAATTTAATCGATTTTGTTTGGATTTTTGGGTTCATCGAATTATTAGTTCCGGTTTATGACCCTAAATTTTCTGAAGAACACTGTAGTTTTGTTTATGTTGGATTTGATTTGTGCCTGAAAATATTGAAATATGTGCAAATAAAATATATTTTAAATTTATAAAATAATTATTGAAAATATTAAACTACTTAATTATATACAAATATTGTTAATCGTATTGATTGTAAATACGCTTTTATCTCTTTAGTGACACTCTTTTAGGAATTAAGAAAAAATGACTTTTTATTGAAAAACTAACTAATTAAACTCTTCAAATAATAAATACACCAATTCCTAATAAAGACTTTCTTTTATTGATTAATTACAAATACTCTAAAGACACTTAGTATTTTCCTTCTAACATTTGTTATTCCAGCAACTTCTTTTATTGGCAACAGTAACGAGTATAAAAAAGACACCAAACACATTCAAATGATCAGTTCAGTGGGTAGCCGGTCACATCTTGAGATTTCTTAGCCCGTTATTGCACCTAAAAATCCGCACCGTTGAATTGATAAATTATTATATCAACGGTCTAGGTTTGTGGAGTACTCCTCCTATTCTTCTTGGAGCATTTTTGACGTTACCTTCTTTTTTTGTCATTTTCGCTTTTATTTGTTGGTTTGTTACTTTGTTGCTTTTTGGTCGGAGCTTTTTATAAACAAATGACAAATAACAACGAGTCGCCTTCCTCCATTTCAATCATGCAGGGTACATTCATTTGGACTATGTACAAAGAACACCAACCACAACCACTTTTGGTGGGGACTGAAGTTGATAGCTAGACCCACTACAACCAATGCATAATAATTATTGATTGATAGACTAATAAATTAGAGTGAAATTTTCAAATGTAAGGATTAATATGAGATGAATAGTCGCGAATTCCTGCTCCTTCCCATCCCATCCACTCTTCCCACATGTCCCAATCTGGATCATTCATTCCCCTCAGTGGCTCATCAATGCCTGCATCATACGCTTCATACACTTGTGTCGCATTTGATTCTCCCCTCAAATTGGCCATTACAACCTCCGTTCAACCTTGGAATTCCAATTAGATAATGGTCCAGTTAGAAAGGTTCTAAATTATGCTAAAAACTATGGTTCAATAAGGATCAAAACACCTTGTTTTGCTTTTGTTGCACATTAACAATGCTAATTGGGGTTATGATCATTTTTTTTTATCAGCAAAGTATATATATTTATAAGTACAACAAGAGTACAAAGTGTACTCAAGCATGTACAAAAGCAAGTGTGTTACCACTCTATTGGTTGGCTTCTTCCTATCCATCTTGAACAATTAATTCGGTTGAATTTTTTGTGTTATTATCTAATTAATTAATTAATTTAACACAGTAAGACTATACTTGAATAGGTGGAAGGAGATGGAAGGAAATGAAGCGGAACATGATGAAATGGAGTGGAGCGGAATGAAATGGAACAAAAATTATGTTTCCTTGTTTGAATATTTTACAATGAAAGTTTAAAGAGTAAACGGAATGGAATGAATTATAATTTTTTTATTCCTATATTATCCTTATTTAAAAAAAATTGTTTTATATTTTTGGTTAAAAAACGTTATTATTTTATCTAGCATGTCTTTTGATATGAAACCCATGCCATGTTATATGACTCAAGCCGTGATTATGCCAGAGACAAGCAATACAGCAATAGCAAAGTGCTAAACTTGAGGTGCAGGTGAGGTACAGCGACGACACACAACAGTGAAGCACTTGAGGGTCCTAAAAATTCTTCCATTTTCGGAATCCTTTTAACAAAATGAACTTTTTTTACGTTCCCAAATAAGAAATATCAAATTGAAGAATTTCAGGGTAAATTTGTAATTTACTAAGTTTAGGAAGCATCTAATCTTCATTCCATCACATTCCTCCCAAATTGGAGGGGAACAAAAATATGAGTAAGTGATGGAAATGGATGGAATGAATTCCATTAGGTTCCATTCCATTCCCTACCACCAATCCAAACATAGCTTAAGTGGGATACTTTCACTCAAATATATATATATATATTTTGCTTAGAAAAAGTTTATGTGGGTTGGATCACAGGGTTCAGCAGGGTCATGTGTAACATCCCCAAATTCATCAGCCAACCTATTTATTGGTGTTTGGAATAATTGAAATAATTATCATAATAACTAAAATATTTTCTGAAAATTTTATTATTTAGTTTGTAATTTAAAAATAAATGAATGTGATTTAGTGGATTCAAATTAAGAAAAATTCATGATGTGGTTGGTCCAGGTAGTAATGAGTTTGAGCCTCTTAAGTAAATGATCAGGGGTTCGATTCCCGGCTCTTGCGTGTGGAGAAAACTTGGTTGGGAGATGTCAGCCCATAGATGTCATCCAATATCTCGAGGGATTAGTTTCCACAGTTGCGCACTGAAATCCTAAAAAAAAAAAACAAAGTCCAAATGACACCAAACTAAAAACAGTGGCTCATATTAATTAAAATCAGCAAAGAAATAATATTAATCGATACAAATAAAGATGTTAAAGGATTAACTAGGAACAGTAAAGATTTAAAAAGTATCTAAAATAACTGTGTTGTTTGTGATGACACCACCTCACCCCAATAATTATTTTATTTTGAGCCACGTAGCATTCCTTAGCTGCTAAGTTTCTTCCCTTCCACCTTAAGGAAACTTGGCCTTATAAGACAGTAACATAGATCGGGTAGAAGACAATAGCATAGATTGGGAAAACGCATCAAGGAAGAGAAGAGACTGAAGGTGAGTGACCAACTTATTGCTCCAGGGAGATAGAGAGAAGATTAAGAGAAAGAATGAAATTAGGAATTAAAGGTAGGGATCGTAGGAGAAGAAAGAAAACAAAAGGTAAGACTCAAACTTCTCTCTTCTGCAAGTAAGCCTTAAGGTCCTCCAAAGTACCTCAGTCCTTCACTAATGTTGTTCTATTCCTCCTCCTCTACACATTGGTACTAGGATCGTGTCAAACAGCATCACTTGGTTCGTAGCCCAACACTCTTTGCCATCCCGTATTAGCTCGGATCTGAGGTAGGAGATGTTTTTCCTAAAATTACTCTCGAGTAAGGGATTTATGGTGTGTTAAATGATTTATTTATAGCTTTGATTTTGGAAATGTGATTGGGTGTATATTTTTTGGGATTGATCTGGTACTTTTTATATCTATAGATTGTTTGTTTGTTCTCTTTTCTTCATATCTGGAATGTGAGTGTTGTCTGGTAACTCATATATATGTTGGACTGGTTCTTTACGGGATTAATGAGCCTACAGAAGTTGTAGAAGATAAAATCTATATTGGTCTATATGTTGCAAAACAGAGGGGCTTGGTGTGGATCTTAATTTTTTTTCTTTGCTATAAAATCCCGTAAACAGTGACGAGTCTTTGGTTGACAATAGTGGAATACATTGGATTTAGAACAAAAAAAAAACAATATGGCAAAGATCCTGTGTAGAGAATTTATGCTAGTATAAAAGTTGGATAGACAATTTTATTATAGATATACATGTTGGCACTAGGATTTTTTGCCTTTTTTTTTAAGAAAAATTAATTTTAAAAAAACAAAATTAAATTTTTAAAAAAAAAACTTAAATTTTTTTTTACTTTTTTTTAAAAACTTAAATTTTTTTTTACTTTTTTTTAAAAACTTAAATTTTTTTTTACGTATAATTTTTTATTATTATTTTTTTAAAATTTTTTATTTTTTATAGGTTTTCCTTAACTTTTAAATTTTTTTCCTAATAAATTTTTTTTGCTAATACTTTTATTTTTGAATTTATTTGTATACACTGACAGTGTAAAGTTTTTTTCACACTGTCAACCAATCATAAATTGACAAACAGTAAAAGTAGAGTTGTCATGTTCTTGATATTTTAATTTTTATATACTTATATTTTAATGTATATATAATTTTATATTTTTTATTTATATATATATATATATATATTCCGGTTCGAATAGAATCAAACCAAAACAATTGTAATTGGTTTAGATATTGTTATTGACCTTTTTAAAGCTAATAATTTTTTTTAAAAAAAATATTTTTAGCTAGGAAAGGTAGTAAAGCTACCTTGTTCTTCGAAAAAGTTTAGGGTTGTAAGACTCGAAACAATAATTAGATGAATTTGAAAATCCGAACCAACCAATTAAATTGGTTTTTTTTTCTTTTCAATGCACGGTTCTGAATTGAACCAAATTAAATGGTCATTAATTCGGTTATTTTGGGATCAACCAAATTCTGATATTTTAATATTTATTTATATATTATAATATTCAATATGTATATCATTTTATCAGTTAACAATTTTTCTTCTACTGTTCTTATAATAGTAGAAGGAGCTGTCAACCGGTGGATTATTTTGGATTAATTAAATTCATTTTTTAAAAATATATTCTTTATAATATTTTTATAATTTTTTTTTTCCCGTATTAGTTTTTTTCAAATTTACATTTTTTAAATATTTATTTTATAATTGATTTTTTTAAAATATTTGTTTTCTTATTAATTTTATTTTTCTAATTTTTTTTGAATATTTTTTTCCTAATATTTTTTATATACTTTTTTCTAATTTTTTTCCTAATTTTTTTCCAATTTTTTTAATTTTTTTTTCATAAAATGTTTTTCTAATTATTTTTCGTTTATTTTTTTTTCTAATTTACTTTTTTCTTTTTCCTTTTAAACTATTTTCTTTATAATTAATTTTTTTTTATGTTTTTCTTAAATTTTAAATTTTTTCCTAATAATATTTTTTTGCTAATACTTTTTTTTTGAATTCATTTGTATAGATTGATAGTGTAAAGTTTTTTTACACTGTCAACCAATAATAAATTGACAAACAGGAAAAAATGAATTGTCGTGTTCTTGATGTTTTAGTTTTTATATACTTATATTTTAATGTATATCTAAGTTAATAGTTTAAAATTTAATATTCTATATATATAGATATATAATATTAAATTTTAATATATATATATATATATATATATATATATATATATATATATATATATATATATAAACACACACACACACATTGGCCATTCGGATCATTTCACTAAAAGAAGTTAGAGACATATTGAAGATATTGATAAATCAAAGTAATTCAAATATCTGGGTATGAAAATATGTAAAATAATTTTATTGAAACTATTATACAGATCACTATATGCCAAAACTTTAGGCGAAGTGATTACAGAGTATTCAAAGATATTGCAAGAACTTACAAATACAAGAGGCTCTTAAGAAAACTTGAAAACACTGCAAGATTACAAAAGAGAGAAATTAGTAAGTTCAGAGTGAAGTAAGCTGTGTCCTTCAACTGAGTCTTCGAGTTCCTTATATAGAGGGGAGGAACCTTCAGCTTCGAGCCACGGACTTCAAAGTTTTCAAATCAAAAGCGGTACTATTCTTCTTTTGACTTTTGGTACCAGCTTTCACTATTCAACTTTTGTTTTTGTCTCGCCACGAGAATGCTTTCGGCAAGCCACGACAAACAACTTTTCTTTTGATAAAGCGAGAATGGCACATGGGCGGCCACATTTGTGTCGATAGACTCTGCTTTAATTATTTTATTCGAGTGAGGAATCAATCTTGTCGCCTCTTTATTTTAATGGGAAGATGCGACAAAATCTTATCTTCAAAAATCAACGAATCCAACATCCGGGTCATTATTTTCCGGATATGGATTATATTCTTCGAGGTCTTCTGCTGCAAACTCCGGTTCTTCAATAGCTTCATCGGAACCAACCGTTGAAGCGACTTCTAATAATTTCTTCTTTAATTACTGGGGGAAAGCGGCATCAAAGGTTAAAGTATATGGAGAGAAAGGATGGGGGGTTGAGAGACTCTTCAAGAAGTAGTTCCAACTATATTTTTGCCCTTATCTCTAGCTGGAGAGTTACGGGGAGTAGACACAGACCGAGGGAGTCTCCTCTTGGAAGTCCATGCTTCTTCCAAGTCTCAAATTTTGTCGAACAAAATCCTCATTGAATTTTCTCCACCATGATACCATAATAGTAGAACAAATCCATCGAGGAAAAGGTTACGGAAGATGTTGATGAGCATCAAAGGTAAACCTAAGAAGCCAGGATATACCAAAGCGAGCACTTGAATTTTAACAATTTTTCATGTCTTTGGAATTTTGGGGGTTAGAGTTTTGTACTCTAAATATGTTGAATATATGTTATTTGGGAATATCTCAGCAGATAACCCATTATTAACGAACCACTCTAAAAACCATGATGGATAGGTAGACTGGTTACTTAATATTTGAAAATACCAAGAATGCTTGTCATTTGGAAGAGTTAAGAATTGTTCCCAAGCAGCTTGGTAATCAAAGTAATCAAAAACTGCAGGTCGAATACCCTGGAGAATCTTTTAGGTTTTTGAGGTGCTTGACCCGATCGGACATGGTTAAAACCTTTAGTATTTTGCACTGGGAATAAGCAACCTTAGTTTTATCTTTTTCATTGTAATTTTCAACAATTTCTGTGACTTAGTGTCCAAAGAAAATGAACTGGTAGAATTGCAGATTTTTCTTGGATCCATAAGATGGAATCCAACCTGATCCTTCCAAAGTATGATATTTTGAATAAATGTTCCAGGGGCCGAAACATTTCACGATGGATCACCCATTTCGGGTTCCAAAAGCAACAATTTTTGACATTTGGGTTTGAGTTTGTGTTGGAGAGGTTCTCTTTCCAAAGGTTGTATTTGGGTATTTTGGGATGGGTTTTGTGTTTGGGTTGGTATACAAAAACGATTAAACCTATTTGCTATTTCAATAGATTATGAGTGTTTTAAAGTGGTCAGTTGGGCTTGTATTTGAGTTTCGGCTAGTTATGTTGCACAAGCTGCAAAAGAGTCCAATGTTAGGGTTTTGATGTTGAAGAGGAATGTCCACCTCGGGACCCACTCATTTTGAAGATTCTCGCAAAAAATTCCCTGGTTAGATAATCGGGGATGAAATTATTTTCTCCTTTTAAATATTATATTTCAAAATCAAAATAGCTAAGAAGACTTTGCCATCTGGAAAAAATATGTTTTGAAACAAGATTTTTAACATCTTTTTCTAAAACATCTTTTGCTGCTTTGCAATCTATACGTAATAAAAATTTTTTGTTAAAAAGATCATCTTGAAATTTTGTAATACATAGTACTATAGATAAAATTTCCTTTTTAATAGTACTATATTTTTCTTGAGAAGAGATCTAAAGACCAAAGTGATATCTGACTATTTGTTCAACTTTTGACTCTGGGAGGATCTGTAGCAGGATGCCACCATACCCTTTCTCTGATGCATCTGTCTGAACTATTAGACGAGCATCTGGATGAGGAATACCAAGACACGGTAAAGACTTGACCTCCTCTTTTATTTCAGCCACTAACTTAGACAACTCTTCGGACCAAGGTTTTGGATTCTTAGTCTTTCTAAGTCTACTATATAGGGCTTTGCATTTTATTCTAATATTTGGAATAAATTGGAAACATAATTTAAACAACCCAAAAATCTTTGAAGTTGTGTTTTATCTTTTAATTCATTTGGAAATTTATCAAAGAAAGCTATGCTTCTATCGATTGGAGTAATTGTGCCCTGAAATATTTCATGGCCCAAAAACCTCATTTTTGTTAGACAAAGTTTTGTCTTTTTTAGCAGACAAAGCCATTCCATTTCTTTTTATGGTTTCTTTGAAAACATTCAAGTGTTTGAAATGTTGATCCAAAGAATTTGAAAATATCAATATATCATCGATATATATTAAAGCAAACTCAGAATGAGGCTTTAATATTTGATCCATGATATTTTGAAATTCTGATGGTGCATTTTTTAACCCAAGAGGCATTACATTCCATTCGTAATGACCTAAAGGTACTGTAAAAGCAGTTTTATATTTATCCTCTTCTTTAAAGGCTATTTGATAATAACACGATTTTAAATCAAATTTTGAAAAGATAGTCTGCATTGTGCGATCTTTTTATCAAATCCTTTTTGTTAGGTGCAGGGTAGCGGATCCACTGTAATGCTTTATTTAAAGGCTTGTAATTAATGACCATTCGAGGCTCACCACGCTCTATTTCAGAATTATTGTTAACACTCCAAAGTTTCACTATTCATCTGAATAGGTCTAGCTCTGGTTGGTATGTTCTTTTCATCAAAATCCTTTTCATACGGTAAAGATACAGTATGAATTTTTCTATTCCAAAAAGCATTTGGAATTATTGAACATACTTCTGTTTCAAATTCTTTTTGAAGAGCAATTACCTTTTCCTTTATCAAAGGATCTTGTAATTGTTTTTCAATCTTTTGATATACAATTTCTTTTTGCAGAAAATTGATCTGGTTTTGCTTTCCTGTTAGAATCGACAGAAAGTTATTTTCGGATAAAATGTTTAAATCTTTTGATTTTACAGGAGTTAAAAATTCAAAAGTATTTCTTCATTATTTCTTTTAGTTGTTAACCCATTTTCAGAAACTCCAAAGGATATAATTGAGTTATAAAAGGGGTTCCTAAAATGATTTGTTCAGACATATTTTTTACAAGTAAAAAGGTATTTTTAAACATATGCCATTATTGCAAATACTGGCTTCTTCAAGCTTATAATTAACTTGAAGCTTTTCATTATTTGCAGTATAAAGCTTTTGTATAGTTTTCTTATAATATTGAGTTGGGATTAAACCTTCTTGAATACAATTCAGATCAGCACCTGAATCTATCAAAGCAATAAATGATTTGTGAAAAGAGTTTTTAATTTTCAAATTAACTTTCACATGCCATTTTTGCTGTAAAGTTTTAAGTCTCATTAAAAACTTATTTTCACCCATCTCATTATTATCAGAAGGAAAATCATTTGGCCACTGCGGATCATTTCATCAAAAGATGTTAGAGACATATTGAAGATATTGATTAAAACAAAAGTAATTCAAATATCAGAGTATGAAAATATGTAAAGAGATTATTTCAACAGAAATATTTATATTGAAAATATATCACAGATCACTATATGCCAAAGATTTAGGCGAAGTGATTACAAAGTATTTAAAGATATTTCTAGAACTTACAAATACAAGAGGCTCTTAATAAAACTTGAAAACACTGCAAGATTACAAAGAGAGAGATTAGTAAGTTCAGAGTGAAGTAGGTTGTCTTCCAACCGAGTCTTGAGTTCCTTATATAGAGGAGGAACCTTGGTTTCGAGCCACGGACTTCAAATTTTTCAAATCCGGCGGTACTATTCTTCTTTTGACTTTTGGTACCAGCTTTCACTATTCAGCTTTTGTTTTTGTCTGCCACGAGAATGCTTTCGGCAAGCCACGACAAACAACTTTTCTTTTGATAAAGCAGAATGGCACATGGGCGGCCACATTTGTGTCTGATAGACTCTGCTTTAATTATTTTATTCTGAGTGAGGAATCAATCTTGTCTGCCATCTTTATTTTAATGGGAAGATGCGACAAAATCTTATCTTCAAAAATCAACGAATCCAACATCTGGGTCATTATTTTCCAGATATGGATTATATTATTTTCCAGATATGGATTATATTCTTCGAGGTCTTCTGCTGCAAACTCTGGTTCTTCAATAGCTTCATCAGAACCAACCGTTGAAGCAGCTTCTAATAATTTCTTCTTTAATTCTGCTGGGGAAGCAGCATCAAAGGTTAAAGTATATGGAGAGAAAGGACTGGGGGGTTGAGAGACTACTGAAGAAGTAGTTCCAACTATATTTTTGCCCTTATCTCTAGCTGGAGAGTTCTGGGGAGTAGACACAGACTGAGGGAGTCTCCTCTTCTGAAGTCCATGCTTCTTCCAAGTCTCAAATTTTGTCAGAACAAAATCCTCATTGAATTTTCTCCACCATGATACCATAATAGTAGAACAAATCCATCGAGGAAAAGGTTCTGGAAGATGTTGATGAGCATCAAAGGTAAACCTAAGAAGCCAGGATATACCAAAGCGAGCACTTGAATTTTAACAATTTTTCATGTCTTTGGAATTTTGGGGGTTAGAGTTTTGTACTCTAAATATGTTGAATATATGTTATTTGGGAATATCTCAACAGATAACCCATTATTAACGAACCACTCTAAAAACCATGATGGATAGGTAGACTGGTTACTTAATATTTGAAAATACCAAGAATGCTTGTCATTTGGAAGATTTAAGAATTGTTCCTAAGCAGCTTGGTAATCAAAGTAATCAAAAACTGCAGGGTCGAATACCCTGGAGAATCTTTTAGGTTTTTGAGGGTGCTGACCCCAGTCAGACATGGTTAAAACCTTTAGTATTTTGCACTGGGAATAAGCAACCTTAGTTTTATATTATAAAATATAAAATTTTATATTCCAAATTGCATATAGGATTGATACAAGTTGCTATCAAACCTCTGCATAGGCTTGGCATAGACACCCCTGTGTGTGTATGTCTGCGTGATACGAGACCAGCAAGATTTGAAGATCAAATCTTGTCAATAATAGAGACCAATCTTCATGATGGTCCCACTTTCTTTAATAATTTTCCAAATTATACTTTATCTTTGGATAGCTTGGGAAAAAATAAGCATAATATAAAATTAGATATCAAAATAAAGGAAGGAATATGGAATCCAAATTCCTATCCAATGGCGGTAATATATAAAATATATTATAAAGCCATGAAAACTAATATTTCGCCAAAAGCATTAAGAATATCTTCCAAAGAAGATACTTTGCTTTTGCAAGTAAATTTAGGTAAATCAAATGCTTTGTTACACCTAGGAGACTGAACCACAATGAAGTCTCTAGAAATCTAGAATGGAATTTACAAAGCGTTACGCCTCCGGAGGAGCCGTAATCCTCAGTAATGTCTGTACCCATTGAACATGCTTCTGGAAATGTTTCTATTAGCTTTGCTCCCTTAAACAGGAGTAATTCAACTAGATCGTTTAGGACTTGTCCTGAAGGTTCTAGAACTAATACAAACAATTCTCGAAGATCAATGGATTCTTTCCATTCTTTGAGATTAGTAGGTATGAATGCTCATCCTACTATTCCTCAACCGGATTATAGGGTTGAAACCCGTAGCAATTCATACTGTATCTTTACCGTATGAAAAGGATTTTGATGAAATGATCCCATTTGGCCATCCTGGTATCGAGCCTAAGGGTTACGGTGCTTAAAAACAGTTCTTTGAGTTGTCCTTTCTTGCAGCGTTGGTAAGCTGAATAAGGGTGTTCCCTTATCTGGAAACCTAAGGTAGGTAGTAAAGCCGTTGGTAAGCACTGGTGTTCCCGGTGTTGGTAAGGTCAATTATGAGTGTCTGTCTTAAGTATTAGAGCTTCTAGGCTAGGCTATCATGTCGAGTCTACTAAAGATGATTTCCCGAAAGGGTAAAGAGAAAATTGAAGAAGTTGGTGAAACAAGTTCTTCAGATTTTGAAAATAGTTCTTCTTTTCAAAATTCTTCTTTAATAAATGAACTTCAAATAGTTTTACCTGAAATAGAGCAAAAATTGAATAATTGGAGTATACCTCCTTTAAGTATTTCTGAAATATATCAAACAAAACTGCTTGACAAGTTCAAGTCAGATTTTATTATCAAAACTGCCGAATATACGATAAAGGTTGACAAGACTCAAGAGTCTTTAAACCTTTTGAATCTTTCAATGTTGAAAGATCATAAATTAAAATATAAGTTTTTGCATATAGGATTGATACAAGTTGCTTTATCAAACCTCTGCATAGGCTTGGCATAGACACCCTGTGTGTGTATGTCTGCGTGATACGAGACCAGCAAGATTTGAAGATCAAATCTTGTCAATAATAGAGACCAATCTTCATGATGGTCCCACTTTCTTTAATAATTTTCCAAATTATACTTTATCTTTGGATAGCTTGGGAAAAAATAAGCATAATATAAAATTAGATATCAAAATAAAGGAAGGAATATGGAATCCAAATTCCTATCCAATGGCGGTAATATATAAAATATATTATAAAGCCATGAAAACTAATATTTCGCCAAAAGCATTAAGAATATCTTCCAAAGAAGATACTTTGCTTTTGCAAGTAAATTTAGGTAAATCAAATCTTTGTTACACCTAGGAGACTGAACCACAATGAAGTCTCTAGAAATCTAGAATGGAATTTACAAAGCGTTCTGCCTCCGGAGGAGCCAGAATCCTCTGTAATGTCTGTACCCATTGAACATGCTTCTGGAAATGTTTCTATTAGCTTTGCTCCCTTAAACAGGAGTAATTCAACTAGATCGTTTAGGACTTGTCCTGAAGGTTCTAGAACTAATACAAACAATTCTCGAAGATCAATGGATTCTTTCCATTCTTTGAGATTAGTAGGTATGAATGCTCATCCTACTATTCCTCAACCGGATTATAGGGTTGAAACCCCTGCTACGGTACCGGTGCAACAGGAAGTACAGAGAGAGTCCCCGACTCTATCTGAAATTAATCAAGCTTTTGAAAATACGAATCAAATTTTTGTTTTAACAAAATTCATAGCAGATCGAACCAAAGTTCAATCTGAATTTATGAAACCAAAATATGCAGAAAAACGAAAATGGTTTTTTTCGTCTTTTCCTCAACATATTTTAGCTGAATATAAGGAAAAATTTTATTCTTATTTGGAGGAGGTAGAGGATGATACTATTCCCTTCTTCGAATGGTTTGAAAATCACTGTTTTCCTCACTTGGAGTTAAAAGTTCTTAACTCTGCGAAAAAGATTTGGAAAACGGCAAAGGGTAAAGAAGTAATTTCTGTTATTCCACCTTTGGAAGAAATCACTTTTCCAAATGTAGATAACAATGAAATTATTGCATCACCTTTCAAATCAATGAAATTTGATGACAAAACCCTTTCTGCTCAAAATTCGACACGATATGATATTAAAAATATTCAACAACGAGTTGAATTTTACAAATCAACTTTTATATCAAGTGGCTAGTACCATTGAAGAATTTGATAATTCAAATCAAGTCGAATCTTCCTCAAAATCATTTTCAAAAATAGAAAAACCTTTGATTTCTCCTTACAAACTTTCCGATTCGGAAATCAAGGATCTTAAAATTGGAAATGAATCCAATACAACTCTATTGGATGAAATCAATAAACAATTAGCTTCTTTAAAATTATCTTCTTCAAAATTAAATGTTTTAAAAAATAAAAATGATGATGTTTTAGAACTTGAAAAACAGTTTCAAGATTCGATATAGATCTTGAAATAAAATAAAAAATACTTCAAAATCTTTTCCAAAATCGAGAAATTATTATCACAGGCCTACTCTGCCTGATATTCAATATGAAGATTATTTCTCATCAGAATATGCTTCGCAATATACTGGTGAAGGAATAGTTGAGTGGAATATTGATGGTTTCACTGAACATCAAATTCTGCGAAAATTAGAAGAAATGTCCATGGCGGTTCATCGCCTATAGAGCTCGTGGAAACACTGCTCTAAGTACTGTCAAAATCCTTATTAATGGCTTCACAGGTAGCCTAAAAGGATGGTGGGACAACAATTTAAAAGAACAGGAGCGAAATTTAGTTTTTACCTCTGTAAAAACTGAAACTCGCATTGAAAATGGTCAACAGGTTGAAAGACAGGTTGATCAACAAGTTGAAACATTAATTTTCGGAATATCTCAGGCATTTATTGGCGACACTAATACATTTGCTGATAGGTCCCTTGAAATACTAAACAATTTATACTGTCCTACTCTTGGAGAGTTCAGATGGTATAAAGATAATTTTTTAACAAAAATTTATACTAGAACTGATCAGAGAAGCTTATTGGAAGGATAGATTTATATCTGGTCTTCCAAAGAATTTTTTCTATAAAAGTTAGGGCTCAATTAAAATTGGAGTACCCTGGCACTCCTTTAGAGGAATTAACCTATGGAAGGTTAATTTCAATTATTAATAAAACAGGTTTACAATTTTGTACTGATATAAAAATGCATAGACAAGCTAAATTTGAAAGTAAAACCAATTCCAAAGAATTGGGTAATTTTTGTGAACAATTTGGTTATGAAAAATTAACTCCTCCTTCTAAACAAAGGAGAGTTACTTCTCAAAAGTTTTCAAAACGATTTAACACAAAGAAACGTTTTTCTAAACAGGAAAAAGAAATAAAACCTTATAAAAATTCACAAAAGAAAACTTATAAGAAACCTTTTTCAAAAGATTTCAAGAAAAATATCACATGTTACAAATGTGGTCGTGTAGGACACATGGCAAGAGATTGTCGTGTGAAACAAAAGATTAAAGAATTAAAAATGGATGAAGAAATTAAGGATCGGATTTGAAAATTCTTCTTTATGATACTAATTCTTAGAGATGATTCATCTTCGATGATGATTCAGATGTTATATATCAAAATCAAGAAACATCCCTGTTGTCTGTAGAAGTTAGGTTGTATAGGTGATAAGCTGTAATTGTAAATTCACAATTAACGTTATTACTAAAGAGGCAAGAGTTTTACTTGATTTAATTAATCAAGTTGATGATCCACATTAAACTTGCTATGCTTGAAAAGTATAAAGAATTAGAATCTCAAGAAATTGAAAAACAAGAATTTAAAGGTTATTCTTTAAAAGAGATTTTGTCTTCTTCTCAGCCATCATCTTCTTTTCAAGAACCTTTAAGTCTTTCTTTTTTATATAAAGAAATTAAAGTTTTAAAATCTAAAATTGCTGATTTAAAACTAAAAACTAAAATTTTAGAACAAAATTTTTCAAAAAATCCGGGGAAGGAACAGGTAAATCTTTCTGCTTCTTCTTCTTCCCAAAGTTTTCAAAATGATTTTCCTTCTGATAATAATGAGATGGGTGAAAATAAGTTTTTAATGAGACTTAAAACTTTACAGCAAAAATGGCATGTGAAAGTTAATTTGAAAATTAAAAACTCTTTTCACAAATCATTTATTGCTTTGATAGATTCAGGTGCTGATCTGAATTGTATTCAAGAAGGTTTAATCCCAACTCAATATTATAAGAAAACTATACAAAAGCTTTATACTGCCAAATAATGAAAAGCTTCAAGTTAATTATAAGCTTGAAGAAGCCAGTATTTGCAATAATGGCATATGTTTTAAAAATACCTTTTACTTGTAAAAAATATGTCCGAACAAATCATTTTAGGAACCCCTTTTATAACTCAATTATATCCTTTTGGAGTTTCGAAAATGGGTTAACAACTAAAAGAAATAATGAAGAAATACTTTTTGAATTTTTAACTCTCGTAAAATCAAAAGATTTAAACATTTTATCTGAAAAATAACTTTCTCACGATTCTAACAGAAAGCAAAACCGGATCAATTTTCTGCAAAAGAAATTGTATATCAAAAGATTGAAAAACAATTACAAGATCCTTTGATAAAGGAAAAGGTAATTGCTCTTCAAAAAAGAATTTGAAACAGAAGTATGTTCAATAATTCCAAATGCTTTTTGGAATAGAAAAATTCATCTGTATCTTTCACCGTATGAAAAGGATTTTGATGAAAAGAACATACCAACCAAAGCTAGACCTATTCGGATGAATAGTGAAACTTTGGAGTTTTATAAAAAAGATATACAAGATCTTTTGAATAAAAATTGATAAGGCCGAGCAAATCCCTTGGAGGTTGCACGACTTTTTATGTTAACAATAATTACAATAGAGGCGTGGTGAGCCTCGAATGGTCATTAATTACAAGCCTTTAAATAAAGCATTACAAAGGTGGATCCGCTACCCTGTACCTAACAAAAAGGATTTGATAAAAAGACTGCACAATGCGGTTATCTTTTCAAAATTTGATTTAAAATCGGGTTATTATCAAATAGCCTTAAAAGAAGAGGATAAATATAAAGCTGCTCTACAGGTACCTTTGGGTCATTACGAATGGAATGTAATGCCTCTTGGGTTAAAAAATGCACCATCGGGAATTTCAAAATATCATGGATCAAATATTAAAGCCTCACTCAGAGTTTGCTTTAATATATATCGATGATATATTGATATTTTCAAATTCTTTGGATCAACATTTCAAACACTTGAATGTTTTCAAAGAAACCATCAAAAGGAATGGAATGGCTTTGTCTGCCAAAAAGACAAAACTTTGTCTAACAAAAATGAGGTTTTGGGCCATGAAATATTTCGAGCAAAATTACTCCAATCGAGGAAGCATAGCTTTTGCTGATAACTTTCCAAATGAATTAAAAGATAAAACTCAACTTCAAAGATTTTTGGGTTGTTTGAATTATGTTTCTGAATTTATTCCAAATATTAGAATAAAATGCAAAGCCCTATATAGGAGACTTAGAAAGACTAAGAATCCAAAACCTTGGTCCAAGAGTTGTCTAAGTTAGTGGCTGAAATAAAAGAGGAGGTCAAGTCTTTACTGTGTCTTGGTATTCCCTCATCCGGATGCTCGGGTCTAATAGTTCGGGCAGATGCATCGAGAGAAAGGGTATGGTGGCATCCTGCTCACTGAATCCTCCCAGAGTCAAAAGTTGAACAAATAGTCGATATCACTCGGTCTTTGGATCTCTTCTCAAGAAAAATATAGTACTATTAAAAGGAAATTTTATCTATAGTACTATGTATTACAAAATTTCAAGATGATCTTTTTAACAAAATTTTTTATTACGTATAGATTGCAAAGCGGCAAAAGATGTTTTAGAAAAAGATGTTAAAAATCTTGTTTCAAAACATATTTTTGCGGATGGCAAAGTCTTCTTAAATTTGTTTTGATTTTGAAATAGAATATTTAAAAGGAGAAAATAATTTCATCCCGATTATCTAACCGGGGAATTTTGCGAGGAATCTTCAAAATGAGTGGGTCCCGAGGTGGACATTCCTCTTCAACATCAAAACCCCAACATTGGACTCTTTTTGCACCTAGTGCAACAAAAATAGCCAAACTCCAATACAAGCCCAACGACCCACTAAAAACCCTCATCATCTATTGAAATAGCAAATAGGTTTACTCCTTTGGGTAAACCAACCCAAACACAAAAAACCAGACCCAAAATACCCAAATACAACCTTTGGAAGAGAACATCTCAACGACAAACTCAAACCCAATGTCAAAAATTGTTGCTTTGGAACCGAAATGGGTGATCCATCGATCAAATGTTTGAGGCCTGGAACATTTATTCAAAATATCATACTTTGGAAGGATCGGGTTGGATTCCATCTTATGGATCCAAGAAAAATCTGCAATTCTACTTCATTTTTTGGACACTAAGTCAAAGAGAAATTGTTGAAAATTACAATGAAAAAGATAAAACTAAGGTTGCTTATTCCCGATTCAAAATACTAAAGGTTTTAACCATGTCCTGAGTTGGCACCCTAAAAACCTAAAAAGATTCTCGGGGTATTCGACCTATGCAGTTTTGATTACTTTGATTACCAATTTTGCTTGGGAACAATTCTTAAATCTTCAAATGACAAGCATTCTTGGTATTTTCAAATATTAAGTAACCAGTCTACCTATCCATCATGGTTTTTAGAGTGGTTCGTTAATAATAGGTTATCTATTGAGATATTCCCAAATAACATATATTGACATATATTTAGAGTACAAAACTCACAACCCCCAAAATTCGAGCACATGAAAAATTGTTAAAATTGGTGCTCGATTTGGTATATCCACGGCTTTAGGTTTACCTTTGATGCTCATCAACATCTTCCGAACCTTTTCCTCGATGGATTTGTTCTACTATTATGGTATCATGGTGGAGAAAATTCAATGAGGATTTTGTTGACAAAATTTGAGACTTGGAAGGCATGGACTTGAGGAGAGGAGACTCCCTCGGTCTGTGTCTACTCCCGAACTCTCGGCTAGAGATAAGGGCAAAAATATAGTTGGAACTACTTCTCTGGTAGTCTCTCAACCCCCCGGTCCTTTCTCTCATATACTTTAACCTTTGATCTTGCTTCCCCAGGAATTAAAGAAGAAATTATTAGAAGCTGCTTCAACGGTTGGTTACCGATGAGGCTATTGAAGAATCAGGAGTTTACGTGGGAAAGACCTCGAAGAATATAATCCATATCCGGAAATAATGTCCAGGATGTTGGATTCGTTGATTTTTGAAGATAAGATTTTGTCGCATCTTCCCATTAAAATAAAGAGGCAGACAAGATTGATTCCTCACTCAGAATAAAATAATTAAAGCGAGTCTATCGGACACAAATGTGGCGCCCAGTGCCATTCCCGCTTTATCAAAGAAAAGTTGTTTGTCGTGGCTTGCGAAAGCATTCTCGTAAGCGGACAAAAAAACAAAAAGCTGAATAGTGAAAGTGGTACCAAAAGTCAAAGAAGAATA